>JAWRVZ010000155.1:0-1307500 GCA_037043235.1 Rhodeus uyekii | reverse complement strand
TTGACATCTGAAACATTGGATAAATGAAAACCACATTTTTGGACACTGTTGTCTCACATCTGCAAGAACTAGCTCAGATAGCACAGTTACATTGTAAAAACGTTGTGAAAATGTTATATGACTGTTTTATCCTACATAGCGTACTTAAAGGGATAGTTCACCCAATATTGAAGCTTTGAGAAAAACGAGAACATCATAAAGTTAATCCATATTCCAAATATCTATTTTTTTTTCATTGAACACAATATATTTCTTCTTCAGCAACTTATAGAATATCTGGAATTGTAGTAAACTTGTATGTCAGGTTAAATAATAAAATAAAATAAATACTTTTTAATTAAATTAAAATGATAAAAATGCAGTAATTTAAGTGAGCATAGTCTTGCAGTTCAACAATAGTTAAAACATAAATAATTGAATTATTTTCTATAAAAAGTTGCAATATAATGAAAATATAAAAAAGTATTAATACAATTATTATGATATTGTCACAGCCCTGCACTAATGAAGGACTCTTATTTTGCCTTTTGGGAATCTTATGTTTCACTTCCGGGCCATGTGAATGTATTTTCCCTATGCCCCGGTTACACCGGTGTTAATCATTTGCATTGTTAGTGTCAGTGTTGCCAGATTGGGCGGCTTGCCGCCCAATTGGGCTCTTTTTGGTCACGTCCGACTGGAAAAAAATGGTCGGCACCCCACCCAAATATATACAGTAATACCTCGGTTTACGAGCGACTTGGTATACGAGCAAATTGGTGTACGAGCATGGAGGGTCGAATCGGTGTACGAGCATTGTATCGGTGTACGAGAAAATATTTCCCTCACCCATGCGCAGTTTTGTGTGGAAAAAGTCCTAATGCTCAGCATCCTTGTGCACATTTTTACAGGAAATATCCTAATGACAGCCTCTCATAACAGTCAGCAGGTTCCAACCCCTTTATAAACCCTTAACTCATTCATTGGCTGCGTCATTCACCACAGTGATACTTTTATAAGTGATTTACAGAAGTTTTTACCTCATATTCTAAACATTAATTAATTGTGATCGCTATTGTTCACTTAAAGAAATATACATGTACAGTACCTCTAAGCAGTAACTGTCACGGTTCATGAATTCAGTGTCTCTAGTTCTGCCTGAGTGTGTATGTGTGTGTGGACACTGATTCTCACCTGATTCTCATATCATCTGCCTATGTCCCCGCTTTCCCCGTGAGTTCATTCGTTCTCTCGCGGCTCCCGCAAATTCGTTCTCTCGCGGCTCCCGCGAGTTCGTTCGTTCGCGGCTCCCGCGAGTTCGTTCGTTCGAGGCTCCCGCGAATTCGTTCTCTCAGGGCTCCCAAATGCCCATATATAAAATGGGCATTTGTGGTCATGTGGAACGAATTAATTGATTTTTAGTGCAATCTTATGGGGAAATTTGTTTGGGTGTATGAGCATTTTGGTTTACGAGCTTGCTCTTGGAAAGAATTAAACTCGTAAACCGAGGTATTACTGTATATTATTTTGTCATTTCTGATCTAATATTAATAATGGTTATTCAGGTGGTCATGCATGTATATTTGTCATGGCATGGGTGTCCAGTGGGTGGCAGTAACCAGGTGGAGAACCCCAAAAGTAGATCTAGAAGAGAAGAAACGTTAACTTAGCAGTTGTTCATGCAATGTTTGAAAAATGTTTTTACTGTGTTGAACGTGGCTGTATTAAATAGAGCTAGCTGAATAAAATAACCCAACCAAAATAACGCTTGTTATTGCCTTCAAGTGTGTTGCCTTTATGTGAGACATAAAAAACTATTCCTAGCGCAGGAACGGTACATTTTTGTGTTTATTAAACCGTAACGTTTTCAAACCCTGGTATACCGTGACATCAGTAACCGCATTATGTCTACTCTGTAAGTAAACTCACTTGACCCGACGACAGTGATGCCATAAACGGTCAGACGGAAGATGAAAGACAACATTTTAAAGACGGCTGCTGTTTCTCTGCTGCATAAGGTAAGACCAAATGTTTTAGTAGGCCTAGGCTACAGTATTTTTTATAAGCAAGAAAATAGTTAAATCATACTAAAAAACGTCTGAATAAACTTGCTTTTTGTTCCTACATTTACTGTAGTGTGAGTTCAGACTGGTCTGTGATCTTGTTTTTTCACTCTTGTCCTCTGTTAGTTCTGGTTTGCTCATGATTGATGACTTCAGACGAAACTGAAGGTCAGTTCAGGGCCGGTACTCTTCTTGTGAAGTCAAAGTTTCCATCGCAAGCCGTTCAGTTTGTGTCTGACTCGTGCATCCATGAAAATACTGTAAATGGTGTGTGGACTAAAGCAATCAACTGGACTGCAGTATGGATTTATCCTTGACAGAGGGGGCAAAAGGGAATCAAAAATGAAATTGTCCTTCCTGCGGCCACTAGGCATTACCTTTAATGTGAAGACATTACTTGCAGGAGAAAATGAAGAGAGAGAGCGAAGGAGGTGGAAAAAGGAGATTGGAGAGTAAACTCACAATAGGTGGTTGCCTGGGTGTTGCTATGCGGTTGCTAAAGTGTATGTGTGGTTGCTAGGTGGTTTCTAGGGAATTCCTTAAAGAAAGGTAAAAGCAGAGAGACGTGCATACATAAAATAAAGACTAATAAAAAGGGTGAAAAGAGAGAAGGACAGACAGATAAAGAGACAAACATAGCCAATTCTTTATAGTCACTTTAACTCTCAGGATAAGAGCTTGTCTGTCTGTCTGTAAATGGGATCTCTGACTCAGCTCAGCTTCAGTTAGAGTTAGTAAACACTAATTAAACTACCTTGGTCATTATGTTGTCTCTCTTCACCTGCACTATCAGTGTTCAGAGGCTTGCTGCAGTGCAGTCCATCCATTGGGGCAAAGAAAGAAAATCCTCAATCAGTACTACTCTTCCCATAACTCATCTCAAAATGAGTGTGTTCAATTACTTCTGAGCACAACTGACAGGTATTCAATGGCAAAACTCACAGGATGGCTCTCTCTCTTTGTAGTAATGATATACTGTGTGTGTATATATATATATATAAAATATATAAAATATATATAAAATATTTGGAGTAAGTTAAAGTTATTAAATGTTATTAAATTACATGTATAATTATAATAAATATGCATAATAATACATATAATGTACATATTATACATATTATTATTTATTATTAAATTATATATATATATATATATATATATATATATAAATTTTACTGATAAAATATTTTTTAATATGTATTAAATTAATGTTATTCATGTTTATTAAATTAATGTTATGCAAATTAATGTATTGCATTATATAATAATATGTAATTTACATATTGTGAATATTATTTATATTTATTATTTTATTAATTATTCATATTTGAAATATACTTAATATGATGCTCTTAATAGTAATTATGATTACTTAATAATTTATAAATTGTTAATATTATTATTATACAGCAGTAAGTAATAGACATTAGTAATATGCCCCCCCCCCCCACATCCAAAAAAGGCATGAATTATATTATAAAGAGATGTTTATTTTATAACAAGACTCAATATGTAATGAGGACTTGCACTTGTTTCCACAACATTCACTTTTTATGTTTCATCTCACCTCTTTATTTTTCTCTACTTCCTTTCCTCTTGTCCTCATTTCCTTTCACCTTTCTCATGCTCTCTCTCTCTTTCTTTCTCTCTTGGGACCCCTGGGGCCAGGCCTTGCTGTCTCAGCAGAGATGGGAGGCTGAATATGTGAGAAAATCAGGATGTTCCCTGTCGCGCCTCTCATTAGCAGTGGCCGCTTAGATATAAAATCTTCTGCACACAAGCCCGAGCGCACGTACCCAAGCAGGCAGATCAGGCTTGATTATACATTTAATGTAAAATAAAAAATAAAAAAACACTGAGGGGCAGGACAACCTGGACGCCCT
The DNA here is from genome assembly GCA_037043235.1 of Rhodeus uyekii. NCBI lineage: Eukaryota > Metazoa > Chordata > Actinopteri > Cypriniformes > Acheilognathidae > Rhodeus > Rhodeus uyekii. The sequence continues at coordinate 1,303,572 of JAWRVZ010000155.1, read as the reverse complement.
TGTGGAGTAGAATGCATATGGAATATTCATAGTAACCAGCAGCCTCATCACACAAATCAGAGATGCTTGGTTCTTAGAAACTTAAAAAGAAAAAGGAATTTACCTAAAATGAACGCTAACCTTATTAAGCTCTTATTTTATTTGTTGTGGTTATTATTTATTTTCAATCTGTTGTGACTGTGAAATAAGGGTCTGAAAGAAACAATTTCTACTCAAAACTGAATTTAATATTTCACCATTGTTAGAGCTGGAGGCACTAATTTAAATTTTAATAGATTTCAGTGAACCTTGAACAAAACAATGAATTAGACAAGTTCTGTTCAGAGACAACAGTGGAAAATATAAGTAACAAATAATGAGAAGAGAATAGTACAAAACAGAAGAATAGAGTAGAAAAGAATATGCACACTAACTTATAATATGCACGTCCTGTCTCACAGTCTTTGAGACGTTAAATGAGATCCTTAGCTTTAAGCCTCTGAGTAATTATTCATGTAACGAGGAACAGATTTCTATTCAGCTCTGCATACATGGCAGACTGCAATTGCGTAAGTAAGGTGTATTTTCTTTGCTGGAGATAATGTTGCAATTTAAATGACTGTTAGGTTTATTTGATCTCTAGAATAAAACATACTGCTGTTGCCAATATGACTTTTTAGGCTTTAAATATTATAGTCTCATAATTCCAATCATCTACTTCAATCTTTGGCTATTCATTCAGGCTTGGTAGTAAAATAGAGCACTATGAGAGTGAATTATCATTTATTCCTGAAACCTATACGGACATGATAAATACTTTAATAACCACAATGTAATAATGTAAGGGCAATTTGACTGATGTTTGCTCACTTTTCTGGAATTCTTCAAAAACTTGCAATAAAGGTTATTTTTTAAAGTTAAAGCTAGTATTTCTGTCTCACACACAATGGTTGACGGCAAGGCAGAGGCAAACCAGGATCTAAGTACAGCTTCTTTATTCCAGACCAAATGACCAGACAAGTATAACCAAAATTATAAAACAAACAAGCAGAATGAACACAAGTCAGACAGTGAGCCAAAAACAGATAGAAACTAACCCACTGCCAAACCCAATTATGACAACTTCTTTTGGCCCTGTGGACTTTCAGAATAAACTCCTTTGCTCTGCTAAAAATGATTGCTTTGCTTGCATTCCATGTAGGCTATGTACACACAATTAAATAAAACTTTTGCAGAATTTGACCAAAATACATTTTGATTAGAAATGTTACACTATAAATAATTTAAAATAACCCCAGGTGAATATTAAGGTAAAATTACATATCACTATACACAGTACACTACGACATTATATTTTTTATTAGCTACAAGTTTTCTTTAAAGGTAAGTTTAAATATGCAAATAATGCAGTCAAATACGCGAATATCATACTTTTTCCAGAACAAAAATCTGAACATTGGATTATGTTGCAGGCTCAAAATTATTGTTTAATTTTGTTTTGTTCGTTTTGACACTTTAGGTTTTGAATGTCTTTTTTTTCTCCTCCATAGATCAGAATACCATCAATGTCCATAAAAAATTAAATGCTATATAAAATATGTTATATAAGTCAGGTAAATGATAAATGAACCAGTACCTCATGTAAAACATTCAAAATATAGATGGGAATAAAACCTGAAAGTTTGGTGTATGCAAGTGACACTGAAAATAAATGGATAATGTGCAGTAAAATAAACACTTAAAGGAATATTCACTTTAATGAAAAATTCAGATTTTAATTACTCACCCTCATGTCATGACAAACCCGTAAGACTGTTGTTAATCGTCAGAACACAAATTAAGTTATTGTTAGTGAACAAATTAAATTTAGACTTTTATTCACCTATAAACACTGATCAGCAGGCATAAACAGAAGTTCAACTAAACCTGCTTGATGTCAGGAACAAATCTCATTGGTTCTTAAATGTGATGCGTAACAGGAGAATGAACCTCATTGGTTCTTGAGGAAGCTCAAACATACTGCCTAACGTGAGAATTAATACTTTGGTTTGGATATTGTTTTCCCAACAATAATAACAGCCTTCATTTAAAAGCTGCATTTTGTGTTTACTTGTATATTTAACTACTATTTACATTTGTTTGGTTATCTGAAACATTTAAGTGTGACTTACATGCAAAAAAAAAAAGAAACAAAAAGAAGAAATCAGGAAGAGGTCAAACTCTTTTTCACACACTTTTTCTTTGTTAGTGCACCTGTTCTCTCTCTCTCTCTCTCACATATATATATATATATATATATATATATATATATATATATATATGTGTGCGTGCGTGCGTGCGCGTGCGTGTGTGTGTATTTTCTCTACAGTCTTAATATATGCCTTGCGTTACACACAAACACACACACACACACATATCTATGTGTGTGTGTGATGGAGGCCAGCTAGTGAGAGCTGTACATATAAACATCAATTTTAATTCTAACAGGGTCTACTCTACTCTGAGGTCTAGGTTTCACAAACAAAAATATATAAATTTAGCAAAAAATAATTATGGATGGATGGTAAAAAATATCCAAGGCAGTTTTAAAGTGACCATTCTGGGAAATAAAAGAAAATTCTGGGAAATAAAATGTAATGTACTGTATCTGCATTTGTTTGCATGAGGGAGAGAGTTTAAAAAAACAATCTGAGATGCTATTGATTGTTTGCACTTTATCATTTGTTTTTAATCTTACAATATAATTTGTTTCCCCCAATTCACACAATGTACTTCTCCCAACCTCCCCCAGCTTTTATCAACTCTCAGTACTTCCAGTGGGGTTACAGGGCTCAACAAAAAAATAACATAAAAATCTTTTACTGAACAATGTCCTATATAAGGGAGTCATGGAGATTTCTGAAAAGGCAGATGAAAGGGAATGGGTGATGGGGAGGGAGACACAGCAGGGCTGCAGGGAGGAGAGGAGAGCAGGGTTATCCAGGTGTGGAGGCTGATCCATCATCTCCACACAACATAAGGAGTGAGGATGAAAAGATAGGCATACCAACTGGACCAAAAAAGGACAGTGGAAGTGATTGTGGTGTCCTATAATGTGAGTTTTAATACAACACTATGGACACATAAACTACATAATTCACACACAAAATAAATGTTTATACTACTATAATTAGCCCATTATTGTTAAGTCTCACAATACTCCATATAAAGTCGTTTGCATGTGCATATATCACACACATTTAATTAGAGATTTTGCAAGTGTTATCATCAACCAGGTGACAATCGTAAGTTCAGTCACTTGGGAATGTATGATTGCAATTTAAAAGTCAAGTAAAGGGTGAGTTATGCACAAAAGTGTAATACTTAAAATGCCCCGATTATTTTGTCTCCCACAACAGGTTTACTTGCATCCAAGGTCAAAAAACACTTTTATTTTCTCATAATATACATTGCACACCGACTCATTTCTCAAAGGGTCTGAAAGGGTTTGTTTGAAGATTCAGCTTCTCTAAACTCCTCCTTTCTGCAAGATTACTCCGCTCTGATTGGTCAGCTAGCCCTGTTTGTTGTGATTGGTCTACTGCTTACAGCACGTGTCAACGCCCATCAACCTTATCTGAATTTCAGCTCAGGGAGCTTACTCAATTCTTTCTCTTTGGAAACAATATCTTTCTCTTTGAAATTTTGCAGACCTTTTACATTCACAGACAGCTATATTACAGACTACACTACTAAGGTAATATCCAAAATAGCATTATAGGATCAATGTAAGTTTACTGAGTTAAACGTCCTTATAATTATAGTTATGCATGCCACTATATGCATTGGGATATTTCTTGTGTATGTGTGTGCATGTGTATAACATGCACACACATACGCAAGCAGTATCCCAATGCATTGTGCGTCATATGGTAACAGATGAGGTGTGCAGGATTGCAAAATCAGGTCTTTTCTTGACCTAGTTTTCTTCCCCCCCTTTTCCTCTTCTCCTTTGTTCCTCTGCCAAGCTGTCATTTCAAGGCAAAAGACAGCATGTGTACCATGCATTTGCCAAGTGTAATGAGGAGAACCGTTTACCCACGTGAATATTGGGTGCTGAATCACGAGTGTTTGCTTGGGATTGTTTTTACTGTGAAGTTTGTACAAAGCGCACAGTTTAAACGCACAAATGTAGCATTTTTCTCAAGGGTCAAAGCAATAGCCTATAAAAGAGCTTGTGGTTCCCACAGTCTAAACACTAAAAGAAAGAAAAACATCCATTCCTGAATGCTGATTCAGGGTTTTCCGGTTCTGCTAAACTACACAATATAGTAACAGCCTGGTTGTGAAATACTATACATACACATACACACACACACACACATGCACACAATAATAATATTAATAGGTTTATTTTATATATTATTTAGTTTGATCGGTTTTCAATGTAACTTTCCAAAATCGTGTGTGTGTGTGTGTGTGTATATATATATATATATATATATATATATATATATATATATATACTGTATATATAGGCATCTGAAGATGATAATTTTTCTTAGTTTCCTTTTTACAAGGACTATATTTGAAATGTATGTTTTGACCAGAAAAAAGTTTTATCTAGTATTATATCCAACCAGGTGGCAGAGCTGTCACTGTACGATTTTCTTTTTTAATGATTTTCCATAGAAGATGAAACTCTTAAAACATAATGATTATTGGCTAAAAGTCTCTCAGGAGAGAAACATGTGGCCCCATTATATTGATTGCAATGTCCCCAGACTGTTTTATAATAGCAATCAAGGCAGTCATTTGTGAATGTAATCATGGCTGCAGGGCTTTCATGCAATATAGACCACCTATTGCTTAAATGTGTGAATCTTTTCACAATTGCTCAAAGAGAAGATTTCTCTGCTTTCAGATGTCTTGCACTTGTTTTGGTAGCTCAGAATTGGTTGCACTTGAGCTTTCAGTGGAAAGCTGAGAAACATGGAGCTGACACTACGGAAGGTGTAACGCTCAACAACCACTCAGTGTTACCTTTATGTCATTCCTTGGTTGCCCATTCACTCTGTGACAAATGAAATATTCATTGAAAGCCTCGTCTTGCCAGTATAACGGTGAAAAGATAAGAATCTTTGGGTCACAGACATACCGGCTGGGCTGAATATTTCAGTGGCCAACAGGAATCAAGTTTTGGGTTGAAATGTATCACAGAAAATGATCCGTGTGACGACTGAAGGGCCCAGGGGTCCACATTCGGGACATGGCTGGGATTCTGTCTGATTGTGATGGATTAACTCATTCTGTGTTAGTCTAATCAGATCACTCCATGTTACTGTAGTCAGTTTAAGCTGATATGTGATAAGAACCCTTAAACTGTATTACATTATAGTGATTCTCAGTGTACTGCAAAAGCTAATTAGCATGCTTCAAAGAGCATTAGTGCCATTTAAGTCTTACGACTCAATTTAATTTGATATCTTCATGCACATGTACATTAAATGTGAAAATAATTATACAGTAAATTTACATTTTCTGAAAATGCATTTTTTTGCCATCCACTGACTGACTGCATGACTCAATGTTAGGATGTTCTGAGTGGTTTCAATGGCGTTGCTAAAGTTTTTAATTTTCTATGCCATTACTAAGTGGATGCTAAGTGTTCTGGGAGGTTTCTGTGGCCTTGTTAGGTGGTTGCTAGCTAGGTCAATTGCTGGCCCAGTTGACATATTCTGTCTTGCTTTGTGAAAACCTATAAAACAGAACTTAAAACAAAACAAAAAATGTATTCATGTATTTATTTATTTATTTTAGTGAATCGAGTAATTGCGATTAATCCTAGACAAATGTTTGTAAAAAAAAAACATATATTATTTAGAATTATATACTGTATATATATATATATATATATAGAGAGAGAGAGAGAGAGAGAGAGAGAGGGATCTCTCTCTCTCTCTATATATATATATATATATATATATATATATATATACGGTATATCAAATGTAATTTTATGTCCCCGTTACATTTCTTTACATTTCATTACATGAAATACATTTCATACATTACATAATAAAGAGAGACTAAAAATAATTCTAACAATTGTGTTTAAATTCTATTTAAGATTAAATTAATCTAAGAATAATTTTACAGCTAGCGTACGCCGTTCATCTTGTCCTGGCGTCATTTATTTATTGAACAGCATTGATTGCTTTTTATATGATCTTTATCACGATACAGCATCAGTCCGGCTGTTCGTCCAGCTGAGCGTTACTGTATGCCTGAATGGAATGTTTAAACATACCTGTAACAGGCTTTGATGTCACATGAGGTTGTGAAGCAATGTAACGAAATCTCCAACCTATTATTCATTAATAGTCTGTGTAAAGTAACGCCTCTTAACTCCGGCCTAATCGCGGCGAAGTGGACGTGAATGTGAAATAGACAGGTGATGTGGCATGGTGCCAAAGGTCATTAACCTGTGTCCTCATGTCATTGATGATATCATCGTCGTCATTGGTGAGATGCTATAACATCCGCTATTAAAGGACACGCGTGTGCATCTGATATCCGAACGGAGCTCTCGCGCATCAGTGGTGAGAAAAGTGCATGTTTGATTCATGTGGCGTACAAGACAATCACTCTCTTTGACCCTCTTTGTCAATGTGTCGTTAACTTTTAATTATGTTTGACCTTTTATTTTATTGATTTTATTGCTAGTTATTGCAATATATCCCATACTCACGTCTGAAATCATGACTTGACATCATAGATTGGCTGAGAACTGCTGGATCTTCCATCTCAGCAGTGTTTGGACTCATGTTCCACTGACCCAAATGCATCCCTGAATAAAACAACAAGGCTCAATTCTCCTTTTAGCTTGTTACAGCACAGAACAAACAAACAACTCTCACAGGGTTTCACAGTGGATGTGGATCATACACAGTTCAGTTCCTCTCATTCTAAATGCCAATAGACAATTGTTACATGGCTTGAATAGTGTCGTTTTCATCCAGGTGGTTTCACAGGGTCCGAATTTTGGGTAGGACCATCCAGTTAGATCCTGTTGATAGATGTATTGACGTACACATTCTGGCTGAAGATAGCATATTTGATCATTTATGCATGCTATGCATTGACTTTTTTGAAAGCAATATATTTTATTTGATTTCACATACCTCCAAGGAGTCCTGTTGCAGTTTAAGTTCCACTGAGATGACGTAAGGCTTAATTTCTCCAGGTATTATACTTGGGTGGTCTCTTCACAGGTAATGATGAGTAATGGAATCAGCCAAGTCTGTACTTTAAATCTAGGTTAAGGCCATTGGGCTAAACCACCTCATTAAACATTAACTGACCCTGAACCAAAGTGCTCAAGATCAGACTAATAAATCAGTCAATCACTCAGGCCTCAGTTTATTCAGGTCCATTTACTCTGATGTGATGCGAACGAGAGTTCGTCAACTTTAAGGCTAAGATTAAGTAACTCAACACTAACCCAATTAAGTTCAAATGTTTTGTTTTTTTTGTTTACCCTTATAAAAATTAACCATGGTTCATTTCAGTAAGCGTGAAAGCCCCATTCATTCACTCCTTCATTCATAATTGTCTTCTTTTGTGTTAGTTAAAGTTATACAGATTTCTAATGAAATGAGTGTGAGTAAAATGAAAATTTTCAATTTTAGTTTAAATGTTTCTCCCATGAAACCACTGAAACATTTTTTTTGCCGTTGCCAATTTAAATTAAGATGGCCTTTTAAATTCCAATTCAGTTTCTGAATTTGAACTGAGGAAGCATCAGAATTACAATTTTAGTTTGAAAAGAAGTAGAATTAATATATAGAAGTTTGTATAACTATGCTAGGAATACAATATTTGTTAAAACAGACCTTTAAAGCTGGCTTGAAAAATACTTGTTTAAAAGTTCTGGAAAATGTTTAGTTTGCGTTCACTGTGTGTGTGTGTGTGTGTGTGTGTGTGTGTGTGTGTGTGTGTGTGTGTGTGTGTGTGTGTGTGTGTGTGTGTGTGTGTGTGTGTGTGTGTGTGTGTGTGTGTGTGTGTGTGTGTGTGTGTGTGTGTGTGTGTGTGAGAAAGAGAGAGAGATATTATTTCCCAAAATGCATTACTTTTTTTGAATTTCTTTTACTATTTTACTGTAAATTCCTTTTTAAATGTGTGCTGTGGCTAATTCACAGAAATTTGGACAATCCCACTGTTTACATGTCCAGTGCAGATTTGCATGATATGTGCATATCCAAGAAGCAGGTTTCTTAACTGTTAAGTACTGATTACTTTTGATTAAAAAGAAATGTAACATACGTGTTTGCTCTCAACACTGATTGCAAAGAGCCGACTCTCAGCTGCTAATGTTCATCTTCACAGATGTCCCATGTTTCCCTAATCAAGTCAGTGAATTTAATCACCACATCCGTTTGTCAGGCCCCAAGTTTGTGTTGTGGATTCGCCTCTGCATATGAGATATATTCATTACTGCCGCTGCACTTCAGTAATTTCCAAACAGATGCTTAATTTGACTGTTTTAACATATGCTCGTCATTTCTACACGCATTGTGGACCCGGCCACTCAGAATCCCCACATGTGTTGGATGTGCTAACGGAGGTGTTGATGGCACTGTCATGAGCTAATGAAACTGTCACCAAAATAGCATCACTGTATATATTTGACCACCACCTGTGTCAATAAAGGCTCTGTATTCGGACAGACAATCGAATGTCAGTTAAGTTTGCAGCACAGATCTAAGCGAGTCTATGGACTGTGTCGTTTGATGGAGAAAAAGGAATAATGTCTGAATTTAGGAGAGATGGACATATGTGGTGGAATACTTTTTTGTATTGGAAAAGTATGGAAGCTTATTATTGCGACTCTTTGCCTAAAAAAAGAAAATCGGAATTTCAAGATTATAACATGCAACAAGTCACTTATTTCATGAGCTCTACATAATCTTCTTAAAAGAAATCAAATCGATTGTTGCTCACCATTCCTCTGGTCAACTACAAAACATTTAATTCCTATTACTTGAACATCAGTCTGTAAGTATTCAGACATCCTAGTTCCTCAAGTTGGCTGGCTATGAGATTGGCCACATGTTGAGGGTCACTTTATTTTATATGATGATAAATTCTCATTCTCAAGTGTCAGATATTGATTAGCAAGTGCTCCATCACATACAGACACGGCCATATTTTAGCTTGAGTGAGTCCCTGATTAAAAAGTAAAATTCTATTTTTTACTTGTTAACAGTACACATATGGCATTAGAATATCTTATTCCTACCAGAAAGTAAACAAGAAAACAACTTTTGAAAAACATTTGTTTTATAACTTTTCCCCTGATCACACTAAGGCAGCGTTTACACAACATCGTTAAACTAACAAAAAAATGGAAAACCTTTTATGTGTTTTGACTGTTCATTTACACGAAATGACGTTAACAACAACAAAGTTGACAGTTCTATTTATTTGGCACGACTAAATATATATTTTCTTTCCTTGCTGTCCTGATGTCCAACCCATTTTTGGGGTTTTGACCCAGCATTTGAGAACCACTGGTGTAAAAGACAAGATTGCAAGATCGTTATAATGTACATGACCAAGATTAGGGAATCACAATTGAGTTCCACACAGACAGACACAAGACCCTGTTCAACAAGATGAGGAGCGTTCCTCATCAATTTGCCAGGCTGCCCATGTATTGCAATATTCTGATATCCATCAGTTAGCCACCCAGAATGAGAGATGGATAGGCATTTTTGCCCTACAGGGTAAAAAGTAATGCTAGGCATTTTTCTTAATACCGTTTCTCCCCTGACACTCTCAAGCTGGCTCAAGGTGTTATCGTAAACCGCACAGAGTAATGATAAGCATGAATCTATGTCAGCGGCCATCATTACAGCAGACCCTAGAGATTGCATGGTCACGGCTACAGCCATTTCATACTCACAACTCTTAAACAATAACATTTCCATGACAAAAACAGCCGGTAGTTTTCTCTTCCTCACACACACACATAGACACTAGCACCAATTTAAATGGTAGTTCATCAGAATCTAATTTAATAGCACTGTGCAATTATCTGCACGGAAACACATTACTTCCTGCGTACGCTGGGGGAGATCACATGATGTGGACCTGGAGCGCAGCAAAAAAAGCTGGTACTCTTTTTTTATTACACGTGACTGCAATTGTCTATGATTATCTTCTGCCCTCTGTTTGGGGGAAAAGGATGATACCTTGCTTGGATAAAAACTTCAAAGATTCACCTTGAAGACACAGAGAATCGCAAATCCTGCAATTTTCTCAGCTTTGGAAATTGATAATTATAGAGGTCGCTCCAGGGCTCGCTTGATTGAGTTGTGCATGAAACTGACGTCCAAAAGGTGCAAAGCATTTCCTCTATACTATTCCTAAGTAAGTCTCTGTTGCAGTTGTTATAGTCCACTGGAGAAATGTTTTGGCTGGTTATAAACATATAGGGTTATTTCACCCGAAACTAGAAATTCTCTTCATGCTGTGTTTTAAACCTGCAAAAAAACCTCAAATATATATAATTTTACATTATTATTAGATTGTCTGCTTAATTTCTGCTGAAACTTTATTTTGATCCTCATTCTGCTGACTATAAGTAACTTTGCAAGTACATATCAATTTATTCAACTAACCCTAACCTAAAAGTCTACTAATACTCTATGAGATACAACTATTGAGAGTAAATTGACATGTAGGTGCAAAGGTACTTATTGTCAACAGAATATCTAAGAGCGACTATCAAATTAAAGCGTGTCATTTAAAAAATATATATATATTGGGTGTACTATCCCTTTAAGAAGATTGTGTTAAGTTTTATAGTGCGCAATGACAATGTTTTAAGGTCTGTTCACACCAAGGACGATAACTATAAAGATACAGATCTAAAAATTAAACAAAATTAAAGAGCAACAAAAATATTCACAACCAATCAGAATCCATCCTGCTGTAATGAGTTTGAGCATTTTAAACCGAACGTTATCGTCCACTAGTGGTGTGAACTGGCCTTTACACTTGAATTCCTTGCTCGTTTGAAGGTATAAAACATTTCTATAAAACTTCCTATCTCATTATTGTACTTCAGCTCTTGCCAACTTTGTAGGACGAATTTAATGATCAGATGTCATGTTTGATTACTACAGGCTGTGAATTTAATGCATTCTAGCCAGAGGACAACTTTGTCCGTCTCAGACCTTCGTTTACATCAGACTTGCTGCTGGTTCCAACTTACCTGCTAATCTGAACGTAAATGCCAACTTTCTTCAGGTAATCTTTATGTTTTGATGAAATAGACCAGCAAAAATGTCTTTCTTTGCCATCGTATATGTAGTATTATGTGTATGCACAACTTTCTAAACATGAAATCTTAATGAATCCTTTTTATCATATCGATATGTATGTTTACATGTATTATTATAAATTACAAAGTTGTTCTAAATTATTTTAGATGGTGTCTATCTATTTTTTCTAGAAATGTGATAGATAGATAGATAGATAGATAGATAGATAGATAGATAGATAGATAGATAGATAGATAGATAGATAGATAGATAGATAGATAGATTGATAAACAGAGATATAGAAATAGATCGATAGACAGAGAGACATATATCGATAGAAAGATAGATGGATCTTATAATATATGTCTGTCAATCAATTTATCTATCTATCCATCTATCTATCTATTTATCTATCTGTCTGTCTATTTCTATCTATCTATTTGTCTAGAAATGGATAGATAGAAGGAGACATACAGATAGATGATAGATAGATAAATAGATTGATTTGATTGATAGACAGAAATAGAAATAAATAGACAGAAATATAGAAATAGATCTATAGACATCTATCTATCTATCTATCTATCTATCTATCTATCTATCTATCTATCTATCTATCTATCTATCTATCTATCTATCATTTGTAATGTTTCCATCCACTGGTACCATTATTCATGTTGAAATTCATACAGGATAGTTTGGTTCTCTGTCATTATGTTTAATTATCTCATCTTCTCATCGTCTTGCAGGCCACGCCTGGCTTCCTCCCTAAAACAATCCTTCCACACGTGCCTTCTCTCCTCCACCTGTTTCGGTCCAGTTAGCGCTATCAGCACTTCTTTTTACACAGGGTCCTTTTATCGCCCTTTTTCCTCTCATGCAGCAGCCCATTTTTATTTCCCTCAGGGTATTTAAACCTGACAACAGCTTAATTATTGTGTTGGGAAGAGCAGTTCATCAGTTGTCTTCTCCTTTGCTCTTTCACCTTTCCTTCCTGAGCAGGTTGATGGATACACGGCTCTGTCTCCACAGGGATCGTTGGACAAATGGAAGAGTGGCTTTCATCTCAACAATCCTATCTAAATGCCTGTCAGAAGCTGTTTGGCTTCCTGCAGCGTAAGGTTGAGTAAGGTGACCTCTAGAGGTCTTACCACCAGGTGGACCTCAATCAAACGCTTTACAATGTCCCTCTTGGGAAGGAGATCACCCTTCAATTCACAAGCAGTGACAAAGATCAATGCACTTAGTGTTAGCACACATATATTAACCTCGATAGACATCTTTTTCAAGAACTAGAACCAGAAGGCTGCATTTTTTTTAATCATCAAGCGCTTTCTTGTATATGCAGATGCATTAGTAGCCTAATATATGGTGTACCTTAAACCTTAAAAAAATATGTTTTGCCTAGACTTTTTTAACTTTTGTAACATTCTAAAGTTTAAAAGCTCATTTTAAAGTTCAAGTTCTCTTTTCAGCCCTACAAGAAATCAGCAGTCCACCCTCTGAACCACAGTGCTGCAGTCATCATTACCCAGTATAGATCGAGCTGCGGGTCAACAACAGTGTAGGGAGAAACAGTGAGTTGAGACCTCTCTACCTGGCTTGTAAATTGAGAGATTTTGTATCTTGACCTGACTGAAAGGCAAAACAACAGCAACCATCCCAACTATGTTATTTTTGCAAGTAGTTAGGACCCTGCACCAAGTGTCAAAAATGATTGATTGCTTTGACCTTTTTGACCTCGACCACCCACGTCGTGCCCCTCCCCCACCCCCCGGAAGTAGTGAGCCCCCGTCAACGTGACCTTTGGCCTATGTTATCCTCCGGGGTCAATGAAGGCCTCTGACCTTTGAATATTTATGGTCGCAGATGTTGTTGTATGACATGAGATATGTGGCGTGAATAATTTGAGCGTTGATTTATGTGTTAAGTTTGAGAAAGGGTATTTGTGTTTCTCGAGAAGGTTTTTGACCTCTGACAGCGGGGATCTCATCCGTAGACCATGTGTTGGCATTCCTCCACAGTGCATGGGCAGTGGGGGTTTTATGGTGGTGAGCGCAAGCATCTCTGTGAGCAAGGGAGAAAATGAAGAATCTAATGAGGAATGAGAAGGATTGAAATAAAAGAAATGAACAATGTATATTTTATATTAATAACATATGAGTGCATCACACACACACACACACACACACACACACACACACACACACGAAGTCACACAATCAGACACGCACACACACACACACACACACACACACACACACACACACACACACACACACATTTAAAATAACTGATTATAAATTAAATGATTATAAATTAAATGATTAATTTAAACATACTTAAACATACTGGTGTTTATACTTTAGCTAAATGTCATAAATATATAAATAGTAAATAAAATAAATATTAAATAAATAAATATAAAATCATCTTACATCTTCCATGGGCTGTAGGGGTGTTCACGCGTCGATGTCTAAACCATGAATGAATTGATTGCAAAATACCAATAAGTTTAAGTAGAAATATAAAAATCTCCCTGACTGTCTCTCAAAAGAGTTGTAATGTGAGATGCAGGCAGAATGCTGCCGGTCCCCAAGCAGTGGGAGGGGAGGGGAGGGGGAGACACACACACACAAACACAAACACAAACAGGGAAAACACAGACTGTCTCCAACATGGATCTTTAAGGCTTAAATAGAATGTTTAAATGGAATCTTTAAAGTTAAAATCAAATAAATATATCTTATATATATCTTATATATATATATCTATATCTTATATATATATTATATCTTATATATCATATATATAAGATATATATCTTATATCTTATATATCTTATATATATATATATCTTATATATCTTATATCTTTACCAGCTCATCTATGGTTAAAATCAAATAAATATTTTATATCTGATCTATGGTTTAGATGATCTGATTAAACAATGTATATTTTGTATTAATAACAATGGTTCTATTAATAAAATATGAATACATCACATGCATGCATCCGCGCACACACACACACACACACACACACACACACACACACACACACACACACACACACACACACACACACACACACACACACACACACACACACACACACACACACACACACACACACACACACACACACACACACACACACACATATATAAAAGTAATCTCATACAATGTGTAAGATGGTCAGTGTTTCATTGTTAAAATTGTTTCTTTAAAGAAGTCCGGGTCTCTTTGAAGCTCATCTTTCACATCCGTATATGTGGGAAACAAAGTTTAACAGTTGTATCCCTCATCAATTCATTAGTTACGGTCATCAAATTGTCACGATCGATGTTGAAATAACATTCAAAACACATTACGATCGTTTAAGCTAAAAAAACAACAGCTGCTAAATGCTGTATGTCACCGCATCTTGCATTCTCTGGACGACCCAGAGACATTAGAGGTTGTAAAAAAAAATGCCTCGACACTTGTGCTTCTGTGAGGCTGTGATTTTTGGTGACTTTGTCTTTGAAGGAATGGGAAAAGTGTCAGGAGTGTCACCTCTTAGAGCAGTTGTGCCCCTATGTTTTATATCAGAAAGACCAAAAGATTTTAATGGTTTTTAAACATTATGTTATTTGGATTAGTGGATTTGTAGATATATGTATACGTTTAAACATTAGTTATTTGAAATAACGATATCTATATTATATCTACAGATTTATACAATGCAATTTTAACATGTAGTTATCTGTAATAGTGAAAACGGTTATATTTGATCAACTTTTATGTTATTAGACTTCTAACATCTCTTGAAACGTAAATATGGCATATCAAAATACTTTTTTTCCCCACAAATACATTATATAAATTGGAGATTTACCTAAATGACATCAAAGAGATTTTACCAAATTTGACATTTTAATAGTTTTACTACTCCAACTTCATTGTTATTTGTACTGATGAAAACAGATATATTTTATAAAGTTTTATTTATTAAACATTTAACATTTAAACATTTATTCCATAGATTTCAGAGTTAATGCTGTACACTAAAAATGTAACTATAGCACGTCAAACTACTCTTTTAAACAAATGTATTATATGATTTACAAAGTTGACCTTTTAATCTTACAGTTTTAAAATGTTTTACACACTAAAAGTGTTACTTGAGACCGAACCTGGTTGAAACCACTCACTCATATCATCAGACCGAGTTGGTAAATTCAGTGTTTTCTTTTGCACTCTGTTAACGTAGACATATACCTATTTGATTACTTGGAAATAAAATGAAAAAAACTCAGTGTTTTGAGAAACAAATACAATTTCACCCAATGCATTTCTGTTTATGTTGTAAATATATACTTAATATACATATATACCATCAGCTTTATTTCTATAGCACTTTATATCATACAAATTGTTTAACATACTCCAATTCAGTTGTAAAGTAACTCTGGAAAGCAAATAGTGTCATTATTCATTCTGAGTGACTCATTCATTTTTAAAGTATAAGTAAAGTTCAATCGAGCAACTTGTATTTGTATTCATTGTAGCTCGATAAACAACCAAAAGACATTTAAATGGTATATGACTATGAGGTTTGTGCGTAGAGTTACTATACAAAACACAATTTTTAGAAGAGGTAAAATAGTTTATGGTCGAATTATTTGTCTGTGTCTGTTTTGTGTGTTCCTGTTTGAGTTTGTTTCTGTGTATGTGTGTGGCTGTTTGAGTCTGTGTGAGTTTTGTGTATGCATCTGTTTGAAATTCGAAGTAAAACAAACATAACCATAATTTTAAATGTTTAAACATTTATACATTTGAGTATCTAAGCAAGGCCTATCGGTTTTAAACTAAACTTTTGATTTATTTATTTTAAAAATCCTGATGACCAGTGTTGTTTCTGCAGGAGTGTCGTAATGGACACGACTTGTTTTCCACGTGTGAAAACCTCGGATGGGTGTGTTTGTGACAAACATCACTTCAGAAAAACGTTTTGATTGTGGGACTAAACTTTTTTTTTCTTTTGAGAAGCCTACATTTCAAACTATTTACCTGAGGGCAATTTACAACAATAGAATAACATGTTGTTTTGCGATTCTCATGAAACAAAATCTTGGTGTATATCTTCGTACCTAGAACTCATAACTTTGTACATTTCGTACATGTATTAAATGTTAATACATTTAGACTATTTTGATTCGTAGGTCTCGTGACATTTCACATTATTTACTAAAATTTGACCTGTACTAGAATCACATTTTTAATGACATTGATATTTTCTTTTAGCCCATCTATCCGTCCGTCCATCTATGATGTGATACCACATGGACATTAAACATGAAAAGCAAGTTTAGCTGTTTTACAATTATTACAACCGTTGCACTGAAAGTTTTACATTCATTCAAGTTTGAGGTCGTTTCATTAGTTCCACACACTTGTGAGGCTATAGATCTCAAACATTACAAGTATTACTGTATAACGTGTGTAAAAAAAATAAATAAATAAAAAACTATGTAGTTCCAGAAGTCAATTTACTAACAGCATGCAAGAAGGTCCCATTTTATAATGCATTCAGAAAACCATTCACAAACAGTTGTGAAAGTTTGTAAGATTGGATTTGTAAAGGATGTTTTTCCCTTTTAATACTAGATTTAGATGACACAAATCACATTTCTTGTTGGATTGTACTGTTTCAGGCGAAGACTTTGCAAATTCTTTCTAACCAGCCACGGGAGAGAGTGTGTGTGATGAACACAAACTTTTAGTTTAAGAAAAACTTTTTTTTAAATGTGTAACTCAAATTTTTCTTTTGACAAACCTACATTTAAAATTTTGTTCCCGGAGGTGATTTACAAAAGTTGGCTAGACATTAAGATTACAAAGTAGTTTTTTCAACTGTCATGGACATCTTTGACTCAAATGTAGGCAAATAAGTTGTAATAAAACATTTTACAATGTGTAAATAGACGTGTTAAAACCGTCAGACTTGTTTGAGGGTACGTTCCACAACGTTTTAACGCAAACACATTTAAGGCCTAACGTTACATGTATTGATCTTACGTTGCCTGTATTAAAACATAGTCTTTACACAAAATGATTTACAAATACAACCTGAGAAAATTAAATGGCGGTCCTACTACACGACTGTTTAAACGGTAATATTCTTTCTGGTCTGGCTAGGAAGTGTTCGCAAGACACACAAGGCCTCGACATGAAAAGTGAGTCTTACTTTTTTGTTCTTGGTTACACGTTTGACCGTTACATTTAAAACACATCTACCTAGTACACTTAAGTTACATATTATGACTCGATGGTGTCATGGAAAAACTTTTTTTGTCCCTCATCGGAAGGAAACCAAAATATCTGAATTATTTTTTATTATTTTAAACGTTTGCTTAAAGTTTCAGTCATTTACAAAGGTGTAAGGCATGATATCCAATATATATATATATATATTTATAAATAAGTTTGATAGTGTTACAGGATGTCAAGAACAGTAAATGAGAGAGAGTGAGCAGATTAGGATGTTACACAAGCGCTCCTCTTTGTTGTCTTTTAATAAAACATCGCATTAAGACAAACTCAGTAAAGGTAATCATGAATACGTTTAAATAAATATAAATGTACACAACTTTATAAAGTCGTCACGTAAATAAAACCAA
This sequence comes from Rhodeus uyekii, assembly GCA_037043235.1. Lineage (NCBI taxonomy): Eukaryota > Metazoa > Chordata > Actinopteri > Cypriniformes > Acheilognathidae > Rhodeus > Rhodeus uyekii. Next base: position 1,285,620 of record JAWRVZ010000155.1, on the reverse strand, counting down.
GCCAATCAACATACCAACATACGCACACTTGTTTCTTCTAACTCTTTTACAAGCCAGATTGATCTCGGGTTAAGTATACCTCAAATACTGAACTCGAGATATCTTGATTTCTGCTCTTGTCCTCGCACACACACAAACACACACACACAAACCGCAAAGTTTTTCATTGCGGTAGACTGCCCAAACCAATTTTATGTTTCTTTGATACTGTTCAAGTTTTTTCTGAAACACACTGTTTTAGAACGGTTTCATTTTTTATCACCATTCTTTTTCTTGTGTACATGTAATTATTTGCATGTAATTCATTCCACTTTGTCAGGAAAACTATGTTTCTTGCATTTAGCTGTAATGCTAGCGAGCTTTTGATGTGCTCTGCTTCTCTTTGTTCGTATACAGTATTTGGGATATTAGAAATAAATTAATCCATTAAACATTTACATAAATATTTTTGGGACGACAAACAGCTATAGAATGTCGTGTAAGGATCTTTGAAACATTTTAGCTTGTAACCATTTTAAATGATCTTAAACGATTTCAAACGCTTTATAGATGTTTTAACTCCCAAAGAACCAGAGTTAGAAGTCCTGTCATACCATTTTTCAATGATTTCAGGCCAAAATAATTAACAACAAGTTAAGCAATTCAGCCTTTTATTTCAACACTAAACTGATGAATATACATTCATGCTTTGAAGTAGTGAAGAAAATGATAAAATGGCATTACAAAATGGCATACATACATACAGTAAAGTAAAACAATAATAATGGCATTACAGGTGATCTAGCCAGAAAAGAAAATCTCTGCATGCCACCATGTCGTGGTCTAAGATGAAGTTGACCGTCGTTTCAACGATTTCACAAATGTTAGGATCATCAGCATTTTTCGAAAGCAGCGACACGCATAGATCTGTTACAAATGTACACATACACAGTACTTGGTTTACTCCTAACTCGTCGCTACATTCAAGCATCACATCCAGCACTTTTCTGAGGATTACACAGATTGACTCTTTGCTGTTAATACACATGCTTGTCACATCAGGCCATGATTTTGTCAGGTCTCTTACGACTCCCATTTTATTTTTGAGATTTGTTACACGTTTGGTATCCCCTGTACAGTCATTATTTGAATCGCATGCAGCAACGATCATCTTATGCATCAAGCCAACCATCTGTCCTTTAAAATCATCTTTAAACATACGCTCTAACCTAGCTTTTAGACGACACTCGTTGTTCACGCCACACTCGCACACCAGCAGCTGCTCGGGCACAACATCGGCAGAACTCCCGCACTCCATCGGCTTTTGCGAAGCAAAATTTGGCTCCATTCGGCTTCTTCAGAAGTTTGTCCCTTATTCGATGCTGAAAGGTTTTAGTTCCTTGAATCTTCTGCGAATATGTCCTTGCAACACAGTTGTCCGGGTCTTGTACTTTAACACTTCAAGCCAAAGAAGGACGGGATGCATCAGACTCAAACAAGCAGGAATGTTGAAGCTGACTTTGGGGGTTATAATAACCAGATAGTGTTCCTTCAGACTTTTGATCAACAAGATGTTGCAGTAGAACACGTTTTTGTGCTGAGGCAGCTGTCAAGCCGGTATTTGGTAGTAGTCCAAGCTCCCTTAAGAAACCATGGTTTTTGAGACAACTGAGGGTCTGAGTAGAGATTATCAGGACAACCGATTGGGCCCACCCTTCACCCCCTGTTGCGCAGGGTTGTTATAAGGAAGTCGTAAATAACCACTAAAAGTCACACCGTAACAGAAGAAACCACATGCAAGTCTACATGTGTCAGCAGTTTATTATTTCACTCAATGAAGATTTAACATTTTCATTGAAGATAACGAGGTAAAAATAAAAAATACACAGTTATATTTTTCATAAGGTCCATGGAATTTCGTTTTCTTTCTGATTGTATGTTAACTTCTATGTTAAGATATTCTGTTAAAGACTTTAAGTGATTTCGATATATTGAATTGTCTTGAGTAAAATTAAAACACAATAAACCAGTAATTTAAACCAGTGCTACACAAAGATCTGTTACAAATGTACATATACAGAGAACCTCAGTAAATCCTAACTCATCACTACATTCACAACAAACATGCATAAAGTTAGCTACTTCCCATACCGGGAGTTGAACTCAGGCAGCCTGGGTGAAAACCAGGAATCCTAACCGCTAGACCATATGGGAGATAATTTAATAATTTCAAAAGGCAACAAAATCCAGCATTGCAAACAGTGATCAAACTTAAAGCAGTCCTTTAAATGTTGTTTAAACATATAATCTGTCTTAGCTTTTAGACATCACTCGCTGGCCATGGCGCAATCACACTCCAGTTGCTCGTGCAAAGCATCGCCCTAACTCTCGCAGTCTTTTGGGCAGCCGTTTCAGAAATCCGCTGAGTTTCTTCAGAACTCAACTTCGTGGATGGTATAAACTTTGTCCCCTATCCGATGCTGGAAGGTTCTAATAATGCCGGGAATCTCCTGTGAATGAGCTCCTGCCACACATTTATCACATATATCAAGTGGGGGTTTATGGGTCTGTTCTCCCATAGTTTGAACCGAAGACGCGCTGGACGCGTCGGGTTCAGATAAGGAACCGGAAAGTTGAGTCTGGCTTTGGTCATCCATGTAACAACCAGACAATGTTCCTTCAATCTTTGATCAATGAGATGTTGCAGTAGCTGTTACAGTCAGGAAAGGTAGGGTGCGTGCGATGAGCAACTGAGCTCTGTGTAGAGTTGATCAGAGTCCGCCTCAAACCTGCTGTGAGGGTTTAACTGGTCAGATGGTCATAAATAACTATGTAAATTAAAGTCGCGTGTAAAGTGTAGTAGCCGCGTGTAAAAGTACTGCATATGCCAGTAGAGGAAAGTTTATTATTTACACTTATCCAATTATGATTATTATTATTCCATTTATACTTTTGATTAAACATCATAACGTCAAAAATGCATGGTTGAATTGTGCCCAACAAGATCCCCAACATCCATTTAGGAAGAAGATTAGATTTATTTTTATGTAGACTTTAATCAAACTTTTATCATAGTTAATTTACGATTAAGATGTTCAGATAAAGACTTTTATTAACATCGCCATGTTTATTGTCTTGAGTAAAATTAAACAATCTAAATACAACATTATCACCTCTACAACATACATAAACTTAGAGTCCAGAGATGATGGATCTAACCACAGCTTTATTAAACAAACAAAAGAAAAATAACATACAGTAAGGAAGACAGAGAGAATGTCAAGTATCATATAAACAGGTGCAAGAAGTGTTTTTGCTGTAACAGATTGATATCTTTAACACATTTTGACAAGGATTACCATAGTTAAACACTGATTGATTATTGCTTAAAATAAACTCGCAATAAACAACTTGTCTATGGTTGAAAAGACGTCGTTTAACACGGGTAAGTCGCACCATTCAAAATATAAACCCCCTTTGCAGCAATCGTAGGGATTGTCCGGAATAGGCCAGTCGCGTTCACCGTCAGAATCATAGCTGCTATGATTCATAATCTCCCTTTCGGCCTCTTCGCGGCGTTCATTCCGAATCCTGATTTCTTCATGTAAGCTCTTGCTCCACCAGTTTGATATGGACACGTTGTCACCAGGTTTTGCAACCCTGTACTGCACGTCCGGTATGGAGCCTCCCCAATTGAAAAACCACCATTGTCTCTCGCCAACCGCATTCAGATTTCTCCAAATTTGATTGTAAAATATATGCCAGTCTTTAGCTGGCAAGATAAAGCGTGATGTCTCTGAGGTAACGTCTTCATCAAACTCAACAGAGTAGATTTTGACGGTACGTGATAACTTGTCGAAAACAAATCCACCTATATAATTTATATAAGTTTCACAAAACCATCCTCTTCATGAAGAAACTTGGTCAAACGAATCCGTTGATGTTTCTGGCATGCACAAGGAAGGGTTTCTTCTGTTTCAACAGAGCTTCTTGTCTGTGGTTCAAGAGTCTTTGGAGAATCCATTTTTACGGTAGTGATACAGTTGTTACTGAACAGATTCATAGGCAGGGTCTGTAGGTGTGAGACATCCAAGGATGTGACGTACTCAACAGCCATAAAACACCTTGGTTGATTAGAAAGAGGTCTTCTCAGCTTTTGTCTTTGTAAAAACGCTTATATTTGTAAAAGCGCTACACGTTTTACAAGACAAAAATGTTTTGTTATGATATGCGTCCTCGTAGGTTAAGATATAATACATATATGTTAGCGCTACCTTAAAACAATGGGATTATAATAATGTAGCGTAAAATGTCTCAAGTGAAGAAGATGGTTGGGTTATAATTTTATTAAATCAAACAATTCAACTAGGAATATAAAATAACAAATTATGAATAAAAACAATACATAGACATAATAAAACTGATTATGAATACTAATAAAGAAAAACAATAGTAAGTAATAACATTTAATCTTCAGGTTTCATAGTCAAAAAAGTTGCGTTTTTCTATGTGTACTCAAAACGACGTGAACAAACAATGTTCAATATAAACAAATTAGTAAATTATCTCTTCACTAGCATATGGTAACAATTGGAATGCGATTTTGATGTTGATACTAATAGTGTCGCAGTAGAATGATATTAAAATATTGTTATTTATTATGTATGCTTAAGCTTATGCATCCTTATTTAGTATGCTAAACAAATATTTACAATAGTTAAAAATGAAGACATGTTGTTAACCATTTATAGTGTTCTGTTAGTGAGGGGGAAGCAGCTTATTAAGACAAAATAGTGACATCCTTGTATTGTAATGTGTAACTTAATTGACAGACTAGTTTTAAGTGTAACGGTCAAACGTGTATCAGAAAAGCAGTTAAACGCACTTTTCATGTCGAGGCAAGATCTATCATGTGTCTCGAGACACTTCGTACACAGACCAGAAAGAATATTACCGTTTAAACAGTCGTGTAGTAGGACTGCCATTTAATTTTCTCAGGTTGTATTTGTAGATTGCGTACACATCATTTTGTGTAAAGATTATGTTTTAATACATGAAAGGTAAGATTAATACATGTAACGTTAGGCCTTAAATGTGTTTGCGTTAAAACGTTGTGGAACGTACCCTCAAACAAGTCTGACGCTTTTAACACATCTATTTACACATTGTAAAATGTTTTATTACAACTTATGCAAAATAAACCAGAGCAGTGGCTACATTTGGGTCAAAGATGTCCATGAAAAAAACTACTTTGTAATCTTAATGTCTAGCCAACTTTTGTAAATCACCTAAGGGAACACAATTTTAAATGTTGGTTTGTCAAGAGAAAAACAGATTTTTAGAGTTACACATTTAAAAAAAGTTTTTCTTAAACTAAAGGTTTGTGTTCATCATACACTCTCTCCCATGGTTGGTTAGAAAGAATTTACAAAGTCTCCGCCTGAAACAGTACAATCCAACAAGAAATGTGATTTGTGTCATCTAAATCTAGTAGTAAAAGAAGAAAAAACATAATTTACAGATCCAATCTTACAAACTTTCACAACTGTTTGTGAATGGTTTTCTGAATTCGTTATAAAATGGGACCTTCTTGCATGCTGTTAGTAAATTGACTTCTGGAACTACATAGTTTTTTTTTTTTTTTACAGACGTTATACAGTAATACTTGTAATGTTTGAGATCTATAGCCTCACAAGTGTGTGGAACTAATGAAACGAGCTCAAACTTGAATGAATGTAAAACGTTCAGTACAACGGTTGTAATAATTGTAAAACAGCTAAACTTGCTTTTCATGTTTAATGTCCATGTGGTATCACATCATAGATGGACGGACGGATAGGTGGGCTAAAAGAAAATATCAATGTCATTAAAAATGTGATTCTAGTACAGGTCAAATTTTAGTGAATAATATGAAATGTCACGAGACCTACGAATCAAAATAGTCTAAATGTATTAACATTTAATACATGTACGAAATGTACAAAGTTATGAGTTCTAGGTACGAAGATGTACACCAAGATTTGGTTTAATGAGAATCGCAAAACAACATGCTATCCTATTGTTGTAAATTACCCTCAGGTAAATAGTTTGAAATGTAGATTTCTCAAAATAAAAAAGTTTAGTCACACAATCAAAACGTTTTTTTCTGAAGTGACGTTTATGTCGCAAACACACCGATCCGAGGTTTTCACACGTGGAAAACAAGTTGTGTCCATTACGACACTCCTGCAGAAACAACACTGGTCATCAGGATTTTTAAAATAAATAAATCAAAAGTTTAGTTTAAAGACGATAGGCCTTGCTTAGAGATACTCAAATGTATAAATGTTTAAACGTTTAAAATTATGGTTATGTTTATTTTACGTCGAATTTCAAACACAAACAGATACATACACAAACTCAAACAGGATCACACAAAACAGACACAGACAAATAATTCGGCCATAAACTATTTTACCTCTTCTAAAAATTGTGTTTTGTATAGTAACTCTACGCACAAACCTCATAGTCATATACCATTTAAATGTCTTTTGGTTGTTTATTGAGCTACAATGAGTACAAATACAAGTTGCTCGATTGAACTTTACTTATACTTTAAAAATGAATGAGTCACTCAGAATGAATAATGACACTATTTGCTTTCCAGAGTTACTTTACAACTGATTTGGAGTATGTTAAACAATTTGTATGATATAAAGTGCTATAGAAATAAAGCTGATGGTATATATGTATATTAAATATATATTTACAACATAAACAGAAATGCATTGGGTGAAATTTTATTTGTTTCTCAAAACACTGAGTTTATATATATATATATATATATATATATATATATATGTCTACGTTAACAGAGGGCAAAAGAAAACACTGAATTTACCAACTCGGTCTGATGATATGAGTGAGGGGTTTCAACCAGGTTCGGTCTCAAGTAACACTTTTAGTGTGTAAAACATTTTAAAACTGTAAGATTAAAAGGTCAACTTTGAAAATCATATAATACATTTGTTTAAAAGAGTAGTTTGACGTGCTATAGTTACATTTTTAGTGTACAGCATTAACTCTGAAATCTATGGAATAAATGTTTAAATGTTAAATGTTTAATAAATAAAACTTTATAAAATATATCTGTTTTCGTCAGTACAAATAACAATGAAGTTGGAGTAGTAAAACTATTAAAATGTCAAATTTGGTAAAATCTCTTTGGTGTCATTTAGGTAAATCTCCAATTTACATAATGTATTTGTGGGGAAAAAAAGTATTTTGATATGCCATATTTACGTTTCAAGAGATGTTAGAAGTCTAATAACATAAAAGTTGATCAAATATAACCGTTTTCACTATTACAGATAACTACATGTTAAAATTGCATTGTATAAATCTGTAGATATAATATAGATATCGTTATTTCAAATAACTAATGTTTAAACGTATACATATATCTACAAATCCACTAATCCAAATAACATAATGTTTAAAAACCATTAAAATCTTTTGGTCTTTCTGATATAAAACATAAGGGCACAACTGCTCTAAGAGGTGACACTCCTGACACTTTTCCCATTCCTTCAAAGACAAAGTCACCAAAAATCACAGCCTCACAGAAGCACAAGTGTCGAGGCATTTTTTTTTTACAACCTCTAATGTCTCTGGGTCGTCCAGAGAATGCAAGATGCGGTGACATACAGCATTTAGCAGCTGTTTTTTTTAGCTTAAACAATCCTAACAAAATGTGTTTTGAATGTTATTTCAACATCGACCGTGATAATTTGATGACCGTAACTAATGAATTGATGAGGGATACAACTGTTAAACTTTGTTGAACCCGACCGTCAATGACCTCTTTGGTAGGTGTTTCCCACATATACGGATGTGAAAGATGAGCTTCAAAGAGACCCGGACTTTGGCCATTTGGTGAGCGTTTCCTAAAGGAACCAAACTGTATTTCTTTAAAGAACCGGCTTAAATAAGGAATCACTGACCATCTTACACATTGTATGAGATTACTTTTGTGTGTGTGTGTGTGTGTGTGTGTGTGTGTCTGATTGTGTGACTTTGTGTGTGTGTGTGTGCGCATGCATGCATGTGATGTATTCATATTTTATTAATAGAACCATTGTTATTAATACAAAATATACATTGTTTAATCAGATCATCTAAACCATAGATCAGATATAAAATATTTATTTGATTTTAACTTTAAAGATTTCATTCTATTTAATCTTAAAAAGTCATATTTAAGCCTTAAAGATCCATGTTGGAGACAGTCTGTGTTTTCCCTGTTTGTGTTTGTGTTTGTGTGTGTGTGTCTCCCCCTCCCCTCCCACTGCTTGGGGACCGGCAGCATTCTGCCTGCATCTCACATTACAACTCTTTTGAGAGACAGTCAGGGAGATTTTTATATTTCTACTTAAACTTATTGGTATTTTGCAATCAATTCATTCATGGTTTAGACATCGACGCGTGAACACCCCTACAGCACATGGAAGATGTAAGATGATTTTATATTTATTTATTTAATATTTATTTATTTACTATTTATATATTTATATGACATTTAGCTAAAGTATAAACACCAGTATGTTTAAGTATGTTTAAATTAATCATTTAATTTATAATCATTTAATTTATAATCAGTTATTTTAAATGTGTGTGTGTGTGTGTGTGTGAGTGATGCACTCATATGTTATTAATATAAAATATACATTGTTCATTTCTTTTATTTCAATGCTACTCATTCCTCATTAGATTCTTCATTTTCTCCCTTGCTCACAGAGATGCTTGCGCACCCCACCATAAAACCCCCACTGCACATGCACTGTGGAGGAATGCCAACACATGGTCTACGGATGAGATCCCCGGTGTCAGAGGTCAAAAACCTTCTCGAGAAACACAAATACCCTTTCTCAAACTTCACACATAAATCAACGCTCAAATTATTCACGGTACATATCTCATGTCATACCACAACATCTGCGACCATAAATATTCAAAGGTCAGAGGCCTTCATTGACCCCGGAGGATAACATAGGCCAAAGGTCACGTTGACGGGGGCTCTCTACTTCCGGGGGGTGGGGGAGGGGAACGACGTGGGTGGTCGAGGTCAAAAAGGTCAAAGCAATCAATCATTTTTTGACACTTGGTGCAGGGTCCTAACTACTTTTGCATAATGAGACAGGAGGAACTACTAATTATAATGACAAAACCTTTTAAAATCAATGTATTTTTCAAATATGTATCTATTTGTTTGTTATTATTACAGACAGAATATTAATTTATTATTTATTTATTATTAATATTATAATATCATGTGATCATCACATCTTAGGCCAGCCGGCAGTTAGCTTCCTTTTTTCCATAGGCGTTTGGATTATCACAAAAAAAATAAGCTCTGTGATCTACAAAGGTTTATGATGCTTACACGTAAACATATTTTATGAATTTTGAAGCTTAAATACAGTAGCCAGAAGTAAAAGACTAAAGGTAGGCTATGGACGAACTATACCATGGTCCCACGACTTTAACGTCACCACCACTAAGCTTCCGAAAACTCTTTTAGTTTTTATCTAAAAACATTTTCCAGAACGTTTGAGTTAAAATTGTTTATAAGAGCACAACTGCTTGACCATGTTTAATTGGACTGGAACTGGAAGTGATCAAATGCTAAGTCTTTTCCACGTTTTGACCAACAAATTTACGTCATACCTGTCCCACTCTTGTAGGGCAACAGAAGATCGGTTCAATAAAAAGGAGCGAAACCTTTTTAAGTCGCTAGCAATACTTTGCAATCGATACAGATCAACAATAGGTAACTAGAGTAGAAATGATAAAATTGGTGTTATATGATTATATTTTCTTGACCTGGAGCGAAATCTAGCAGCTGCATTTTGGACTAACTGCTTGTTTATTGAGAATGCAGGTCAACCACCTAGTAATGTGTTACAGTAAATCAGTCTAGAGGTCATGAATGCATGAACTAGCTTTGTAAAGTTGTTGGTATATTAATTGATGTACTGACATACAATTTTAAAAAAAGATTACAAATAATTATAAATGTTTATGTCTGCACAGGAATGTGCTTAATCATAAGGAAAATAATGTCATTAAGATTTCACTTGTTTCACCAGCTAAACAAATAAGGACGTTTCTCTCTTTTTAAGCTCATTTAAGAGTGAAATATGACCCGGATATTTCTTCTTTAGTTGCGTTCATTTAATGTCAATAATATAAACTGTTTTAGATGGCATTGGAGACCATTTAGTCCAGTTTCCAGCTCTCGCTACAGAAACAATCTAGTATTGTGTATAATTGTATGTAAATTGAGACAGAGCCAAGGTGCTTGTTTAGTCCTTCAGTGCAGAATACCCTGATGACATTTGTTCTTGCCCTGCAGAACAACATCTGATTCTAGCTAATGAGCTAGCATTGTAAGCCAGGGAGGCTAACACATTTGTAAAACCAGCTGGTGTCATGCCTCGCCAGGTCAGATACCCAGAACATGTGGTCCTACAGTGAACAACACGTACAGACAGGCACATAAAAATGTGAAGATAGATTTACATAATAATGCAGGTTGCAGTTGTGAATTGTGGGTTCATACAGTACGTATGAAAGAGAGGGAGATTTGTTTGTCGAGTTGTGGTGTGTCCTCAGAGACGTCTGTTTGTCTGGCTAAGATCCAAAACTAATCAGAGATGTTGAGTTGCTTCCATAAGCAAACTGAGACTTCGTTTTTAATTTCCAAAAATATATACACTCACTATATTAAAACCGGTTATATTTTTCTTTATTTGGTGAATAAACAATTCCCGGTCACATTTCACACTGACATCAAAATTAAAGTTTATGAGTATAATTCTAATGAGTCAATCAACATCATCAGTCCTTCTTCCAAAATGTATTTTGTCTTGCCCTGATTTGCTATGGTGAGCATCTATTACGAGTGTGTGTATATTACACCTGTCAGTCAGGTTGGCTTTCGCGATAAATTGCATAGATACGTCATTTATTGTATCGGCAAAAAGAGAAGAAGTTGCTCCGGCTATGTATTGAGACAAAAAATCAGTAGAACTTTGGTGCTTACAACGCCAAGGTCATGGGTTCGATCCCAGGGAAAGCAAGAGTTGTGTTCAATGTGTTCCATGCATGCAATGTAGGTCTCTTTGGATAAAAGCGTCTGCTAAATGCATAAATGTAAATGTATGGTGCTGGAGTGACAGGTTAGTCGTTACAATGAGCGAGAATAGTTGACATGGAGAATCTAAATTTCAAACCTCAAGGGATTCACATGTAAAAAAATAAAATAAAACAAACTGAGGAGAGTCTGCTGGCTTAAAGAAAATGACAAAACTCAATGAGAATCAACATTAGTTTGGTTTTTGGGAGAATGCAAGAACTGAGGGATTTGAAATCTTGTAAAACCAATGTGGAGAATGTGTTTTTATTACTCAACAGGTGAGTATACTCATGGCAATTTATTTGTTCAATAAAGTATTTTATTGAACAAATAAATTGCCATATGTAGCTTTCTAACAGAGTTCATTGTAAAGCATTATCTATTGTGATGGGTCATTTCATTATGGTTGTTGTAGCTGTGCTGGAATTTATTTTCAAGGAAGAACCGAATCTATTAATGCGTACAGTAATGTCTTAAGCTTGTCAGCTTGAGGTAGATCCTTTCCATCTAAACTAGTTATTTCTCTTAAGCCTAGTAGTAAAAGTTTTATGGGCAATACAAAAACTCCTCTCTCTCTCTCTCTCTCTCTTCATCCATATTCATCCACAGTCACGCAGAGTCGAAGCGGCCATCAAGACATGTTCCTGGATCAACATAATTTTTTACTTATCCCTAAAATGATAAGTGAACAAAAATGGTGTAGAAGTTTTCATTTTAATTTTAAACCTGTCCCTCAAATGGAATGTTGTTCGAGGATCAACAAGGATATTATAAATAATCAAAAATAAACAGGCTATAGTTGGCTGGATACATTTACATTACCTTTTATACAAGGCATTAGGTACTTCACCCACGCATGTAATGATGTATTAGAGTACATGTGTGATGTCTGGCATTTTCCCAAAGGCAAGTTAGAGATAACTGGACCAGTGGGTCCTGCTCTTCTCACATTTATCACTGTCTATCATTGACATTGCTTAGAGAGATATGAGAAACAAACTGTAAACAGTTGTGTTATAGTGAGAGATTTAACTATACTAACAGGCTTAATGAGAGCAAATGATCACCTCTGCTTCATGTGAACACCAAGCCCAAGTCACCTTTATTTATAAAGCCCTTTTTACAATAGACATTGTTTCAAAGCAGCTTTACAGAGATAACAGGAAATAATGTAGCAAAGTTTGTTTTGGCTGTAAAACAGCTCTAGAAGATCAAGACAATCAATAATAATGATTAATGTTAAGATTTAAGTGTCCCTAACTAAGCAAGCAATAGGTGACAATGGCAAGGAACACAAACTCCATGAGGTGACAGAATGGAGAACGAAAAAAAGCCTTTGGAGAAACCAGGCTCAGTCAGGGGACAAGTTGTCCTCTGGCCAATAAACTAAAAGTTCATGATTATGATATAGGTTTATATATATATTATGTATATATTTATATACACTTATATATTATTTATATAATATATATAATTTATTGGTTTATATATATATTTATGATTATATATCAGGTCAGAAGTCAGATTTACAAAAAAAAATATCAGGACACGGATATATTATTTCACACAGAGGAATGAAAATCAATAAAATACACATTTTAAATAGTCAGATAGTATCACTGTATCTTTTAAGATGTTGATATGAGTGTTTGGTGTCTTGGTGTTATAATAGAGTGCAACAGTCGGGTTCTGGAAGTAAAAATCCTATAAATTTTCTCCATAGGGAAATTCCTTTTTAACAATAAACCTTAAAGACAGGCCCATGAGCTACTAGGTAGCTAATCCATAGTATATAAATTTGTTGAATCCAAGAGTTTACATTGTCAACTTTTTTCATAAATAATTGTCTTTCATGTTGAAAAATGTGTTACGCGTGATTCTGCAAAGAATTTGCTAAAAATTTTGCAAAAATACATTTTTATATATAATCAATACATTTAAATCAATAGTGTTTCGAATCTGTCGTTTGCAATGCTTCTTGGGATTGTATTTTCTTTCCCCATTAAATCTGTTAAATACCCAGTGTTGTACCTTTGTGATTTTCTAATCAAATTACATGTTTAACGTTGTTAGCTAGGTTAGTTAGGCTCTCTGAATACTTTATTCAGATTGGTAAAAATATGGCATTTAACAGTGGTCAGATGTTTCTTAATAATGTTTTAATTGCCTATGACAATGTAGCTGTTTCTTAGTCATAAAGTTTCCTCATAAATGAAAGAGGCACTACTTGTGTCTTGAATCGTATCGCAGACTTGTTTTCCTGTTTATACAATGTAACTAATGTCTTTGCCTTATTTAAACAATGTAGCAAATTACATTTAATGCTGATTCTGATGAAATCTCTTGTGTGTTTGTCTTCCCAATCAGTCAGATAAAACTCATTTCACATTATATGTGACCATTCTGCTCTTCTCTGCTCTCTATAAGTGCTTCTATAGGTGGGCAATGTTCTTTCCCCTTGACATTGGTGTTCAACGTCCCATTTTGCATGTGTTATGGAGCTTCGGTAACCTTTTTGTTCCCCTCATTAAATCTCAGGCTATTTGATAATTAATCTCTGATGTTCTTTTTTAAAGGGAATGGCAGCAGTTTTGACAGATGCATAGCACACAGTGACCTTTGCATTGGTCTGAGCTCAGCATTTAAGGACAGTTTATCACAGAACCTGCCAATCAAACGCTCACATGGTAACTTGTTGTTTTTAATAATAAGTTGCTAACTATGTCCTCATTTGACATGTTGATAGACACATAAAAAATGCACTGCCAGAAGCTAATTGGGGGGCTTCCAGCCCATATCATCTCCCGAAAGTCAGTAGTCTCTTAACATTTGCTGAAAACAGCACGCTTTATAGGAATATAGGACTTGAGCTGTCACAGTCTAGTCTAGTTCCTTATGTTTGTCCCTCATGTGCTTCCGTAGATGTCTTAGTTTAATTACCCATTTAGTTCTCCACCTGTTTGTAATTTCCTCATGTATTTAATCCTCCTGTGTTATGTCTTTGTCAGTAATTGTCAGTGTTGTGGGGTAGTTAGTGTGTGGATGTATTCTCCCTCTGTGTTCCGAGTTTTGCACCCTCGCGTGCCGTTTATGTTTCCAGTTTTTTTATTAAAGTGTTTTCTGTTTGCAATATTCGTGTTCTCCGAGTATCTCCGCATCACACGCCAGCAACACATACACGTTTGCGTAACAGAATTACTGACCGGGTTTTTTGTCGCCCATAAGACAGACACGCTGTTATGGAATTCGCCACCCCTCCTGCAGCAGAAGCACGCCACTCTGCCGCAACGCCCGCTATGTGGGAGGATGACTCTGCGCCCGCCGGTACGCAGCTCGGACCAGTCCGTCTCGCTGGTCGAGCTGCGTGCGCGCCCACAGCTCCGCTACCCACTGCTGCGCCTGTTGCTCTCCAGAAGAGGCCTGCTCCAGCGCCAGTTCCCGCGCCTCGACGCCCGTCATCAGCGCCTGTTCCCGCGCCTCGACGCCCGTCATCAGCGCCTGTTCCCGCGCCTCGACGCCCGTCATCAGCGCCTGTTCCCGCGCCTCGACGCCCGTCATCAGCGCCTGTTCCCGCGCCTCGACGCCCGTCATCAGCGCCTGTTCCCGCGCCCCGACGCCCGTCATCAGCGCCTGTTCCCGCGCCCCGACGCCCGTCATCAGCGCCTGTTCCCGCGCCTCGACGCCCGTCGTCAGCGCCTGTTCCCGCGCCTCGACGCCCGTCGTCAGCGCCTGTTCCCGCGCCTCGACGCCCGTCGTCAGCGCCTGTTCCCGCGCCTCGACGCCCGTCGTCAGCGCCCAAGCCAGAGATCCTCAAGCCAGAGATCCTCAAGCCAGAGCCAGAACCTGACCTGCCGTGGCCAGATTCACCAGGTACCCAGGATATTCCAGATCTCCCGTGGCCTGATCCTCCCGATCACCTAGACCTCCCAGACCTCCCAGAACCTCCGCCTGACCTATTAAACCTTCCAGAGCCTCCCCAGGCCGCCCATGAACTGTGTTTTCCCCAGGCCGCCCATGAACTGTGTTTTCCCCAGGCCGCCCATGAACTGTGTTTTCCCCAGGCCGCCCATGAACTGTGTTTGCCCCAGGCCAAACTCCCTATATTCCTGGGCCTCTGGTTCCTTCCTGACCTCCCTGAACCCGAGCCACCAGAACTCCCACCCAGCCTCCCTCTCCCACCACCTCTACCATGTCTGCACTCTGCCCCGTCTCCTCCTGTGTCCCGCACCCACACTCTAGCTCCCCTCAACACCGGGGAGCTGCCATGCGTCGGCGGAACACCGGCATCACGGGGCATTGAGGTTCCACCTCGGACCTCGGTGCCCCTCATTCCACCTCGGCCCGTTGACGCATCGGCGTCACTTCCACTCCTCACTCCCTCAGTCCCACCAGCATCCCTCAGCCTTTCCTCTCCTGCGTGCTCCCTCGTCCCTCCGGTCGTCCCTTGGTCGGTTGTCGCCTGGCCTCCACCTGCGGCTCCGGCTGGCTCCCCCCTCCCTCCGGGCCTCCCTGTGTCCTCAGTCCCTCCGCCTCCGAGTCAGTCCTCGGGCCTGCCGCTGGTCCTTCGAAGGCTCGTCGTTCCAGCTCCTTCTCGGCCTCCGGAGCCAGCGGCATCAATCGGGGTCCTCGGCCCATCGGTGTCTCCGTGGACTGACTTGGTTGCCGGGCCCCCTGTCCCACCTGAGCCTCCCTGGTCACCTCCCTCTGTCCGGCCCCTGATTCCGCCTGCACCTCCCTGGTCACCTCCCTCTGCCTGGCCCCTGATCCCGCCTGTTCCCCCCTGGACATTGTAATTTAGTTATGGACTCTAGTTTTTCGTTCCTTGTCCTGTCCTCCCCCTGGTCCCCCTCCCTCCCTCCGCTGTTGACCAGTTTTGGCGCGAGGTCGCGCCTTCCGGGAGGGGGAGCTACTGTCACAGTCTAGTCTAGTTCCTTATGTTTGTCCCTCATGTGCTTCCGTAGATGTCTTAGTTTAATTACCCATTTAGTTCTCCACCTGTTTGTAATTTCCTCATGTATTTAATCCTCCTGTGTTATCATGTCTTTGTCAGTAATTGTCAGTGTTGTGGGGTAGTTAGTGTGTGGATGTATTCTCCCTCTGTGTTCCGAGTTTTGCACCCTCGCGTGCCGTTTATGTTTCCAGTTTTTTGATTAAAGTGTTTTCTGTTTGCAATATTCGTGTTCTCCGAGTATCTCCGCATCGCACACCAACACCAGCGTAACATGAGCAAGATATTTCCCAGTTTCTTTTCTGATAATTGTCACCCCCAGCACTGAGAAAATGATATTGTCCTTTCCAAAAGCTATGTTTAATGGTTACCATAATGAACCTTCATCAATTACAAATAAATTAATGGCGTGAATCGCCTCTGCACTCTAATTTCGATGAGTCCAGTGTTTGTGGTTACTTCTTATAAGCTTTCTGCAATTACCCGTTGCATGGAGTGCACCAATGCTAATTATCAAATAATTGCTGTGATCCCGTTTGCAGAGGTCAATGAGAATGTTGGTTTATTCATGGATCTCAAATTTTAGGACTCCTATAAGTGGATTTGCAAGTATAGATTTGGATGATTTTGTCTTCATTTTGATGTGTAATGACTTGTTAATATCAATTTTATCTGTCATAGCGAAACATGATTAAAAAGTAATGAAAGTAATAAATAAAAAGTAATAAAAGTCATTATGGACACCTTAAAGGGTTAATGCACACCGAAAAATCAATACTCTGTCATAATTTTTCCCACTTGTCATTCCAATCCAAACCCATAACACTTTTGTTCATCTTCGAAACACAAGTGAATATATTTGAATGAAATCTGAGAGATTTCTGTCCCTCCGTTGAAAGTCTATTCACCAAAAACTCTAATAGTTTAAAACGGTCATAAAATAAATCACTATGAATCAAGTGGTTTAATCCAAGCCTTCTGAAGAGATATGATCACTTTATGTGATGAACAGATTTAACTTAGCCCTTTATTCACATTTAAACATTGTTTAGTGAACATAAACAAATGCTCAACCGCAGAGGGAAAAAAACATCAGTGGATCTTGTGGAAACTCAAATGTTGCATAAATATTTTTGAATAAATCTTGCGCATCAAGCAAGCATGCCTGAGCTTCTGTTTATGTTCACTGAACAATGTTTATATGTGAATAAAAGCCTAAATTAAATCTGTTCATATTGTAAAGCAACCATGTCTCTTCAGAAGACTTGGATTAAACTGATCTATTTATCTAAAAGATCTATTAATGAGCACTTTAAAGCATAAGAGTTTTGGATGAATAGACTTTCTATGGAGGGACAGAAATCGGTCAGATCTTCATTTGTGCACCAAAAAATGTACAAAACTGGATTTGGAACGACATGAGTCAATGATGACAGAAATTTCATTTTTGGAAGAACTATCCCTTTAAGTGGTCAGGTTTAAATGTAAAGAATTACAATTGAAAATATCCCTGTGACTGCTTTACAGGTTGAAGAAATCTCTCCATATACATGAACTGTCAACATTGACCTCTGAGCGAGAAGACCACGGTCCTCAAGGAATCATGTTTGGTTTGTTGCGTTCTCTGGCATCACGTGAAATTAAACTCGACAAACACGCAAGTAACCCAAGACGTTTACCTGACCTTCAACCCCAGAACCAATCCTTCAAGACTTGTCTGCTGCTCAGGTCCCATATTTCAGCACCCCAAAAGACATACACAACTTAAAGTGTTACTCAGGTTTGACTTTGTGGAAAGTACAGCTAACTGACAAACTAACAGTTTAAGAAGATGTTAATTGTTGCTACTTCTGTTTCTATTCTACAGCTGTAATCCTTTATTAACCTTTGTGGTGAATTTTTAAACAGTAAGATGGAAATTAAATATTTCACACTTGTCTTTTTTATGGTATTAGTTGGATTGAAGACAACCAGCATGCAAATGAATAATGTCTTGATAACACACTCAAGCTAATTTCAAGATGAGGTCCTGTATAGAAAGATCTAGCACCTTTTTACATTTATCGCTTAAGTTTTATTTTTGAAATAAGTCTCTTATTCGCACCAAGGCTGCATTTATTCGATAGCTGAATTTTCAGTATCATTACTCCAGTCTTCAGACTCACATATTCTTCACAAATCATTCTAATGTTGATTTGCTGCTCAGTTAGTATCAGTTATTAGTGGTGCTTGATTATTAATAATGGGTCTTATCATTATTATTAATGTTTATTAATATTTTTGCGGTTAAGTATATGTCAAAAGTATAGTATAAGTATATTTTTTTACTTCCCAAACTTTTGAATGGTAGTGGATAATGGTTCCCACAGAAAATTTGAAGCGGCACAACTGTTTTAAACAATGATAATAATAAGAACTGTTTACTGAGCAGGAACTCAGCATATCAGAATGATTTCTGAAGGATCATGTGACACTGAAACCTGGAGCAATCATGCTGAAAATTCAGTTTTGCGTCACAGTGATAAATTACACTAGATTGTGAACTTCTTTAGTGTGCTTTATTCATCACAGTTGACTGTATACATGTGCATATTCTAATGTTTATGCTTGCATGTGCGTTTGCAGGCACACTGTTTCCTGATTTCGAGTGCATCTTGCCATAACTCCCAAGAATAGGTACGTGAGACAGCGGCAGCTGTCCTAGAAATGTGACGCTCAGCCATAAAGGGAATGAGGTGTATCATGATTGATCATTCTTCACATCGCCACTATTGGAGTGAAAGAGCCAGCCACCCATGTCAGGAACTGCTCCCAGATGTGTGAGCATCTCTCTCTCTCTCTCTCTTTCAGGCCATGAAGCTTTCCAAAAATACTCTTATGCAACAATAAAAATCACATCACGCTAATAATGCATTTAAGACTCATCTGCACTCAAGGGAACAGCTGGTTGCGATGATCCGCTGAAATGTTTCCCACCATGTTTCCCAAGGTCAGCAAAACTATTTTTGCTTCATTCGTTACATAATGATTCTCTTTTGATCTAAAATGTTTGCTAATAATATGTTTTCTTGGCATTGCAGTCATCAGGGTGGAACAAAAGAGACATGGCTTACATCACACAGACACACGCGTTTCCACAGAGGTCATGCCCTTGAGTAGCAGTTTCAATGAAAACTCACAGATTCAACGAATGCAGTTTGACGTGGATTGTTTGGATAGTGTGGGGAGAAGGACTCTTGAATGTCCAAAAAGTGGTTAAAGGTGAGTTGTGTCATATATTTGCTATAATGGCAAAAAATAATAACTGTTATCCAGCTCTTTCCTCAAACTCAGACAATGTTATGTCTGAACCAGTGGGGATGTTAAAAACATGAACAATTACCAAATCTGAATCTGAGTTTCTTCTTCTGTTGAACAAAAATAAGATATTTTGAAGAATGTTCTCAGTAGTCATTGACTTCCATAGTATTTTTTTATTTCTATGGAAGTCAGTGGGTGCCATCAATTGTTTGATTACCAACATTCTTCAAAATATATTCTTTTGTGTTCAACAAAAGAAAGAAACTCATACAGGGTTGGAACAACTTGAGGCTGAGTAAGTGATGACAACTTTTATTTTTGGGTAAACTATCCCTTTAAGCAAGATTCTTAAAGTCAACAAAATTATATTTGCAACTAATTTAACTTCTGTAATAGCATACGATCGAATAGGGATTGGTTGGTTTAGGAAAAATGTATGACATACTAAAAAGGAAATTTAAGAGGAATGTCTTATTATTAACTAAGTTAGTCATTATATTCTGATGAAAGTTAACAAGTTTGGAATACTAAGAAAAAATACATGGCTACTTATTTGCATATGCTAATACAAATTAAGCTACACTTAACATTAGTAAATGTATTAAGACAGAATATGAATTAACAATGCGCAATAATATATTTATAAATTAACATTAATCAAAAATAATAAATGCCTTAATAATTTTTGTTCATTAATCACTTCATACTTAATGCATGAACTGATATTGTTCAATTTGCAGAGCCCCTGCAGGGACATGGTGAAGGAAAAAAATATGAGATGGGTGGAAAAAGGTATGCGTCAATGCTCTAATATGTTAATTTCAATGCTTTGTGTTTTCTTGCAAATGTTTTGTGTTCTTTGCAAAGGAACGTGAGATAATGAACAACGTTTTTCAGGAGGAACACATCAGTTTGCATTGACAAATAAAGTTTCCTCCCATTTTATTTTATTTATTTTTATATATTTTTGAAGGAATCCTGCTCGCACCATATGTGTTTTAGATTTCTTATTATAATATAAAATGCAATTAATGTCACACAATAATCAATAATCTCAAGAAACAAAGTATAATCATGGATAAAAATGAAAACATAATATATGAATTAAAATTTCTTTACAAAGGAAAAAGGGGAGTTAAATTTAATTGAGTGTTTGTTAAATGTAGTTACGTAAAAGGAGCTAAAGCAACACAAATAAACATTTTGTCACAACATAATTTCATTGGATGCAATCAATTTGAATCTGTATATAATTTAATATTTTAATATCTGCATTAAAATATTTTCCTCCCATCTAATAACTTTTATTTCCACCATCATGTCTCTTTAGGGGCTCCGTAATCAATTGAACTTGCACCAAACTAACTATTCAAAAACAAAACTCAAAGTTTGAAAAGAGCTTCGCTAAATTTTACAAATAGCCCAATGTGAGAAGACAATGATGGTAAAACATCTTATGGCTTGGTTCCAGCTCTGTAGGTCGTCTCTGCTGGCTGTCTAAGGATAGACTCCTTTTGCTTGGATGCTTTATCTGAGCCAGCTAATGAGGCTAGCAAGAATAACAACAAAAACAAAGCAAAAAACAAAGACATTAAGAGATTTTTCCTTAGGCATGAGGGTGAGAAGAACCAAAGAGATCTTCTGGCCTTTCCAGATTCTGAGGCCTGGAGGAAACGCATTGAACCATATGCAGAGGATTTTGCTGGCAAGGATTTTGTTTTGATGTCAGTACACATACATGACTGTGTAGACACTACTTGGCATATCTGTAACGTTAAAAACACAAGTTGTTGGTATAATGAATGTTTCATGTCCTAGCCTGTTTGGGAGAAATTATAATGAACAATAAAAAAGGAATTAGGTGAGGAGCCAAATGATCAACTTGGCTTTTCCTAGACATTCGTCATCCAACTCAAAAGTATGCCAAGTGCCGGGACAGTCCCGCTGGAAATACCTGAAGTTAAGTGATTTACTCAAGAGTACAAAAGTGCAATACAGGAATCATCAGTTTTTCTGGCACCTCTAAAAAATGCTGAAGTCTTGTTCTGCCATGGTCTTTCATTATTAGGTTACAACCACGCTTTATAATGAGCTCGGTCTATATATACACAACTGTTTAAAGGGCTGCGGTCAGTTTTTTTACTAGTTTTTTATTTATTTAAAGAAACTTGCATTTTGATTCAACAAGAATGCATTTTTTTCTCCAAAAGATTGACAATAAAGACTTTTACATTCTTATATAAAAAAGAAGAATAAAAAACAAATATATATATATATATATATATATACACACATTATATTTATATTTCAATTAAATACAGCTATTTTGAATCTTCTATTTACCAGAGAATACTGAAAAATTATTTAAAAAAATTAATAAATATAAATACAGAAAATTATTTTAACATTGATAATAATAAACACTGTTCAGCTTTGTCATCACAGGAATAAATAACATTTTAAAATAAATATTTTCTATATATTTACAATAGTATCTATTTATAAAATATATATTTAGTATTTAGTAAATAAGAGACTTATTTCAAAAGCTTTTTAAAATCTTGCTGATCTCAAACCTTTAAATTGTAGTGTATATAGCATGTTCAGGCAAGCATTGGTGTTAATGAGAATGCAAAGATTTCTTGAGGTATTCTAGACCTCCTTGAACTGGAGCCAAAATGGAATTGACTGACATATTCGCTAATAAATCAATTATGGTATTGTGGCTTTGTGGACAGTTGCATGTTCTGATTTTGCGTGTTAGACATGTTCCTGGGTCAACATATTTTGTTCCTGTCCATCTTAGCCATATCTCTACCCCTAAATGTAACCCTACCCATACGTTATCCCTTAAATCAGAGAGATATGATAACGCTGATGTAGAAATCCCTCAAATGTGTTTGGTTGATTGAAATGTTCTTCCAGGATCAACAAAGATATTGCTGGAATTGGTGAAATCCGGTTCTGTGGGATGGCACACTGAAGAATTTGGCTCATTAAACAGATGCTGCATCTTTGACATTAAAATGCCTATACACTGTCCTGACCAGGTGTGATACAGTGATAAAAGCGAAAAAAGAAAAAAAAAGAGGAAAAAAAAACTCTTCCTTTGTTAGTTTTTAGCATAACCAATAAAGCAACAATCAACCTTATTGTCGGTCCAAAATGCAAATAAACTTCAAATGTGTGTAGATTCACTGTGTTTTGTAGCTTTTGTCTGTCCACATTCTTTACAAAGTCAAAAGTCATTAGAAACTGGTATGGACACAAGGGTGAATTCGCATGCCTTCTATCTGTTTCTGCTTGCTTTGTTGGATCTGCATCATTTCTGAAATATCATCATGGGTCAGGCATATTAATTTATCTTGGATAAAGCAGCTTTGCGTGTGTGTTTACTAAGGTGAGCGTGAGGGCAGACCCTGTCATGGGCTGAGCTGCTCGGATTACCATGTACCCGGTTTCATTGTTACCAAGTTGGGATGTGTTTACCCGCAACTGAAACACAAGCCACCTCACCTGCCTCTCACACACAACCACAGGGTTAGACTTACCGGGGTCCTGCCTCTGCAAACAACAGTGCTCTGCTTCCTGTGTTGAAGTGTGTTTAAGATTTTCTTGAGATCGTCCATTATTTTGCATGCATTTTTTTAACAGTCAAACAATTGTGAATATAAAGATATTAGGGAAAACAACATCATCAATCAGCAATTTACCAACGGGGTGGACCTAAACTATAAGAGGCAATTATACTAATTAATTAATACACTCCCCAAACAAATCAATCATACACTGTGTTGCTATGGAGATGAGAATAAAACTTCAGACACGATGATGATTTCCTTTTGAGAGACAGAAATTAGGGCATCGGGAGCGCGGCAAAGCTGGCAAAGTTGCTTTTGTTGAATGCGCAGTTTTCTAAACTACGTACAAACGGCATGAAGCCTCTATATGATTGATGATGTTGTTATCTACATCTAGGCTCTGGTGGATACATCACCAGGCTCGCTGAATTATGGCCTTGCAGCTTATGACGACAAAATAGTGTAAGACACTGTATATGGGCCAGGGAAAACAAATGAGCCGACTACAGAAATACTTAATACAACACTCTATGTGCTATAAGACGGCATGGAAATAATTTGTTGCTCTCTCAAGCGTTCTATCCTCACTTTTCTTTCTCATTACCTCCATATTCTTTGGTTTGGTTGTAGTCTGAGACATGTTTGATTTGTTGACAAAACTGTTGAAGCTAAACAACTATTATTATATAAGTTATAAACCTTAATCAAGTTAGCTTTAGCTTTAAGTTAAATTAGTTAGCTTAATCAAGATTTTTTCATGAGGGGAAAGACAAAGCACTACCAAATGGAAAGAGAAATGGTTTTTGATGCACCTGTCAGCTAATACCAGAAATTATTAATGGAAAACTGTATCATTCAAAGCAATCTTTAATTTAGATTTTTTCGTTTTTCATTTCAAAGTAATGTAATTTGGTGAATGGACATGCTCTCAATATGCCCAATATCACAACCTCAACTAATAGTTCAGTATTATTTTTTAAATTAGGTACTTTTCCAACAAGGAATATAAGACATTATGAAAGAAATATGGAATATTTCCAAACATATTAAAAGCAAAAGAAGTCCTCTGTAAAATTCTTAATGGAGTATATCCTTACGGAAGATATTTTAAGATGTCGATTTGGTGTAGATTTGAACAACTACTCTTTTTGTGATGAACAGATTGAAACAACAGACCATTTATTTAATGATTGTAAATATAATTTACATGCATGTAAACATAAATCAATACAGGGCTGAAACTGGGGGCTTACATACACAGGCAAACATAGGAGCAAACGAGATAATTAACAAGGCACAGGTGAATGGGATGAATGATACTCATGGGGAAAACTGGGCCAAAGCTAAATCAAACACAGAATACAGAAGTCCCAAAACACAATTGCAAATCATAATCCTGACATAACTCCCCTGTCCCAGAAGACATGACCTTGAACCAAAAATAATCCAACCAATCCAATGAGATAGGTTGGGCACCCTGGAGTTCTGGAGGTTGCGTGCAGGTAAACAAGGGTGGTCCTGGAAACCTCTGGCATTGCAGGAAGCTAGGGAGGCGCCTGCAGCTTAGGGGGGCCAAGGAGCTGCCGGTAGTTCAGAGGCCTAGAGAGGCACCCGAAGTTCTGCCAGTTCAGGGGCCCAAGGAGCATCGGCCTCTGTGGCTTTGTCCCAGAAGCTCTACTACTATGGCCAGAGATGTATAGAGAGTACAATGTTCTCTGGATTAGGCTCTGGGATTTCCCTCACTGGAACAGACTCTGGGATTTCTATCACTGAAATGGACTTGGGAATTTTTCTCACTGGAGCAGGGAGTCAGGGATATAATTTATTGGAAGCATTGCAACCATTTGTATTGGCAATCCATCTTTGAGTTCTTGTCTTGGTCCTGTATTCTGTCAGAGTAAGTGGTTGTAGAGAAGTGTCCGATGAAGGTGTCAACTGAAAGTAGCCTTTAAGACTAATTTCAAACACAATGAAAAGGAAAATAACCGGGAGATAATGCAACACATGTCAACACAAATCAGAACAAAGACTGAAAATGAAAACTGAAACTGTTGGCTTATATACAAAGGCAAACAAGATAATTAACATGGCACGGGTGAATGGGATGAATGAATGAAATTCATGGTGAAAACTGGTTCAAAGCAAAACAAAAATCCCAAAAAACAAAAGCAAAACAAAACCCTGACAGAAATGTGTGTTTTGTGTTTCTTTGGCCTTGGATACAAGATAAACTGAACTCCAGCTATACATTCCAGTTTTGTGAATCTTACTACATGGTCTTTTGTAAGAAAAGTCACAGATTAAATTTTGAGGCAGTCTATAATCAATCATTACTTTCAAACTCCAACCCTCAACTTTACAAATAATAACAAATCTGAATCAGCCTGTTTCAGACAGATTTGTAGTTGAGACAATTTTCCAGAGTAACAGATTTTACTGCTATATAGTCTTCTGAGACCTTGAAGGAACTGGAGCACTCTGTTTCCCACTCATTGTTTCTTTTGTGTCTAGTTTTTCTTCCCCCAATGACTAAGCAACAGGAAGTCAATGTCCACAATCCTAGTAGTGATTACGTGTTATTCTCAGACAATATCACAGCGAGCATAATGGCATCCTTTTAGATTCATAACACACACCAGAGCAAACACACATGTTTGTTTTTCTATCAAGGTTTTCATGAAGTTCAATTGTTTTAGTAATACTTTAGAATAATGGTCCATCATTAATAGGTATGCCGGAAGTAATGCAGGACAAATGAATAGTACTACTACATTAACAAAAAAAATAAAAATAAAGAATCAGTAAGTGTTATCAAATTTAGGACTTATGTATTCATTATTGGGTAATTAATAAGTGCCACACGGGTGTCACAAACAGGACAAAAAAAAAACACAGGGTGTTTATTGACAGATTGTGTGGAAACAAGTGATGGATGCAGATAATGCAATCAAGCAGACGTTCTCAAAACCTAGCTGGACAATAACAGTCCTTTTGTTTCTTTACAGAGCAATGATGTGAGGGGTGGACTAATCTTGCTGAAGTTGGTGATAAATCTTCTATAGAAGTTGGCAAAACCCAGGAATCGCTGCAACTCCTTTATAGAGGAGGGTTGTGGCCAGTACTTCACTGCCTGGACCATCCTCTGGTCCATCTGGATACCATGCTCATTGATGACGTACAACAAAATCAATTCTGTCACAGTAGAACTCATATTTCAGTTTGAGGTAGAGGTAGTACTCTCAAAGTTTTTGGAGGACCTGTGTCGCGTGTTGGCAATGATTGACCTGGTACCGGGAGCATATCAGAATATTGCCGGTGTAGGCGATGACGAAGCACTGGAGGAGGTCTTGGAACACCTTGTTCATAAACCCTTGGAATACGTTGGGTGAGTTGGACAGCCCATACGTCACAATGAGGTACTCTTCCACTCATCACCCTCTGGATAAGGTTGTAGGCACCCCGCAGGTCCAACTTCATGAGCTTTCAAGCTCTAAGTAACTGCTCCAGGGTTGCTGAGGCCAGAGGAAGAGAGTACTGGTATTTGACTGATGACTGGATGAAGACTAAAGACAGACAAAGGAGTCGTAGAGGAGAACAACTGGTGAGTATCAACAGGTAGGGAGTCAGGTAAATAATTCAGTTGGAATGACAAGACCAGATGAGGGTGAGCTGGAAGGTGACTGCTTATGTAGTGCTCTTGATGAGTATATGCAGGTGTAGGGGATTAGTACTCGGGTGATGGTGAACGAGTAGGTGGAGTGGAGAGGTCTGGTGCTGAGGGTAACAATGAGATAAGCCCCATTAATAACTATCAACTTACTTTGACAAAGTATAAAGAATTAGCAATTACAGTAATACCTTGAGGTACGAGCGTCCAAACATACGAATATTCAGAGATACGAGCAAGCCTTCGAGCAAATTTTTTGCTTTGAGATACGAGTAAATATTTGAGATACGAACGCTTAGAGACGTCGACGCTAGAGGTGTGAGTTGTGTTTGTATATGTCACTATAGCAATTAAAAACATGTTATTTCCATTATTATTTGCACTGAAATGGGAGTTTTTTAAGAGGGCCGGAACGTATAAATTATTATTATAATTTTTTTATGGGAAAAAATTATTTGAGATACGAGCAATTCAAATTACGAGCTTGATCCTGGAACGGATTATGCTCGTATCTCAAGGTATTACTGTACCAACTATTTTTTCAGTTTTTAACAGAATTAATCTTTTTTGAAGGGAATGAGTCCCCACCTGTAATGATATAATCTACTGAAAGGTTTACTGAACAAATCAGTTAATTAATCTAACCTCTTTTTTATTGAACAGAATCAAAAACCTTCAAATAGTAATGTTGATTGTATTAATCAAGGGATTTAATTGTATTCATTCAGTAACCATGTAGAATTAATAAAATGTTCATTGTACATAAAATGAGGTGGAATAAAGCAAGAACAACAAATTAAACTTAACAAAACTACACACTAAACTAATTCATCAGAGTAACAGTGCCTGAAGTGAGAACTTTGTTTTTAAACATTCTAGGTCACTGTATTTATTGGAAGCCATTTTCTGATATTTCTCTTTTTAATTGCCTTTCTGCATTGCAGTCAGTGTGACTGTTTTACTCAGCGATTGCTGAAATGCCTCTTATGATTTAATGTTCATGCTCACTCAGCACCATCTTCCTTTAATGTTCATCCTTGTCCATTTACAGCTTCCCTATCTTTCTGTGGGTGTATATATAAATGCTCACTCTGCCTTTTTCTCTTTTTTTTCATTGTTCAGATCAATAAAACTGGTAATGAAAAGATGGGGTCTATAATGGGGTCGAAAAAATCTTTTATGCTCACCAAGTAAGCATTACATTTTTATTTTCTTTTAAATACGCTAAAAACATAAATTTAGAATTTTCAAAATGAAATTTATCCCTGGAGATGCAAAGCTGAATCAGTACTCCAGTCTTCAGAGTCACATGATCAATAAAGAAATCATTCTAATTTCCTGCACAAGAAACAGTTCTTATTATTATCACTGTTGCTTAATGTTTTTGAGGCAACTATGATTCTTTTTTCAGGATTCTTTAATGAATAGAACGTTCAAAAGAGCAGCATTCATTTTAAATATAAAGTTGTATAAATGTCTTTGATTATTGTCTTTTGATTAATTTTATGCATTCTTAATGAATACAAGTATTCAGTAAAAGCATAAATAGGCTTCTGTGGATTATTTTACGTACAGAACGTGTATTTGCACATGTGTGTATTTATGAGCGGTTCTGACCTTCTGCTGTCTCTAAATGACCCTAACATTAATCTATTTTTTTTGGTCTCATAATCTCTGCGTCCCATCCACACATCATTGGAGCAGATGGGAATGACCAGATGTTTGTGATTACCAAGAATGCACAATGATTCTGGATAAAAAGAGACACGGATGCCCTTCATGTTCGGTTGTCATTTAATCACAGATGATTATATAGAGAAATCAAAACACAGTTCAGCAGATGTTACATAAAGCTGGACTGGACAGAGGGACAAAGTGATGCAGTTTCCTGTGGCTAGACCACTGGAGTGGGCGATTTTTTTTTAATCCAACATAAAGTACACGGATAAACTTATCATCTAACCTTAAACTTATGTAAAAAGTTAAAGAAAAAAAATGTAGATGTCTAACCTTTAAGACTAGTCCAAGAAGTTTATTTAACCATCCACAGGTAGAAAGCCAGAAAAAAGACTGGCAGAGAGAGTGACAGATGGACAGACCATAAATTATGTATGTGTTTATGTCTGAATAATGCACCTTCGGTCTGTGGTCAAATATCAAACAAGATCTCCAAAAGAAATCTATATATTTGAATTTAATTGCTTGAGTCTAGTTTCCCATAACTAACCTAACGGCCATCTTTCAGAAGATGAAAGACTTTGCAATCATATCTGACCACAGGAGTAAATTGACAACTAGTGCTTTGACTGTGTAAAACCCTTCAGATCTGAGTGGTTAGGTTAAGACCTTCATCCTTAGAACCTAAAAATGGCATCATTTCTCAGCTGTGAAACACACTTTGATGCAAAATGTTAGACCACCTTTTCTTGTTAGACCACCTTTTTAAACCCATGGAATAATACTATTTCCTTTTAATATGTTGATTTTGGAATTCTGTGTTTTGTTATCAGTTTGTGCCCAGTTCAAGTCCGATCTCTGTGATAGATTCTCATCCCTACATCGATCGGTTAAATCAGGCCTAATTAATGCTATAATGTTTCATTTTTGGGTGAATTAACAATCTCTTTCACTTCTACCAAACACTTCTTATACCCATTTAATACCCAAATTAATGTCATACTTCTGTCCCCATAAGGTATTTCTCAGACAAGGACATAATGGACAAGGACTATGTAAATTTAAGCCATTTTAAACCCTTATAATGTTTGAGGACAATTAATATAAAGCTAATGCCGTCCTTTTGAAATTTCAACAAATAATCCAGAAAAACAAAAGTATTGCAGTTTCAACATTGATAATAATAAGAAATCTTTGTGATACTATTCCACAATATTACTGTTTTTACTTTTACTGTTTTTTATTAAATAAATGCTGCCAATTTCAACAATCTCACCCCAAATTTTTGAACGGCACTTTATTATATATATATATATATATATATATATATATATATATATATATATATATATATATACACATGCATATATATATATATATATATATATATATATATATATATATACACATGCATATATATATATATATATATATATATATATATATATATACACATGCATATATATATATATATATATATATATATATATATATATGCATGTGTATATATATATATATATGTATGCATGTGTATATATATGCATACATATATATATATTAATAATGTAATATTAATATATATCCATAATATATATATATATATATGTATGTATGTATGTATGTATGCGTGTGTGTGTGTGTGTATCTTGATTAATCAATTTGACAACACTAGAAAACATAGACACAAATACACATTCACACAACCATATAATGTTGTCTGGTCTTCAAGGCTGGGATGTCACATTGATGTGAAAGAGACAGATGATTGACAATCACCTACAGCCACAACATTCGGCTCTGAAACTCTTGAAGACATCATGCTGTATAAACAAATGACCTTCACCTTCAGACTGATGGATAGATAGATGGATGGATGGATGGATAAATACAGTATAGATATACAGATATATGGAAGCGAGAGAGACACACAATATATACAAACACACAAGAGACTGACAACACTCACAAATACTTAGTCTCTAGTTCCCACACTTGCCCTTGTCGGTTAAAACTTCTTGACCTGGTCCGATTAAAGTCTAGAATGACTGTCTAACTTGGGTAGAGATCAGGTGACCTGTCTCTCTCTCACACAGATCCTTGTAGCAGACACCTGCGAGACTATGTGAGTCTTGAACCCCAGGGGGGCAATGAAAAATTCAGAATGGCGTGAGCACTCACTTATTCCAGTGCAATGGGGCCTGTGAGAGGACACATCAGAGAAAACACGCCCATGACATGCTATTCCACCTCACGAAACCAACACCTCTGACAGTTTCCAAACAGTACTATTACAAAAGCACAGTTTTTTCAAGGCTTATCTTTATGCATTTTATTAAAATTGTTCTACATTTATTTGTTTGTTTGGTTGGTTTTCATCATTACAAACAAAACATACAGATAATATAAATGCTAATGTGTATCTATCTATCTATCTATCTATCTATCTATCTATCTGTATGTATGTATGTATGTATGTATGCATGTACGCATATATATATATTTTTTAAATATTATCATTAATTGATTGATCCAAATACTTTTTTTAAAAGGCATATTTTTAAAAGGCAAAATTTTGTATTGAAATGAATGTTCAAAACTATGATTTTTTTATTTGTATATTTATTTGCGTGTTGATTAATTAATTTATTATATTATTAATTCAACCGTAACTTTATTGTAATTGTTTTTTTTTTTTATTTGTGTATTCATGCAATTATTCAGCTATTCATTCTTTCATTTTTTTGCGTAACAGTTTTGCATAAACCTGATGGGAAAAAATGCATTATTACAATGGCATTTGATTCTTTGCAGATGTTAAATTCAACTTCAGAGGTGAGCTGGAGCACTGCACACAATAAAACGTTAAATTCAGGTCATAATATTTCAGCCCATCATATTTTTCACATAACACAAGGCCGCACATCTTGCAAACATATGTCACGTTGAAGTGTTGCTAGTGTGTGGCTAATGTGGTGACCTCTGGGACTGATCAGTGTACAGAACTGAATCCTCCAGCCATCGATGTGCCAAGTTCCTGAAGCAACAAGGAACAGCCTTGTTTGAAGGGGTTATGGGATATCTCAAGCGTATACATTCTTTGTCTGTCAGGTGAACTGTCATATGCCCATTCTTACGTGAGGAGAATAGCAGAAGCATAGCTATCATCATGAAGCCTTTATTCTGAGAACGTTCCAGACGTGGGTGTAGAGCATTCTGTTTTTATGTCGCTCTACTCTGGTCAGGATGTGACTACAAAGGTGTTTCATTTTCTCTCCGAGAGCTGTTAAATTTCCGGAGGACAAAACACAGGAGGGCTGGCTTTCAATTTTGTGTTGCGTAAGGTAGAATGGTTCAGTCAGAGAGACAGACGGCTGTCGCAGAGTAGCAACAAAACTTTAACCCCTTAAAACGGGAGACAGAGGGTTGAACTATTTTCTAAATCATACACCCATATTGACAATAGAAATATAAGAAGTTTAGAGGGGGCAGAAAACTCACAACCTGCAGTTACAACTTTGAGTAACATTGATCAAAGGATAAAGATATATGGAATGACCAAAACCAAAATTTTTAATGTAGTGAACCCACTGACATTATCTGTGGTGCTGCAGCTGCCCTGGATGAATAAATCTCTGCTTGGTGTCACTGATTCATAAAGCTTCAGGAATAAATATTTGAAAGCAATGTGGTTGCTATGGTCTTGCTATGCATTTGCTAAGGTATTATGAGTGGTGTAGGGTGCTCAGGGTGGTTGCTAGTACATTGCTATGTTGACTGCTAAGGTATAGTAAATGTGAGTGGTTTAGCGTTGTTGCTAAGGCATTGCTATGTAGTTGCGAAGGTATTATGAGTGGTTTGGGTGTGCAGGTTGGTTGCTAAGGCATCGCTCTGCATTGGTTTAGGGTGTTTGCTATAGTATTGCTAAGGTATTATGAGTGGTTTAGGGTGTCTCTGGTGGTTGCTAAAGCATTGTTATGCGGTTGTGAATGTTTTTTGAGTGGTTTAGGGTGGTTGCTAAGGTGTTACTGTGCAGCTGCTGAGGAATTATGAGTGGTTTAGGGCAGTGGTCCCCAACCTTTTTTGTGGCGTGGACCGGTAAACGTGTGATAATTTTACCGCGGACCGGTGACTGCTCGAGATTATTGAAGGGGGGGGGGGGGGGGGGGGAGTGGTGCACGCGAGATTGTTGACGGGGGGGTGCGAAACTTGCAAAAAGATCGCGTCCTCATCGCCAAAGCTGCAGCACCACAGCCGCTTCCAGCCGCTCATGGACCGGTCCGCATTTCGATTCGCGGCCCGGTACCATTTGATCCATGGACTGGTCCGTGAATTCGGTCCACGGCCCGGTACCATTTCGTGATCGGGGGTTGGGGACCACTGGTTTAGGATGTTCAGGGTGGGCGGTTTAGGCACTGCAATATGATTGTTAAAATGTTGTGAGTGCTTTAAGTGGTTGCTAGGGTTATGCTTTTGCTAAGGCATTATGTGCGGTTTAGTGTGCCTGTACTGCATTAGTATCCATTGCTATGTGTTTTTTGTGGTGTTCTGCTTGTTTTTTCTAGGTGTTACAGTATTCTGAGTGGTTTAGGGTGGTTGCTAGGGCATTACCATGTGGTTGATAAGGTACTGTGAATGTGATTGCTTATGAGTGGTTGCTTAGCGTTGTTACGGTATCATGAGTGGTTTAGGGTGTCCAGGGTGATTACTATGTATTTCTATGTGATTATTAAAGTATTATGGGCAGTTTAGTGTGCCTGTAGTTCGTTAGTATCAGTTGCTAAGTTATTATCATTGGTTTGGGTGTTCAGGGTGATTGCTAAGGCATTACTATGTGGTTGTTAAGGCATTCTGCATGGTTTAGAGTGGTTTCTATGGTATTGCTAAGGTATTTTGTGTGGTTTAGGGAGTTGGGGCTGGTTGCTAGAGCATTGCTATGTTGTTGTTAAGTTATTCTGAGCGGTTTAGTGGGGTTGCTAGGGCATTCCTGTGCAGTTGCTAAGGTATAATAAGTAGATTAGAGTTTTTGCTATTGTATCTAATCTGAGAATGTAACAGTAACTTAAGCATTGACATGAATGGGGTATACTGCACTAGCATATTTGCAGAATGTTTATTATGAAAGCATTATATATTCTTAAAATCTTAAATATCTACTTGCTTTTCCATTGGAAGTGAAAGACCAGTGAATGGATATAATTTGTAAAAATTGGTTGAAAGTCATTTTGGTGTAATTATAAAGGTAGACACAGATATGCAGTAAGATATTGATTGGGGTCAGATGGAAAGGTCGCTACTGTCTATTATTATGTAGATTAGTCATTCAGATGTGTTCAAAAGTTCTATATGGATATTTAATGATCTTCCTAATGTTGTGATTGAATCTATTGGATTGATATTTGCTGAATGCCAGTGAATATTCTGAACAGTTTTAACATGCACAGTTTTTTGTTATGCTTCACAGAAGGCTTAAGTTTGAGTTTTTTTCCTATTAACTTTTTGATTGTTAACTTTTACCAGCAGCTGTTTATTTTAATGACTCAATCAAACCTTTGAATATGTTTTTGTCCTTCTCTTCTTTTTCATTAATATTTCCTCAGAACTTCATATTAGCTAAATTGTGAATACAATTACCTAAGCCTCACAAACATATTCAATGCCACAGTTAATTATTGTTAACACGTTGTGAAGAACAGGATCCAACTGAAAACTCTCTTTATTTAAACAAAACACTTTAAATATGTAAACATAAAACAGCACACTTGTGCAAAAAAACTGGGAACACGGAGAAACTTGGAGCACACGGGAAACATAGTTAACAACCGACAAAGACTAGAGAAAACATGATAATGTATATATTGTATGTAGCGTTTATATACAAGAGGAGATTGGGAACAGCTGATGAGACTAACGGAATGAGTGATGGACAAGACAGGTGAAGGAAATGACACAGTAAGCACACGGAAGGAAACAGGAAGTGTGAAATGAGGACTGTGACATTTATAAAGCATTTACAAAATAATCAAACTGGTGTAAGTTAAATAATTTTATTATTATTATTTTGAGTCACTTTTAAAAGTAATACACACATTATACAAAGTATAAGTTGTAACCTATAACCTTCAATACTACAAGTTGCCAGATTTATATTTATTGATTCTATTTTTCAGTAAGATACTCCGTACAACTTGCAGATGTAAAATGGATATAGTTTTGTAAAAATAATTTTTAGATATTCGATTTTTAGACATTTTATAATTGCACAAATTACTACAAATTTTGGTTTGATCATAAATCCACTTTGGGGGGGGGGGGTTCTGGGGGGGGGTTCTCTGCTTCTTTGTAGCTTTAAATAGCTCATATTACAAATTACATAACCATTTGTCTTATCTGTTCTCTAGGCAGTGGCAGACAACAGCCAGAGGACAGTATGCTCAGGTGGAGATACAGTGTCTGGAGTTACACGAGGCGTCATCTTACCTGCATAATATCTCATCACTCAGTCATGCCTTTTTAACCACATAATGCTGTAGTTATGCTATTTATGAGCAGGGACTAACTGAAGCTAACCAGCCAGACCATGAATACTCAGGTTTTTACATTGCTGAGAACTCAACTGAAATCATTTTTTTGGCAATGTTAGCATATTAGGGATATGCCAGAAGCCTAAACCTGAATTCAGAAAGGCACAGAATATGAGTAACGCATTCTATGGAGCCCTTAAAGGGACATGGTTAGGTTTGCTGTGGTAGGTGGGTACATTAAAGTACATCAGATTTCACTTATCTTGTTAAGAGAGTAATTTGATGAGGATTTGATGCGCAACAGATTCTGAGTCATTGATAAATGTCTTATCTTATAAAATGTGTGGTCAGTGTGGTCACCGCCACTTTCCTCGAAGTGAAAGTGAAAAGCGAGCGTGCATTCAACAGCGAATTTCAATACCCCGAATATTGATAGCGGCTCCCTGATGCCTGAAAATTATATACAATAAAATCACTCAACTATATAATTGCAAGAGAACGTAGAATTATTTAAATATATTTTTTGTTCCCATCTTGTTTTTGTTTTGTTTTTTTATGTCCTTGTCCTTTAAGGGGCTCTGTAGAATGTGTCACTTTTCCAAACATGCTACCTGCATACCAGTTTATGATATACCAAGTATATGATACAATATGCAAAAATAAACATCACACACACACAATAAATTAATTAGAAAGTTGTTGTTACATGACCTTGTAACATTCCATGTGGTGTTACTTGATTTCAATAATAACCATTTATAAATACATGCAAAAAAAATATTGGTAACACTTTATTTTAGCGTCCTTGTAAAACTTGTAGTTTCCATTGAAATTACTATGAATAATGCATAATTACACACAGCTAACCTAACCAAACACTTTTTAGAAAATGCAACAAAATCTATTTTGGGTTCTGAAAAAACATATAAATTTGGGCTACGTGTGCATTAAATAAAAAAAAACAAGCACTGTGCGTCTCTTCTAGCTCTTCAGGTGGTCAGGCAGTCTGTTGGTTTATGTGTGCGTGGGTTTGTGGTGCCTTGGGGGACTGGGCGTTTGTCTGAAGCAATGGCACTATGGGACATTCCTGTATTCTAGCTGACAGGTGCCTGTCTGACAGTGATGGATGCTGATGTTTTGACAGCCTCCATTTGCTACGACTGCAGTGTGTAGTGCTACAGTTCAGAGAATAAACTATGAGAGAGGAGAAGAGAAGCTGGCATCTGTACAGACAGACACTGTAAACAGATTATGGTGGCTGCACTGCAGCTCTCGCTCTCTGCTTATCCCAGAATTCTTTGCAACGTCCTCTCTCAGCTGCAATGCTTTCCAAGGCTGTTTCTGAAACCGAAGGCTGCCTCGTTGCACAGAAAGCCTTGCCATGTGCGTTTTTGTAGGAAGGCTTTCAGACTGTCCATATCGTCACATCTAATAATCTAAAACAAATTCAAGTAAGCGTTTAGATATAGCCAGATGAAAAGTTAACATTTTTTAATCTCTTATGCTGCATTTATTTGATCAAAAATACAGTGACATTTCCAAAAATGTCCTATTATAAGCAGTTAGAAACAGCTGTGTAATGTTTTAGTGGATTTTTTATTTTTTTTATTTTTCAGCACTCTTTAATGAATATAAAGTTGAAAAGAACAGCATTTATTTGACATGATAAAACTTTTGTAACATTTGTCTTTTCTGTCTTTTTTAATAATTTTTTTAATGAATGTGTCCTAGCTGAATAAAAGTATTAATCACATTCAGAAATCAAATTTTACTGACCCAAAACATTTGAATGGTGGGTTATAATAAATTACATAATGTCCATCTATCCATTCTGTGTATATACATAAAATAGCACTTCTCGTTCTTTCAAATTATTAAAATGCAGAGTTACACAGCCCAAAAGTCATTTGAAATGACAAAGTTTGGCACTGGAACAGGAAATATGCCTAGGGAGAGGAGAAAATGTACTGTGTTGCAAGAGGAAAAATAGGTAAGAATTGAGGAAAATAAAATGGTTGATAAGGGAAAGGATGCAATCAAGGAGTGGGAAAATGGAACAGAAGGATGAATTGAGAAAGAGACATTAGTTTGGCCAAGTGTGTGTCCAGGAGTCAGCATGGTGCTCCTCTGTGAATGGTGTGCCAGGCGTTGTGTAATCACCTTATGCCCACCACTGAGAATCGTCCATGTCCTCAGGCCCAATTCTCAGGCAAGGTAATATGTGACCGAATGGATAGAGAAAAATATAAGGGGGGAAACAAAAGCCATTTGAACTTATTATGGTGACATGGCCCTGGGTAAAGTGGTGCACAGTATCCTCTAATGGCACATATGTTGCCACATCCACAGCTCTGCTCCAAAGATACACATGCAAACTGACAAAATCAAACAGTAGCCCTGTTTTTGGATTATATACTTTATTCCACTAGATGAAAATATGCATTAGCTCATTAGAAGATTGCATGCAATTTTTGGAGTGGCCTAGTAGTTATATAGTGCACATGCTGTGATGCATTGAGCAATGCGGCTCATTTAGGCAAAGTGAATTTGATTCCAACTTGTGGCATTTCCAGATCTGGTTCTCCTCTCTCTTTCCCCATCTTTTCCAGTCTTCTCTCCGCTAAACCAAAATCCTCATTGGAGCAAGTTTGTTCACTTGGCAGCCATCTTGGCGAAAACCCCTGGCAACTATTTTCTAGTCACGTAAGCACATCTGCTGCTATCTTCGTGAATAGGGATTGTTACTGTCACGCTGTTCAAAATGTGTGTGTGTATATATATTAGACACAGACTTTTGGACTCCCCTGAATGTCACCAATGTAATAAATCCAGCAATTAAATACGGTATTTAAATAAATCTTGCCGACAGCAATTAAATCACATCTTCTTTAGCTAAAATCAATCTGTATACATACACTATATAGTATAATATAGAATATATATATATATATATATATATATATATATATATATATATATATATATATATATATATATATATATAAAGTTCCTCCAACTACTGCAATCTTCTAAACTTCCTTTCAACCTCATACAGAGCATTACAATTGCGTTGTTCTTTTTTGAGTTGTATAGACTATAAAAGTTACCATTAAAGTTGGCCCAGCACTGTCTTAATTGAGAAGTTGATATTCTTTCCCCCCACATACTGAGTGTTGCAGTTTCATTCATACTTGTGTGAAATAGTTACTCCAGGAAAATGCAGTGCCTCTCATCTTTAAGCCTGGCTGTGTGAGGGATGTTTGCACCTGGAGACATATAATGACCCTGCTCTCTCTAATTTAGTCTACCTATCTTCCTTTTCCTCCTCTCTGCTGAGCCATCAAAAACTGCAGAAACTTAAATGGCACAGCAGGCACCCTCCCTAGTCGTGACGCACCCCGGTATTTATAACACCGGTCATCCATTTTGTTTACGATGACGGAGATGTGCAGCTCTACGCTGGAGTCGAAGAGTCATCTAGCGGTCAACAGCGGTACTACAACTGCAGTTTGACGCGTTCTTGTGGATCACAGCTTCTTTTCTCTCGGTCAAGGTATGCCTTATGTCCCTGTGCCAGCATTGACAGCAGTAAGAGGTAGTAATAAAACGAATACCACGTGATAAAGTGCACATTTATGACAGGATGAGCATTTTAATCCGTAGCGATTTGCTGTAGCCACACTTGGTGCACAGATTTTGTGTCCAGGCAGGTCATGTGAAGTAGAAAATCTGACAGCAGGCAAATCTCAAGATTCTCTCTCTCTGTGCTCCAGTACATGATGTGTTAATATAAATTGTAGGTTTCGTCCTGACTGCAGATTGTCTTGTTGATGCAGAGTGGTGGTAAATCCCTCAGCTTCATTTTTTGTTCTCAGACATTTTCGCATAGGTTCAAAATCCAGAGCTGTATTCTTAATGTGTCAAC
Organism: Rhodeus uyekii; assembly: GCA_037043235.1. Taxonomy (NCBI): domain Eukaryota; kingdom Metazoa; phylum Chordata; class Actinopteri; order Cypriniformes; family Acheilognathidae; genus Rhodeus; species Rhodeus uyekii. The sequence continues at coordinate 1,246,846 of JAWRVZ010000155.1, read as the reverse complement.
TATCAGCTGAAGAGAGAAAGGGAAGGAGAAAAAATAACAGGGCAGATCCCCCTGATGACCTTGATTATGGACCATTGATTTGGGTGACCCAGAGGTCAGCATGGTAAATTCTTCCTGTTTTCACACACCAAAACACACATGTAAATGTCATTATCGTAAGGGGTTGAATCTTCATGTCAAAACACATATGATTCTCACTTTGTGTAAAGGAAAATGGCACAGGTCCCAAATCCAATCATTCATATACATTTTATATTCTTTTAAATATTTGGCTCCAAAAAGTATTCGGATACACTTCAGAGTGTTAGATAAAAAAAATATAAAATGTCATATATATAACGGTATACACATACATACATGTGTGTATGTGTGTGTGTTTATAAATGCATGAGACATTTTTTTTCATGAGAATTTAATTATTTATTTCACATTTAATATCTACCTGCATTATTTATATCGACTCTTGTATGAATATGTTTTTATGATTTTATTCTGTTCACTTGTTTACACAACAGCTGAAGCAAAAAAAAAAAAAGAAAAAAAAAGATGATGATGATGATGATGTTTAAATTTGATTTGGTGGACAATAGTAGATTTTTGAAATACCAATTCAAATATTTTGAGTCATGCTCATTTATTTGATTAGACAAAATCAGCAATATTGTGAAATATTATTACAATTTAAAATAACTGTTTTCTATTTGAATATATTTTAAAATGTAATTTATTCTTGTGATGCAGAGCTGGATTTTCAGCATAATTCCTGATTGATCCTTCAGAAATAATGTATGCTGATTTGCTGTTCGAGAAACGGTGCCGTCCAATATTTTTAAATAAAACCGTGCTACATTCTTTCAGGATTCTTTGATGAATACAACATTCCAAAGAATCACGTTTATCTTACTGACCTTGCAATTTTTTCAGTGGAAGAGTACAAAACCACTGCTTTAAGAAACACATTTGTGTAATTGACCTTTGGCTCAAGACTTCATTACATTGAAACGAATCATTGTTCCTTGGAACTTGGAATGTCTGCGGCTAATATACAACAGAAGTGAACAACAAAACAGACCTTATTTCTTAACTCATACCCATTTTGACATTAAAATATTTGGAGGGCTTTTAAAAGGCTGTGCATACTTTCCTGCTGTTACGCTGCTTAATTTAACCTGTTTTCTAACCTTAACTGAAAGCAAAGCTTGCAAGCACCTTCACGCTTGCACATATTTGAATCATTTTGAATCTGGCTGACCCATAACACTGTGTCAGCTCAATTCTTTTATGTAAATCAGATCCCTTACAAAACACAGAAGATGCTAAATTGTTACCACAGTGCCGTTAGACTGGATAAAATGCATAGTTAAACAATAAAAACTTAAATGGCTCATTGTTGTCTGATCAGGAGTCAAATTCTTTAAAGAGCAGGTGTTCTCAATCTGAAAACCCATTCATTTGTTCTGTTTACTTGTTGTTTGGGTGTTTGAATAGCACAGCATGAATCATGCAACCACCTGAGACAGAAAAATTGTACATAAACAGCTGGGAAGAATTAAAAAAACAAATTCTGGGTCAAGGAAATTTGAAATGTTAAATCCACTCTTGGAAATCAAGGTTTAGAACGGTTTCTTGCAAATATTGTTCTAAAATGGACTGAAATATATATATTGTTTTACACGCAGCCTTGAACTTTTTTTTACATCTTGCTTGAAGTCTCCATAAAGTCTAGACATTGGCCCTGATGACATCAACCTTGCGTTTTAAATCTGTTGTTTGGATTGAAATGAAAATGTTGAAAGAAAAAGACAGGGAGGGTTTATTGCTACAGAAAACAAGGCACGAAAAGGTAATCTCAGCCAAGATTCATCAGCAGCATCATACAAACAGCTCCATGGAAACACATCTTTGAAAGTAGATGATTTATCTGCGCCGCCAAGCACTTGAGGTCGACCCCCATCCGAGAGACGGTCCTGAAACTCATGAGATGCGAGATTATTCATCAGGATGATTTTTCTGGCGAGAGCATCTTCATTTATGGTTGGGGATGGAGATCATTTTTAGTGAGGACTCCTCTGCATACTAACAAGAAACAGCTGCTGTTTTGTCAGCCACTAGGGGGCGAAACCTTCGAAAATCGCCTCAGTTCATCTTTGGCCACAACTGAAATAGTTTTATGAATTACACAGGTATCAGTAGAACTGACATAAAAATAACTCTACAGTTCAAGAATTATACTGTTAGCCTAAATCTTTTTGTGTCAATAGTTCCATGGCCATGTGGGCCGTTTGAGTCCCTTAACAGTTTATGACATCAGTTCTGTTGTGAAGGATTCTTTAGCTTAGTTTAACCTTTGAGGGCCGTCAATGGAAGCCTAAGTCTTTGCAATTGTCATTCCAGAACATATTTTAGTTTATAATTCACTTCACATTTCTGTATTAACTATATCATAAAACATTAATTTCATAGCATTATTTGCACAATTCTAATATCGCTGTTTGTGCATTTATGCCGCCTATGTACAAAATTAAACACTTGTCACAGGCCTGTGTAGCATCTTTTTTGTTTTAAATGAACATGGGAAATTTAAATATCCGGTACTAATCTTTGACATTTTCCATTTCAAAATGTTACATGTTATTTCTAATTATTCTGTAATTTTAATTAACATATCAATTGAGCGATATATATGTTCATCTTCAGTAGCACATATTTATAAATGACTCTAGGTGTGCTTTATGCAACATTTTGTGTATATATTAAAAATAAATATATATACAATATAATACATGTTCAGATCATATATATATATTTATTTATATTTATATTATATATAAAATTCAGCTTTGTCATCACAAGAATAAATGACTTATATTTATTATGTATAATATAAACTTACATTTATTATATATAAAATATAAGAAATATAACAAATATACAGACACACAGACATGTATATCTTAATAAAATAATATTTTATGTGTATTATTTATTATTATTTTTTGTATATATATAAATTTATTTTCATATACAGTATATATATATATATATATATGTGTGTGTGTGTGTGTGTGTGTGTGTGTGTGTGTGTATATGTATGTCAAAACAAAAAAACATTCGGTGTGGTCTGAAAATGTTTTTTTCCTAGATGCTAGTATTAACAAAAATAATTATTATTTAACACATCCCAGGGGGGTTCACTCTTTTTCAGGCTCCTTTTCAGGAATGGCTTTAATATTCAGTGCAGCAATTATTAGATATCAAATTTAAAACTGGCGTCCTGAGTCTATGGAAGCTGATCAAGTGTTGCGGTAGGAGGGGCCGGAGGGAATCTGCGCGTGGGGCTTCGCAGGAGGTAACCGATCAATACCCTCACAATCTCTCACAACTTCAACACGCTGCCTTTCTACGGAAAAATATCTTTAATCATCTTAGTGTGTTTGAAATGAGCTCCACGGGCAGAGGAACTCCTCTCAGTCTCGCGGTACTGCTAATACTGTTCTCATCGGGAACGCCGTGGACTTTCCGAGAGGAGAAGGAGGATGTGGACAGGTAAAGCGCGCGTGCTGTCAGCTCTCCGTTTGCTCTAACTCAGAGGAGGGAAAGTTTGTTTCCTCTGCGTGAGACAGATTTGTTTATGTAAAAAGAAACAGTTGACGACTTGTATGTCTTACAGAGAAGTGTGTTCAGAGAACAAAATCGCAACGACGAAATACCCGTGCGTAAAATCCACTGGAGAGGTGACCACATGTTACAGGTAAACAACTGGGCATTATATCACTCTATAGATTGTTGGGTATGATTGTGTCTCTACATGCTTTTGGGGTTTTTAACGTTTGGTATTTATTGAAGCAGGGCTGAATTGGACTTTAAAGCTTCCCATAAATAATGAATATATAAGTGTCCTATCTGTCTTGTCTGTCATGGTTATTTTACATGTTTATGCAGTGAAAGGCGTTTTGCTTGAAGGTTTTATGAAAATCTTAAGGCTGCCAAGAAGTGATCTTTAGTTGTTTTATGGTTGAGTTTGAAATAGAATCACTGGCTCCATTTCTGATGGCAGCCAATTTTTAATGTACCATGGTATTCTACATCGCTTACAGTACACAGACTCCAGCTGTGTTTTATGCAGTTCTTATGTGCCGAAGGAAGAACCATACTAAGTTTATGTTTGACAAATGAGACCCACATTGTGTCCTTTCAAATTGAAAATGACAAAAATCTGTTTAATCAGCTGGTCAGTCTCTCTCTCTGTCTGTATATATAGTGCATTTCTTCATATAGATTAAAATCTAATATTTAATAGGCTATCGCCAGACTAGCAAGTGCTTTCTTGAGAGTGATTGACTGTTTCTGTTCTCATAAAGTGCCTAGGGTTTTCTTTCACTTGGTTAGCTGTGTTAGTGTTTTGTGCGGGGCATGTTAAGTAATCCTGTTTTCATTCCTGTGACCTTTTTAGAATTAGTGAAAGAAAGCAAGGAGATATTATTCTTTGAAGGTTGGGGATTATGATGCCGGAGCGTTAAGCCGGCTCCGGATGCAAAGCAGACCAAGATTCCTCAGCTTTACCGCAGTAACTTAAGCTAGTTTTGAAATCAGGTCTACTTTACCAAGGGATGGTTGGATTATTATTGTGGTTTATTGTGTTGCTGCACACCCTCTCTGTTAACGGTAAAGTTCGTTAAAAAATCTCTTTATAGTAACTCACTCTCGTAACTTTTCAAACCCATATGTCTGACTTTCTTCAGCTTTTATGAATGTACTTGACATCAAAGCAAGCAAAGATATGGGTTGCTGAGCTGTAGTCCAAAATAATTTGTCCCCAACAAACTTTTGTTTTATTCTTCAACATCTTTCCTCTGTGGTCTACGGATGACCTGCTGTAACGTCATATTGGGTTGGAAATGTAATAATAAATTATGGCAGTTTTCGTTTTAGGGTGAATTATTTATCTAGAATAGAAGTCAAGCATTTGAAATGGTAGATTAAAAGATTTTATTCCTCCTTACATAATCACTTTTCAGTTATCACACTTTCTCTTCTGTGGTGGTGCATTTCAGTCCACTTTGCATGCTGCACAAACTAGTTAAAGCACAAACTACTACAGTTTGCATGCTGCACAATCTACTATAAAAGTTTTTTTATTAGTTTTAATTATTATTTCAGCAGGCGTTGATGTATGATGCTTTGAAACACTTGCCAAAATTGCTATTAAGCTTGTCCTTGTAAATTCCTGCCGTGTTTTGTGCGCCAGCACTGGTGACCTGTGGAGTCCCTAAATCTCTCAAGCGTGCTTGGAGAGTATTTACACACTGGGTCTCAAGTGAGCAGGCTTGTCAGTACCATTTGCTCATATGCAGATTGCTAAAATGACTCCATCGCTGTTTTGATATGAGCTCATTGTAAATTAACAGGTGCAGTTAGTATAAACGTCCACACCTCTTTCGGTTGTGGCTTGGCTGCTCTCAAACTCATGATGCGATATTTGGAAAGGTTTGTGTCGCATTGTTCAATTGATGCCTCTGATCTGATGTGATCTGATTTGATTTGATCGTCTGCGTGTCTGTTCTTGTGTTAGAAATATGCCTGCAAGTCAGGGTTTGTCTCTTGAATGGGTCGTAACGTCAAACAGAGGAGAACGTTCATGCATTGCAGTGTGACATTTTCTTTGGTTGTGATCCATCATGGAGTTTGATAGCTGAGAAAACTGGCCAGGGGTGACAGAAAACTTTCTGTCCATCATTAAATTATCATTTTTTGAAGTCTTATTGGCTTTGGCTCAGGAACTATTTATATATATGAATAAAATATGTTGGCTCTATGCTGTACCAATATGCTTATGGCTGACTGTAATAGATAACATTTGTATCTATCTGGGCAATAAGTATGGTCGCGTGATAAATTCCGCATCATGTTTTAACCTGAATGAACATGGCGTTAATAATGGGAAGACCACTTAGATGCCCACTTAGTTGTTGGTTTTTTGACGGTGTAAGTCATGTTTATTTAACCTGGAAACATTAAGTGTAACTGGAACATGAATTTACATGTGGGAAAAAGAAACAAAAATAAGGACAGTTTTCTCCTCGTTTCAGAACACCACCATTGCCATTTATATAATTATTCACACTAACATTATCATTAATATTTGGACATGTTAGAGGTCTTTGTACCATTTAACCATCCTACAAGTTTCATAGTATCAAACATCTGTTATTTATTTAATCAACCTCCAAAAGTGTCTCATTTGGAAATTTTGGGATTTGTGACATCACACTGACATGTGCATTTGCAAACGATCATATTCAGAGCAAGAAATCACTTTATAGCTATACAACATCACACCATACTCACTTAAAGGGATAGTTCACCCAAAAACTCTATCATCACCTGAATTAGTTACTTTCTGTTCTTCTGTTGTAACACAACAGAAGAATGTTGGTAAAAACATTTGACGGTAGCCATTGACTTCCATAATGTTTTTTTTTTCATTCTATAGAAGTCAATGGCTTACCGTCATTTAAAAAACTTGAGGGCGAGTAAATGTACATTTTTGGGTGAACTATCCCTTTATCAACTGACACTTACTGACACCAGAAGGTTGAATCGTATGCAATATACAGTAGTACCTCAAGATACGAAAGGCTCAACTTACAAAAAATCCAAGTTACGAAAGCAAAGACGAAAAATTGTACTGCTCTACATACGAAAAGTTTTCAAGATACGAAAGGTTTCTGAAAGTCCTAGATTCGCCCCATAACAATTTTGAAACTCGCGCCGCACGCTGCCATCTTAGTTATAGTAGACTCGCCACCATCCTCCTGCTCTCCCATTGGTTCCTGATGCTAGCCAAGCCATGAGATCCTTCTCTCTAATTGGACATCATCCCTCCCATCATGCATCTTCTATACGTACGTGATTTAGCTCAGCCACTCCGCACCCGAAACTGAAATTTTTTTATGTGTTTTCGTAAAGTTAAGTGTATGTACGTACGTATGTTATCTGCCGTTTGTCCTCCTCCTCCTCTGCCGCCACTTTCGGAGATAGCCTCACTCGAAAGGTAAGCTTCGACATTTTACGTTATTTCATTGTTTATTGGTCAATTTAGCTTTATTATGAAATTTAATGGGGTGTTTTTGGAGGGCTTGGAACAGATTAGCCATTTTACATGTAAAATGTTTTTCCAAGATACGAAAAACTCATTATACGAAGGCCGCCTCGGAACGGATTAATTTCGTATCTCGAGGTACCACTGTATGTATCTGCACCTGCAAACGTTACAGTTTGTAGAAATTAATTAAGGGCTAGAATAACAGAGATAAAACATTGCATTTAATTAAACTGACCAAAAAATAAAGTATTGCTAGCAGCACACTACAAACACTTTCACTTTATCTTGTTTTAACAGTTGAGGGAGATTTATATCACTAGTGGAGCATAAAAACATATTAAAATGTATGCATCATCACACACACCTAACCATAACAGTTAATTTCTGGGAACCTAACAAGGCAATTGAATCACTTACAAAATAAATTAAATAGTAAATATAGTAAAAATAAATAAATAGGAAATAACCCTCCAACCCCACCCCTCCATATATCATGTTTATGTACCTAATTAACATATAGCCACACAAAAAAATACGGTAATAAAAAAAAAACATTAGATCTACTTAATAAATGAGTTAAATGATAAATAATTTGGCCTAGCTTACTTCAGTTTGCTGTGGAGGAAGAGAAGGTCACTGAACTTCATTTGTGTAGTAATTTTTTGTGATGCGGCTATATTGTTGATTGTCCATTCCCACCCGCAGCAAAGGTAAAAAGGTAAAACTCTTAGAAGATTTGCAGGATTCCAGTCCCAATGCAGCCTTCTACTTCACGCACAGGACAAGTGAAGGATTAAATGGAAGCATAAGGAACGTTCGCTTTGATGCATCCTGTTTAAACAACTAATTTGCACATTTTTGTAGAGACTTCAGAAGGATACCAGCGTCAGGAACAAGTGGATTGGTTATTTTTAATGGCGTCATGGATTCTTCCATTATTTAGCATTTTAAGCTTTATTAGAGGATACAGTTTTACAGGAGAATGCTGTATATTCTGAAATGCTGCTGTGAAGTTGTTGATATAGTGCCATCGAATTTATAGGTCTTCGTTTTAAACGAAGTGCAGCGTACAAAGTGGTTTAGTACTATAGTTTGGAATTAATAGATGTATTGTTTCCATGTGGGATCTGGGACAACATAGTGAAGCAAGATCAGAATGGATCCGAACAGACTGGAGATGTTGGTTATTCTTCCAAATATTTCTGGTGGTTTTAGGCCTGTTTTTGCACTCTGAAGTAGAAGAGTTCCAGGGCAAAAGGCAAAGTGAACCAAACAGACAAAGGCCATATCATATAAACTCTCTGTTTTTTCCTCTCACTATCCCCTCTAGAACAGAAAACCAGCCATGAACTTAAACATAAAGTTCATCTGACCACAAGCACTTGTTCATCGCCAGCTGAAAGCTTTTTAATTATCTGCCAAACCTTTATACAAACTGGGAAGCCTCTAGAGTTCAGTCGCATGTCTTTTCTCACCCCTCTAGTTCATCTTTAATATCCACCGGTGTCTATGGAGTTTATTTCCAAAAGTGTCCATTAAAAGAAACAAGATCATATTGGGTTTTTTTTTTCAACCCAGACGTGTCCAAAAGCTCTTTTGAGCAGATACAGATGTGTCTGGTATATGCACAGTAAATGAAAACCTGCAACATGGCTTCACAAGGGTACTGGTTACCTACCGCCGAACAGCTCCAGGACTGATTGTTCAAGTACTATAAGATTTGAAACTTAAAGCCAAAGGTTGAAGGTCTTCCAAAACATTCCTACTGTTCCTTCTCCTCCCTATCTTTCATTGTTGGAGAACACAATCCCACATCCCAAAACGACATGAACCCATAATTACGAAATGAGATTGTCCCTCACAAAGCGGTAATAAACACCTGGTAATATTTTTCCTTCAAATGTACCATGTGGCAAGGAAGTGTCCTTTGTGTGTGTGTGTGTGTCTGGGGTATTGAATTTGGATATTGTCTTTTTTATTTACTGCAGATTTATGGTTTATTATCTCCAATATATTCGTCTTTTGTTGTTTTTCAATTTTTTTTAAGTTCCATAGACGAGCTGTGATTGGAAGAGAGTGATGAAGAGAAAAGTGTAGCAGCGATAAAGATAACATTTCGCTTGCTTGTTTTTTGTTGATTTTTCTCAATAATTCAACTGACGTCTTTTGTTTGAGAAGCTGATGATGTTAGAGAAGCTCTTGCAAGGTATTTTGAAATTGTTATTGTTATTTCATTTTTAAAATCCATCTCTTTTAATTGATTTAGACTTTGCCAGTGTTCATATTTCATCAGGAACAGTGTATCTAAACTAAATTAATTATGAGCATGAACACATGTGCAGGCTGAAGAGACCTCTGCTGCATAATATTTGAGGAAAATATTTTAGTATGATTTATTTCCTACAAACAGTTTATAAAGGTTTTGTCCTCCCCTTTAATATTCAGAGGACACAAGCTGGAAGTAATTGAGGTGAATCACTCGATTTCATTTCATGACAATTTTACAGTGATTAATACCCTGCTTGGTTAAGTAGACCAGATGGTTCATATCAGTGAAAGTCTTCATCATTCAGCTCAAAGTGCTCATCAGGTCGAACGCGCTGTCAAACAAACCGTTTGACCACCAGCTTTTGAAATTCCAGGGAATCGGATATTGGAGTTTTTGACCCTGGAAACGAAAAGGGTGATTTAACAGGAAATCCGTTGCATTGTTTTCTGTTGTGTCTTTACGATGTCTGTGGGAATTAATGGCAGCAGATCAGATCATGGTCAATGTACCCGTCTTTTCTTTGTGGTATTGTTTTTCTGAACATCATACGAATTCCTTCTCTCAATGTTATGGGATTTTTTTTTTTATAGCCACAATGATTTCATCCAGGGGTTACACTGAATATGTATCTTTTAAAAGCACAAATGAGTCATGAGTTGTGTAGATGCTTAAATCAAATGGACCACTGACCACCGAGTCAACACCACTCAAGCTGATTTATAGGCTTTTCAAATGGCCGGTATTTACGACAGGGATGACCTTCATTCTCCTCTCCAAAAACCCAAAAGTTAATGAATGTCGCCTGAAAAGTGTTTTCAGCGTGCTTGCAGCCAAAGCTCAAGAAAACGTTAGATCGAGTGATTCTAGTTGGGACGTGGCCAGAGTTTGTTTGGGATCAGTTGAGCCAAGCTAGTCAAAGCATGAAGAAAACTGAATGCATTACCCAACAACCTCTGGAATTTACACAAGTCCCTGATGGATTCTGTGATAATTCGGATGAAAATAGTGGCAGTGGAAAAAGGTGTTTGTTTTCTAGCAATTTCTTTTGAAAACGTTCTCTCTTTGCTTTCCACATCGTGTCATGACGCTGTTTTTTTCAACCCTGGTCTGGTTGATGATGCCGCATTGGAGTGTGTACACAGCTGTAAGCTATGAATTCAGATGAGCGTGAGCGCTCTTTGGAAATATCAGTCTTGAAGAAATTATCGGAGGTGAAAATTCAAACGCCCCATAGACATCTAAACAAACTGCTCAACTTCAGACAGGTTTGCTCATGCTGTCTTATGTATCTAATGAAAACGTTAATAAAAATTGATCATTAGCTGTAGCTTTTATAAAGATTATCTTGCAGATTCTCTCAGAAATTGAATGGCTACATGAACTACTGTATTAAGGTATAAAAAAATCATCCTTGTTTTTTAAATATGCTGGACTGGATTTAAATCCTATTTCAGAAATGAACCTCATAACTGATCAAAGTTATACTGTGCTATTGTGACATGACATTGTGGTGTCACATACAAATGATGGCCATCCCTCTCGCTGTCGTGCATTTACAGAGGTTAATTACCTGACCACAGTTTTACATATTTTGGCTAATAATCGCTGTTCTTTTTGCTGTAATTAGTGTTCAATGGTGGTCTGTTTTGTCTCACTAGTCAAAATGATACATACGCATGGTTAGCCCGGTAATGGTTTGCCTGTGCAATTTAGAAGGCCAAAGGGCAACAGCCTAAATAATTGGGGCCTCCTGTGGTAAATCCAGTAAGTCATGTTGTCATTTTACCAGTTCCAATTACCCATTTCAAGTAGATAATGCTCACGTTAATATTAACAGAAATTTTCACCTATTCTTTGATTATTAGAATGTTTCAAAGAACAGCACTGATTTGAAAAATAAGTATTTTGTAACATTATCAATGCATTATTGCTTTTTTTTTTAATCAATTTGAAGCATTCTTGCATTCTTGCATCTTACTGACCCAAAACTTCTAAACAGTAATATAATGTATTATTTTTTTTAAACTATACACTTGAGTAGTGTAAAGGGTACAGTAAAAAAAAAAAAAATTGTTTATAGAAGTCAGTTGCCACTATGCTAACCCTCCAATTACCTCACTTTCAATTTTGGAGTAAGTTTAATAAACACTTGTTTCATAGCTTACACAGCTCACAAATCTGTGTGAACATCTTGTCACATCTATGCCTTCGTTCACTTATTATATACTTTGTGAAGGGAAAACTTGTTGAACAGGCGCAACTGAATTCATCTGATTCAGATTGAATTGTCTAGTTGAACCCTACCTTTTCTAAGGACTTGTTTTTCTTTAAGTGCCCCTATTATGTTATGTTAAAGGTTTCTTTTAAAGAAACTATTATGCTATTTTAAAAGTTTGTATCTCCTACAGTAGATTTACATCATCAAAGGTCAAAAAACTATTTAATTTTATCGCACATAACCGCATTTCTCAAAGAGTCTGAAAACTGTTAGTTTGAAAATTCATTGTCTAAACCCCTCCTTTCGAAGAGGCTGTGCTCTGCTCTGATTGGTCAGACAGTCTGTTATGCTTGGTTTACCGCTTGTCGTACGTCGGAAATGAAACGCTCATTACCATATCTGAAATTCAGCTCTAACTATGAACAGCAATGTGTCAGTGTCAAGTTTTTTTTTCTTTCCTATATCACTTCCAATGCGAGTCCTTATCTTTTTGAAGTGCATGCAAAGTGCAATCGCAGCGCTGAAAACAGCATCTTCACGACAACAGGAAGCAAACTACAGTGTTTGAGGGCGGATCAAGGTAGACATTGTTCGCCAGCAATCAATAAAGCCCTTAGGCTGGCATTATGCAAATTTTCTACATTATGTCTGCATGAAACAGGAAGCGAGGCTGAATTACCGATGATTCGTTTCAACAGTTTGAAATCTGTTCTTTCTTTTAGGAGACAATACATTTGTTGTGCGCTTTGATCTTTAAAACTTTGCAGACCTTTTAAATTCACAAATGGCTATATTACACACTGCATGAAAGGTAATATTCAAAAAAGCATAATGGGTGCACTTTTATAAATTCAGCTTGCTCCATCACTTGAAATGCCCTTGGTGTAGGTTGGGTTTGTTATTTCTAGCCGCGTGTGAATCTCAACCCTCAAAGACATTGTTGGCAGGACTGGGTAAGATCTGCCAGTCGTTTAGGATGAATAACTCATTACCTCTGCTCATTGAGAAACCTCTTGGCTAAAGCGAATGTAGCATGCTCTCTTCATCCTGGTGTTAGAGAAATCCGGGAAACTCATCGTTTAAGGCCCCTTTTTTCCCAGTAGTTGACTGAAAAAAGCAGACATCTTTTCGGCACAATCTGAGAGCACAGTTGAGCAACAGGGAGTCTGCAGTGCTGTTTGGGATATCTTGGCAGGCGCGCAGGGGAGAGGACGTGTTGTTTTTGTTGTGTTGCATTCCTCAGTGATGTATGAATTGCCTCGAACTGGTCTTGCTCTCGTTCACGTTTGCTGATTGTGCATCATTATATCTTTCTATCCACCCCATCTCTGTTTTTCATCCTTTTTAATGTTAAACATAGGCATCATTTACAATCGGGACACTGGCATCTTGTTCCAAGCACTTTGACATATCTTGAGACGATGATGTATCTAATATAGCTGAAGTATGTCTAATGAGTGAATGTTGTTGATCTGACTGAATGTTGTAATACGTTTGCTGAGATATTGTTGCAGTTGTCAACAGCGGCGTAGAGCGGCCATGTTTTCTACCACACACACAGCTGTGGACTCTACCTCCCTTTTGCTGTTTAGCGGTTCATTGCCTGGTCCAGTGAAATCACAAATCAAAAGGCAAACAAATGTTTTCCCACTGTTGATCTACAGCAATTGTGGCTTATTAAAATCAAAAGTTATATTAGGGCTGGTTAGAACCCTGAATGTCTTGTAGTCTAAAGGGCTGTTCACACTTCGTTTAACCTCTGGTTACATCTTTCTTAACCCTACATTCAACAGAATAAAGAAACTTTTCACACTTGTAATTTAAAAGGGGGTTAGCACTGGTGTTAACGCTGAATTGCGGTGCCAAACTTGTACAGTGTGAAACGATGCGGTGTTAGAATGTTACAGATAGATGTTTAGCAACTGACAACCAATTATATTCACATGCTTTGCACAACACTGCGTGATGTATATAAATGGCTGTTTCTGCGTATGAAAAGAAAATGTCAAATAGTGGTGGAAAATTCAACAAAATGAAGAAGAGACCACTTCATTCTTACCCTTCATAGTCATTTAGAAAAACCTAGATATTACTGTCAGCAATGTGTAATATGAGGACGTGCAATGCGAGAGCCTTTATGTAAACCGGTTACATGCTGCGTTTGTCCAGTCAGTGACACTGGCACCATTAATATGCCAATAAGGACTGCAAATACCCAGGGTTTCGGAATCTACAGTGTGAAACGTCACCAATATGAATACCAAGGATTAATTTTTAACCTCATCTATAGACCAATGTCACATTTTTAACAATACAGTAATCCCTCGTTTATCGCGGTTAATGTAGACTGCAACCCCCCGCGATAGTTGAAAATCCGTGAAGTAGGATTGGTCCCCCTAGGAATTTCTGTATATATGTGTGTAGGTACCAGAATGTTTAAAATATGTATATTTATACTTTAAATTTATTTTAATTGTCCATTTAATTATAAAACCTTAATATTATACATTTACTCTCTCATACGATACGTATTATGGTGCTCTACACTCATCAATGACAGTAGTATCTTGAGACTTGTCTCCAGTAATGACGACGATGACAGACCTGTGCGGTTCGATGAATGTGATGATGATGATGATGATGAAGGTGTTACTGCACTGGTATAATGAGGCCTTTAAATCAGTTCGGGAAGCGCCTCATCATCAGATATCGGAGCTGGATCGTCAACATTTGCTTCTGAGAGAGGCAAAGAGGCTCCCACTCCACTCGTGCTCTCATTGGGCGATTTCGCGCCGGGAACCAAACATGTGTCTTATCTGAGCGCCCATGTGTGTACAAAGCCTCTGAGAGAGTTTCTCTCTTTGTCTGGCATCCTGGGAAACCGTTTCTCTCGCATCACGATGAAGCAACGCTGCTTTCCGCAGTACGGCTGCTGATATGGCGGTATTTTTGGGAATTTTTATTTTTCAATGAATATTTTTGAAAAATTGCGATGCACTGAGGCCGCGAAACTTGAAACGCAAAGTGGCGAGGAATTACTGTAAAATGCTTTAATCTAAATAGGCAAATGCTTAAGAGTTTATGATTGGATCGCTGTTATTATGTTTCTAGGATGTTGTATGTTTGGCAACAGTTCTTCTAACCCTGATCGATGGAGTGTGTAGCTTTGTACATAATGGCCAAATTCCAGGATGACAATGTCAAGATTCATCACCTCTCCAGACCTTAAATTCACTGTGTTTCCTTGACTCTTGCATTGTCAAATCAAGATCTTGATTAAAAATTTCTGGAGAAGTGATGAATCTTGACATTGCTACACACTCCATCAATTAGGGTTAGAAGAACTGTTGCCAAAAATATAACATCCTAGAAACATAATAATCACTGCAATAATGAGCCAATCATAGACCCTTAAGCATTTGCCATTAGATCCAAACAGCGGCTGGGCAGTGTGTAATGATAATAATCACGAGTGTAGACATTTCATAATATCACAGCTAGCACATCTGTACCCTACCTTTTAATAAAACACTGTTGTGTCCATTCATACACACACACGAAGCACCAGTCTTCCAAATAAGCCATTTGATTTCAGACTTGGCAAGTGTTTTGATCCACCTGTAAGCAATTACATTGGGTGAAGATTGATATCTGCCATTAATGTAGTTTTCTTATTGTTCTCATGTCAGTCTTTGAGAAAAAAATGCAGAGCGGAGCCAGATAACTAAAACACTTTGTAAGTGTCACCAGAGCAACCGGACATTTATGCTTTCAGCTGTCCGGAAATGACAGTCAGTCAGAAAAGGAAATTGTATATACGATTCCAGTGTTTGTGCTACGATAAAATCATTGCATAAGCTGTAGATTGTGAAACCATATAATGCTGTTCGATTTCTGGATGAACCCATTCTCCTCACACTGTAAAGAATTGAAGTGTCTTTTTTTGGAGCTGTAAATAAGTGAAATATTCCTTGTTTCCTTTGGATGATCTTCAGTAATTTCTCTCCAGTGTTTAGAGAAACAGAAAAATTATATAGTCCTTCCCTCCCCAGAGTCATTTGTCCAGCTATTTTTATTGAGTTAGCCATGTTAATAAAGCATGTTGTTGAAGTTATGAAGGATAGGAAGACGTAATATGCTTTTATCTAGAAATATCTACCGGATTTATTGACAATTTGTAAATTAAAAATGACATTTCTGCATAACACATTCTTTGCCATGTTGTTCAACTCATTTCAGATGATGTCAAGCAGCAGTTATTTGAGACATAGAAGCAGTGATTGATGTTCTCTGAATTTAATTACTTATGTTTTCCACCCAGAAAGAGCCAGAGGCAAAGCCAACGTGAGCGGTTCTTCATTTAGAGAGTTTGGATGAATATAACATTTGATGGGTGGCTCTAAAGTGAAACAAAATGAATGGGTTTAATATGCATTGTATATGGCAGTCTTAAATCTCAACCAGCGGATAGCACTGGCAATCTTCTTAGGCCCATGATATGTAATGCAGAATTGTTGGTATAGGAGTATCACAGCAGGATATCTTGTGATATGCCAGAGCATTGGCAAACAAGCGCAATAAATGTCATATATATCTGTTAAGTCTCATATATCATCATGAGCAGGCTTGGTAAGAATTCTCGTTCTCAGAGGCAGCCATAAACCAAAGCTTATAGGCCTGCAGTCTTATTTTATTTGCAGTACTATACCATTGCGTGACTTTTTACAAAGCAATATTGAGTTAATTTCGCTTCTTCTTATTTGTGATTATTACTGAAGGGAAAAGTTCTTGGAAGGTTACAGTATTTATAGAGTTGTGGAGTAGTTTTCCAGTCCTTTTCCTAATGTCGTTCTGCTCTCCCCAGGCAAAATTAACTTACATTTTAATGTTATATAATGAGTTAAAATTTAGTGCTGTTATTTATGAGAACCGAGGACTCGACAAACTATTTGGAGAGCTTATTAATCCCTTTTTTCCTTGTAAAGTTCTCTGTGGATTGTCCTTCCTTCCTGATGGTCTCTGTTTGAGTGCTAAGCTTTAAGAATCTTATTTGTGGCAGGATTTACCAGGGTAATACACAAGGCCATTGAAGTGTATTACAGTGAAAGGTCATCCTCTTAGATTGAAATGCATCTATGAAGTGCCCTCTTTAGGACACATAAGTCATTCTGTGAAACTGGTGCCTTTGTGTCTCTCAGTGATATGAAAATGACACATAAAAAATGACACTTTTAAAAATGAATTCCAGGACCAACAATAGTCAACCCTGTAATGTTGGTTTGCAGAAATATCTCAAATTAGTTGATAAGCGATGGAATTTTAAGACTGCCATGAAGTTGCCTCAAAATTGCCTCCTATAATTGACACCAAATGAACTTTTTTTAAAATTATCCTTTATTATTATTTTTTTCTGGACTTGTGATGTCTCGATTTATCTTAGCCTTGAGTCTGTTTTCATAGCATTATCATTATTTACTGTTCATTACATTGAATGGGGCTGGCATGGTTGTTACATTACATGCCAGGATTGTTTTATCCAAGTGATAGTAATGACCTTCATGATCCTTTTATAAGTGCTTTAGTTCCAATTGGATTCCTCTTCTGAGGTCAGGTTTCAGCACTACAAAAACTACCAACACAGAAGAGCTTAAAGAAAAACAGACCTTCAACCAAAGGGGATTTAACGTGTTTAGGCTTGGATAAATATCTCTCTTTGCATCTTTGTTTGGGGCTGTCAATATAAATCTAATTACTTTAAGATGACTAGCTATACATTTTATTAGTAATGTTTTAGGTGTTCTTTGTTAATGGCAGACATGGTAGATGATACATAAAGATGAAGTAAATTGGCACAAAAACAGCACAATTGTATATTCGGGCATTAGAATCATTATAGTATTTTATGTCAGACTTAATACTAGCTGTCCAGACCTGTTATCTGGGCACTGAAACGACTTGTAATCCATGTGTTTTAGCGATCAGGTCAAATAGAATGTGAAAGAGCTTGTTGGTAGCTAAAAAACGTTTACATACTTGCCAACAAATGATGAGTTTGATCTGTGTCCCTCTTTGCTGTGGATTAGCCTCAAGGTTTTGGCTTGGCTTTTCCACTTATCCTGTCTACATGTTTACCTCAAAATCCCAAGCTTGTATTAATCATAGATGATTCTTTTCTTGCTCATTATTTGCTGTTATGGCATATGTTTCTATAAACTAGTCTCATTTGCACAATGCTATGATAGGGTGTTTAGTTCACTTGTAGAAGCATGACTGAAACGTCCTGTTTGATCAAATATGTGTGCGCTGCTTGCATAAGCTATACTTCTAACTTAAGAAAAATATTGATTTTATTACTTGGCTGCTCAATCATTGTGTATGTTGTAAATGGCTTTCTTTGGATGTTAATTGACCATTTACCCGAAAATCACTTTGTTTGTGAGCTGTAAACAGCTCTTAAAGGGATAGTTTAATTTACTCACCCTCATGACGTTAATAAAGCTGTGCGACTTCATCTTTGGAACACAAATGAAGATCTTTTTTAGGAAATCTGAGAGCTTTCTGTCCCTCCATTTACCGCTACGAAACTACCACTTTGGCACTTCAAAAAGTTCATAAATCCATATGAATTTAGGCCACATATAAACATTGATGTAAACAGAAGCTCAACCAAACCTGCTTGACACACAAGAGCAAACCTCTTGCAAAAGCTCAAACGTGCTGCGTAACACGAGAATGAATCTCATTGGTTCCTGAGGAAGCTCAAACGTGCTGCGTAACACGAGAATGAACCTCATTGGCTCTTGCTGAAGCTCAAACGTCATGCGTAACACGAGAATGAACCTCATTGGTTCTTACTGAAGCTCAAACGTGATGCGTAACACGAGAATGAACCTCATTGGTTCTTGCTGAAGCTCAAACGTGTAGCGTAACACGAGAATGAATCACCTTGTTTCTGTCAATGACGGGACAGAAAGCTCTCAGATTTCGTCAAAAAGAGCTTCATTTTTGTTCCAAAGATGAATGAAGCTCAAACGTGTTTTGAAACAACACGAGGGTGAGTAATTAATGAAAGAGTTTATTTTTGGTTGATTTAACCCATTAAGTCTCTTACTGATCCCAAACAGTAATGTGTACTTAGTTTTAAATGTTGTCATGATGTCCATATTTCACTGTACATCCAAACATAAAAAAACGTACTTGTCACATATAAATACCTGTATTTAAGTCAAGCTGGATCTGTAAATTGTAAATTGTGTTATCCATTTTGATCTCCACAGCTCAGTGTATCTGAACACGTGTTAACCTTTCCACCATGGCTCTGTCCCAGTTTAGGACAATACGGTAACAGAACCCTTGTGAAGATGTGTCTAGTCATCACCAAAAATAGCCAGCAATCTGTTTCAGTCCCCTGCGGTACTGACAGACCCTTGGCTCTTTCCGACTGCATGAAAAATTGCGCGTCACTCTGTCTTTGCCACACTCTTATCCTTTTTAAATGTAATTTTGACAATATTCATTTGCCCCTGCCATGGTTTTGGGGGGGCTTGTGTTGAATAGGTGCCAATAGTTTGAATGCAGACTACTGAGGATTTGGCTTCCTAAGGAGAAACAGATGTTAGCTTTGGCCTGAATTAAAACAGGATGGTCGAAACACAGGTTGATGATGTATAGGGCTTTGTACTGTGTGTGTGTGTGTGTGTCTGTGTGTGTTTATCCTGTTAAGTGTGTTCTAATGGAACTACTAACGTGTATCTAATGATTATTTAAGGTGAATACAAGCGGGTACTACATGAATACTACATTTAGCGTCTACATCACCCATGTGTAAAGTCTGGACAGGGTGTAAAAAACAGGATTTATTTTAAAGAAAAAACACTAAACCATTTGAATTATGAATAAATTCATTTGGATCATTTTGGTGCTGGAAGATTTTCACATTTCATACAGGATCCACCATAAATTATATATATTACACCATAAAAGTTATAAATTCCCAGCACAGCTAAATTGTGTTTATTTTAATTCCTTATTTTTATGGAAAGACATTAAGTATGTTAAGCTGTATGATTGATATGCAGTGGGTAATGAAGTCAAGCATGGATTGTAAAGAAACTGTTTATGTGGGTTCGCATAGGAAATTGTACATGATTCCGCAAAACCACAGTTTTTTTTTCTCCCCCCCTCCTTTAGGTGGTTAACCATTTGCCTGTTTTGGGATTTGCAGTGCATATTTTACTTGCAGAGCATTTCGTTTCTGTTTTGCCATCTTGATTTATACAGAATTTGTGGTCATTTTAACTCTTAATTTATTCTCCCATTTGGAGAAGAGATGATAATTTTTAACAAACGAAAGGAAATGTTCTGCTTTATGCTCCTGAAGTAATCATTTTCTATTGCTAGCAGCTGGAAATTCAAGAGTTTGGGTGCCAGGCCGCCCTTTTGTAGTGCATTTTGACTTTGTACCACCATTCTAATCTTATATGCTACTGAATTTGAATATTTATGTCAGTCAGATGGACTTTCCAGGTCAGACAATAAACCTTGAAGTCACTTACTGCTTTCACTTCAGGACATGCAAATTGTACGAGCTCTGTTTTCTTGCTAAATCACAGGGAAAAACTTGGTCATCTGATACCCCATAAGCCTTTGACTCTCCAACAAATTGGATGTGAAAGAAAAAACCTCTTTGTCTGAGAATTCTTTAACTGCAGCTATCGTTAAAATCGCCTTGTTGACGTATATAATATATTTTCCGCTTAACTGAATCATTTGTTTCCAAGCAACAACTTTTTGTGCTGATTTGGTGTTTTTGTAAACCTTTTTCCAGAGGTCAGTGCCTCTAGGATTAATTTTTCACAAACCAGGGATGTGTTCATTCATTCATCCCATCATTCATTTATGTCCTTTGGCAGTAAAGGTGTCACTTTTTATAAAGTGGCTCAAATGGTCAGTCTAAGCACTTGACATTTTCTTGGAAAAACCTCCCGTTACTGTACAAATCGTCAGTCTGCTGAGGGTTCCAGTAGTCGAAGCCCTTTCTTCATAGTTGATCTGGCCCGAGGCCAGAGGTGTAGTATGGTTTGAGTTAAGAGAGTATAATGCGAAGAAAGGACGTCCTTAAACGTGAATTCTGTATAACAACCTATGGACGGGCATGTTCTCTGTAATTTCCGGGGTTGTCAGGGTGAGAGACATCACACAGGTTAGATTCAGTGCCAGTCCTCCTTAACATGCTTCTAGAGATACCTTCACTTCCTCCACCTTCTGTATATTGAAGCCAGACGTTGCAGATTTCCGACTGATTTCTTAGTTGTTCGCTCGGTTTCAAGGGTTTGTGTTCGTTACTTTTTGTTTGGTTTAATTCACCTTATCGTTTACAGGCTCAAGAGTGATATTGAGAGATATTTAGATGGATCAGATAACGGAATTGGTTACTGATTATCGAGATGACGAGAGAGATTGTTCCACATGCAATTACTGGACTGACAGAACTACATCTAACCACAACCACATGGGCTTTGGGGGGACTTTTCTATAACCCTCCGACTGTCATCAAGACAACAAAGAATTTGGCAATTCTTAATGTCAGTGAGCATGTGCAACAACAAAAACCAAGACATTCACATGTGCGTCTCAGGTTGGGAATTTTGAATGTGGGGTGGGGGTGGCGGGGTAACAAGACCTCACACGATAACGACATAAATATTCTGCAGCAGGTCGTTTCATGTACTTCACGTCCAACAGTGATTATCAAAGCAGTTTTCTTTTTTCTTTTCAGTGACTTTTTTTTGTGGACGATGTTGGTATTTTAGCAGATCATCCGCACATTTACACTGTGAGAAGTGTTGTGATTTGATTGCATGGCAACTTATTTATTATTTTCTAAACGTCTGACAATGCTTCAGTTGGGAATGTGGAACTAAGCATGAAGTGAGCGTTATTAATTTAAGCAAACTAATCATGCATGTTTGATATATATGTTTATTGTTATGGATAAGACTAGTCTTGACAAGGAATTTTGGAGAAACTGTTATATACACATGCTACAGTTTTTTTTTTTTAAATCAGTATATTTTATTTAAAGGCCATATTTATTTAATAAAAAATACAGTAATGTTGTGAATTTTTACAAAAATTAAAAAAAAAAATTAAATGTAAGAAGAAAAAATGTATATATATATACACAACGCGGATTTTTCAAAAATATAATCAGCAGCCGTATTGCGGAAAGCAGCGTTGCTTCATCGTGATGCGAGAGAAACGGTTTCCCAGGATGCCAGACAAAGAGAGAAACTCTCTCAGAGGCTTTGTACACACACACGGCACTCAGACAAGACACGTGATTGGGTCCCGGTGCAAGATCGACCAATGAGAGCGACCAAGTGGAGTGGGAGCCTCTTCGCCTCTCTCAGAAGCAAATGTTGACGATCCAGGGCCGATATCTGACGATGAGGCGCTTCCCGAACTGATTTAAAGGCCTCATTATACCAGTGTAGTAACACCACCATCATCATCATCATTATCATCATTCATCATCACATTCATCGAACCGCACAGGTCTGTCATTGTCGTCCTTACTGGAGTCTCAAGATACTACTGTCATTCATGAGTGTAGAGCACCATAATACGTATCGTATGAGAGAGAGAGTAAATGTAGAAGTAAATGTATTAAGGTTTTATAATTAAATGGATTTAATTAAAATATATTTTAAGTATAAATATACATGTTTTAAACATTCTGGTACCTACACACACATACAATCCTACTTCGCGGATTTTCACCTATCGTGGGGGGTTCCGCGGTCCCCATTAATCGCGATAAATGAGGGATCTCTATCTCTATCTCTGTTTCTATCTCTCTATATATAATGTGTGTGTGTGTGTGTGTATGTATATATATGTGTGTATGTGTGTATTATATACATGTATATAATAAATGAAAATACACAGCAATAAAATGTATCCAGATACTTCCCTTATATTTAAAATATTGTAAAATTATTCCAGATGTCAGTGTCACATGATCCTTCAGAAATTGTTCTAATAATTGGGGCGTTTTCTTTCTCTATGATTCTAGAAAGTTGATCAGGCTTGTTATATTACGTTTTGTTTGTTTGTTTGTTGCTATGTGGTTGTTAGGGTGTTCTTAATCTTTCTGTTGTCCCTTGTCATTGAGTTCTACACGCTTAGGATTACCTCGGTTTACTTTGTTTTACTTTATTTTATTTTATTCTAATTAAAAGACTTAAATTTGATCTTGTCTGCCTCTCCTCTTCATCTGACTTAAAACGCTGCAGGTGATTGCCTATGATGTTCTAGTCTATTGCTTTTTTTTACTATTATTTGCCAAATGTAAATTATGCACCTGATCGTATAGAAATTAATAGCACATCTGTCCTCAATAAGCCACTTAATTTGAGGTTTATGTCTTGGGTGCTTTATGAATTAAGTTTAATAATCAGGTTAGGGGTTTTGAAAAGCTTTGATAGAAGAAAGCATTTTCACATCAGAAAAGTACATAACCAGCTGTTAAAAAAAAGACACATTAAAGTGTCAGTTCCTCTCTTGTATTAAAGATGATTTTGAGATGAAATAACCAAGAAGCCCCTCAAGTGTACTTGCATTCTTTTACACAGAATTGTACACATGCTTTTCTTCTCCATGGCTTGTGTGTGACCACTTTAAAGAGCACCATGGAGACCATCTAAACGGACTAGACATTTCAGGATCTTAAAGATTTGATTCTCTTCAGCATTATTCTTTTACAGAAAAACTGCCCAACCAGAGCGTCCCGGACGCTGTGCACAGCACGTCTTTGGAGTAATATCCTTTTTCAAGACAAATCGCCTTGTCCTCTGTACCTACTACCTATTATTTTGTAAATGCCAAAGTCAATTCAGTCTATTAGTTTTATGCTAAAGTCTCAAGGCAACTGTAGCGCCTGAAATATAACTATGAAGTGGGAGCAAAATCAAAGAAATAAACGTAACAGGAAAAACATTTTACTCCAGTGAAAAAAAAGATGAGATGAATTATACCTTTCATGAAAAAGTGTAGTTCCTTCTAAAGATTATCTTCAATTCGTGATAAAAGGCACTTTTCTCAGGTCTGCAAAGCATCCTGTGGTTTGACAGAGATATTTTTAGCAGTTCCTCCAAATATGTCGTTTGGAAGAAGAAATATTAAAAACCAAAAAGATGTCCAAGCACTTTTTAGAGGTAACTGTTCTTTGTAATTTATGCCTTCCTGTAACAGTATTCCCAGAAGGCAATGTGTTTTGGAGACATAACACTAGTATTTTCCGACAGCCGTTCTCCTCTCTTGAACTTTCTGGCGAGGCCTATCGTTCTCACTGCTCGCTTGAGTAACCAGCGCACCATGACGGACATTTGGTTCACCTCTGCGTCGATGAACAGTTTAAACACAAGTATGTGTTTTGACCGATAGCTTGCCGTAGTTTTCCAATGGATTACATAAAGTGAGTCGATTTTCCAAACATCGGTTTTATTATAACACTTGGGGCTTGAGATGGTCTGCGAACCCCAGGTATTGATATTTGAAGGACACTGAGAACTGTAATGGATGTCAAACTGCTCTTATTGAAGATTTTGGTGATCCCTAAATATTGCAACATCGTATGCTCAAGGGGTTAACAAAAGCTTTTGAGAAAATGGGTTTAATGTGCGGTATAGCGTTATAAATAAAGCTTTGAACAATTGTTGGAATGGTTGCGCTTGATCGCTGTTTCATATTTAGTTCTAGACCGTGTTGAACAACTTCCAAATAATTCCTCATGCTAATCCCATGTGTTTGCTTCCAGTTCTTGGCTGGTCTATGGCGAGAGACGACGAAACAGCTTCTGATCACATATCGTATCGTAAACATTGTACAGGGAACGCCATCAAGGTGTTTTCTTTAAAACGGAAGACAGATCCAGTCAGCGCATACTTTGACAGAATGACATTGGATCGTCTGTAAGTGATTTCTGTTCTAAAGTTGGCCTGGTCTAGGTCCAGATTCCTCTCTTGAGCAGTTTATTGCGAACAGAAGTGACATAAAAACAATAGAGGAGAGTGAGAGGCAGAGCACAAAAGAATGAAGGATTGCCAAAGCAACAACTCAACACAGAGATTATATTTCTCGAATCTCTCAGGTTTCTTAAAACATTTCCAGCTTGCCAATCTTGCTCCTGAGTTTTCTTACAATCATTATTTTTTTAAAGCATTGATGTATAAAGATAGCATACTGTAAACCCATACAAATTTACATTTAAATGTTAAAGTTATGCAAAACTCCACTGCATTGTTAAGACGTCAAATAACCGTGACAGAGAAAATGGGAAAACAAGAGTAAAGAGGGATGGTACATCTCCAATTTTTTTTAAAGATTTCAAAAGATTTTTCAAAAAGATTTCTGTTTTTTTTTACCCCGAGTAACGACAAAATGATCGAGATGCGAAAAACGGAATCTCGGCCAAGACGATGATTTCCGAGTTTTGTTTTGAAATTTGCGTGCCACTGACCAGTAAACTCGCCTCAATCGTCCCACTCTCCCATTGGCTGTCTCCCGGCTCGGACGCTAGCTTTCGCTGCAGCATCCCATTTCGTCTCTGATACGCTGACGCTAAAGTTCGTCTGCACTTTCGTATACAAGTTTTGTTTTCATCGTGTTGCATCGGTATTATTTTGTCCCCAGTTAACATTAATTTTTTCTAATTACTAGCCATGGATGTGAATATTGTTACTGAAGTGAAAGGGAAGAAGAGAATGCTCTCCATGGAGACAAAAAGGGAGATAATTGAGATTCTGTGAATTCATATGGCTTGGAACAGATTAGGCAATTTACATGTAAAAGCCTGACCGACTTACGAAAAGATCGACTTACGAAGCCAACCTTGGAACAGATTATTTTTGTAAGTCGGGGTTCTACTGTATTGTTATTTTGTAATATTTTTGTACTTTCTATAATACATAATTTAAAATTAGAATCATATTATTTTTATTACTTTAATTTTAAAGTATTAATTCAATATTCACTATGATTAATTATTAACTTAATTTTGAAATTGACGTTTTTTTGCATGTGTGTGTGTGTGTGTGTGTGTGTTTTTCAATTTCACACTGTTAATCAGCTTTAGTTGGTACTTTGATTTACTTGACCAGCACAGTTTAAATTCAAGTGAATCTTAAACATCCTGCCATATGAATTACTTAAATCAGCATCATAAAGTCTGACTATAACTAACCAGATTATATGGTGCCCATGCCAGCATGGGATTTCCAGACAAGCTAAATGCCCATTATACCTTCAATCTGAATTCATTTCTATCTCTCATCAGCTCAACATGTCTGAATTGTTGCCAGGCAGATCTTTGTATTGGCAGGCTGGTGCTGTCAGGCCTGATTCCAAGTAGTTACACCTAAACAAGCAACAGCACTTCTGTGATTTTAACATGAACGTAAAGGCCTGAGGGGAAAAAAAGAGACTTCAGTCCAGTGGGTTACCGGAGGCACACCAACTCCCTACTCTTATAAAAGATCTGTGGGTGGTGTTACGGTGAGAGAAGACAAGAAAAATGAGGAACCACATCTGGGGCCAGTGTGGAGGAATGTAGGGTGAGTGTTTGTCTGTGTGTGTTTGTTCCAGGCTCTTGATCTGTGCCACATTATCAAGATTCCTCTAAGCATTAGAGTAGAGAAAGTGAAGTGGCCCTCTGCGTCAGAGCACCATCAAAACAATTAGACCCCCCTGAACGTGCATGCTCACACTTGGCATTAAAGAAAGCATTAAGATCAAATCAGTTTTCAGAGGCCCAACTCAACCACAGGGTGTTTACTGACATAAAATATAAGATGCAAGGGGATCTAGGCTCTAATAAGACCCGTACACGTGTACTACTGAAACTTCAAACATCCACTCACATACACAAAGCCTGTGCTGAGTTTCACACTCATTACATATCGTCAAACGTTAATGGAGGTCTGTGTAATTTACAGTTTCCAGCTGTAGAGGTTTTTGCTCAGGAAAAGGGGAGAGAGATGCCTGTAGTGAATTCATGATATAATATGACCACCCTCCTTATGCAGCTGCTAATGGCTTAGGCTCCT
Organism: Rhodeus uyekii; assembly: GCA_037043235.1. Lineage (NCBI taxonomy): Eukaryota > Metazoa > Chordata > Actinopteri > Cypriniformes > Acheilognathidae > Rhodeus > Rhodeus uyekii. The sequence goes on along the minus strand of JAWRVZ010000155.1, from coordinate 1,220,147 downwards.
GGCCAATTATGTGGATGTTAATTATGAAGGAAATTGAGATTTTTGTAATGCGTTTGTTAGCCTGTGATCTCCAGCTGTGAATGTTGATGACTCTTTGTGCTGTACTTGGCTGGATAGAGTGGAAAATGTATCTGTGATTAATAAATACAAAGTATCAAGTTCAAGTGCTATGCTAAGCTTAAAGTCATCATGGATTTGAAATGGCCCCAAATAATTTTGTTAATTCACATTTCTGGTCTTGTTGTGCATGATTTATTAGCCCCTTTCTGCCTTTACCTCCCTCTTAAAGCTGGAATACAGTACATTACTTTTAAAATCTGAACACTTTCAAACACTAGCCATCACTTGTTGCCTTTGTAAACAGTTACAGAGGAAAAACTCGGCATCATACACAAAATGACTGAGGATCACACACTACCAGATTTTTAAGGTGGTCCGAACAAAACAAACTTAAAAACAAAACAAAGTTACTAGGAGACGCATGATTACTGAAATCAACGTGTTTCAAAATCATCTCATAGTACATGTGTATATACACACACACACACACTCACACACACGCATATATGTACAGTGGAACCCGGTTATGTCGACGGCCTCTGGGATTGCAAAAAAGCGTTGAGATAACCGATGATCGAGAAGACCAACAGCCAATATGGCGGTTTGTTTGATGAAGCGATTGGCATGCTATAAAAATGTACATACACTGTATATGTTTGCTAACAACAAAAGGCATATGCAGAGATTGTAACGGCTACTTTGTTTATGTTGGGAATATACCTTTAAGACGGCGTATGTAGTTCTGTGCACGCTGTTCTGGTGTGAGCGCGCACAGGGAGAAGAGAGATGGCCACTCTACCGCTGACTGTTATATAGTATAATCTACTGTTTCTATTTTCCTTCTGTTATTTGTAATGTTTGTCAGTGTTTTCTTTTTCCTGGTTTGTACTTGCGCTCTTCACATGTTTGAGAAGCGTGTGCTGGTACGAAATCCATCTATAAAGCTTGTGTGACCAGTTTAATCACCTCGAGTTTTCTTTCATTTCCATTTAACATCTGGGCAGTCGTCCAGCACTCTGACAGCCGTTACAAGATTTACCAGTATACAATAAAAACCACCTTCGATCCACGAAACAAACTATAATTATATTATAACAAATTATATTCTTCAACATTGCAAACACAATTTCACTCACAGCATAAACAGTCACAACACACATAAACACAGTCATTTCGCTCTGACAAAGTTCTGAAAGTATTGCGCATGCGGTTACTATGGTTTCTTTACAAAGTCTAAAATGCTTTGTTGCTTTTTGCCTTTAATGGTCTGCTTGAAAACAAATGCAGACGATGGCTTTATCCATGTCAATGTAATCTGGGAATTCCTAGACAGTGATGGCAAACTCCTGTGCTTTTACTGCGCCGCAAGAGTGAATGAAGCGTCATTGAAGTGAGCGACCGTACAGACCGTGATGCACGTGCAACGCAAACTCAGCCCATGCGCAGTGAACTCGGTACTGTCATTAGTCACGGGGATCGAGATAACTTTTGTGAAGTGGCGACTTTGTCCCTCTTTTGTGCTCGAGATATAAGGGTTCGGTGACATAAAAGAATCGACATAACTGATAAGAAAATGCTAAGAAAAATAGGGAGTTTGGCGGTTCCACTTCAAAAACGTCGACATAACAGGGTTGGCAAGATAACCGAAGTCGAGATAAGTGGGTTCCACTGTATATGTAATGTTGCGAAATTAACAGCATGTGCTTCATTTTGATGTTATTGTTCTTGTTTTAACATCACAAAACTCTTTTAATTGTATTTGGGTATGGCATAATGCTTTAGAAAATGCTTGAATTTGAATATTATTATTATTAATAGTAGTAGTAGTAGTATTTTGTTTTGAACCTTATCAGAGAACTAGATAATTTTGGGACATCATTGGATCTTTAAATTCTTTCATGACATCATAGGAACTTAAAAAGGTTGTTGTTGTTGTTGTTGTTGTTTTTATATAGGCACCTTCATTTTTGGAACCATTTAAATAGATTTTGATTTGAACTAAACTGATGTTATAGTCTCCATGTACCATGGTGCATTTCTCAGTGTTCTCAGAATGTAATGGTTCCTCCATGTGAACTGTCTGTGTGTGTGTTTATTCCAGGTCTCTACTCTGTTTGTTTATAAGGTAATTAGAGATCTCTCAGAGCCCAGCAAGTGGGGCTGAGGTCACGCTAATCCAGACCTGATTTTCTCCTGGTAACCGGATACCCATCCGCGTGGGAAATTAAATAAACATAACATTTAGGAAAGCACAGGTGCTACCGTACTCGCTAATAACATCTGACAAGTCAAGTAAAATCTTTGTTTAAAAGCGAATGTGACTCACTGTTAATGCACCTGTTTATGTTTGGACGTGGTCTTGGAATCTCACCACTCAGTCATGGAGTTCCCATAATTCTTGAGGCTGAAGAGATCCAAGACATTTCCTTTTCCACACTAATGTAACTAAACGAAACACGTCTAGCTCATTTTTTGCTGTCTGACTTGCTGTAAGCCCTTTTAAAGTGCCAGAATAACTAAACTTTCATTTTTCATCTGCGAGTAAATGCACCTGCTCTGTGAGGACTGAAACGCTCTCGGGTCCTTAAGTGAGAGAACAGGGCTCAAGGTGAATTCTCTAAACGAAGTAGCATTTGTGTTAAGCAATAGGTGACATTTTAAGTGAATGGAAGTGATGAAGTCTCGTAACATTTCTTCAAACATCTGTATTGAACCTTCTGTCACTGCATGCTAATTCTTTTTCTTTTACATAACATTTATTTGGTTAGAAAGCTGGTTGTTTGTGAGTGACTCAACCTGAACTAATCCATTTCATACATATTTGAGGTTGGGTTCACATCTGGATCCTTCCCTTCCTGAGATGTACGCACCATCAGAGCGATCGGACCACACGGCCGTGCCCCACATCCTTTTCTGCTCTTCAGTGTGATCCTATCTTTTGCAATCTGGCCCCTAGAGGATGTTAAATACTAAATATGTAACAGCCCGCAGTGACATGGAATAGTAATCCATTGTGTGAAAGCATCTGTGAGACAGAAGGTCCCACAAAAAAAATCTGAGTGATGTTTAGTTGCTTACAAGTCCTAATCCATAGAAATATAGTTTCACTCTATCTTTTATCTGGTTCAGTGCAAATTTTTTTTATAATTTCTTTGATTTAGCTTTTGTTGGCTTTTAAAGGCTTTTAAATATATTTTCTCATTGCATGAAGTTTATTCATACTAAAGGAGTCATGTCATAATGAAACTAAAAAAGTCCAAAAAGTTATATTTTGTTTCTGTAGAAATTGTTCTGGACCTCTATTATTCCATAGCAGAAAAAAGCTTCCATCCACATCAGCGCTATTGTGTTTAAAAATGTGTAATCATTACGTTTGCTTTGTGTAGCACCTGCTATTCTGAGTGCGGAATACTTTTAAAAGGGTTCCAATGTTGAGAAGAATTCCTTCAACTTCATATTATATAATCAGACATTTATAGTAATTTTTTTCATTTGCTTTTGTAGTATTTCTTTCATGTGTTGGGTAATCTCTCAGAAGCAGTCTAATTGCTTTCATGAAGACTGGAATGTCTCTCAAAGGTCCTGCCATAAGAATTGGTTATCAGGAAACTGATTCTAGAGATTCTGGTCTGCATCAGGCTGTCAGGCTTTAACCACACTGACACACATGACACTACTATGGGGAGTGATTCAAAGGCTTTACGTTAATTTGTCATGTTTTTAAATGTTAGTGCTCCAATATAACTGATACCAAATTTGAGCTAATTTGGAATTTTTGGGATTTGATTTAAAATATCTGGATTAAGTTGCCTGCGATTACAGCGTGTTGTTGTGTTCATTGATAAGGGAAGATATATCTATATTTAAAACCATAATCAGCAAAGCAGCAAATGGATTGTGGCAAGATGGCAACGCAATGCCATCATATAAAAAAGAACATCACACACCTGACGAAAAGCTTGAATTTCCAGACTTTTATAAGAAAACAGCCAAGTGAACAGCCAAAATTGCGTAAGTTATAATAGATAAATGAAATTTATGTTTGTTACTTGATTCCCAATTATCTCAACTATTTAATGATATCTAATATTTTTACATGCTTTACATTTTTATTTCAATGTTGTTATTAACCATATGTGAAATTTGACCTGTGAAGCAGATTTACGTGACTGCATTAAATAGTTTTTTAAGGGTTAAGAACTATTTTCTATTATGCCACTTGCATAATATCTGTTCAGATTAATACACTATTTAGACCAACTTACTGTACGTCATGTGTGTAAGACTGCAGTAGAATTATTAGGTAAACAAGTAAATCCCTCAAATGAGTAAAACTCTCTATATTATAATATTATTTGCCTATTTTTGTTTTTATTTTAAATAATTATTGTCCCTGGTTCATAAGGATACTCTTGTAAGCAAGTAGCAGTGGTTGTGACAGACTTTAAATATCACCTCCACTTAAAAAGTTGCCATCTAATCCTGTTTACATGAAATAAGCTTACTTTCAAGTAGGTTTGAGCTTTCAGACCTGTTGCTATGATCACAACTCTGCGATGAGCTTCCAAGAACCTAACAGTCCTGGATCATGTCAAATCGTCTGCAGTGAAATCCAGCTAATTGAGTAATCCTCGTACAGCGAATGACCCCTTATCTTTAGAAAAATGGTCTTGGTTTTCCCCCCCCTGATTTTGTAATTTGCTGTTCATTTGTACAGTGCATGTTATTCAGAAACAGGCCTGTAAAGTTGGACCGCATAGACTCATGGTTAGTTTTGTGTTTTCAGGCTTCTGAGATTAAACCAGTTCTGTCACACAGATAATGTGAAGCAGTGTAAGTAGCCATAGCCTATATAAGACATCAGAACAGGACATCTGGGCTCACTCAAGGCAAATTATTATAGCCCTTGTGAAGTTTTGTATATTTACATCACATAATCCAAAACCATGTATACATTAGGCTATAGCTTGATTCCGTGAATATTTCTGGCTCTGTTTAGATCATTATGGGATTTGGTCCAGCTGGATTTCATGTTTTCCTGTCCATTAAGCCTATATAATAATTCATATTAATGACACATACACTGATAAATACTTTCATGCAGTTCAGATTTCGTTTCTAAAATTCCTAGATATTTGCATGCTTCTTATTGCACATCCGTGACCAATGGTTTTGAGAGTGACACAAAGTTTGCTGCTTCCGTGTGTGAAGATGTTGCTATTGTCTACCGAAGTGTAATTGCAAGCATTTCATAAGTGACAAAGGCTTTTATTGGCAATTGCATTGTTTACGCAAACAGTCAATATTTGCAGTGTTGACCCTTCTTTTTCAAGACCAGAATCAACTTCTGAGCCACATTCTGACTGATGGCAGCCCATTCTTGCATTATCAATGCTTGGGATTTGATCTTCCACCTGCCTCTTGTGGATTGACCACAAGTTCTCAATGGGATTACGATCTGGGCGTTTTTGGCCAAGGACTGGATACCACAAACCATCAGAATGGGGATTCTTCAGAGAAATTGACTGTTAGAAAATAACAGTCCAATCCCTGTACCTTTTGCAGAATATCAGTCTGTCCCTGATATTTTTCCTGGCAGAGAAGCTTTTTTTTGCTGCCCTTCTTGACACCAAGCCATCCTTCAAAAGTCTTCGCCTCACTGTGCGAGCAGATACATTCAGATCACACCTGAGCAAGCTCTGCACTGGTGATGCCCTGATCCCGCAGCTGAATCAACTTTAGGAGACGGTCCTTGGGTGCCCTGAATCCTTCTTCACAACTAACCTCACTCCATGAAGTTTTTGCTGATCCGATAAATGGTTGATTTAGGTGCAATCTTACTAGCACCAATATCCTTCCCTGTGAATCCCTTTTTGTGCTAAGCAATGGTGATTTTCACGTGTTTCCTTGCAGGTAACCATGGTTAACAGAGGAACAATGATTTCAAACTTCCAGTATGATGTTCTAACATCAGCAAGACAAAGTAATCTCCAGCCTTATCGTCATCAACACCTGTGTTGACGAGAGAATCACTAGCATGATGTCAGTTGATTCTTTTGTGACAGGGCTGAAATGCAGTGGAAATGTTTTTTGGGGGGGTGAAGTTCATTTTCATGGCAAAGAGGGACTTTGCAATTCATCTGATCACTCTTCATAACATTCTGCACTATATGCAAATTCCCATCATAAAAACTAAAGCAGCAGACTTTGTGAAAATTATTTATTTGTCATTCTCAAAACCTTTGACCACGGCTATGTAACATCCAATACATTTTATAACTAAAATCAAAAGGTAAATAAATATATTATAATACCAAACCTGAAGTAATTATTACTCAAATGTACTCATTATAGGTTTCAAAGTTTGTTTGATATGATTTAAAGAGAAAAAAAACTCTCAAACTATGAATATTTGTGAAAGCACCAGATGGATGGAAACCTGAGAGTAAACAACTCAGAGAGTCAATAAACAAAGCTTTAAAAATCATTTTTGGAATGCTTATCCTATAGCAGACACAGGTCCAGGGTCAGTTCTGGCTGTTCTCTCTGTGCGTTCTCTTCTGAGTGTTGCGTGTTTAAGATGGGAACATATTAGAGTTTGTGTATTCGTGGAGGATCAGGGTGGCTTTGGTGTCAGCATACCAGAGATTTGCTCTTTTGGATCTCAGTGTACCTAAACCATGTCTTTCCTCTTCTGATGTCACTAGAGATTTTGAGTTTAAGCTGGTGTCTAGAAGAAACAGTAGAGATATTAATTTGCATATATATAATTTACAGCTCTGTTGTGAATCCATGTGTTGTTTTTGTTTCTATAACAGTGTGCAGGCATGTGTGATTTGGTTTGGGAGAGTGAATGACCCCCCCCCCCCACACACACACACACCCAAGTGTCTGTATACATGATTGCAAACAGGCGTCAACGTGTGAAAATCATCTTCACCTAGTTCTGTTCTCATACACATCATCACCTCCCAAGGCAGGAGATTTGTGCCTTCTCTGCCCTCCTCTTTCACTTCTCAATGCTTCCTCCCCATGGACTCCATGCTGTTTTTCACCATCTAAATGTGAGTTTTGGCATTTGTGTGGCACAGCACAGATGTTTTTATAGTTCTACTTTTCAGTGTGAGACGACTTGATACATATGCTACTAAAAAGAGAGAATAAAAAAATATATATATTTAGCTGTTTTGTTTATTTTAGTTCTTTTCATATGGTTCTCATATTACATTATAGGACATCATAGGAACCTTGAAGGCCACTTTGTTTTGAGTTCTTTCTGGGAGTTTAAAACAGCTTCCCAAAGCAAACTTTCTGGAAAAGCACTGCTGGTAAACATCTTTGTACTAGCATTGGTCTATGGTAAATACGTAATAGGTTGGTGTGTGCAGAGGCTCCGCCTTCTTTCACATGCAAATCTTATCTGGTTCAGTCGGTCAGTCGAGGTCGGACATACACGAGTGAAAAGATGAACAATATTATTGATTTGGCCTGCCCTTCTAACTTTGTTGCATTATTTTTCTGTTGTCTCTGTAAAGCTGCTTTGAAACAATCCCTATTGTAAAAAAGGCAATATAATAAAGGTGACTTGACTAGAAAATGAAGTTGTGCTTCTGACCAAAATGAGACATTGACACTGTTTTTCATGTTTAATACAGTAAAGCTTCTTGATTTTACACTCTCTTTTTTTATAAAGTGCTATATAAATAATGACATGACTTAACTTAGAGTGCCAAACATATCCATGCTTGCAAAATGCTGGCTATTTTCTCAGTTTTGTTGTTAGTATTTTGTTATTGAGAGGAAGATGCGCAGCACATATTAATCTAAACTGCACTCTCATCGGTGTGGGCGGCGTCAGATCACATATTTAGAACTTTGTTTTACTCCGAAGCAAAGAATGAAAAGAACTTCGCTGTGAGTATTTCAGGACCTTAAAAGGTTCCATTATGTCATCAAATTCTTTTAAAGGTTATCATATCGCATCATGATTTCTAAAAGGTTCTCCTGTGACATCATGATTCACTTTAAAATCATTTTTGAAACCCGTATTTACAGTCTAGAAAGGAACAAACCCCAGAGTCAGCGTCTCAGCAGCCTGAATGCTAAAGTTTTTTTTTTAGCGTGGGAAAATTCTTTATCTTGGAGGGAACTCCAAAGACACCCATTAGTTCTGGGCAACATGCAGCAAGGGGAAAAAATGGTGTGATGTGGAAAGACTGCATGTTTTGTCTGAAAACAAGCTAAAGTCAGTGTTTCAAGTCTATTAAGTTTAATGTCAAGTTGTGAATCATGACTCTTTTATAATTATCTGTGATTTTCTCCACTTCTCATTAAAAATATAAAGGTTTCATGTAGCTGAAGTATATTATTAAGTATATTTATTCTTTCTTCAGGATATCAAGATGTAGATGTACCGTTAATATTGGGATGGTTTGCAGTGTTCTGGGTTTTTAAGTGATTGTGGTTCCCAATATTTTCATCTTGAACATCAAACAAACCAATAAAGTTTTTCTGTGTGAATCAGACCACCTAAACCGCTCCCATGATTCAAACCACACTAGCCCATAGCCCACATTACTCTGTATGTGGCTGTAAAAGTGATTGTGTGGTAATATATTAGCTGTTTATGTTCTTATTAACTTGTAAACCAGTGCATTTAAATGTTTAACATGCTGATATCCTTTTTAATATGCACCATTTAAACATTGTTGATCAGTTTGCTTCCAGAGTAGACCAACAGAGTTTACTCTGGCTGAATAGACTAAACAGTTCCACAAAATCTGTGAGTAATACTGTTGGAAAGGATATTGCCATTACTTAATATCCAAATTCCATTTCCCCCAGTTGTAGTTTTTTTTGTGGGGTTTCATTTTTTAAGCATGGAAACATTTGGGAAGGATAGCATAGTGTTGAAATGAATCATTTGTGTTAATGCTTGGGAGTTAGGGTTAATCATGGCAAAAATGATAACCACTTTGAGCGGGAAAAAGTTGGGTATAGGGGGAATTTTATTGTCTTACCTTGAATGTGAGATTTTCACTACTGTCCAGAAAAAACACTTATTTTTCTTTTTCTTTGGATCTTCTGTTTTTCATGGGATGGATATTACATTAAGTCCGATTTGGAAAATCATAAAAACAGGAGACACTTGTGCACATTAATAATTTATCTAGGTTTGTTTCCGACTGGATTGTAACCTCTGTTGGATTGAAGTGTTTTAGCCAAGCATCAGTATTATTATTGCTCATCCATTCAGTTGGGGGTTTGAATTAACTGTCAATTAATGTCAATTCAGTGGTCGGGTTTATTAGAAGAACCATGATTGATAATGGCCAGTGGAAAGATTTTGGCTAGGACACCGGGATTTCACCCTGACTCATTACAAGAATTGCTATGGTATTTTTAATGACCACACAGAGTTAAGACCTCATTTTAACAACAAGGATGGTGGTTGTTACGGTATTGTGTGCCCATCACTTCACTGGGGCGCTAGGACCCACACAGACCACAGGGTGCGCACCACCTACTTGCCTCACTAACACCTCCCCGCAGCAACCTGGTTTTCTCAGGAAGTGTACCATCCAGGTACTGAGCAGGCTCAACCCTGTTTAACTTCAGTGGACAACTAGTCTTGGGCTATAGGGTAATATGTCTGCTGGCATTTAGTCCAGCACACAACAGTTTTGACACAAACAGTGTTAAAATGCCAATGTGAGCGCTAAGCGGACCAGGGCTAAATGTATTTTAGGATGAACGCACCCTAAATGTAATTCTGAAAAAATGTATTGCAAGACTTGCATCTCTCACCAACTCCAAACTATTGAGTAATAGTGTAGAAACATCCTGGCAACCATTCCACAAAACCCCAGCATCAAGGGCAAGTCTTAATCACATTTTTAAATAGAAAATGCAACAAAAAAACATCTCTTTTATTTCTCTGCCTTTCAGAAAAAAGTGTTGTGAAGGTTTCAAGTTTGTGCTGGGACAGTGTATTCCAGAAGGTAAGACACCCCCCCCCCCCCCCCCCCCTCTTCTCCTCTCTCGCTCCGCTCTCACTCTCTCTCTTCCCATACTAGACTCCTCTGGGTGGATTTTGCTCTGATATTTCTGGACACGTTTTCCCTGGTCTCCCATTAACGTTCTAAACAAAATCATTCCTAGTGCTTTTAATGTTGTTTTAACATTTCCAGCACACCTTAAAGAGCTTGGCAGAGTTTCAAAACCAGTAATGATATCTTGATTACCTCGTGTGTATTTTTATAATGGGAACAGGTCTGTAGATTAGCTTATAAATACAGCAATATACTTCTCGATCTTTGGTTGAGGGGTTCAAACCTCTAACAAGTTTTTACTTGTAACTGTCAAATAAAAGCATGCAATTAAATTGTCTGTGCTTTGCGATTCGCCCTGCCACATTGTGAGGGTGTATAGTGGCACCTGGAAAGGCCCTTTGAGACAGTCTACAGCTTGTTTTTTCTTTTTTTATGCTGTTTATGTTCTCTGGTGTCCTTACCTGCCCTCTCTTCGCTGATGAGAAACACATAAAGTACCGGTTGAGAATGGACACATAGTTCCCTGACTCACACGGCACTGCATGCTGTGCCTGAGATGGTTTGGCTTTTCCAGCAGAAATCGTGGAATAAGGAAAAGATGCAGGAATTTTTGGACTGGAACTTGCAGTACTGGCTTCCTAGACCACAGTGTTTTGTTTTTACTATTAAATGCAATTTCTCAAGGGAAAAGACATTTGAAGTAGAACATTTGCATTTGATTTCCGGAAATTACAACTATATTGTGGGTTTTGTTTTAAAGCTAGGTTTGGTTGTTTGTAATCCTGCACTTTCCTCTCATGTTGTGTTTATATTTGTTTGTTTGTGGGTGTGTTTGTATATGCAGACTACGACGTGTGTGCTGGCGCTCCATGTGAACAGCAGTGTACCGATCATTTTGGCCGTGTGGTGTGCACCTGTTACTCTGGGTATCGCTATGACCGGGAACGACATAGAAACCGTGAGAAACCATATTGTCTGGGTAAGATTTAACTCATTAATTGAGTATATTGATTAAAGTGTATTGTACTTATAGGAGTATATTCAAATATAGATATGACTGGAGAAAATGTTTGTGGTACAGTTTGGCATTAACTGAAATGTTGCAAAACACAATTCACAGTTTTTACTCTGCAAATTAATTCATCAGTCACAAACAAGAAAAGGTGACTGACTACTGTTTACTCTTAATCTCTGGTATATTTAAATGGTGTATGCAAACAAATCTTTTCTTTTTTATCTTTCTTTATTTGAGACTAATGTACATACACTCACCTAAAGGATTATTAGGAACACCTATTCAGTTTCTCATTAATGCAATTATCTAATCATCCAGTCACATGGCAGTTGCTTCAATGCATTTAAGGGGTGTGTTCCTGGTCAATACAATCAGAATGGGAAAGAAAGGTGATTGAAACAATTTTGACCGTGGCTTGGTTGTTGGTGCCAGACGGGCAGGTCTGAGTATTTCACAATCTGCTAAGTTACTGGGATTTTCACGCACAACCATTTCTAGGGTTTACAAAGAATGGTGTGAAAAGGGAAAAACATCCAGTATGCGGCGGTCCTGTGGGTGAAAATGCCTTGTTGATGCTAGAGGTCAGAGGAGAATGGGCCGACTGATTCAAGCTGATAGAAGAGCAACTTTGACTGAAATAACCACTCGTTATAACCAAGGTTTGCAGCAAAGCATTTGTGAAGCCACAACACACACAACCTTGAGGCGGATGTGCTACAACAGCAGAACACCCCACCGGGTACCACGCATCTCCACTACAAATAGGAAAAAGAGGCTACAATTTGCACAAACTCACCAAATTTAGACAGTTGAAGACTGGAAAAATGTTGCCTGGTCTGATGAGTCTCGATTTCTGTTGAGACATTCAGATGGTAGAGTCAGAATTTGGCATAAACAGAATGAGAACATGGATCCATCATGCCTTGTTACCACTGTGCAGGCTGGTGGTGGTTGTGTAATGGTGTGGGGATGTTTTCTTGGCACACTTTAGGCTCCTTAGTGCCAATTGGGCATTGTTTAAATTAAGGCAGTTCTGAAGGAGAAGGGGGGGGTCAAACACAGTATTAGTATGGTGATCCTAATAATCCCTTAGGTGAGTGTATACCCATTTTATTTTTAGATTATTTTTACCATTCAAACTTCTCATTAAACATGTTCCTGTTCCCTTGTATATATATTTTTGGAATCTCTACATGTACCCATTTCATTTTTATTTTAAACTGTAAAATTGTAATAACTAAATAATAATAGGTCATCTTATTCAAACATATTTTCAAAAGCGATGCCATTTTTAATTTGAATTTGACACCCATGAAACCTTAATACCACACTCTTAGAAAAAAAGGTTCTGTATATATTCTTAACCCAAGTTTAAAGACCCCTTTATGCCAGAAAGTTTTTTAAATGTCTTAAATTATTGCATAATACTTTCAAATGTAATGGTTATTTAAAAAAAAAATTGTAGTGATAAAGTATATTTGCAAGCTGTTTCATTAATCAAATTTAATAAATTTTACAATTTACGATTAATTAAAACAAAATTGCAAAAATCCCACGATATGAAAGAACCATTTAAGGTTCTCTATAGAAAATGTATTTGTGCTGCAGTAAAATTTGTTTTTCAAAAGAAAACTGAAAATGTAATTTATTTAATTTTTTTATTTTATTTTACTTGTTTGATCTAGAATGTTTAACAGTATGTAGATGTTACCAGCCACTGCTTGTAGGTTGTTTTTAGTTCAGGGGGCTTGATTTCTCCATGTTTCTTTAATATCAGCATGAGTGTTTCATAAAGGGTCTGACCTCCCAGACTTCTGAAGTGTTAAGTTGATTTGAAGGGAGTCAAATTTTGTTTCTCTGGCTGATCTCACATAAGCGCTCCATATCGCCCGAGGAGCAAATATCATGTCTATTGAGCTTTGCCAACTTTCCGTCCCTCACACTGTCACTCTCTGTTCTTGCGTCAGACATTGATGAATGTGCCAACAATAACGAGACGGTGTGCTCACAGATCTGTGTGAACACCCCCGGCAGCTACCGGTGTGAGTGCGAGAGAGGCTTCTACCTAGAGGATGATGGGAAAACATGCACCAAGGGCGAGAGACGTGAGTGCACGCTCTGGATGCTTGTTTATCTTTCTCAGCAAAAACTTTATTATTTTCTGTTGTTTTGTTTTCTGCTGTACTTTGGGGTTTCTCAAAGTTTTTTGTTTTTGGTAGTCGTTATAGACTGCCAAAACTAAGTACTTCATGACCCATAATCTTGAAGCAAAATCCATAGAAATAAAATATGAAAATATAATAAATCAACTTGGCAGGCATGTGTTTTTATGAATAATTTTGAAATGTAATATATTTGTTATATCATTTTCAGCAGTTTTATATTGATTAATCATGGTTTCTTGTAGCTCAAACAGTAGAGCGTGGCGCTTGCAATGCCAAAGGTCATGAGTTTGATTCCCAGGGAAAGCAAGAACTGATTAAAATATCAATGTGGATCTTGAATACAATGCAAGTCGCTTTGAATAAAAACCTCTGTCAAATGCATAAATGTAAAATCGAATGGTTAATTTGACAACATAAATCGCAATGCTTTGTGGGTTTGTAGTTTATTTTCACAGTTTTTCTGGTTGGAGTTTTGAGATCCACTTTCAGTGGAAGCTGCTTTTGCAAACCTCACAGGTCTGCTTTGATTCGCCCAATGCATTTCCAACAAACAACCAATATGGAGCACAAAAATGCTCTGATAAGTCATGGATGCATTATCAAACCTTAAGGTTCAATTATAGCAGTGCAAATCCAAACCAATATTTACAGAAAATAAGCAAAGTGGAAAGGGTGAATGCTAAACGTTATGACTCCTTTGCATCTGAATAATTCCAATGTCATAAGGAGAAATAATAGATATTTAATAAATGGATAGATTGATTCTCATTCCGTTTCTGGCTTTAGTTAGGCATACTAAGAACATCCTAATTTCATGTCACATATGGCTTAGCTATCAATCACCTTGCTATTTACAAAAAAATCCATTCTGCAGCCTCTTCTGGTTTGACACATTTATAAGACATTGCTTCCTGCCTCCCTGCAGGAAGTCCACTGACCCATCAGGGTTAATGACTTGGGACACCAGCTAGCGGTTAGCATTAGCATCAATCACTCTCTCCTCTCCTCTGTCCATCTATCTTTTTGGCTTTCTTGTGGAGCGTATCAGTCTGTCTGGGTTTCCTGTGTGCTGTTTCCTCTCTTTTAGGTCAGTTTGAGTGCAAAACGGGATGACCTTTTGGGGCATTCGGGGATACAACAATCCAGATGTACAAAAAAGGAATTCTGAGAATTTCACTATACCGAGATTACAGTGTGTGGATCAGATGAGGTTATCAGCTATGAGTCAGACTAAGCTTTTGGAGATTGTGATAAAACTCAGCAGATTTTTGCAGTAATGGCATGAGCAAGTACATTTCTGATTGTGCCTGTACGGAGTGAGACTCTGTTACGACCTTGAGCAAAGATGCATATGTTGTACGTTTATGGCACAGTTTGATGGAAAAATTAACTAGTGAGCTACTTTGTTGTCTACTGCAGACTTGTACACTCTTCACACTCTTCATAGGCAGCAGCTGTACCCACTACATACTGTATGATAGATTCCCCTTGTTAAAAGGTGTATTTATTAAATGTGTACTTAAAATCTTAAGTGTATTTAAAAAAATGTAAAGTATTTACATTTATGCATTTAGCAGATGCTTTTATCCAAAGCGACTTAAATTGCATTCAAGATACACATTGACATTCTAATCATTTCTGTCCCTGGGAATGAAACCCATGACCTTGGTGTTGCAAGCGCCACACTATACTGTTTGAGCTATCGGATAAAACAATTAAGTATACTTTAAAAAAGTGGTGTTTCCTGAACCACTTTTTAATCATGTGAAATTAAAAGCTTTACTAAAACAATGATTTAAAGTACACTTATTTTAATGTTGACTAACATAAAAACAACTTGTAAAGTACTTTTATACTATACAGACATTTTAAATGTATTGTTACTGTATTAAAAAATTACAATTTGAATAAGACCTGCTTAAGTGGGTCAAAAAAGCACTCTTAAGTTCAACTAATTGCATTTAATATACTGCATATGTAAACTATACTACATTTTTGACTTAATTTTTAACATGCAGCAAGTGTCCCAAAACATTACATTCAGTTCCCACTGAAGTATATTCTTTTAAAATGGATTATTTAATCTTTTTAAAAATACTTCTATTTCATAAAGCTCAACAGTTGATTCCTTTTAAATTTGGTGTTAGCATGTTGCTAAGCTAATTGTGCAATTCTCTAAGCATAAACTATGTGCACAAAAAATGAGTAAAATAGTCCTTTGACTAAAAGAGTTTAACTTTTATTTCATGAAATATGTCTTTTGATAATAAACTGTTTTCTTAACTCGTTTTTTCACGGAGCATGTTGAGATTTACTTGCGTGTTTACATGCGTGTTGTCTCTTTACAGCTTCACTGTTCGAGAAGTCAGACAACGTCATGAAAGAGGGAACTTGCTCGGCCACATGTGAAGACTTCCATCAGATGAAGATGACCGTTCTCCAACTCAAACAGAAGGTGCACTATTCCAGTTTCCCCTGCAGGGCTTATTCGTTAAAACAAGCAGATTTCTTTTTATATGCATGTCCTCATCCGTAGACTAACGAAAACCTACCTGCCAAAATTTCAAAAGCAAGTCAGAGTCAGGTTATACAGGCCTTCAGGGATGTGTTGGTGACTTTATAGGCAAAATAAAAAGCATTAAAACATGGCCCGAATGGCTGAGCAATCTGGTAGTGTGACTTATGTCTGTCCTTGCTGCAGGCTAGTAAATCATGTTGAACACAGTGATGCGGTTTAGTCGGCTGAGGGCGCAGAGTCAGTGTTCTGCAGTCAAAGCGAGACTGTCAACAAATCCACTCAGCACCCTCATGGTCACGACTTGATATATAGCTCTTGTGCGTGTGGTCCTACAGACTATGAGGGAAAAGATTGCGGTGAACTGTAAGATTGAGACAAGAGGTAGGGTTCTGTGAGAAGGTGATGTAAAACATTGATATGATAACATTTAATCTATTGCTTTCCTTATTAAATTAATACTTTTATTAAGTAAGGATGCATTAAATTGACCAAAGTGACATTTAAAGCGATTAAAAACCTTTTACAAATGATTTATTTTCAGTTCAAATTGTTGTTGTTTTTGTTGTTTTTTGTAATTTCCAGAATGGATCAAGGTTTCCATAAAAAATACTAAGCAGCACAACTGTTGTGTACCTTCAATATAATATAAGTTTCTTTGGGTAAAAACATCTGCCAAATGCATAAATGTAAATGAGCAGCAAATCAGCATCTTGGAATGATTTCTGAAGGATCATGGCACTGAATACTAGTAATGATATAAAGAAAACTTATAACTTTTCTTATAATGAAATAAAGAAAAATATTTCACAATTTTAATGCTAATATTGCATTTATAATTTAAGAAATGCAGCCATCTTCTTTCAACATTAAAAACTCTTACATTACCATTCAAAAGTTTTTGGTGAGTGTGTATTGCTGTGTAATAATACTAAACAGTATCATTATAATAAATTTGATGCATTAAAAATGTACTATTTTCCTATTCCTAGTATTGTGCTATCACATTTATGAGGTTACATGGTGCCTTAAAAGTTAGCAAACTGCAACATTCACTAGGTTTCGAATCAGACGTGTGGAGTTCAACTGCAGATCTTTTTTGCAAAATGGACTTTTCTTCACGGCACATTATTGTGCTAATCTCTCGCGGCATCATAAGTGGTTGATATTGGCACTCAGAATTGAAAAATATATGTGCAGTCCGAGGAACCAGACACAAATCAAAACCAGAAACGATGACAAATGAGATTTAAATTGCTTGCAAAGGGCTGGTCACAGACACTTGTGCAGATTTATGCGCTAGGCCTAAGGTTGCATCTACTGTGTGGAGAGACCTCAAAGATCTGCGTGAGTGTGTGTGTGAGTTTACTGATGTCCAGAGCTCAGAGGTTAGCAGGTAATGGATACTTCCAGTTCACCCAGAGAGCCTTCAGTTCTTTGAAGTGAAATACTCTGCAAAGAACACTTGTAAAAGACAGCCACTGATCTCAGTTCATGCACCAACCTGAATAATTCAGGGATTTCCTGTTTTCGCAAATGGCATGTACACAGATGTAACAGTTTATAGATCAGATTACATGCTCATGTTTCTTTGGTTTCAATTATTTTTCTATGTTCTAGTTTTTAATATCACATATTTTAAGCATTCGCTCCTGTCAGCTCATGCACAGTACCTGTCAGAAGTAGGAGTTAATGGAAACATTACAATATTTTTTTTATGTTTTGGAAAGAAGTCTCTTAATTGTCACTTGCATCGTTGAATGAGTAAAATATTAAATAAAATTATACAAATTTTCTTGTTTTTTCTTAATCTTACCACAAATGTTTGAATGGTATCATTGTTTGCACAAAAATGTCAGTATTGATAAAAGAAATTTTTCTTGAGCAGCAAATCATCATATTAGAATGATTTCTGAAGGATCATGTGACACTGAAGACTGGAGAAATGATGCTGAAAATTCAGCTTTGAGCATTTTTTAATGTATTAAAATAGAAGAATTTTTTTAAAATAAAATTATAATTTTTACTACATTTTTGATCAAATAAATGCTTGGATAAGACTTCTTTCAAAAACGTAAATACAAATATTTGTCATACATATATTTGTATATGTCATATTTTGTAATAATCTTAATGTACTTCCTTTTCATACAACTATCTTTTATAGTGACTGTACATATGGCCTGTTCTCTATATCATTCATTCATTCATTCATTTTTCATGAAGATGATTGTTTTTCATAGAAATAAATAACATAATTTTGGGTTTGGATCATCTTGAGAGAGATTAGACAATAACTTGTATTTCAGTTATTTATGATTTTTTTTTTTTCTGTAAAATTTTTGGCACTGTTGATTTTCTGAACCAAAAGTCTGTTTGTGCAAGAAACAGCAAGACCCTGGGTGATCTTTTGTTTAACTCTTGTTTTTTTTGTTTTTTTTTTTCAGATTGCCCTGTTGCCAAGCAACACAGAGGTCAATAAGCAGATGACTAATGAAAAGATGATGATGACGCACTCATTTTTACCTGGACCTCCAGGGTCACCCGGGCCTGCAGGTGAGCTTTGTAAATCCTTAACTATCACCGTCCCGCTAGCACGACACTTGCCCCTTTTTTTATCACTTATAAATTAGGTATAATTTGAAATCTTAAATGGTAAAAATATATCCCATGGAAACCATTTGGAAATGGTTACCATGAAAATGGTACTTTAAACCCTTTTAGCTGGCCACTCCCATGTTTCATATTACAAAACTTTATTCCAATCTTGACAAAACGCATATCATTGAAAAGGTCTGTCTCAAGGTTCCATATTTGGCGACTGTTTTGTGATAGAAGTGATATTGTTACAAAAATGTATTATTTTGTTACAGGAGAATGCATAAAAAAAATTCAATGCAATGTGGATGTCACCCTGTGGCTATTTTTGGTGTAGCGCCTAAACAAAATCTTATAGCAACTTACATTTTCTTTATATCAAGTTCAAATTTGGAACACAACTTGGCTAGGCATATGACTTCAAATTTAGAGTAAAACTGATTTTATAAAATATAAATTTTGATAAAGTAAAAAAAAATGTGTACAGCTTTACGGTAAATTTAAACTTCTATAATCTTTAAAAAAATAAAGAAAAAAAATAAGAGCAACCTCAGGTCTGTATTCTGAAGCCTTCACGAATTTCAACCATTTATTTTCGAAATTGCATTTTAGTGTCTATGCTGAAAAAGGGGGTGACAGTGATTTAGTGTTTTTTTTTCTCCATTCAAGTCATCTTTCTCTTCCTAATGCATTTCTTCTTTAAACCTGTCACTATTGTTCTCTCAGGGAGCCCAGGAGCCAAAGGTTCCCCAGGCCCCCCAGGGCAGATGGGGCCTCCTGGTTTGCCTGGTCCCAGAGGCAACATGGGACCCATTGGACCATCGCCGGACCTGTCTCATATCAAACAGGGACGACGTGGCCCAGTGGTACGTATCAATCTTCATAAGTATCCTGGCTATGTTCACACTGTATTTATAAGGGGATGTGCCGCTGAAGCAAAGTTACTCGTTACTCGTACAGATTTTCCTCAAATTTAGCTTGTATAGAGCTGTCACTGTAATACTTAAGAGTATAACAGCTCACTGTCTTTTCACTGACTAAATAACTACCTGTGTGAAAAATCTGTGGAATGACTTCCATCAGCGCAGAATTGTGACAAATGATAATTTAGAACAGGGGGGCCAACACTATTTTGGCTTGTGAGCTGCTTACTCTATATAATGACGTATTTTCGGTGTGTGTGTATGTGTATATATATATATATATATATATATATATATATATATATATATATATATATATATATATATATATATAATCTGTGTTATATATAATCTGTGGGTTATACCAGATTTTATGTAAGGGTGCGGGCTATATCTATGAGCATTTGGGCCACTTTTGTACAGTCTGTTTTGCTAAAGACACATGGCAATGGAAAACGACAGCATTGCCCTGTCTCTGCCTCACCATTAAGCTCTATGAAGATAACTCGCTTTGGCTCAATATCTATTTTGTGACATCTGGGTGGCCTGTGGTTTACATTCAAGCATGAGTCTAGTTGAGTGTCCACATTTATTATGACTAGCTACAGGATGTACTAAAGCAGGTTCAAGGATTTTAATCAGAGGTGCTCGATCCTTCTCCTGGACATACACTTTTCTAGCAAGGTTTAGCTCTAGGGCTCCTATAACACACGGACCTGTCATTGTTAAATAAACCCTTGGGACCTTGAGGAAAGGCCTGTTCACACCTAACAGGAGCTAAGCGACATGAAAGTAAACGATATTTGCTCAATATTACCTTTCCCTTGCAACATTCGCCTCATGACACCAAATATATTTTTTTTCTACAAAGCTGGTGTTGAAAGGATAGGTTTTGTGAAAAGTGATGAATATACCCAGCTAAAAAGATGGTTAATAGCATATTTTGTGTTTTGGATGCTGATGTCCACAAGAGGGTTCTTAATTTGCTTAAGCTGCCAGACTTTGGTCAGTCAGCTTTAGGACCACAAGTTAAATTGTGTGTGTGTGTGTGTGTGTGTGTGTGTGTGTGTGTGTGTGTGTGTGTGTGTGTGTGTGTGTGTGTGTGTGTGTGTGTGTGTGTGTGTGTGTGTGTGTGTGTGTGTGTGTGTAATTGGTGGTCTACAGTATGTAACGCGTTTATTCTCAAGGAGAGGCCGGATAGCTCGCCTAAATGTAGAGTGAAGCACTAGTAGGACACAACTGATGTTCCACAGGAGGGGTCCTTTATTAACAGGAACTATCCATCCTACGCACACTGGAGCAGTTGCCAAACGATGCTTCACGCACAATTGCGTTACTAAACAACAACAAAACAATAGTAAGAGCAACAGAAATGAAAAACAGTGGGAAAAACCTCACTCCGCATACATGCGATGCTTCCCCGCTCGCGCTCCGTTCGAACAACCTAATTACTGTTCTTGAGAGAGTGAAAAAGCGCCCACGCCTTAAAGGAGCATTACCCACTATAACTCGTTACAAGTAGGAGGTGGACCAGAGTAAAATTAGTTAGTGAATTAAGCTACAAAGTAGGAGTAGTATAAATAATATAGTCAGTGTTATTGTTGTTTTAGAATTATGTATATACTAATATATATATATATATATATATATATATATATATATATATATATATATATATATATATATATATATATATATATATATATATATATATATATATATATATATATATATATATATATATATATATATATATAAATATATAATATTTTTTTAATTGGCTTATATTTTAGTGGGTTTGTTTTTTAAGTTGTGACATGTTTTTTAGGGCTTGAAACCTGGACTTGATAGAAATCAGAAAGGGGGCAAACACTTTTTCACACCACTGTAACCTCTGCTGGAAGTTAGCAGAGGTTACAATAGAGGTTATCTTTACATACCTGGAGTAAAGATAATAAACATCACATTACACCTACATTCTTAAACTGCTGAGTAACTTAATTGTTAGTTGTACATGATCTAAATTTCTTCATTTTTCACTTTTAACATTTGCAGATTTATTGAGCCAAGCCTCATTTTAGACACAGCATGATGGTGTTATAGCTCGCTGACGGTGACACACACTTTACACTTCCTGTTACAGACCGTTAACCCTCATTACTCTTTCACACATTCTTCCCCAGACTGATGGACATAATGAATTATCATTACACACACACACACACACACACACACACGTTTTTTACACTTAAATTACAAGTGCTGTGAATCACAGCAGACTCTCTAATGTCAACCTTTTCAGCCGAATCATCGCTTTGCGGCATGTGTGTATCTAGCCTCTGGAGACAATGTCTTAAGTTCATGACCGTGAATATTTGTAGATCTACTGAGCAATTAGGCATGTTGTTGGCATGGAAATGTCACTGAATGTTTTCTTTATACACTTAAGATACATTTCTCGTTGAAATAGTTTTACTCTAAGGTCATGAACGCTGAGTAAATCTGAAATGTTTGCTCTCATTTGGGACATAATCAGTTTTGAGCTCTTGTAGCCATGGAATTCTTTGTTTTTGGATGCAGTTCCACTTCATGTTTGCTTTTACGTGAGGCTCTTAATAGTTTCAGCAGCCTTGAAAAATGGAAACTGGATAAGCAGGTGCAGGATCTGTTTTGTTTGTACTAAAATCATTTAAAAAGGCTTTGGACTATCAGTGTATGGGGTGTTGGATTTTGAACCAATAAGATTGCAACAAAATAGCCTGCTTCTCACTGCTGAATCTGCTTGAGACAAATCAAGATTTACATGGAAGAGATTGTTTGTGACTTTATCACGCTATTGCCCTGCACGTCATAATGGCCAGATCCAGTATTTTGATACATATCCGTTTTTTTGTCTTGACCGTTTACATTCACTTAAAGCATTATAGACTGTTTACATTTAATACCGCGCCAAGACACACTTTTATTTGACATGAAGCACCATTTTAATTTTTCTTGTTAATCACTGTGCCATGTCAAAGTGACCCTGCCAAAAAATCATTCATACAAAAGTATATTATTAGAGTTCAAATCAACAACATTGTATATTCTTTTTTTTTATGTGAGTGGTGATGTTTATGCATACATGTGGTGATGTGACTGGTTGCCAGTTAATTTTTGTTGTTCACATGTATGCAACAGTGATATCAAAGAAAATAAACAGAATTGATTGACTGTGTTAATATATTATTACATTTTACATTTATTCTTATTCAATTATTATTTTCAAATTACTTTTATTCTATTTTATTCAAATTACATCAAACAATTTTGATGTCGCTTTTATTAATAATAGATATTGTAATATATATTAATATATAATAAATATAACTATATTTTAACAAATGTATCGATACTTTAAGGAATTGAAAGTGGAATTTTATTTAAATAAATTAAAATCACGTACATACTTTTTCAGTGTTGCCTTAACACTTTAACCTAAATCATTACCCCTATTTTAAATTAGACTCATATATTTAGTAATGTATAACATTAATATAATTAAAATTAATATAAAATTAATTTAATTATAATACATGTATTTTTATTTAGTCATTTACTATTCATTTTAATTAATACATTTATATAATGTATAATATTACTGTTATATAATAAATATATAATATTAATATTTCATTTCATTTAAAATTGTATTTCGCTTTTTATGTAAATAAAGTAGGGACATAGCTTTAAATTTACCAATGTCTAGCTCCAATAAAATAAGAGATTTTCAGCTCTCCATTGGCTCATGCCTAGCTGGGTCATCTCCGGCTGGGCTAGCGTTTGAACACGTGTCCCCTAAACCCCCTGACCTTCAGCTGGCTGACCTCTGACTCTCTGAAGGGGGGTGTCTTTGCAGGTGGGGTGGAAACTAGGACGGGTAACAGGAATCACTTTCATCCTTTTTTTTAAATTGCTGTTTTGTTCTTGTCTGTCCTCCTTTATCATGTTTGATCCTCCGTCCTTTTTGATGGCTGGTTGATATATTTCAGACCAAAAAAGCTGGTTGTGTGCCAAGCCCTTCGTAGTTTCGTAGTACATTTTTCAATCTGCCAAAACACAACATACATCTTAACTCTGGATGTTGACAAATGTTAATGGCAATAACAGAGAAATGGCTGACTGTGTTACTGCACATGGGTTGCTTTCTTTGGCCCTTGTGTTTTTAGGCGACTGGTAACCCGTCCGATAGAATTGACCTTTTGCTTTTAATGCATTTGACCAAATCACTAAAGCACGAGTCGTCAATGAAGAAAAATACTGCTGAAGTTGTGTAATAATTTATTAATACTGGATGTAGAAACATGAGCCCTTCAATGCTCTGGAGTCGTAGCTCATAACATGAATTTCGTTTGAGAGTGTTCAGTTTCTTTTTTTTAATATTTGATAAATGAGAAGTAATGCAGTTTGGAACAGTGTACTTGGAAAAGGCTGTTTAAGGAGCTGCCGCCAGTTGCGTCTGTGGGATCATGTTGTGTTTTGCATGTGCATAAATGAAAGTCTCAGACCCTACATGTATAGTCGTGGGACTCCCCTATCTGTCACAATCGCTCCATCCATTAACTCAGGTATTCTGTGTCTTTACTAAAGGACTGTTGATGTTGCCATTGGGCCAGAACCAGCTCTCTCTAATCACCCGCAGAAAGACCCAAAATTCAGTGCAGTATTTTTAGATTAATGAATCATGTTTTCCATTCTGTTACAAATGTGTCTCAGATCTGCCCTAAAGATCTGGAAAAGCATGATGTGTGAACATATTTGAGAGATGAATGAAAAGGACCATCAAATCTTATAATTTGATGAATCTAAATATGTATTTCTTGGATTGCAGAGAGTCCTTACTGTGGCCTTTTAGCTGTCATATGGGTTTGTTCAGATAAAACGCTATTTTATGAAGACTAGATTTGTTTGTTTTGATTTATAGGACAACCTGATAGCATGTGTTAGTAATTTTAATTCTAATAGTAGTATATTTACAGCATGATAAAAAAAAAAAAAAGTAAATTTCTGGAATATAATGTAGTTAAATATAGCTTGTTTTGTCCAACAAAATGTCCATCTAAAACTAATTTTAAACTGCATTTTAATAGTTGCCGTTTTATAACCTTATATTACTTGAGAGACCACAGAAATGTAAAATTTGTTTTTGGTCCGTGGCAAAAGTGAGCCAGTACATTCAGGGTCCTTCACTTTCCTACATATTCCTTATAGCCACTAACAGATGTAATATTCATGGAATTTCAATTATGTTTTCCTTTATTTTTATAGAAAATAACCGCACTATTTTCTACACACACATTAAGACTACCATGCCTGTCGCAAACATGTTTGTAACTGCGTAGGGAAAAAGCCTGTCCAATGTCAAAATAACCTAAATGTATTTACGATATATAGTATATAAAGATTTATATAGATGTAAAGTTAGAACAAAGCTGTGTAAAAGAAAATGTCATGTCTGTTCAGCTATGATATAGCTATAACATATAACATGATATAGCACATAACAATGTGAATTTTTAGCAATTGTGAATTAATACAACATCGGCACGATACAACAGGTTACAATACTCGAACTATAAAGTTAGAACAAATCTATGTAGAAAGAATCTCTCACGTCTTCAATTACAATTGAAAGATGGTTATGACATCAGCAAACAATAGCATAGAATGGCTACAATGTGTCAAGCAATTGGTTGAATTGAATAGCAGATCTAGGCAGGTGGAGCTGGGGAGGTGGAGGGTTTCAGAGGAACTGATAGCTCGCTGCAGGTCTATCGTACAGCAAACACTGAACTAGATTATTTAAATGTTGAGCAAGCAATCTCATTGGCTGCAAGCTCAGCAGAGGCCAGTCAGAGTAATGTCCCATGTAATGTAATGATGTCATTGCTTGCATGCAGATTGCATGTGAAGGATCTTTACCCATCTGATATTTCAACAACTAAAATAGTTTTAGCATGTTTTTCAATATGGCACTCTTAATATATTTGGTCTTGGCAGACAAGATCTGCTATACCCTTATACATTTTCTGAAAAATATTAAAACTGTGTGCTATTTGTAAAAAAAAAAAAAATTATGGATCTCTGTGGTTGTGTATTTAATCAGAATGTTTTGTGTGTGTGTGTGTAGGGTGCTCCTGGAGCTCCAGGGAGAGATGGCATGAAGGTACGGTATGTTTCTGTCTATTTTTATCTGTCAACCATTTTTCAAAGCCATGACCAAGGGCTATTTTCCACGTGTGGAATGCAAATATTTGGAAAAACAGGATAAAGATGTTTCGGATCAATGGTGACCAATTACGGTTTAAATAAACTCTTATTGACCATAGACCAAGATGTCCAAATATGATATCATAGATGGCGTGACGAATTACAGATATTTCCGAATGTCAAAACACGATACGGTCTTGAAATGGCAAATATGATTAGTCAAAATATTGAGTATAATTACACTGAGGGATTTCACAATACACCACAAATAATCATATTTATCATATTGTATACTATTATATAACTGTCAATGTTTGTGACTACAGATACATTAAAGTTCATGTGTAGTACAGTCTGTATAACCGTCTGCATGTGATCTGCTAACTCACGGTCTACAGACAATATTAAGAACAAGCACAATAGTAAAAATGCGCTGTTTTGCCAACTATTATTATCAAATTATGGAACTAAATTACAAGGTTGTTCATGTTACAGTATAATTGAGGTAGGTCACTTAAAGCCATCAATGCTTGGCTTGGAGACTGGTTTATAGACAAACTCTGCATTAAAATCCACTGGAAATAACTACAAATTATATCAGACATGGTATAATTCTCTACAGGTATACAAACACATGAGCACATTCTTGTTCAGACTTTGCAAGTACAGTTCCGTTGTACATATGTAATGTACATTTTTGCATTACTGTGGTTGTAAAAGGTTGCATTCAAATGTCTGTGCCATTAAAATGGATGCTATTAGTCAGGTAACTAGCTATAAATATGTCGACAGTTTAAGTAACTTTAGCCAGATTGATTCTCCCGCCATGACTGAAATTGATATACATTTTAGAACTAAATACTTCACTGTTGCAACCTTTAAATTAACTGTTTTTTCAAAACATGCATGTCACACTATGTAGTGTGTGTGTGTGTGTGTGTGTGTGTGTGTGTGTGTGTGTGTGTGTGTGTGTGTGTGTGTGTGTGTGTGTGTGTGTGTGTGGTTAATGGGGTTTGTTTTATGTTTTTGAATAAAAGATTATTTAAGGTTAGGATATCTAGTAAAAACAGTAATGTTTATTATTATTACAAATTAAAAGTTTCAGTGCTGCTTAATATTTTTGTGAAATCTGTAATATACTACCATTCAAACGTTTGGTAAATAATATTAAAAAAAGAAATTAATACATTTATTCAGCAACGATGCATTAAATTGATGAAAAATGACAGTAAAGACCTTTATAATGTTGATAAAGATTTATGTTTCAAATAAAGGTTCACCTTAATCTATTCATCTAAGCATCTTTAAAAAATGTATCAACGTTTCCACAAAATATTAAGCCACATAACTGTTCCAACACTGATAATAATAAAAAAATGTTTCTTGAGCAGCAAATCAGCATGTATTATAACACATAATAATATTTCACAATAGTACAGTTTTTACTGTATTAAAGAAACTTCTTTTAAAAACATGTTTTTTAATTCCAAACTTTTGATCTGTAGTGTACATGTAAAGTATGAAGGCCTTAGGTGAACTGCTATATTAGTATTCTTTTCCATTTTGTTTGTTTTCCAACATGTGTGTTCATGGAGAGGTTCAAGGTTGATCCACGTGTAGTGTATGTGTATAGTGTGTTTTTCTGGTTTTGTATTCACAAATCAAAAACATCTGCGCTGCTTACTACCTCTACGTGAACCCTGACCCTACATAATCCCCACAGAGGGGTCAATATCTCACAACGTCTGTCTGTGTGGTACCTACTGCCATACCTCACCCCAAATGAGCTATAGACCAGCACCAAATGGGGCGCAGAAACATTGCTAAGATAACATTTATATATATATATACTCTGATGTTGAATAAAGCCATTGCTGTCTTTTGGTTTTATGTACCCGTTAAATTGCATTGTGCAGGAGTTTGAGATGCTGAATGATGGGAGAAGAGATGTTTGATTTTGCCTAGCGATGGCTTGTTTTCTCACGTGTGATCGTGTTACTGAGAGATAGCGGGCAATAACTGTCCTGTTGGACTTCTCATGGCTTCTTTACTGTAATCTTGCTAACCCAAATATTTGTTTGGTTTCTCCAGGGAGAGAGAGGGTTTCCCGGCCCTTCCGGACCTCCAGTAAGAACTTCTTATCATGGCACTTTCTCTCATGGTTCTTATGTCTGAAATGTATTTGTTTGTGTTAGCTTCTCTCACTCTTACCTTTGATCAGTTTTCATCTGTCTGTCTGTCTGTCTCTTATTAGTTTTTCTTTAAAACGCTCTACCCCTTACAAACTGTGCCATGACCTCAGTAATAGCAAATCATAGTAAAATAAAATTGATTCATTAAACGTTTGTGTGTTTCTGTATTATAAAATGTATTATGCATTTAAATAATTAGTGACATTTATATCAAAGACAACTTGTGACTTTTTTTGTCAACTTTAAATTATTAATTATTAATTATTAAATTTAAATTATTATAAATTCTACATTTAGTATTTATTAATGTATTTATCTGTCTGTCATCGTTTGTTCTATTATTCTGTCTATCATTTATTTGCCGGCAGCAATGTCACCCTGTAGCCTAAGACTGGTTGCTCACAAAATCTAAGCGGGGCTGAGAGTGGTTATTTTCCTGGATGGGAGACTGACCTGATTGCTGCTGGAAGAGGTGTTAGGAGGCCAGCAGGGGGTGCTCACCCTCTGGTCTATGTGAGTCCTACCGCCCCAGTATAGTGACGGGGACACTGTACTGAAATGAGCACCGTCTTTCAGATGAGACATTAAACCGAGGTCCTGACTCTCTGTGGTCATTAAAAATCCCAGGGTGTCTTTCGCAAGAGTAGGGGTGTAACCCCGGCATCCTGGCCAAATTTGCCCATCATGGCTTCCTAACCATCCCCTTTCTCTGATTGGCTGCATCACTCTGTCTCCTCTCCACCAATAAGCTGGTGTGTGGTGAGCGTTCTGGCGCAATATGGCTGCCGTCGCATCATCCAGGTGGATGCGGCACTCTAATGGCGGTTGAGGAGATTCCCCCGTCCATGTAAAGCGCTTTGAGAGACTTTATAAAAAGCGCTATATAAATGTAATGAATTTATTTATTTATTTATTTTATCTATTGTTTCTGTGATTCTATCTATCATTTGTTCAGTTTATGACTGTCTATCGTTTCTTCTGTCGTTCTGCCTATCGATTGCTCTAACGTTATATGTTTCTGTCGGATGTTTTTTCATTCTATCTATCGTTTGTTCTGTATTTCTGTCTATAAATTGCTTGTTCTGTATTTCTTTTTATCAATCATTTGTTCTGTATTTCTATCTATCTATCATTTCTGTATTTATATATATCTATCATTTGTTCTGTATTTCTATCTATCGTTTGTTTGGTATTTCTATCTATCGTTTCTGTATTTCTATTGTTTGTTTGGTATTTCTATCTATCATTTGTTCTGTATTTCTATCTATCGTTTCTGTATTTCTATCTATCTGTCTATCTTTCGTTTGTTCTGTATTTCTATCTATCGTTTCTGTATTTCTATTTATCTATTGTTTGTTCTGTATTTCCATCTATCGTTTGTTCGGTATTTCTATCTATCTATCATTTTTCTGTATTTCTATCAGTCGTTGGTTCTGTATTTCTATCTGTCTGTTGTTTATTCTGTATTTCTATCGATCTATCTATCGTCCGTTCGTTCTGTTTATTGTAGTGCAGTGCTTCTCAATTATTTTCTGTCGCGCCCCCCCTAGGAAGAAGTAAACATTTCACGCGCCCCCCCTCCCCCTATTTTGGAACTTTCGCTTTATTGTTTCCATGGCAAAGCGTCATGCTTGTCACGTGACAGACCGCAGTCACAAAGAGCGCTGTTTGATAGACGTTTCACATTTATTTAGTTTTTTCTTTTTTATTCAAAATAGTCACCAACTTGTTGGCTCTGTTATCAACTACCTGATATTCAGATTCTCAGATATGTGGAAGTGAATGTTTGTCGCTTAAAAACCTTTATAATGATCAAGTTCTCTGAGCGCGTCTTTTTTGGATCAGTGCCAGATAGCGCGTGAAAACACGTGTGAATTTGGCGATTGATCACGTGACACATGAACACCGGTGTGATTGTACACATCAACGGGTGAAGGGTTTGTTATCTGAACTTTGTTATCTGCTGCTCTTGTTCAGTGCAAGAAAACCTACTGTAAAACCTAACTGAAAACCTAAAAAAAGCATGTTCCCCACGGTCACGCGCGCCCCCCACTATTTGAGAACCACTGTTGTAGTGCAATCTGCTATGGTGCAACAGAGTGCACAGTGTTTAAAAAAGAATAAAAAATGAAAAGTTACTATAAATCATGTTCACATTCATTTTTATTCTTATAAACTGACTCCTCCTGGGTTTTGAAGTGCCCAAATTCCACAGGAAGGGAGGAAAACTCACTAAATTTAGACATACAGAAAGACAGACAGTGTATTTAAACATGCTTTATGCTCATTTCTCTGAATCCTGAGGGTTTAGGACAGCAGCAGAGAATTAAACGTGATGTTGAGTGTGTTTGCGTTTTCAGGGCCCACCAGGATCCTTTGACTTCCTGTTACTCTTGATGGCTGACATTCGTAATGAAATCGCAGAGTTGCAAAGCAAAGTGTTCAGCAGACCGTCACACTCCTCAGGAGAGGACTTCCCACCTGCCCCAGACAACTGGAGGGAGACACAGGAAAGCTTTGACCTCGGCTCCGGAGAAGACTACAAACCCCAGAGCCCCCCGAAAAGCACCAGAAAGAGGAAATTGCCCCGGAACTTAAATAATCCTGATTGGCCAATTTGAGACTGCCCTTGAACAGAACCAGAACTAAAAGAAAGAACTGGTTAAAGACTGAATGAGTAGTGTAAATATCACAGAATGACTGCTATTTAACTGTATACTCGCTGAAATGGCTGAATGTATTTCATTGTATGAAATCTCTATTTTTATAACATAAAGGATGTACATTTTTTAATTTGGGCATTGTCAATGTGTCATTTGTTTACCAAATAACTAATAGCTGGCACATACCATGGTTCTCTTTTTTTTTTCTAAGGTCAGATTCACTGAACATTTAAGAACTTCTTAACCGCTAATTTCTTTGTCCTTTTTTTTTCTTTTGTTTTTTACAATTTTAGCATTTAAAAATATATTTTTTTTAAAAGTTTTAAGAGAACACTCAAAAAGAATTTAAATTTGTACAAACATTTTTAAATCCATTATAAGTTATAAATTTGGATAACTTGCATCCAAAGAGGTAGGATGTTTATTTGATTGGATTGTTTTAAATATTAAGCAATGCAAAACTAGCTAATTTTCAAAACTGTTCAAAAGGTTTGGGCTACTTTGGGACAGTAAAGAAATAAATGTTGTTCTGTTCATTAGAATCTTTTTTTAAAATCGTTTGAAGTAATTCAGCTTTGGCATCACAGAAATAAATTACATTTTAAATTGAAAAGAATTCTTTTAAATTGTAATAATTTTTCAGAATATTACTATTTTTGCTGTATTTTTCATCAAATAGATCCAGCTTTGGTAAGTATTCTTTGAAACAACAACAACAAAATCTTACTGCACCCAAACCTTTGAATGGTAGTGTATATAATGCATATAACTACTACAATATTTTACTTGCACGCAAATTCAGTCAAGCAAACTAAATTATGTGTATGGACGCGCCATTAACCCTTATTATCATGATAATAGTAGTACCACACACATGGAAATTTGTTAAACTTCCATGAAAATGGGCAATGAAAGCAAAGTCTTGTCAAATTATAAATGTTTCTATAAGTTTACTCTCTTTTTTTAGTCACACTTCAAATCCTGGCCAACTACTCAGCGTTATGAAAACAGATGATTAGTTCACACCCATTATGAAATAATAGAGGCCAATCAGTGTTAGTTTTCATTTTGAGGCTTTGCAGTGGGCCAACAGCTATGTTTTATAAAGCTATAAAACTCTTTGCCGTCTTTCTAAACTCACAGTTCATGAAGCGGATCACAGCTATGGACCTTCATGTGCACTCATTTATCTCTGAGGAAAACAAGATCATGGATGGCTGCTTCTGCATCTTTTGGAGGTTCTTTTTTCCATAGGTGTTGACATGACTAAGGAACTCTGGGACAGGCTGTCTGTAAACACTCTTACTCGGCAGGTCCTTGTTAAACTGGAACACAGGATAAAATAAGTGGTCTGAATACCGATCCCTGTGGAATACCAGTGAGTAGTTTCCAATCTGACAAATGTGTCTGATGCAATATCTGCCATAAGCTTCTTCTATTTTTTCTTGTTTAATCAGACTTCTACGACATTATGCAAAATTAAATAATAAAAATTAAATTTTAAATAACTTATTGTAATTAAATATAACAATATAAACTAAACTACCATTCAAAAGATTGCGGTCACAAGAAAAGTCTGTTGCATGTATTTGATAAAAAAAATACAGTAAAACTGTATTGTGAAATATTACAATTTAAAATGACTGTTTCCTCTCTTTTAAAAATGTCATTTATTTCTGTGAAGGTAATGCTGAATTTTAGGAATCATTACTCCAGTCTTCAGTCACGCAATCCACCAGAAATCATTTTAATATGTAGATTTGCTGCTCAAAAACAAAGCATTTATTATTATTATCGATTATTATGATTAAGATGTCACAATGTAAAATCTGTGTAGTTGAGGTAACAGTAGTAATTCAGTGATCAGTTCTGCTATTTGTACCTTATAAATATTGCTATATTTTACTTGTATAATTTAGTTTGCTCGACTAAAATTTCTTTTTAGTTTTACATTTTAGCTCAAATTGACCATACACATTGTGGTAATTTCTTTAACTTCTATGAGTTAAGTGAGCAATGAAAAAAAACTCTATCTACATTCAAAACTGAGTCCAATTATAGATGTTTCTTTGAGCTCTTTTACTCTTTTTAGTCACACTTCCACAAATCCAGGTCAACAAATCCGCATGATCCCAGTTAACAGTTTTTGATTCCCAGAACGTTCCCTGTAGATTAGCTAGGAAAGTTTTCTTTACCCAAATAGAACGTTCCCTTTAGGTTAGGTGAACGATCCCGGAACATTCTCTGTAGGTTCCCGTAACGTTCCCAAAATGTTCAGAGAACGTTCTCTTAACCTCCTGAACCATCCTGATATGCCTGTACACAAATAATCAGTCTACAAACAACAACTTCTAAATTATTTATTGTTCAAAAACATAAGCATGAATACAAAATTATTACAAAAAAATAACCTGCATTGAACGTTCTGGGAATGTTATCTGTAGGTTTCAATATTAACCCCAAAAAATAACCTGCAGGGATCAATCCCTGTAGGTTATTAAAAAGATAACCAATAGAAAACGTTCCTAGAACGTTCTTATTTGGTTCATCAAAAAATAAACAAATGATGGGAACATTAGGGGAATGTTCTGTGTTTACTAGGATGAAAACAGCTTAGTTCACACCTTCATACAGTTTCAATGCGGTGTGCTCTGTTGTATGCTGTACATTTTGGTTGGACGCCTTTTTCAACGTTAAGCTGTCTCTTATGTCTCCTGTCGCTGAGGTAACAGTAATTCAGTGGTCAGTTCTGCCTTTTTAAGCTTGTAAATTTGTTCCAAACATATTTGACTGACCTCTTACCCACATTCCCACAGTCGGGCACCCGTCTGATTCTAACACTTTTTCCTCTCCACATGTCATGGTTAAATTGTACCGATCCCTGTGAGAGCTGCTCAGTAATGGCCCGTGAAGGGAAGCTGTCTGAAGTAACCAGCCAACAACTGTGGCCAGTTCACCCTGTAGGCCAGTTATACAGACTTCATCAAAACATCGTTTCCAATGAGAAAAGAACAATTTAGGCTGTGAGCACTATGTGAAAGCAAAGATAATATTTTGATTTGACCAAGTGAAAAGATTAATATAACGGTTTGGAGATGGCTGGTTTAAGTTTACATTACTTTTTATTAAAGAATGACGTATCACAAGAATTAGATGTTTTTTATGGTACTTGATCTCCTTTGCAAATTGTGAATGGAAAAATAGATCCATATTACACAGTTTAATTGCAAAAAAAAAAAAAAAGACATCAGCATAACCCCAAGTGTTACATTAACATTGCCGGTGATTATATAATCCACAGCGGAGTATATAAACACTAGCAAACACTGGTAGTGTTAATTTAACACTGAGAGTTGTATGCCATTTTACGTAGGCATATCTATGGTTTTCATAATTTATGATTTATGAATGGATTTAGCATGAGGGCATTTTATTGTCTTTGAGATTTTTTACTCGCATATATTAAAAATATTTTAATGAGACTATATATATATATATAGTCTCATTAAAATATTTTTAATATATGCGAGTGAAAAAAAGTGTTTTATATATATATATATATATATATATATATATATATATATATATATATATATATAAAGTGTTTATATATATATATATATATATATATATATATATATATATATATATATAAAGTGTTTATATATATATATATATATATATATATATATATATATATATATATATATATATATATATATATATATATATATATATATAATTATCAGTTATACATTGTATGAGAAAGACAATAATTTAATACAAGAGGTTCAAAAAGAAAGGACTGCCAAGAGTATTGTTGAAAATCATTTTATATAATTGTACTGCATTATATTTAATTACATTACATTCCCACTAGATGGCAGCAGTGATTTATTTCAGTGCGGAGTTTGTTCTCCACAAGATGGCAGTAACAACACATACTCCAGGCTATGTCCTTTTTCTGTTACAGCACGCGATAATGACAAACCTTTAAATTAAAATTACTACAAATGTGTCCTACTAATTTGTTGGTCACTGAGTAAAATCATCAGTTAATTGTTAGACCGAACAGGTTACTGGATACCATTATTCTGTGTGTCATCATTTCCCGTGTCATTTTCAAAATGCCTTTTTTTCAAGCACTTCATTCAATCAACTAAATATAATTAATGTCCTGAAGTGTAGGCTATGCATTGTAAATAGATAATAGAGACAGCTTAAATTAGTGTTTATTGCCTTTCATGCCACTTTTCCATACAGCCAGTCACAATTGAGTCAGGCTGAACCATGTTTTCCTTGATTTGCAACTGCTTAAGACGTTCTTGAGCTGTTCTGTGTTTTAATCCATGTTTAATTTGAATTTAACTTCTTATTTTAAAATTATAGAGCAGGTCGTTAGACGACTTTGGATGGAGATGTAGCTGACATGGCTTACAGTCTCAACCTGATTGAATGACCTGATTGACTCTCGATTGTTATTTGGCACACCGAAGCTCATTCAGGAACGGGTTGGCTTGCTTTCAGGGTGGCATAATCGCCAAAAATCAATCCATGTTCAAATGTGGTCCCAATTATCTCCTCTCAAAAGCCTGACACCCTTTCCATGTCTGTTTTTTGAAAGGTTTTGCGCCCCAGTTCCCCAGGCAGTAATTAAAGCCCATCGCTGTTTAGATCCGTTTCCAAAAGTAAATATTCCAGTAATGCTGCAGGCAGGGTTAACCAGCTAAAACTGCTGAACCAGACTAAGGTGGTTTGTTGGTCCTAAATGGTTTAAGCTAGTCTAACTGTTCTCCCAGCCTGTGTCCTATTTTATTTTTATTCATAGAGGATGCCTTAAATTGGTCGATGTGACAGTAAAGACTTTTACATTGTTATAAATTACTGTATTTCTATTTCAAAGAAATTCTGTTCTGTTTATCAGAGATTCCTGGAATTGTTTTGATCAGTTTCCACAAAAAAATGAAGCAGCACAATTGTTTTCAACATTGATAACAATAAGAAATGTTTCTTGAGCATCAATTCTGAAGGATCATGTGACACTGAAGACTGGATTAATGATGCTGAAAATTGAAACAGAAATAAACTAAATTTTTTAATATTTTCACATAGAAAACGGTTATCTTAATATAATAATATTTCACAATATTACTCTTTTACTGTAATTTTTTATCAAATAAATGCAGCCTAAATGAGCAAACGATAATTCTTTCAAAAACATTTTTTAAAATTCTTGTAACAACTTCCTGTGTAACCCTGGTCTCCCTATCAAAATACTGTGCAATTGTATTACCTTTTAATAAAGATCTTTTTGTTTGTTTATTTGTTTTTGTCAACTAAAAATCTAAAGGGATTTTAAAGGAATAGTTCGCCCAAAAATTAACCTTTAATTACACATGTTCAATTTCACTAAATCCACACACACAGACAACAACAAAAAGAAGAGAGAGACAGAGAGAGAGAGTGTTGTAATGGCATGACAGGTTGTAATGACATGAGTTTGAGAAACTGATGACAGAAATAAATAAAAAAAGGGTGGACTGCCCCTTTAAGATGGGGAAATGATGTGTTAATAAAGTTATTAATGACTTTTTCTCTTGCCCGAAATGTTAATTTTGGGCCAGTGACATTTAACACACCGACATTGTTAACCAAAAAAAAGCTGCATGGAACAAACAAGGTCTTAAGATTATAAAGAAAGAGGGGCTGGGTGGGGGAGAAGGCGAACAGGACATTATTCTGCCAGAAATATTCCCCCGAAATCCCATCTGGAAGTAATTAATGGACAGTGTACAAGAGCCATTCTTAAAAGATTTCAAATATTCACTGAAGTGCCCCCTTGTTCCTAATTATATCTCACTGGCTGCCTTCCTCATTATTTAGAACTGCCCACTATGAAGCAAAAAACACAAGTGAAAGTGAATGCGGCCCCTCCCTGGGGCCCCCTGCCCGGGCCCTGTTCAAACAGCATCAAGCTAATGCTTAATGGCAGATCCTGAATGAGTCACTGTGCTAGAATAAAAGTCATTAATGAGGTAATTTTATTAACGCCGCTTGCTTGCCTGGCCTCGGTTTGGAAGAACGGGAGGGGAGAACTTGCAGGCGAACAGCACCGACGACGGAGGAAATTAGGGTTTCACTCCGCACTAATTAATGCCTTTAAGAGATTAAATACAAGCACCAAATTAACTGCCCCAAAAAACCTTCATTGAGGAGAAGAAATACATTGTTGCCCTCCCATGTAATTACAGGACAGTGCAAATTCAATTTTAATGAGGCGAAAGCCACTCCTTCAGCTCATTTTTTTTCTCTCTCCCCCCCTCTCCCCCAACCTCTTCACTCCACGCAAAGAAAGAGAGTGCTAGTGAAAGCTTGCTCTTGTTGAGGCCTAAGTTAAAGGAAGAAGCGGGAGGACAAAGGCCGATTGTGTGCAAGCCGAACGCTTTAGAAGCCGTAAACAGGTATAGGGGCTGAATAGCCCTCCTTCTGAGACTCCTGGGAGGCCTGGCTTCCCATCTCTACAACACTGGGCTCTCACAGAGGTAGAGGAGGAGAAACAAGGTGAGGAGGGTACATTGGGTAAGGAGCATGTGCTGAAAGCTCAGCGTTGGGCCGCTCTCGTTGAGTTATCTTTATACAGGTTTTGTCTCTTCTAATTGGAGCTGATGGGTGACTAATTGGTAGCTTTTTTGCAAAGCACACTACTTAAACCACAGCAGGCCGAGGGAGACCGCATGAGCGGAGTTAATGAGAGGTTTTACACAAATAAAGGTCTTAAACTAGGCCCTCCATCTCTGCGAGGGGAGCCGCAGAGGAAAGTTGAGGATATCCTTTTGTCATAATTTTTTCTTCTTCTTCCGTGCAGGTATCTGAAAAGGGGGGACATTCAAAGGTGGAGGAGATGGCGAGCACTTGTGAGGATAAAGGAATCCATTCGATATTGTTTGGAACCTTTCGTTTTCGTGTGTCGGTAAATAAGAGCAGGGCACGGCCTCTCCGGTGAATGCTCTTTAGTTTGGACAGATAATGAGAGAGCACTCCACACACACACACACACACACACACACACGGGACCGTGTTGAGCCACTTTAAGGTAATGTTTGAGTGCTCAAAACACTACACACAAAGGGCACTATTGCTTTATGTAGACACACTCTCAAACACACTGGCACGTAAAATAGGTGCCACAAGACATCGAAGAAGTATGTACTAACACGTCATTTAATTGGCACATATTTAAAAATAAATGTGATATTCAATCTGATATTTTGTTTGTGTACATATATGCCTACACACATATAAAGACTAACGGAACACTTAAATCACATTGGATCTCAATTAATGAAATATTCAGTTTGAAAATCTTTATATATATATATATATATATATATATATACATTCTATAATTTAAGAATAAACTTATGTGACAACAGTCAATGGAAAAACAAAACACCAACACACTGGATTGGATTCAAAATCATACCAAAAATCTGTCAAAAAAATTTAAACTATTGTTCATCACAGTAGCTCATAATGTTAGTAATGTGTATGTTTCCCACATGCCTGTATGCACTTACAAGTACATCCTGAGGAATCTCCTCCCAAACCTGGATCAGGGCATCAGTGAGGTCCTAGACAGTCTGTGGTGCTGCTATAAACTGCGAACACATGCTAGCCACATGAGGCCTGCCATTATCATGCACCAGAAAGAGCCCAGGACCCACTACACTAGCATAAAGTCTGAGGAATTCATCCCGGTACCTAACAGCAGGTAAGGGAACCACTGGCTAGCACGTGGAGGTCTGTGTGACCCTCCAAGGATATTCCTCCCCACTCCATTACTGACCCACTGCCATGATGTTTCATGCAGCATAACGTTCCCCATAACATCTCCAGACTCTTTCACGTCTGTCACATATGCTCAGTGTGAACCTGCTCTCATCCGTGAACAGATTGGGGCATCAACTTGAATTCTAGTGTTCTCTGGAAAATGCCAATCGAGCTGCATGGTGCTGAGCTGTGAGCACGGGTCCCACTAGAGGATGTTGGGACCTCATGCCACCCTCATGTAGACTGTTTCTGACAATTTGGACAGAAACATGCACACTAGTGTCTTGCTGGGCGTCCAACCAAACCTCCTTGAGATAACATATGAGCAGGACTGCCTGTGCAACCTGATTGAGACTGTATTACTATTTATTTTATTCTATAGTTGTCAGGGTTCTGCCACATTCGGTCTAGGCAGAGCTCCGACACTGCCGTAATGTCTCATGTTTTGTGGGAGCGCGTGGTTTCGAGTGTCTCGAGTCACGTGATCTCTTGTCTGTGTAGCATCTTGTGTGTTATGATGGGTTATGATGTCTGATCTCGAGACTTTGGTCTTGTTCAGTCTTGGTTTTGTTTCGGAATTTGGACATTCATGACCCATGTGTTTGTCCTTTTTGTGAGCGCACAAGACGATTGTTTGCTCGTTCTTGTGCGCTCTACATCTTGTCTGTTTGTATTGTTTAACACGCAGTTCGGGTTTACATCGGCCGCATGCTTTCATGTTGTGTTTGGTGTGGCACGCATTTTGTGTTTTACGAGCTGCGTGCTGTCTTGATTCATGTGGACACACGGCTATGCTCGTTCGCATTGGCCGCATGTTCATGTCTTGTCATTGTGTAACCCCGCCCGTATTTCCCTTGTTGAATTTGATTTGCCAAAGCTGTTTCTCCTCATTATCCTCCTCATGTGCTTCATCCCTTCATGTTCGCTGTCTTGTTCTGGTTCATCGTCGTTCTATGACCTTATCCTTGTTCCTGTCTGGTCATGTTTTTGTTTTTGTTAGTCAAGTCAGTCAAGTTCAGTTTAGTCTTGCTTTGTTTTTTCCCCCTCGGGGTGGTTTCTGATGTGTTTTTGTCTTATTTTCTTCTTTAATACATTTCCCCATCCACTGCACTACTGAGTCCTCACTCATCCTTCCACACACTTGACAATAGTGTGTTCATTCAACAGGTTAACACACTTAAAGAATTCAACTACAAACATCCCTGATGATTAATCTATTCATTAATTCGACACCATAATCTTGTCATCCAAATGAGGTCAAATCTTAACGTCAGGTCCATACCATAATGAATAGGCAATCTAGGGCTGAAGTGGTCACCATAGTGATGTAAACTCCCTGCAGGTGAAAGATAATAGCATGCTACATGCTGCTTTTCTTCCATGCCGCTGTTATTTACTTAGGTTTTGTTGTGGAAATACGTGTTGTTTTTTGCGTGTTTGCATTAGTTTGTGAATTCAATGTGAAAAACACACTGAATACAGAAAAAGGAACCCAGCTGAGAGGTGAGAAGCCATGCTCAGCTGCTCTGTGTCCCTTATGACCTGAAAAGACCTTTTTATACTGCACAAAGAAGGCACACAATGAGCCCTGTTAGGAGACACTCTCTGCTATAATTCACTTTTTCTTCCATAATAGACGTTTATGTGACTCTTCTTCCCATGGTGCTTTATTTCACGTTAAAACTGTTGCCTACCCACATATGCTTTCCAAAAATAACAATTCTGTGGCCTCATAATTAGCTGGCCAAATATTTGCACTTACTAATTTGTAGAGGTATTCTCCCGATGCGTAATCCATTAGCTCCCATCAGGTGCCTTTGTCTCCAATCCAAATGAACCATTTGCATTTCTATTGTTATTTAAATCATGCATTTCCTCCAAACTGTGAGAATTAACTTCCTAATGAACTTCACACAAAAGAGAAGGGACCTCAATTACAAACTCTCTCCTCAGGCTAAACTAATGATGCGAACAAGAGAGACACTTGTCATGATTAGGGGAGTATCGTGAGCCGGAGAATAGGCCACAGGAAGAGATCAGCCGGAGTGATGCTGATGGATTACTCACACAAGCAGGGAGAAATTCAACTTGGATGGAAGGTATGACATTTAGGGATGTCTAAGGATAATACGCTAGTCTGGGAAATGCAACGTGACGTGGGTTTTTCAGGCAAGAGATGAGTCAAAAAACATGATTTTGGCATCAAAAACAAAACATTTATGGAAGTTGACGTACCATCAATTTTATAGAATGACATTTAAAAGTTAAATCAATGGGAAAATGTACATTTGCTAGATACTGTTCTTAAATATTTTACCCTGTTTTTAGTCACCAATCATCTCTTTTGGTTTACATTTAATAGTCCTGCAAAGTGCATTTAAAGGTTAACATTTCTATGAGTGTGTGGAAATGCAAATTGTTAGACGCTGTTTAGAATCGTTAATAATAATATATTAATATGAATAATATTTTTACACTATTTATTCACTTATTAGCTGAATACATAAGAGAAAATTTAATAGTCATGCAACATGCCTTTTTAAGGTAAAAACGTTCTATGAATATATAAGGGTGATTTGTAGTGTCATTATTATTATTAATTTTTATTAATTTTATTAGATTTTTTAAGTTCATTTCATAGTCCTGCAATGTGTCAATTTATTTTAAGTGTTCATTCCATTCAAGTATTATGTCTCTCAATTTTTAGGTTGTTAACTACATTTTTAATAATAAAGATATTACGCAGTTGTGGATGGGTGCTAGAGAGTTGGTATGTGGTTCTTAAAGTGTTCAGATTTCAAGGTTCTACATTTGCTACATATATATTACATACATGATATAATGTAATGAAATGTGTTTTCAGTAATGAAATGTGTTTTAGTTCCCACAGTGGAACAACAAACAGAACCAACAATGAATTGAAATTAAAAAATAGAATATAATAGACTAACAAGAAACATGATGTGAATAAAACAGAAAAATAATAGAGTGGAACAAAAAGCAATGTGACAAATCACATATTACAGTCCATTGCAGAACCCTCTGTTTCTTTTAGCTGTGTGAGGGTCAGCTGATATTAACCTTATAGTGAGGTCATCAATCTCCTCATTAGCCCTGAGCTATTAGCATAGAAAGTGAATGGCAGGGGATTATAACAGACTCACCTCCACCCCCCATCCCCTGCGGAGGGTACAGGACTCTCCCATGAAAAAGACACCTCAGAAGCCCCCGCTCACCATTAGTCTCTGATCCCTTCCACACAGGGTTAGCACTGACCTGAGAGCAAGGGGTTGAGCATTGGTCAGAATGGCAGAGTGACATCTACCTGCTGCACAATCTCAAAAAGTTTGCATTCATCAAGACCTTAATTACAGGTTTACTAGCAGGATGAGTGGTTGTGCAGAGACACTTTTGTTCTGTCAGTCTTCTGCTCCTGTTGAATGCTTTGAAATTTGGCACCGATTAGTTTTTTCTAAATGTGTCAATTGCAGCTACTCGACAGCTATACTATTCAGTGTATTATGTCAAAATGAAAGAAAAAGAAAAATCAGTGACTAAAAGTATAAATGTATAATATATATGTATGCCTGTATGTATAACACACACACACATATGATAACAGATAGGGTATATATCATTTGTAGTGTTATGTGAGCTTTTTTAGACCTTTTATTAAATAAAAGATCTTTTACATGCACACATTCTTGCACATATCTTTGTGATGACAATGCAGCTCCTCATACTCTACCCATCATAACCAAATGCCTTACCTGACCCTTAACCCATTAATAATTTCGTCCCAGAAACCAGGTCTTGACCCTCAAACAGGGCTTTGAAGGGGTGTATGAAAGTGAGAACCTGATAAAATGTCAATTTACTCTCTTTTGTCCTCACTCCAATGGTCTAAAACTCAAACTGGTTCTCACAAAGTTTTGTGTACACACACACGGCTGTGTGTAAATCTGTTATTTAATAAAAGGTCGTAATACTTTATTATAAACGTACAGCGGCAAGAATAACTCTTAAAATCGTTTATTTGGAGAAGATTTCGGTCAATGTGATTTTTGCACGCTATGACACGTTTGATACCAAGTCATCAGTGCCTGAAAACGAGGCTCAAAGCGGTTCGCTTGTTAATTTCCCGTCTGTCAATCAAACGCTTCAGCCAATGAGAGAGCGCCCTGTTGGCTTTCAGCATTTCCAGTCATCCCGCCCCTCTCTGCGCTACGTCAGCATTCAGACTCAAACATGGCGGTGCCCATAGATAAGTTCCTGGCAGCTCATGCCTATTTATTACTAATATCTTTAATATTTCCGCTCGTTTTTGCCGACAACGCTGCCGGGGACTTGCCGCACCGTCGCTTTGAGTATAAATACAGTTTCAAAGGCCCACATCTGACACAGAGTGATGGAAGCATCCCATTCTGGATTCACACTGGGAGTAAGTTTATAGATGAGTGTCTGTCTGCTCTCTCTCATCCATCTGTCATCTGTCAGCATGTTTAATCCATGTACGGACATGTAGTTTAAATGCCACGTGAAGTTGCATTTAAGTGAACTGAGTGATGCAAACATTGCATTTTTGAATGAACCATGAAGGATTGCATTGCTTGTGCACGAGAGCTTTCTTTGTAATGATGCAAATTAGGATATTCTGTAACGCATAACACGTTGTAAAATATGTATGCATTTTAAAATCAATGCTCTGCCTCTGTTCTGATTTTGTCTTATGATGAAATCAGATACTCTTTCACTAAAAGTGATTAGTTTTCAGATTCACCTCACTTTGTATGCATAATTGTGATGACATTGTTAAAACTGTGATTAATAAGTATGTGCCAGCTGTTTAACAGCTGGCATGGCACTAGATCTCCTAAAGGGTTAAGCATATCTGTCTCGGCATGTGGGAAGAGCAAAGTTCTGTGTTGCAACATTTCCCAAATCTTTCAAATACAGCACCATATATTAGCCTGCAGGAGCAATCAGTGCTGTTTGCTTTGTCCTCAAATTGAATATTGTGATTTCTGCTTTGTTGTTCTGTTTAAATAGAATTATGTCAACAGAGAAGTATGCTGTCGGGGCAGTTCACACTCGTATACTTGGTAGTGAGCCAGATATTACACATGGGCGTGTGATAATGATTAAATTATGCAATGTAAATCTTTTGTTGTCTCTGACTGACTAATAATACTTTCTATATTCTCTAATATAAGATTAACTGATGGGTTTGGCGAAGTGCTCTGATTGTTATAGATTTAATGGTGACACTTTATTTCCATGGTCCACTTTAGGCATTCTACTATCTATAAACTTTGTAACTTTGCAACTACATGTCTGCTTATTTCTTTAACCCAAACCTTAATCTAACTGTTTTACTAATACTCTAAAATTAGTTGACATGCAATTGCAAAGTTGCTTATAATTATAATTAATGTCTAAAGTGGATAAAATATAAAATAAAGTGTAACATTTTAATGGTTTAAAAAAATATATGTCTGTTCATTCATTAATTCTTTTTCAAATATCCATCATTTCTCCAGATGCCATTCCCGGTGCGGATCAGATTCGAATCACCCCCTCTCTGCGGAGTCAGAAGGGTTCGGTATGGACAAAATCCCCTGTAAATTTTGAAAATTGGGAAGCTGAAGTTGCCTTTCGTGTGTCCGGACGGGGACGAATGGGAGCAGATGGGTTGGTAAGAGAGGAAAAAATAAATAATAATTATTGGAGTTTTGACTTTTTTTCTTGCAATTACAAGTTTATATCACAGTTCGTACTTACAAACGTCCAATTTCTTGCAGTTGTGAGAAATGGTTGCAATTCTGAATTTTTTTTTTCTCTTGCAGTTGCCTCACAATTCAGAATTTTTGAATTGTTTGTTTACTTTTTTCATTTGTCAGACGCTTTTATCCAAAGTGATTTACATTGCATTCAAGATACACATTGACATTCTAATCAGTTCTTATTCGTTTATATATCACAATTCAGCCTTATAAATTTGCTATTTCTTGCCATTATGAGAAAAATAGTCACAATTGTGAGAAACCACAAATGTGGTTGCAATATTGACTTTTTCTTTCAGAAATTTGTCTCGCAATTCCAAAACAAATTCTCAGAATTGTACGTTCATGGGTCGCAATTTGGACTTATAAAATCTAAATTGTGAAAAATATTAACACATCTAAGAAATAATCACAGTTCTGACTTTTTTCACGTAATTGGAAGTGTATGTTTCACAATTAGGACTTATAAACTTGCAATTTTTTCTCAAAATATAAAATCTATAAATTTATAGTTGCATGATCAGAAGCTCATAAAAGCTCACACCAATGCAGTCTTATTCCTAAATTACAATGATTCAAACTTTTAAAAAGTATGATCACAGTGGAACATTAAAAAATCTGCATTGGTGCTTCCACTGACCCAGAGAAAGATGTCTTTTCAACATCACAGTATCATTATTTCTTTTACAATAATTCAAACCATCACAGAAGTACTGGGTTAAAATAGTTTGGAAATAAACTGATTCCTATGCTAGTAAAAAGTAAATCACTGATTTTGAATAAAGATTGTATCAGTTACATCGTAAATGAGTGTTAAAAAATGTATTTGTCGTTGAATTGTTCATTCAATCAATTAGTTCAAAAACATTGATTCAGCCCATAATGAATGAAACAAGTAAAG
This sequence comes from Rhodeus uyekii, assembly GCA_037043235.1. Lineage (NCBI taxonomy): Eukaryota > Metazoa > Chordata > Actinopteri > Cypriniformes > Acheilognathidae > Rhodeus > Rhodeus uyekii. The sequence continues at coordinate 1,175,201 of JAWRVZ010000155.1, read as the reverse complement.
GGCTTATGAGAGTCCTTATCAAACTATCAAAAAAAAACTATTATTTTCAAATTAATTAAATGTTTTGAATAGACTACAGCAATTACCGTTTTGTCAGAACCCCTAGAAAATTACGTTATTTTGCTTAGTTGTCCATTCAGAATCGTGATCTGTTTTAAACCAAAAATATAATAATTATGATTCTCAATTTCTTCAGAATAATATAGACTGTCCTTGCTCATCTTGTTTTCAAATCAATCCCTGCTTTTTGATCCTTTAATGCCATTCAAATTTTGATTGTGGACTACGTTACAGAAGTGCACGCAAATAAAACATTAATAATGGTGTGTAAAGGACTCTCTGTATGCACTGGTAAAAGAAACTTCAAGTTTCTTTGAGTCAGCTAAAGCAGGAGGGCATTGTGGGTACTTTCAGTATAGTCATATCTACAGATCAGAAGGTCATAGAAACTTGGTGGTGGGATCTTTTTATTTTGGTCCTACAACCGCACAGAAAAACGCTTACAGCCTCTCAGAACACCTGCAGTCACACCCGGGCAACCACCCAGAACACCCTAGCACTGCAGCATCAGGTTTGGATGGGCACAATAGTCGCATTTTCTTCATAAGATGTAAAAATTTAGTCTTATGTTACTATTGTTGCTTTTCACAAATCATAAAATTGTGGGTTTCACTATGGTGTGTTTTGTGCTCTCTTTGTCCTTGAAATTTGTAAAGGTCACGTTTTCATTTCCTGTCCTCTTTGGTCATATGAGCTCATTTGGTGCGACTGCATGTTATAACCTTGTCTTCAACCAAATATGATTTCCTTTATTTGTCAGCAGTCACGAGGTTCAGTTTTCATCTTATTACAGGCACTTCTTGTTGCACAGAATAAATCATTTTACCAGAAAAAGCATCCATAAGTCATCTTGCATAAATTCATGAACTTTCTTCAACATTCACAGTATAGAGCAGATAATTATAATGTAGATTTGTACGAGTAACATGTGCTTTCATTGAATTGTCCCACAGTCCAGTGGAGCAGACCACACTGATCTCAAGCACCACTTACCAAATTACCCATGCTCACTGAAGAGAGCCTGATGTGTGTGTGTGTGTGTGTGTGTTTGTGTGTGTGTGTGTGTGTTCTGTAGGCCATATGGTTCACGGCTGGTCAAGGTCTGGAGGGTCCTGTGTACGGGGCTGCCGATCAGTGGAACGGCGTGGGAATATTCTTTGACTCTTTTGATAATGATGGGAAGGTGTGCAATTTTAATAATTTTGTTTTTATTTTTATAATTGCAAAATGTTTAGTTGTTCCTTTTAAGACCTCATAAAAGCCAGAATGTAAATGCTAGTTGCCTTTTAATGAATAAAACCTAAATACATAAATGCATATGCATGTGTGGTTATATATAAATCCACTTTTCTTTTAATGAAATGCTTTTCTCTTCTGCTTCAATAATACTTTAAATAATCTTAATATTGGGGCTTTTCTTAGCAATTATTAATTTGATAAATCAGCTAATTGTATAATACACTTGTTTTTAATCATTTGGCAGCTCTGGAATTTATTATAATTAGTAGTTTTTTGAAAAATGTGGTTCTTTTAACACTTGTTTGTGCCAGTAAAATGCACCAATGATGTTTTGTTTTTGTAACGATGTGCATTTTTCAGTCAAAACATCTTAAGGTAGAGGGAAATCTATATATTATCATAGGATTATGTTAATGTTCTTAGCTTTTGCCTCAGGAACAAACACTAAAGCACCTCTGTAGACTTGTTTTGTATCTCCTCTGTACTAAATAAGGATTATTTCTCTCTTCTGTGACCTTGCTATTGTAGAAAAACAACCCTACTGTCCTGGTGGTGGGTAACAATGGAAAACTTGTTTATGACCATCACAAGTAAGTAAACATATCCTCCTTGCTGACATCAGCGCTCTCATTTTTACAACTCAAAGGAGATTAGGAAATATGATTATTTATGAGAGCAAGAGAGAGTCTAATCCTCTGTCTGACTTAATCTGAGTGAAAGCATTAAATTAGATCTGTGATCTGTCAGCGGGGGAGAGTTGTCAGCAACATATGTGCTAGACTGCACTAACACATCAAAAATACCCATATTAACAGTTAAATATTTCATGAAATTTTAAAGAGTCCTTGGCCAAAGCTTTCTGAAATGGAAAGGAAACTTGTTATTTGTGTTTTTATAGTATTTTAAAATATATGTATGTATATGTGTACATTTTTTAAATGATATATACACACACACACACACACACACACCGTATTTTCCGCACTATAAGGCGCACCTAAAAGAAGTAAATTTTCTCACGAATCGGCTGTGCGCCTTATAATCCGGTGCGCCTTATGGTGCGGAAAATGTGTGTGTGCTTGTTTTTGATAAATAATATTTTTCTTGCAGTGATGGATCAACGCAGGCTCTGGGTACATGTCTTAGAGACTTCAGAAACAAACCTTACCCTGTACGCGCTAAAATCCTCTACTACAAGCAAACTTTATCGGTAGGTCAAGTTTATATCATCATATAACGAATAATACGTTTCAAAATGGAGTAATCCTAAAGAAGGATTTTGACCCTGATCATTTAATAATTGCTTTTGTGATTTTACATGTGTCTTTTGGTGAATCTTGCATTGTAAATGTACATCCAAACAGTAGATCCATATACAACTGGCTATAATATTGCTATGACCTCTACAGTGTTGAATGTGTTCAGGTAAATCGTATGACTATTTAACAGTCATCTCAATATCATCTTTAAAAAAAAAAAAAAAAAAAAAGGTACAACGTACCTAAATATTCATAAGAAATAGAAATTTCCCTGCTATTATAACATCTCAACATGTTCTCAATGGTCTCAGGTTTTTATCAATAACGGCTTCACTCCTGATAAAGACGATTATGAGTTCTGCACCAAAGTTGAAAACATGGTCATTCCTACAACTGGTTATTTTGGCATCTCTGCAGCCACCGGAGGACTTGCAGGTATTTGTGCATAATATGTTGTCTTTGTTACAAAATTAAACCAATGGTTAGCATTCAACCGTTACATTACATTATGCAAGTAATCCATTGAATGCTTTATAGCCATTTCTACAGAAGGTTTTGTAGAAAATAGTTGTTAAAAAATATGACTGAATCTCTTTCTACAGATGACCATGATGTGCTGTCATTTTTGCTGTTCAGACTTACCGAGCCCGGGCAGAATCTGGTACGCATTTTCCACCCCACACATTTAAGTATGAATAAGTACGAAGAATCGGCCATACTTATTTCATAAGTGTCTACCTCTTACTCCATTCCTCTTGTTCATTATAATTGGAGTATTCGTAAGTGTGTCTATGTGCGTTTGAATGTGTGTTTTGTGTCTTTCTATAAAGCCTCCCCCAGAAAAAGAGATTCCCAAAGAGGAGAAGGACAAGTACCAAGAGGAATTTGAGAATTTCCAACAAGAGCTGGACAAAAGGAAAGAGGAGTTTCAGAAAGAGCACCCCGATGTCCAGGGGCAGCCTAGTGAGTTGCTCTCATCCTGTCTGAAGTTTTGACCTGAGATTCACATTCAGCTTTGAGTTTTCATGATGTTTCTAGTCAGTAGAAATGGCCTGGAAACATTAAGAGAAACACAGAAATCTAGAATGGTGAAATGATTTTACCAACCATTTCCAATTCACTTTTTATGAATCCTGTTCTGATCTTGCATCTGTGGAAGCTTGTTTTCTTCATGGAGTAAAAAATATGAAATGTAATTGGAAAACGTTTTTCACAATTTTGACAATCTTTCAATTCTGATTTTAAAATTTGATTCTGTGAAAAAAGTCAGAATAGTAAAGTTTAAACTCGCAAAAAAAAGGTCTGATGGAAAAAAAGTCAAAATTGCGAGTTTATCTTAGATATAAACTCTTAATTGCAAGCTAGTAAATTTTGTAGCTAATTAATTAAAAGCATTTTATTCCAAGCTTTCATTATAGATCTGATTAGACGAAACAGATTTGCTTGCTAAATGTTTTTATTTATTTATTTATAAATAAATAAATAAAAACGTTTAGCAAGCAAATCTGTTGCAGTTTTTTTTATACATTTGTTTGTTAATTTAATCTATCTAAATTTTAATTTTATTTAGTTGCAACATTTTTCCCTAAGCCATGCTGTCTCTTTTACTGCTCGTTTCTTCACAGATATACAGTATTTACAAGAATTTTTTTTTGTTTTTGATTCATTTCAACTTTACTGAATTGTTTAAAAATGAAAATCCATATTTGTGGTGAAACATCTGTTTAATGTTTCTCTTCTGGCAGTTGAGGACATGTTTGAAAGCGTTAACGACCAGGAAATCCGTCAGGTGTTTGAGGGGCAGAATCGAATCCACATGGAAATCAAGCAGTTGAACAGACAGCTGGCCATGATTCTGGACGAACAACGCCGTTATGTGTCAGTCATCACAGAGGAGATCACCAAACGCACCTCACAACCACAGTCAGGACAGGTAAGACATGACAGATTATTTTGCTATATGGCTCTATCAGTGTATGTGTAACAGCATTGAACACTTTTACATTGTTCTATTGAATGCCATCATGAGGTCATCTTAGATCCAATCAAAATCACTCATGTGATGGATAAAATGAATTAAAAATGTTCCGTTTGTGAAGCCCCAAAACTGTACGTTTGATTTACATTCGTACAGGGATTGATCGAATTTGTTCAAACCTGCCTTTTTTTTGCCTAACTAATTGTTTACTTGCTTTATTTAGGCTCCTACTCATGAAATGGAAGCCATTATTAATACACAACAGGAGGTTTTAAGGAACATTAATGAAGTAAGGTAAGTCTCCAAGGAAAATATTGTTCTCCGCTCACAAAACAAGACTGGAATATTTCTGTATTTTTTTGTCAAATAAGTTGCACTGGGTCAAAATTGCAGTTTGAAGTTTCAGAAATAATGTAAATGCCAGTAAACAACAAAATGTAAAAAAATATTATAAATGTACTCCACAACAAATCCTTTAAATTTAACTGTATTTAAAACAAATAAAAGTGGTATTCGTTATAAACTACAGCAAGCTTAAATGAATTTATTTAAACTGAAACCACTTTGATTTTGCCGATTCGAAAATACCAATTTTGTTTAGTTTGCTTGGTGTTAATTGCATGATATAAACTGTTTCGGAATATAAATAAGCACTTTTCTAAAAAAACAAAAAAAAACAATGTATTCAGAAAATTACTGGCCAATAGTGTTAAGTCGCATACAGTCTCTGAGTAAAACAACTGCTTAGAGGCCTTAGCGCATTACATGTCTTTGCGAAAGACTGAACAACGCAATATTTTGTGCTTTGTCTGTTTCTGTTTGTTGTGTCTTTACATAAAGATCTAAAGATGTTCATTTTTTGATCCAGATTAAACATATTTGTTTGTTATTCTATTTTGGCCTCTGTAAAGTCAGCATTGTTTTTTGTTTTGTTAGCGGACTGTTGTTTATGATCTTCCAGGTAGTTTTCTTTTTGTTTTTTTTAGCGAGGTGTAGACGAACAAGGATTAAAGCACAAAGACAAAATTGAACAATAAGGCTTTAGGATTAGACGCTAAAATACAGCGTTTAAAACTCTTTAGCTGTGCAAGTAGAGGATTAGCCCACAAAAGACCGTTTTTACAACTCTTTAACTCGGATGTGAGCTATAATGATTGTTAAACCATCTTTTAGCACAACACTTACCAAGGGTTTTGTTGTTTGGGATTTAACCAAGAGATTTGTTTGTAACGGATGCATTTAGATTAAGTTTTTGTTGCTGAAGTACCGTTTTTAAACTCTTAATAACCCAATTACATTATGTACGTTTATTTAAACAGATTTTACAACAGGAAAAGCTGATGAGTCACTTTATTATCTTTTTCTTATCGGCACAATCTTGAATATCTTTTTATCAACAAGATGGCGTTTGAACAAATCTGTCGGTTTTCAAGACGTGCAACATTTATAAAAAGATATTTGTTCACTATTTGGTGTAAATATTGCACCAAAAAAGACATAATATATCAAACTGAGGCCACAATTGAGGCCACATCGTCGTCCTGTTGTCGGAAAGACGTCGAAAAGATCAGTAATCTGTGTCGACTGTTCATTTAGGCTAATCCTATTGGCGTGCGTTTAAATAGCATTTGCTCCGCAACAAACAAACGCTCAGTTGATCAAATTCATTTTATAGATTATACACATATTAAGATCTTGACCTTTTCTTTTTTTCTTATCATAATTTCATTTTACTCATCTTAGCCCAACAAAATTACTTATCTCAGAGGGGGAAAAAACGGATTCCTCTAACATATAGGTCATTTGAAGTAGATAAAGATTACTGGGAGATTCGAAATGTTCACTTTTTGCCTCAAGGGAGATTTATGTCGAATAATTCCCCCCCCCCCCTCCCCTTAAGAAACAAATTTGATTTTGTTTAGGCTCCTTATGGGCCTCTGTTTGATGGATTATATGCGAATCTTTAAATATATCCATCATACACCGGCGAATACATGGTCTGCTTCTGATTGCTTTCTTGTCTTTGTAATTCCCCAAGGAGTTTGTACTTATGACTTACCAAACGTTTTCATTATATATATATCCTAGTAATCATCTTAATTTTCAAGACGATATCCGAAGAATTGGGTTCAAATGCAGGATAATACGTGATCAGTAAAAAATGCAAGTTAAGCAGAGAAATTATCTTAAACTTGAAGATGTGTTCCTGATTAAAAGGTTAAACCGTACACTGCTCTTTTTTTTATGTGCAGACCATAGGTTTAACCTTGTTTTTGGTCAAATATTCACTATAGATTATAAAAATTTAATTTAATTGCTTTTTTCTGCAGAGTATTATAAGAAGCAAAATGTTTTCACTTTAATCATACACTTTCTAGATCTAGTATTTCTAGATTTTTATTTTTTTAAGTATATTCATCTAAGATTTGTATAGTGCTTAATGACAATTTATAGCCGAATGAAAGTGTCCCTCCGAGGAAAGCTGTGGTATGGCCCGAATGGGTATTTCTTAATCATCCGAAATATGTTTAAGAAAGGGACCATGTTTTTTAGGAAGATTAATTTAGCAATCATTCCTGCTTGCGCTGCGCGGTAATTTCATTTTTTCTATGAGGCTGAAGGATAAATGGCCTTTTGGGAGAGTTAAGAGGAGGCTTAAAAGATTAGATCGGGACAATTCACTGTAATATTACGATTTTCTTGGCCGAAGACCTTGGGCACAGAAGTCATTTGCCAGTGTAATCAGGGATTTTTCACCAGTGTTTTTTGCATGCAGTGCTCTCAAGATACCACTAGAGGTGAGAGAACTTCTCAACTTTTGTACCAACCAAAGCTAAACAGTAAGTCTGTACGGCAGAGTTTGATTTGTTGCTTGTTGAGACATGAGGGAGTTCAGGAGATGCATAGTTTGACTGTTCTTTTGTTGCATGTCTGCAGTTTTACATTTGGAAATATACTTTATGTATTGTTTGTTGGTGAATATTTGTTCTATGGTCATGTAAAACTCTATAATATCTGGAAACTTATTCAAATCGTATTTTCCATGCCTGGAAAAAGTATTGAATGAAAAAAAAAATCCCTTACATGTGCGCTCCATAAAAATAATTGTAGATGTCAGAATGTTGTTTGTCTTTTTGGACGCATTTATATATCAAGAAGTATAATCATTTAAGTCTTTTATTTCCAAGGATTTGATGCAAATTTATCATTTTATTTTCGAGTGAAGACAGGAAGTGCAAATTATCTTTTTGCACGGCCATATCTACAATAGAGCAATATTGTCATGAAATCCAGAAAACATGAGCTTTGTCTTAAGGATCAGATATTAAAAGCTTAAAGCTGTTTTATGCATTTAAAACTCAGATTAAGTCTTGTGACACTGTGTCTCAGAGGAATTGATTGTTTGATACGATCCTCTTGTATGACATACTGTTTCCTTGTATGTAAACGGGCAGCTTTCCTCTTAAAGCCTTAATGTTGAACCATCTGGCATGCAAAATCTTTGAAAATATTCAACTTTTTTTTCCCCATCTTGAATAATTAATAGTTTAATAGGGTATCTGACTCGATCCTTGTCAGATTAATGAATGATTTTTAAAAAATGAGGGAAAATGAAACATTGCATTGATGTTGTGGTTTGTAGGAACTCATTGTCAGGCTCTCTGAAGCAGTTGGCCGTGGGTCAACAGCAGGGGAACGCAGGCGGACTCGGAACATACGAGACAGTCCAGCACTTCAATGACATCAAGGAACATTTGCATGTCGTCAAGAGGAACATCGAACACATCATTCAGAAAAATGCGGTGAGTTCACAATAAAACAGCATTTGGACAATATATCTTCTAGTGTGGCTTAGCTGACAAATAAGTTCATAGACTACTGAATGTATAAATGGACATGTTTTTGTCTATCTTGTTGTCATTTTTGATGCCATGGTACAATTTGTTGGTATACTTGTGAAGGCTAAAACCAACTAAACCATAAAGCGTATGTTACTTGTATATTATAATTCACGTTAAAAAACCTGTACCTGAAGGCCAAGGCAACATTTCAAAAAAAAATTTGTTTAACCCAATGATTTAACTTAAATATGAAATAACAAGAAGAAAAAAAACCACTTGCAGAATTATTAAAACTTTAATTAGAATTTAAATGAAGACAAAAAATATTAAAAATAAAGGCTAATTCAGGATTTTAATAAATATAATAGTATCTCGATCCTAAAATAACATTGATTCTTGTACTGTAGCAAGTTGATTTAGATCAATAATTAAAACACTAGATTGTTTTATGTTATTATATTACTATTATCCAGCTCCAGCCATTGAACAATCCCCCCCCCCCCCCCTCCATTTCCCCAGTTTCTGTAAAAAAAAAAATGGGTACCGGATTTTCCGGAAGGCGCACCCAAAAGACGCGATTTTGTTCAAAAATCGGACGTGCGCCTTATAGTCCGGTGTGCCTTATATATGGACTGAGTTCCAAAATCCATTAAAAAAAATTTTTGGGTGATTTTGATAAGCGCTCAGCTTGATTGACTGTCAGACCATTTCACACTAACACAGTGATAAACCAATCACAGAACATTATGTAATACCAAATGCTTACCTCCTGAAATCTGACTCCCTGTCACTCTGAGCTTCCTGGAGCATATTCCCTTATCAATCCATGTTTTCACACAGCAAACACCCAGAATGTGCAAGCGGGGTAAAGTTAGTTTTGTTTTTTATATTCCTCACACATTTAGCATAAAATGGCAATAACTCTAAAAGGACTCACTCAAAAAAAAAATCTTAATGTATACTTATGGATACATATGTCTTAATGTTTCACAAGCTTCTTGTTCGTTATTTCCGCTAGATATAATGAGCAAGGAGCCATAAAACCCGTCTGAATGTGAGTTTCAACTGAAAAGCTTGTCTCTTTGCCGAGATGTGATTAAGGGACCGTGGGAAAAGTGCAATTTTCTTATGGAGAAAGCTATTGGTAAAAGAAAGGTAAATTTGGACATGCAATTCACTTTTTGAAAAGACAGGTTTAAACGTTGTCCACTGTGTCCCTTTAATGAATGACACTGGTCTCATGTCTACACACACTTAAATTATAGCAGAAATCGAAAAGAACTTGCACTTTTCCCACGGTCCCTTACACACAGCTCATCAGAGCAAGCTTTCCCGGCGAAACTCGCATTCAGACGGGCTTTACGGCTCAGTGCTCGTTATATACAGCCAAAAAAATGAAATGGAAGCTTGTGAAACATTAAGATATATTTCCTTTTTGTGATAAGGTTGTTAAGATTTTTTTTGTGCGAGTCCTTTTGGAGTTACAGTGGTACCTCGGTTTACGAGTTTAATTCGTTCCAAGAGCGAGCTCGTAAACCAAAATGCTCGTACACCAAAACAAATTTCCCCATAAGAATGCACTAAAAATCAATTAATTCGTTCCACATGACCACAAATGCCCATTTAAAATATTTTTTTTGGTTTTACCCTATTAATTGCAGTTTAAATTGTAACCATTAAGATCTCATATAAATACTAATTAATAATTGACAATTAAACTCTAGAAATACTTGACAATTTACTGTAATGCACGTCAGGTTTGAGCAGCCTGCTTGGAGGAGAGAGAGGAGGGAGGAGAGGGGAGCGGGGAAAGCAAGGATGAAAGCAAATGAGTGAATTTATTATAATAGTGCAGAAAACAAAGAGTGATAATCCAGAGTTAAAGTCGTGGAACATGGGAGCCGCAAAAGAACGAATTCGCGGGAGCCGCAAACGAACGAATTCGCGGGAGCCGCGAGAGAACGAATTCGCGGGAGCCTCGAACGAACGAATTCGCGGGAGCCGCGAAGGAACGAATTCGCGGGAGCCTCGAACGAACGAATTCGCGGGAGCCGCGAGAGAACGAATTCGCGGGAGCCTCGAACGAACGAATTCGCGGGAGCCGCGAAGGAACGAATTCGCGGGAGCCGCGAAGGAACGAATTCGCGGGAGCCGCGAAGGAACGAATTCGCGGGAGCCGCGAGAGAACTAGGGGAGCGCGGGGCACAAAGTAACGCGGAGTAAATAGTAACAGCGATTTTTTTAGATAGTTGCAGGGGCATAAATGTGACGTGCTAAAGGGCTTTTCATCAGACTGTTTGCAGACGTCTTCTGGACATTTTTCGAGAAATTTCATAGAAGTTTGGATGAGAACCACAGGAAAAACTCTTTTGGCAGCATGTAAATATTTTTTGTTATAGTAGTTGTTTTTCGATTTTCAAAGAATGTGTGAAAGATTGTTAGTCTAATCTTATATTGTTATGATTACCATCTTCTTGGCTAAAAGATGGTACCATTTTGAAAGACGTGAAAAACACATAGTGGCTGCTATCCGGTCCTGAAGTAAACAAGACAGCGCGGGGTTAGTTGTAACACTAAGCGGCATTGAACAAGTTGCATCAATAATCATATATTTTGCATTGTATTAACCTATTAAAACGTTTTTCATGTAAAAAAAAATAAAGGAAAAAAGTTATGCTTATGATCATCAAGACGCAACTTTTTTAAACAAATAAAAATACGTGAATGAACTTGTATTGGATAACATGGTGTTACAACTAACCCGCTGTCTGTTAAAACGAGCCCCGCTCACGGGGTAAGAAGTCACATTTTACTCTTGCGCTTTTGCCGATACTGCAGAGAAACGGCAGGTCCGACGAACATGAAAACAGTGCTCATTTGTAGGAGAGGCTTATATGTTGTTTGTATAAAAATATGGTTTGTCTAACCCTATTACTTTGTTTATTATTTGGCTAAAACCGTGTATATTTCACTACGTGAACAATGGTGATCACAATTAATTAATGTTTAGAATATGAGGTAAAAACTTCTGTAAATCACTTATAAAAATATCACTGTGGTGAATGATGCAGCCAATTAATGAGTTAAGGGGTTATAAAAGGGGTTGAAACCTCCTGACTGTGTTATGAGAGGCTGTCATTAGGATATTTAATGTAAATATGCGCACAAGGATGCTGAGCGTTAGGACTTTTTCCACACAGAACTGCGCATGGGTGAGGGAAAAATTTGCTCGCACTCCGATACAAAGCTCGTACACCGATTCAACCCTCCATGCTCGTACACCGATTTTCTCGTATACCAAGTCGCTCGTAAACCGAGGTACCACTGTATTGCCATTTATCGTTGAATGTGTGACATATCGAAAACAAGACTAACTTTACCCCGCTGAACGAGCACAGGTTTTGAGTACTTAAATTAATACAAAGAAAACAAAATAATTTGTATAAAGGATGTGAGATGGATTGAAACTGTAAACTTCCTGAGCTTTGTCAGGATGAGAGATAAAGACACCAGCAAAACTGTTGATTTTCTTGAATAGCAGGAACTAAGCACAACTGAACTTAGCTTTCGTTTTTTTAATACTTTTCTATTTTATATCATTGTTTTAATTTTTTTCGATTTGTATTCTTTATTTTTGATCACTTTTCATGCTTTTTTCGTTTAGTAAGAACTATAATTTTCTTCAATAGCAGGAACTAAGCATAACTGAACTTAGCTTTCGTTTTTTTTTTTACTTTTCTATTTTATATTGTTGTTTTGATTTTTTTCGATTTGTATTTGTTACTTTTGATCACTTTCCTTACCTTTTTTCGCCTGATTACCCTAACTTTCACTTGGCGCAGACCTTTTGACGAAATATCTGTGGAGGGACATCTGCTTCTCCTTTATCCACAACAACAGAAGCCTCTCCATCTCATCATTTATATTCGAACACAACTTCAATATAATCCTCACGCCCTTGGAAGGATTTACATTCTTGATAACATCGTTCTGCTTTAGGATGGTACATATATCGTGGATGTACTGCGATCATAAGTGCGTGCTAGATCTCTCACGCGGCACCGCGCTCATATTTATCCACAATTTCATGCTTCATTTCCATTGTCATCATGCGTTTCTTCTTTTCACTACCATCCTTACTACTTACTTTCTTAGAATTCGTCGCTATTATGAAGAATAATGCACAAAATAGAGAGAAAAATATCTACCGTATTCGCGGATGACTCGTACAAGTCAGTGAACACATGAAGTGAACGAGTGTCGGCGTCGGCCTCGGTACTCTAATATTTACTCCTATATAGAAGCAAAAATCTGCCCGAAGGCTTGCTCATATCTTGGAATACGCATATGTAGAGTCGCTCTACAGGAAAGCTGCATCTTCCAGGTGCTGCACACTACACCAGGAAAATTGCCAAGCTGTTCAATTCAGACACAGAAGATGATGACTTTGATTGATTAAAACAATGTGAGTGTATTGTTATACAGTAGAATAAAGTTCAGTAAAACTCACTGTTTTGCTTCCATTACCTTTTTGTAGACCATATGTTTTACCGTGCGCCTTATAATGCGGTGCGCCTTGTGTACGGACTAAGTACAAAAATGGAGCGGCAGTTGAGACTGCGCCTTATAATCCGGTGCGCCTTATGGTGCGGAAAATACGGTATATGTATATTTTATTCTTTTTAAACATATTTTTGTCACATTCCTTAGAATCCTGCAGAAAAGGCGAAATGTCCTGAACTTCCTCCCTTACCCTCCTGCCTCTCAACCACACACTTCCTGGTCTTCATCGCCATTCAGTCCCTCCTCTTCTTCGGCTACGTTATGTACAAGTGAGTGAATGTTTGTGTTGCGGTCTCCATAGAAAGTTCTTTAAGATGTGTGTAAAAGTTTTGTTCCTATCTGCTTCCTCAGATGTTTTGATAGTTAAAGCACTGAAATCTTTTGCAGTGTCTTTGAATTAAATTCTCTATTGTTCACATAATGAAAAAGCAAGATGGAAAGGAATCAAAACAGATCATTTGTATGTAAGGAACAAAAATTAGGACCATTTCTCAAGAATTGTATAAGATTTATTTTGGGTAGCTTGACATACACATTCATAAAGCACTGAAAACAAGTTTGCATTCACTGCTTGCTGTCTCACTCTTTCTCTCTGTTTTTTGTTTCTCTCATCTCCTTCCAGGAGTCAACAGGAAGCAGCAGCTAAGAAGTTTTTTTGATGATTCGTAGCTCTTGGTAAATGCAGCACAACATGTAAACTGTCTACTTTTATTCATTTTCAGTTGGTTTGTTTTCTGTCTGCGAACTGTAAATTATTATACTTGAAAACTGAAGTATTTTGTTTGAGAGTGTTCTTTTTTATTTGATCAGAGTTGTACAGGGTTTGAATGACTGCTCTTTTCCAGTTGTGTGTGGCATTTTCAATGGAAAATTCCTGAATATGATGTAATATATTCTTTAGAGGTTATGAATTTGACCTTTATATTTACTGGTCCAGGAATCGCTGTCCCAGGAGCGTTCTGAACTGTGGTAACTGAAGTGATTTCAATAAGATTGAGTATTTTAACATATCCATTTTGGTATTACCTTTACAATAAGGCACAATTTTCCTCCACAAGTGTTAAAGCTTTATTGTATTGGCGAAAGCAAGAACCCAAAGGTTGTGAATGTCTGCTTTTGAATCGGGAAAAAAAACATTCTTAAATCTTTCTTCTCAAACAATTTACATAAAACAAATCAAATTACCTTTTGTGTTGTCATATTTTGTACATCAACTTAACATATTAACAATTTAGTTTTTTTGAAAAATTAGTAAAAATTATATTTATGCATATCAGTTGTTTTCAGGAAAGAAAGAAATATGTATATATACACACACACGCATGCATCACACAAATGTTTTTCTACTTTTATCCAAAAAGCTTAATTAATTCATAAGCATTTTGACATAAACCTGCCAAAGATTATACGTTCATAAAAGTTTTCAAAGTTAATTTCTGCCTTCAAGAATATATTATACCGGTAATTCACAGCTCGGTAGCAGAAGTGCGTATGGAAGCTTTGAGCTCCTGGATGCAGATGTAACTCTGTCTGACAGGGACGGCCTCATGCCAGGGATTATTTAAGGAACCCAGCCGTGAGTCATAGTGCTGCTCTACAGAAGCTTCTGTGACCCGGGCCATCGTTAGGGATTAGATCAGAGACAGAGGGCTTTAACACACTTTCTCAACGACCTTTATTCTGCTCCAATCATCACAAACAACTGATAGAATGTTGTTTAAAGGCTTTCTGTCAGTAGTGAAGAAAAGGAACAGGAGCTGTTACAATCCAGAAGAAATCTAGAAATGTAGCTTTCTTGTAAGTTATATTATATTGTGTTTTTTATGTTAGATATTTTATTTGTATTTCGTCTTTTATCATTTTATTTCTTTTTCTTTTCTCTTTTTTTAGCCAGCAGATAATCACTGATGTTAAATATAAATACATAATTTTGCAGATTCAGTGTCTGGATGCTACAGGCTGTCAGCATCCATTTGTGACATTAGACTTTTGCACTGGGATATGCCAATGATACTTAGTGCTGATAATCCAACAGCCGTTCCCTCCCTCTGTCTCTCTTCCCTCTCAATCGATGCTCTATGCTTCAGCTTGATTGCGTACTCTCGCTCGCTACCTCACCCCCTCCTCCCTCTTTTCAAGGGATTACACAGAGAAATGGTGTGTTCGTTTATCACATCTGTCGCTCCATCCCACCATGCACAAGTGCGTACAAATTCAAATGGTGTCCAATACATATCGATGAGTTGATCTAGTTACTTTAAGACACTTTGTTTTTAATGTATTATTACTGCTAAATAATGGTCAGGTTAAGGTGTTTTGCTTCTATTTGCATTTGTACCTGTGACTCCTTTCACTGTGATATTTTTATTTTGTATGAATAGCAATTGTTTTCCCAGGGAAACCATATTGTCGCGTCATAAAAATTGTAAAATGTTTGTGCACAACAATGGCCTTTCCTTCAGGAATAATTTGCTTTTACCATATTTATGCTTCTAATAGACCTATAATGGAACATTTGCAGGACTGTGGGGACACAATGGTTTCCTTATTGCTTTAAGTGCCTTCACCTTGAACAGGCAATTCCACTTCAGTTGTCTACGTTTTTTTGTGTGTATCAGGTCATTTCAACAATTTAGGTCAACAAGTGTTTTCTGGGACAATAGTCGAACTGCATCATGAATTATACTGTGAATAATAGTTGAGTTTATTTACAAAGGTTATGGGAGTTCAAAGAATTGAATATGCGTAGTGTGTGCTGGACAAAACGGACATTTGCTGTTCCATGTGTGAGTGATTGATGCTAATCCAAATCTGCATGCTAATATGCACATTTTGCTAATTGGCTACGGTAAGTCAATAACTGAGCTATTTCTTATTTAAACCATACAAAATCTAACAAGTTATGCTTTGTCTTGTGGTTAAAAACAGCTTAAATCAGTCTGAGGTACACCACCTTAAACTGTTAAGCTGATTTTACACAGGACAATCATAGTGTCACAGCTTAAAAAGAGATATTTAACTCACAAAATGAGAGCACAAAATTCAAGAGTTGTTTTGTAAGACAATAGTCAAACTGCAACATGAATTGACCTGAGGTACATCAGGTCTGCAAATATTCAAATTAAGAGACCTTTTGGTTCTTACATTCGGTTTATGCTACTCCATGTGTGAATGTTGTGCTACATGCTAATATGCTACTTGGTGAATTGCATATCTGAAACGAGCTATTCTTTGTTTATACGGTGCCAAATCTAACAGCTAAACAGTCTAAAGTTGTATGCTAGTCTTACCTGCCACCAGGTTGGTCAAGTTGAAAGGATTTAGAAAGGTTTTGGGCATTTCTTTGCTAATCAGTCTGGTCATTCAGCTAAATTAACTGAAGGCCATCTTTGCCAGTCTGGAAGACCAGTTTGGTCACATTTTTTTAATGGTTCAGTATTGTGTCATGTTGAGTAACCATTGTCTGTTTCTCTTGAATCGTCTCAACAGACAAATATTGAAGAACTGCTGAAAGACCTGAATGTTTGCAAGTAAATATAACGAATAAATTTGCATCTACTCCTCTTGCATCTATCTCCACGTCCTGTGAAACTGATAAACAGGTTTGTAATCCTGTAGTTGTGCTGCTTTGGCTTCAGAAGAGGTATAAATGGAAAATCTGGGAACCAGCTGCATTGGTCAGTCCTTCATTAAGTAATGTGATTAGCAGTCAGTGGGTGGACACAACAAATGTGACGTCAATTGTGAAGGGCCAACCTAATCTGCGTAAGAAAAAATGCATAGTTTTCTAGTTTTCCCTGTGATTGCTGTCTACTACTGATATTTTTGTTTTAGTTTGGTTAGAGTTTATGATTCATTAAATGCATTGGGGTATTTTCACTCTTACTGTGTGGAAAAGAGAAAGCACAGCCATCTGCCTCTCAGAGTAGACTGCTGTATCTTAATCCAGATTATGGCTGCACCATAAACGTTTTTTTTTTTTTTCTGGCCGCCATTTCTAGTCAACACTGTGTCCTTGATAACAGACAGGCAGGTCGGTTAGCCTAGCTCCAATTAGACCACCAACAATCCATCTGAGGGACATCTCAACTGGCAATTAAGGAGTTTAACCAAAAGAGTTCAAGGAATTGCTATTTGGCCTCAAGCTAGAGACTCAAGTGGGGTAAATAATGGCGTTTTTAATCAAAAGTATGGTTGGGAACCCACTGAAGGGAATGGGACTTGGAGGAGGAGAGGAAAAGGCCGAGGAGGAGACCCCCAAGGACCCCGCAGCAGCTGCCGGCATGACTAGAGAAGAATATGAGGAGTACCAGAAGCAGGTGGTGGAGGAAAAGTAAGTAAATTTAGGGCCTTTCTGGCCCTATTTGTGCAAGCATATTTAGCCTTTAATGACCTTGACAAAGTAAGTGAAAAAATATGCATATGGCGTTTTATGTTATGTTTTCATCTTTTTTCTTTTATTGGGGGTTCTTAATTTTAATGCACATTAATCTCAACAACAGCAAAACTGTTAGCAAGTCAGCTTTGGATTCTTCTATATATTCCATCCTTAAAGGTGATATATTACAGGAACTCTGTTAGGCTGCTCAGATTAAAAGTTGCATTCACGTCAGTTGCAAACTGCAGTTTAACATCAACATGAGCAGTTATGCAAGCTCATAAATCTGATATTCTCCACAGGGATGTATTCATGCCAAGACCTGCACTTTAACCATATCGGGTGTTAAAAAGACGTTCATGTCAATAAGAAATGTAAAAAACCGACTCCATGTTGGTGTCAGAGAGCAAGCGTCAGACGCTAGCTGCTAATCAGTCCTAAGAGCAGAGCTTAGCATGGGTTATCCTGGCGTTGTTGAGCTGGATAATGCTATTTTAAGAAACAATCACAGTGGCAAGGGAATATTGAAAGTATTGTAGAATATTGAACCTCTGCATATTTCAAATCTTCCTTCCTTCCGATTTTGCTTTTGTTAAATAGATGTAGTTGATTTTTAGTTAGTTGCTGCAGTGTAACAATTTAAGTTTTGTGATCTATAAAAAATCTTGTACTGAAAATCAAAGCGTTTATTATTCAGTGCTTCTCATATGCAGGGAATGTGGTTACATAACCAGATTAATACATGGAATGTTCCTGCACATTCTAGTTATGAATAACATTTAACTTTTTGGTACCAATTATGGTTGTATTTTATACATAAGTATGTAAACAAGACATTTTGAAGAAAAAAATACTGATTTTATAAATCTTGGCTTTAACTAAATATACACTGTATGTGGTTCTGTAGTTAAAATATCTGAATGTTTAAGAGATTTTCAAATCATACAGATCAAATTGTACATCAAAAAAAAACTATTGCCAGTTTAATCCCAAGATTTGATATTATTCATGTTCAAATGAGATGAGATAACAACTCACTTAAGTAGGAATATGACCAGGTTAAAAACAGATGATTCATACGATAAACATACATGTCTGCTGTGAGATTACATCTAAATATCTGAAGATCTTTGTGTAGCTTCAGATCAAACATCCATCGGATTTTATTATCTAGTTGTTGCTGGTAAACTAGCTTTGCTTCAAGTCGTCGCAGTGCCTGAACAATGCCGTAAGCATCCTGAAGCTCTTTATCCTGAGTTAAGCTGTAAAGCTAAACCCCGGAGGTCATTTTCATTCCTCTGCCACAGTGTTCTGTCACGCACCGATTTTTAAACAACTGTTTGTGCAAAGCATGTTTTCCAGTGAATTATGCATGTTTACAGTGGTATGTTTTTTAACATGAAATCACAAGATTAGCATCCACTGTATTACATAGAATTAAAAAAAAATAGATTAATGCACAGTGTTGTTTTTATTCAAATATTTGTGATCCACAGAATGGAACGAGATGCAGATTTCTTGCACAAGAAAGCAGAGAGGGCGACTCTGAGGGTTTGTCTACGAGAAAAATACAGACTTCCTAAAGTAAGAGTCACTTTGCTTGCCCCTCCCTTCTACAAAAATAATTTATTTTAATAAATGTTTTTCAGTTGACAACTGATTTTAACACCATTTTCATCAGAATTGTAATATTTATTTTCAATACCGCTCAAAGTTTTTGAGGTTGTGAAGGGTCATCAAGGGTGCTTTTATATGTTAAATATATTGTGAAATATTACTGAAATTTAAAACAACTCTTTTCTATTTTAATGTTTTAAAAATGTAATTTATTCTGGTGATGCAAAGTTGAAATTTCAACATCATTCCTCTAGTCTTCAGTGTCACATGATGCTTCAGAAATCATTTTAATATGATAATTTGTTGCTTGAGAAACATTTCTTATTGTTATCAGTAATATTTTTCAATTATTAGTAATATCTTTTGGGAAACTAATAATTGATCATTTTTTATCATTTGTTTTTGTTCAGAATTCTTTGATGAATAGAAAACAAATTCAGAAGCATTTATTTGTAACATTATAAAAAAAAATTATGATTATCTTTGCTGAATAAAAATGTATTAAATGCTTTAAAAAAAGAAAGAAAAAAGATATATACATATATTAAAGTGGCATTATCATACTAGTAAGCTTTTTCCCCACTTCAGACAAGCATCATCTTTAAAAGGAGACAAAACTTAAGTTGTGCTTTTTAACTGTTATTAAATTGTTATTTATAACAGTTTAAGCTGAAATTTTAATTTGAGTCTATAGTCAAAAAGTTGTGAACGGGTAATAAATGGAATAATAATCCAGCATAAATATAATTTACTACTTTAAAATCCCCTAAAAATACAAAATATTAAATAAAAACATTATGAAACAAAAATATAGTACATTCATTTCATTGAAATAAAAGTTTTTGATTTTAAAAAGCAGGGGGTTGAAAAATAAAGTTTCCTTGATGGCATCTAATAATCTTGTCACAACATCCATAGAACCATTCCATTATACAATGTAAAAAAAAAAAAGAAAGATTCTTTTAGGAAATGTCCACTGAAAGGTACTTTTATGGCACAAAAATGTTTCTTCTATGGCATGGATGGAGCCTTTTTGGCCAGTCACTGATGGAATCCCTTTTGGGACCTTTTATTTTTAAGACTGTCTTCTAATTATAATTGTATATAACAGACAAATCTCCCCGAAATTCATTGGTCGAGCTAATGTAAGGCCGGTTGAGATGATCCACATTGTTTATTTTTGCATTTATGTGAATGTGTTTTTAAAATAACAACAGAATTTATTAGTCCATTTGTGCTTGTGTCCCCGTTTGACTCCCGGCATGTATTTCCCCCTCAGAGTGAGCAGGACGACAACATGCTCCAGATGGCAGGAGATGACGTGGACGTTCCCGAGGAGCTGCTGAAGATGGTAGATGAGGACGCCACAGAGGAGGAGGAGAAGGACTCCATCCTCGGGCAGATGCAGAACTTACAGAACATGGACATGGATCAGTTAAAAGAGAAAGCCAACGCTACACTGACAGAGATCAAGTCCAAGGCTGAGGAGAAGTGCTCTGTCATGTAAGGGTTTAGCAAATTCACACATTTCTACACACCATGGCTACGTTTCCCCAAAACCAATGGTCTCTACGATCATCTTAGCTCACATGTGAGAAACGCAGCCCAGGTCTCTTTTCAATAAAATAAAACGCTATCTTCATTTTTCCCTTCTCAATGATTGGTTACTATTCAGGTTTCGGTGACGCTTCACAATAACTTAATTTGCTACGTCATTTATTCATCTTCATCTTAATTCCAACATTTACTAATAAATGTTTCAAATCAAATATTGTATTGATTAAATTAATGAACTGTAAGCTAACAATGAACAATTGTATTTTTATCAAGTAGCATTAACAGTGGTGTGAAAAATATATTATAAAAATAAAATAATAAAGTGTTTCATTTGAAGACAACTTCACTTGCATTAGTAAATTTCATTTCACTCCCAGAGCTGCAACATCTGATTCTAGATCAGCTTGGCCCCAGTTTTGCTGTTGAACTTTTTTTTTTGTTTTATTCTTTGTTTGAATAATGTTGTAGTCCGTTTCCTCCTCCCTTTTTTGTGCATACGTTGCAATATTTACCTGTAAATATATCTATTCAACTTATAATGACTTGAACCAGAGGTGGAGGAGAAGCTCTATTTAATTCCCCCTCCTGCTCTTTTGCACAAGGGTTGAGATGAATGTGATGCTGTTATTTCTTCTTTTCTTGACAGCAGACCATCTAGCATTGCCACATCTATTGCAATGCTCATTAGGATTCTTTAGTCTTATGTATTATCTTTTTATGTGAGGTAAATAGGCATGAATAGGAGTGATGTCTCGTGTGTAAACAGGTTAAACAGATGAATAAAACAGACGATTGAAAAACTGTGGATCTACTGTGCATTTGTGATCAAAATAAGTATGTGTCTGTCAGATTTTTTTTTCTTTGCCATAATGTCTTACTGTGTTGCTGTCTTATAGCTTTACATGTACAAGAAAACAACCCAATCCAATAAAAAGGGCCTGAAAATGTGATTTATTCAGCAATGCCAGATGACAAGACTGGAGAAAATAAATAGAGAATGATTCTAAATTCAGTTATAAAATAAAAAATAAATTCTTGTTTTTGGAGTTTTAAAGATTGCCTAATAGGATTACTATGTCTAAGACAAGTTAAATTCCTTCAGTAGACATAGTAATCTTGAGTTGTCATGTCATATGACCTCGTATTAATTGAGTGGAGTGTGTGACAATTATCAGGCCATACAATAGCAGGTGTGTATAATGTGTGTGTGTGTGTGTGTGTGTGTGTGTGTGTATATATATATCTTTCAAATTGCTTACTTAATCTTGTGTGCTGAAAATATACTCTTATATCATATTTAATAATCAGAAAATATCTTTTTTTTTCTTTCTTTTTTTTTGATTGACTGTGTGTGTTAGTGTTGGGTTCAAGTAACCCCTGGACAAAATCTCCTCACAAAGATGGCAATATCTGAAATCCTTGTTCTTGTTGGGACAATATTTGTTCCCATCTTAAGTTTAATAAATCGGACTAAATAATGTTTTTTGAAAATGTTAAAAAGCGGAAAGTGTTCTGTGATGGATAGTTTTAGTGTTAGGGGACAGAATCTACAGTTTGTACAGTATAAAAATCATGTGTGTGGAAAGTCCCCATTAAATATGAAAACAACGTTTGTGTGTTTCCACGTGTGTGTAGGCTATAGTTTATGAGGACACAAATGCGTAAATGGCATAGATAGTGTAAACACGGTCAACACTTGTCTTAAACATACTAAACTGTTTTTGAGAGTTTCAGTGATGGGCTATGGTTAGGAGATGAAGTTACAGTTTGTACAGTATAAATATGTCTATAGAGACTCTCTGTCAACGACATGTTCGTGTGTGTGTGTGCGTTATCTTTGAATAAATCTCGGAATGCCAACATTATCTGTTGTAATTAGGGAAAAGCCAAGCAGTTGAAAGGATTTGGGCTGTTTTGGATAGAGTGGGGAAAGTGTGTAATCCCCTCAAACCAGCGTGTGTCCTGCGGATTATCAGACTGCTGTCAATCTTTGTTCGGAGCTAATTACACGTATCCATTCAATATTTAGGAAGTTTGCAAATTCTTCCAATTAACTGCACCTCAATTGTAGGCTCGCTCTCAGGGGTCGCGCGCTTGCTGCTTGAGATCGCGTTTTGTTCATGTAACAAAATCCCCTAATGGCCGAAAGCTCTCCATCCGGAGAAGAGGAGGAGTAAAGCACTTCTCGGTGCTGTTTTATCGTTTTAGACTGGTAATTATGCGTCCTAAATGTCTGATCACCAAAACTTATGATAGCTCAATTAGATATAATATTTCATTCTCTACCAATAGCACCAATTTTAGACTATTCGTAGTCATATTCCTTTCATTATTAAGCAATATTTTAAATAACTTAACTTTAAAGAACTTTTACATTTTCTTTAGAAATGATATAGGGCCTATGTACTATCCTTTATTTTTTTTACTATTTGTATTTATTAGCTTTAAGAACAATTGCTATTAATTGTTATTGTCGCTATTACAACAATTAGGCTTCCATTCTGGCAAAACTCGACCGAATAGAATAAATTAGAATATAGACGCTCATTTTGTTTAAATGTCTGTTTCTCAGTGTTTTAATTGTTTTATTTTTGACTGACTTAAGAATTTATTGCACTGTCTCAGGCTTTATGAAAGCACAGGCTGCAAATAAAAAAATACATATTTCAAGAATATAGGGACCGTTTTCATTCAAAACAAAATTGTAAAATATATAAATATATTAAACTTTAACTTAAATCATCTTTAAAGTAGAAGCTTTTTAAATCCTTTCGGACGTTTTTATTGTTATTGTCGTTGTTGCTATTGTTATTATTGCTTATAATACAACTTTGGTGCACGTGCTTACCACTGAGCATTGTTGTAAACGACGTTTTAATGATCTTGTAATTGTGATCTGTTTCGACCTTAAAGATGTAATCCCAGCCCCAGTTCCTCTCGTTTCCACAGGCCATCGTGATCAAGACATCTGGAGTGGCAAAAGATGATTTAAGATTTATGTAAGGCGGTTTATGAAGCTGCCATTATGCCCAGAAGAATCTGTGAGAAGAGTTAATGCTCTGTCCAGGGACAATACTGCGCATCCCTCTCTCTGGCCACTCTGACGTTTCTTGACGTGTAGAAGGGGATGTCACTCAATAGAGTCTCGGCCGATGGGGTGGGGGGGGGGGGGGGGTCCATATAAGGCCCCTGGGGGCTACTGCATCCTCAGTGAGTGCAGGACCACTACTGGACAAAGCTGCATGACCTGCTTCTGCTGGGACAGTCTGGACTATCGGGTGCATTGAATAGGAAATATAGCCTGCAAGACCTTAGCTGAGTTTTCAATAATTTGCTTTTTTACCCCCCAATTCAAAACGTTCGATGAGGCTTGTTGGATCACAGTCCCAAGACATGGAAGAGCGTCTCTCCCCATCCGCGCGCCTGGTTCGCAGTCCCGGATCCCAAACGAGGATCCACAGCATTGAATCTATTTTGGGATTTAAAGGAGAGAGTTTGTTCCACCCGGTGTTTTCCTATGGATCGGGAAAGCCAGTCAAAGGCAGCGAGCACGTGCTGTCCCCCAAAAAGGACTCTAAGAACTCCAAGAACTTTGAAGGTGAAGGAACAGTTTCATTTTCAGGCTTTAAAACCGAGCGTTTTGCCAGCACTTTATGGAGCAATAACTTTCCCTTTCTTGATTAAAAATCTGGACATCTGATGCACATTTAAATGGTCTGTTAATATAAGATGAAAAGTTTATCAAAAAGTTGTAGGCGTGTTGACCTTTTTCAGTTCAGTTGTAAATGAATGCGACGTTCAAATTTAAAGAGAGAGTACGAAAGAAAGAGAAAAAGTTCAGTTATTTAAAGAAATACGAGCTATAAAATAGAAAGAAATATTTCTTATTTCTTATTCTTATTTCTTTCTTATATTCGAAATATTTCGACGACTTTATATAAAATTTAAATGCCTTTATGTTTTCACGTGACGTTTTTTTAAATAAGTAAAATAATTAAAATGCTTGAATTTTAACTAAAATATGAACACGTTACACCTTCCCATGGAAAACCTTTATATGTTTAATATGTTTTTTACACAGGTGTCTGCAGATCTGCTGTCATGGTCAGTCCGGATCTGCCGGATGCGGATGGTGGGAAATTATCGGATGATGAGAATCCCAAGAAAAAGCACCGCCGGAACCGAACCACGTTCACCACATTCCAGCTGCACGAGCTCGAGAGGGCGTTTGAGAAGTCGCATTACCCTGATGTGTACAGCAGAGAGGAGCTCGCGCTCAAGGTCAACCTGCCAGAGGTTCGAGTTCAGGTGAGTAGAAGATGATGGACATCATGATCTCTGCAGTCTGAGAATATTATAATATTTATTTATATGACTCACCTTATTCTTAACTATCAATAAATACACATTTAAGTTAAATTTTATTTGACTTTGTATTATTAGTAGTATTATTATTAGTATTATTGTTGTTGTTGTATAATTTCTAAACTGTTTTAAATACATGTGTGTGTGTGTATATATATATATATATATATATATATATATATATATATATATAAATAATTTTCATATGAAATACATTTTTAATAAAAGTATATATACATATTTACATGTATTTAAAACAGTTTAGAAATTATATATGTTATAATTCACAATTTGTATATATATATATATATATATATATATATATACCATTATATCATTATCATATATCATATTATCATTATCATCAATATTATCACAATATTATCAAAAAAAATGTGGGCTTCTTTTTTATTTAATTGGAATTTCCTGTTCTGATTTGAAAACGAGTAAACATTAGAAGTCTTAAAATGTGTCTGATTTTATTTGGTTTCAAATAGCATGTCATGTAAATTATTTTTGACTAAACAAAAAACAAAGAAATATTATACAATTTAGTCGTTAGCAAAAGTAATATTAAAACAGATTAATCCTTTTTTTTAACTGTACACTGTAAAAAGTGGTCAGCTACAGCTGTTCCCTTAAAGAGATATTTCTACCCAGTTAACCCATAAAAGTGTTGTTGGTTTAAATTGATATATATCGGTTGGTTAAGTGATGTTAATTAATATTTATATTTAATATTAATCGACTTAAAAGCGCTTCATTTAGATGCTAGTTTTTAGGTAACTTTTTTCAGCGTATTTGATGGGTCTGAACTTCAGCATCTGAACTTCCCTCAAAATGCAACTTTTCAATATGAGCGTTTGCATTATAAACTAATTCATTTCTTACGCCGTTTTCCTCCAGGTGTGGTTCCAAAACCGCCGTGCAAAGTGGCGCCGTCAAGAGAAACTGGAGGTGAGCTCCATCAAGCTGCAGGAGTCCTCCATGCTGTCCCTCCCCAGATCAGGGCCATTGTCACTGGGTAGCGGTCTGCCGTTGGAGCCCTGGCTTACTGGACCGATGTCTTCCTCCAGCTCTCCGCTGCAGTCCCTCCCCAGCTTCATCACCCCTCAGCAGGGGGTCCCAGCCAGCTACACGTCTCCACAGTTCCTCAGCTCATCCACGCTCAACCACCCTCTACCCCATATAGGGGCGGTGTGCCCCCCTCCACCAGCGTATCAGTGCTCAGGGTTTATGGATAAATTTTCACTAGAAGAGGTAGACCCACGAAACACAAGTATCGCCTCTCTAAGAATGAAAGCTAAGGAACACATCCAGTCTATAGGGAAGACGTGGTAGACTGAGAATGATGCTGGACAGAGACATTCAGACACTTGTTTGCATTTCCTTTAACTTTCAAAATCAGACTCTGTTTGGTCCTGAAAGCGGTTTTCACATCTGTTTGTGGTTCTTAAACCTCCCTGAGTTGTTCATTGTGCATTACTTTCTTTTTTGTTTTGTTTTTTATCAAGAGTTCAACAAAGCTTTCCTGCGAATTCGCACACAATCCAACACTTTTTTACACCATAAACGCATTTAAATTTAGTAATAAACGTCAATCAAATCATTTTTGCATTGTAAATGCATGCATCCAATTTCACTAAATCACATTTACCCATTCAAAATTCCCATCATGCCTTTAAAATGGTCATTCAGTGCTAGGATTTATTCATTAAGTATTGTACAATGCAGCTGGCAACTTTCCATCAAGTTTTGTTGTATGTTTTCACATTGTACAGATTTTATAATAAAAACAAGCTCATAAAAATACTAAATACAACCTGTCTCCAATAGTTCAGGCTTATTTCAATTGCTGAGGTTTTCATGCTATATGACTATCAAACTAAACTTGAGTTCTTAAACTAAAATAACATATTTTTTCAATTATATTTTTTAATGCATATTTATGATATGATATATTCAATATAATCCCAGATTTTTTCCCTCCCTAGTAATGAGATATTATAGTCTGGGACTCATGAATAGACTTTTGTCCACTGTAGTTTTGTCCTCTTATATTTGATTGAATTTCATACATGTCTCAGTTGTCCTGTACAGATCACATTCAGGGTTTTTCTAAAGATAACAAACATTTGGAGGTTTCACAATGACAACAACTTCTCATTAACGTACCGACCAAATTTAGCACTCTTATCGAAACATGATAATATTTTGGAATTGTCATTTCGATAAAAATTGTCATTTTTAATTGGCAAATGAAGAAGAATTTAAAAAATCCCCTTGTTTTGCCATGTCATTTCATTTCTTTTAAACAACTACAGAGTACATAGTGAATAAAATAATTTTGTTCGAAATGGTTTTCCCTCGATTTTTAAATACTACATTTAAAAAAACTTAAAAATAAAGTTGTAAATTGTTATTTATAATGTACCGGTAAATTATTATTTTCACTTTTTTGTTGCCAGGGTAATGGGGTTCCAGCAGAAACGGAGCGCGTCTCATTGATTATGCCGCCATCTAGTGGTTGACTTTGGAACATTCTTCTCCGCCAACAGTGTGGTAACTTTACAATCAGTGCTGCGTAATAACTCGTCACATATGGTCTCGATTAAGTAATCAGATTCTAAAAGTGAAGTACTTGTAATTATCTTATAACATGTTTTTAAATACTCGTAATCAGTCTACATTTACTTTTATTACTATCATCATTGCATGATATTCTCACAGTGGTAGTAAATAATTAATAATTAGTTAATTCTCCCTGCTGTTTTTTAATTAATCTTTTTATTGTAATTTTTTTTTATTGTATTACTTAATTTTTTTTAAGTAAAATAAAAATTTATTTTATTTTACCCCTCCCCCCCCCCCATCAAACACACACACACACACACACACAAACATACACACACCCCTTTTAGAAATTCTGACATAATGTAATATTTAATGCACTTCATGTTGTTGATTATAAAGTATGGAATTTGTTTTCTTCTCTTTGTATTCTTATATCAATATGGTGCAATATTATCCTATTCAAATCAATGTGATAAACAAGTTAGGTCAAAAGTAATCTAATAGTAATCAAAATGTAGTGAGATTATATTACTCTAAATTTGATTACGTTACTAATTACCATTTTGTCATGTACGGTAATTTAGAATCAGTTATTTTCTAAATACCAGCACTGCTTACAATATAAATATTTTCATTTGTGGTGAATTTTTACGTTGTGTTATACAGAAACGGTTTCCTACTTTCAAATATTTTTATTTTTATTATAATCAGGAGTTATTATAAATCAGGGGTTTCCGAATTACATATGGTAGCCCTCTCTCTCTCTCTCTCTCTCTCTCTCTCTCTCTCTCTTTAAATATATATCAAATATATGATACTATAAAGCTTTTCATATACCTATAAAATACTTTTTTTTTAAACCTTTCAAGAGGTACATATAGATACAGTAAATTTCACGAATTTCCTATAGTTGTTTGCATTACCATTTGAGATCACATTCAAGTCGCCTGTACCAAACCCATGAACATGCATCACGACTATCACCAGATCTTACATTTGGCATTTTTGCAGTAACTTTATATTTAGATTTAGACTGATAAAGCTCTCATGCATGCTGAATTTCTATTAGTGGTCGTTCATCTGACAAATGAGAAAAGCAAACATCAGCGCGGGTTCTGTGTGAAACTAGATGAGCTTAACCAAATGAAAGTGGCTCCAACTGACATTTTTCATTGTTACAAACATCGGTGCGAATAATTGGAGCCATTATTGTGCACAGACAGCTGAGAGCAGCGAGACAGCTAGACCATCAACAATTTTCTGCCAGTTGTCACAGACAATGCAGAGGTTGTGATTTAGTTATTCAGATGGTCATTAGCGTGCGGTGAAGAGCTTTCCTGTCACCTGCCTGCCTCTGTTAAGTGACCGCTAGACTAATAGGCGGTTGATGGCCAGTCACCTCAAAAGCTCAATCATAACCAATAATAAATGTACTTTCAGAACGACACAAAGTTTTTTACTCTTCTACGACACAAGCACATTCAGCTTAGTACGTTTACCATTTAGTCATAATGCGTGGAAGGCAAAGAATTCATATTTTAAGGTTTATAGTCTTTTTATAAATACAGCCAAGACATTTCAAATGCAAGAGAGCACACAGTCATTTTTATAAACTGCAGATAGCCCAACAAGTTAATGTTTATTAAATATTAGTCAGTTGAACCATGACTACAATGCCTACTATTGTGTCAGTTAACAAGATGAATTCATTTATAAAACAATAGCATTAAATATTCAGAATGATGATACTCAGTTTATGTGTATTTCACTGAGATGGTGACATACAAAAATATAACATGCTTATTTATATGTTGTTGAATAAAGAGATTTGTATTGGATAGAGCCAGTTGACAAGTGTATTTTCAAACCATAGTCTTTCATCCAGTTGGTCCTCAGCTTTCGTTGTCATCCTGCATTCTTAAAACTTTTAACAACAAGTCCTCAACCTATATGTGAAATATGACAATGAATACAAAAAAACGTAATTCTTGTATAAGAAACAAAGGACATTTACTTAAAGTAATTACTCTGTTGCATTACCTATTTCTAATTACGTTCTAAATCAGCCTTGACCAGTTGAACAATAAAAGGATAGACATGAAACTGCTCTTTTAATTATTTCAAATGAACAATATAAAAATGCATAAATTATTCTTAAACTGACCAAAGTATGTAAATGGAGGTTACATTATAAAACATTAACATTACATGTTAAATCAAGTATTTTTCTATGTAGTCTTTACAGTATTTAATGCATTTACATAAAAAGTAACTGTAATTAGATTACAGAAAATTACTTTTTCAAGGGAAGTCACAGTAATAATTAATCAGTAATGCATTATACCCAACACTGGTTTACCTATCAATCCCATAATTTCCCCCATCAATTAATTATAAATTCACCATGCTGTAAAACTCATTTTAATTGCCCGACAATGATACATGTGTTATTTTTGTTCATTGTGCAGAGCAGTGATGTGATTAAAAAATAACAATGTTGGATCAGAACCACCCTTATGTACTTTACATGCATTTTGTACGCATTTATCTCATTTAGCACATGCAATTATCTCTATTTACTTTATATCTTCTCACCAGATTCACTTGTCTGCCTCTCTCGTGATCTTCATCCCACTGATGTCTCTTTGTCAGCAAGCGATGGAGCAGTTTAAGAGCATCAATCTCCTCTGTGCCCTTCTGCATGCTGTCCGCTTCTGCCCGTCCTCTCAAGACCTCATACATGAGTGGCGGCAGGAGATGTTTGTTGAATCTTTTCAGCTGCAGATCCTGATCTGGAGTCGTATTAAAGATCTCAGCATAATCTTCTGACTCCTCTGGTCTGACTTGCTCATCTGTGCTTTTCTTGCCCATTAAGTGCCCTAAAAAATATAGATAATGTTAGATTGATTGTTGCTCAGATTTTAGGTAAAATTCATGCTTTTAGTATAACTATGACTAAACATGTATGGATTTCATGTGGTTGCAACAATGACTGATCCTAATCACTCCCAATTCTGAACAGGATTCGAACAAGTGTCACATGCATGGGAGGGGGGCAAGCTTACAAGGAAGCTAAAGATGGCAGCCATCATCATTTAACCCTAACCAAACCTCAATCCCATCCGGGTCACGGCACCAATGTGACTGGTGCTAATTGCCTTGCTCTACGTGGGATTCACTATCATAAAAGGTGGGCACACTAACATGGACACTACAAACCACAGCCACCAAAGTCAGTCGCTAATACACTTCTTGAGCCCAGGAGAATTAGGTTTACTTACACAGCTCTTTTACTAGCTAGCCACTGTTACACTCACCCCCCTAAACCTCTCTCTCCCATCCGGGTCACGGCACCAATGTGACTAGTCCTACTAGCATTGCTCAGAGTGGGATTCAAACCAAAGTCACCATCATAGGCAGACTAACAAGAACACAAAAAAACAGGGCAGTGAGGTTTAGCCGCACAGCTCTTTTACTAGCTCAGGGGTGGGCAAACTATTTGTCTCGCGGGCCACATTGGTTTCTTAAAATTGACAGAGGGGCCGGGGTGAAGGTCGTACCTGTGCATTTACTTATAAGAAATCCTAGAAAACCTGTATAAAGTATAGTTTGATCTTAAATCACTCGACTGGGACACGTGAAATTACAACAAAACAATATTAATACAATTTAATCGACAATAAAACCATAATATGCAATGTGACTGAATCGTATATTTGCATCAGCTCTAGATTGACAATCACAGGCGTCCAATCACAAATGACCTCTGGAAAAAAGGAAACTAACCAATGACATTTGATGTTACTATTACAAGAGCAAGCCCCGCATCCATACTGACAAAAATAAAAGTGCGCGAGTGATTAAAATGAGCTCGCGGGTACCCGTATTTACGTGTAGCTCTGTTTTCCGCTCGCGGACGTAATTTACGCGCGCACAAACATCAGTTTTGCGCTCGTTCCTTTTTAGCACGAAATTAACACTATAAAGGGGGGCAGAGTGACAGAGTGATATTACAGGGAAATGTAAAATGAAGGAGGTTTAATACAAGTTCGGCGGGCCGGATTAAAAAGCCCAAACGGGCCGGATATGGCCCGCGGGCCGTAGTTTGCCCACCCCTGTAACTAGCTTGTCTCCATTACACAAGCAAAATCAGTTTCAATTCAGTTGATGCATAGTATGAGTATATCTTGAAAACACAAACACTGAATCTAGACTGGTATTAATGTACATACAAGATTTCCTTCTATTAGCATGTCAAGATATACTTCATGAACTGTCGAATACAACACAATTCAAGAGCACAATATCTCAATAGAATGACTCAATTCAGACTCAAAATCTGAAGCAAAAGAACATATCATGTTTTACCAGATTATCTCTTTATGTTTAAACAAATTCATCACACAAACATACAAAATGACAGTTGCACACCTCCCATTTTCATCCAATTAAGATACAGCTGTTAGTCTGCTCATTACACCCCATGGATCTACTTTCCCTCATCGGTCACAAAGCTTAAGTGACACTTGAGCATTTTGCAATCACTCCAGATACATATCTAATAAACGCACTGAATAAACTACCACTGGTGTGTTTAATCAAGTGATTTATATTGTTATTATTGAATTAATTTACTGTACACTCTTAACACTTTTCTTTAGTTAGTCAATGCTCCTTAGGTTCAGCAACAAATATCTCTTTATTCAGAGCCATTTTTGCATATATGGTCCTTTGGAGATCAAAAGATCTAGAGGTTACCTTACAGGTCATTAAAATCAGCATATTTGTTTCTAAACAAATATTTGTTTCTTAAACTTTTTTATCATTTATTTATTCAATTTTAAATATAATATTTTATAATTATTTTGAATTTAATGTTTGTATTGAATAGCTTTCTTTTTTATTACAGCCTATTATTGTACATATTTTAATAGCCTACCTGAATGCTATTAAAAACATTAATTTGTCAACAAGTACTGTTGTTGCACATTTAAAAAATACAATTTTGACTTCAGTTGTCAACAGTATCCATTGACGCATTTAATAGAATTTTCTATTTAAAAAAAGTAACAAATGTAAATGCAGAGTATGCTTGTTTTGGATTTTAATAAATATGAAGGATAACTGCTGCGTTATGTAATGTAATATCCGTTTAAACACATGTACTCGGCTGCACAAAGTGACCCAAAAATAGATTGTTGTTTTTTGTTTCGGAAAACTAAAAATATGATTTTCACTCACCAACAGCCCAGTGATTTCCGCGTGGATAAACTTTTCCAATTGGTTGTGCGTCTGATGCATAGACATCACAGAGCATAACTACCAGAATCATCGATATGACTAATCTGCGTCTCCATACGAGGCACATAACGCACATATAAGACTCTTCGCCTTCCTTGATCTGTGCTCCTGTAATTGCTCGTACAGGTATTGCTAGTAGAGGCCAATGTAATGGTGCATTTGGATAATCAGTTCATTTATATACTCCCGTGACGACGACCACTTAGAAAGTGAAAGACAATGACGCGATAATTTCGTGCGCTATAGAGAGAAATTGTCGTGCCAATGTCTGGATGATTCGTGCAGGGTGTCACGCTGAAAGTTTAATGCCCCCTCCCAGGGGTTCTGCGTCAGTATCTTGGTGGGTTAGGCTACTTGATATGAAAAAAAAAAATTTAATAAAAAAAAACAGAATGTCACGTTGAGCTAACCTGTCATTATCTCAGCCACGGGCTATTATGCTCCCCAAGACAGATTCAATGTGAAGTGTCATCGGTGTTTCATTATGCAGGGCAAAAATAACTTGTAAATGTGTCCTTATTGTTTTCTCCTGCAGTTGCTTAAAAAAAAAAACAGTAGTTTAACTGGTGCCCCAGTATGACCAACAAAATAACACCCAACAGATCAGATAAGGCCAGGTTTTTTGTTGTTGTTGTTTGTTTTATGAATAATGACGTTCCTGGTAATGGACACTGCAGCCTGAAGCTGTCAACAGATCTCTAGTTACAAATCTATTATATTATAATACAAATGAATTTAAAACATTATAAAGAATACACACACACACACACACACATATAATGTATTTATTTATTTATTTTACATAAAAACACTGGTTTGTTCTGCTGCAGAAAGATGAAAGATCAACGTAGTTTTGTGTGTGTGTGTGTGTGTGTGTGTGTGTGTGTGTGTATGATCCTGCTAAACCTTAAGATAGTAATATCACAGATTTTTGAGCTTGTGGGGACATTTTTTGGTCCCCATGAGAAAAACGTAAAGTTATGGGATAGAATATACAGTTTATACAGTATAAAAATCATTATGCGTGTGTGTGTCTGTGTGTGTGTGTGTAGGGGTAGGTTTAGGGTTTAGGACTAGAAACTGTTGTAAGCTCAGTATAAAACCATTACGGTTAACCGGTAAAGTTCTGGGATAGAATATACAGTTTATACAGTATAAAAATCATTGTGTGTGTGTGTGTGTGCGTGCATGTATGCGTGCATATATGCATGTGTGTGCATTTTGATTAAAATAAAATTACTGAAAATTAACACAAAACCATACAAAGGACTGCACACGTCAAACAATTAGAAAATGGGAAGTTCATACTGTAGACGGTTACTGTAAAAGGCATTGTATGAAGGGAGAGCCTAAAACAGCCTAAAATCTTAAATTCCGCAGAGAAAAATGTACATACAACTCGTCCATCAGTGAAAAGTGCTGGGCCTAGATGTATAATCGGGAGAAGAATTAATAATTTTTTAGGACAATCTTATAGGCTAAGAGTGATGAAATTACTTGCCACTTTTCAATGATATCCACTGTTAATTTCACATCTCTCACTTAGCAAACAATGGAAGTTCCGGCAAACAAGCATGTCATTCCATAAAATAAAATAAAAACGCCTCAATAAAAAGTATATAGTGTTAATTGGATGGCAAACACTGCTCATGCCTGCATTCAATGGCACTGAAGGAGAACATCATCCCTCGTAACCTCTTAAAAGCTTGCATTGTTTTGTAAATCAGAAAGAACAAATGGGCTTTGATGCTTGTGGTTTCACTTGGATGGAAAAACCAACAAGTGAACAATGGGTGCTTTAGGCTATATATGAGCTTTTCATTGTACATGAGTTATCATGGGATAATATTGAGGGTTGTGTTTAAAGGTATAAAATTATAAGATAGCAAAGCCTGAAAAGCATGGCTATGACCTCGAAGCCACTGACAATTTTATAACCAGTCCAGCAAAAAGCAGTAGCCTACGGGCAAGGTGGATTTCTCATATTGATGTTTACCTCATCATCATCACTTATAGTTTATTCATGAAATGAAGTTCAATGTCAAAAGATAAATATTAGGTTATAGCAGTGAGTGGAGTTAATTATTTGAACAAACTTGCATGTCAATGTAAGTTTCATTAAAAAAGCTCTTAGTGAACTAAAATATTTCCAAGATAGAACCAATGCGCACACACCGGTAACTAGACATAACCAATAAACTGTAATTCATGCAAATAAACACAGAATACCTTTCGCCACTAGATGGAACTATTTGGTTTAATTTGAAGTTTACCAGCCACATCACACTAACTAGTCTAGTCTGTTCGCCAATGGACAAGATGACATCATTTTACAAGGAAAAAAGCTTTCATATGGCACTTTAACAACAAAAGCACAGACACAGTTGATAACGTTTGATAATAATCTGATTGTTTCATTTATAGATAGACAGATAGTGCAGCAAAGACTTCAGGGAATTAGGTTTGATCCTATGAGGAGCTGAACTGTGTGGTTGCCACTTACACACCAAGTAGCCTACGGAAACGCATGATGTTAAGCATGTCAGCAGCTGAAAATTACTATTAAATATTATTTAAAACCTTATTCAATAGGAGCATTTAAATATTATAAGTCCAATCTTGAAGATTATGAGGAATTAGGTATCACCGCAGTGATTCATGGGTACACAAAACCAACAATCCGCAAAATGTTCTAGTATTTCGCCATAATAACGTAATTTTAATACACAAGAGGTCTTGGTCAATACATGGTCTTGTTTCGAGAAAGAGATGGATGATATATGATCTCAAATCATATACCAGCCGAAGATTTCCTTCATGTGAGCGAGATGAATGAATTGTTCTTATGAGTCGAATCTTGAGTCGAGTTGAACCGGTTCACATGACCGGTCTCTCATCAGACTGAACGACGCGTTCACGATTCAAAGTGATGCAGATTAAGCAAAAAATACATTTTTGCCAAACACCATAAAAGTAAAAAAAAAAAAAAAACGTATTGGAAATAGGCTATTTCAGTTAGATAAACATGTGGTTTTAATGTTTTATAAAACCTTTAACGTGTTAACTAAAGCTTTCCAGCCAAGAGATCTTAGAATTTAGGAGTTGTTATCTAGGTTGTAAAATAAAATCAAGGCTTAAACAAACTGCACCAAAATACATGAAATAACACTATAAATCGTAATAAACTGTTTGTCATATTTCACGGCGTACGTACGTATAACGCAATTGCGTCATGACGTAAAAGATTTCCTGAATCACTCTTATAAATGATCTGTTCAAATGAGCCGATTGGGTGATTCGCGCCGCCTTGATAAGCGCAAGGGCTTGTGGGATTGATAGTCACAAAACCTCAATATAGCTTACTATATTATAGCAGTGAAGAACAAACGGCGTAAATATATAAAGCAAATGTTCGTCCCATACCGAAACCTTTCAGAAACGCACAGCAATTTATGGGTAACACTTCCCAAAAATGAACCCCCTCCTCCCCCATTATTTTCGTTAATAGGAGCGA
The DNA here is from genome assembly GCA_037043235.1 of Rhodeus uyekii. Classification (NCBI taxonomy): domain Eukaryota; kingdom Metazoa; phylum Chordata; class Actinopteri; order Cypriniformes; family Acheilognathidae; genus Rhodeus; species Rhodeus uyekii. Next base: position 1,138,954 of record JAWRVZ010000155.1, on the reverse strand, counting down.
ATAAATACTCCGCGGTGTGCGAGACGTCATTCTTGTTTACGTCATACACCGTTCAGCAACTCTAATGTTACAATGTTTGAGGTGGCAATATCATTACATTATTATTTGAGGAATCAATAGGACACAGGCGGTCATGTGACTGCGCTTCCATCTCGAGGGGTGGGCAGCAACCTCTCCATGTCTTACTGCTGTATTCGACAGGGGGAAAGCCATGCATTCTCGATCATTTTCGAGCTGTGCTGTCATAAGGGCTGCTTGCACCCATGAGCAACGGTTTGCAATGCTTTTTGACAGCACTGCAATGTATTCCTGAGTCCCTTTTTCATGCAAACTGATGATGTCTTGTCATTCTAGGTTGTGCTGTTCATAGCTGATCTTGGTGGTGCAACTGCAAGAATCATGGCTGGCCTTCTTGCTTTTGATATTTGCCTTTGCTGCCCTGCTGAGAAGAAGAGCCCTCACATGCAAGCTTTTAATTGAGACAAAGCCCTTTCTTACAATAACCCAGAGGTAGGTCAGCATCTGTTCTTTGCTCTTTGAATTGATATTTCTGATAGCTGTCATTGTGGAAGGCCAGGAGAGTTGCTGATCATGGGGTGTAGTGTTGAGCATACATTACATGCATTTTTTTGGCCATAGCATTGCCGCCGTCTTGATTTTCTGGTCTTATTTAGAGGCTTTTGTGCAGTGGACTTGTTGGTTTGTTGTGCAATAGCTACATGCATTCATCTTCTTCTCATTCCAGAAGTCATCAGAAGTGAAGCTCCCTGTAAATGAGTCAGGGTCCAGGGCTAAAGAATCCTCATGTAGGCCACAACGAACAACCACCAATGTTGTTATTATATAACTCAAGAAAGATCATCATTTTCTTTGAATATTATTTTTAATATTGCAATGCAGAAGAAATATAACTCCATTTAAGATATTAAATTAACATTAAATCGAAATTAACCTCATTTACTGTATTAATGCATGTCTTGTGTTGGTGATGATTCTCTGAAAACATGTCTATATTTAATATAAAGTAAATATATTTAATTATTTTTATATCTCATATTTAATAAAAATACTGTTAACTTGCTCATCAAGTGAAGCGACTTCACTGCTGATGTTGTCACATAGGCCTATCAACACTATTTGATAACGTTAACAAATAGCCAGGTAACAATTTAGGCATCGTGTATTAGAAAACTTGCATTGGTTTGGCTGTGTACTGGCATGTATTCTTCTTCTTCACAATACAGTTGATTTTCAGTGGATAAAATCGTGTATTTTCATCGTGTATTAAAACCTGGATTTTCACATTGAGTATGGATTGTTAAACAATATTGTTTGTAATAATTCCTTATAGTTGGAATATATCTTGATACAAGCACATATTAATAACTTAATCTCATTGAATATTCTGTTTTACATGGATATATTATATTAGGGAAGTACAATAGGTTGCAAATGGCAACTCATGTTGACGTTAAAGACTACTAACAAAACAGAATCTGCATTGCACCGATATGTGACTCATGAGTTCATGGACTAGTATGTCTAGTTTTGGGAATAACATTTGGATGGTTTTGGCTTTAGTATTTCCTGCTTTGTTAGGGTGTCTCAGATTAGGCCAAGTGGCAGAAACAAGAACATCTAGTGCAAATATTTTTACATTTGCAGCAAGTAAATGGTGGCAAATCCATGATTTAAGAAAGCAACTGGATTGAATGAATATTGTAGATCATGTCACTAAATATAATCGAATGTTTCTATATGCACCTGCGTAAAAAACCAGCACGCACACATGATTCGACCCATTCTATCTTCAATCTAGCAACGCCATCATGGGCCTTTGTTCTTCCTGCTTGATGTCTCTCAGCAAACGTCATTCCAGAAGAGCTTCCCTTCTCCCCTTACACCCCTCCTTCCCGTCACGTCTCATGTTTCCTCATTATTTCTCCACCTCTCCTCTGCCCATTTTTCTCGTCTCTGTCTTTCTCCTCAAATCTGTTTGTCTTCTTTGGCTGCAGCAGCTGGTTGCAGTCTTGAGCCAGAGTCTCATCCTGCGTCCCCCTCCCCCCCCACACAAGTGCACGCAAAGACAAAAGGCCAGGGCTGCTTGTCAGAACACTGCCCCCTTCCTCCCTGCGCTGCCGTGCATCTGCAGAGGAGAGAGTGACCTATAGAACAGGAACCAGCAGGCTCATAGTGAAGGGATAAAATCACACTCATACAGAATGGGGCCTGGCTGGACTGACGTCTTGCATAAGCCTTTCCACGAAGATTCCCGGTAGTAGGGCCGAGGAGAAGCGGGGTAGGGCGAGAGCCTACTTTTTCCCTGTTTGTGTGTCTCTGTGTGTGTGTTTTTATACGTGTCACGGCCTTTGTTTTCTCTCTCGTTTGGCAGAGACCGGACACGGTTGCCCAGGGCTGGAGGATTAGGCAACGAGCAGCTGATTTTAATTGACAAAGATCCGTGTTTCTCACTGCTTTTCTGGGGGGAAAACGAGAGGAGGAAGCAGGGACACTGGCTAGAAGAGAGGAACAGGGACCATGGAGAGAGTGAGGAAGAGAGAGAGAGGGAGAGGGGAGGCAGGGAAGGAAGTAGAAACAGTCCAGTGCTGCAGAATGGGGTAAAAGCGAGAGGCACAATCAAAAAGAGGTCAGGTACCGAGCCTGTTTAAATTCTACTTGCTGTCTCTGTGTCTTGTTTTCTTCTGTCAGGAAACGGTGCTCATCTTGTGGTTTTGGTTTACACAGTGCTTGTGGTTTTCCTTTGGAATGTGCATCTGCTGTTTGACTTTTCGTTTTTTTCCTTCTCTCATCCATCCATCCATTCATCCGTCCATATGAACCAGCTCTGAGCCTCTGGTGTGCATGTATTTTTCATAAACGTCCTCCATAGTCTGTGTTTTTCAGGCCTAGCGTTTGATTAAGCTCAGCAACGTGAATTGCACACGCATTCTGTACACAAACCTCTTCGATAGAATTAACACACATTCAAAGCAGGAATATTTTGCAGGAATACTGAAGATTTGATGAAGAAACCGCCAGCTCCCGTGTCTCCTGTGTGGCTGCACTGCAGCACACACATTATGCAGGGTGACCGGAACCGGCTGAAACCGGTTTGAGGCAGACGAGGAGGCTCGGAAACAATACAGTCACTGTGCTACGGGCAGATAGCTGACTGCTTCATGGCAGCCAAAATGGTAAAGGGGTCTTCAGGAGTGATACAGCCCCGACCAGGGATGTTAGAGAGACGGTCTTTACACACCTCGAGACGGGTATGCATGTCAGGGTCGGGAGGCAGCCATGAGAACTGAGCAGAAATGGTGGCCGTGGGTCACTATGTGGTGTTATTCATAGTGGTCACCATCCAGTATGGTGTTTGGCATGCCGTCCCTCCTAGTGGATTGTTTCTTGATGGGCCCTGCCTAGTGCAAAAAGTGGATTTTTTTTTTCCTCTGCTGTCAGGGAGAAAGGAGGAGGGTGGTGGTGTTTTGTTGTGGAGGTGGTAAGAGGAAGGAAGAAGGGAAGCAAAGCAAGATTGTTTGCTGTAGTTGTCGGAACACCAAGGGTGAGGAGTGGCTCATTTGCATGTTTCCACTTCTATATGTTTGCATGTGTGTATCTTTGTGTGTTCCTTTTATTATGCGTGATATTCTAATAATTGGACTACTACGTCGTACAGTGGCCTGATTTTAAAGGCCTCGGATAGAAAACCGAGAATCTTAGTTGTTTTCCTATGAGCAGCACCCTCATTTGAAATCAGGCTGCTCAGCTGTAAATGTGTTTAGGCCCCATACTGGCTTCAACAGCTTAATGTCTTTCATTAAAATCATCTTGTCCTTGTGTTATTTCTTTCATTCTGTTTCTGTCTTTTGTTTGCTGCTCCTTCTCTGCTTACATGCCTTACCACATTGACTCCATTGTGTGCGAGGAAGGCCGTCTTGGCCCTGCATAGCCTGTGCGTGCAGATGTTATTAGCTGTAATGGAGGCAGGGCTGCAGTGCTCTCTTCCATTTCAATAAAAGCAGCAGTAGCAGGAGGAATGGGGGTGGCTAAGTGTACTAGCACAACACAGCTTTATTTTGTTGATGATTTTTTTAAATACATTTTTTCTCTTTACCACTTTATGACAAATGGTGATGTTCAGATGTTGTTGTTTTTTTAGTTACTGCTGATATTTTAGGATCTTTTAGGATCTTTTTTTTTTTTTTTACAAAATGTAATGTTTTCACAGATTTTGGTCTTTTTAAATTCAGCTTGTTTGCTATTTTATATATTCATTGTTTATTTGATAATTTGAGTCCTTTTTTAATTTCTTTAATAATTTGTAACAGTTATTCTTTCATTTTGTTGTTTTTATATTATACAAATCATTTATCGTTTATATTGCTTTAATTATTCATATTTTATATTTGCAGATTTGGTCCTGCTTTGGCTTAGTAAATTCAGCTTTGCAAAGAAACCGTTTTCTGTTTCTTTATTTTTCTTATATTTAGGTTATGTTTTACATTTAGTTTGACCTTTCTTAATATTTACTGGTAGACTGCTTTTTATAGTATCAACAGATATTAGCATGATAATGTAATAGAATGATTGTAATCTGCATGTTGGTACATATATTTTAAATAGTTTTAATGCCTTGGAAAAAATATTTAGCACTGGTTGGGGTCATTTTATGTAGTAGTTCAATGCAAGAATATAATGTTATAGGCAAGAATATAAGTAAAAAAAACAAAATCTTTTTACTTGTCTAATTGTAATATGGAATGCATTTTCCCTTTTTTCTCAAAGGTGTTTAGCTCATTCTTTTAAGACCATGGGCGACATGAAAACCCCAGACTTTGATGATCTGCTTGCAGCCTTTGACATTCCTGACATGGTTGATCCCAAGGCTGCGATTGAGTCTGGCCATGATGATCATGAAGGACAACTCAAACACCATGCCCACCATGAAGAGGACTCCCATGTCTCCTCCGGTCCTGATGTTGGGGTTAGTGTTATTGTTAAGAACGTCCGGAATTTTGATACCACTGAACAGAAGGATGTTCATTCTACTGTCGGAAATGGACTGCACAACGGTTTCTTGCCTGTTTCACCCAACAACAGATACAGCAAAGAGAGTGACAAGCTTCAAAAAAGTGAAATCCATGGAAATATCTCCACATTCAACCAATTTAGTCCCATCTCTAGTGCCGAGGAGTTTGATGATGATGACAAGATTGAAGTAGATGACCCTGCCGACAAACAAAGCAATATACCATTTAGGCCGAACCCTCTAACCGGTCTGAGCACAAAGACAAAAGAACCTCGTTCTCAACCCACCAAACCAGATGGTCCATCTAGACCAAAAACAAACGGCAACTACAATCATATGAAAGTTGAGAATAGTAGCACCAATGGCACAGTGGAACACTCAAACCTGTATAACTCTCAAAAACCAAGAAAAACTGAGGGCCCCTCCAAAGAGACTTCTAGATCCCAAGAAGTAAGTGAGCCTGGAGAATCAGTCGTTGAGTTGAGTTCAAACAACTTCTCCCAAGCCAAGGCTAAATCATCTGCAAAACTCTCTTCCTGCATCGCTGCAATTGCAGCACTCAGTGCAAAGAAAGCTAGCACAGAAGCAATGTCTCCAGAATCCCTTGCCACACCTCAAGACTCACCCAGAGAGGCTAAAGAGATCCCTAAGGTTACAGAGAAATCTCCAGAGCAAGAGTCAGCTTTGGAGCTTGGCAAGAAGATGCTCTCAAAACAACCTGAGAGTCCTTGCAGTGTAACCAGTGAAAGCAGCAGCAAAGAGTCTCCAGCATCTCCAGCAGGATCCATACCAGTCATTCCCAAAGTCCGCATCAAAACAATCAAGACATCATCAGGGCAGATTAAGAGAACAGTTACCAGAGTCCTACCAGAGTTTGATCCTGATGTCTTGAAGAAAGGTATTGATTCTTCATCCAATGTTGTCTCTTCTCTACTGTCCACTCCAATCTCGACTTCTGTTTTCTCATCTCCCACCAGAACAACTTTGCCAACCACAGTAGTAGCAACTTCTGGAGGATCTGCCATTGAGGTAACTAAACAAATGACCATCAAACCCGTGGCCACTGCCTTTTTACCCGTCTCAGCCGTTAAGACGGCAGGCTCACAAGTAATTAATCTGAAACTTGCCAACAATACAACTGTAAAGGCCACTGTCATACCGGCGGCATCTGTTCAGAGTGCCAGCAGCGCCATCCTCAAAGCTGCTAATGCCATTCAGCAACAAACTGTCATGGTGCCTGCTTCCAGCCTAACAAACACCAAACTTGTGCCAAAGACAGTCCACCTAACTAACTTAAATCTCTTGCCTCAGAATCCATCAGCAGCTGAGCTCCACCAAGTCCTGACCAAGTCCCAACAACCCATCAAACAAGCTATGTTGGCCCAACAACAACAAAAGAAAGTGTCTCGGGTGCAAGTCCTAACCAGCTCCCAGAGCTCAGTGGTAGAGGCCTTCAATAAGGTTTTAAGTAGCATTAACCCTGTGCCAGTGTATGTACCCAATCTCAGCCCTCCGACTTCTGCTTGTATATCCTTACCATCCCGTGGCTACAAGTGCTTGGAATGTGGTGATTCCTTTGCCCTTGAGAAAAGCCTCACTCAGCATTATGACCGTAGAAGTGTTCGCATTGAGGTCACTTGCAACCACTGCGCTAAAAACCTGGTCTTCTACAACAAGTGCAGCCTTCTGTCACATGCTAGGGGACACAAAGACAAAGGGGTTGTCATGCAGTGTTCACATCTCATCTTGAAGCCAATTCCAGCTGACCAGATGATCCTAGCACCATCAATAACCTCCAGCGCTCCCGCCTCTTCAGCTAATCTTGGACCCTCCATTGTGGGGAGTCAAGGGAAGGGAAACCCAACTACAGTTATCTCTGCACCCTCTTCAGCCCCTGTTGTTGCAGCCATGCCACTGGATAAGGACACCACCAAGGTCTGCAAATCAAATCTTAAGTGCTTGGAGTGCAGTGAGACATTTCAGGAAGAGTCATCTCTTGCAATGCACTACCAGCAGGCTCCTGATTCAGGTGGACAGGTGGGTGCATGTATTTTTTGCAGGGTAAGAGTTAGAAAGGTCCTCAACTTTTTTCAGTGTTGTTGTTGAGCCATTTGAGCTCATTTGAATCAGAGACCAGGCCAATACCAGAAGAGGGTAGAGTCCAGTCTTGAGTACTACAACACACTGGCTAACTCTTACAGAAGTTGTTACAAGTTGTGTTAAGGACTATTTAACAAATTGCTTGTTCTTTTCCTTCATCTAACACAGAAAACCTGCAACATTTGCCAAATGCTACTACCAAACCAGTGTAGCTTTGCTTCCCATCTGCGGATCCATCAGCACAAGTCTCCGTATATCTGCCCTGAATGTGGCGCTATCTGTCGGTCTGTCCACTTTCAGTCCCATGTGACCAAGAACTGCCTGCACTACACACGCAGAGTGGGCTATCGGTTTGTACTGCATTACTCTTTATAATTGTCAAGGCCAAAACAAAAGCCATGATTCGTAGAAATGTCTTTACTTTCATGTGAAAGATGCTTGTTTATTTATTTATAATAATAATAAGAATAATGCATTTTCTTTAATGGTACCTTTCAAAACACCCAAGGACGCTGTTCAGTTGAGTGATATTCATAAAACAAGACAGCAGTACAACAAAACAACAGCTATTTAACATTACATAATATAAAATTAATCAGCGAAAGCTAATTTAAAGATTCATTTTAAGACGTGAAAATTAAGCAAGACGGTGAAATATGAGGGTGCAAGATTGTTAAGAGCTTTAAAATTGAAAAGCTGAATCTTGTACTCCACTCGATATTTAACAGGAAGCCAGTGTAAATGATACTGAACAGGAGAGATGGAGCTCAATGGAGCAGGCTCTAGTAATTATACGGGCAGCTGAGTTCTGGACAAGTTCTTTATGTTTAGTTTATGAAGTTTGTGTGGTAACCCAAATAGGAGTGCTACAAAAATCAGTGCGAAGAGTGACTAGAGGGTTTACAAGAATGCTTTGGAATTGGGTGTGAGAAATGGAGGAAGACAGCTGATGACGGCATATGTTTCAAAAGACAAAGTACCATCAAGGGCAACATCCAGACTCTTAACCTGAGATGGAGTGAAAAGCTGGTGGTTTTTGGATTTGGTTGAATTTAGTGCCAACAAGAAGAGCCTCTGTTTCATCCTCTGTGAAAATGACACAAAATTAAGGATTTAGTCTTTTTCTCTACAGTCCAAAATAGAAGAGGAAAGATGAGTAGAATTTGGCTTGCAAGACAAGTAGAACTGGGTACCGTCCACAAAGCAATGAAAACTAATACCGTATTTCCTAAACATTTAACCAAGAGGTAGTATAACAGGCTGTTTTTTAAATAGGGGTGCATGAACTTGAAATTCAACAACCTTTTCCAAGAGTTTTGAAAGAAATTGCAGATTGGAAATTGTAAAAGTTAGAAAAATTATTAGACTCAGCACCCGTTTTTTTTAGCCTTGGAGTTATTACTTCAACTTAAAAAAATGAAGGAACAACACCTGAGGTGAGAGAAGAATATATAAAATAGGTACTATGCTAGATAAAGAGGATAAACCGGCTTTGACCAAGTCGTGAGTAGATCTAACTGACAAGTGGAAGACTTAAATTGTCGGATAAGACCTTGATGATTGTTGTTTCATTAACAATCAGAAGTTCAAATCTATAAAATAAGGAAAGAAGATAATCTTGGGTAGACAGATACAACAGATCTCATGCCATGTTATTTTGAGGAGTTAATTGTTTATGAATATTGTCAATCTCGGTATTGTAAAAGGTCATATATTTGTTACATAAATCATTAGAATATAGATGAGAAGTAAAGGTATCAGGTGACCGTTAAGATATTTTTTACTGTATTAAACAAAGTACCATCATCTGACCTAGTTATAGTAGAATTATAATCCAATTTAGCTGTTAAGAGAGCATTCTTGCAATGCAGCATGCGATCTGTATGTTACTTTATGAACAGTAAGTCTAGTTTTAATCTATAAGCGTTCCAAGCAACGTCCCTTAGCTTTAAGTTGTCTCAGTTCAGGTGTAAACCAAGGTGCAGAATAAATAAAATAGGCAGTCTGATTGTTTTAAAGGTGCAAGTGTATCAAGCACACTATGCAGTCCCTGATTATAATAGGAAACCAAGTCAACTAGATTAGAAAAGACAGAAGAAACTGTCAAGTCCAACAGAAAAAGCACTTAAATCAATGTCTTAATATTACGAAATGAGATGGAATGACTCGTTTATTTTTTTCTACCATTAAGTTAACAGTGAATGACTTTAACTTGTGATCTGATATGGCCAAGTCCGATGCAAGACAGTTAGGAGTCACACCTGAGCAGCAAATAAGTTCAACAATGTGTCCATTACAGTGAGTTGGAAAATCAACAAATTGTTGTATTCTAATATTATTATTTATACAAAGCAAATAAGGGCTGTAGCGATGCTCAGTGCCACAATATATCACAATTTGAAAATACAGAAAAACGCATTGAGGATATGAATAATTGATTGCAATAAATCATGTATACTTTTAAAAATAAAAAGTAAATTGGGAGTATCAAGTAACAACACTATCTTACATTGAACCAAACTGTAAGATTAGTTTATCCACCTCTACTGACCTCTTTTTATTCTTCCTTCTGAGTTGACTTAAAAGCTTCTATCTATGCATAAAACACGTATTAAAATTAAAAAGCCACCTAAGTGTTTAATTGGTTTTGAGTGGAGCATTAAATGAAGGCTCGTCACGCTTTCAAAACGGCAATCATAGAGCCATTCACTGTTATTATTCTGCCATTCACCCATTGATGCCACATTAAATGGGACTTTGATTATGGAAATAAAACAGAGGGTTATGTTATATTCAAGAGTAACACTTTCTTTGTTCTTCTTTGGCCTTAGATGTGTTCATTGTAGCATCATCTTCGCTGACGTTGCTGCTCTCAAGTCACACATTCAGGGGTCCCACTGTGAAATCTTCTACAAATGCCCCATCTGCCCAATGGCTTTTAAATCGGCCCCCGGTACACATTCCCACGCCTACACCCAGCATCCAGGAGTTAAAATTGGAGAGCCTAAGTGAGTAATTTCTCTATACATTTATAAAATGGTGTGTGATTCATGATCTCGTTTCCCAGTTTCTATTTTTCTTTCTTATGTGTTTAAAGGTGTAAACTTTTTTCTTTTCTTTTTTCTCGAGAAAGCACATGGCGAAGGACAATGTATAAATAACCAGTCATTATAACAAAATAAACTCAGATGGGTCATCTGATTTTATATTCTATTCATTACTTGACAAATGAGTAAATAAATAGACATGAAATATTGATTTGAATCGAAGTAATTGTATTATGTGAGCAGAACACTAGAACAAGAAACTCACACAGCTATGTTTTTCTGGGACAGTGTGAAAGCTTTTATACAGCCTAGCAACCATTACACAAAAATATTTGACCTCAGAGTGCCGCTATATATCAAAAGCAAGCATTTCAGAGATCTGTGTAATATTATTTATTATAAATAATACTAATGGGTATTTTATGCTTTGAAGATGGATAGCGTTGTACCTCTCCAATAAAACCATAAATAATCCACAATGTTGTTTTCCTATTGTGCAAACGCACACATGAACTAAACACTGCCATCCGTCTGACAAAGCAAGCTTGCCGTAATTCTTAGTTGTAGTAGAGTGGAGGGAAACTCAATAGGTGTGTCAAATCGCTTCGTTTAGAACTCATACACCACTGACCTTTTCAGGTGCAGAAAGAAATCATGAACGGTGGCTTTAATTAGTGTGTCCTCTCTTTGAACCCGACCCCCCCTGAAGAGACCTGTTATGTTCATCAGCACTTGTTAATGAAAAGGCCAGATGGTTTGTTTGCACTTCCTGTGTTACCTGTATCCATGTTGGAAACATGACCAGCTGGCTTATTGAAAACTTGAGCGTTTAATGCAGATGTCTGACGCATAAATGAGCTGACAAGCTCCTGGTTGGCATAATTCATTCAACACAGAAAGAGATTGCTGTTTGTTTTGTAATTACAGTTATTTCATCTTATAATGAGGAGGAATGTACACCTACAGGCAGGAACAGTAGGAACAGGCAACCAAAGATTTGAGGAAATACTCTTTTCACTGGAAATGTATTATGTTTTGTTTTCCAGGCTGATCTACAAGTGTTCCATGTGCGACACCGTTTTTACCCAGCAGACTTTGCTCTACACGCACTTTGACCAGCACATATCTAATCAGAAAGTTTCTGTCTTCAAGTGTCCAGATTGTTCGATGCACTACGCCCAAAAGCAGCTCATGCTGGATCATATTAAAGTAAGGGAGTCAAATCTGTGAACAATCTCACTTGCCATTATAAATTGTATTAACTTGTCATTTAAACTGAGATTAAATAGTTTTATTCATCTTGAAATAAGTGTGTGTGTGTGTGTGTGTGTGTGTGTGTGTGTGTGTGTGTGTGTGTGTGTGTGTGTGTGTGTGTGTGTGTGTGTGTGTGTGTGCGCGTGTGTGCATGTGTGCATGTATATGTATATATATACACACACACACACACACACACACACACACACACACACACACAAATGGCATAATAAAACAACATTTTAAAGATTATATAGTATTAAAATATTTATTATAATATTAAAATAATTATTTCTTTCAAGTCCATGCATGGGACCTTAAAGACCATCGAGGGCCCTCCGAACCTGGGCATCAATCTCCCTCTCAGCTCCAAACCTACTAATTCCATGAGTCCGAATAACAACAACAATAAGGAAAGCAGCTCTATCAACATCCTCGACAAGGGAGAAAAGAAACCAACATCTCCGACAAAGAAGAACAGTAATGGGACAGAGCTTCCCAAAAAAGTCTCATCATCCACCTCCTGCCCTGGCTGGACCTGCAGGGAGTGCGACCGCTTGTTTACACAGAGAGAAGTGTTCATCTCACACATGAAAAGAGAGCATGGGAAGGTAAAACACAAGAAAGCACAGCTGTTTCATACCAGTATTAGTTCTAATAATTATTTCAAACGCAGTTTAGTCTATAGCAGTGCTTCTCAATTATTTTCTGTCACCCCCCAGGAAAAAGTAAACATTTTGCGCACCCCCCTCCCCCCATTTTGGAATTTTCGCCCTATTGTTTCCATGGCGATGCGTCATGCTTGTCACGTGACATACCGCAGTCACAAAAAGCGCTGTATGATAGATGTATCACATTTATTTAGTTTTTTCTTTTTTATTTGATATTCCGATTCTCAGATATGTGGAAGTGAATCTGTTCTGTCGTTAATTTGTATAATGATCATGTTCGTTGATCTGTGAAGCCCGACGGGCGCTGCTGTGTTAGTTTGCGTCGCAGTTCAGAGACTCTGATCTGTCGGATTTACAGCACATCAATTCAGTCACTTCTTCTGAAATACGTGATAGTAAGTGGCCAGTGAAGTGGGAGAAGAATAGAGTGAAGTTTATAGTTACCAATACAATGTGTATCTGATAATAAAATGGATGGATTGCTATTTCCTCTTTTATAGACACCCGTGTGTATTTTCAAAGTATAAATGTATTGTTTTGCCAGTACTTATGAGTATTTAAATGTTTGAAACCTAAAAGAAACCTTATGTGGTTGAAAACACTGAATTGTTGTGATAAATGACAAGCTCTGAGCGCGTCTTTTTGTGGATCAGTGCCAGATATCGTGTGAAAACACGTGTGAATTTAGAGGTTGATCACGTGACTCATATGAACACTGGTGTGATCGTACACGTCAAATGGTGAAGTTTTTTTTTTTTTAAATCTGAACTTCATATCTGCTGCTCTTGTTCAGTGCAAGAAAACCTACTCCCTGGCAAAAAAAGCATGTTCCCCAGGGTCACGTGCCCCAGGCATCGCCCCACTTTTTGAGAACCACTGGTCTATAGGAAGGGTCTGGAAGACACATTATGAACGTTAATGTAGTGTATGTACAGTATTACTCACGTATGAGCTAGATTATGATCAATCTTTTTCTTTCTTCTACACCAGCAACTGAAAAAGCATCCGTGTCGACAGTGTGAAAAGTCCTTCAGTTCCTCTCACAGTTTATGTAGACACAACCGAATCAAACACAAGGGTCTACGGAAGGTCTATTCTTGTCCGTGAGTATCGTGTGTTTCTGGACCATCCATGATTGCTATGTCCATCACGTTTCATGCTTAAAACACATCTTTTTAATTTAAAGCTAATCACAAACATTTATAAGTGTTCAACTGATTGTTTCTTGGGTTTTCTCAGACACTGTCCGGAGCCTAGTCGCACTTTCACCAAAAGACTGCTGCTAGAGAAACACATTCAGTTGATGCATGGCATCAAAGACACAGACGCCAAGCTTCCGACAGATTCCAGCAGTACAGAGACCACCGTGGACAAAGAGCAGGTAACCAACAGACAGACTGGGATAGTGCCATAAATTGAAAATAATTATCAGCTTATCATAATCAACCAGAATGTTTAAATTTCAGTGCCTTCCAAACATACTTTTTTAGTGTAGCTTGAAGCATTGTAGTCATTTTGTATCCTCAGTTACCCAGTCCTAAACGAAAGCACCACCCCGAAGACGAGGATGCCGAGAGGGAAGAAGAAGTGGAGGAGGCCGGAGGGGACGTGACTCCTGGTCAGCGGTCCAAGAGCTCATCCTCACAACCTCTAAAGAAACTAAAGATCAACGTCTTCAAAACACACAAATGCGCCGTGTGTAGCTTTACCACCGAGGACATCGTACGTTTCCACGAGCACATTCCCCAGCACAAGACCGACGTCTCATCCTACCAGTGCCGTGAATGCGGCCTGTGCTACACCTCGCATCACTCCCTCTCCCGACACCTGTTCATCGTGCACAAGATGAAGGAGGCCCAAGGACTCGGACGTCACAACGGTCAGCAGGAGAATACGCCCAACCCAGAGGCCAACGACGGTATCCCAGATACTCAATGTAAAGTATGTTCCAAAACTTTTGAAACCGAGGGAGCCGTAAACACACATATGCGGACACATGGAATGGCCTTCATCAAGTCCAAACGGCTGAGTGCAGCTGAGAAGTAAGAGCCAGGTGCTGCCCCCTAGTGGATGGGTGTTGGTTTGCAAGGAGTTGTTTGTATGTTGTGATAGAGAACGTGTAGAAATGTTTCCCTTTGTATTCCTTCACTCTGGCCTCTTTGTATGCTCGTTTCTTGTGCATACGTATACATATATATAAATATACATATATATACGAAATGTATAAATCTATACACACAGATTGTGTGTTTAAAGATGTGTAATATATAAAAAACTGATTTATGTGTATTTAATTATCTATGAGAACACATTTTGTATACTTTATGATAGATGTTTGTATGCGTGTTGGATAGACCTTTTTTTATAGATTTCTTTTTGTTTTCTATTTTAGACTGTTCTCGTTGTTTTCTCGTGGGAGCAGATTCTGTCCAAACGTCTTGGGATGCACTTTCGGTCCTAATTCCCGAACTGCTGCTGCTAAAAAAGTGCACAGAATGTCACAGTTACACTACTCGGTGAGACATTTAGCACCTGAAAAGGACAATCAGTCCGCAAAAACAGGCGTAAAATGGAGTTTGAAGAATTGAGCCCGAAAGATTGTGTTCTGCAAGTTAGTCGTCCACTTAAAACTACTTTAATTTAGCACTACGGAAGAACAAGACATGAAAGTAGTTCTTTACATTTTTCTATCTCAGCCACTGCCAAGAGGTCGTGTTGAATCGATATGTGCTTTTTAACTTTAAGGTGTCGTCACACCCAGACGATTCCCCTCACTTCATTTCTTCTCGGGCAGCTTTTTCCAAATCATAACTTTGAGTTATGTTTGTTTAATTTTGCATTAAGGATTATCAATATACTACAGTGTGTCAGCTTTGACTTATCAAGAACCGCATTTCGAATTCATACCCATTTTGGGGTTCTTTGGGAAGCTTTTATTTGTCATTTGAATCGAAAGATATGTGAATTTTTCAATGAAACAAATCCTGAATATAACGTCCTTCTCTATATATGACAGCCCACTCAGAGTTTTCTCATTCATGGAATCTGTAAATCATAAGTGCTTATATGCTACGCATTGTGGTCAAGTGCCTCTGGCGCTCAAAAGCCAAATGTAGATCTTAATTTATGTGTTTTTATTTTTTTATTTTTAGAGCAGCATGTTATGGAAAATCTCGAGTATAGTGTTCAAATGACTCACATGCTAAGTGTGATCAAAAGGATGGTGGTCAAACAACAAATGCTGCCTTCAATATTAATGAATGTTCTGGTCAAACATGAAACAAGCTGTAAAAGTTCTTTGCATTTTTTCCCCCCTTCTAATTCAGCTGTAGCATTTAATTTCAATGTTTCACCTTATGATGAGTTCAATCGGTCTTTTTTTATTTCTCAAAAAGCTGTATTTTGCTCTTTTTTTCTTTTGATTTATGAGTACTATTGAGGACGCATATGTGCATGAGAGAAGCCATTCACAGTGGTTGTTCTGTTTTATAGAATGTCTTGCTGATGTTCGGTAGACCTTGTTCTATGTTTGTGCATTAATAAATGATACAGAAATATCTAACATGTCTGAAGAGCTATGGACTCTCATTTGGGCAACTAAAAGTCAGGATTCTTAGAATAAGGGACCAGTGTGAAACATGATTGTGTGTGAGGCATTAGAGAAAGTATTGTTTTAAAATGATATTCATCTTTCCTCATTGAATATCAGTGAATATTTTGTCAAGCGGAGTTCCCGCTTGGGTTTCATTGAAATATTATAAGGAAATTGTTGACATTCAATAAGAGTATAGCAATACAAAACTTATGCCGATTGCATCCCTCAGATGATTTGGTCTGAAATGTTTTTTTCAGATTTTGGTCTACATCTAATCATGACCACATTCACAAAACAAACGTGTTGTTGTTGAGTTGTTCATTGGCCTCCCAGCGGTAAAGGTTTGGTTTGGGTGGGATGACCAGACTAGCATCCGAGCGTGGCATTTTGATTTCCATGGTCATTTTGAATGGTGGGAGAGTATGACTGGTCCTCCCATCATGTGTCCTGATCTCACATTATTTAAACCAGTGAAACAGCCACAATGAAACACTGTTCAAGATGCTACGGTTAACATGGAGTGCTGTCAGTCTGATGTTCTTGTTCGTTTGCCACGATGCATGTGCCTGGAATGTGTCGATAAAATGCATGGAGGACACAAAAGCCTTCCTCACGGAATTACAGAAAGAAACTCCAAGCAAATACGCAGTCTTGAGTAAGTATATTATATTTATTTATTTTTGATTTTTTTTAAATAATGTTATCATTTTAAATTATTTCATATAAAATTTCTATTTGTATAACAGTTGCTCGATTTGATTTACATTTGTACACGCACATGTATAAATATGTTAGATGCAATTAATTGCAATTAATCATTTTGACAGCACTAATATATATGTGTGTTTATAGTATCTTCATATTTATTGTTTATAATCTTTCAAAAATGTGTTATTTTTGCATTAATATTATCTTATTTTTTTGTTTTCTATCCATTATTGATTTTTAATATTTATAAAATGCTAAATTCTCACAGTGCTGTTTTTCAAATTATGTATTCTGTTTTTTTTTTGTTATATTCGTTATTTTATATTTATTTTTTATTTTTTAGACTTTTCACAGTTAGCGTTAAATTTTAATTATTACTGATTCTTTTTTTCAGTATTTTTTCTTATGTTTTATTGACTGATGATATTTGAAACATTAAAATGTTGTAGAGATATTTATTTTTCATATTCTATACTCTATCTTTAATTTTTAATTCACTACATTAAATTTAGTTTTTTATTTTATCCATGTGTATTTATGTATATATATATATATATATATATATATATATATATATATATATATATATATATATGGATATATGGATAAAATACACATGGATAAAATAAAAAAACTAAATTTAAATAAATATAATAAATTAAAGATAAGTATGGTGTGATTGTATTATATATTTATTTATTTATTTTTATTGTATTTATTTTTTTTCCAATTTTTCTTTCCTGCTCCACTTGTTGTAGTGTATGATGCATTTGGGAAGATTGGCAGTGATGTTGAGGGAGGGAACGTGAACAGACCCGGATCTCTGAGAGAATGTCTGTCTGTGGAGGGCCCAGAGTTCAGAGGACAGTACTGCCAGGTGTTCCTCAAACAGGTACACTCACACAAACACTGAGAAAAAAAAAGATAGATAACGTGGCATATTTTTACAATAAGAGTGTTATGTTACATGCCAGTGTCTTATACAAATATTGCAATATGATTAAACTACCGGATACTGTCTGGAATGGAGATGAAAGATAATTTTTCTTTTTTTGTTGCAGGATATTGTGGAGTATTTTGTGGGTGTTTGTGTTCCAGACTCTTGCACACAATCAGATGTCCAGACGCTAGTGGTTTATGGTGAGTGAAATAATTGTTTCTGATATACACAAAGTCCCCAACAGTATTTGAACAATTATGCCACCCTTAAAATATCTTTGTCATTGCATTAAACTTGTGTAATTTATACAGTATACAATTGGTATACTGTATAAATTACAAATCTAGTGTAGGTATAAAGGATACACAACTGATTACTTGTGTGTTTGTTACTGCAGATGCATTTGTACAGAAGCATATCTCTTTGCTTCCTTCTGTGCCTTCAATCTTGATGTCAGATTCCACATTGGGCATATTTATGATTCAATGCCTTGGTGATTCCCCCCATGTTGACCTGTCTGCTATAGTCTGCCTGTGAGTAACACACACACACACACACACACACAGAGAGAGACGGAGAGATCACAGGTAGACGAGGGAGACAAATACCTGTTTACACCTGGTATTTTAATCCGTTTCTTTTGTCCACTTTCAGCTGTTTCTATCCTGATTTCTTCAAGGGGGGGGGGGATTATGGGCGGGTAAATGTATGGGCTTTTTCCTTATGCTTTTTCAAACATAAGGAGAGCATCACCTTTTGATTCTGCTCTGATAGCGTCAAGACACCACCGAATGCTGTGAGTGTGTCTTAAAAATCAGGAATGGTTTCTCGGGGGACTACAAACCATTTAATGCAAAAGCATTGACATAATTTTTCCTCCCATCTCATATTTTTCACCATGTCCCTCAATAGGCTCCGTACATGTGCCCAATATTTGTATCTGTGGTTTCCAGGGTGTTGCTATGCAGTTGCTACGATATTTTAAGACTTTTGTGCAGTTGCTATGGTGCTGCCATGAAGTTGATAAGATGTTTTGACACTTTATGCGGCTGCCTGGGTGTTCTGGGTGGTTGCTAGGATGTTGGTAGGTAGATACAAGGTTGTTCTTGGTGGTTGCTAGGGGTTTGCTATGCAGTTGCTAAGGTATTTTAAGACATTTATGCAGTTGCTAGGGTGTTCAGGAAATTGCAATGCTGTTACTAAGGTGTTTTTGATAATTCATGCAGTTGTTAGATTGTTCTGGGTGGTTTTTATTGCATTGTTATGCAGATTCTAAGATGTTTTGAGACATGATACAGTTGTTAGATTTTTTTTTTTCTGGTGGTTGATAAGTTGTTGCTAAGCAGTTGCTAAGGTGTTTGGTTGTTCTGGGGGTTTCCTAGCGTGTTGCTCAATAGATGCTAGGTTGTTCTGGGTGTTACTAGGGCATTGTTATTCAGTAGCTAATGTGTTTTGATACCAAACACTTGTCAGGTTGTTCTGGATAGTTGCTAGGGCATTGCTAGGTAAATGCTATAAGGATTATTTTCTTGGAGCAAAAATATCAACAAGTGTGTAAGTAACATTTTAAAGACTGAATGAGTGTTTTTTTTTGTCTCAGGTTTGTGTGCTGTGCTTTATTGGCACTTCCTCTCATAGCTTCCATCTATGTGGCATTAATAAAAAGGAAGAGAATGAGAGAGGTGAGGCCAGTGGTGGGATTTGCTCAAACCTCAAATACCAACCAATACGGCGCTGTCTTGACTAATGGCTCGGCCAATCAAAGTAAGGAATGCAGTCCTGCTCCTGATGCCAAACAAAAGAGGAATCCAAATGAAGAAAATGACCAGCAGGGCAAGTACACACAAAGAAACATATAGATAGACTTCTTAGCATTTATAGCAAATGTGACTGTACTGATTTAACCCATTTTCATGGATTCTATCTTTACTTTTCATGCCCATTCCTTGCATTATTTCCCCCTTTTCCCCTCCTCTATCCTCATATTCTCTTTTCTCAGCGGTTTTATCATGCCTTAAGGCGCTCTCTGTGCAGAACAACAGTCAGGGGGTGCTTGTCATGGAAAGCTCTGGAAGTAGTTATTCCTCTCTGAATGGCATCCGTATCCTCAGTCTGCTCTGGATCATCTCAGGCCACACCGTGCAGCTCAGTGCATGGACTAACCTGGGTGAGAGTGACGGGGAGATATCTGTATACCTTGACTTTGAAAAGTCTTGTTTGTGTCTTTCACTCACCTGATTTGTTTCAATGTAGATAATGACAAGAGGTGGAAGGAAATGGTAGAGAAGAACCCTCTGTATGTTTTGGCCTTCAGTGGGCCAGTGTATCTAGCGGTTGACTCTTTTCTGCTGTTGGGGTAAGACCATCTTTGCAATAGAGACCAAAAGCCATGTTACAGAAGTAATAAATCCATTCATTTTCTCCACAGGGAAATTGTTTTTATCGATAACGTTTATAAACCTTTAAAGCAGTGGTTCTCAAATAGTGGGGCGTGGAGCGATGCCAGGGGGGGCGCGCGTGACCCTGGGGAACATGCTTTTTTTTTGCCAGGAAATAGGTTTTCTTGCACTGAACAAGAGCAGCAGATATAAAGTTCAGATAACCATCCCCGCATCCTTTGACGTGTACGATCACACTGGTGTTCATATGTGTCACGTGATCAACCACTAAATTCACACGAGTTTTCACGCGATATCTGGCACTGATCCAAAAAAAGACGCGCTCAGAGCTTGTCATTTATCACAACAATTCTGTGTTTTCAACCACATAAGATTTCTCTTAGGTTTCAACAAGTTGATCCAACAAGTTGGTGACTATTTTGAATTATTTATTATACAGCGCTTTTTGTGACTGCGGTATGTCACGTGACAAGCATGACGCGTTGCCATGGAAACAATAAGGCGAAAGTTCCAAAATGGGGGGAGGGGGGGCGCGCAAAATTTCTACCTCTTCCTAGGGGGGCAGAAAATAATTGAGAAGCACTGCTTTAAAGACAGCCTTCGAGTATGAGCTATGAAGTTGCTAATCGATGGTATTTGATCCTGTTAAAGCCGTCAGTCTGCATTATTTATTCTTATTTTTAAAATAATAAATGTTAAACAGTAGAATATGTGATGGAAAATTACATAGCCCATGATGCTATACAGAAGATTCCACCAATATGAGAGTTGAAAAAGGGAAAACGCACCATGAAGCACTGCGAATGACATAATCGAATCAGTCTCCGTCTCTGCAAGACAATCCTCAAAAAGGGAAAGATTTCGTAGGTGGTTTTGTTATTGGTTAGGGTCCTTGTCACTGTCTGCTTAAGGCAGTACCTGCAACCCAATCCGGTTGCACAGGCAGTCCTGCTCCTCCAGGATGGCACATCCATATGTGCTTTTTCAAGGTGGTTTGGTGTGTCTCCCAGCACAGTTTCAAGAGCATGGAGAAGATACCAAGAGACAGGTCATTGCACAAAGAGAGCTAGACAGAGATGTACAAGGGTAACAACCCAGCAGCAGGACCGGTGTCTGCTCCTTTGAGCTTGGAGGAACAGGAGGAGCACTGACAGATCCCTACATAATGACCCCTAGCAGGACACTGGTGTGCATGTTTCTGACCAAACTGTCAGAAACAGACTTCATGAGGTTGGCATGAGGGCGTGAAATCCTCTAGTGGGACCTGTGCTCACAACTCAGCACCGTGCAGCTCGATTGGCATTTGTCAGAAAACACCAAAGGTCCACCATTGCCGCCACATTCTCTTCACGGATAAGAGCGGGTTCAAACTGAGCACATATGACAAACATAAAAGAGTCTGGAGATGCCGCATAATATGCATTTAAAATAAAGTATAATCAAAAATTTAACCATGTTGCATGATACAATCTCTAACTTGTGAGAATAACTGGCCTGTTAATATTGACAGTGTCTTGTTTGTTTGGTTGTGTCAGTGGTCTTCTGAGTGCCAAATCTCTGTTGAATTCCATCCAGAGGTCAGATGACAACTTCAGCTTCAGTCTGGTGGCTCATTTCCTCTTCAAGCGGTTCAAGCGGTTAAGTTTTATCTTCAAAGCTTCCAGTCAAGATGCGTGTTAGTTCCACACCATTTTTTTTCAGGGTTGATTTCCTGATAATCATTTGCCTTTATATCATCTATTTATTTTCCAGGATTCAACCTCTCCACCTCTTCATCGTGTGCCTAACCATTGGACTCTTCTCCGTCGTTCAGAGAGGGGTCTTCTGGTTCATAGCAGAGGATGAGGTCTTCAGCTGTAAGAAATACTGGTGGTCAAACCTGCTCCTCATTAACAACCTGTTCACCATCACAGACATTGTATGTCATGAATCCTTTGATTGATCTGATCACTTCCCTTCAGCATATGGTTAAAAGTTCATGACATTGCAATAAAAAACGAACTTTTTTTGAAGTGTGCCCCCTGGACGTGGTATCTCTCCATTGACTTCCAGTTCTATGCAACAACGCCTTTTCTGATCTTCCTATACAGAATGTAAGTGATACATTTTTTCTTTAATGACTAGCGAGAATTTATTTGAAATTACAGTATATATTTTTTGTAACATTATAATTTAATATAATATAATTGAATGCATCCTTGCTGATTAAAAGTATTAATTTTCAAAGCCTGAGATAAATACGATTAAAAGGGAATAATGAGTTATGAGAATGTAACACAAAACATATTAATAGTTGTAAAAATGGGCTTTTCTTGAAACAAGCCGTGATTTCTCATTTCTTTCTTTGGGGTAAAATGTGTAAAGTTCTTGACAAGTGTTGCGAGATTCACCAATGTGAAGTTTGCCAATTGTTTTCAGGTCATAATCCACACCTCTTGCTTATTTCCAGGAACAAAAGTGCGCTTGTCATTGTGTCTTCAGTTCTCCTAATGCTGACTAGTGTGACAGGAGCTCTGATCACCGCCTTCCAGCATCTCCCTGTGCATCAGCCAACCACATTGTAAGAGATCTTTTTATTATTATTGCATCACTGAGAAAACACTTCTTATGAAACGAAATCACACAGGCAAAGTCAACATTTCTAAAACACAATGATTACGCCACTAGTAGCTGCCAATTCAATACAGAGTTGGTTTTAATAACAAGATTTAGTTCAGGTCAGTTCACCCCAAAAAAATTCTGTCATCAAGTATTCACCATTATTTCATTCCAAACCTGTAAGGCTTTCGTTCATCTTCGAAACACAATTGAAAATCTCTTTGATGAAATCTTAGAGGTTTCTGTCCCTCCATTGACAGCAACACAACTGACACTTTGATGCTTCAAAAAGTTCAGTGAGACATAATAAAACTAATCCATTTGAATTGAGCGGTTTAGTCAGTAGACTGTATACATTTTATATGATGAACAGATTCAATTTAGACTTTTATTCACTTAATCACCACCTACTCAACCAGTCTTGCTAGATGTACTTGTGCCTCATTGGTTCTTTTAGGAGCTCAAACATGCTGTGTAACATGAGAATGAACCTCATTGGTTCTCTCATGTCAAGCAAGCATTGATGAATGTGTCTGGGTTTTGCTACATTCGGTCTAGTCATTTCTTGGTTTTGTGGCAGAGCTCTGACACTACCGTAATGTCTCGTATTTGATGTGTGTGCGCACGGCTTCAAGGATTTGAGCCGCGCGCACGCTTTTCTGTGTAACGTCTTATGTGTGGGTTATGATGTCCGATCCCGAGGCTGGTCTTGTCTGGTTTCGGTTTGAGTCGGCATTTGGACATTCATGACCCGTGTGTTCGTCCTTTTCGTGCGCTCTGTTTTGTGAGTGGGCGCGGTTCTCTCTAGGTCCGTGTGCAGTGTTGTGAGCACGCGGTTTGTGTTTTCATCAGCCGCGTGCTTTCATGTTGCGTCTTTGTTTAGTTGGCTGCGTGTTCGTGTTAATGTGTAACCCTCCCACCTTGTTTCCCTGCTTAACTTTTGTTCTCACCAATTGTCCTTACTCCTGTGTGTATTTAATCTCCTCGTGTTTGCTGTCCTGTGTCGCGTCGTTGACGTTATTCTATGTCGTTCCAGTTTCATGCCCTGCCTTGCCTTGTCTTGCCTAGTCTAGTTTCTAGTTTTCCCCCCTGGGACTGTTTATGTTTGACGTTTTGTTTTATTTTGTTGAGTCCTCGCTCTCCTAAAACCTGACAGAATGTTTGTATGTGAATAAAAGCCTGTTCCTTCATTCGTAAATTCAGTCTATTTATCATATAAAACGATCGTGTCTCTACAGAAAATTTGGACTAAACAGCTCCGTATGAACTTTTTGATGCATCAAAGTTAATTGTGTGGACTGTCAGTGGAGGGACAGAAATGTCTCAGATTTCATTACAATTCCTTAATTTGTGATTCAAAGATGAACGAAAGTCTTGAGGGTGAGTAAAGGACAAATCGACAAAACCCTTTGGGTCAACTAACCCTTTAAATGTTACCTAACGCTTTCAAATTGTTTTTTAAATGTAATTCATTCATATTCTGTACTGGCTTACGTGTTTTCAGGGCCTTCGAAAGCTATTTTCAGTATTATTACAACAAACCCTACACAAGATATGGGCCGTATCTGCTGGGCATTCTTGCTGGAATATACATGACAACCAAGAAAGAGACACTTATAAAACATCAGGCAATTTCTTTAATACTTTTCATTCAGTCTCAGTATTAGTTTTTACATCAAAAATGAGTTTTCGGTCACATAACGGATCATTTTTGCAATGTGACAGTGGCAGGTCATCATAGGTTGGCTCTGCTCCCTGTCAATCATGGCCCTCTTAGTTGGATTGGCCTATGTGCTGAGAGATGTCCCGCCCTATCCGTCCATTCCCCATGCTGTTTATCAGGGGATGCACCGCTCGCTTTGGGCTCTGGCTCTGGTCTGGATCATCCTGGCCTGTGAGGAAGGACACGGAGGTAACAAGAAGAGCTTTGAAAACTCAAATTGTAGTAAAAAATTATAATTAAGGCATAACGTACTGTCAGCCAATCGAAAAACAAACCCTAACAGGAGGGCGCTTGTGTCACCCTAAAGGAGTTAATTTCTGTGCTAAAGACTAGCTGACACTACGTTATTCCCATTATTACATGGCTATTACTAAATAAATATGCATGAACATTGATTTGGATTAAAGTTATTTTATCAAGTGAGAATAAAGAGACCACATAGTGTTATAAGGCATGAAACCAGCTGTGTAATAATAACAAATCATTTTAATAAGCACCTTTCCACCATAATTAACCATCAGCCAAATAAAATGCATGTTAGTGGTGTTCCTAAATATTAATCTCTCTGTCCAGGGTTTGTGGATACAATTCTGTCTTTAGGCCTGTGGGCTCCTTTGTCTAACATCAGCTTTGCCTGTTATCTGATCCACCCCATTATTATTATACTTTACAATGGCAAACAAGAGACAACCATGCACTACACAGACTTCAACTTTGTAAGTATTCTCTTCAAACATTTGGAAATGAGATTATGCAGAACAGTTACTCTGTTTAGTTTTAGTTAGTATTTCACATCACATGTGGATGTACAGTACACTATCCTGCAATTGCCCAACAAATGAACCAATTAAGCTCACATATCATATATCTTTATATACAAATTAACATTAGTATTAATAAATTTTGTAGAATGTATTTAATGTTAACCAATGAAGTTAACAAATGAATCAATTTATTATTTACAGATTTTATATTTCCTTGTGAATTTGTTTTACACGTCATCTGTATGTAATTTTAGACTGTAAAAAAATTAAAATATGAATTTATGAATATATTCATATGAAACATTAGAAAAAACACCCAGAAGAAAATAACAGTATAATCTATAACTATGTTAAAAAAACAGTCAGCTTAAGGTAGCTAAATTAAGGTAGCTAAAGTACTAAATGTGATTAAATGTCAAAAGATGAGCATAATTAAAATAACAAATGTACAAAATTACAAGATATGATAGTTTTATTACAAGCTGTTCACACATTGGCAATAAAAAAGAGATTAATAGCCAGAAAGTCTCTTATGGTCACTACAGCTGCATTTATTTGATCAAAAATACAGTAACATCTCTAATATCATTGTGAACTATCATTACAATTAATCATTAAAATAAATTTATTTAAAAACTTAGTTTTTTCCTTTTATAGCAAAGCTGAATTTTCAGCATCATTATATCGGTCTACATTGTCATATGATCCTTCAGAAATCATTCTAATAAGATGATTTGCTGATCAAGAAACATTTCCTATTATTATCATTGTTGAAAACAAAAGTCCTGCTTCATTCCCTAAAAACTGGATGAAGAGAAGATTTATATTTATAAAATTAAAAGAATAGTAAGTGAAGCAGTAAACCTCAATTCTCTGAAAGCCTCAATTTAAATGTAATTAACTTTTCCAAAACTGTGATAAACCTTTTAAATAATTAGCAGGTCCAATATGATTCAAGAACAAAATCTTCCAAAAACAGTTCAACAAAGGCATCAACTATTATAGAAAGTTCATTGTGAAAACAGATTCTTTGAAAGTAAAACACAAAAAAACAAAAAAAACGTGTTTGGAATGGAAATCTTTTGCAACACTGTAAATGTCTTTACTGTCACTTTTTATCAAGTCAAGTCATGGTGAACTGTTCATTCTCTTTCTGGATCATTTTTAATTAGCATTTTGTTCTCTTTTCTCTCGTTTTCTGTCCTCAGTTCTACCTGTTTCTGGGTCACCTGCTGTTGACAATCTCTATAGGTTACGTGTTAACTGTGCTAATTGAAAAGCCGTATCTCTTCCTGTCGAAATGAAAAGTTCTGCTTCATTCCCTCAAAACTGGAAGGTGAAGAGAAGATTTACATATATGTATTTAAGAGAAAATAGAAGATTTAATTACAGTATATTTGTTAATTTATTCTCTTTGTACCTATTTCATTTTCTGAAAGCAGTAGATTACTCTTAAAATAAATGATGGCCTATATTGATGTACAGAATTAATAGATGATTCGTAATGTAAGACTCACTGGGAGTAGAAACAATTTACCGTGATGGTACTATGGTATAATGTTTGGCATCGGATGGCAGCAGCACTTGATGTTAAAACAACCTGTTTTTTTGAGGTACTGTCTAGGAATAATGCAGGAAATGTCTCCGCTGAATAATGGAATGATGTCATGCATGACAAACACCTCAAGTGTGAGCAGCTCAAGACAATAAAACATTGACCAGACGTCAGCATGTGAAGTGTATTTGAGGTGACCACGTCTTGGCAGGAAGTGAAAGATGAGTCATTTAACAATCCATCATTGTAAATAAATAAAAAATCACAAATCATCCCATTAGTCACTTCAGAAAGGAAGGCTTGCGAGTAAAAATACCGCATAGCATGCTCTTACCCACCTGAGTGCCTGGTGTAATCAGGTAAGCCACAACATCACAATCAACACCAAGTGGTCAATCAACTCTTCAAGAGGCCAATTATCTATCTGACAGCTTAGAAATTACAGAACTACTTTAAAACTACATGCGACTCATTTTGAACTTTGCGTAACAAGTTCAGGCTCAAATTCACGGGTTGTAATAATCCTTACTTAACACTAGCTAATTACTGCATAGTATACTCTATATAAGTCGACTTAGTTGGGAAATTTAAGAAAATAGTTAGTGAAGCTGTAAACCTCAATTTTCTGAAAACATAATTTGAATCTAATTAACATTTCTGAAACTGTGTTAAAGAGGTTAAATACGGTAGCAGTTCCAAAAAAAGGTTTCTTTATGATTTTTATTATTTTTTTGGTATGCTCTGTTTTTTGTCAAATGATGTCAAATGTAAGAGGTTATCCAGGTATTATATGGGTACAGAAAATTCACACTGTGCACAGTACGCATATGAACAGTATTTACAGTAGCAAGCTTTTTGTAGCATGTAGTACTTCTTCAACCAACCAAAATCCAAGTTTGTGCTGAATCTTTTATTCTTTATAACCTAAGTGAGTGCTTAGGAGCTTCTGTCACGTTTTCACGTTAACACCAAAGATTTTCAATGAGATTTAAATCTGAAGGCTATACAGGCATCCCAAGAATATTCTACGCCTGATCCCTCAACCAAGCTTAAGTAGATTTGGATGTAGACTTTGGTATGGCTGTCCTGCAGGAAAGTCCATTGATCATCAAGCTTCACTCTCATCACCATCTTTGCCAAAATGGCTTGATACTTCAGAGCATTCATGATGTCCTTCATACAGTCAAAATTTTCACTTCCTGCAACAGCAAAGCACCCCAAAACTGGAAAAAGACTGGAACATGCTCAAACATGTTTACGGTGTTCTTCTACTCATAAACTTCTCCTTTTCTGCACCAGAACCGCTGATCCACGGGTCCAAGCTGTTTAAAATTTGGTCATATCACTCCATTTAAACATTCTTCCAGTACTCCACAAGTGTAACCAAATTAATTTTAACATATTCAAATCAACGTTTTATGTTCTTCTTGGTCAAGAGTGGCATTCGGCAAGTTGTCCTGGGAGGAAGACCATGCTTGTCTAGTGTTATTCTTCTCACTTCTCACTGGGCTGCGATTTTTATTTCCTAGCATGCTTTGCCATGATATTCGAAAGGTTAAAATGCTAAAATCAAGCAATATAGAATGTTTTCTGTGCTTGATTATTGTTAAGTGAGAGATTTAGTCGTGTTCAATGTTTTGCTATGCTAATTTAGAAAAGTTTCTGTTATGTTGGGTATTTTGGGCGACAAAATGCCATCATGTCGATGATTGAAGCATGAGCTTGATTTGAGAACAGATATAAAATATTATATAATTTCATATATTGCTGTATTCATTCATTATGTTGATGATATCAAAGCATTGTTACCAAATAGCAAGTTAGCATCTATTGAGTTAGCTAGTATGCTAGCCAAGTCTCCACTACTAAAAATATTTAAAATTGAGATTACACAATAGTTTTAAGTTAAATGTATCAATTAGTTTACTGAAGCATTTCAAATGAAGAGCAATTAGAATATAGATAGAATATAGTTTAAGTATACAATAAATATATTATACAATATACAAAGCTTCTTCTTTTAAGTTATACTTAAACTTTTTTTTTAAAACATGCAACTGATTAACTTACATTTTTTGAGTTTTGCCAATTTATTTGGTTTTACAGTGTAGACAATGCTTAAAAAACTGTATATTCTATCCTCTAGCCCTAAACTTACCCTGAATACAACCTTCACAGAAAACAATGCATTTCTACATTAAAAATAAACAAATAAACATTAGTATAATTTATAAGCTGTTTTCCTCACAGTAATAAATAAAATAAAATATAAATGTAATTAAAAGCTTTTAATGATATTATATGACATTTCTACAGTCAGAAAAGGTTTATTCATGTTAGTCGTTATTGAAAGAGCCTGAAGTCTGACATCCATCTTTGAAAGAGTATCACCAAATTTATTTACAACACTACATTTAAAGTTAATATCTGTTATTCGATTGTAATGGTTATGTTATTTTACATTGTAATGTAAAAGCTTACAGGATGATTAACAGGTCTATAGCGCCACCTTGTGGATAAAATGATAAAAAGATGAATATGATTAAGAAACATCATCAGGAAGGTTTACCACTTTTGGTCATGAGCACAACATGACTCCTACACTGAACTATGTTTTACTGGCACTATACCTATGACGTTTGTTTGACGTAATCATAAGCTATTTGAGAGCTGTGAAACTGTTTTAGCAGGTGGTCTTGTTATAACTGCATGCTGACTTTGTCAGAATGTCTTCCAGTTGTTGAATGTCTTAGATCGTTCTTCCTATTCTGCTTCGTGGATGAATTCACATATGACCAATTCAAAGGTTTAGTTAAGGTTAGCCCCTGTGAGTCACTTTGTCCTGACTTGTTTTTGTTTTTGTCCTGACTTGCTTTCTGCCCCTCTTGGCCTCCTTTGACCCCCCTACTGTGCATGTATATCATGTATATAGTGATTCATAGGGTGTAGCAAGAAGATGCCCTGTGCAATAACACATACTAGTGAAGTTATAATTAACTGACTTTAGAAAGCTGACACTCTGGACGTTTTCCATATCTCCACTCAAGAATGCTTCAGGTTTTGTGCCAGAACAGGACTAGATATCTAAGCATGTGTCTGGATTGGGAATAACAACACAATTAAACACTTAACAAGCTTATTTTTCGAGACTGTTGGAGTGATTGCACAGAGATTACATATATAGACTGTACATGGGTCATTCATTTCCTCTGTACATACGCAAACACACCTTGTTGTTATTCCTCTTGAACACTTCTACAGTCTAAAGTGTTAAATCACAAATGCCTGTGCAATCAGTCCATCAGTAACAAAAACGAGGTTGTTAATTGTATTGTTATTCCCAACTGTTTTTTTTTTCAACTGGGTTTATATGATCTCACAAACACAACATATACACTACCGTGCAAACACAAATCTCTTATGTTCACCAAGGCTGTGTTTATTTGTTTAAAGATCCAGTAAAAAACATATTAATCTGGTATAATTTATCCCTATAATAGCAAAGCTGAATTTTAAAGAATGTGAAAAAGAAAAAGGAAAAAGTAGTCCAAAGGAATAGTCCAAAGGAAAAAGAATGTGAAAGACTTAATAAATCACACCTGAGTGGCAAAAATGTCAAAAATTGTCTAATTTTTGCCAGAACATCCTCAAGAATTTCTTCTTGATCCTCAAGAATTTTGGGAGTGATGAGACAAAAGTTGAACTTTTTGGAAGTTACGTGTCCTATTAGAAATGGCGTAAAAGTAACACTGCATTTCAGAAAAAGAACATCATACCAACAGTAAAATATGGTGGTGGTAGTGTGATGGTCTGGGGCTATTTTGCTGCTTCAGGACCTGGAAGATTTAGTGTGATAAGTGGAAAAATGAATTCTGCTGTCTACCAAAGAAATCCTGAAGGAGAATGTCTGGCCATCTGTTCATGACCTCAAGCTGAAGCTGACTTTGGTTCTGCAGCAGGACAATGATCCAAAACACATCAGCAAGTCCACCTCTGAATGGCTGAAGAAAAACAAAATGAAGACTTTGGAGTCAAAGTCGTCAACTTGAATCCTATAGAGACGCTGTTGCATGACCTTAAAAAGACAGTTCATGCTCGAAAACCCTCCAATGTGGCTGAATTACAACAATTCTACAAAGATGAGTGGGCCAAAAATCCTCCAGAGTGCTGTAAAAGACTCAAGGCAAGGTATCGCAAACGCTTGATTACAGTTGTTGCAGCTAAGGGCGGCACAACCAGTTATTAGGCATTTGGAGAAAGCATTTTTTCACAAAGGGCCATGTAGGTTTTGTTTTCCCTTAATAATAACAACCTTCATTTAAAAACTGCATTTTGTGTTTATTTGTGTCATCTTTGACATATATTTAAACACTCATACACAAATATATTTTACTGACCAACTGTTTGTATGCTTAGTTATTATCGAATGGATGCTGAAAAGTATCAGTTACTAAAGCTGTTTTACATTTTACATCATCCTAAAACTGATAAAGTGAGATTAACCTTCATTTAATACAAATCTGATGGCGATTCACTTGCTGTAACGCGTCAAAACTCAGCCCAGTGCAATCTGTTCTTAACATTGTTTAACACTCATGTGTCTGAAGTACTTTGAGTGTGTTGTGATAAGAATACAGGAGCCTAACATCAGTGCTACATGATGATTATTACAATAATATAATGTCTCAGTACCCATAATAAATGCCAAAGTACCATGCTATTTCCATTTAATATTATGAGTATACCATGCTGCCATCAGAACAGTTTTTTCCGAAACCGTACCTTACATATGACGATAACGTTCTATTTTGATTTGACTGCGAAGACATTGCGGCCTCCAAGAAAACATATTAAAGATGTCCAAGTCCTCATATCAGTGTTTATGAGGAAGGGTCTGTGTGTGTGTTTGGCATCAAAGCAACACTTGGTATTTTATTAGTCTAAAACAACTGGGTGGGCCTTCACCTCAAGACAAGATGTGTGTGTTTGTAAGTCTGTCTGACCTTTATCTACCCAGCAACTGTTCAGACACACACACACACTCAAAACATCAACATGACTTGTTAAACACACAGGAATTGTCATGTTGACTTTGAGACCCATAGCCTGTCCACACCTCTTCCTGTATCCAACACAAGGCTGTCAATGACCTGCTCATAAATGTATCAGAAAATAATACACCACAAACATGATGTAACATGAATGATGTAACAGTCTGTTGTGTGTTTTATTACAGTGTCAAAACCTCAGAATGTATGCCGTCAACCTCCCTAGATGAGCAATGAGACTGAAGGTGAGTAGTAATGTCTCTTGCTGTGAAACAAATGAAAGGAATTGTAATGATAGCAATGTGAAAGAAATATTTGTAAATCTGTTTTTTAGTTTAAAAATGACCCATCAATTAAAATCTTAAATGCTGACCCTTTTTTTAACCTCTGCACAACATCTATTTTTACAGAAAGATATGCTGTGATGTTTTGTGTAATGCAATGCTACTCCTCGGCTTTACCGTTTATGAGAGGTGTCTGCTTTTATAGACGTGTGTGTGTTTGTATGTGTGTGTGTCTTGAGAGTTGTCCGATGGAATCTGATGAGTGAGGTTAAATGGGGAAATAAGGTCACACCTCTTGACCTGTGTGTGTGTGTGTGTGTGTGTGTGTATGGTTCAGGAATTCCCTTCTTTGTGGGGACAAAATGTTTATCCTTTGCGAACACTTTTTGGTCCCCATGAAGAAACCAGTTTATAAATCAAACTAATTGATGTTTTTTTTGGAAAATGTAAAAATTCAGAAAGTTTTCTGTGATGGAAAGGTTTAGGATTACAGAATAAAATATACAGTTTGTACAGTATAAAATCATTGAGCCTCATTTATGCAACGTTACATAGAAACTATCCTACGCCTTCCAGAAATTAAATTGATAAACCACAAATTATTGTGAAATTGTGCGCAGCTGAATGTTTCAGATGTCCCCCTTGTAAATTCCATTGACATATAAAAGTTAAATGTTATTGTTAATAACATATAAAAAAAGCACCATTCAATATCCAAATGCTTCACTTGAGAACAGCGAGCGGCATTGGTTAGATTTCTAAATACAGGAAAAATTCATATGCCATGTCAAAGACGTATATGTTTTATAAAATAGGAACATTGGCATACTTTTTAGAGTACGCACACTCTAAGATCAAATTTGTGCATATGCATGTTTTATAGTCCTTATAAAACATGGAAACCAAATGTGTGTGGTTGTGTGTGTGTGTGTTCCAGATAAACCCAGCATTATGAGGACAAAATGTCCCCACAAAGATGCCAATATTTGAAATCCTTGTCCGTTTTATACTAGTCCCCATAAAACATGTATGTGTGTGTGTACTGTTCATGACCCGATCTCAGGACACAGACCAGAGTCAAGGGTTTCTGCCCTATGAGGTTTGCAGCAGGACACTAAAGGATTGAAGACAGTATGTTCTCACAGGGATTAATCATAAGGCAACGCATTCTAAAGACAGAAACCTCAGTGCGATTTTAACAGCCTGCAAGTCTTATAGGTTTCTCGACCTCTGCCAACCCTAAGCTGGAGTATGTGTGATAAATTTGTTGCATCCAGAGACACACTTGTAAATTGAGGGAGATATTAAACATGAAAATGCAAGTTTTAATGAAGTCAACTTTGGATTCATAGGAATAACCATTGCAAGTGAACCTCACTTTGAACCCCGATTTTGCAGTAAATTCTGCATCCAAATTTGGTCAGTTTATAATAAGTTAGCTTGGATTTCAGTCTGATCCTCATAAAAAGCCATTGTATGAATTCAAAAGACTTTGAATACACAGTAATACACAAGTTGTGTGGACTGCATTTATGGTACTTTATTGGTGTTTTTTTCATCAAACCTCTATTTATATAGTGCTTTGATCATTATTTTCCTGTTTATCTCTGTATTCTTCAATGATACAAACAGAGTTCAATTCAGCTGTTAACTACTGTATTCCTTTAATAACAAAAAAGATAAGGAAAATCAAGCATGTTGTGTTGACAGCTTCATGACTCAGTTCACGTAGGTGTTGAGACAGAAAGAGAAAGTTTCCATAACTGTGTTCCTTGATTCAAATGCACCTGTTGGGAAGGCCACCTCACATTACAGGTGTGTGTGTGTGCGTGCGTGCGTGCGTGCGTGTGTGTGTGTGAGAGAGAGAGAGAGAGAGAGAGAGCATTTGAAAGATAGTGGATATTAAGGTATCTAAGGAAAGAGCGAAGCACTTCTAAGAAGCACACAAACCTCTTCCTCTGCGTCAGATCTTCCCTGTGGAGCTTTAAACATTTCTTGTTTAAATTCCCTCTATCTGCGCCTGCAACCCTCTGATGCAGAATACACTCTCAGCCAAGTGCCTCTGAGAGGCATTAAAATACCTTTCAATGTCAAATTCCTTTCCACTGTTCTGACAGTAATAATCTCATTCTGGCTCCGCAGATGAAAACACCTCGGAGATCTTCTTCGTTATGTTTGTCAACTCTGATTATCGCAAGGCAGGTAAATATAGCCGTGAAGTGATAAATCATCTGGCATGGCACATGTCTCTGCTATCAGGTAACCCACTTTGAACTAAGGGGGATGGTGACTAAAAATAAACCCTCTCCCCAAACCCTCAAGACCTTTCAGCTTTACGTGAACCTCATATTCTCCAGACAGACATCACTGTTGAGAATAATTGCCCATTTGGATTTAAAACAAAAAGGGTAGTGGAACTTTGTCACTGGGATTATTTCTGTTGGGAATGCAGGAAACCTGTTTGCTTTATGAGTAAGATTTTTGGAGGATCTCTCATGACAGATGTGTACTAATTAAGGTAAAGGTCTCTCAGATGTTGCAAGGTTTTATGACTTTAACTTTTAATATAAAATAATTTTATTCTTATTTGTCTAATAATTTATTCATTTGATTAATTACAAAAATGTATGCATTTATTCATTTTTTTTGTCTTTGAATGGGTACTCCAAACTTTTTGTTGTTGTTTTGCGTCAGGTGGTACACATGATTATTGACCTTAATAATTGACCTTATTTATTTATGTTTTGTGCCACGTCATTTAAGTTATTTATGATATCTTGCATCTGACTGAGATGCATGATGACAGTTTAAGAGTAGCTTTAGAAAATCATGCGAGTAGGAAAAACAGGGCTGAGTCATATTCATCTGATAGCTCTGGCGTAGGAATCACGTATGGAAATTACACACACATGGTTTGATACAAATCTGAACGGAAAATCATTTGACCAATCAGTCAGTCAGTTTTCCAGTGTAGCACAACACCGTCAGGCAACAATACAGGTCGTTTGTAATGGAAAAACCTAGTATTAAATGCATTTATTATGCTTTTCATATAATATCATTTTTAATTAACAAATAATACATGTATTAAATAATGTAGTAAATACATTTTATAGAAATATGTAATGTAATATGAAAATGTTCTTAAATGTTACAATGTAAAAAAAATTCTCTGAAAGATATTTTTAATCTCAAATTTACCTTGTTTAAAGAATATTTTGATATCTTTACAAAAATACATAGGCCAGACAAATAATAGTGGAATTAGTCACATGATTTTGCTCATTACGTCTGATAATTTATACAAGGATGTAATCTTGCATTTTAAAATGATCTCCAGCTCTCAATTTCTACGTCTGATTGTTTATTATTTTCTTTTTCCTCTTTTTCCATTTCCTCTCTTGCAGTGAAGTGTGTGCAGTCATCCAGAGAGAGAAGATGACAGCTGAGCGGGTTGACAATCTGCTGCTCTTGGACACAGATCCTGTCAACGCTTCCCTCGCTTCAGTGCCCATAGAGCAAGATGAGCCGGCTCATGCCCCGGACAACCAGACAGACAACACTTTCAGTTCAATCCCTGATCAACAGCCTGATCCAGCCTCAGCAAGCTTAGGATTAATGCCAGTTCTGTGCCAGGGCAGGACCATGGAGAGCCATAGTCCAAATATTCATGGGAAAAGAGAAAATGAGAATGGTTTAGTCTTAACACAGCCCCTGGATCACACTGCACGGATTGAAATGAAAATAAATCATCCAAATGATGATAAAAGCAATAGTTGTGACTTCAATACTGGTGTTGTAACGGAGAAAGACAATATTACGAACAACCCTGACCTAAGTCACCTAATGGACGTGGACAATATGATAGACAGAAGTCAAAATAAGAAACATAATGACTTTAACACTATAGAAGATCCAAATGAGGCTCAAGGCACTCTAATGAGTCCAGATGTTTCATCATTAACAGAACACAACAGAGAAGAAGAAATGGGCCAAGACACCATTTTAAACCAATATTCTTCCTCTGAGAGTGTTGGACTTAATGTTAGCCAAATGGCTAATCCCATGGTCTCTAATGTAATGAATAATGAGCAAAATAATGACCAACCATTCTCGATAGCAAACAATGAGATTGATGCGACTTCCTCTGAATCATTCATCCAGACTTGCCAGGATGAAGGTATTGATGTAGCAGTGGAAGTGGGAGAGGCCTATAAAACTCACCCAGAAATCCACGACACTGCAGAGGACTTGTTGTGTGACGGCTTCACAACCTCCCAGACTCCAAAGATGGAGGATCTGAAAGCTGACGTCCCTATATGTTTGGCGGATTTGCACGAAGCAGACACTCTAAATATCTTAACACATGCCTCCACATTATTAGATTCTTTGGGGATGAACAACACCTCGGAAACCGCTGATATGCCCATCAATGAGAGTGAGATCATTCAGATTGTAAATAAAGACCTGGCTTCCTCAAATGTTGAGTTTTGCACTGCTGTTTTAACCCAGACAGTTCAGAATCTTTGCCAGGTTTCAGAACATGACCGAACGGAATTGGAATCCAACAGAACTGATGATTCCACGCTTGACAGAATGACTGATACAAAATTCTTATTGGATGTCAATAGAGTGCAATCATTGCTGGCTTGTAGCCATGAACCGAGTACAACAATAGATATTTCTGAGTCATTTCCCCCGCAATCCATACTTGACACCCCACAAATTGGTGAAAAACATGAGAAGGATCTCACACAAGTAGTCCTCTGCCCAACACCTGTCACGAATGGAGATTTAGGTAAATGTTCTGAGATCGAAGGTGCTTGCTTAAAGTTCACAGGAAAGGAACGTGAT
Source organism: Rhodeus uyekii (assembly GCA_037043235.1). NCBI lineage: Eukaryota > Metazoa > Chordata > Actinopteri > Cypriniformes > Acheilognathidae > Rhodeus > Rhodeus uyekii. The sequence goes on along the minus strand of JAWRVZ010000155.1, from coordinate 1,102,385 downwards.
GTTGAGGCTGGTAGTGAGTTGTGGCTGGACGCTTACCAGTTCTTGGCAGGTGAAGAGGATGGGGGTGCTATTTTTGACGAGTGGGGTCATTCGTGCTTTCCCACCCCCCTTACGGCCCATCCAGACAACAAAAAAGCCTCAGACTACTCCAGGAGAGAGAACATTTCAATTGACCACCATGCTGAGGACTGGGAGCTGAGGTTTCCACCTGTTGAGAGGTGGTCGTCGTCAGACAGCTGGGCTAGCGCACTTTCAGACTGGTTCCAGGCAGTTAACACCTATCCGGAAGATTCGTTCATCAATGCTAACACTTCAAGCACTGGTTCGAAGCACAGTATGGCAATCCAGGACAACATTTTGGAGCAAAGCATAGGTCCACATAATGCAAACAACACCGTACAGACTTGTCTGTCCCTGAACCTCCTAGAACCAGAAGAACCAAGTCAAGCCTCAAGTAGAGGACAAGTCGAGTCTGATAACGCTAATGGAACTCTTTTTAAACAAGAAGATAAAGACAGACTTCCTTCTCATTCAGAAACAGACAGTCGGGACAATACAATGATGCAGAGCAACATGAGTTTGTTGGAGACTTTGGTCAAGTCTGAATCCCTTAAACCAGATAAGAATACAGCCATGGATACATTTACTGCATCAAAGTCATGTATGTCTTCTGCAAATGAGTCGAATGCCAAACTATATGGAGGTCAGCGCATCTCTGGAAAGCTTTGGAGTGCAAAGGTGAGATGACTAACACATTTCAAATACAAATAACACAGACAGATATGTACTCTGGTGTTTTGAGTATTCTTTTGTAATTTGCATTGAGAAATTTACACTTCAGAGTTTTTAATTGAACCTAAAGGTTAGTTTTGGTTATGTGCACTTATATAAACATATATTATGTTGAGCTTAGGTATTTTAAATGCTGAATCGGAATGTAACTATTAATTTTACCCTTGTACCCTTAGTTTAGTGATGGGATCATACATCCACCATGTTACTGAATGATTACTGTATTTGTATACCATGGAATTTACAAGCTACTGTACTTATAACAAATACACGGGTACATTTCCAGTAACATGCACTGTAAAAAAAAATCCTAATTTTACAGAAAATAACTCTAATTTTTTACAGTATTTTTTTGTAAATCTAAATTATGTTTAAAACTATGTAAAATTACAATAAATATCAGTAAATTAACAACTTGACTGTTATTTTAAGGATTATATCATTAATGACAAATTACAGTTATTCTTATTTTTTATACAGAAAATTACTGTATTATTTATACAGTATTTTTCTATTTTTATACATTACGTACAAATTCATGTAAAATTACAATAAATATCAGTAAATTAACAAATTGACTGTTATTTTAAGGATTATATCATTAATGACAAATTACAGTAATTCTTATTTTTTTATACAGAAAATTACTGTATTATTTATACAGTATTTTTTCTATTTTTATACATTACGTACAAATTCATGTAAAATTACAACCAATATATGTAATAATTAACAATTTGACCATTATTTTAAGGATTATATCATTAATGACAAATTACAGTAATTTCCAGTTTTAATACAGGAAAATTACCTTATTATTATCTTTTCTGTTTTCATTCAATACATACAAATCCATGTAAAATTCCGAACAATATATGTAAATTAATACATTGTTTTATTTATACCATATTTTTCTGTAAATGAATAATTCTAGCCTACTTCTAGAAAATGAAGATCCAAGAATGTGCATTAGATGTGTTCTTAAGAAGCCACAGTAAACTTTATTGTTTATATATGTAATTCTCCTGTAAGGGAGTAAGGGAGTGATTTTTGTTGATTATAAATCACACTCAGTCACCCGCGATGTTCATTCATTTAACCTTATAACGTGAATACAACAGAAACAGACACATACACAAATTATATACAACTAGTACATAGCTTTACACTTAACAGAAACAACGAGTAACGAAAGCATTAAAGCACATATAACAAATACTTCCTGTGTGGTGCGGCATCGTCAGCGCGCGCGCGCTATCGCGGTACATTTGAGTTAACTGAACGCGTTGATACTGAAAACACTTAACCCGCACAACACTCGAATATGCTAGACAAAACACTCATGACACTCAAACCTGTCTTTCCAACCGTGCATACCTGTAAGGGAGTGATATATGTTGATTATAAATCACACTCAGTCACCCGCATGTTCATTTACTTAACTTTTTAACGTGAATGAAGTCTCTCGCGAGAACTCCCTTCATCCCGCCACGCAGCGACGTGCACGTCACACGTACAACGAATCACACAATGATTAACTTGAAATGAATAACCTATTCTAGAACACAATATATTTACAACCAATATTCATATCAAAGAACAACGAACAAACAACAAAAAACAATCACATAGAAATAAATCAAACTCAATTATTTACACATATCACATATACATTTGATTAACGCTAAGTTTTATGCATTAGCTTACCTAACCCTAAAAGCCTGACAATGTCAATGCCAAATACCTTTAAATATTGTGGTATTCTGACATGTTTCTAACTGACACATCTTCTACTCATAAAGATCAGGACTTACAAGTTTACCACTCATATTTACAGCATTGTGGTGCTTAATAACCTTAACCCCAAACCCAGGCCTGGTCTCACAGACAGGGTTAAGACTAAGCTAGGATTCAATCAAGACATTTAAGTATCTTTAATATATGGCTAAAATAAAATAATAATAATAAGACACATTTGTTACATAAATGAATTGCCTCAACCACAAAAGTAAGTTTATAATGATTTGTTGAACATCAAATTGTCCTAAAACGCTGCCACAGGGGCAACCACTCAAAGTGTGTCTAAAAAGTCTGTCTCATGAGACTATACCATGATTAAAATGAAACTGAAGTTTTTGTCCTAAAATAACAAGGCTGCAAAAGATCAAATGCAGACGAAAAGTCCACAAACAAAAAGCCATGCAAAAGCCCAAGCTGTTTTTGTGCTCATAGTTGATGTGTCAGAAGCAGGAAAAATGGGCAAGCGTAAGGATTAACAGATGAGCTACTGGAGCTCAAACTGCTCAAGAAGTTAATGCTGGTTCTGATAGAAAGGGGTCAGAATACACAGAGCTTCTCAGTTTGTTGCATATGGGGCGGCATAGCCACTGACCAGTCAGGGTGTCCATGCGGACTCCTGTTCACCTCCAAAAGTGCCAACAGTGGGCACGTGAGCATCAGAACTGGACCACGGAGCACAGATTCCGATGAATCATATTTTCTTTTGCATCATGGTGGCCAGGTGCGTGTGCATTGCTTACAAGACTTAAAGGATCTGTTGCTAACATATTGGGGGTCAGGGATTTTTTTTTACCAGCAAAAGGGGGACCAACACAATATTAGGAAGGTCATAATATTATGCCTGATTATGCAATGTTAGCAAACAAGTGTTGCTTTGGACAGAAGATTAAACCTAAACCAACAGGTTGTGTAACAGTGGCACACAGTAAAAGTGAAAATGAGAGTTGACATTATTAGGCAGAGTTTTTCTAAAGGAAATGTCAGGTAAATAAATTGTATAATTTATAATAAATAAAATACAATAATACAATTTATAATTGTATAATACAATAAAGTTTTATTGCAGTGCATGATTGCCATATATATTACCATTGTATTACCATATATATCATGCACTGCAATAAAAAAAAAACAATATATAATATATACTCAATATATACACATATATATGTGCAATAAAAACCCAATTTAAACAATTATTTAATACAACAGCCTACAAATGCCACATTAGGCTATTGTATGTCTGTGTTGCTTTGAGCATGATTGGTTATGCTAAGTTTCATCCAGGAATCTGGCCAATGACAAATGTGCGCGCCTTCTGCAGCGTGCGCGCCTTTTTTCAAATTTGAATCCGTTTGTTGGAAAGCGAGTGTGCGCGCGCGCGCGCGCCTATCTGTCTGTGTGCGTTGCAGCTCGCCATCTGCAGTGCACAGTACTACTTCAGCTCGGTTTTGCATGGATTATTACATTGATTATTTTACGTCGGACTGCAAAATTTTATATTTTAGGCAAATTTAAGTTGCGGATTGTTAATGAAGAACAAACAAGAAAAAATACAATATGGCCAACGACTTTTACCAACGCGTAACGTTACCGGACAACTACAGAAGGTAAGTTAAATAATTTAGCTTTTATTAAAAAAATATAGTCTGCTACATTGTGATGTAATGTGTTTAAGTAATAATCTAATCCCGATAACGACATTACATAGTTCAATGTGTTAGCTAACATTAACGTTACTGTGTGTTGTTAGCATGTGTTAATATTGTAAACTAGGATTAAGACAAAAAAAAATCTATATAAGAGCTTTGTAAATGAGTGAACTGAGAACGGAGTCTTGTACAAGCTCTTTTGAAAATCCCTGTTAGTAAGTAAATGGCTAATGTGTGTGTGTGTGTGTGTGTGGGTGGAAAATACATTTTAGGAAGAAAAAATCCAGCCACATGATCTTCAGGAGCAGTGAGTATTGACATACTAACATTAGGAAAGCTGAATTTTCAGCATCATTACTCCAGTCTTTAGTGTCACATGATCCTTCAGAAATCATTCTGATATGCTGATGTGCTGCTTAAGAAACATTTACTATTATTATTAATGTTGAAAACAGCTTGTAACGCGTTTATTCTCTAGGAGAGGCCGGATAGCTCGCCTAAACGTAGAGTAAAGCACTAAGACACAAATATCAGTTCTGATATTCCACATGAGGGGTCCTTTATTAACAGGAACTGTCCATTCTACACACACCGGGGCAGTTGGCAATCGCGTTACTAAACAACAACAAAACAATAGTAAGAGCAACATAAACGAAAACTGTGTGAAACACCTGACTCCATACATGCGATGCTTCCCTGCTCGCGCTCTGTTCGAACGACCTCATTACTGCTCTTGAGAGTGAAAAAGCACTCCGCCTTAAAGGAGCATTACCCACTATAACGTTACAAGCTGTGTACATTTTTTTTCAGGATTATTTAATGAATAAAAAGTTAAAAAGAACAGCATTTATCTGAAAAATAAAGCTTTTGCAACATTATAAATATCTATAGTGTCACTTTAATGCATCCTTGCTGAAAAAGTTTATGAATTTCTTTCCCAAAAAAACAAAATCTTACCAACCCAAAACGTTTGAACGGTATACAATGTCACAAAAGCTTTCTATTTCAGATAAATACTGTTCTTTTGAACTTTCTATTTATCAAAGAATCATAAAAAGAACTGTTTTCAACATTGATAATAGATAATCATAAATGTTTCTTGAGCAGCAAATCCTCATATCAGAATGATTTCTGAAGGATCATATGACACTGAAGGCTGGAGTAAACACTATTAAATTATATGTAAACAAATGCTGCAAATGGAAGTTTGAGATGATTTTAATTATTTTTTATACTGTTTATACTTATTTTATCTGCCAAAATAAAACTTAATTTTAAATCTTGAGCACGTCTTGACTATTTATTGTTTGACTGTAATCATTTAGGAAATCTGTAAAATAAGTGTGTATCTGTAGAACTCTTAACACTGTCGTTTTATTGAAGGTGTTTGACTGTAATCATTTAGTAAATACCTGTAAAATAACAGTGTTTATCAATAGAACTCTAAGCAATGTCATTTAATTAAAGGTGTTTGACTGTAATAATTTAGTAAATACCTGTAAAATAACAGTGTTTATCCATAGAACTCTAAGCAATATCAGTTAATTGAAAGTTTTTAACTGTAATAATTTAGTAAATACCTGTAAAATAACAGTCTTTATCCGCAGAACTCTTAGCAATATCATTTAATTAAAGGTGTTTGACTGTAATAATTTAGTAAATACCTGTAAAATAACAATGTTTAGCCATAGAACTCTTAGCAATATCAGTTAATTGAAGGTTTTTGACTGTAATAATTTAGTAAATACCTGTAAAATAACAGTGTTTAACCATAGAACTCTTAGCAATATCATTTAATTAAAGGTGTTTGACTGTAATAATTTAGTAAATACCTGTAAAATAACAGTGTTTAACCATAGAACTGTTAACACTGTCATTTAACTGAAGGTTTTTGATCATAATAATCTAGGAAAGAGCCATAAAATAACAGTTTTACACTGTAAAAAAAAATCATAAAAAACCGGTAAATGACTGGCAGCTACGGCTGCCAAACAAAAACCGTAAAAAAAAGGTAAAATATCTTACTTTAAACACGGGAAAAATCTGTAAAATAACATGTTTTTTCACTACAATTTTTTATGAAAATTTCTGTAAAATTATTGTTTTTGCACTTTATTTGAATTAAGATATTTTACTTTAATTTTATGGTTTTTGTTTGGCAGCCGTAGCTGCCAGTCAATTACCGTTTTTTTACGAGATTATTTTTTACAGTGTGGCATTACTGTCACGCAAAAAAATGCAAAAATGTTTCCATTATGTAAAAGTATTCTATACGTTAATGTGACAGAATGTGATCTTAAATAACATCTTTAACATTTCCTTTAATAGACCTTACATGTGTTTAACACCTTTTAATTTATTATGAAACTCTGCGTGCTGGAAGAGAAGAGCTCAGTCATTCCACACAGAAATAGCATTTCATAATGTCATAATTCATAATTTCATAACTCTCTCTCTCTCTCTCTTTCTCTCTCTCTCTCTCTCTCTCTCTCTCTCTCTCTCTCTTTCTAACACGCATGCAAACACGTTTACCTAATCTAACTTGTTGTAATATACATTTTTAAATATAAATAACCTAAACATATCCCTATATGTGACTCAAAATTGTCTGCAGTTAAATAAGTTGATTTTTTCATATTATTCATTATTTGTGTTTTGAGGAATTTTTGACAAATTAATTCCAAAGTATGGCTCAAACACACACACATTAATACTTTTAATACATTCACAGTCTCCCTCATTCATGAAAGACAGCTATGGCAGCTGAGGAAATGTGAGGTGCAGAGAAAAATTATGATAAACAGAAATGCCGACTAATTATAGAGAGTGGTAGATGATAATAGACCAGTGAGAAAAAGAAACAGGAGAGGCCGGGGGTTGAGTGGCACGAGCACAGCTGAGGGCTGAAACACGACCCCTGCTCGCAGCTTTAGTGTCGTACTGTACGGCAGTTTCTCCAATCCCACAGACCCCTGAAGCAGTTGGAGAGTGGTGATTGGTTCTCACAGCATCACACAGTGGCTGTGATCACTATAATAGAGTTGATCCCTACCATTGCCAACCACATGTGGCTTTAGACTGCAGCGTGAAAGCACAATTGTTTTTGTATTAGACAGACAGTCGCCTCAGTGAGGTATGTAAACAAACAATGACATGCAGGATTGGCCTAAATTGTGACTTGTTAAATTATACTAATTCTTCAATTCCTATGCTGTCTTTATTGTCTCTAGATAGGCCTTTCTTTCTTTCTTCTCCATGACATTTAATGTTTTTGTGTGTTTCAGTCTGAGGCAAATAAGCCGGTGGAGGTGACTGGAGACAAAGTTTCCGTACTCAGGTTGGTGTTCGAAGAGGAACGTCAAAGCAGCTTTTCTTCTCCAAAGATCTCATCTTACACCAGCAACAAGAATTTAACTGGCTGTGCGAGTGGCGAGGAGCGGCGTCACGGCTCCAATGTGAACCTCTGCACATGTCCCTCTCAATCGGACATTCACGTGTCTTCTGAGGCGGGACGTGCTGAAGGAAGTGGATCGTTTGTGCATTCTAACTCTGAGGACTGTACCGTGAGGCCAAGAGAAGAGGAAAACAAAACAATTCCAGAGTTTATTATGCCGTTTGCTCCACTCTGCAGTGAAAATAATTTCCTCAATCATAGTTTTTTGAGAGAGGACAATCCACAAGCTGATCTAGATCTTCCTCCTAAAGGGATTGTTAATGAGAAACACCTTAAAAGTTATCAAAAATCAGTCAGTAGAGACAATTCTTCTGAAGACTGCTTTAATACATGCCCTGACCAGTCGTCTTCTTCTTCTGGTCGAGATTCAGATGATCCTTCCATCCAGAATACTCAGAGAAAATTAAAGTACAGGGATACTTGTGAGATCAACAAAGAGCTTTCTACGTTACTTTTGCTCACAGGAGAACATTTTATGGTATCTGAGGACAAACGTGTTGCATATGTTACTCTAGACTTGGAGGAACCCAGAAATTGGAGTCTTTTTTCCTTGTCAAACTCTGAGGAATTTGCTAAAACAGACAATATGCCTCACAAGACCTCCAAGACTTCCTCAGATGGTAAAACATGCTCTAAGCATAAGGAACCAGCTGAGAAGCAGCAACATGGGATTCAAACATCAAAAAAGCCAGATCTTCAGTTTTCATCCCAGGTGAAAGACAAATTCAACTCAAAAGAAACTGGTTGTGAAGATCGTCCAGTTACTGTCATTGAAACCATCGTCATCACAGAGAAGATTGTTCCTAAAACCCAAGGGAAGAAGAAAAAGAAGCATGTGCAACATGGGACACCAAAACCTGATAATGATCCACCGGCTAACATAGGGAGCAGGAACACTCAGAAGAGCACAATTGGGAAGACCGAGAACCTTGAAGTAAAGGTGCCGTCAAATGGTCTGGGTAAACCAGCATATCTTCCCACTAAAATGGATATTACTAACAAAGATAGCACTCAAAATGTCATGACGGTGAGACCCAAAGTTGAACCCAGTGGGGCCAAGATGGACCATGCCAGTGTAAATGCCACTCAGAAAGCTGTTCCTATAAAACTCAAAGCAGGTGCCAGTAAGACAGCCAAGATGGAAAATAAGACGTGCACCTCATATTCTCAGAGCATGCTTTTACCCAGCATGCTGAATGATGACATAAAGCGCAGGCGGATTGCAGACGTATCTGGAGCAGTTCCAATAAAGACGAGGCCACAGCTGCCTGCAATTTTTCGCCAAACAAGAAAAGATGGAGAAGATTTAACTCGGAGAGCTTACAGTGAGGCCGTCAAGCAGAAGATTCCAACACCCAAAGAAGGTTATCCAAATGCATTCATGTTCAACTTAAAATTAAAAGTTAATTAGAACAGAGCTGAAGTCTATAACATTGGCTCTTGGCCTAAACCTCAATGTTGTACTGAGTTTAGCGTCAAACTCCCAAAACACACTTATCTGGAGGTTTTCTAGTAATCTGCAAAACCTTGATTAGTTTACATTGGACACTTTAGAGCAGTTCCTGAGTCAGAAATGTCCAAATCCTGCTGTAAAAAAAACTCCAACTTGAACCAGTCTGATGTGGTGTCCTGGTCTTTAATGGTTTAAATGGATTTATCTGGGCTTCTGGCTTCGTTAAGGCAAATTTTGCTGGTTTGACCATCCTGACCATCTTAGGGAGACCAGCTTATCACCTTAGGCTGATTTAAGCTGTTTTTAAGGGAATGCATGGCAGCAGCTTGTCAAATATTGCATAAAAAAGTGAATAATGGTCTACAAATTACATATTTTAATATGTTTTTGTTGTAGTTGTGGTTCCTTGTGTGGTCTCAGAGATCCAGGCTGACCCAGTCCCTGCTGACCCCCAAAACATCTTACTTTGGTGCCAATTCAGTCCTATCCCACCTGATGCCACCATTAAGTGGACTAAAGAGGGAACGGTGCTATCAGAGTTATACAAAGTGTAAGAAACACACTTACATCCTCTTTACCCATCAGTGCCCACTTCACCCACCTTTGGATCCAAATATACTTAGTTAACCAAGATTACCGTATTTCTAAAGAACATCATCCTAACTTTTTACCACTTGGTGGCACTCTGTTATTGTCTAAATCTGCTGTACATTTTGGCAGAGACCTGACTGAACATCAGAGCACTGGTGATTCAGCCATGAGTTGGAGTGGGAGCGAAATGAACCTTTTACATAACCATGTGATTCATTCCTTCTAAATGCTGACTATGCCATAGACGCTCTCAAACAGGCCTTCGCTTTCCACAATGGTCCTTCAAAGTTAGATACACAGGGTATATAATAGGGATTCAGGGATGAGCGTCTTCATAAACCACTTTATTTATTCTTTAGACCTTGACAGTTTATTCAGTAATTAAAAGTATTTGCCCATAAGTTGTTGATTTACTGGGTTTTCTTTTTTTCTGCAGAGAGAAGGATGATGGACGCTGCAAACTGACAATCCTAGAGGCTTGCAGTAAAGATCTAGGGCTTTACAAATGCTGTCTGAGTGCCGCCAATATTTCTGTTTCGACCTCAGAGTACCATCTCACGTCTGAGGGTAAGACATAGAGGGCTGCTTTCCCAGAGTAATCTCATTAAAGAGGCTATAAATTAAGATTTTAATTTGCTGATGTACTCCATGACTAAGCAGAAAGTTACAGCAGGGTGTTTAACTCGCGCTCTGAAGCTTCAGCAGAGGGAGATTGATGTAATGGACAAAAAACTCAAATTGTATACAGCTTGACTGGAAATTTAGTACATTCTGTGAGTCTGCATATGTGTGGCATGAATACAATTAATACCACACTACTATTCAGTATGATTTTCTTTTAAAGAAAATAATATTTTTAGTGAGCAAGGATGTATTCAGTTGATCAAAAGTGAAAGTAAAGACTTATAATGTTAGAATATATTTCTATTTCAAATGAATGCCCTTCTTTTTATTCATCAAACTATCAGTTTCCACAAAATATTAAGCACTAGAACAATTTTGCAATATCATTGCAATTTAAAATAACTGTTTTCTACTTGAATATACAGTATTTTAAAATGTATTTTATTCCCATGATAGCAAAGCTGTATTTTCAGCATCATTCCTCCAGTCTTCAGTGTCACACGATCCTTCAAAAATCATTCTAATATGATGATTTGCTGCTCTAGAAACATTTCTTACTATTATTAATGTTGAAATCACTTAAATTTCAGTGAAAACCATGGTACACAATTTCAGGATTCTTTGATGAATAGTTCAAAAAGTCCAAAAGAACAGCATTTATTTAAAATATAACGTTTTACAAAAGATTACAAATGTCTTGGTTACTTTTGGTCAATTTAATGTGTCTTTTCTGAATAAAAGTATACATTTCTTTCAAACTTTTGAAGCGTAGCGTATAGTTTCTTCATTTCAGTGTCAAATATGTAGAAGCCATTCTTCAGATTCTGAATATGTAAAGATGAGGAGACTATAAAATAATAGCTTGATTGACTTAACTGTCTGTTTTTAATTGCAGTGCTTATGGAACTAGTCATTCCGAGTCATGATCAGCCAGGTAAACAGACCTTCATTTCATGGTCTTTTGAGAATTTGGAGTAGCAAAACTATTATGAACTTTTTCTTTGAAGCAAATCTCAAAGTTGCAGTTGTTTGAATGGCTTCTGGATCTGATTAGTTATGCAATAGTTCTCCTCTTATTGAATCTCCCAGCTGAGCCCAGGGTTGTGGATGGGGACGAAGAGAACATCCAGTGCAGCCCGCTTCTATTTAAGGAGGATTTTCTCTCAGATCAGTACTTTGGAGAGAATCAACCCGCTAGCATCGTGACCGAGAAGGTCCACTTCGGGGAAGGCATGCACCGCAAGGCTTTCAGAACCACTCTTCGAGAAGGAAATCTGCCACGATTCAACCCTGGCCATCCCTGCGTCCTGAAAGTTCACAACGGCATCAACTATGGGACGAAAAATAATGAGGAACTTGTCCAGAAGAACTACAGCCTGGCTGTGGAGGTGAGAATGGATGTCTTCAGGGAGATGTTTAATTAAGATATTAATTGAAGGAAATTTCGGACTGATTTGTTTTCTGTATTAACCAGGAATGTCACGTGCAGAATACCGCCAGGGAATACATTAAAGCGTACAATAGTGTGGCCAAGTCTGCAGAATCATTTGGAGAGGTGCCGGAGTGAGTATATCAAAACTCTTCAACTGTCTCCTTACTGTCTACACGATATTGTAGAAAAATCCCTATGATATTGTGAAATATTATTATAAATGTAAATAAAAATGTATTCCTGCGATGGCAAAGTTGAATTTTCAGCAGCCATTCCTCCAGTCTTCAGCTTTTTGTTATCTTTTTGATAGTTCACTCAAAAATGAAAATTCTGTCATCATTTACTCGCCCTCGTGTCGTTCTAAACCTATAAGTCGTTTGTTCATCTTCAGCGGACAAATGAAGATCTTTTTGAAATCGGAGAGCTTTTTGTCCCTCCATTGAAAGCTACACAACTGACACTTTGACACATGGACAGAAATTGCTCATATTTCATCAGAAAGATCTTCATTTATTTGTTCCCAGAGGTGAACAAAAGTGTTACGGGTTTGTAACGACACGAGGGTGAGTAAATGATGACAGAACTTTCATTTTTGGGTGAACTAACCCTTTCATTTTTTTGTGGAAACCTTTTACTTTCTTTTCCCCAGTAATCTTTAATAAATAGAGTTTCATAAAATGGCAAACTTGTAAAATTAAAATTAGAACTGATTATTAGAAAAAGATCTTTCTGACTCCAAACATTTGAATGGTAGTGTACAATATGTAAAGCTCTTCAGCCACAATTATTTACACAAAGAAAGTGACTTCACCAAGTATTTTTTGAAACACTTTCCTTAAATTCACAGAATCATCCCTATTTATTTGGTGCACCGGCCGTCTAACGACATCCCTTACGCCACGCTGGAGGAGGAGCTGCTGGGAGATTTTGTGAAGTACTCTGTGAAGGATGGAAAGGAGATCAACCTGATGCGCAGAGACTCTGAAGCGGGACAGAAATGCTGTGCCTTTCAGCACTGGGTCTACACACAGACAGAGGGCAACCTGCTGGTCACCGATATGCAGGGTATTTCATGGACTTCAAATTGACCATATGTTGGACATCATGACATTAACATTAGATGTAGATGTAGTGAAGCAGAACATGTCACACAGCGAGTCACACTTTCTCTCCTTCGTGTGCAGGTGTCGGTATGAGACTAACAGATGTTGGGATTGCCACCAGTAAAAAAGGGTAAGTTCTGAATCAAATATCAAACAATTTGAACCTATAAAACAATGATGTTTGAATAAATTCAAATGCACTACTCAATAAACTGAAGGGAACTCTTCATCACAGTATAACACCAAGTCAATTAAAATTACAGGGAGATCAATCTGTCACATCATTTTGTTTTTAACAAATATAGAATGCATATAAATAAAGATTTTCAAATCGAAAATTTAATTCATTGATAGCCAATGTTCATTGATAGCCAATGTGTGATTTAAGTATTCCCTTAATTTTTTTTTGAGCAGTGTACATTGAAATATATCAGTATACATATTAAATATTTATAATATTACATTATTTAAATATTTATTTCATATTGAAATATAAATATCAATCAATAAATAGGCTTATATAATAAAAGTTAGACCTGTATGATTCTGAATAAATGGAATAAATTTTTAAAATGCACTGTAAAAAAAGTTTATAAATTAAAAAGTTTACTGCTTTAAATTTGTAAATACAATCAATGTTTAATTTCAACTTAAATTACATTAAACTGACTTTTAAAAAAGTTGAATATTGTATAACATAAAAAGTTGAAACTTGCTCAGAGTTAAAGTAATATAAAAACATACTGTATGTTGTCAAAACATATTGATCATATAATGTTTCACAGTTTAGAGATCACGATTCTCTCTCATGTCCGAATAAACAAAAACGAAACAAAATAACATAATTTATTTGAGGTTTTTGACAAAATGGTAGGCTAATTGCTGAAGTCTATTGAGAAATATGTAATTAATTTGAATAAATTGTTTGAAAAAAAAATTAAAACGTTAATTTGATGAATGATTTAATGACACTCATAAAGACTTCACACTTGTTTCATTACTGATAAATCAGCAAATGAACCAATCTCTTGATTGAATTGCCATATGCTGGCACAATGATGTAATTAAAACAATCATTATTTGAATTGTCAAGTTACTTTTAAATGATGAACTATTCTATATTTGAATCATTGTAACATGTTGAAAAGACTGTTCATACCTATACATGACAACTAATCAGTGGATTTGAATGTTCCAGTGTGATCGTACTTTTCTCAGAATCGTTCGAATCTTTGTCATTTAGGAATAAAATCACATGGGCATTTGAATTGAGATCGTGAGCTTTAAACGATTAATCGTCCAGCTTTAACATTATTCTATTCAGTAAGAATACCTAATGATTGAAATATCCCTTTCTTATATTTAAGTGATATATCAATATTTATAATAAACACTTGTGTAGTTACTATGAAAGCAGTAATGTTGATTTTTTTTGTATTGGTGCAGCTATAAGGGATTCAGGGGAAACTGTGCCACGTCCTTCATTGATCAGTTCAAAGCTCTGCATCAGTGTAACAGATACTGTGAGATACTGGGCCTGATTTCCCTCCAGCCCAAGCCAAAACGGACCGTCGGCCCCCCAAAGCCAAAGACACAACACGTGCCGAAGAAAAAAACCTTCGGCCCTGTTCTCAATGGCAAATCCTGATCCCTGAACATTTGCTTGTAGGATGAATCCGCATGTTCTGCTTAGGGACAAACGTTTCTGAGATGTTTCTTTAAATGTAAGATGACATTCATCTGTAAGGACAGTAGGGAGGTTACTTCTTTCTTGAGAGTGCTATTTTAAATTAGCTTATTACTGATTTTTATTTATTTTTTTATGTTTTTTAAGAGGTGAGTGGATTGATGCAATATTTTTGTTTGGATCAAAGAAATATAGGAAGTTATCAGTGTTTTATCCTGATTTGCTTTGTTCAACAGTTCGTAACGGTGCCAGTGGTGCTGCCATCTATTTCTTTATTATTAGCCTACTGGCACTATTGTATAATCGACTTGCCAGAATTATAACAAAGAACTGGAAATGGATTCTTATGTTATTATGAATGTGTCTGTTGGCTAAGGCTTAATAAGTTCACCCAAAAAGGGGGGGAAATGAATTGACATCACTTACTCACCTTCAAGACCGTTCACGTTTGAAACCTATAGTTTGATACAGTAATCCCTCGTTTATTGCAGTTAATGTGGACTGGAGCCCCCCGCGATAGGTGAAAATCCGCAAAGTAGGATCAGCCAATCAGCTCACGGGATACATCCACTCGTGCTCTCATTCGTCGATCTCGCGCCGGGAACCAATCACGTGTCTTGTCTGAGTGCCCGTGGGCGTGTACAAAGCCTCTGAGAGAGTTTCTCTCTTTGTCTGGCATCCTGGGAAACCGTTTCTCTCGCATCACAATGAAGCAACGCTGCTTTCCGCAATACGGCTGCTAATATGGCAGTATTTTTTAACTTTTATTTTCGATTAATTTAAAAAAAAAATCCGCGATGCACTGAGGCCACGAAACTTGAACTGTAAAGTGGTGAGGGATTACTATATTTTTAATAAAATCAGAGAGATTTCTGTACCTTCATTTAATCACTTTGACGCTTCAAAAAGTTCATAAAGTGATAGTAAAACTAATCCGTATGAATTGAGCAGACTCCAATTTATTCCAAACACACATGTTTGAGCCTCCGTTTGTCTGATGTGTGTTGATGAGTGTTTATGTAAATTAAAACCTAAATTCAAGAAAAAAATCTGAAAATTTGAACTAAACAGCTCAATTCTTATGGATTAGTTTTACAATCTCTTTATGTACTTTTAGAAACACCCAAGTGTCAGTTGTGAAACTTTTCGTTTGTGTCTGAATCTGAACGACATGAGGATGAGTAAAAGATGACAGAACTTTCTTTTTTGCGTGAACTATCCCTTTAAATAGATATTTACTTTATTGGTGAGATGAATATACAACATGAGAAAAAGTGTTAGTGTAACTGCTATTGAATGTTGGAAGCTGCTCATTTTCAATGTTAACATTTATTATTTAATTTACTGTTTAGTATTTCGTTTGACTTTATTGGTTGCTCTCTGGGAAGGTAGGAAAGGTGGGGAATATGATACTATGGAAAAGTTTGTTCACTTGCCCTAGTAAACAGCTGTTGATTTGCCTCGGTAAGAATGACAATCCTCCCACCTTCACGTTTCCATCATCCTTTGAGAGTCAAATGACTTATTGCCTCATTACTATATATAAACACACACATTTAAAGCAACATATTCGTCCTGTTACTGAACCGCACAAACAAAGCACCTGAAATTAAAAACTGTGATTTTAGCTGCTTTATGCAAATCTAGATAGTCTTATATGATAGTATTAATAGTCTTAGTGAATATATGGATTGAAGGTTAAAAGATTTTTGGTTTGAATGAACCACAATCTTGTTGTACTGGCTTTCATTGGCCTTTTCTGAATGATATATTGTATAATAATAAATACTGTTTTTCTTTTTTGAGTATGGGCTTGATTTTAACCACAAATCATGTTACAAATATGTTTACATAATGCATTTGGCAGATGCTTTTATCCAAATTCAAGATACACATTGACATCCTAATCAGTTTCCTTGGTAATCGAACCCATGATCTTGGTGTCGCAAGCGCCACTCTCTATTGTTTGAGCTACAGGAAAGCATTTGACCCATTAAATCACTTCAAAACTTTGTAGATTTTATTGTCGTGAAGAAACCACACTAAAACCAAATACAATACGAAGGAAGTGTCACATGACATGCATACCAAACTCATTAACCATATTCTAATAACAGCAACTGGGTTAGTAGTCACATAATGCAGACATGACCTATTCTCGGCAGATGCCAGTTGAGCATTCATTTAAAGACACAAAGGCATTTCATAGTCCCACAATAGTATACCGCGACATCATCTGTTATTCTGCGCTGCTGATTGGTTGAGGAGGTCGTGGGGTCTCACCGTGGCTATTTAGTGTGATAATGGCGTTTGATGACACAGGATACAAACACCATTGTCACACTCCACAGCTCAGGAGGACGACAAACAGACAGGCGTCGTTCACTAGTGTAGTCACAAACATTGTAGAGTTATAGTCTTGATTTTTGCTAAATCCAGAAGTTGGTTTGTCACCTGTGATACATAAACACAACACTTTTACTTATAGTATATATGGTTAAAAAGAAAAAAGACAGCTGGTCTAAACCCTTCAAATTGAACCTCTGAACAGTAACTTGCACTTAAATGAACAAGGCTTTCTCGTTCAGTCGGCAGCTGGTTCACAGTCTGAGCATGTGAAAGTGTTATGGATTATCATCTTCTGTTTACACGTCGATCAGTGTTGGGAACAGTGCAGGTGCTCTCTTCTAAACTACCGTTTTTGCCTTAGATCTTGAGTCTTCAATAAAGGCTCCTCCCATTATTAATCTCTCCTTTTTATGAAAATGTTGCAAATATATGTTATAACAACCTTTACCACACTTTCAAAATGTAAAGTTCTGCTAAAGGGTTCCATTGCCACTCCTATTTTTTATTATGTCCATTTTTGAAATGTCATGTTCAAGAATATGTCTCTGCAAAGTATTATTTTTCAATGCAAGCATCATGAAGTCAATGCCACACGATCCTTCAGAATTCATTGTGATTTGATGCTAAAGTAAACTTCATCATTATTAACATTATAATTTTTTATTTTAAAATAATAATTTTTTACATTTTATATAATAAAGCCAAGTTAAGCCTTCTTGTTGTACTAAAATAACAAATTGTAATAAAAAGTTATATATATATATATATTTATTACAAAAACATTACAAAAAAAAACAAATAACATGCATCAAAATTGCGCAATTTTTCACAAAAAATAAAATGAAAACTAAATAAATACTAAACTAAAACTGAAAACTAACTAAAACTATAATTGTATCTCAATGATGCTAAAATAACCGTCCTTTACTGTCACTTTAGATCTGTTTCACGAGTCCTTGCCGAGCGAAAGTTTCATTCCATTCATTTATCTATTAATATGTCCATGGATTGAAAATGGTTATGGATTATTTGTTTAAAACTACTGAATGACACTTAAATCTTCATTCTTCTTTTAAAAAGATTAAGTTTTGTATAAAGCGTAGTTATCGTTTTCTGAAGTTTAGTGACTTCTGACGTACGAATATCGATTGCCCTTTTGTTTGCATATAAAAAAAACTATTTTATAAAGCAAGCACATTCTTGACTATGAATTGTTTTGTTTGTTTCATGAATTTTCTAATGCAAAAATTACACAACCTGAAATACGAATATAAATAAGCTGAAATTATGATTTGTTTTGACTCCATTCTCAGAGTTTCTGTGGACAAGTTGACTTACCATAGACCCTGTTTTTGTAAAGATGGCTGATACACGTGTTCCTTCACACTGTAGGAAAAGCGAGAGCACTGAAAAACAAACACTTCAGAACACACGGTCTTAGTGAACTACAAACACTATGTATAATACACTCACACACTGTCCTATCTTCACATTGCGGCGGTCTGGAAGAAAACGAGAAACAAGTCTAGTCTCTGAATGGAGTTTGTCATGACTGGTCATTCTACTCTCCTTCAACCTCCCTATATGTACCTAGAGGGGGTTTAATCAAACAGTTTTGTGATAAGCTTAGAGAAGTATTGATCCGAAGTGACGTGGGGACGAGGTCACGAACCCAAACTTGCGAGAGCAATTAAAAAAACCAAACCAAAAAAATCTATGTAAAGCATTATTTCCAGTAAGCATTTTAATGAAATGAACAAGCTAAATTTCAGTCATCTGTAAACACGGTAAAGTGATGAGACACTCTTAAATGCTTTGATAGGCTCTGGAATCAGTTATTATATGAAATAGAACTTTTCCTACTATAGTATGAAATTACAAGTTAATATGCCTACTCTTGATTTTGAAGCAGGTGTAAATGAAGATTATAATGACACTACAGGACAGAATTTATTACATTCAAATCCACAAAACCTAACCTTACCTAATGTCCAACATAGTGAAGCGGTAAGGCCTGAAGCTCGTTCTCTGAACTGGTAGGTGCAGGTGAGTTTGGAGCTGGACTTGTTTGTGATTGCTGAAAGAGAGCACTTGATAAAGTGTACAGGACAGCGAGCTGCTTTTATTTGCTTGTCCTTGGATCTGATAGCTGCCCGATTGCACGTGTGAATGAACGGAGTTTCCTTCACCGCTCAGCTGTGACACTGAGCGACATTAATGGACAAATGATCTGACCCACCAAGTAAATCAACCATCTGGAAACTCACTCACTCACTCACTCACTCACTCACTCACTCACTCACTCACTCACTCACTCACTCACTCACTCGGGTTCAAAACCCATAACCTTGGGATTGTAAGCACCAACACTCTACTGATTGAGCTACAGGACAGCCATTCATTCATACACACATGCAGATGACGTGACATGTTTTTCTGGAATTAAGTGTAAATGCTTACTGAACTACATTTCTCAACTAAAACCATCACTAGCCTTATCACCCTGTAGCCTAACACTGGTTGCCCACTAAAGCGAAGCATGGTTGAGCCTGGTTAGTACCTGGATGGGAGACCTGGTAGGAATGACTAGGTTGCTGCTGGAAGAGGTATTAGGAGGCCAGCATGTATGATAAAGCATGTATGATTCTTGTCTGTTGTGTTTGCAACATTAAACATAAATATATATATCGATCTTTAATATACCTATATTATACATATATATATATATCTGTCTTCATTTGATTGTTGTATGTGTATGTTAACAGTCACCGATCATTTTTTTTTTTTTTTGGAAATGTTCAAATGAATGTCAAATGTCTCTTCACTGGGATCTTTGCTTAAAGAGCTGAATTGATGATTTTAACATGCTATTATTTATTTCAGCATGATTGTAATGACTTTCTCCTGAGAAACAATATTTGTTTAGTCTTATGTTAAAATAGAAATTAATGGTCTTTATGACTGGGTCTGATTTGACGCCTCCAAAATGTTAATTATTCGGTATGTCTTGTTCACTATGTTTTTAGTTCAAATTCATACAAGTAATAAGATTCTGATATGTTGCATTTTCATTAATGTTCAAATAGAGATGCAAATTAATTTGTTTGTTACAAAAGTATTCAATAAATTTCACCATAAATGTTCATACAGTGTCTCATTTCGTTCTGTAGTGTGACATCACTTCATACACAATTAAAGGACTTTTACTATGTTAACTAGCATAAATAATTATATGTATTTGAAACATTGCATAATAACACTATATAAAAAAATAAACATTTTCAAATATTTTTCTCATTTTACACAATATTTCCACTGGGGTGAGTGGTAAAAGATGGCACAAGCAAAGAATAATCGAAAAACAGCTGTGGGAAAAAATAGCTGTGGGAAAAAATATGCAGAATTTTAATGATCATTCTTTAACAATAGTTGTTAAACTTAAAGCATACCTGATTTGTATTTGAAATGATTAATATTTAAATTTTATAGTAATGTCATGTCACACTGCAGGACATAATTTCCCTGGCGCTGAGAAAAAAGCTTAATAAATTACAAAATGAGGAAAAAAATCTGCTAACCTCTAACAGTTTCAAAAACAACAGTATTTGAACTTGCATACAAATGCATACAATTCTCAAGCAATTTACAACTTTTTCGAAAAAATGCTGTTTCACCCTTATTTGTCATCTGCCCGGTGATTCTTCAATTAGGGGTAATTTTATGTCCCCAGGTTATAAAATACTATATTATAGAATACATTTTATAAAAAAAAAAGTTTAGTTATTTCAAACAATATTTATTGCACCACCAAAAAATGTTATATGCCAAATCAGTATGATTTCCATTTTTTCAAATACATTACTCATACATTGTCCCCAATCCACACTTTAAAACTTATCTGCTCTGAAAATTTGATAAAATGTTATCAGTTCATTAAAAAAAAAAACACAATACATGTTTAAACAGTAACTTAAAAACGCACTTTGTGCCATAATTTGTGTTCATATCTGTGCAATTTATGAATTTTTTTAACAATTTATTATTGTCCACAACAATACTGTCATTACCGCAAAAGTCTATGATTACAACAAGGATATTTTATGCTGTAACCATAGAAATGAAGACTAGCAGGGGAGCACATGTCAGCAGTGAAAGAACAATGATATTTGATGTCTGAAAAAGTAATTTAATCATGAATTCCTTCTGATCATGGAGTAGACTTATTCAGCGTCATTGCCATAAATGCTGTAGTTCTTTTTTGTACTAGCTGTTGAGTGATGTTAGTAAATCTATGAGCTAGCATCCTTTTTCCTCAAAAAAAGAAAATGTAATTACCGCAACACATCATTACCATCACAAGTTGTGTGGTGGTAATGATGTGCTGTGGTAATGACATTTTTTATAGAAGCATAATAAAAGCAAAGAAGCATAATAGTGTGTTTTTACAATGAAACTTAAGTGAGATACCTTACTTCCTAAAACTTTTTTTTTTTCACCAGAATGGCTCCCAAGAAATCAACAGAAAGGTCTAGAGATTATAGAAAATAATTGAAGGAAGATCCTGTAAAATATCAGCAGTACATTGATAGAGAAAAGGAAAGATATAAAAGAAGAAAAGAAACAGGAAAGCTTAAAGTAATCTCACTACTTTCAAAACGTGAGCAAAGACAGAAATGCAAACAATGGAGAGTAAACCCAAAAAATAAAAGAGCCAATGACAAATTTTGTAAGGAAGTACAACACTATGTAGCTTCACTATGATGCTGCCAGTAGATGTCTGGGACAAATTGTTCTCCCACAGAAGTGTCAAGAGGGCGATCCTTAGAGATATAGTTCTGTAAAATGGTTTCTTCATAATTGAAATAAACATGTTCAAGTTGATGGTTGTGATATTTATATACATCTCACATCTGTCCATTTCTTTCAACAACACTCACCAGAAGTCATTATTTAAGCCTTTAAATTTGCTTTATGTATCAGTGCACTTTTCATTTATGTCATTACCAGAACAGCATGTCATTACCGCTACGTTGCTTAATTTACAGCAAAAATACCTTTAAAACTGTTTTATGTTCAATCTTGAGGTTCTATATGAAAAGTCTAATGAAATACTCATCCACCTATTCAAAGAAAAAACATTAAAAATTAATTTTCCAGAAATTAAACAAAAGTGTGCTTTGATGAAGACAGAAAGAACAAGAAAACATATGTAATTCGCTGAATGGAAACATTTTGTTTTTTACACGTATTGTTGAAGGTTAAGGTTTGCAACATAAATGTGTGTATATATATATATATATATATATATATACAGTAATACCTCGGTTTACGAGTTTAATTCGTTCCAAGAGCGAGCTTGTAAACCAAAATGCTCGTACACCAAAACATTTCCCCCATAAGAATGCATTAAAAATCAATTAATTCGTTCCACACGACCATAAATGCCCATTTTAAATATTTTGTTTTTGTTTTACCCTATTAATTACAGTTAAAATTATAAACATTAAGATCTCATATAAATACTATTTATATTTATATTTATAAATATTAATAAAGACAATTAAACTCTAAAAATACTTGACAATTTGCTGTAACTCACTTTGAGCAGCGTCTGCTGGCATGAAGGAGATGAGAGACAGAGGAGGGAGGAGGAAAACACAAAACCTGGATTCAAGTGCAAATTAGTGAATTTATTATAATAGTGCAGAAAACATATGAATATAATCCAGAGTGAAAGTCGTGGAACGGGAGACCCGCGCGCGACCACCGCGAGCTCAGAGAGACCCGCGCGCGACCACCGCGAGCTCAGGGAGACCCGCGCGCGACCACCGCGAGCTCAGGGAGACCCGCGCGCGACCACCGCGAGCTCAGAGAGACCCGCGCGCGACCACCGCGAGCTCAGAGAGACCCGCGCGCGACCACCGCGAGCTCAGAGAGACGCGCGCGCGACCACCGCGAGCTCAGAGAGACGCGCGCGCGACCACCGTGAGCTCCGGAGTGGAGAGAAGTGAGGCAGATGATATGCAGATTTCAGGTGTCCCACTCACACAGACAGGCAGAACTAGAAGACAATTGAATGAAATTCATGACAAATGAATTCATGAACCACATATATATTTCACTACGTGAACAATAGCGATCACAATTAATTCATGTTATCACTTCTAAAAGTGATATGTGGTGAATGATGCAGCCAAACAGAGGGAGGCTGAGAGAATGAATGAGTTAAGGGGTGATATAGGGGTTGGAACTGCGTGACTGTGTTATGAAAGGCTGTCATTAGGATATTTCCAGTAAAAATGCCCGCGACCATGCTGAGCGTTAGGACAAAAATGCGAGTGAGTGAGAGAGAAATTTGCTCGTACGCCAATACAATGCTCGTACACCGATTCGACCTCCCATGCTCGTAAACCGATTTGCTCGTATACCAAGTCGCTCGTAAACCGAGGTACTACTGTATATATATATATAAACATCCACGAAAATAGCAGCACAATATTCAACACAGATAATAATAAGAAATGTTCAAAATAAGTACCAGATCAGCATATTAGGATGATTTCTGAAGGATCATATGACACTGAAGACTGAAAATTCAGCTTTGTCATCAAAGGAATAAATTACATTTTAATAAATACAGCCTTGGAAAAATTTGAAGATGACTGTTTTCAAAAACATTATGTATTAAATTAACTAAAACTTTTGAAAACTATTATATGTAAACTACTAATATTATATGTTATAAATAAAATTATGTTATGAATAAAATATCATTGAGAGATGTAGATGTGTATACACACACGCACGCGCACACACACACACACACACACACACACACACACACACACACACACACACACACACACACACAACAATAATGTTTTGTTTATAATCTGGAATTATAAATTAAACTATATTTAAAAAAGAAAGTATGATACAAGCATATTTATAAGAAAACATTTAATCATTCCTTTGTTTGACAATTATTTCTGAGAAAGGCTTCATAAATTCTGTAGGCTTGTAATGTTTAAGCAAAGTAGAAGAAAATATGAGAAGTCAAAACAGCCTTGAACTAGATTTAAAAGACTGAACGGCAGCCAGATTTGACCCGGTTAGACCCTGGTTAGTGCTTGCTTTGAAACAGGTCAAATCAACAGAATATATAACATTGCATATCTGTAAAAAGAAAACCCCCACAATATTCTCTTCAACTTCAAACAATCCAGTAAATGACAAAGCTCTGTTTCTCTCAACTGCTCAACCCTAAGCTTGAAATGAAATCTAGAAGAGACATGTAGGGGAATTTACTAGCCATGTAAATGTTTTGTAAGTAAATGCAAAATTTCTTGGTGGAACACAAAAGTTTTGTGAGTGAACGCAAAGTTTCTTGGGGAACGCAAAAATTTTGAAAGCAAATAAAAAGTTCCTCAGTGGAACACAAAGTTTCTTGGTGGAACGCAATTTTTTTTGCAATTAAAACAGTTTCTGGGCAAAATGCAAATGGCTTGCGAGTGAACAAAGTTTCTCGGGGAATGCAAAGGTTTTGCAAGTGAACAAAATTTCTAAGCAGAATGCAAATGTTTTGTGAGTAAACCAGGTTTCAGGGGGAACGCAAATATTTTGAAAGCAAATGAAAAGTTTCTCAGTGGAACGCAAAGTTTCTTGGCAGAAAAAAATGTGAACAAAGTTTCTCAATGGAACGCAAAAGTTTCGTGAGCACATAACATTTCTTGGCGGAACACAAATGTTCTGCAAGTGAACGCAAAAGTTTCTTGGTGTAATGCAAATGTTCTGCGAGTGAACGCAAAGTTTCTTGGTGTAATGCAAAAGTTATGTGAGCAAATAAAGTTTCTTGGTGGAACGCAAATGTTCTGTGAGTGAACAAAAGTTTTGTGAGCGAATAAAGTTTCTTGGTGGAACGCAAATGTTCTGCGAGGGAACGCAAAGTTTCTTGGTGGAACACAAATGTTCTGTGAGTGAACAAAAGTTTTGTGAGCGAATAAAGTTTCTTGGTGGAACGCAAATGTTCTGCGAGGGAACGCAAAGTTTCTTGGTGGAACACAAAAGTTTCTTGGTTGGACGCAAAGTTTCTCGGCAAAACGCAAAAATTTTGTGAGTGAACAGTTTCTTGGTTGAACACAAAAGCTTTGCAAGTGAACAAAGTTTCTTGGAGAAAAGCAAAAGTTTCTTGGTGGAACACAGAGGTTTTGTGAGCGAACGCAAAGGTTTCTGGGCGAAACGCAAATGTTTTGTGAGTGAACGCAAAGATTCTCAAAGGAATGCAAATACATTGACAATTTTTCTTCCCATCACCATTTCTCTTTAGGAGCTCAGTAGAATTCAAACCAGAACACAAAAACTTTCTTTAATTATTTTTCTTAATTCTTTGCATTCCCTGTCATTTATGCTTGTGTATGATTATGAAGCATTTATAACATCAAGTGTCATCTATTGAAACATTGAGACTTTCTGTATAAAACAGTAATACGACAACACACCTAAATTCCATTTATCAGTTTATTTTGAACGAAGTTATACGAATCGCAAGGTCTCGTGGTGAGCAGGAACCAGACAGTAAATGTTCCTCATCAATAAAAAAAAAAAACTGCCCCTACAAAAGAGGAAGGGTAATTTATAACAATAACAATAATCATAATGTTATATCACAAGCCTACAGACCCACAGTGGCCTGAAAAGTGTGAGTAGGGAGGCATACAGACAAAAAAAGACTGAAAAAGAAAATAGAAAAGGTCTGAAGTTTTACTTCAGGTTGGAGCTTGTTCCTATAGAGCTGATCCAGACGTCGACTCGTCCAGTTTCACACTGAAGAGTCAGGCTGACTCCAGATCAGCTGTAGGTATGAGCTGTGATCTGATATGTTAGCAGCAGGCCGATTATAAACAATAGATATTGCACCAAGTAACTGAGTGCTTTTAAAAGAAAACAATAGATAATCACATTCAAGTTCACCAAAAAAACAAAAAACAATAGGTGACATGACCCTACTGTGTGATCAATAAAGTGCCCTTATAGGTACAGTGGTGTTAGAAGAAACGAGTTAGAATGAAATAAAGACAGAAAGAAAGTTTACGTCCTGAAAGTCTACGAGACTTGCAGCGTTGAATCACAGCGCTTTTAAGATAGCTACACTTCGTGTCGCTCTATAATACTTCCAACAGATTTAACACGTACAGTAAGAGTCCAACCGCATCGTTCCCCAAAACAAACTCATTTACAGCATTATGAACAGGTATAATCAATAATTAAGAACAATACTTATTACAACGGAAGAAAACCCTCTGTGACAAACACGTTTACATGTCCAATGCATGTCCGTTATGCTTTTTGCGATCTTTGCTCTCAACCAAGAAGGAGAATAGCTTTATAATTACTACGTAATCATATTGAAACACAAGATACATGTTCATGCCAGTTTTCATAGCAATACAATAATCATGTTGATCATGTTTTTTTGTTGTTGTTTTTTTGTTTGTTTTTCTTCTTTTTTTAAACTTATTTCTTTTTTTTACCCACGATGATATGGATATTGAATTGAATATAGCCAGGCCATGATGCAATTTCAATAACGTTGTTTAAAATAGTAAACCACATTGTTGGTACAAATATCCGTTTACTCGGTAAGAATGACAATAGTATCATAATAACAGCGATATAATAAACTATTAAAAACAATTATCAACATCCCTTTGCTTCTTGCCGTTGCAAAAGAAGATAAAAAAATAATCCTCGACAAAAGAAGGGGAAACTTGGCGATCTTTGCGGGGAAAAGGGAGGATGAGGATGCACCCTTCATCCTGGCTGTGATTCCTAAGGTAATCTGGTGTTAGTAAGACCTGATAAGAGAGTTCATTGTTTCCTCTTTGCTGAACTTATATTATGATAATGCAAACATGGGATTGGTTTCTGTGGTTTTTAACGCTGTATCAAGGCCACGCCCACTCTGAGGCCACACCCACAGAGGCCTTCAAATACTGAAGTTTCGATTACTGTCAATATAAAAGTTGCCACGGCCTCAGAGCTGGATTTAAAAATAACATGTGTTGGGAGAGATCACGATTTGTGGGACACTGTAGGGCTGTTTGGCGTCAAAACTCGTTCACAGCCAATAACGTTCCAGCTACACAGATACATGCATATACTGCGCTGACATCACACACCTGCGACCACTGGGTTCTGGCTGTACAATGGCAACTCGAGAGAGAGAGAGTGTGTGTGTTTGCAAGTATAGATGTGTGCGTGTTGTACATGTCTTTGCTCGTCGGTTGCATTAGGAGACCGTGTGTATATAAAGGGATTTATTTAGTCGACGCCTTCAAAGCCTTGGGCGTTCTCCACTGCCATCAGAAGCTTCTCTCTCAGGTCTTCAAACGTCTCGTACGTCGGGAGGTCCAGACGATTAAAGCTGGGTGGGAAGAATATGTAACAATCAAAGAAATTAATAAAATGCAAACATTAATCAGACCAGAGATATGCCGTTTCGGAATATTCCCCAAATTAGTTTGTTTAACGAAATGGAGATGATGGGAATATATTGATGAGTTTGATTCAATAAAATGGTCAAATCCCTCTAGGTCTTACCAGGTGTGAGCACGAGGGAGCTTGTCAGGAGTCCCCCACTGCTCGATGGTAAACAACTGAGGCCCATTGGAACCTGTGAAAGATCGCATGACTCGTCAAGGACCAATCAGCAAAGGAGTCAATCTATAGGTCTCAAAGGGGAACACCAAGTTCTGAAAATTGAACCCATGAACTTGGCGTTGCAAGTGCCACTCACTATCGTTTGAGCTACAGGAAAGCCTGTTATGTTACGTAGGACTGTAGAGCATCATTTACCGTAGAGTTCAGCGAAGCCGTTCATTGGCACTCTGGATGTTCCGGTAACAAACTGCAAAAGTCTGATTCGCTTTTCGGCATCCATTAACAACACAGCCTGAGTAGAGATAAAAAGAGACAGAGTTAATACCAATAACATTTATCAGTTCACTCTAGTTTAAAACGGAATGCGTTATTGAAACAACTGGTGTTGAATTTTCAAAATAAATATCCTTACTATTTATCGGTGGAAAAACTCAATTTAAAGCTTTTAAATGTGCACAAAAACAGACCCAATGCTTTAGCATACGTTAAAAATAATTAATATTAGCCCAAAATATTATATTATAAGCCCATATTTTTTATTCATAGAAACAGTTGTGAGGGGACATGAATTTTAAAGAAAGGGAGCAGGGAAAGGTATCGAAAAATGCCACAAGCTAGACTCGAACCTGCACTGAGGCTCAACATGTCAGAGCCAGGGTTCAAAGTTTAGACGCCATAAGACCATTCTGTGGCACAAAAGACTGATATTCAAAACTTTGTTTGCCAGCTAAGCAACTGCAACTGAAATTAATTGAAATAACATAGATATTTAGAAACTACGTAGAAAGAGCAAGTCTGGCTCCAGACTGCTGATAAGAAGTTTCTAATGCGCTCTGTGACTCTTTCATCAGAGTAAACACTCGATGAGCCTCACATCAAACAGACTTTGATCAGTAACTGCCCACAGTGGACTTGGCACGGGGTCAGAAACACTCATGCATACAAACGCTGACACACTTGACTTTATTTGTTTCTCTTGATATTTAAAATCTTTTGATCTAGGTCTGTTTAAATGCCTGAAATCGATTCTGAAGAAAGATAAACATTTATTTCAAAACCAACAGTTTCATTTTTTTATTCACTAGTTTGAGGACCCAACAACCTCGCATTAAATTAAAAGTACACTATGTAATGTTTTTGTTTATAATTAACAAAATTTAAATAAGTGAATACATCAACAATCCTTCCACCAAGACATGTTTGTGTTTTACCCTGTTTCACTATGGTAAGCACATTATAAGCCATTATAAGGATGGTTTTCGCAAGAAATTCTACAGATCACTTGCCGATGTGCCATATCGGTAAACAGAGAAAAGTTGCTCCTGCTACTTTGATGCATGTATAGTGTGGGAGCAAGAAAGGTTGAAAAGGAGCAGCTAAATCTCCAACCTCCAAAAAAATCACTCATTTAAAAAAAAAAAAAAAAAATGCTGAACACAGCAGAGTCTACTGGCAAAAGGAGACCATGTAATAAAACAAGAATCAACATTGCCTTGGCTTTTGTGCGATGGCAAGAAGTGAAGGATTTGAAATATTGTAAAAGTGCAGATGGTGTTTTTATCATTTAACAGGTGAGTAGGATATTTTATTGAACAGATAAATGTAGCTCTCTAACAGAATTCATTGTACCGTAATTGTGCCATCCGCACAGTCACACAGAGCATAAGCACAACTAAAACAATGCTCTTCTGCTAAATGTTTTTCAACCGCTATAGGGTCATAATTTACGATAAAATAAGATTTTGATTTGTTAAACATTTTTCAGTGACTAGATTTGTCTTCTTTCATAGTTCATACGACATTAAAATTGTTATAAATGTGGAAAATAGTAATAATAAAGAATTAGTAGGTACATTCAAACTAATGATGCATACAAAATACAGACCTTCCAGAACCACTGGATCACAGGGTGATTAGGACAGTAGCCATTCTTATAAACTGTGTGCTGCCTCCAATCATTGACATCCACATCTCCAAGGCCACACATCAGCAGCTGAAAACGGAGAATACAGCACTATAAACAAACTAACACACACCAACCAACACCTTTAAACTCATTATCCTCCAGATCAGAACTACAGAAAGCATAGACAGATAGATAGAAATACAATTTAATTCTATCTATCTATCTATCTTGTGGTAATGTCAATTTTGATTATTAAAAGAAAACTTCACAAAGGATAAGTACTTTATCTTATTTGATTATTTTCTTCATTTGGAACTAGAAATAAAATGATTCATAAAATATAAATCTGGCATTAGTACAAATCATGTATAAATAGTGAAGCAGAAGACCCTCTACTGACTGACACATTTATACCGTGGTATATACCGGAATGCCTGTCTTTATTTGTTTTTTATTATTTGCTACCTAACTGTAGCTTTCTCCACAGAGCACAGAATCCTGGTGAATTCTCAAGTGAAAAGATCTGATTCATTCAACAAAACAAAAAGCATTTTTTTGGGCGATTTTATAAAGTTTATGTGAATAATTCTATGGAAGTCTTGGACATAGAGGATGCAGTCTCCATGAAAACGAGTAATGGGTATGTAGGAAGTTGTTACCTCCAGTTCATTTTCGTCAAAAATCTTTATCAAGTCGATGGGAATGAGCTCTGTGAATCCCTGTGAAACGAATATATGAAACAAGTTTAAAACATTGCATGTAATAATAGCATATTGACATTATGTAGGTATTAGGAATAATCTAACTTCTGCTACCACCTAGCGGCATTACTTGAAATTACAGAAAAATTTAGATTGCGCAAGGAATTTGAACACGTACTTCCAAAAAGGCGTTCATCTGTTTCTGCACCCTGTTCACAAACCGCCACTGAATCACCAGACTGTGTAGAGCCAAAAATAAAGACAGAGACATTTGTTAATATAAGACACCACAAGTACGATTTTGCATATTGAGCAAAAGAGCAACTCACTCTATGTATTCTTTTTTGTTGTCATTGGTTACAACCATGTCTGATCCGCTTGGCTTCAAATCCACCTGATATGTCTATAAATATACATACAAAAATTACAATTGATTAAATTAATGAAATAAAATGTAAAATAAACATACATTTAGAAATATTATGGTGCTACCTGTCCAAAGTTGTCCTCATCAATGCAGAACCGCAAATCCAGCTCTGTGGGGTCGTTTTCCAGAATCCACTTTAGAGAGTTGTAGTACTCACTGTCCTACATTGTGTACATAAACATAAATCATGAGAAAAGTATATACACATTATTAAATTAATAAATGCCTCTAAATAACATTTGGTAACAGTAATAACTATAAATAATGCATAATTACCTAATTCAAAACCTATAGGAAGTACATGTAATATTACACCATTATTGTTAAAACTTTATTTTTCAGAATCTTTTTACATGTTAGATGTAGATACTAGCACTTCCGTATTTTCCCGCATATAACCCGTGGGTTATGCCAGATTTTACAAACCCCGGGGGGGTGCGGGTTATCAAATTTTTTTTTTTTTACACGTAATAATATTTCAATATATTTGTTACGTCTCCAAGGATGTGAGTTTTTTTTTTTTTTGCTGTATTTTCTTTATGTTTTTCTTTCTTGCGAGGGTTGTTGTCTCTGCCGCTTGTACTATCACTCTGACAGCTGCCACTGATAGGCTGTCTGACCTGTCAATCATGCAAGAAGATGTGATTGGCTGTGCTGCATGAGGGCGAGCTCTTCTCATCTCATCCGATGATCAACACCTGTAGAATCGTTTCTTAAGGGACGTGTTGCTGCACAGCAGGAGAGACTGCTTTTTCTTTTGATTCTGACTAGTGTTTGTTTCTTATTGTTTGAATTTCACGCACAAGCACTGTGTACCGAGCTGAACAGTTATGGATAATTGACGTCATGCGAGCAACATTTGAAATTCGAAATGTGAACTTCCACAAAAAAGTTCATCAATCTATGGGTGCAGGTTATGCCAACGAAACCCCAAAATCCGCGGGCTATACGAGGGTGTTGATTATCTGCGTCTGCGGGTTATATGCAGGAAAATACGGTAAACCTAATCAGGTACAAGCAGGTAATTAATATTTACTAAATATAATATAGTGCTTAAACGTATAATTAAACTGCAACAAGGACACTTTAAAATAAAGTGTAACCCCATTATTCTGTATAAACTATTACTCATACTGTTATCTCTCAAAACAGGTGTACATGTTTGTCAACGCACCACTGACTCCATATCATTCAGTGTGATCTGTTTGCCCAGCATCATTTTATAGAATGGTCGAATAAAGAAACCTGAAAAACAAACCACAACAACACATTTCTGTTTTGAACAGGAAAAGCCAAACTAAAGAAACTAAAAAACAAAACTAAACCTAATATGATATTTATCAAAAGTGAGCAATAAAAATGAAAGAAAGTGTTAAATAAATAAAACTTGGAGGTCCCCAGCTTACGTACCATCCAACAGCTTGCCGTGATATACAGCCATGCCAGCCACCCGACCAATGAACTTGAAGTATGAGAGGTGATCCTCATTACACAGGCCGGAGTTTGAATTGATCTGAAGGGTGTAGTTATCGCTGAAGACAGACAGATGGGAACGTTAAATGAATTATGATGCCACTGCTGTGTCCTCTAATGAGTGTCAGTGGGAGAGATCTAACAAGATAACAGACCAGCTCTGTAAAAAGAGTAATTGCATATACATACATACATACATATGTGTGTGTGTGTGTGTGTTTATGCATGTACGTTCTGTACAGATACAGAAAAGACATATATATAGAGACAGATCAAAGCAAAACAGAAGGGTGAAGGAAGAATAGTGATAAAAATAGGACACAAGGAGGATTCTGTTACCGGTACTTTATGAAGGAGAAATAGAATATCATTACAGATCTAAAGAAAATACCTGAGGCCTGCTCACATATAAATCATGTCATACAATTACAAAAAAACATTAAGAAAGTGAGCTAAGAAGTGCAAAAGAAGGGGAAAGTCAGTTAGCTAGAGTAAAGCCTCAGGGATAAACACTAAAATCGGATATGGATAAGAGGCAAGAAGTGGAGGCGAGTGTTCAGGATTTAAGTGCCACTTTGAGCAAACCACAAAATGGTAGTGCTCAAATACATGGGAAACTTACGTGGCGGAGTACTCAAACAGCCCATAATAAGGGTTAAACATCTCCTTGGAGAGCAGGAAGAACCATTCTCTGGCCACGCCCCCATAGTCCAGGCCTTTCTCAGATTCAAACTCGATCCACAGACGGGCCTTCAGGCTGTCGGGTCTCTTCAGGGACATGATTCGTCTGTATGACTCCTCGAAAATGTTATTCCTGTGCAGCTTCATCTCAAAACGGTTCGGAATATCTGCCTGTGGGAGAGAAAGCGAAAACAAAACATAGCATAATATTACATCCCAGAATTCATCATCATTTTAAATTGAAACTCACGGTTGGTTAGCTAACAGCTTTGAACATCACAAAAAATCACAACTTAACTTTAATGCCTAAAATAAACTGTACTGTAAACGGCTTCGTTTCCGTCATGTGAAGAACAATTTAACACCCAATATAAAAAATTATCTTCGCTCCTCAAGAATTTCGCACAGAATAAATTAGAGCGTCTAGGAATACCATATGCGAACGGAAAGAGCCTACAGCAATGTCTCTGAAGATGCTTGGTTACTTACCGGTTTCTTTAGCTTCTTTCTGAAGTAATCATACTTCTGCTTGAATTCTCTAGAATACGGTACGGCCTAAGAGAAGACAAGCAAATAAACAATCAAATGCATTCGTTTAACATCAGGGTAAGAACAATCATCACAGGACGAGCAGGAAACCAAACATGAGTGAGAAAGTTTGATCAGAAATTATGCTTTCAAAAAACATTTCATAAGTACATTTGGATGACTCTCCCAACATGTATTAAGAACAGAATCTGGACAGATCATATCCTACAAAAAAAAAAAAAAAAAAAAAAAAATTATATATAAATTATATTTGTTGTGATAAGTCTATAAATAAATATATTTATTTATTTTATTTATTTTTTATTTTTTTCTGTTAACAATAAGAAAAGAAAAAAAGATAATGTAACTACATTTTAAAATCAATACATTTGTATTTGTTGGAATACCTCTTAATGAAAGGTTTCTGTGTATATTTTAATAATTATTGCTTTTATGGATGTATTTTTGCACTTTGGAAAAAGCGCAATATAAAGCAAATTTAATATACACATATATACACACACACAAAAGTGTTAGAGGAAAACGGAAACATAAATAAGAGAAAGAAAGCATACTCACAGGACCGGTTATGGCAGGACTCTGTAGGCGAGGGTCTTCCCACTGTGTTTTTTTTGTGTCTGAGGGGGAGAAGAGGAATTTTATAAGTTAACATTGCCTTCTTCAGTGCTATTTGATACAGATTATATTTACAGAAAACGTTCTGCTTATTTTAAAGCAAAAACTTTCAATAAGGTCGTTTAACAGAAGGCATTACACCCATAACAGGACATGGCAAACACTAGAGGTCGTTTGTGAATATGTATAGCTGACAAACAGAACAGGTGTGTATCGACCGTAGCAGCAGATTCAGCAGTGGTTCAACACACCTGTGTTGTGGAGTGCGACAGGGACGGACACTGAAGACATGTCCGAGTTTATTGATGAATGAGTAAAATGATCTCACAACTCGTATTACCTAAACATCTAAATAGTTATTGATCGCACAGCACAGAATAAAGAAACAAAATAACAAATAGAAACTTGAGCATATCTGTGACTGAAGCCTGCTATACTGTATGTGTATAACAGAAGGCAGGTAAGACTATTATTGTTCTCAACAGTAGCAAAATATGCGGCACTGCAAATTATATAGTGATGTATAATCTTTAAAATATATATACAAATTCTTATTGTTAAAAAACTATTGCTGCTAATTGTTTTTGATATGAAATAGATTTATGACCAGATTATAGAAAGCCAAATGAAATTTTACAATTGTAGTGTTAAATACACACTACTGTTCAAATGTTTGTGGTTAGTAATTAATACTTTTATTAGTTCATTAAATCGATCAAAAGTGACAGTAGATGCATTTCTAAAGTTCTTTGAACTTTCTATTCAATAAAATAATTCTGAATAACGTGTCATGGTTTCCACAAAAATATTATGCAAAAACGATTTTTTTTGAAGGGACACTAAAGAATGGAGGAATGATGAGGAATTTTTATATCTATTTTCCACTGTCTTTTAAGCATTTATAATCTGTCTTTTTTGTTGAAAGTCAACTTTTAAAATCACTTTGAATACAGGTGTCTGCCAAATACATAAATCTACCCACTATCCCGCTCTTTTTTTTATTCTTAAGTTAAAATAGGTCATCCGATATTTTTTTCTGTGCTCCCTTGCAAATCCCTGCTTCAGATGTGTCTGCTTATTCAGTCAACAAATATGTGTCCTTACTGTGGTCAATGTAAAAGGTTCTTCCGTCAGCATGCACTCGTTCCTCCCACCCAGGCTGTGGAGATTCAGAGAGAGAAAGAAAGATGTTAAATGTTAAGACCAGGTGAAACCACCAGACCTGATAAACCACTCATACACCAACACAATAACAATAATAGATAATGTGACGGGAGAAAGGAACAGAAAGATATGAAGATTCCTCGGTTTAGTGTGGGAGAGCTTCCACAACAGGGTTCCACTGGCATGCAGAAGAGAGCTTGTTTATTCACTCTCGCTCTGACAAACACACTCGCATTCACATAATGCCCCTCTTTTGAGAGCGGAGACCCCGAGACTTGCAAACCCACGTTGATACAAACACCACGGGCAACTGCCAGGCCTGACAAAAATCACAGCCAGGGAGACACATCCAACAATTCATAACCCACAACATCAAGGGAAGCTGTTTGACGACCCACACACGGGATCCAGAGAGGGGACAAGACCTTCGTTCACGACTGAGAGACTGTGAGCCAGCACTGAAGACAGGCGCGACACCATGGCTCTCGTGCTGAACGGGCATCAACCAAAACTGGTTTTGAATGAAGCACAGGAAGCACGCGATGGATGGGTGGGTGCATGAATGTACGCAATGGATAGATGGATGTGTGCATGAATGTACGCAATGGATAGATGGATGTATGCATGGATGCACGCAATGGATGGATGCACAAAATGTACGTTTGATTGACTGATGGATGATGAATGCACGCACGCGATGGATGAACGCAATGGATGGACGGATATACTCGACAGATGGATGGATGCACTCGATGGATGGATGAATGCAATGGATGGACGGATACACTCGATAGATGGATGGAATCAATGGATGGATGGATGGATGAATGCAATGAATGGATGGATACACTAGATAGATGGATGGATGGATGGATGAATGAATGCAATGGATGGACGGATAAACTCGATAGATGGATGGATGGATGAATGCAATGAATGGATGGATACACTAGAGAGATGGATGGATGAATGCAATGGATGGACGGATACGCTCGATATATGGATGGATGGATGCACTCGGTGGATGGATGGATGAATGCAAAGAATGGATGGATACACTCGATAGATGGATGGATGCACGGATGGATGCACGGATGCACGATGGATGCCATCAATGGATGGATGGATGCCATCAATGGATGGATGGATGTACGCGATGGATGGACGGATACACTCGATATATGGATGGGTGCACTCGATGGATGGATGGATACACTCAATAGATGGATGGGTGCATACGATGGATGGACAGATGGATGAACGCAATGAATGGACGGATACACTCGATAGATGGATGGGTGCACACAATGGATGGACAGATGGACGTGATGGATGGACAGACGGATGCACTCGATGGATGGATGGATGAAAACAACCAGAATGAGATGCGTGCAAAGAGAAGTATGAAGAGAGATAGATGGAGAAAAATAGTTCAATGACAAAGAGACCGATGAACAGAGACAAACAGTAAACGGATAAATAGAGCTTAATAGAAGGGTTCTAGAAGCAAAAATCCCACTGAAAATCTCGAGGTTATGGTTAGTGATTTTACTCAATGTTTTTCAAAACACCTACTAAGAGTTCTGGGACTAAAGTGAACGTTGATTTATATGATCATATAACATCAGTGCAATTCAAAGCAATGGTTCTTATCGCAAACCAACAACCCATATTTTGATGCAAATTCATCTACCACTTATTCATGATTTGGCCCTGTTTTTTTAAATCCTGAAGATAAATTACACTTTAGCAGCCATATATGCATGCTGTTCCACCTACACAGGTTAATAAAATTCAAATTGAAAATAAAAAAGACTGTTCATTCATTTGTACCAGCTGAAAACCACTGATTTAAGAATTTTAATTTGATGATACATTTTTCAGGCTACAGAATCTAGGTAGCATTATTTATCTGCACCATTTATTACTATGAAATGTTGTAGCAAAACGGCATAAAAGACAGATTTACAAAAATTCAGATTTACTTCTTACATTATTCACAATGATTTATGAGATGAAAATTTTATTAATTTTAACTAAATTAATTAATAAAACTAATTAAACTTTTATTTCTACTCATCAATTTATTTTGATTCGGAAACGCATTATGATTTATCTGGTTGGTTTGGTTCAAGATATAACACTTACTAAAGAATATTCTGAGATCCCTATGAATAAAATTAATGGGGAAAAATTACTTCTGGAACCAATGCTGCTAAAAAAAGAGGGCAGAGTCAATATTGAGCTCTATAGAGAGAGTGGAAGGACTGATCAAAACAGACCAAAAAAATAATTTCAGAAGAAAAGCAAAAACTGACAGAGTGAAACAGGGAGTAAAGCAGAAGGGAAAAATAGTCATCCATGCCAGCAATGATAAGAAAGGGTGGAGAGGTCAAAGGGCGGAGTGGGCAGGCAGGTAAACACGCAGGCAGAGAGAGGACCGACCTCCTCTGGAAGATTCTGCCACAAACAGCATCGAGCGCAGAGCGCACCACGTTTCCCCACGCCACCGAAAGACCAGAGAGAAATCACACACACACACACACCAGCAGCACAACAGAGGGAATCACTTAGATAGCTTTTAAAAATGAAAATTCAAAATGTGCTACTGTACCAAAGTTGTTATTAATAACTAACTAAAAACACACTGCTTTCGTTAACTGAAAGCTAAAATAAAATAAATATTGGCTGATATGTTGCTTTGTTAATTAAAGTTGTTTGTTAAAATATTCAAATGACTAAAACAAAAAATAATGAAGCTAAATAGAATTATTAAAAAACAAAAAACACAATAACACTGAAACTATCATTAAATTGAATTTTTTTAATCTTAAAATAAAAGCCAATTCAAAATATTAATAAGTACTATATAAATAAAACTAAAATAACTAGCTGATGGACAAAGGGGGAAAAGTATATTCTTAGATATTGTCTTGATATAACGCCACAGAAATGCATATTTCTGCATTTCTGCAACACGAAATCATGCACAAAAACAGAGTTCCTGTTTGCCGGTTAGTTGCTGGCACGTATATTCCCACTGAAAACCTGAGAAGAGAAGGTGTGATTACCAAACACCAGCATCGAAGTGTGTTTTCAAGGTGAAAAAGAAATCATAAAAAAAAAAGTTTCTTCAAAATCTTATGCAAGATGCTCTTTTTTTACTACAAAACTTTTTTTAATATACATCTATAAATATAAACGTTACTTTAATTTATATATATATATATATATATTTTTTTTAATTTAAACTGGAAATGATTTTTTTAAATTCAAATATGAGAACAATTTGTTTTTTGATGCATCTTTCGTTAAGCAAGAGTTGATATCTTGTATAATAAGACTTTGAATAAACTTATAAATATATAAAAATATATATATATATATATATATATACACATATACACACACACACATATATAAATATAAAAATGATAAATAAATAAATAAAACTTTGCTTGATGTGAAAACTTTGCTGTTTTTGTACATAAACAACCTTCATTAGATCCAAACTTTAATTCTCTCTCTCAATTCATTAATTATTAATTTGTTAATTCATTTAAATTAATTCAAGTAAATCTTAAGCTACTTTATTTCACTTGCAAACTAAAATTACCGTGATTTTCCGGTCTATATCAATTCAGTCAGATTTTGTACTGCAAAAATCCATGACAGCTTGTCCATACTGGCAAATAATCATGGCTACCTGACGTGAATTATATAAAGTTTAGTACAGCCATTAAATCGTACAGCCAAGGATGTCTAGCATGAATGTAAACAGGCACGACAAAACAGATCGAATATGGTCAACAGATACAATTTGTGCATTACGATTAGCAGTGTAAACGCAGCCATGGAGATCTGAAGAAAAAACAACTTTGCTACACAAGTCACGATGTCCGTTTTCTTTAGTAAATGCTTTGATTGTGTCTGATATGAATCTTGCATACCTCTATTATTATGAGTTGTATTAGGTTGCAGTTCCTTATAAAGTTACCAGCCAACTGGCAAGAATTGCATTGACTTGCCAAAGGCAATTTTGGCGCTTATCAAACCCAGATTTTAGGGCTGCTCTTGGACAAGCTGCATTATAGGTAAACATAAAAGAAATGATCTCAGATGAGCTAATCCACTGTCAGATTTTTGTAGCATTGTTCTGTGTGTCAGTGTTAAATAACTAGGCTGGAGAATGTAGTTTCTCAACAAAGAAATGCATGAAACACCACAGCCAATTTTCTGTTCTTGTGTCATTCGTTGCGGCTGTTTTGTTAGACTTAATCCTATTTTTTGCTTTGCAGATTGAATTAGTTTTGCGATTCTACTGTGATATGGCCGTTGGTTTCATGATCGTGCATTGCCGTGCCACAAACAAGGACACATGTCAGGCGAGGCTGTTGAAAAGGCTTGGAATTGTGGGTAATACTGCTCAATGCCACTCTTTTTATACTCACAGGAAGTGGGCCGAGGTCGCCAGGGTCTAGGGATGCTTTTGTTCGCATGTGAACGGGATACTTTAAGCGTGGATCTTCCTGAAAAGAGAGAAAGAGAAAAGAGAGAGAGGTTGACACATGCTCAGACTTTCCCAGAAGGTTTTATCCTCATTTAGCAGTAAATTGCAATTGCTGTCAGCTGCCAAATTGCAGTTCTTAAGACAATAAGGAAGTAATACCGGAGTAATTGTGTTTTTCTTTTTCACGTCTCCATGGGGGGGGGGAAAATTTTTTGTCTTCTGGGTGGACATTAGCAGAACTGAATAAAGACAAACTTCATAAATCCCATACTATTTTAAACAACCCTGAAAAAACCTTGCAGAGAAAATCTATTTGTTTTAATTTTAAACCTTTCTAATTACAAAGAACCTCCATAGAGGATGCAATACATCTGACAGATAAATGGACAAAGGCGAGTCTGTGCTGGGGGAAATTAGGGCGCTGGAGAAGAACTGCAATTCCACTGCCAGACACCAGGTGGCACACAGATTCTGAGTGGATCACGCATGCATCACCCAGGGCCTCCCTCCAGATCCTCTATGAGGCACTGAAGTGTGCAATTGTGAGCAAGGCTGTCTCTGTGTGTGTGTGTGTGTGTGTGTGTGTGTGTGTGTGTGTGTGTGTGTGTGTGTGTGTGTGTGTGTCTCTCTCTCTGTGTGTATGTGTGAGAGAGCAAGCGAGAAAGAGAGAGAGAGAGAGATATGTGTACATGTGGCTTTGTGAAAAATCTTTCATGGATCTTAACCTTGGTTAACAAAAAATATAAAAAAATTAAAACAAAAATAAATAAAATCTCAATTTTTAATATTTGATAAAACAGCAACCACTAAATAATAGTAATAATAGTAATAATAACAAAATAGCTGTTTGATGACTACTTATGACTGATTATTGACATACTATTATAGTTTTTAATATTTTGAATTAGATTTTTACATTTTCTGTTTTTTAACAATTTATAATTTTGTTGTTTCTATCATTTTTATTAGTTCTTTTTAGTGCCTGTATAGTTAAGTTTTACTAGTATTTTAACTTAAACTAAATAAAATAAAGTATTAAAAAATATATTTTAGCTAGTTGGCAAGATTTTGTTTAAAGGAAAAATTGTTTTAATGGTTTTTGTTTAATAATGTAAGACTATTAATGTTTTGTCAATTAAACACATTAAGCAATAATATAATATAGTATAGTATTATTATAATATCATAATATGATATACCATATGATAATATGGTTTATTGATCAATATTCATGATTCATTACGCAAACATAAAAGCAAAAACAATAACACTCATTAAATTATATACATTTTAATGAATAAATGTATAGCAATATATGATAAAATGACCATAATAAAATGAATACATTATTATTCCATAATGTTATTTAACGAACTAATATTCATTAAGCATGCATAACAGCAACAGAATAATAATTATTATTTAACTAAGCTTAAAACCCTACAGCTGCAAGCAAACAATGCAGGTGGATATGCAGGTCTGACCGTCATGAGAAAGAGTCAAACAGTCAAGCTACAGGTCAAACTGCTGATGGCATTTGTATCGTAGTAAACAAATGCTTAATCACAGCTGTGCATAAACCAGTTGCATCAGCAAATGAAACTGTAGCTCCGTTCCAAAACCTAAAGAGCTGTTGTGCTCCAGCAACTCAACAAAACAGTCCACTTACGACTACGACAGTTTGCAATTACCGTGCTCCTAAAATAACAGCATGACACTAGGAATTAAAATAAATAGCACCCAAACATTGTGTAGAACAGTACGTTTTAATTTGCTTTTTAGGGAATTTCTGGAAACATTTCATCTCTTCACTCATGGCCATCTTGCATTTTGTTCCTCAGAACTTATCGCAATGCATTCTGGGATTACTCTTACCATGAAGAAAGCACTGTCTGCATCCTTTCCTTACAATAGTAGGCAAACAAAAGTATGTGAACGCAGATGATCGACTACTTCTGGTGAGATTCTTAAGTGTGTGCGTGTATACGATGGACACTTCACTATCCCACGAGGCCACAGGAGCAGATTTATGAGTGACAGTGAAGCGCCACCACTAATGCTGGTAGGTCACATGATAATGATAACAGCAAATGAACTACTACTTTCAGCGCTCAAAAAGCAATAATTTATTCAAAAGCACTAACTCGGAGCAGATTTCCTGAGTGTTTATCTTACCCATGTGGTGGTTCTGCTGTTGTGGTCAATGAAGAATGGCCGTCCGTTTGGCGCTATTCTCATTTCCCATCCAGGGGGCAGGAAGCTCTGGTTTGCTTTATGCTGGGATTTAGGTGAGCTGTAGGGAGAAGGCTGCGGGGACTGAGGGTTGGAAAACGTGTCCTTCACGGCTCGTCGTATCTGGACGTTATTGGCTCCCTGCAACAGGAAAAAGAGACAACATTGATCAGACTCCATTATTTTGTTGTTTTTTTTTAAACTTGGGTGTATAATTCATTTGAATTTTTTGGTGCAAAGATTTGGTAAATGCAGAATGTGTCAGATGAAACGGCACATTATTATTTAATCCTGCGAAAAATGTTAATTAGTGCACAACTCAAAGGAAATCGCCTCCCTTTCATATCTTCTGTCCTCTCCCTCTCACTTTTTCCCCCAAAACAACAGATTCCCCTTTAACTCTTTAATTAAAATTCACATGGCCCTGTACGACTAATCATGTGCGAATACACAATGAAATGTTTACCCAATTTTTCACAGATCATCTGACTTCAGATGTGGAAAATGTACCACCTGTTATGCGATTAGTCATAACTGCTTATCTGACAAATTAATTCTGGGTATTCTTTCCTTCTAGAAGCTGAACTAACAAAGCAAATAATATGAGAACAAGCAATATAACTGTGTTCCCAAATTGTTTATAATCCTACAACATGAACTACAATGAATCAAATCTCAAAGGACGAATCCTATCAATGTTCAAAGAAATAAAACTGAAATAAAACTTAAAACGGGATATTTTTTACATGACTTACGTTTAACATTTACATAAGTCTACATCATAAATAATATTAAAATACATACAATAATAATACAATCATAAATAAAATATATTACTGTATTACATAAAATCATAAAGAAAGCACAGGGGCTTTTATCAACACTGAAATGTGTGGCTGTAATTGCTATGAGAGTAATAATAATTGCTATGAGAGTGAATATGAGACACTTATTCCCCCCCATCCCCAAAATTAGCTACAAGAGCTATTGTTTATTCCATTAGCAAAGTCCTTCTTCAAAGCTCTGGATGAGGCCCGTCTCAACATATAAGATTATTTTCCATTTTCAAAGGAATATTATGGATTAAATTACAATTTGAGTTCTTCCAACAATATACGTGGCCAGATGTCATTTTCCACTGGTAATTTGTAAGCAGCATACAAACATACAAAGAAATAATTTTATAATTGATGAAAACATAACATTTTATACTGTACATTATAAAATATATTATAATGATGCTTTAAAAAAAAAGTAAATAAACATTTCCACAGTGGTAATTGGCAACAAGCCACATATACTGTTGATCGAGCACAGATTTAATACATTTTTACATGTTCATTCAAGTAAAAATATATTATATATTAATATTACATTTAGTCCAGTCAAATCGATTACTCACATCTAACATAAAAGTTCACTTCATTTAAACCTTTTCCTTTTTTCTCTCTCTCTCTCTGTGTGTGTGTATGTAGATAAAAAAAATGAAGAAAACTTAAAACTCACAGTATAACACACCAAACCAATTAAACTTCAGGGATATCAATCTGTCTAACTGGGAAAAAAAGTGAAATGAAAGTAACAACAGGTGCACTGGAGAGGCAACAGCAAGACAAACCCCAAAAAGAAGTGATTTTGCAGCTGGTGTCCATAGACAGTTGTTCTCTCCATATTCTTTCTGACTGATTTTTCTTTAGATTTGTGTTTTGTTAAGGTCCTTGTCACTGCAACCCAATCAGGTTACACAGGCAATCCTGCTCTTCCAGGATGCAACATCCATACATGCCATTGTCATCAT
Organism: Rhodeus uyekii; assembly: GCA_037043235.1. Taxonomy (NCBI): domain Eukaryota; kingdom Metazoa; phylum Chordata; class Actinopteri; order Cypriniformes; family Acheilognathidae; genus Rhodeus; species Rhodeus uyekii. The sequence goes on along the minus strand of JAWRVZ010000155.1, from coordinate 1,058,733 downwards.
ATCTGCTCCTTTGAGTTAGGAGGAACAGAAGGAGCACCGCCAGAGCCCTACATAATGACCTCTAGCAGGTTACTGGTGTGCATGTTTCTGACCAAACTGTCAAAAACAGACTTCATGAGGTTGGCATGAGGGCCTGAAATCCTCTAGTGGGACCTGTGCTCACAGCTCAGCACAGTGTAGCTCTATACACCAGAATTAACACCCTGTTTTCTCCACGGATGAGAGCATGTTCACACTGAGCATATGTGACAGACGTGAAAGAGTCTGGAGATGCTGCATGAAACATCATCCAGCATGACCGGTTTGGCCGTGGGTCAGTAATGGTCTGGGGAGGAATATCCTTGGAGGGTCACACAGACCTCCACATGCTAGCCAATGGTTCCCTTAATGCTGTGAGGAGTGCATTCAGGCACGTGGGAGGCATACACACTACTGAATTAAATTATAGTAGTAGCTGTAATGAACTTTAGGCAAGTTGGATCAGCCTGTAACTTCCATTTTTTATATTGACTTTTGGTATGATTTTGGTATCCATGTACTGTTGTCACATAATTTTGTTCTTAAATTATAGAAATGTACATAAAGATTTTCAAATGGAAATATTTCATTAATTGAGATCCAATGTGTTGTATGTATACATGTACACACACACCATCTGAACTTTTATATTAGACGGCATTAATCAATTTTGAGAGCACTAATTATATTACATTATACTAGAAGTATGGCCTAGTATAGCAAAAGATTTTTTTTCAAGATCACCAGAATTACTTTCCTGTCTTGTCTGTTCAAAGCTATATCCACTAATATGAATAATGTTCCATGGCAATACTCGAAAATATAACATAACAAAAAATATTGCTATGACAACTTTTCCATATTAATTAGAAGCATGTTAATGTTCTGCTAGGTATACACGGGTATAGATGTACGGTATACATTTCAGAATAATGGACTATAAAAAAAAAAGAAGAAGTAGGTTTAAGGTCAGACAAGCAAGAGAACAGAAGGAAAATATGAAGTCATGGCTGTTTGAAAGATTAAACTTTTTTTGGCAAATGGTGACACTTTGGCGAGTTTCACGATAAGCAAACGGACAGCTGCCCCAACCCCTAGTTTTAGGTAGCGTCAACTGATACGAATTTACAAAGCGGGGGCAGAAAAAAGCCCTGTTCCCTCAACACACATGTAAATGGTGACGGCGATATTAAAACTTGATGCACACAACAGCTGCTCAACTGAAGTTTGTGATCAATCACGAATAAGGACTTAACTTCTGAAAGCCTGTGAGAAGATTTTTTTTTTAAATATTTTTTTTGTAGTAAAAGTCTCTTAATGGGGGGGGCATTAATAAATTAATAAAAATAAAAAAGTATCAAAAAAGTTGCGTGAATAGAAAGATGTGTGTGAATCATGTGCGAATGGCATGTGAAAGCAAAATGAAAGACAAAACCAATGGGAAACATCCAGTGGAGGACGAAGTGCACAAATCAAGTATAAAACTGATATGAAAACGAGTTATTAGTTTATTGTCATTTAAATGTTTATATTTCACCAAGAAACTGGAGTAGAAACAAGTGTGATTATTCTTAAATAAGTTAAAATAGATTAATTTGGTTTTCAGCCAAGCGCATACTAAACTTTCTTTTTCAGTTTCAGCCCATAATTTTCATTTTGGTGCGTCCCTAACAAAACTAGATTTGAATATTTATATATGGGTAGTAGATTACATTATTTTACCCAAGATGAATAACCACCCATTTATCTGCATCAGAATTTGATGAATTCAGAATCGCTGTTTGAACTTTGCATTAAACTTACCTTAGCATTTAGTCTCAGAAACGGTTCATAAAACAAAAAAAAAAAAAAAAAAAAAGGGGTTTTGCTGGAAGCTGGAAGAGAACAAAATGATGACGGATAATGGCACTAAGCAGAAATAACAGGCTTCTGATTTTTCTTTACTGTAAATCGAAGTGAATTTAAATTACCCTGAATTGAAAGGTCTGAAGCAGATGGGTCAGGAAATTGTCTCTCGACTGAATTGGCTTTTGCGACATCAGACTTGCATATTAAAACGAATCCATCCATAATACAAGGGCTACGACTAATCATTTGCCTCAGCTGTTCATACCTAAAAGAAGCCAGTGGCAGTGAGCAAAGAATGTAATCCTTATTTCCCATCTCGATCAACTGTGTGTGGACATGTGATTATATTACACTGCACAGTCTCAATGGAAATGAAGCAGGTGTGAAACCCAAATTCAAAATTAACACTTAACTGCAACAAAAATATTAATGATCATCTGAATCTCAATAATGATGATGATGATGTGATCCAAATCAAAGAAACAAAAAAATATCTGTCGAGACTCAAGCTTTTACCTCAGAAGATTATCTAGAAAGAATCGGTTTTCTTCAGAACTCCATGTGTCAACACGTATAATAACTATTCCTCACATTAAGATACCAAAGTAAAAAATACGAGGAGCAAAATTACAATGTGCATGAAGCAAATGACAAAATGGCCAGCACTAATTTGCAAGGAAAAGAAAAGAAAATATGGTTTGTACAAATGTCAAAACACAATGAAAAATATTCAATGTGAAATAGGTTTTTGAAATAGGTGCATGAAATTCAATCAAAAGTGACAGTAGCAACATGTAATATTAAACAACATATTTAATTATATTATTTAAATAACAAATATTCAGTTCTTTTGAACTTTCTATTCAAAGAATCCTGGGAAAAATATCATGTTTTCCACAAAATTATTCAGCTGTTTTCAACTTAGATATAAATAAATGTTTCTTGAGCAGCTATTCATCATATCAGAATGATTTCTAAAGGATCATGTGACACTGAAGACTGGAATGACGCTGAAAATTCAGCTTTGCCATCACAGGAATAAATTGCATTTTAAGATATATTAAAATAGAAAACAGCCATTTTAAATTGTTGTATGAGTTTGCTCAACAGAAACCTGGTATAAAAACATTGGTTAAGAACAGCCAAGACTCTTTGAGAAGAATCTAACATATGATGGAGGAGCGGGAAAAACAGAGGGACTGGGGGATGTTCTCACCTCTACTGGGGAAGAGAGAGTAACGGTGGGGGAACTGAGGCTACGGGGTCTGCGCACTTGCGGCTCGCTTAGATGGCCGCTGGAGGAGGAAGGGGTGGAAGCGGGGGGTGTGGCTGCTGTAGCGCCCCCTGCCGCCACAGCTGAGGTACTGGCTCCATCTTCAGTGTGCTGTTGGGCAAAGAGAAGGGTTAGCTAGCAGGCCACCACAAGGTCCGGTCCATGGGCGCACCATCCAAGAACGAGACTAGCTAAAGCGTAAAATACTATATTAGGAAATTAAGGTTTAAATAAATAGGTTTAATTTGATTATGGAAACAAACAAGGCTTGTCAGGTTTATAAAAGACTGGAGTATTTAAGGAAGATTAAAGTTAAAGAGGACCTATTATGCTTTTTTATATTTTCGACTTTCTTTAGTGGGTAACTCTTCTATAGTTGCTGTTTGAGCATGAAAAATGTCTGCAACGTAACAAAGAACAAAATTCATTTCAAAGGGAGCCATTCTCTATATCAGTAAGCATCGTTTCTGAACTCCTTGACATGTCTCGGTTGCAAAAGTCTTCTTCCAGGAATGCACACTTCACAATATTCCTCATTAAAATAATTCCTGCCTAAGGCATATGCAAAATAAAAGGGATTGTGCCTGCTTGAGCTGCATTAGTAGCATGTTGAAACTTGGGGTTATGGCGTGACATTTCCGAAACATGCTCGACGCGGTTGACCAATCACAAGCACGCTGCTCTTTTTGGAAGGAGAGGGTCCATAGAGACAGGAACAAGTGTCGCATGCACGTAAATTGTGTGAAAAATAATGTTTTTTGAACATTTAAGAATGAAAACTTATTCTACTAGAACCCAAAAAACTAAATCAAGACTTAACAGGCATAATAGGCTCTTTAAATAAACCTTTTTATCGGTTTTAAAAAAGAAAAGGAGAGCACCTTATGATGGATGAAGAATTAGTTTACTAGGGCACGGAAGAGGAAGATAAGATATAGATCAAGAGGGACCAGAGAGCAATAAATAGATCAAGAGAACACAACGCTTGGCAGAACAAACAACATCCAGACATTGTGAAGAGATGAGTACACAATAACATGGACGCAAACAGATAAAGGCAGAACAATAAAACAATGATGAGATTGATGCAGTAAAGAAACATGGGTCGTAAAGAAGGAACGTATAAAAGTGACGGTGGATGATGCTGGAAAAACATCTGATGATGAATAGACCTCTAGATTACCATACCTGCAGAATGGGCCGCGTCCAGGTGGTGCTACGGTTGTTATGGTTGACATAGTACGTTCGTCCCTTGGGGTCCTTGCGTTCCTCCCAGCCTGGCGGGAGGCCTGGTGTGGTCAGGGCGTAGGAGGCCGATGGAGACTGAACAAAGTGAAAACAACAAATGAGTTTGAAAAAACCTGCCGAGATTGAAAATCTATTTAAATTCATTGTAGCTGGAATGACAGGGTCATATTTGTTTGAGAAGCCTTGTTAACTGATATGACATTTAATATGAGTGTGAGAATATTGTACACTTAAATCCAGAATACTAATCGATTTTCACAGATACAACCACACTCACAAGAACACCTAAGCAACACAACATACAAAAACACACTCCGATCTAAGTGAAAAGACTTACGAACATATTTGAAATGTATTCAATAAATGTGTCTGGGTGACTTTACGTACAGGGTGAAGATGGAAAAGTTCAGTTTGAAACCAAATCCTTACAAATCTCCAAATTTATGTCCATACACATGCTAAAAAAAAAACTGGTACAAAACAAAAAAAATATTTGTAAAATGAGATGTGCCACCTTTAAAGAGTGCTCCTATAATAATTTTGTATTTATTTAAATAAAATAAATGCTTAATTTATAAATAAAGCTGAAATTAATACAAGTAATAATAAACGTAATAAATAATAATTACCACCTCATTATAAATTAAAAAAGAAAATATGCAAAATGAGAAGTGCCACCTTTAAAGAGTGCTCCTATAATAAAAAAAAGTTTAATTTAAATAAAATAAAAGCTTAATTTATAAATATAACTGAAATTAATATAAGTAATAATACATGTAATTATATCAATTTTAATGAATAATAATACCACCTCATTATAAATTAAAAAAGAAAAATATGCAAAATATTTCAAATATGTTAATATGGAAAAATATGTTTAAAACAAAAACAAAAAAGAAGGGGAAAAACCAAGAAGACAGGAGAGCACAAATGTACATCATTACCATGGTTTCCTCAACGCCTGTGACCGTTTGTGCTCTTGTTCGTCGGGTCTGGGAAGTCTGCTGGATAATAACAGCTGCTTTTAGATGGGGTGGGCAAATGCCCAGTTTTGGGCCGGTGGGAGAAGGGAAATGAGGGCAATGAAAGGACAGGGTCAGGAAGAAAGTGTAACGGTGAGTGGAAAGGGGGAGGAGGTGATTTGGGTTATTTTAGGTAATTTCTGACAGCTGAAGGAGGGGATTTTGTGAGCGGTGCCTTGCAGTGTGACGTAAAGATCCAGCAAACCCAAAAGTTGGAATAACAAACGGGATGTGATTTGATGAACTCCAGGGAGTGGATTTAATGTGAAATCACTGTTGAATGATTAGATTTGAGACACCTTAAGATTTGATTTGATTAAAGAGTGATAACAGAGTAAATGAAACAGCCAGGTGCTTTTTTGAGGAGAAAAGAAGCACAATTAATTTGCAATGTGATGAATACTGTTTCAACATTTAGTTTTTGTGTTAAAATGACAGCATTTTTATTTTCTATGAACCATTCATTTAATTAATGTAACTGAGAAGAGAACTCCACACATTACCAATGAAATTAAAATAAATAAATAATAACCAACTATAAAAACACCCGACTAGCACATAGTGTACAATTATAAAGCTGAAAGATTCAAATCTCTGACATGCAATGAGATGCTTGATATTGGTTTTAATATGGACAATAAAATACACTCTTGTCTCAAACAGGGCAATCCTATTAGCCATCCTCTTAAGTAATGATTGCACATTTACACTCATGTGAAATGTAAGACTCCTCACACACAGGGACAGGAAGTGTGGGGGAAATGCCACCTCTCACCCACGCTAATATCATACAGATTTGCTGTGACTACAGCAGAATCCCTCATCTGCACCTCTGAGAAGCACTTCACAGTAATGGCCACCAACCAATCGTCCTCTTGTCAGAACAAAGTAGATGTGATGCAGAGAGAACACGGAAAAGCCAGCTACTTATAAAAGCGGATTCAGGCGGATGAGGAAACCCGTTCTTTTCCCAGCGTAAAGGAAATGTTCCTTCAAAGCTTCAAAGTTCAAGAACGTTGTTGAAGTGTGGAGGTAAAAGATTAATGTGTCTACTTCATATTTAAACTATTCAGGTGGACAGTTTACACTTTTAAGACAAGCCTTGCAAAAATAAGGACCAGAAGAATAAGAGTAATTCAGTAAATCAAAGTAAATCAGGCACTTGTTTAAGACTTCAAGGAATAGTTAAGCCAAAAATGAAAAATCTGTTTGACTTTCTTTCCTCAGAGAAACATGAAAGATATTGTGAACCGCAAAAAAAAGGGAATCGAAATAGTAGTACACATAACCTGTGCATTTCAAATCTAAAAAAACATGCAATATATTACAACAGATTATATTATAACAGATTTGCACTACCGTTCATAGGTTTTGGGTCAGGATGGTGTTTGTTTTTTATGACATTAAATACTTTTTATTCAGCAAGAATGCCTATAAAATATCAAAAGCAACAGCACAACCATTTATTATGTTACAAATGTTAATATTTCAAACAGAAGCTGTTCTTTCGACTTTTACCAATCAAAACATCTTTCAAACAAAAAAATTAAGTAGCACAATTAATATTACTTAGAGCAGCAATTCCTCATATTAGAATGATTTCTGAAGGATCATGTGACACTGAAGACTGGAGAAATGATGCTGAAAATTCAGCCATGCATTACATTTTAAAATGTAAAATCTATTCAAATAGAAAGCCGTTATTAAGTTGACTTGAGAGTCAACTTACTGATCTACTGTTTAAGATAATTATTATTCTTAGCAAGATTTTAAACTATCTCCTCCTAGGGCTTTCAAGCTACAAACACCAAACTCGCCCCAGACCTCCGACCTATTCTGACTCGGGTTGCTATATCTTTTCGAACTGATTCGACTTACGATATTCCAAAAAATTATGTGTAAAGACGAAAATTCTCTTATGCTTTCAATGAGGGGGTGAACACTTTTGTTACACTGACTCTAATAGAGTATTTCAGCTTCATCCACTATGTATCTATCACTTACAAACCCTAGCAACTAACTCGAGACATGCTAGCAAACTTACTAAATCTCGCTAGCGACATGCTAGTCAACGTTAAATCTTACTAACGACATGCTGAATTTTGTTGAATCTCGCTAACGCTATATTAATTCCGACTAAATCTTCCTAGCGACTTGCTAATTAACACTAAAACTTGCTAGCATCATGCTTTTTAACTCCAATTCAAACTAACCCCAACTAAAAGCTGATAAAACTACTTCAAACTTTCTGGCCCGGCTTTCTCAAGCCAACTTTAAAGTTTGTTGACAAACTTTACTCATCTAGTTTTAAATTGTAATACTATTTCACATCACTACAGTTTTTACTGTATTTTTGAGCAAATAAATGCAGCCTTGCTGAACACAAGAGACTAAAAAAAATAAAAATCTTTCCAAAACCAAATGTTTGAATGGTAGTGTAATTCTGCCTTGTATTCAGCCTTTTCCTGGAACAATTTTGTAGAGCATGAGTTGAACAGGCTACTTTTATTGTACATAACTGTTTTTTAGAGCCTGACAGGCCCTGGTTACAATATTTTGTTGTATGGAGAGAAAAAAAAGAAGAAGAGCAGCACAAACATTCATTAGAACATCCCCTTTTGTGCTCCATGTAACACAGAAACTCCTGCGGGTTTAGAGCGACATGAACATAAGTAAATAATGACAATTGTCATTTATGGGTGAACTACTCCAGAGTAAAGTGTTGATATAGTTCTGAACACCTTGTACTCCTATAAATAAAGCTCTACAAACAACTAAATCATACAAGGCTTAGAAGAAGTAAATCCAAAGTGAGTGTGCATTTATGCCTTTATAAGGTTTAATAACAACTGATCTTAATCCATAGCACACGGTTACTGGAGCTATCCTGCGTGAGCTGCCAGATCTTATCTTGGAAATTCCAGCATGCACTGGTCTAAATGCCACAACACAATAATGAAATAGACACCAAAACACTCAGAGAGACTAAACCAACCTCTTAACATTGAAAACCAGTCACACAGTAGCTGACGGGGCAATCAGACTGTCATATGAAAACAGCCGGCAGGAAATAAATACACAAAGGTCTCAAGGCTGGGAATCATGCCTTTTAAATGAAGCAAAAGCGCGTCAAAGACGTGGTGGACTTCCAGTGAAACATCCAGTGTCTGTGTCTGTTTCCTGTCTCATGCAAACGGGAGCAGTTCACACGGTGACCTCATCCGCATGGATCATTTAATTTTACCATATGTGGCTTATCTGATGCAAAACAGCATTTGGCGGATCATTTAAAAAGAGAACTCAAAATGATTTTCTTGTGCAGCCATTGTTTGTAAGAGTAAAAAACGATTTTGGCACGTTATTTCTTTAAAGTTCTGTTATTCTACTTTAAACGCTCCTAATTTTGTTCTGGAGGTGTCCCACAATTAGGGATGCACTAAAATTTCATCAATGGCATTTTCAAATATTTTGATAATTGGTCAAAAAATAAAAATCTGTTAAATCTGATTCTGTTGTATAAAACTGAATGAAGAATAATATTGATATTTAATATAATTAAAATATATTTTCTGTCCAACTTTAGTTATTTTAAATGAAAGTGTAGTTATTTTATTGGCAAATATTTAATTTAGATTGAATACAATTATTGAATTTCATTTAAAATGTAATACAATTATACAAAAAAAAAATTACAATAAGAAATTAATAATTATGTTGAATTATATTTTTTGGGTTTCGGCCTAGAATCTTTCAGTGCATCCCTAGTTTACATGCATCTGAGGTCAAAAAACTATTTCATTTTCTCATAATATACAATGCACAGAAAATAATTTCCCCTTTTTTCCAAGAGCCTACCCTGCTCTGATTGGTCAGACGGCCCAGTCTGTTGTGATTAGTTTACCCCTTAATGTGCTGAAAATAGGATGAAACATTGGAAGAACTGGCTGATCAACCCAAACCTCCATCCAAACCCAAGATAATTTTACCAGGACATCCCACAGTAGTAAGTTTTGACTTAGTTTGTGGATCATTATAAGCAGTTATAGCTGTATAATTCCTCTACATCAGAATCAACAGTCCATCAATAAACCGATGTGTCAATGGAAATGAATGACAATTAATGAAAAATTATTACAAATTATTTTATAGAATGTTTATAGCACTTTTTCCCCAAGCATTACGGAGAAAGCTGCACTGTCAAATGTTCCCTGACACATTCTTAAAAGAACTCCCACTGTCACATTATCACCATGGAAACACATTTACTCGTCCGATGACATCACAATCACCACTATAGCTTCAATAAATCAATCCTAGGTGATTAATAATACCCTATACGTCATTCTGTGAGGCTATGTTTTTGAGTGAATCAGGTGACATTTTATATAACACTGACTATTTTCTTACATAATATAATGCTAAACATAAGTGAACTAATATATATATAGATATTTATATGTATGTATGTATTTATATATATATATATATATATATATATATATATATATAAATAAATAAAAATGTTTAACTTATCAAAGTTTCATGACATTTCTAACTACACGTGAATGTATATTAAACTACCACTCAATCATTATATATTGTGTGTTATTTTATTTAACAGATATAGTAGAAAGCGTGAGGATATTATTGATAATAGATGGAAAACACGGTCCATGTCAGACCTGAAACTTATGAGCAAAAAGGCTTAATTGAGTCAGGAGTGTCACGATTCCAAACCTTATTAATCAACATAAAACATTATTCTCAAACCATTCTAAAAATTGTAGGTAGGGATATGATCAGTTTCCATGTAGTATTGACTAGATCATGAAAAGTTTTGTTTTGTTGAATGAGTAGAAGAGCATCATGTATTAGTTTGATGAAAAATTACAAAGTCAAAGATTTATTTTCCTCTTTGAAATGATAGAATTGTCTCTGAACTGTTTTGGAATGGCTAAATCTGAATTAGTTAATCATCTGTAATAAGGTCAGGAATGTGTATTAAGGAGGTAAATAAGGTTGATTTTAATTTTAACATCATGCTGTATTCAAAGCACTTTTAAGGGTTATCAAATATTTCTTTCATCACATTCATATCATTTCCAAAGGTAGCCAAGATGTTCATTAGAGACTGGATTTGATGCCAAAAGAGTGAAAGATGGTACGGTAAAGTGAGTAATATAGATTTTTTTTTAAAAATCACCACATGCAGAGTGAAGGAGAAGCGAGGGGGGGAAAAGTATGTATACCGTTGGTGTGGGAGGTTGAGTTTGATCATTGACTCCATCAGTCATACTAGAGGAGCGCAGCCGAGAGGAAAGATGACTCTGCTGGTGTGAGAGAAAAGGCATTAGACATGCTTGTAAATAAATAAAGGCATAAATATCTAATATGTTTCTTAGTGGCCATTTTCTAAGTTTTCTAAGGCCCTGAATCCATACAGCCAGCAAAAATAATCAAATCAAATGCATACAGTTGTCTGAACAGCAAAAAAGCAACAACAAAATTTACTGTTTACTAATATATACATTTCTTTTTTATATCTAAACTGCTTTCGAGTAGTATTCTGTCATTTGGGGTGAGACGTGACTAAATTAATACAAAGCGTTAAATAGCATCCAAAACTAAATCTAAACATACTCTTCAAACATAAAACTAAATAACTTAATATTTAATGAAAATAATTAAATAACATATTTTGTAATATATATTATATACATACACACTTTTTCTTCTTTCTTTTTTTCCCACATATATATTCGAAATGACAAAAAAGTTTGTTCAGAGGCTATATGTTCTGTTTCAACTTCTCTAGGCCCCTTGCTTGTTAATTTACTAAACATTGTCTAAATTTCAGCTCTGTTTAACACAATTCTGTACAGATCAGTCTTTGAAAATGTAGATTTTCACCTGGATTATATGATCATAAAACATTATATGAACAAAACAACAATGTATAATCCAATTTCATTGTTAATGCCACAATCCAAAAGTCCAAAAGATTGAATTTAAAAAACAGACTTCATAGTAAGAGATATTTTTCCCAACTGAGTGGCTCCCTTGAGCAGAAGTTTTCAGAAGACCCCTGCGCTGCCTCCACAATGACTCACCAAGTGACTCAGCATGAGTGTACAGAGGTGCACGTTTGTGGATGTGCTTCAGTCAGCTATTAGTTATGACATTGTTAATAACATTTTACTCACTACTTCAAGAACTTCAAATGCATTACCCTGAAGTAGACTAAAAACATGACCGTTGTGCATGGAGCCAATTGTTTTGTTAGTGATAACGCAATGAAACATGCCAAATATTGTGTGGACATCATTTTTGGCCAGGCTGTCATCCAAAGAAATTGTGCAAAAACAAGATTGGACCGAAGCAATAGGTTATGTTTAATGTATGTTTTGACCTATGAGCTAAGGGATGCATTTCTTTTGAAGCATAGTCAAATAAAATCTGTAGCTGAAGATTGCCTTTTTGAAAAATTATTATGTCTGATAAATACTTTAAGTGTTTTGTTTGACCCTCATACTTATAATATTTCAAAACATATGCAAAATAATTTACTCACAATTTGATGGTTTAATTAAACTTGTCAATTAGCGGGCATCATTTTTGGACACTAACTGTATATAAAGATGTATTAATTTGACCAAATTCTTTCCAATCTCTTGTGAAGAGCATATTTAATCAGCAGACCTTTGTTTTGTTTTTCTTGTCTTTCTCTCTTACCACAGCAGAGCTGGGACCTGGGATTTCTCCGTTTGTGTCTGGAGCGAGAGACAATCTAAGGCTGATCTCATCTGAGAATTCTGGAGTGCTGGGGAGGGGCATCGCCAGAGAGGAGGGCCCAGACAGAGAATGGTTCAGACTGTCATTTAATAAAGTTGGGTCTTCCTCCGATATGGGTTCCCATGACTGGAAAAAGAGGGAGAACCCAACAGAATATTGCTTTTATTAAGAAAATGACAGTAAAAATGTAAAACAAATCTGATATTCTTATGATTTTTAACCACAATGTCTTATGTGTCTTAATGTCTAACCATGTCTTAATGTTTAACCACAATGTCTTATGTGTCACAATGTCTTAAACCACAAATCTTAAAATGAAGAATGAAGAAAAAAACGTTTTTCCACACAAAATTTGATTCTATCTAGCTCACGTCGCAGAGGTCAGAGGTTAAATACTAACATCATCTATGTCCCTGATGTCCAGCTGCTCATTTTCCAGGTCTTCACTAATGTGCCGTCGAGAGCGGAAAACTCTGTGGGCTTCCTGGTTAATCTGCCGCAAGTGATTATCATTTTCCGTTTCTGAAACCACATCCCTGAAGCACAGACAGGGAAAAGAAAATTGTTCTGCACATATCAGACTCTGTTAAGGTTGTTTAGAAAATCATGATAAATTTAACATTAAAACTATGAATTTAATATTTTTTGCTTGTTTTTTGATAAACTGCAAAAGGGGGTCACATACACACTACTGGGCCTCTTCCACTGCGTGGTACGGTTGTTATGGTTGACGTAGTAGGTTCGGCCCAGGTTATCCACCTTCTCTTCCCAGCCCGGAGGCAGTGGGGGCAGGAGCTGCTGAGGTCTCTGCGAACCTGGATCTGTGGAGTCCGTCACCTCCCAGCCCTGAGAAGAAGAAAGAGAGAGACAGAGATATATAAGTTGAGAGACAAAAAAATAAGCAAGAGTGAGATATCCCTCAAAAGTAAACAGCCAAAGGTTTTCAAAAAAAAAAAATTCATCTAGGGACAATCTTTTTAGGGACAAGGCATACAATTATTTTAATATAAAAAATTATTTCTATAAGAAAGTCATACATCTTGAAGTCACTGTGCCATTTATTTTAAATCTTAAAATCCGGTATCATTTTAATACGTAATGATTAGTATTGCAGTTGCTTGACGCTAGCAGAAAAAATAAGATATCAAACCCAACTGAAAACTGAACAGTAGGATTAAAAGTCAGAGAACAGGAAGCTGGAAAGTTAAAGGAAGGAAATGCCAGACAGTCAACCGGTTCAAGTCAAATGGCATACTTTAAAATGGAAAATGCCAAGCGGTCTATGGGGATGAGAGGATAAAAAGACACTAAAAATCAGGAGAGAAAGCAAGGAGGAAGACATTTAAGTGCATCTCTTCAGATAGAAAACATTTCAAGCCATCTCTATATGTGCCATGTTCTGAAAATCTGTACATACTAAAGTTTCATGTGTCATTTAAATCTACGTTTTCACATTTAACATTTTCTGAAATAAAGGGCAAGTTTTAGTTAGTTAGTTGAAAATGTTCTGTAATTAACTTGCCACTGCCCTTGTTATTTATTGCAATTCTTTTTATTAATTTACTTGCATTTCAGCATGTCGTTTAGTTAATTATACATTTGACGGAACGAATTCTAATAAAAATAAAATAGATAAATATCAATCATACATATGTAAAATCATATTTTATATATATATATATATAGAGAGAGATAGAGAGAGAGAGAGAGAGAGAGAGAGAGAGAGAGAGCGCAAGCATTATCTATATCTTTTATTTTTTCATATATTTGAAATAAGCTCTTTTTGAGCTTCAAGTCATTCAAATAAGATACAAAGACTTTACCTCAGCCTCTTCCCTCATCTCGCTGTTTTCCTCCTCATGCCCTCCGTTCTTTGGCATGTAGGCCATTTTCAGTCTCAGGTAGCCTTTTACCCGAGACTTATGACTGCAGGACATAAAAGCATGTCATTACAGAGTCAAGAGTACAGTCATCAGAGTGTAGTAAAATATAGTACAGACATCAAATTTCATCAAACATATGTTGTTTCCGTTCCGTAAGTGGTAACTAAATTTGTGGTTCCCTGAATTAGACCAGAATAATTGTTTTAAATTAATATTTTGAGAGCCTCAATATCTTTCTTGCAAACTGTAAAAACATTTTATTTTTTATTAGTTTTAGTGATTATTTTATTTTTAGTGATTTAGTGTAGAGACAAGTGGAGCAATCAAGGAGTTTCTTAAATTTATAGCAAAGTGCAGTCCACAAGCATTAATTGCCCTTGAGCAAAATCTTTAACTGTAACTATAGTCACAAAGCATTAAGGGCCTTTGTTGGAGTTAGTTTGGTAGTTGCACATTTTGTTCTGAAAGAAAAAAAACAGACAAATCGCAAACGTGCTGTATTGAAGCAAGCGTCCGGTCCTGTGAATGAGGTCAATAAGTGCAAAACCAACACACCACACAAAAAACATAGCCAGTAATGTTCTAGTACTGTGCTTGTGAAAGCTGCATAACCACTGACCTTCTTGGACGCAGGAGAAAGTCTTTAAATGTGTACGGCCGCTCCATTGCAGGATCCTCCGTCTACACAAACACCAGAGAAAATAAACAAACACGCATCAAATCTGGGCTAATCTCAGTACAATCTCCCAAAGCATTCATATACAACAGGCCCAGCTTGGTTGAGGGTGGGGAATGGGGGGGTAGAGTCCCTTGGGTAACGTCCAGCAGACTTATGTAACACTATTCTCCCGTTACATTTAAACTGCCCATAGGTTGGATATTCATGGCTGGTCATTAGTGGCTACAATATGATGGAAATTGATGGAATTGGCACCTCTGCCAGTGCCCGAAACCAAAAATATGTGAGGAAAGATTGGAGGCCCTGAAGGAAAACGAGAGCGCTTTCCTGTTTGGCAAGTCTAGATCAAACTGGAGGTGAAAAGCATTCAAAACCAGCAAAAACTAAAATCTGCAAGGTATCTTAATAAAAAAAAAAGCACTCCAAGGAAATGTCTATCCGTCTATACATGTCTGATCCAACCACTTTTAAATATTCAGCAATAAGAGCAGGCACAAAAGGAGCGCGTGGTCTGGATTGCAACCATGCAGAAGTGAATAGCAGATATGTAGGCGGCCACAAGGAAAACAGACCAGATTCTGTGTGTGAGTCTAAATATGCAATCCAGCACAGAAATCTCACTTAGCCACTGGAAACAGTTTTTAACAAAAACAAGACTTGTTCCATTCCAAATATTTTCCTAAATGTCCAAGAAACCTCCAAAAATGCAAGAAAACATCTCTTGCTCAAAATCTAACTGGAACAAAATGTCAGTTTGAAAAGCAGTGACTTTATCAAAAGTAAAGCTGGCCAACACCTGTCTTCTTTGAGACACTATGTGGTTTGGACTGTTTTGAAGCAATGAGGTATGAAAGGCTGTGTGATATTTTGATGTACTGCAACAATATTAGTTACTGTTAGGGATGTGCTTTTCAACTAATTTGTTAGTCGTTTAAACAAAAAATTTTGTAACCGACTAGTCTAAAAGTAATGCCGCTAGAAATAAGGTCACTTTTCCACGGCGCGCTTTTCCTTTTGGTATAAACTTTTTGATATAAACAAAACGAATGGGAGATCTGCGGTAAAGATTTATAGTTTCTGCTCGGATGACAGACGTATCACATTTATTTAGTTTTGCTTATTTATTGAAAATATTCACACACTTGTGAAATATCAATTACCTGATAGTCCAATTCTCAAATGTGTGGAAGTGAATGCGTTTTGAGCTTAAAAGCCTTTATAATGATCATGTCAGCTGATGCGCGACAGGCGCCGCAGTTCAGAGAATCTGATCCGTCGGATTTACAACACGTAAATTCAGTCACTTCTCTCGAAATGCATGACAGTAAGTGTCCAGCGAAGTGGGAGAGGTTTATAGTTACCTATGCAATGTGTATCTGATATGAATAAAACAAAAAGTTTAATAAAATAAAAGTTTATTGTTGAACGGATTGATTTTCTATAAATGTATTTTTTTGCCAGTACTTATGAGTATTTAAACGTCTGAAACCTAAAATAAAGGTACGTGGTTGAAAACTAAATCGCTGTGCTATATGACAAAAACTGAGCGTGTCCGCCGCAACCGTAGCGCGAGCCAATGCGCGAAAACGCGTTTGAATTTAGCAATTGATCACGAGACGCAAGAGGGTAAGAGGGTTACATGTAAGATTAAAACGTCATTTGAAAAATAAAATCTCATGGGTTTTTTTTCTCGTGTAGTTGACTAGTGTTTTCGGTGTCGACTAGTCGCACCCTGTACAGTGTAGTCGACTACACTCACACATCCCTAGTTACTGTACTAAATTATTTTGAATGAAATCATAGACAATTATACATGCATACATAAAATAATAAATAAAATAAATATTTTTCTATGCACTGTGCATATATGTGTGTAAAAAGAATTATTTACAAACATACACATTTTAAATATATAAATAATTTGTGTATAATAATTTGTTACACACACAGAGTTCCTGTCAAAAGTTTGTAAACATTAATATTGTTTTTGACATAAGTCAGTAACATCGCAAAATATTATAACAAATTAAAAATATTTTCCATCAGTTCTCCTTAAGAAATCATTCTAATTCTGCTCATTTGGTGCTCACATCTTTTTTAAAATGATTAATAATGTTGATATTAATGTTGGCTGCTTTACATTTTTGTGGAAATGGTGACACTTTTTTCAGGATTCTTTGATGAATAGAAACTTCAATGAACAGCATGTATTAGCATTAATTAAAATGATTGATTTATTTATTAAATAAAAAACCTTTGCACCATTATAAAGGTTTTCACTGTCCATTTTGATCAATTTAATTCATCCTTGACGACTAAAAGCAAGTCAATTAGTTTCTCTCTTCTTTTAATCTGACCATAATTTTTTGAATGGTATCAATGTTTCCATGAAAATGTTTAGCAGTAAGAACTGTTTTCAACATTGATGAAAAGAAGAAGAGTTTTTTGATCAGCATATTAGAATGATTTCATATTAAAGTTAGAAATTCCAGTCTCATGACAACATTACTAGAAAATATACAGTCCATGATCACGTGTAAACCTAGCCACCGCTAAGATTAAAAATCAATTGATGTTGTGAAGTGATTAGCATGAAGTATTTCATGTCGAATGCATTTAAACATGAATGGAATGCTGCATTGACCAAACATTATTACAATATTGCAATAATCTTGTGGTAGGGGTTAAACTGGGCCACCCTAGAAGTGCATCTTATTTTTGGCAGATTGATTTTTTTAGTTGGGATAGCCCTCTGAGAAGTAGCCTGTGTGTTTACATTCCAAGCAATTCCCTTTCCACTCCGTACAGGGATATGGGCTCCAACATTTTGAGTCGCTTCATTGCTGACATGTGACCCTCAATAACTTCCATCTCTTACCCTTTCACTTCAAAGTGGAAAATTGTTCCCGAAACAATTCCTGAATCTATTTGAATGTCACAAGAGCACATGAACTTACCGGTAAATGGGTAAGAGGCACATCCACCTGCCCAAGGAAGTCATCTCTAGTCTGTATATGAAAGAGAAAGAACAACAGATGGCGAGAAGTTAAAATAATAGATATAGTAGCAACGTAGTGAGTTTTGGCTGTGAAATAGAGACTGACTTCAGCAAAACTTGGCCAGGAAAACCACAAAGATGAGGATAAATATGCATCTGAATAACCCAAAAAGAATGAATGTGTATGCATGAGAAAGAGAGAGAAAGGAAATACAGTAACAAGGGCAGAGTTAATTTCGAAAGTGTCACTTTAAAAGGGAAAACCTGACAACCAACCCAATGAGGAGCAACAGATAAGCAATAAATAAGGGTCAAAAGTCAGAAGGAGTGTATTAATGTATGAACCGCCAATCACAAGCCTTCAATCCACCCAGCAATTCCAATAAGCCAAACTGTGAGATTGTCAGCTGTAATTGTCAGGTAGTTGGGTCAGGGTAGACCAGTAGATTACCTGACCATGGTTGAAATGCCCATTCTTGGAACGATCATGACCAATCTGAGCCTGTGTGTGGAATAAACTTATTAAGACAACAAAGACATATTGAAAATGGCATTGATGCAAAACAGTAAAAGAATTCAAAAACACACAGGAGTTAGTTAACAGGAACAGCATTTTGGAGAATGTTACCCAATATCAATGGTGTAATCAAACGATGACACTCGGGCAGATAGAATTGGATTGAAGATCTTTACGAAAATTTCAAAACTGGCCAAACAACTACAAGCCTACAGAATAAGTTAGTCAGTATCAGAATGGGTGTAGCTTTCAGACAATGCTCACTTATTGTGGAAAGGTTAAGTATGAGTCACTATTTGTAGTATTGAGGGAAAAACAGGACCACAAATACATTATCAAGCCCCTAATCATCATGGAAACCCTACCATGACTGAGGCATTCCTCTGATGAAATGTTAAGTGTTTCTGAGTCAAATGGGGTTACAGCTACCAACAGCAGTTGTGAATCACAAACAGAAGCAAAATGAAGCAATTTATCAATCAATCCAAAATATATAAAGGAGTGACCTATGAAACTCAAGACGCTAGTTGAGTCTTAAAGGTCACATTGCAAACGAATTAAGTCTTGACAAAGATTCCTGTCACTAAGCAAACTATTTTCCTATTCTCATGCAATAAAAAGTATCCTCTATAAGCAAACACAATTTAACTGATGCCTTTTAACCAGAGTGACTTTGAGACTATTAAGATATCATTTCTTCACGACCCTGAAATCCCAGTTCCCACACAATGGTCTGAGTGTTAAAAATAAATATTTGCTTAGTCATCGTCCATCACGGAGCTGAGTTAGCAGACGACGAGTCGTTAAAGAGGCTGAAAAGTGCAGAAACAGATGAAACAAGCAGAAATCCAGACAGCAGGAAAGTAAGAAGCAAGAGGCCATGTTTAAAAAGAGACAAAAAACAGGGGGGAGGGCTGGAACTAGTTAAACCAAACAACAGATCAAAAGGAGCCTATTTTTTACCTCACGTAGCTAAGGTTTGCAAAGGTTAGGGTCAGGGGTTATGACAATAAGACCGGAGAAAAAACTTCCGACAACTGATCCGCAACACTCAGAGATCCTAAAATAAGACTGGAGCCCCCACAAATTTAGCAACAGGGTTCCTGTCCTAACAGATACAGCAAGGTAGCAATAGGAAATGCTGACAGAGCTTGATCTCATTTTCATTCTCTCAAATTGCTCTTCTCCCACTTCTGAGCACACAATGGCTTTTTAAAGCTCTAAATCCTCAGTTCTGCTAGAAAGCTGCCGCAGCAGACTTAAGTGAGATTTTCCCCCACATCCCCATCAGCATGCTTGCTAAAACTTGTGAGACAGCAAACAGTTGCATGTATTAACCTGAGAGCACTGGTGAGTCAACGGGAAATCCATGTACCCCACAGGGAACAAATGCAATAAATTATGACTGAAATTTTATATAGTTATATAAAAGCCATTGAACTTGGGAAATTCTGCATTATTAAACAGAAGTATTGATACAGTTTTGTATTGTAAGTGGATATTCTTTGTAGACAAGAACGCTATGATGTATTACAAGTCTTATCTTTAAAGAGAATTCACCAAATATCGTAAGATACATCAACAAAGACATGCCGGAGGCATTTAAAGAGCAGCCATGACAGTAAGAAATAAACAGATCTGTGTGAGAGAAGTTCACTTCAGTTGATGAACTCCGCTGCTGGAACATTTAGCTCCTTGGCTGACTCATTTCCAGTAAAGCATTTTGAGCAGGTACTGGAAATACATATGCTGCTGTTGGCAGCAACGGAAATTGGGAAAGGTATGTGTGAGTGACATTCCTGATTGTGGAATCATAAGATTCATGAATGTGGACAATCGCATAGATTCAAAACCTTCCATTTGCAAATGTTATTGCTGTGAAACCCACTTTCCACATTCCATAAGAAAGACGCTGTTATGAGTTCTGCACATGATAAATACTAGTTCTGGTACTAGTAACGGCTGGTGACAAATTGATGAATGTCACACACTTAAAGTGTGTCAGCACTGCTCTGATGAATTGGCATCATCCTTGAGAAGGACTGAATCACTGAAGGGGCTTTCAAATCTCCTAACTAACCTGTAGAGAATGACTAATTATACGTTGCAAATTTAAAAAGAAGCTATATAATTATTTAACTATTATGTAAGGAGTATATCTTTTTGACAATCATTTAGCGAAGTGCTGTAAAATCTTTGCTTTGAAAAGTTACTGATACTAAGAAAAGCAGTATGTGTAACTATATATTGGACCTTAATCACCACAGAACAGCTGTTACAAGAGATGAATGGTGACCCAGGCCAAAGGAGAAAGGCTGCTTTTAAAATCAACAACAACACTTGACACGGGACTAAAGATAGAACAGGTTCCACTTCAAGAGGGAAAAAAGACAAGCGGACATGTTCCTATGAATGAAGCTACATCTGAAAACGCTTCCAGCTTCTATATATTTTCCAGTTCTGATTATCTTATTGCGTATACGAATTTGTATGCTTGTTGGGAAACCAAAGGCAGTGCGGTTACGTCTTGCTCCTAGCCCCCATTTTCGTGGAATTTCACTTCCCAGAATGTGGGTAAGTCATTCCTGAACCCACCTCCTCTTTCCTAGACCAAAATCATGCTACCTCTACTTTCATCTGTTTTTACCATTCCCCAGCCACTAATAAACTACTAAAACACACTGACACCAAATTGCATACTTTGGGTGACTAAACAATGGCTTGTTAATAAAGCAGGTCTGCATAAGAATCATTAAGCACTTCATATTCAGCTCAACTTCAGATCCTCAGCTGTAATTACCTGTGGATTGCTGCAGGTAGGCACCTTTCCAAAGCTAATATTCTGTGCGGAGATGGGGCTGTGCTCGCCTCCCTGGCTGAAATAGATCTTAAACTTGGGCTGTCGTGAGTTCTGTTCCTTCCTAATTTTGAATGTGCATCCTTGAGCTCCATTCTCAGCAATCTCATCACTCTCAGTCTCCATTTCTGAGATGGGGGCATGAAGATTTGGCATGGATCCGAGGCGTGTAGGAGCTTCTCTGAACTGCAACGGCTGTGAAGCACTCCTCTCAAGTCGGATCCGAGGATACCGAACCCAACGACTGCCTTTAGAACCTGTAACGCCTAAATTACTCATGTCAGCCTGAGAAGTCGGGCTTGGATGCCGTCCTTGGTCTTGTTGAAGCTGGAAGACCAGTCTTTGTGTGCCAGGACCTCTGTCTGAGCTTTGGCGGACAGACCAACGGTGACCATTCTGTCCATCCTCACTGTGTGGCATGATCCTAAACTGCTGAACATCAGAGCCATCTGCAGATCTTCTACGAATACTGAAACCTCCAATGGTTATCCCTTGAGGACTTCCATTGGGTACACCCAAACTAGCATAACCATTTTGTTCCTCACATGGACGCACACAAAAGACTTGCCTCTTAGGTTGGATGTGCTCAGTACCTGGTTGAGTTTCTTCCACATTTTGGCAGTATGTTGTTTCTTCTCTACGGTAAGCTGGAGGTGGAGGTAAGAGCCAACTTTCACTAGGCTCAGTGTAGGCTGGAGCTGGCTCCTGAGGGTACTCTGGAGGTGGGTCAAAGGGCAATGCATCTTCTTGAGGTGCAGTTGAGCGTTGTAGGGATATTTGGACAGAGGTGCTCTTGGTCGTCCGTGGTTCAGTTTGACCCTGGAGCTGCGGGATGAACATGGAAGAGCTTCGCTTTAGAGAGGCATCCGAAAAAGGAACTGAACCAGACTCCAGGCTTTCGACAAATCCTACATTTTGCGGTTGCGCATGGAACATCATGGCCTCTGCGCCACTGTAACCTCTCTCTTCTCTGTCTTCCACAGTCCCATTCAGCTGCTCCAACTCTGGTGCAGTGTTACTGCGTCCAGAACCAAAATATAACCGAAGCCGGTGAGACATTCTCCTGTCTGCCTTGATCTGTCTCTGTCCAGCTCTTGCTGGATCTGTCTCGCCCACTGTTTAGTGCGTCTGATCCCCTTTTGCTCTCCCTCTCTGTCTTGCTCATCCACCCTCTTTCCTTTCTCTCTCTTTCCCTTACTCACAGACAGAGGCTGCGTTTAGTTTCACAGCTACCAGTGAAGCGCTGCCAGGGAGCTTAAAAGTTCAACCCACAAGCTTCAGGGAGAGAGAGAGAGTGAGAGTGGTGGGGGTGATCTGGAAAGAACGGGAGACAGGGAAAAGAAAAAAAACTATCCCATGTGTCAAACTGTTCAAACTGCAGTCCAATAGAGACAGACAGCCGAAATAGCCCAAGTGGCAAGCTGCATTCCAGGCATGATTGGATAAGGACGCCTGGTGCTCTTACAAGCAAAAGGTGAGGGTAGGGTGGCCAAAGTCACATGATCCAGATGGCACCCACCCCCAGTTCCCGGTTAGACCCAAACCACTCACTCAGCTGCTACTTATCTGTCAGAAGGAACTAGACCGCCGGGGGTGGAATGAGAAAGAGAGGGATCACAGCTGACTCAGGAAACACTCTCCACAAGCTTATAATTCTTTGTGCTCATCCCACACGCAGGGCACACTGGGCCAAGTTGGGACATGGTTTGACCCACATCTCAAGCTGATACAAGAGGAATTTATCCCTACTCCCTACCCAAAAATAATCATACCACAGAAAACCAATGCACACAAAACCTTATCAATTAGTCCTATATGAGTAAGCAGAAGATTTACCACTATTATTACAGACATTCTCTAAGAAATACCCAGGAAATGTACATTTGCTGGAGAACCGCTAGAGCTTTACAAGTTGAAGAATCTGTATAGACATGCAATATTTAATGGCTGGTATGGGTGAAATGTTACGTATGCATAAAAAATTCAAAGGGAAGTTGACTCAAGACAGTCACTCTCTTACAACACAAAGACAATGATTCAGGATGCAGCCCAGGGGCCATTTCAGTAGAACTGCATAGGGGTGGGGACCAGAAATCTACAATCATGAACACTTGTCAAACAAGAGCAACAAAGCAATTCATTTTGCTTTGCACAGCTTAAAAATGTTTTTTACCTTTTCTGGAATTTCTAGAAACATGATCAATCACTGACAGCCATATTTATAATATATAAGCCACAAGCTTGTGAACTAAACGCTTCATAAAATCAAAAAAAGTTTAAGCAGGCATTTGCTTTTGCGCCAACAAAACTAATCCATAAAATCTGAATCTTTGGATCAATATCCAGAACCCTCTGTTAACATATGCAAATATCAGAATGATTTGAGAAAAAAAACGAAAAAAAAAAAAAAACAGAGAAATAACAGTACACTGTCTATTCAAACTTTAAGAGACACTGCACAGAGCTTTGTCTAAGGAGAAACAGAGGGCAAAGCACTTAATTGCCAGGAGTGTAAAAGACTTCATGTATAGCACTAATGAAATGGAAAAAAAGGTCAACAACAGTATCCATGCACACAATTCAAATAAGACAATTATCAACAATGAAAAATTAACCAAACAACATGTCATATTTTTAAATTCTCTTCAGAAAATGTGAGCTTCATCCAAAAAATAAAAAAGCTCAGCACAACACTTCTAAGTGGTGCCGAGCGGTTTAGTAAAAAGTGGTTGCTAGGTTTTCTGTATGGTTGCTAGGTGGTTGCTTAGCAAAAAAGCCAACCTTTAAGACAGAAGTGAATTTTCTGAAATCTTGGATTTTTTTCTGACAGCATAATACTGATGTAAACACAATTCAGAGTGTCTGAGCAGCAACACCAGCCCAACATAAACCATGAAGTCAGTGCAGCATCTTATTGGATGGAGTGGCCGAGACAGACTCCTACTGAAAGAAAGGCATTGATTGTGAATGTGTGGGCGCTCTCTAAAGGAGGGTATTGTTTTGGAGGGCACACATGCCCTGCAGTGGCTGAGCTATGAACAAAGGACAGAGACATCATGGTATAAGCATTAGTTTCACAGTGCCAAGAATTCGGGGAATTACAACAGAGAGCTTGCACAGTGATACCTACATATATAATAATGTTCCATAGGATTTACTTAGCTAATACAAATACCTTTTTTTTTTTTAAGAACGACATTACATAAGCCTAAACAGCAAACATTTGGTTGAATGATGGCAAACGGGTGATTTGAACTGGCCTGTTTTCAAGAAGCACATTCACTCACCCACACGACTCTGGGATGCTATGTGTCTCCATGACAGCGGTTTTCGAAGGAAGAAAAATTTAAATCTAATTTGCTATCAATTGCTGTGAAAAAAATGCTATCAATTGTTTTGAACAACCTATCAATCTACACCTTAACTATAAAAAGAAGCCATTATCTCATTCATATATCTTTCTTCCTTGGAACACAGTAAAACATGCACCAGTCGGCACTGGAACTTGGGAACCATCATGCTGTGGGTTAATTACAGCTAGCTGTCAAACGGTTTGAGTATACAAAACACTTTGTACAAAATAATGTGGAATGACAGAGTCACTCTCACTGAAAAAGCAGGAGATGGTCAGACAAGGAGAAATGAATGGGACAACAACAAAGAAATACAGGGTTACTGATGAGAAGACACAGGGAAGCAAAAAGGATAACGGAGTGATGGAAATAGACAGAGAAAATGTACGTGAGAAAGTGTGAAAATCATTAAATTGGTGTTCAGTCAGTGGGACACCATCCATGCGCTCCCTCGGACATATATGGAAGACGCTCTGATTCTGCCAAGGTCTGCATTGAAACTCAGCCAAAACCAGTCACACAAGGGAGACAACAACCTTTTCCCTGCAGACTGCAACTTGTGCACCCATACAGACGCAACACATCCATTACAGATTTAGCGCAGAGAACAATCACACTCTCTAGTCACAAACCAAATGCTAATTGACAGTCATCAGCTATACTTCAGACCCAGAGTTATAAAATGCACTCAGCGGTTCTCAACTAGATTTACATTCTACACTGGACATTATTACAGTAGCAAAATGGTGTGTACTAGAAATACAGATATACATATGTATATAAATATACATTTACAAATATATGAGGAAGGGATTTCTCTTTTATTTTAATTAATAAGTATAATTAATTGCTTTTAGCCTTTTTGCCTTGTTCCCAACCTTGTTGCAACCCACCAGTTGAGAACCACTGGTTTTGCATGTCTTGCATGTCATGTCTTTAAATAAATAATTATGAAGTACCAATTTAGTACATTTAAAAGACATTAAATCAAAATGACACACAACAGTTAAAATTACAATCAAGCACTTTACATGTGATTTAGGGCCAGATTTACAAACAGCTTGTATTTTGAAGGTACACTAACTTTTTTAGTGTAAAAAAATAAATAAATTCCTAAATACATTTGGAATTACCAAATTTCCCCAAACCATAATGTGTGGACAGAGTTTTCCTTTCACAAGCCACATTTATGGGAGGAACGTATTTAAATGAATTATGCGATGTGATTTACTAAAGTTTGCTCTAGTCAATTTACTGGTATTTGCATCATTATTGCATAATTGCTTAAACCAGATACACATTTTTTGGATAATTTTCAACTACGCCGTTGTTCTTTCATTTGCACGTCAACAGTAGATCACGTGCAGAAACTCCACTGATGCTTTTTTGGAATTGCGCTCTCATGCTAATTTGCCCTGTTTATTAAAATACATTAATTATTATTATTAATTATATATATATATATATAAACAAACATACTTTAGTTTAGTTTGTACTTCACCTGTACAGTAAATGACTGTCATTTGCAAAACATTAACAATTATTATCCTCAAATTCTTCACAATTTGAAAAAAATCTCTTTGTGACAAACTGGGAACACAAATGTTCCTAAAGAAAAACTGAGGTCAGTCTGATTTGTAAAAGATTTCTAAGCTGGTTCTGTTTTCACATCATTTCCCCATTAAAAACGCATGTGGTTTTGTACCAGAGCAGAATGTAGGTAACTGCATACCTAGAGCATTGTTGCTATGGGGACACTAATTAATGGTTTAGCACTGAAATAGCTTGCATAACAGTGGAATTCATTGTTACACAATTAATACGCCATTTAATAATGTATCTATCTTTTAGTGCAGGTAAAAACTCAAAGCTCCAATATTTTTTGTATAGCAAAGTAATAAAAAACAACTTCTCTGCAGTCATCTTTTAGACTGTTCTAATGATCCTTTTGGAGACACATTTGAGAGGTGCAAGCTATTTCCAGACTATTTTTTTGTAATGAGGAGAAAAAGTGAAAAGTAGAACACTCAAGCTCCAGTCCAAAACCCAGTGAGCTGCCTACCTAGACAACATAAAATGGCATTTTAAGGCTGGTAGGCTGCAACATTGTTGCATTTTTCAGTCACTAAAAACTAAGGCAGCACTATATCATTCATTTTTATTTTAAAGTATTGTGTTATCTTAGCAACATTATATCATCAAACCTTATTGGAAACTACTGGAAGTCTATTTATGCAAGTTGCTGCGATATAAAACAATCACATAAGTCATTTTCATGCTGATTTTAGTACATGTACACTGACATGTAAGTGCGTATTCTCCATTTTCAAAACTTGCAGTTTTTGTGTGGATTGAAGGCATAGAGGAGCAAGCAGTGAGAGTTTCAACAAAACTAAAAGTTAAGAAATACTCAACTTTAAAGCCTTTATTAAAATCAATTTGGCAGCCAATCACAGAGAAGTGAAGGCGATGACATCTGTCATACGTTTCTGGAGAATTTAGTCCTGAAATCACGTTGCTAGACATTACATCATCTAATTTAAATTTGTATGCATTTATTTTGGCAAGGCTGTGGCTCGATTATCAAAAATTGTAAACTGTGTAGTCAGGAACGCTGAATTTAACCAAGGCAATTCAATAGATTTTGGAGCAAAGCTAGAGAGTGGTAACAAATAACAGAACTATAATATGTCACTGGTGATCTATTTAATGCAAGACAAATAGGACCAGTAATATAATATTTTTGCTACAATTTTGACTGACATGTACTGACAGATGGAGGTGGTTCTTACCAGGCGGTTTTCATCAAACACCTCAAAAAGAAGCCTGTGGTTTTGTGGGCAGACCTGCAGACATGACACAAAGAGAACACAAAGTTATATAATGCTTTTGTGCAACATTGTCCGAGAAATTAAATTAATAAACCAAAAAAATAATAAAATACACACCAAAAAAAATAAAAATACACACACACTTTGCAGTCACATGGAAGCTACCTAACCATCCAAAGCAGGCATTTGCTATGTAGATACAAAACCTCGGAGCAGTTTTCTGAGATTCAGGGGTGTGGCTGGGTTAAACCTGACTGTGGTGCGAATGCGAGTAAAGCACTTAATTAATGGGGGGGGGATGATGTCATTACCGTGGGCTTAGAATAGCTCGTATAAATCACGTCTGTGTGAATGGACTTCTAAATGAAGCAGCTCTGCGGAGCCGAAACACAATCTTTTACTAGATTGTTTTACGTACGAGTAACGTTACCGCCCTTCGATGTCAGACAAAATGATGTGCAGCTTCTAAAAATAGATTATTTCTATTATTATTATTATTAGTAGAGGTGTCGAAAGGTTAGGTATAATAACATACGAGTATTCCGAAATCCATTACAAAACGTTTTTTTTTAAGGCTTTGGACAGAGTCAATAAAGAACTAAATTATTAGCAGGATGCCTTCCAGTACTAAACCGTTTCTAGTTTTCACAGCAGGTGAATTTATGAATTAGATTAACAAGGTTTGGCTTATGTGGGAAACAAAGAAAAAGTGAAAAGCAACTTACTCTGAAATAGAATTCCTCATTCCATTTGGGATTGAGAGTCTGAAAAAGAACCAAACATGTTCATTTATGCGTTTCAAGTTTCTGTAATTGACATTTTTTAAAGACACAAAACAATGTTTGTACAACAATAATTAAACAGGTTATTTATTAACTAGGTTTATTAACTACAACATATTTGCAACATTTACCAACTTGCAGTTCTACAATTTCTCAAAATAAAATGAGGGAAAATAAAGGCCAGGTAATATATGGGAAATAAAGCATTTTGTGTATATAATGCATTTTTAAAATGTAATAACAGAAACAGTAATAATTTACCATTGATAATTAATACAACATAATGCTTCTGGAAATGCTAATGTCAAAATGTACCAAAAAAACGACAGTTATATAAATTTCAAATTTAATTCTACTTTAAAAAAAAGGTCACATTACAAACGTACACGTTTACTACTTTCAAAGTCAATTAAAACACAGGAAATGGACTGAAATATAAAAGGCATTTTCATTTCAATTCTGAATCGCAATATCAGCTTGGCAAGAAATTTTAAGTGAGAAAGTTAGTACCTAAAAAAATCTGTGTTGGAGAACGTGGAGTGGAAAATTCTTCCACTCATTTTAACAACAGTGATGAGTGTGCCATTATCTTGATGAGATTTACAACACAAAGGAAACTTAGAACTGCAGACCGTGGGTAATATTTACTATACCTGAATAAAATATTTTATGGTTGCTTACAGAAAGATAAATAGAAGGAAGGAGAGAGAGAGAGATAGGGGTTGGTCCTATCATTCAGACAGAGACAGAGCGCACAAGCCCTTGAATGCTATTGATCCTTTTAAGTGGAGGAAGAACTTAATCATTAAGCCGACATGGCAGATTGATTGACGGTTTAATTTAAATGTCCTCAGAAGAGTACCTTAACTGATTTAACAAATGTAAAAACAAACATATAGAATAGATACAACTCAATGCTTCCATTTCAAATTCATTTTACAGTGTTGAGTTTTTAACAATCCTAATACTACTTGGATATCGAATCTCAGATTTTCAGTGTGGTCTCCAACTTAAAAATAAGACACTAATTAAAATAGCATTCGCACAAGAACTCAATGATTGGCGGATCATAAACATACACATACGTGTAAAGGATGCTGTAAATACCTTTGTTTTATTGGTCTGTGAACTATGTGTTAAATCTTGTGAAAATACTTTGGGTTATTAAAGCGTAGAAATACACCCAGGTGTAAATTATATAAGAAGAACTAAGTAATGAGGCTCTGGCCGATAGAGCTAAAAAAAAATTAAAAATAAATGTTCAGCCTTATTACTGCTCTTTCATGCTTAAATGTTTCTCTTACAAATCTTTTATTAATATAGTATTACAGTAAACACTATTTTCACATTTTTAATATATAAAACGTTTAAAAGAAAACGTCCAAAGACATACGAGTGACGACGAATCGATTCACTGAAACAAACAGTATGTACTGAATCACACGATTTCATTGTCAGCAAAATAAGCCCGCCAACTCTGATTCATAATCTTATGTCTTTGCTCATCTCTTTTATTGTAAAAGTCAGCAAGACGTGCTGGTGCACTGAAATCCTCTCTCGTTGCAGTGACTAAATCACTTCTGTCGGCCAGGGCATTCTCTTCTCCTCCGATTTGATTCTTCCTGACATACTCACTGTGTCTGACGGGCAACTGCTTGCCTGGTTTTTATCCTACTTGGCAATACAACCAAATCAAGTCAACCGGAGGTACATTTTCTACACATCAAATACTCACCTACTGCTCACCCACAGCACTGTATTCAGGCCGATGACATTATCCGTGACTATGTTATCAAACCACATGTTTTCTCTCTACAGTGTTATGCCAACGACACTCCATTCTAGATCCAATAATCTCCCTCCATTTCCACTTTCTTCATAGTCTACATTCCCTCACGTTCCAGAAGAGATAACCAATCATCGCCTTGAGCTAAACCTAGACTTCCTCTTACCGTACTCTTGGCCAAACAGTCTCTAGTCAATTCATCTCCACGTCTGTTGAAGGTTATGCAGTTGTCACCTCCTGACTAACAGACTAATCTTCTCATAGCATGTAACTCACATTCACTATAATCTATCTTTGTCTAAACATTTTCAATAGGTAATTGCCTATTGTTAACCTAGTTAAAAACTGGCATCATACCAACTACGTTTATGTAAACAAAGGAACATAACTAAATGAGGGAAAAAAATAATAAGCAAGCTTTCTAAACCTCTATCTTACACAGTATATTTAGGGTCAAATCGCTTTTTTGGATTTGATTTAATCCTAAATTTGTATCATAAGTAATCAACTAAGGTCCTCATTTTTCCAAACATTTTATATTAATGAAAATTACATTCAGGTAAAATTGTGCAACCTCAAATTATAGTAATTGGCCAATGTGTATTTATAATTACACTCAAAGCCGTCATTCATTTCCATAAAAATGAATAGGTCCAATAGCCTTGTTAACACTTTTAATTGTATTAGTGATAAATTAAGACTAAATGTTTCATATAGACCTAAAGTTATATTTATAATCACTGGTCAAAATCATACATTTTTGCTCAATGATACAAGATGCTCTGCTGTTATGTGCCACAGGCCATTGTGTTCCCAGACTAGTCTATCAAAGCAGGACGCCTAAAGCATCCGTCACCACTGAGACCACAGGAACGAGGAGGCTTATGTTCCACACAGCAGTGCATTGTCAGCTATTAATAACCTGAAAAGTCTGCAGTCACAGCACAGGAGACTCTAGAGTAAGGACTTTCTGATTACTGACTTAATGGATCCAAATGCTGACTGACTAGCCAAGTCGATTTATCGCCTGCCTCAGACCAAACTCTTCATTTTCATCCAGTGGTCTACAAGAAACCTGTCAAGAATATTCCCGGGAGATAATTCACCCAAAAATCTAAAAGAAATAAATTTGATTCTGCTTAAAGAAGCCTACTTTCTAGCCTTTTTCTAAATTATTACAACACTATTTTAATATAATTTTTAATAAAAGAATCCTAAATTACGATTAATTTATTTTCCCTCTCTCAATTCTCATATCATCATATTGGTAACAATAAGGTCCTATTGATTAACATTAATTAAACGCAGTGAGCAATAAATTAAAAGTACTTAAACTTTGTCAACATTAGTTAACCAACAACAACAAAAATTAACAATCACTGAAAAATTAATAAAACATTAACAGATACAACTTCAGATTTTAATAACGTATTAGAATATGTTCAAATAAACAGACAAAAAAATGCTTTAGGAGGAATTTTCCCTTTTAATTTCATGTTAAATAATTTTATTTCATGTTTTTTTTTTCATTAGAAAATTCTGACATTGTGAATCTAAAGTACAATAATCATAAATACGATCTTATTCTGCCCTTTAAAACACATTTTTAAGCAAAATCTGTTAGTCAACCAAATTGTACTGCACAGCCTATAAGATATTTGTATCAAAACAGTGCATGCACTTTGCTTTGAGGTCTGTGAATGTTACACCAAGACTCATTTAAATTGCTAATTTCTGGTGACGTTATCGTAAGCGACTTCTCTGGGCATCGTTGATTATTTCCTTGTGTGTGCATTCCAAGGACAAACAGAAGCATAAACACAAGTATAAATTAGGACTCAAAAAAGTACCATAACTGTACATACACAAATTTCCTCCACTGTCTTCCTCCTCAACAAGCACTTCGTGTCAGCAAATGTCATGAAATCTATTGGGAAACCTAAACATTCATATGGTCCTGAATTCTTAAAATGATACTGTTGGATCATATTATTCAAGGCCTGATAAAACTATGAAAGCGCATGAAGTACTGCCACTGGTCTATGGAAGTACTCCTCCTAGTGGTAGTGGCTTTAGCATCTTGATCACATGTTTATCTCATCACTGCATTACTTTAAGATCATTCAGTCATTCTAAAATCTCTCATGGAATGCTAAACTAAAACAAATATAACAACTGCTGAGTGCGACTAAAACTCACCTTCTTGATGGTTTTCGTTTGTACTAGGCCAAGCTCTCGGTTTTCATCAGCAACATATAGGGAGAGTTTGACATACGGATCGCTAATGGAGAAAAAGAGACAAAAACAGATAAAAACTTCCCACAACAACTTAGCAAATTACAATTACATTTTATACTATCAAATATTAGGAAATATAAAGATTTATACATTTATTAAACAGTGGATTCAAATTTTTACAAGACTGATAGTTCCCTTTTCTCTCATCTTGTACTATAAACCCTCGCTTCGTCTACTCACGCAATTAAATAATGAAATAATAAATGTCTGGCATTGGGAAAATAAGATAAGCTAGTAGGTTAAGGGCACATTATTCAATTCTTAACACTGATACACACATAACTTATGTAACTACATATATTTTTTTTCACACTTTAAATATAAAAATATTCTCTCTCTCTCTCTCTCTCTCTCTCTATACACACACAAACATTTTTTTTTTCCCTGATTTAGCAGATTTGAGAAGACCATCTGCATTTCTCAATCCAACTCAACTAAAACTAAGAGCAATAGGTCTGGGTGAGGTTTGAAAAAGTTGGAAAAGTGGTCAGGAAACCCGGAGGGAGACAAAGAAAGGAAGCCATTAAAAAATTAAGGATTAGCACAGAAAAACTCATTAGCTTCCCAAATAGGAACAATTAAACACACAGTGAGTGACTAAACCGAAACAATAGGTCAGATGTACATTGAACCCATACCCCATATGGAAAAAGTTGTGTAAGAATATTACAGGAAGGATATGATTCACAAGTACATTTGAACTTATTTTGCAATAAACCTCTAACGGTAAAGTCCTAAACTGCAAAAGTGGACCGTTTCGTAGTATGTAAATATCATTAAGCTGTTATGCGAAAAACAATATGTAAGGGATAATTGTGTTTTCACTCTGCGATTGTAGGAAACTTTGTACAGCTATTCATTTATCACTACGTACTAATCATCAAGTCACCTTTATTTATGTAGTGCTTTATACTATACAGATTATTTCAAAGTAGCTTTATAGTGATAATAGGACAATTATAGAATTTGGCGGTTGTTCAGCTGAAGACAGTTCAGTGTTGATTCAGTTTTATTGTACTAATGAGCCAAAACATTATGACCACTCACAGGTAAAAGCGAAAATATTTTTACATACGACAATACATACGTTCTGGGTAGATTAAATGATTAGTGAACAATCAGATCTCATATTAAATGTGTTGGATCAAGTAGAAATGGGCAAGAGTAAAGACCCGAGCGACTTAAGGGCCAAACTGATATGGCAAGACGGCTAGGTCAGAGTAGCTCTGAAACGTCACAGCTTGTGGGTTGCTCCTGGTCAGCAGTGGTGAGAATTTACCAACAATACAATGAGGAGGGACAAACTACAAACCAGCGACAGGGTGTTGGGCGCCCGAGGCTCATCAATGCATGCAGGCAATAAAGGCCATCCCATCTGATCTGAGCCAACAGAAGCTCTATTGTGGCACAAGACACAACATTTTAAATGACGGTTATAAGAGGAATAGGTTACTGTGTATGGGGCTGTGTTGCCGTAGACCAATCAAAGTTCCTATGATGAATCTTGTCCACCATCAAATGTGCCTACAATGGACATGTCAGCATTGCAACTGGACCTTGAAGCTGTGGAAGAAGGTAATCTGATCCAATGGGTCCCGTTTGTTTTCCATAACCTAGCAGACGGCAGCGTGTTTAGTTTACCTGGGGAGGTGTTGGCAACAGGATGCACTGTGGCCAGTGGAGGGAGTGACACTCTGGGCAATGTTCTGCAGGGAAACCCTGGGTCCAGTTATCCGTGTGGACGTAAATTGCCACCTAACTAAACATGGTTGCAGAAGGTACAGCCCTTCATGACAATGGTGTTCTCTGACGTAAGTGGTCTCTTTCAGCAGGATAATGCACCCTGCCACACTGCACACATTGATCAGGAATGGCTTGAGGAACATGATGAGGAGCTCAAGGTGTTGCCTCGGCCTCCCGATTTCCCAGATCTCAATCAAATGGAGGATCTGTGGTATTTACTGGACCGGGGGTGCCCACAGTAGCTTGTGAGCTACTTATAAAATGACCAAGTAAAAATGATCTACCAACTAGAAAAACACAAAACCTATATTTATTTATGAATATATTGAGAATTGTTTATCTGTACAATATATGTTGGTGTAGCTTGCATGGCTACATGAACCCATATTGCACAATACAACTTTTGTTTGTACAAAATGACTGCTGTCCAGACTGAGATTTTTAGTTCCTTTACCCTTCTTCTCAGTTCACTTTTCGTAGGGAAGTCAGTTTCGTAGTTTTTACGAACAGTCCGAAAATGCTGCTCCACAATTCCCTTCTTCGGTATAGCGATGACAGACGAGGCAAACGCACTTCGAAAATGATATAGTGGAAAAAAAAGTCCACCTCCAACTCCTTATGGAAGGGGTAACTTTTTTTACTTCTTAATTTGTCCATCCCCCCCACCCATTTGTATACCCTTTCTTAAGTTTAAGACTTAAGTTCAAGTGGAGGCTTGATCTTGATAGCTTGATAGAGTTTTGCAGCACGTGACGCCGTTCTGCGCATCCGCGGTGACCCATGTGTCAGAAAAGGTCACATATCAAACTGGCTGCCCTGTACGTCAATCAAGTGACAAATTTCATAGTGAGGAAAGATGATGGGCTGACGTCTATGTTAACTCCATGCGATCTACCCACACTACATTTGCGATCGACGTACTGGCCACCCCTGCACTGGACCATCAAGTTTGATCCACAACAGCTCCACTTCAAAACCTATAGGACTTGAAGGATCTGCTGCTAAAAGTCTTGGTGCCAAAAACCACAGGACACCTTCAAAGTCTTGTAGAGCCTATGCCTTAGCAGGTCGGTGTTATTTTGGCAGCACGCGGAAGACTAATAGTATATTAGGCAAGTGGTCGTATTGTTTTGGCTCGTCGCAGTTTAGAAAACTGAAATACTTTTCAAAACTTAGAATTGGTTTATTCACTTCCCATATGGGATTTTACACCTGAAACCTGAATGAGATTACAATGACTATGTACAACAAGGAGAAGCGAGGACTTTCACATGACGAGAAACACAAAGTTCAAGGGAAAATGTCATCAGTTATCTTTTTACAAACTCAACGGAATTTTTCTGAATTTACTGAAAACAAAACACCTAAAATAGAAAACTAAAAACAGAAAGTGTTGAACAAAAACAGCATGCTTTGTGAGTAGGAACTGCTGATTTGACTGAATCCCAGGTGGCTTGATCTCTCCGTAAGGGTCTATTGGGTGTTTTCATGCTGGTTTATTATACTAACAGACACCTTTCCCCCACATCGACTAGTCTCACAATTTAAAATAACAAAATTATGCATTTTTGCATGTGTTAGAGGGAAAAAAAGTGTTTAAGTATGGTCTAATCCCAATTTCCAATACCAATTATGTTATATAATTTGGAAACAATCGTATGATCACAATACTGACATGTAAGTTTAGAAAAAGAAAAAACAACGCCACCACAGTATCTACTTTCAGTAATTAGTATAAGTATGCAAATTGGGCTTCAGCCTGAAAGTCTCTGCTACAAGCTCAGCATTTTCATTCACTGGCTTCTGGAACAGTTATTTAACTTTCTTTTTCCTAAGACTGTTGTGCAGCTGAAAACGGTCTTCTTTGGTTTTTAATTGCGGTGTCTGGATTCCCAGTCACCTCTAATTGAATGTTTATACAAGGATTGGGCTTTCTTGATTAGGATAAACCAATATACCCCACTTTTGAGACTGGACATTCTCGCCTTCATAAACAGATTACGCATCTCAAACACAGATGGATATTCTCCTATAAAAGGGAATGTCACTTCCACACAAAAAATTGACGAGTAATACAGATGTGCAGATATAAGTGTATAAATATAAAAATCTGTATAACAACTGACAAAAATGCCTAAATCATTCTGAGAATAGCCTGAAGACAAAGGCAAGTCTTTGGAATTTCTTGGCCAGTGCTAGAGAAACCCCAGATGCCCAAATCACCGTCCCATTTTCCTGCGTTAAAGGCCACAGAGCTGCTCAGGTGTCATAAGAACACTAACAGTGCACACCGTTACCATAGAGATGGGCGACTTTGTCACGGGGGACTTGGTTCAGAACTTGACTGTGTGCAAAAAGCAGAAATGAGAAGGGAACCAAGTGAAATACAAAACAAAAAGGGGGCCCCGGAGACAAAGGACACTCTCAACTGACTGATCTCAAATGATTCAAGTAAAGTAAACTAAAGGTGAAAAGGATTATTGACTGCTAGTGCAAAAAACTGCAGCTTCGTTGACATTTTCAAGGACTCTCAAGGTTGATCGTAATCTCCAGTCAAATGACAACACAAGGTTTAACTCAATGTAAAATAGATAGCAACAAGGATAAAAATAAGCTAAACTTAAAATAAATTTACTGAAACAAATGTATAGATAAAATAATTTTTAAAAACCAAAACCGCAGAGTATGTTGCATATTTGATATCAGAAAATCTGAACATTTTAAAACAGGAAACTCTAAAACTCTCTTTCTGCAAAGCAACATGCTTTACATCAAGTTGTTAAATCTGACCGTATGTCACACTCCTTTCTTTTCTTTTCTTTTTTTCTTTAATAAGTGGTTGGCTTTTGCTAAGTACGTTGACATTCTGACTAGATTCACACTGTCCGTCTAAATCCAATTATTTGTGTATCCGAATTGAAATCTGACCTACAACTATTGACTGATCACATTGTGTATCGCAACGGTTCAAATCCTCTTTGTGCAGATGTTAGGTATGGGTTTAAATTAATGTAGCTTTTCAATAGATGAATGGTTTGTATAAGGTCGTATAATAAGGTCATCTAAGAGGTATAAAATGAGGGAGACATTTGGTGTGGAGTCAGATTTGTTTCTATCAAACTCTCCTCACTTTTTCCGTTCAGACATCTGTGATGGTGCCCTGTGGCGTCTATTTGCTCAGCAGCAAATCTTTTGCTTTAATTAGCACAGATGTGGCATCATCCTCACGAACCAAACACGGCAGACTCAGAAACACTCATGTCGTCGAGAAATCTGTCCACAGAGGAGATAGCCATAATGGGTATTAGAATGTATATAATCTATGATGTTATAGGATGTTTGGATACACAAACACACACAATCTAGGACGCTGTGATTGGAGCAGACAGGTCTGATGTGGCCTAGAGTAGATCAGTACAGTTACAACATAAGGAGCGGTGACGTCTACACCACAGGAGCAAGTGAGAGACAGAACGCTGGGAGAGTGAAATGAGAAAGAGACAGATAAAAGCTATTTTACACGTCAATTTCTTCCCTCAATCAAACCAAATGTGATGTTTCAAGTCATTTTTCCTTATTCGTATGGTTGAATCAATAATCATAGATCAGCATTAAAAGACACTGGTTAATAAAGTGAGATTAAATATTTAACATTTATTTATGGCTGTGTCCGCATTTCACAGTTTTATTAATTTCTAGGACTACTGAATCTGTGAAACGAGTAAATGCATGCTTACATTTAGTCTGACTACAATAACCCTTGTTTTTAACATCCTCTCAACAAGAGAGCTGGCAGTCAATAAATGGAAAACAAAGGAACTTGCATTACTTATTTGAAAAAGTACCTCAGATATTTTGCTGTAAATTTAAAATGAATGCGTTACTTTACTAGTTACTTGAAAAAAGTTATTGATTACATAACTCGAGTTACTTGTAATGTTACGGCATGTAATGAAAGTCACTCCTTTCAGTTAAAAAAAAAACTAGTTGCCTTTTTGATAGAGGCATGGTCTGTTTTATTTAAACTCCAGAATTAATATGTAAGGGATAAAAGTGCATTAAAATCATTTAATGCACAACTAGCCATGGATTGTCTCGCTTATACCATGATCATTTGCCAACATTGACAACTTAAAGCTGTTATTGATGTTTGCAGCACAATATTTTTCCCTGGAAGGGTAAAAATTATGGCTGTATTATTCCTGCTATGAATCAGACATAGATATAGTGTTTAAGATTACTTATTTATTTGAATTAATTAATTAGTGCTTATTTGACGTAATTGGCGACAGAGAAAGAGAGAAATGAAGAGATGCGAGTGTGAATTATCTGCGTGTGTGCAGTGTTTCTCTCTACTGACAATGATGCTGTCAGATTAATTACTTAAGCTGAGAAATATTACATAGTGATGCACTAGTGAAGCTATTTTATTATTAAAAGCCATGGGGAAGCGTTGATAATTTTCTGCGCTCCTGAATGCTTTTGTACGTGCAGAGCGCAATCTCTGATCTCTCTCTGTCTGTGTGCGCTTCAATGAAAACATTAATATAGAATGGAAATTAAACTGATTTACCAGTTTGCAGAGTTACCTAAGCATTAAATGTTTGCACACCTTCCAGCCGAACAGAATCAAGTATTCAGGCAGACCATGGTATAATCACATTTACGACAGCAAAGGCAAAATGGTCACTCAAAAGTGTTTCCACAGCATGACGGTTATTACATATTCATAATTTGAAAACTGCTGGAAAATATCTGGTGGTATTACCAAGATGGCACCTGACTGATCAGACTTGCCTTAAAGAGAATGTGCTAATATCCAGTTAGTTACTATTGTTTTATAATACTACCAATTTGATGACTAGTAGCCAAGGTTAAAGCGAGGTACTGCAGTTTCATAGAGGATACCAATATTAAGCTACCTTTGAAAGAATAAGACCTCACCCTCCCCTCAGAGCATCTCCTTTAAAACACATGAACGCACACAGCAGATTCTACGAAGCGCAAGGAGAGACAGCATTAAATTATCTCACGTCCCAAAGCACACGACATTACAAAAAATAATGAATGTAAGCATCTTAAAGAGCTCTGACTTGGGACATCTAGACTCAACCTCAGACGTCACAACTGGAACGCTGAATGAACGTCTGATGCATATGGCACAATTAACTGGGAACACTTCAGGATTTTCAAAGTCGTCATCTGAATCCTACAGGATGTCCAGGAGACGTGCATGTTGCGTTTTTTAACAGTCCGCCTGGAAACAAGAGCCAAACCCCCTCATGGAAGAACCATCAGGATCACATAAATGCTTTTCGAAACTATGAAGTATGTCATGTTCATGGCATAGACTCTATAAAATAGATCCAAGAGTTTTGCATTTTCACACCCCTAAACAAGTCGAGGAACAAAACTAACTGTGATTGGTTGCTTGACATTTCAGTAATATTGACTTTGGGCAGTCCTTAGCCAATGAAAGCTTCTATGGAGTCAAAACCTGCCATCTGTCTGAAGGTCTGGCTACGTGAGACTATATGCACATCTAACTGCAGAAGATTCATGTCGGCATTGATAGTGTTGCCATATAAAATGCATAAATCCAATTCTGCGGGCGTGAATTACGACAAGGCATGAATGCAGTGTAATCCTGCTGTTTTCATTCCGGATGAACTGGAAAACACGGCTGCTGTTTGTTTTAGGTGCTACAACTCCGCATAGCCCTCGTGTAAAGCACGAGGAACATGTGTAACCAGCCTCCGGGAAGACAGAAATACACAGGTTGAAATACATGTGCAATAACTGAACGCACATTTTTTGGTTCGGAAACTTCCAGAGAATACATTTTTTAATAATTAAACCACTTCTATTATTAATTTGAGATTTTCAACCAGCATAACAAACAGTTTTTTGTAAAACATTTCCTATCCTTATGGAAGCCTATTTCGGCCACATAAGAGAAGAAAAAGAAAAAAAAAACGCACATGGAAACTCGAAATTATGACTAAGTCGAAATAATGACTTACTAAGTCATAATTATGTTATAATTATATAACGTATGTTTTGATCTTTCTGCGCCAAAGCGTGTTCTTGATCAAAATTATTTCAAAAGTGCGTTTCCTCAGCGCTATATTGTTCAACTAATAATGCAAGAATTTCATTATTAGTAAAACCCTGATTAAAGTATTCCTTATTATATTCACAGTTCATCCTGTGTCGTTTGGATCAATGTGCTCGCAAGACAGTAAGTCATTATTTCGACTTACGTATGTCATAATTTCGAGTTTCCATGCGCAATCTTTTTTTCTTATGTGGCGCAAATGGGCTTCCATATATCCTAGCTCTAAAGGTGCTGCAGGTAATTATTTTGACTGTGCTGAAGCATAAAAATGCTATGTTGTAGAAAACATACCTATTCCTCTGAAAAACAATACTACAGTTAGTTATTTAATTTTGAAATGTGCATTCAAGTCAGAATTGTTTTTGTTTTGGTCTATGATCCTGCTTACTGCCAATTTAGCCGATAAAATTGACACTCCAGGTTTCCCCAGCGAATTGCGGCCATGGAAGCAAGCAAACCAATTGGGTCAGTAAACACAGATTCTATCTGACCTAAAAAGCCTCGGGATCCATCTATAAAGCTCTATGACCAGAGGCACAATAAAACGCAGATAATTGAACTCATCCACTTACACTACATAAGGCTCATCACCATCTATTGTCAATTGTGTCCTGTTGCGTGTTCTCAATCTGGCAACCGGCGAGAGCATAGAGTCTGAGAAGAAGGGGGCGGGAGAAACAACTCTCTCCAATATTTTGAATTTGGACTACAGTATTTCAACCACTAGCTGTCAATACGACATACAGCGCCTTTAACATGTATAAGAGTCCTCCCTTTCACACCTTCTCAGACAATAAAAACCCATAACATCTTGGATATACATTTTTTGCAACACTAGCATGAGAGTGAGATTTAGTATATATTAGCAGTTCAGATACGGCCAAACATAGAGCAAGACCGATAACAGAATTGTCACAAACTTTTGAACAGTATACATTACAAATAATACTGCTAAGTGTTGTAAACGCCATTTCTTAGATGTCTTCATACCACACTACACCTCACAAATAAAAATATGGTGGCACTTTGTCTAAAAATAGATGAAGTGACTGACTTCGAGGGGGGAAAAGGAAGGAAATGCGTTGGTCTGTTAAGCAGCAAAAACTAAATTTAAGTCCATTATGCAACAGAGAAGACATTGCAGATAAGGGCGCATTTATCAAAGTGCCATTACACATTACAGAGAGGCAAGCACCAGACACAACAATCTGAAGTTGAAGTTCAACTCTTTCAATTGTTAAGCCTTACACAAATTTTTATATTTTGGTAGCAAAGGTTAAACCTGCCCTGAACTTTCTCCAAGAATAAAAAAACAAAAAACTAAAACAAAGCACAATTTACTTAAGACATCTTATCCCTGTTTAAAGTGAATTTTTTTATTTTTTTTATTTTTATGTTTAGGCTCTTCAAATGTAACAATCATAACTTTACAAAAGTCCAAAATAGAGATGTCAAAATGATCAGAATTATGCTAAGTCTTTATTATCTAAATTAAATAATAGCTAATAGTGAAATAAATGACAATGCTTTCTGTTATCATTTTGTGCCCTAACCTCGTTATTTATTAACCAACTAACAGTCATGTACAAATTACATTACAGGAATCTTAGGGGCCATAACCATAAACAATTACAGGTGATGATTGCCTAATAAATGCATGCAAGTCCTACGTTCTTTGTAGTATTATATTGCAAAAAGTATTGTTTAAAATTTTGGCAGTTTCATTAGAAATTTCGCAACATTTAAAAAAAATAAACTCTTCATCAAGTACATCAATCACAGTTTACTTCATTTGTATCTTTGTTTACCTTTTTTCCAATTTCTTGCACCGTATTTTTCCCGCACCATAAGGCGCACCGGATTATAAGGCGCACAGCCGATTTTTGAGAAAATATAAGTCTTTTAGGTGCGCCTTATAGTGCGGAAAATACGGTAATTGCTGTATTTTCATTTACTTTTTAAAAAAAAATTTAAGAATGACCTTTTTTAAAGGTTTGCATCACTGTAAATGAGGTTGATTATTTTATTTGATTATGCTATGGCTTGAAAACTGGTATAAGGAATTATGAAATGTAATTTGCTATTGGCTTGGACTGCTATAATTTCAATAAAGTTCTAAACAAACTAGGGCAGTGGTTCTCAAATAGTGGGGCGTGGAGCGATGCCAGGGGGGGCACGCGTGACCCTGGCGTACATGCTTTTTTTTTGCCAGGGAGTAGGTTCTTTTTTCTGAACAAGAGCAGCATATATGAAGTTCAGATAACCATCCCCTCATCCTTTGACGTGTACGGTCACACGTGTGTCACGTGATCAACCGCTAAATTCACACGTGTTTTCACGCGATATCTGGCACTGATCCAAAAAAAGACGCGCTCAGAGCTTGTCATTTATCACAACAATTCAGTGTTTTCAACCACATAAGATTTATTTTAGGTTTCAATAAGTTGAGCCAACAAGTTGGTGACTATTTTGAATTATCTATTATACAACGCTTTTTGTGACTGCAGTATGTCACGTGACAAGCATGACGCGTTGCCATGGAAACAATAAGGCGAAAGTTCCAAAATGGGGGGAGGGGGGCGCACAATTTTTACCTCTTCCTAGGGGGGCGGGACAGAAAATAATTGAGAAGCACTGCACTAGTGCAAAGTTGGCAATAAATCCTGTGAATGGCCTATAAAATTAATAAATAAAAACATAAACTTGATCTATTCCAGCGCCTACCTGACATCAAACACAAAAGATTCAAAAAGAATCTTCAGAAATTACATTGTCAGTAATTTGCACTCTCTGACCTCTAACTTCATGGCCTGAGAACTTCAAAGTCAAATAAATAGAACTTGCAACATTGCACACATGAGATCAGCCAGTCATTTTCCCTTTGTGATGCTTTCCTGGCAGAGAGATCACTTGTTTGGATAAGTCTATTGTCCAACTCAAGAGAAAGCCTCACAGAGCAGTTCAGTTGGTCGGTCTGCCACATGAATAAAGGAGGAAATATGCAAACACGTTCATGCACACACGGTTCCAACATTTGCATTTGCTAATGAATGCGTGAACAGACCGAACAGGTGCACAGTCTCTCCGGACACCTCCTTTCGTTCTACCTTACCTGGCGCCAATGATGTCCTTCTTTGCCAGATCAATGCCAGCAATGACCTTGACACGAAGAATACGGGATTCATTCTGCAAAACATGAAACACACAGAAAAAGACCATTATTAATAAATTAGTACTCGTTTAAGTCTGGAAGCAAGGGGGCGGGGGGACAGCCCCATGGCCTAAATTTAAGATAGGTTTAAGTCACGAGAGTGTCCTAATTTCACCTCACTTCTCGTCCAGGAGAGGATGAAAAAAAGAACATCTTAAAGATATTAGGGGGAAGCTGCAGCCAAAAAAGCTTTTGTGTTTATGGATGGACACGGAAACGAAACTGTTTTAATGGGAGAAAGAAATATAAAACAGAAATAAGTCCGTGAGAAATAAACCCCTCTGGGAGCTATAAACATTTTGTCGTCTTATGGCTGAATAAAGTGCTCTAAACTTCTTCAGCAGTAGATACAACCACCATTTCACTTCCACTATGTATAAGTGCATCCCGCCTCCAACATCACCTCGGCCTGCATTCAATAGCTATTCATGCTGCTCACAATTACATAACAAGCATCTTATTCGCCCTCTCGCTTTTGAAGCTCACCAGCCCAGAAGTGACATGCTGTAGAGCAGTGGTCCCCAATCCCCGGTCCGTGAGCGGCTGCGGCGCTGTAGCTTTGGCAGTAAGGAGGTGCGTTTCAACAATCTCGTGCGCAGAGATCTGTGTTTCAACAATCTCAACCACCCATCCCTACTCTTTCAGTACTGGAAAAGGGGATAAAAATAGGGAAAACCTATCTATCATTACCTATCAATCTCGTTTCAAAAGCATTTACCGGTCCGCGGCACAAAAAAAGGTTGGGGACCACTGCTGTAGAGGGTAAGAAAGGCCCTCTTCTCCTGCTTTAGCCACTGCTGCTCTCTATGTGGCTGAAATTCTCTTGATATTAATCTGCATCATTGATGATATTATATTAATGATGATATATTAATTGATGATATGATATTAAGACATGCATCATTCGTGCAGCCAAGGCAAACAACCAGCATGACAGCTTTTATTTATTCTGCCTGCCATATATGACCAAATTATTACAGAACTAATACAGGTAGTCTTCCCACCGGGTGGCCCAGACTGATGCAGCTGTGCTTTTAATATCAAATGCTAACAAAGACTAGATTTCTCTGTGGAGAACCAGTATTTGGAATCAAGAAAAATGGCTTGAACCATTCAAAAATTATTTCAGAGTGTTTTTAGAACAGAACAACATGGCTAATTTCATTTTCTTTTAAAGCCATATCAGCAAAGGCTACATTTGTGGCAAATGTAATCAAATAAATAAAACAATAATACAATATAGCTGCGAACAAATGTTTACATAATTTTAGGCAAAATGGTTGAAAAAAAAAGCATTACAATTTTACATGATTTAATTGTCAAGTTCGACAAGGAGGTGGTTCTTTTACCAAGTTCATGAATTTGGGGTCAATATTCAAAACCATTGTAGTGCAAAATTACAAGTTTTGGATCTTTTTTTGTCATTTTACATTAAAATGATGGCCATGTTTATCAAGATACACAAATATCATAATGGACTATGAAACCAATTGAGAAATAAACTGCAGGACAATTTTTCAATCAGACCCACGAGACAATCAGACCAAAGATACTGTAGTTTGAGCCAGTTTCATGTT
Source organism: Rhodeus uyekii (assembly GCA_037043235.1). Classification (NCBI taxonomy): domain Eukaryota; kingdom Metazoa; phylum Chordata; class Actinopteri; order Cypriniformes; family Acheilognathidae; genus Rhodeus; species Rhodeus uyekii. The sequence goes on along the minus strand of JAWRVZ010000155.1, from coordinate 1,013,899 downwards.
TTGTTAAATCACAGAGCCACTAAATGGCACAGTCCCACCACTTTTTGTGTCCCCACACATAAGCATGTCAAATTTGGTGAAAATCTCATTTTATTTTTGGAGTTATAAAGATTTATATTTATGAGCAGATAAAAAAAAAATAATAATAGAAAAATTACCCACATCCAATTTTGCATTTTTTTGCCACTTACATTTGGCCTTAAACATTTAGTCAACCCGCTATGATTCCAATTGGAACAGTGGTTTTATCTCGATCGGAGTACCTGTTCCAAAGATATTTGCGAACGTTTTTTAAATCCTAAAGAACAACATTGGACAAACCAATACGTTTGGTGTCGATGGACCCTGCAACGATTCAGGAATCTAAGGAGATAACATTTGTGAAATTACGTCGACCACATCCAATGTTACAGGCTCCTTCTGGGGTGGTGCTAAATGACCCATACCAAGGTTCGTAAACACTATGCTAATGCATTCATAAAACACAGCATTTTGCTACAAAGTTTAAAATGGGCGATGCCCAAAATGGCCAATCTGGGGAAAGCGCAACTCGGCATGTTGCCCAAAATCTCACATGACTACTTTTATGATTTTTGGGCAAATCGTTCAGAAGTTCTTAGGTCTCCTGATCAGTAGGTGTCGCTGTGGTGAAACGCTATAAGTAACCTCAGGTCATGTTTGTGATGACAAGTACCAAGACTCATCTCAATACACTAAAGTGTTATGGTGATATAGCCTCGCATTCAATTTCGAGTGCTGTTCATCAAATTCATTTGCGATTATCGAGAATGGTTAAATTAATGGTAAAGTTTTTAATAACTTTTTGCCTGCATGGTCTGAAAAAGGTGTGTGCAAATTTTGGTGACAAACAGACAAACTCGCCTAGTACAGGTTAGAAAATTCAAAACACGAACAATTACGTTACATACTGCAATCGAATCATGGAATCAAGTGTTTGAAGCTTAATGGTTCAAAAGTTATTAGCATAAATGAGAGTACAAATTTGGACAGCACTAGAGGGATTGAGTAAGAGACTCCAAATTTGCTCTGGTGACAGACTATCTTTGCGCTGAATTTCATAACTTTCTCTCAAGTGGTTATATGGGCTGCCATAGACTTCGAGATCAGAAGACAAAGTAAGAAAGATAACAATAGGTGCCTACACAGATGCTGTTTACATCTATGCATTTGGCAGACGCTTTTATCCAAAGCGACTTACATTGCATTCAAGGAACACATTGAATCAGTTCTTGATTTCCCTGGGATCGAACCCATGACCTTGGCGTTGTAAGCTGATTGAGCTACAGGAAAGTTTCAAAAGTTTGGGGTCGCTACTAAGAATTTTTTTTATCATTTAAAAATACATTCACAATATTATATTTATCAAATGAACACAGCCCTGGTAAGCATAAAAGTCTTCATTCAAAAGTATAAAAAACAAATGATTAAATTACAACAGACCAAAACCAAACTTTATGATAGTGTACAAGTGAAAGACAAATACCTCGTTCATCTCACATCAATTTGCAACAAGTATTAGGTCTCAAAAGATTATGTTGGCATTTCCAGGACATTCAGAGAAACCAGAAACCAGTTGCATATGAAGCCAAACAACTCTTCCTTTATTCCACACGACACTCCCTTATCCAGGTTCATATTCTGTACCGTATCTATTCTCACCATAATCACACCGCCAGAACTTGTCGCATTACAACACAAACTCATGACACGCCTTTATAAAATAAACTTGCAAAGAAAAACAGCACTACGGCCTTGAACTCTGATCACTTTTATGAAATAACCATAAGAGTTCATTCTGATCTCAAGTCTAGCTAAAGTCCAGGATGACGCAACAAATCTGGATAACAAATGTCAAACAAGGATTTTCAAATCAACAAACGTATTTACACAGGAATCACAATGGATGACCTAAGCTTTAAGGCAAGTAAACAAGATGAAAGACAAGTAATCAATTTTTTATTTTACATTTCAAAGCAATACAAATAATTCAGTTACACTTTAGATTAGGGTATAATTCTCACTATTAACGATTATACTCCCCATAATTAATCATTATACTATGACTTTTGCCTCAAATTCTTAATGACTATTACTGATACTTAAGGTAGTTGTTAAGTTTGGGTATTGCGCAAGATGTAGGTATTAATGTGTGCTTTATAACTACTAATAAACAACCAGTATCTTAGTAATATTCATGCCGATAAGCAGCTAGTTAATTGTAAGAATTGGACTAAACTAAAGTGTTACTAATAATTCAAATTCTTTCTTGGAGGTCATTTTGGGAAGAAAGCATCTGGCATAAAAGATGTACAAATGTGTTTTCCTTCTACATGCATTAACAAATGCATTTTTAGAGCTCTTTTGACAATTGCAATGAATCACAGCTGACCAAAAACCTTGTCCTTTGAGACTCCACTCAAACTCTCAAGCTCTCAGATAAAATTCAACAAGGTAGGTCAGAGTCGGAATATCCACTCTCTGCTCGTAAATATGATTATTTCCTCCTCCTGCCCCTTTATCCTCCAAATGAGGTTAAAAGATCAGAAGATACAGACCGCGAAACAAGACCCGGTAGTTACAATCGCACCTTCCATTCTTGCCTGATCCAATCACCTATGTTATCTAAAAACTTGAGGAGATGAATTGATAAGTCAGGGATGATGACTGGGTTTTGTCCACCATTGAAAATAACCACTCCTCTATACTGCTGATGAATGCCAGGGATGCAGAGGGATGACTAAAATTGCAAAAAAAAAGCCGAGGAATATCTATGTAAAAGGTCTGCTAATCATGTCAAAAAAAGCAAATCCATAAAACTATAAATGTCTTTGTCACTTTTAATAATTGTAATGCATCCTTTCTGATTTGAGTGAAAATTTTAAAAATAACATTAAAATTAGAAAAAAAAATTGAGCTTTAAAAGTGCAAAGCACTTGATAGCCCTTGAAAAGTAGTTGAATTAAACTCTTAAACAAGTTGCGTGGATCTTAAATGAATCACTTTTTAAAAATTGCCACAATACCATGGTTACAGTTAGCATTGCAACAATAAATACATGGTGAATGTTGGTTATTTATTTGTGGACTGAAAAGCCTTCTATAACTTAAAGTGTGCCATGAATTTTCTCCTGGTTACCCCATGAGTGCCGTTTGATCTGATATGGTTTATAATAAAATTCTGATCTGTATCTGAATGCTTTCGACTACATCTCGCTGCGATGTTGTTAATACTGTAGTGAATTCGAACACTATGTCACTGGATCTCTCAGTGTAGTAACGGGTGTTGTGTGATCAAGATCATCTCGCAAGTAAACCGGTTCTGAACTCACCCTACGCTGTCTGGTATTAATCCAAGCTGATAAACTGTCCGCAGCTCAAGCAAGTTACACATTCACTTTGTTCGCAGTTTGAGGTTTCTAACATGCAGCAGAAACTGCAGCTCTTATCAGTTGGTCAATATGGTGGTTCCACCAATGCAACCTATTAGCAAGACAACTAATAACAATTTAGTCTTTAAAATGACCCATTTACCCAGAGCAACATATCCTGGAAAAACGTGACCTTGAGCGTCTTTCTCAAGAACAAGATAGTTGATGGATCAGGATTTGAAACTATTTGAGTTTGTTACGTCAGCCACAACAAACTCAATGATATGTTTACTGGAAACATTACTAAAGGTAAACTCATGCGATCAAAATAAAGGGGTATGCTTACTATGTCAACAAAACTTTACTTGCTCAATGATTCAAGTCTATAAATAAGGACAAATGGCTTTGCCACAACCGGATTTTACATGCTTGACTGATATAAAGTCACAGTGCTGCAGCTGACTTTACTTCACATCGATGCAAGATGGCAGGAAAGAAATACTTGGGCTGTGGCTGTCAAGCTGGATAATTAGGATTAAGATTCCACGAGCCTCTTAGAGAGCTGAAGCTCTGACTGGTTTCCTGAGCACACCCAGCGATTAGTTCAATGACAGGTTTGGTCATATATCATCTGGTCTCAACTGAGAAACCTTGGTCTGCTGGGGTCATTGAGAGAACTACAATTCAATATTTTCTTAAATTTCACTTTAAAAAAAAAATTGTACAAAACATTACCAGCTCCCAAGAGGAAGACATAATATGTTGACAGTTCACAGTTAAATCACTGACGTTACTTTAATACAGTGCTTCTCAATTATTTTCTGTCGCGCCCCCCCTAGGAAGAAGTAAACATTCTGCGCCCCCCCCCCCCCCCTATTTTGGAACTTTCGCTTTATTGTTTCCATGGCAACGCGTCATGCTTGTCACGTGACAGACCGCAGTCACAAAAAGCACTGTTTGATAGATGTTTCACATTTATTTAGTTTTTTCTTTTTTATTAAAAATAGTCACCAACTTGTTGGCTCTGTTATCAACTACCTGATATTCAGATTCTCAGATATGTGGAAGTGAATGTTTGTCGCTTAAAAACCTTTATAATGATCAAGTTCTCTGTGCGCGTCTTTTTTGGATCAGTGCCAGATAGTGCGTGAAAACACGTGTGAATTTAGCGATTGATCACGTGACACATGAACACCAGTGTGATCGTACACATCAACGGGTGAAGGGTTTGTTATCTGAACAACATATCTCCTGCTCTTGTTCAGTGCAAGAAAACCTACTCCCTGACAAAAAAAGCATGTTCCCCACGGTCACTCGCGCCCCCCCTGGCATCGCTCCGCGCCCCCCCAGGGGGGCGCGCCCCACTATTTGAGAACCACTGCTTTAATACATCATTCTAAGCATACTCCAAGTCATAGACCAAAGTAGAGTCGGTTTGTTTGATAGATTATGTATTTGCATATCAGAAAAGGTCTCTTATGCTCAACCAAGGCTGCCTTTATTTGATCAAGAAACTGAGTTATATTGTAAATTATAGTGATGATTACAATTGAAATGATTTCTATTTTAACATTTAAAAATGTATTTTCTTGCAGTGATGGCAAAGCAAAAAAATTTAACAGTTATTCAGTCACATAAACCTTCGGAAATCTAATATGCTGATTTAGTGAAACATTTCCAATTATGAATTTAAAACTGTTAGACAGACTCAATATTCTTAATGTTGCAAAAAAACAACATATCTTCTTTTTGTTCTGAACTTTTCATCGCACAGCGCTGCACACTCGTGGTTCCATTTCGCTTTAAGAGCATGGTCGTGCGTTCAGGGTGCACACAAACGATTTTTTGCCACTTTTTATTGAAGCCTTTCCTACTAATAGTATTTCGCGCAAAGCTATCACATCATCATGCATGTTGCCCTATTAAAAATCTCCACCACACATTAAAACGAAAACACTTTTTTTATACATATAGTAAGAGTAAGCTAATAATGCAGTTTTTAAAATCAAGACTTTACCAGATGCAGCATGTAAGTATACGTGCATGTATGTGTGAAAAAAAATCTTTATTTATAATGAAGTAAAATGTAGTTAGTGACGAGAGAAAGAAAAAGAAACAGTACTTGTATTGGGCTGGCATCAGTATCAGCAGAAGGTTGGTGTGGAGACATTCCTACTATCGTATTTATACAATCTAAATACACTCGCCTAAAGGAGTATTAAGAACCCCATACTCAGGTGAACTCATTGTCATGTTCAACAAACCAATTTGAAATGATTCGAGCTTTGTGACATGGTGCATTATCCTGCTGGAAGTAGCCATCAGAGGATGGGTACATGGTGGTCATAAAGAGATGGACATGGTCAGAAACAATGCTCAAGCCGTGGCATTTAAACGATGCCCAATTGGCACTAAGGGGCCTAAAGTGTGCCAAGAGAATATCCCCACACTATTACACCACCACCACCAGCCTGCACAGTGGTAACAAGGCATGATGGATCCATGTTCTCATTCTGTTTACGCTAAATTCTGACTCTACCATCTGAATGTCTCAACAGAAATCGAGACTCATCAGTCCAGGCAACATTTTTCCAGTCCAACTGTCCAATTTGGTGAGCTTGTGCAAATTGCAGCCTCTTTTTCCCATTTGTAGTGGAGATGAGTGGTAGCCGGTGGGATCTTCTGCTGTTTTCCCTTTTCACACCATTCTTTGTAAACCCTAGAAATGGTTGTGTGTGAAAATCCCAGTAACTGAGCAGATTGTGAAATACTCAGACCTTCAGTTTGGAGTTCAGGAGATTTTCTTGACCAGGACCAACCCCTAAATGCATTGAAGCAACTGCCATGTGATTGGTTGATTAGATAATTGCATTAATGAGAAATTGAACAGGTGTTCCTAATAATCCTTTAGGTGAGTGTATATGCTTCTTTAAGAGTGACTAACCAATTATCCATTCAGGTAACCAAATTCACAATATGTATAATAATGAAAATATGTAGTTTTGCATCTCAAATAGAAACAATTTGTTTGTAGTTCTATCACAGAAACGAGTTCTCCTATAATGAGATGTTCTATGAAAATGTTCATAACCGCTCAAATATAATGCATAGATTCATGCTCTCACTTCTACGGCTGGGTCTCGAGAACTGGTTCCAAATGTCCACAAAATGTGTATTTGATAAGACAACCTTATTATCAAAGGGCTTCTGTTTTTAACCTGGCTAAACAAAGGTTTGCAAACAATCAGCAGTTACATCATCGAGACTGCGAAGTTTAGTGGACGCATTTCCACATCAGTGCGGTTCATAGCGTTAAGGTATTGTTTTCGTTAGAACCAAGTCTGCCTATTCGAAAGGTTTACCATAAGTGCTTCTAAGCATGTCATCATGCTCCTTTTGCAATACATTTTTTAGTGCCCATAGAGATCAGTCAAGTTACACCACAAACAACAGGAACTGAGAAGCCAACATGCTCAGCAGGCAATTTACAATAATATTATCATCATTTAGGATACATTTTAATTGGTGCGCAAATATGGGCTATTATATTTCTAAGCACTTTATGCTTTTTACATCAGGCAGACGATGAAATCACTATAAAAAACGTCTTTTTTTTAAATCACTTGGATTTATGTTGATGGAGGAAGTCAAGGGCAATACAGGGACTACAGAATATCTAAAATCTTCAAAATAGTTGGTGGGATGCATTTACATCTTAAAGAAATCTTGTATAAAGTCATGAATCTAAAACCTAGCGTGCGTCTTAATCAGCTCCCTTGCTTCATCAGTCATGATGAATCAGTATAACGTGTAAACAGATTCTGGCACTGTAACGACAGTAACGACCCAGTTCACAAAATATTGAAGACTCTCCATCACTACTGCTATATGAACAGTATGATTTTTCTGACATGTTATTTAAGGACATTATGAGAAACACTTTGCTTGTTACATACATCGATGCTCCCTGGTTCTCATTGTGTATTGTGGGATTTTTTGGGGAGCGAACGATATTCAGTCCATTGATAGAACCACTCTCTTCTGATCACCAAAATGCATGTATTTGATCAAAAATTCAGTAAAAATGTAAATACTGTGATTTTTATTACTTTGATTTGCTGCTCAGGTCATATTTCTTATTTAAATTACCAATGTTTAAAACATATTTTTGATGAATATTTAATGAATAGAAAGTTAATTAGAAAGTTTATTTGAAACAAAATTTTAAATTTATCTATATGTATATATAATAATTTTATTCATCAAGAATGTATTAAATAGTGTGTATATATATATATATATATATATATATATATATATATATATATATATATATATTATATATACACACACACTATTTAATACATTCTGGATGAATAAAAGTATTAATTTCCACAACAACAACAAAAATTATTTGGTTGACTCCCAACCATTTGAACAGTACTGTATATTTAAAATATGTGGATAAACTAGTCTGTTCCCGTTGGACTTGGACCAGCGAGCAAACACCTAGCAATCACCAAGAACACCCTAGCAACCACATAGCAGTCTCGTGAAAACATTAGTAAAAATCTACACATAATTAGTTATGTTTTTACTTCTTTTAAAGGATTCATTCAGAGCTAAATATGTAAATAAGTGGACAGCAGTCTAATGTTTAAGAATACGGTTAGCCATCAAGGTTACAAGTTCAAGTGAAAGATTACCTCTAATCAGAATGCCATTAAACAATGCAATTTATCCCAGGTTGCACAATGGGAAACATGGGCAGAGAGGTGAAACGGCTAAGATCTGACCCGTAGTGCCCCTGACCTTAAGCATGTAAGCATGCAGTTGCTATGTGCAGAGTTCTTAATTACTCCCTATTGTTTCGTCCAACTCGGCAAATCAGTTACTCTCTGGACTGCACACAAAATTAAATAGTTTTTAAAATCAAACTAATTCCATCCCCTGAATTCCAAATTCTAAAATACCATTAAACACATTCCAAAATATTAAAAAACAAATGCTTTTCTATTCTCATGCGTCTTTTGCACTTAGAATTCATGGAAGGGAACCGATAGACTCTTAAAAGAACTGTTCTGAAGATAAAAATGCAAAATGTTGACATTGGCTAAGAAAGAGAGAAAGAGATACTCATTCAATTTTGACAAAATAAAACGGTATTAAAAAGGAGGAGCGCCGTAACCTCAACAAACAAGATATTTGAAAGAACAACTAAAAATAATTCCTAATGTTTGATATCTGGCTGCTATCAAAAGCAGAAATTACAGTTGAAATGCACCATCTAAGTGCATTCATGCCCTTGGGGATAAACCGAGTAATACATCTATCAAAAGGTGAAATAACTTTTTATCCGACACGGTAATACTCGATTTTGTGGAGTCTGGCTGTGTGGTGACGTTTCTTGAGTTTTCTAGTTCCGTGTCACACGGATCAAGAAAACATGATTCGGCTCTAACTACAGCTCATGTATTTTTAATGAAGATGATGTAACAGCATGTTGCTGTATCGCATTCCACGCTCATGACACAGAGCGTGTGAGTGCTTAATCGAGTAAACATTTGAGTGTGTACAACAGAAACCCACAGGTCCAAATTATTATCTGTTGTTTCTATGCTTTAAATTATATGTATCCTTCCTGAAATGAAGGCTCATGTTATGTGATGGTCACTGATCAGACCAAACTTATCGGCTTATATGTGCTAACCAGAAGGTCAATTAACATTGTTTATGAATATTCTTCAACGGGGCAATCTCAGATGATTATCAAGCAATGCATGCATTGAATATTTAATATATAATTGCATACAAGACACATTCATGTGTTCAAAAACACCTAATGCAATGGAACAGAACCAAAATTGAAAATTCCAATTTTAAATAAAGCAACATGTTTGCTTTACTTTGAAAACTTGGACATTCTTTCTCTGTTGACTTCGGTTGAATAAACATTACTGAATAAACAAAATTTGAGTGACATTAAAGATTTACATTTAAAATGTTGAATAATTTCTGTTTATTCATCAAATAATTGTGAAAAAAATAAAACAAAATTAAAAATCACCATTTCCACAAAAACATTAAGCAGGAAAACTGTTTTCAATATTAACGATGAGCAGCAAATCATCATATTAGAATTATTTCTGAAGGATCATGTGATACTGAAGACTGGAGTAATGCTGAAAATTACACTTAAAAAAATATGTATAAAAACAGACAACATATATTTTAAATGGAAATAATATTTTGCAATATTCAAATCTTCAAAAACTATTTTAAATATCTTGGCGGCCCCAGACTTTTAAACGGTAGGGTATAATTTATACAATTAATATTCATCCCCAATTCATTGTGCATGGCTAATTTTCACATAGTTGGTTAATAAATCTGTATTACTAAATGGAAGTTAAACAAACGGGGTCTTAAAATTCCACAAGAGCTGTGTCAATAAAAAGGTCTAAAGGAATTGCCAGACTGTTCCTAAGGGAGAACTTGTCATTCCTGTGTAGAGACTGTCTTGGGAGCTGAGGACTATTGGAGTAGAAAGGCACGATCGTGCCGAGTAGGAAGTCTGGGAGCGAGTGATGGGATCCCACAGGACTGAGAAAATGTTGTGTGGCAAACAGACCCGCTGACAACTGACTCCAAGCCAACGTGATAGATGCTTGTCGCATACTCATGAAGCCATGCATGTCATGTGCGCGTGTTGTGTTCGTCTGTGTGTATTTTGCAATAATCTGGTACACCATGTCAAAATGATGGGTTACTGGAGGGAAAACACTGGATTGGTGTTCAACCTATTCTATGCTATTATAATTCTGTGTATTATAGTATTACAATATCTATTCAATGAAAATTGCTAAAAGCAAATAAACATTTCTGTTAAGGGGTGTTCACAAAACCTGTTTAAAATGTACCCAATGAATCAGTTTATAATGGGATTAATGGATTGATCAACAGATCCAAAAAGCCTAAAACACCTCAAACCTCAGCTGGACGATATGGACCAAAAATTATATTTTTGCATTTCTAGGCTGAATGGCGATATACATCTCAGAATTTTCTATGATTGTCTATTAGGGCAGGAGGAAAAAATGTAAAAAAGAAAAAATTCTCTGCCCTAATAGACAGTCATAAAAAAAAATTATAATCATTTAAAAAATAAATATTATATATATATATATATATATATATTTTTTTTTTTTCCTCAATGATTGTCTATTAGGACAGAGAAAAAAAATAAAATATATTTATGTATTTTTTCCCCTGAATTTTATATATATAGTCATACATCAATTTTTATGAAAAGCATTTAAATATATTAAAGATTTGCACAGATGGTGCATATTAAGAGATGCTACTAAAATATCTGTCACAAATATATATATATATATATATAAAAAATACTTTATTCTTCCACATCCTGCAAAATCATATCAATCAAATCAAGTGTACACTTTTGGGCAGATCATATTTTCTATAAGGTTTTCTCAGGAGAAATTCCTGGGAAAATGAATTAGGGGATGTTGAGTCATTCTCCTGGTGAAACACAAACACTAAACAAATGCTTAACTTTGATCATCCACCGTTTAACCCGAGGAAAGAACATCTAACTCTAACGAGTAACATTCATCTCTTTGTTTACGTTAAACATATCAAGACCCTAGTAAAAACATTGTGCAGAAATTATTATTTAACTTCGCCTAGAGTACTTCAGTACTTTTCCACATAAAAACCTGCTATCCATGTGTGCTAAGTCACATACCTTTTTCAGAAATTGCTGACTGGCCAATTTAATGTGATACGGACTTAAATATGTAATTACCGACTTGAACATACAGTAAAACATGACTCAGGTCTCTGCTTTGGACTCAAATATCAAAGCCTACATAAAAACTAGATCACCATAAGCATTCAAAACTAAAAGACAGACCTAATATGTCCATTAAGATAGCAGCAACGACTTTAAAAAACGCATTAACGCAGATCCAAATGAATCATGAATGAACACCTGCTTCCTAAGGCGGCTCTCAGACTCTCAAGACAGTTGACCTGAATTTTCAGGGGTCACACCGGGGCCCTGTTATGACAAACAACACGGTGTTGTGGTTGCTGAAAAATCTGCTGTAACGTTATTAGAAACACCGTAATACTGGTTTCACCGAGTAACTGGAGATACATCTTGATTATGAATCTTTAATCTTTGGCCCACATGGTTTCTTCAAGAAATATTATGGAAAGCTATTATTGAGCCGCTACAAATAACGTTTCCAACTAATGGTGAAATAAAAACAACCCTCATTCAGTCAATAACAGTGTCAATGTCAATAATAACAATATACAACAAACCCAGAAATCTTGGCACATCATCCTGATATTTGACAAGCTGTCAATCATAAAAATAAAAATAAACAATACATTATGCATTACATCGTTTAAATCTAGAATAGGATTTTGGTAGTAATAGGTAGATATAATGACAGTAGATTTGATGAAAAACTGGATATCAATTTAATCTAATGGAACAATGGGAAGCACAAGCTGATGGCAAATATTGCCATTTAAATACTTAATAATCTTCATATTAAATTTGTTACAATAAATCAATTATATTAGGCTTAGTGGAATTGATCTTGATTATTTGTTACACTGGAAATCCCATCAAAAATAAAATCAGGTTCTAAAAAAATTGTAAACATACAGTATTAATATGGTGAGAGGCATATTTTGTCTTGAAAAAAACAGTACTTACTTCATCCTCTGAGAGTCCATAAATGGGTTCAAAATTCGTAGCCATAAAGCCAAAGGGCAATTTAATACACACATACACGAAAACACACACACATACACACACACACTCGTGTGAAAGCTGGAACAATAGCAAAGTGTGTCCTCCTCCACCTCCTGTGAAAGCAAGTTGATCCAAAGCAACGAAGTCTGTGTGTAAAAACGGATATCCTTTTAAACCATGTCGTGACAGAAGATGTACGTCCACCGGCTTAATCTCATTTAACCGCTGAAATTCGGTGTATACACGCTTAATTTTCCCCAACAATATGATTTCCCCTCGTCAAGTGCAAACGCGAATCATTCACTTCCTCTCAGGATCCGAAACACTCCCCGCTGGAATGAGTGACAGCTCACCGGGCCAATCAAAGGGTTTTCCGAAACTCGGAGAGGACCAACTGGCCAATCGCTGTCGACTGGGGGCGGGGCAATGTTGTTGCACTTTTGTGGAGTAATCAAGGATGGGTAGTTAGATCCCAATATAGGATACATAAAAGCTTGATCTTTTGTATATTTTGCATACATATCTGTGGGTCTGTATGCATATATTATATGTCTATTAATACTTAGGCTTTTAAAAAAAGCTAGTAATAAGCTTCATGAATCTTGAAGCTGGTAATAGGTCTTCAATTGCAGTGCTCTATTACCCTCTAGAGGTAGAAGAGAGATACTTCCAACATGTGCTAAATTATGATCATAACACCCAACCTTGAGCAAAGTCCAACTGTTAGGCATCATGATTCATTGTACACGTAAAATAGCCAAGAGGAACGGAACTAAAAAATGTTTTCGTCTGGTTTGCACTGGTATTTTATTGCTCCTGGCTTTTGTACACTGAAGTGATGTTCAACAGACTGGAAAAATAAATAAAAGTATCATAAAGCGATATTTTAGAGGGGGAGGAGGGAGGGGGGCAGGTTTGTAAAATTGTAAAAGAATAAACAAGATTAATTAGAAGTCATAACAAATCTAATTCTCCTAGATTTTTAAGCACAGCTTAAAATAAATTTACAGAAAATAAATAAATTAAAATGAATGTTCTATAAAATAAAATATATATTTTCCCCTGTTTTCATGCAATCAGAGTTAGAACCTAGTATTTTGTGTGGACAGGTGTTTCCAAGGTCAAAGAGGCTGTTCAAAAGTTTTTGAGCCAAAAACAGTGTGTGACAAGTACTGTCCAATTTCACAGTGATCATAAAACAGTAGGCAAACAGTGTCTGGATGACATACTTCTTCCGGTGAGATTTATGCGATGGACACTGGTAGGTCATATGATAATGATGGCAGACTGAAATATGAAATATGTTTGAGTATGTGTGTGGGTGTGCAAAGTAAGTACAAAGTACAAACTCAAGAAATTATGCAATTTTGGATGCAGCCGGAGAGTTTTCCACCATATTGAAAAAGTATCTTTTTTAATTTACATGTGTCAGTGTTGCTATGCAATGGTTTTTTTCTGCAAATATATCTAATGGTGTGTTTACTTATTTGGTTTGATGCTATTTTGCTACCCTATGAGAAATATGCTACCCAATATGAGAATTTGTGACCGGGGTTATTGGCTAAGGTGTTTCAACTCTTGCATCATTTGTGATAAAAAAAATACAATGGCTAAAAACAGAGAAATTCCAAGAGCAATTCTCGCACCATTGGTGTTCGGGACCTAAAAATGTTTTTTAGAACAAATTGGAGAAAACATTTTTCAGAAATTTGAAGACATTCGATAAGACAGAAAGTTAAATGTTTTAAAAATACCCTTTCATGGTTTCATCTTTCTAAAGATCTGAATGACTTTCAGATTAACGCATATTAAAACATAAACCCAAATCAGTCCTCTTGAATTGGGAGTCAACATGGCATGTCAGCTCTTAGAGTCACCTGAAGTATTTTAAATCTTTAAATACTTCAGGTGAAAAAATTCTAAATGAATATTATACATAGTTTAGACTTTTAACATAGTTTGGAGTATTTAAATAAACTGCTGACAGTTATAACATATAAAAAATGCATTCTCCCTAATCATGATGTTGACAAAAAGTACTTGTATGTGTTTTGAGAACTTCCCATACAGTTCAGTATGTCGGCTACCAGTAGATGTCCTCATATAACCGCTAAAAGCATAATTTGTCCTGGATGTGTGGTACATACTGTACAAGCACTGTGGTGTAATGCATTAAATAAGGCTTTACTTAGTTGTCAGTTCAGAAATAGGTTCAAATGACTGGTTATCACTAAAAACATTTTCCAAAAAATATTGTTAATTCACTGTATTGGTAGTTGCAGCTTGGTTTATTATATTACTTTGAGAAAGTGGTATTGAATTCAGCAATGCTCTTATGACTGACTCATGTCAGACAACATTACATATAAAAGTTGTGAGTAATCTCCAGTTAACTTTAAACTTATAATATAATGAGGCACCTATGTAAATGTTAGATCACTTCATGATTTTGTTGGGGGGGGAACCTAACACAACACAATGGACACATTTTAAATCAACTCTAGTTCCAGATGGTAGAATTACGTAACACCAAAATACGTTGAGTTTAGCAGAGGAGGATTTTATTTATTTATTTATTTATTGAATCTCCTTTGGCCCACCCAACAATGAGTGGAAATTCGTTCCTTGGTTGGGAAACGGTTATTGCTGGAGGGTTTTCGGATGTAGTTGATGGAAATCTCCCCAGTGCAGGTGTGCTGGAGTGTAATGTTCTAGAAAGAAGAGCAGAGATATTGGGAGAATGAGATAAGATTGATTAGGAGCAGCGTTTAATCTTCCTTTTTTTACACGCACAACTAATTTTTTAAGCTCTTCGTCACACATGACCCTGTTAATGACTTCAATCTCTCTTATAGCAGAAAGGGTCAGAGTTCATTGGCAGGGCTGTGATGTTAATGCAACATGTTGACGGATTCAGTTTAGAGCTGTGTTTTTATATATGGATAGCCACATTTTTAGATAATTGTAAAATCCTGGATTTATTGGACAATGTAAGAGAAGATAAATGGTGTCATTTACAGTAGGGTAAGAGGAAGGACTTTTATGTGCTAGTCTTTTATTCTGTACAGTTTCATTGATGCCACAGACAGTCATTGATTTATTATTGAAAAAGCAGACAAATTAAAATTTGCCTGCATTGAAGTTGCTCTTGCGTGGATCAAGGGAATGATTTGTTGTGCACATAGATGTCAATTTCATATCAACTAACTCTCATATCGTTTCTCCTAAAATTCCTAATGATATATATAGCAGAAAAAATGTGACAACATATCTAGCTATTAAACTCACATCGTTTCTGTTCTCATTGAGAGCTCAGAGTTTTTTGTCGTGGCCATTTTTTCTTGCAGAAACAGTCTGAGAAGCAAAAAAGGTCATGCAAGATATGCTGCTGCTGTACAATATAGCATGCATGAATGACTCATGACAGATCTATACAGGTGGAGCTGGGGGAGGTGGAGGAACTCTCAAAGTGTGCTGCTACTACTACTGCAAATGCTGAACAAGTATTTGAAAGCAAAACATCGAGCTCATTGGCTACTGATACAGCAGGAACCAATCAGCTGTGCCCTGTAGAGAATGATGTGATCAGAAGCAGAATGAGTTAAGAATGAGTTGAGCCTGCGAAATCTACAGTTTCATGACAAAGCTTTATATTGAGATCTTTCATTTGAATTGGCAAATTATCCTTTCATATGTTTTACAGGTATCCAAAGAACCAGAACAGGTCACCACAAAAATATGACGCAAGACTAGCCTTTTGGGAGCGTGAGGGGAAGAGTAAGAGGTAAAGATTTATAGCACAGAAGATTTGGTAATAGGACAGATGACTGAAGAAAGCACATGGCTGTGCACTCGTTCAATGTTGAGACAGCTGGCGGGAGCCTGACATGCAGTTGACCCTCTCTGGTCATGATGATGGCTCAATCTCACAGATTAGAGGAGTGAATGCAAAAAAAATAGAGGATGAGAGAACTGAACCTGCGTGCATATTAATTCTGAAGTCAGGTGCTTGGAAACAATACAGTACAAAACATATTGAACATTTGGAAAGAATTCTCTTATGCACACCACAACTGCATTTATTTGATCAAAACTACAGTAAAATTGTAAAATATTACTTCAATTTAAAATAACTATTTTCTATTTGAATATATTTTAAAATGTCATTTATTCCTGTGATGCAAAGCTGAATTTTTAGCATCTTGAAAACAGTTTAAGATTTTCAAAGAAACCGTGATACATTTTCTTCAGGATTCTTTGATGAATAGAACGTTTTTAAAAAGCAGCATTTGTTTGAAACAGAAATATTTGTAACATTATGAATCTCTACTGTCACTTTGATCAATTTAATGCATCTTTGCTAAATAAGTATTAAAAATATATATATATTTTACCGACCCCAAATTTTTGAATGGTAGTAAAAACCGGATAGGCTATCCAATGAACATGTGCGTATAAAAATAACAATATAAACAAAACAAATAGTTCGACTGAATTATTTAAATGAAATGTTTATTAAAACATTTAAAACAAATAGCATTGAAAATAACAAACAAATTAAAAAAATAACAGTAAAATTGCTATTGCAAGATCGAAGGCAAAGATTAAAGAAGCGCATGAACATATTAAATGTTTAAAATATTGAAACGGATTAAATATTCATTCATCTCTTAATTTTACATGTACTGGTGTAGTAGCTTTTTTCTGTTTATTTCTCAGCATGAAGCCCCTTGTAGTCTGGTTCATAAGCCGTCTTTGCTCTCTCTCTCTCTCTCTCTCTCTCTCTCTCTCTCGTGTCATTTGGCGTTTACATTTTATCTACCGACCGTTAAGTGCTTTACTCAAGTCAATTCAATAACCACACAGTGCATGGGAAATCACAACATTAAGGATTAAATCTGTGACATTACAAATTCTTCAACATTTGGCCATACCACTGTGTGTGTTTTTGCGTGTGCATGCGTCTGTCGGTGTGTGCATGCATGCATATGTGGGCCTGTGTGTATTATAGCATGTAATTAAAAACCAGCTGTCTCCCTACTCTCTAGCAAGCCAGTAAAAGCCAAACTCATCAGCAAAGGGTGGTCTTTGCCTAATAAAATCCATGCAAGTTTACATAACCAAATGAATAAACTACTGACCTTTACCTCATCAAAAAGGAAACTTTACTAATGACCTCACTTTATGACTTGATTTTATGACTTCTGAATGTTTTCAGAGCCCCTTCTATCTACCTATTAACTGGCACAGCTTTCTCAGCTGACCATAGAAGCAATCATTGGTAGAGGTCATTTTTTAGCTTGTTTGATCTTTGAGCCATAATTTCGTTCTGTCTGCTTGGGTGAAATGTTTAGGCACATGGGCTTGAGTCATATCATGCCATTTGACTATGTGCCATGGAAAAATTCAAAAGGTAATTAAAGAAAAGTTTTATAGCAGGTGCTTTGATCCTGTAACATTTACATATTTAACTATTGTAGTTCATCATTGACTTGAACTTGACCTTAAAGGAACAGTTCACCTGAAAATAGTTATTTGTTTTCCCTCAAGTTGTTCCAAATTTCTGTTATATGATATTTTTATGGTGTCCTTTTTGAAGTTTGAACGCTTCAGTCCCTATTTATTGTAAATGCATGAAAAAATGACCTGTATGTTGACCTGTAAACTTGCCATTTGCGTATGATTTAAAAAATAAAAAGTAGCGATTAAATCAAAGTATTATGGAGCCCCAGAGAAACTTTGTGTTCACTCACAAAATCTTTTTAGCTCTGCATTTTTAGACAGAGCATTTGACAGAAGCTTTTATCCAAAGTGACTTACATTGCGTTCAAGAAACACATTGATTTCCCTGGGAGTCGAAGCCATGACCTAGGCGTTGCAAGCACCACACTTAACTCAACACACATTTGTGGAAGAATGCAAAAGCACTGACATAGTATTTCTTCTATCTCATGTTTTTTTACTTCACCATGTCCCTTTAAGGACACCATACATTAGTGATTTGAGAGAAGACAAACAATCAGTGACATCATTATTCATTATCCTCTATATATTAACTCATTTGGTTGTCCACAATGTGTCTTTGCATGACTCTGTCTTTCTGTTTCTGTCAGTGTCTCGGTTACTCTGACTCTCTATTTCTTTTTAACTGTAATTGTATAGTTTGGAGCACGGTGACCTTGGCACAGCATTGATAGCGTTGATTTAACCTTGCCAAGGTCTTGCACAACAGTATGATCACGGTTGGGGTTCTTCTCATAACAAGTCTGGCTTTAGCAAAAGACAACACAAGCAGACATTTTTAACAGACATTATCAATATGGTAGTATTTAACAGCTAATCACAAACATTGCAACTTTTTATTATGCTTAAAGTTTTATAAGTTCACTTTATTTTCACATTCATACGCTTACCACCGGTAAGAAAACATTACATATCACTGCCAGAAACATTACTCAGAGATTTTGGCCCATATTTGTCAGTTGCACATCCATGATGTAAATCTTCTGTTCCACTATGACCAAGGATCCTCTAATGGACTGAGATCTGGTGAACAGAGGCTATTGAGTGTACTAAGCTCATTCTCATGTTCAAGAAACCAGATTGAGATGGTTTGAGCTTGGTGTATGATCCTACTAAACGTATCCATTAGAAGATGGATACACTGTGGTCATAAATCAATGGACATGGTCAGAAAACAATACTCAGGTAATACCCACCTCATTACATGTTCTTTACGCCAAATTCTGACCGTATCCGAATGTTGCTGGAGAAATTGAGACACATCAGACAAGGCAATGCATTATCCAATTTTGGTGAGTGTGTGCCAATCATAGCCTTAGTTTTCAGTTCTTGGCAAGGGCTGGCACCCAGTATGTCTTCTGGTGCTGTAGCTCATCTGCACAACATGTTGTGCGTTCAGAGATGCTCTTTTGCAGATGCTCTTAAAGAGATGTTCTTTTGAACAGGTGTGCCTAATAGCGTTGGTGCCGAGTGTATGTATGAAAAGTATGTTTGAATATACATGTACACATACATACATATATTTTCGTCTCGTTCACCATTCCTTGCTGGTGGAACTATCTTCCTGCCTTCATCCGGAATGCAGAATCCTTGTCAGTATTCAAAAGAAAGCTGAAAACTCATCTCTTCCATGAGCATTCAATATGACAAACACACACACAACCTTAACCACAATTATTAATAAATATTATTATTTTAAGATTACAGTTAATGTTATTTGTATTATTTATATAAATACACACACACACACACATATATATATATATATATATATATATATATATATATATATATATATATATATATATATGTGTGTGTGTGTGTGTGTTTCTATATACATATACAAATATATTATTTGTTTGCAAAAATATGCTTAATGCTGATTGATGTTTAATGAAGACATGATTCTTTTTTTACATCATGTTCCCTCATAGTCCTGCATGGTAGGATATTTTATCTTGACATGAGTCTGGACAAAAGCCTTTTATCACTGCTAATTTTTCTGCTTGTTTAATTAAATATACCCGTTTTCTCAAAAGGTATGTGTAATTTACAATAACAAAATATCAAAACAAGTGGGTTATTTATATTAAAGACAGACAAGCAAATGGTTTCCTGTAAATAGATTTTTTTTTTTTTTTTTTTACTTTTGGGGGGTCTAAATTGCAATGCTTTCAAATGAAAAACAAATGATTCACACTCACTTTTGTCTTCTTAATAAAATATTAATTAAATGTTTTATTATGCAACAAAGAACATATGGATCATTCAAATGTTTGTTAGTTGCATATTAATAAAAGAATAATCTAAGAAAACACAAATGAGTGCGTATCTTTTGTTTTTCATCTGAAATAGATTTACAAATACTTTACAAAAATAAAACATATTTTGGATACTTTGTGGAATATACAGTATTCATGGTTAATTTGATGAAATATGTTATTACTTTGCAATATCTGAAGTTGAGAGAAACTAAGAGAAACTTACAGGTGCAATTTGGTTTGTCGTCAATTGATTCAATGGTTTTCGTGGTTTAATTTAAAATTTGGAAATTGTTAGAAACTCACGGTGAAATATTGTGAAACCTATTGAACTACATTTTATATCTGGTGCACATGCAACATCAAATGTAAGACTTATTTTTACTGTGTGTCACCTATAACCTCATTTGATTTGATTGCTTTCTTTATGGCATAACAATCTGCAATAACCTCAGTCTGTACTTATATGGCATTAAAATCTTGGGTGCAGTTCACTGATGACAGAAATAAAACATGTAAAATACTGTGAGAATGCTGTGATGACAGTGAGTTCTCAAGCAGCATGTCTAAAATACCATTTTTTCTATGTGCAGTTAAGTATAAACTCCTTTTATTATTATAAGGATTAATTTTTATGGAATTAGACCCAGGGTGATCAGGATATGTGTAAGATGGATTTGTGAAGTTCCTACATATCTATGTTTCATAAAGTGTGATATTGCTATTCGCGCTTTATCCTTAAATATACGTTTTGTCTTTAAACACATTAAACATTTATCTCTGTCTGGAAATTAGCCTGTAGACACAGTTGAACTTGGCATATTCAGAACACTCTGATCTATATCCTTATTGCAAAAATTAGAAACTAGGCAGTTCAAATATCTTAGTCATCCTTGCTTTTACAGATCAGAAGATTTATAACAAATGCATCCTTTATTTGAAACATGCCGAATGTTTAATTGGTCTTTATCCCATTGCACATCCTGCTGCTGTGTTTTTCCATGGCCACTAGGAACACTACAATGTCACTAAATAGGGGAAGTTCCATTGTAACCTAGTAATCTTTCAATTTACTACCATCTCAATGAGACGCACTGAGCGGCAAACAAAGTACTCAAGAGAATGATGTGTAGCCTTTATCTCAACGGGTTTTACAGTGTTTGAGCAAGAGAAGCTGTACAGTCATGTGTTTGGACAGGAAGTGCAAGAAGTTTACAGTCATACAAGATGGTCATAAATAATTGCCAACTGTATATCTAAAAAGATAGAAATATCTATTTATCTATGTATCTATGTATCTATCTATCTATCATCCATCCATCCACCTAACATTCTATCCATCTACCTAGCATTCTATCTATCTATCTATCTATCCATCCATCTATCTATCCATCCACCTAGCATTCTATCTATCTATCATCCATCAATTCATCTACCTAGCATTCTATCTATCATCCATCCATCTACCAAGCATTCTATCTATCTATCTATCTATCTATCTATCTATCTATCTATCTATCATCCATCCATCTAGCATTGTCTGTCTGTCTATCTATCTATCTATCTATCTATCTATCTATCTATCTATCATTCTATCAATCCATCCACCTAGCATTCTATCTATCTATCTATCTATCTATCTGGATCACCCATCCATCCATCTTTATTTCAGCGTGATTATCATTCGCAATACTAATGTTACAGTTGTAGAACATCTAAAAGGAAAATAAACACTCAAGATTTTCAAGTCGTATGAGTCGATTAATTTTAAGTTTTGCAACATTAACAATAACAATTTCAGGGGAACACTACATGACACTAACCCACACAGAGGAAAGCTGCATACCAAACATTTCAGTTGAATTGCAGTGTAAATCATCAATACACAACTCATTCAATATACCTCTTACGGTGTTTTGAGCATTTTCAAAATTTGTTGATTTATAGGTGTGTTAAGGCAAATCACAGACTGTTTTTTTACTGTCTCCGTGACCAATTCTTACGTTGTTACTTTTGATTCGGGACCCGATTTTTATTCCGCTCGTATTCACTCTATACTTATTCAAAACTACAGCGGAAACACAGAGCGCAAAGTGGGAGGAGCTAAGATGTCGGGACCACGCCCACCGACAGACAGACATCACCCGCAGGCATTTGAGTGCACACCTGAGTGCCGTCAGAGCACACACTCCTCAACACATCAACTGAGCGTTACCAGTGGGCTGTTACGTAAGCAAGAAGAGCAGAAATCAGACAGTTCAATGTAGCCATCCTGACAGCACGATCATTAAAGCGGGATTATAGGAGCTCTGTGAACAGCAGGTAAGAGCAGAGCTGCTACTTTTCTGCTGTTTGAGATCTCGAAGACCTTCTATAGAACGACTGATTAGAATTAATATTCGAATAAGAAAAGATGATTGCATGCGAGCGTAAGTACCCTACAAGGTTTAGAATACAAGATATTATAGATTTTTTTTAATATTTATATAGTTAATAAGATCAATGATTTGAGTGAACTGCAATATTTACTTCTGCAGTATTATAATTTTTAATTTACTTTTTTTTCTACTTTTTAGAATATTTAATCAACTCTACTATTATTACTATAGTTAAGGGTGCTTCATCATAACATCTAAGTTAACTGCTTTCATGCAAAGATATAGTAAAATTCAAATGCTCAGAATAATCCATATTATTTATTTTATGAATTAAGATTTTCAAATATTTAAACTATTGTTTATTGATATTGTTTTGTATCAATCTTAATGGAACAAGGGAATCAACCTTTTAGTTTGTGATTTGTATTCAGAAATTTAAACATCTTTATTTTGTCCATTCCCTTGTTCCCTTAAGAGTTATACATCTTTTTTTATTAAGCTTAATTCATAACACAAATAATATGCAAGGATTATTCAATTAAATTTTATGGAATTTTACTATACAATTAAAATTCATAAATCTTTAAAAAAGGCTTACATTATTTTTTGAGTATGTATGAGAGATGGATAATTAGATGATGGGAGGATTGATTGGTGGAAAGAAAACTGCACTTTTCTAAACTGATATGTTTTCTAAACTAAATTTGATTTATACGTTTCAACTAGATTTTTCATGCTAAAATTCATTGCAGGACAAGTGTTTCCCTCTGATTTTAGGGATGAATTATGGTTAGGACTAAACTTTTAAAAAGGAATTTTGTTCCAAATTATTTTGATAAAGAAACATACTTGCTGCATGCAATTACATATTAAGCAGGCAATATGTTATCAGTGTGTGCAACTAATATGATTCATTATTTAACAGGTACTGTAATATAAAGTGTGACTTACATTTTTTTATTTTGACTTGGTCTTCAGGTAGCCTTACACTGCCCCAGAATCAGAGCAGGGCTTTAGAGTCTAATTATATCAGTGAGTGGAAAGTGCTGATATAGGCGTTCATTATGTAATGAGCTTTGCATCGTTCTAATCCCGAGCATAAGAGGACAGAATGGCTGTGAAGTCTTCAGCGTTCCAATTCAGGAACGAGTGTCAATGGTTTAGAAATGGGTGACTTATTATGCTTCAGAGAAAGGATGAACCGATATGAAAATGTTGTCTGATACCGATAATTGATCATTCTATAAATCTGAAAGCTGATAACAATATAATTGGCTGATAAATCTAAATCTATTTCTGATATAATTTTTGAGAGCATAAGTACAAAATCAAATGCCATTAAAAGCCATGGCCCAATAACACAATTATAACATTCTTATTATAATTTTACGTAGCCTATATGCACCTGTTGCACTTATACGTGTTTTTTCTTTTTTTGAAGTCATATTTCAAGCAATTCAAAGCCATCATGATGAACAGTGCTCATCTGAAGTGTCTCAGCTAAAGGAAATAATCCATTGTTTATTACCTTTAATATATTTTCTTATTGGGCTGATAAAGATAACAATTCAAATTAAATTACATCGAACAGTGGAGACAACAAAAAATAAAATATTCTTTTCAGTATTGATTAGAATACCACTGATTTTCTTAAACAGAAAATGAATGAAATGTATGTTTTGGTTATATTCTTCTTTATAATGTTGATTAGAGTGAATGATTACTGAAACTAAAACATTAAAAATTCTGGTTTCTTTTGTGGTCATACAATAAAAATTATCTAAATTGTTCATCTTGATACACTCAATATACTGAGATTAGATAAATTGTATAGTATGAGCAGAGATAAGCTTTTTCTGTTCATCTTTTTCTATTTAATTTCAATTTGATAATATATATTAAACCCAGTGCTTTGAGTGTTCGGACACACTGTAAGATCAATAGAGGAGCTTCTCTACTTGATTAAAGCGAGACCGGCCACTTCCTAAGCAGCCATTCATTTGATTGTATCAATGAGAGGATTCAACACGCTTGTATTTCACTCTGGTTGCTTATTGAGCTGCTTATAAAACTCCTTTTATCATAATAGTTGTTGTTTTGTTGGTTAAAGCCGTCTCACGGGCCTGGATCATATCATAGCAGCAATACAAATCAAATGTGGCATGTGGCATGTGATGTGTATCTGGTACCAATGCATGCTGATGAAAGTGAAGTTTAGATGAATACGTAAATATGTCCTTTGTGCTTTTCTCCCAGTTAAATAAAAACGCAACAAAAATGACAGGGGTGAGAAAGCTGCAGTTAAGAAAGCATCGGATCATAGCAATGTGGATATGTTTGCAAAATCGCTGCAATTCACTGATTTCTTCACCGTTGTGTGAACAGATGAGGTCATTAAAATTACACTTATGATAGTTTGACTATAAATCATATTTGAGACCATTGACTATACAAATGTCAGTGTCCTTCACATAAAAATCTGTCTACAAGCTTTCATAGTCAATAGAAAGTTGGTCTATTTTTTTTTAAAGATTTGTTATAAGTAGTTTACACATTTGGAAAAGAATTAAGCCAGGTTCTATTCAGGACTGACCTGTTTTTTGCTCACTTAAACTCACTGACCTCTGGCATTTGCTTTTATTGCTCGATATCATCAGGTCTATGTGATAAACTGATCCTATGTCAGAGCGATGATGTTGTCCTATCATTGTATGCACTTCTGAATGAATCATTTTTGGAGGTTTACTTAGCTTTTGAATCAGAACATGTCTTTAAAAATATTTAACATCATTATTGATGTTGTGCCAAGCCTGCATATTTATTTTTTTCTCAGTGGAACACAAAATTATCATTCTTGAGGAATCTTCACAAAGCTGTTTTAATCCTTTGAGTGAGATTAGCGGTTCGGTGGTTAGAAGATTTTCATTGAATAATTACAATTCTGTCCTGTTTCTTCTAAAAATCCATTGCGTGGTATCGGAAGACTTGATATACAGTGCATATCTAGACTACTTTTAAGGTAATTTGTGGACTGTTATATTTTTTGTCCTTTATTGAATCTTGACTAAAGATGACAGATGTGACTATAAAGTTGTATGGTAATGGAATGTCAGTCTAGCAGGTGATTCACTGCAATTTGTTGAATGCACGTCATTTAACGCCAGCATGCTGATATGAAGAAATTTGGGGAAAACCATTCAACCAGGAATGAATCTATCTTGGTCTTGCAGAAACATGAATTCACAAACTCAAGTGCTGATATATGTCAGAGAGCTAGTCCGACTGGTTTCACCATTTAACAGTTCAGTTTCACAGTTATTGATCTAAGGTGTTCTGTTATTCCATCAACAATAACAATTGTTGATTTATATCTATACTAACGTTTTTACTAAAGTGTTTACATCAGCTGTATTTATACCAGACTCATTCATAATGCTGCTCACTTACATTACAGTAAAGGACCATAAGTACCTCTTCATTAAAGGACTGTAACAAATCAAATATTAAATTACATTCAAATCAAAGTGTGTGGAAAGTAAGTGCATTAATTAATTTGACTACAATTGAAGAGTGGATCTTTTCTCTTCAAGGGATAGTTCACCCCAAAATTATAATTCTGTCATCATTTACTTACCCTCATGCCGTTCTAAATGGGTCTGGTTATTTGATTCTTTGGGTCACAAAATGTGAGAAATTTCAGCAAGTTTTGAAATGTTTTTCCCCCCTCAATATTGTTTTGGACCCTACTGACTTTCTTTGTAAATCTAAAAATCTTTAAAAAGAACTTGTTCTGCAGAAGAAAGAAAAGTCTGAAACAGCATGAGCGTAATTAACATAAACTTAGCTTACGTATTCTGTTTTTACTTTTCCATTTTATAATTGTTGTTTAGATTTTTTTATTTGTATTCTTTACTTTTTATCACTTTTCCTACATTTTTTTTCACTTGGCACAGAACTTTTAACGAATTATCTATCGCGGGACATCTGCTTGCCCTTTATCCACAACAACAGAAGCCTCTCCATCTCATAATTTATATTCAAACATAACTTGGATATAATAGTCACCCCCTTGGAAGGATTTACATTCTTGATTACATCCTTCTGCTTTAGGATGGTATATATCGTGGATGCGCTGCGATCATAAGTGCGTGCTAGATCACTCATGCCGGTCCAAATTTATCGACAATTTCATGCTTCATTTCCATGGTCATCATGCGTTTCTTCTTCTCACTACCATCCTTACCTCTCACTTAGAAATCGTCGCTATTATGAAGAATAATGCATAAAATAGAGAGAAAATCAGCTACTCGCAGGCAATACGTACAGAAGTCAGCGAACACTGAAGTGAATGAGCGTCGGCATTGGCGTCAGTACGAGTGCTCATATCTCGAATATTTACTAGTATCTAGAATCAAAAATCTGCCGGAAGGCTTGCTCGTATCTTGGAATACTCATATGTAGGGACGCTTGTAACTCAAGGTATTACTGTATGTTTTTGGGTGTTAAATAATTGCGGGAAAAAAAAACAGTAAATTGATCAGAGCAAACCTTAGTAAATATCATTCTCCCATAAATTTTGCATCTGAAAGGGAAACTCCTATAAATGCAAATGCAATAAGGTCAGCCGCAAAAATAACCCTGTCCACACTTTTTAATTGCTGATTTTTTTACTACGTGACTTTTTAGTCAGTCCTGACAGTTGTTTTTTAACACCATAAAAGGGTTTGTGACGGCACAAGCTGTTATAAAATCTGGCTCTTATTTTCCACAAAGGGTTTAATTTGAATGCAATTTAATAATAAATTTTAAACTCTGTCTTTTATTTTATTAATGCAATTTTTTAAAACAAGCGGCTAGGTTTTACAATATCTCTCGGGCCAGGCGTCATTTGTAATCTATCGTTAATTTACACCCTCCATGTGATCTGATTATACCTGAATGACGACACACTGCTTTAAAGATTTGCTGTTAATTAGCCTTAGGCAGTCGTCGCCACCCACCTGGACGACTAGATATGTCCCCAAAGACCCATGTCCATCCGCCAAGAATATTGTGTAATGATCCTAATCTCTAACATTAGTCTGGATTTACCTCATGGCCGATCACCTTTCAGGTCTGTCACCCACTAGTGCAACACTACACCATTGCTCACACCTCTGAAGACGAGGTGGGTTGGATCTAGCTTGGGTTGGATGGTTATGCATTCTGCAGCTGGTGCAGAGTTTCACTGCGGGGGCTGGAGAAAAGAGCATTTGAAAGAACAACACGTAGACTGACAAATGTCTGAACTGTCAGGAGAAAAAAAAAGTGTTAAATGACTGTGAACGTTATCAGTTTCTGTTTGAGAAACATTTGGAGAATTGCTTCCTGCTATGGTCTTCCACAAAATTCTGGATAATATCTAAACAGACAGCCCCATTCTAGGAAATAGGCAGATGTTTGGCATGTGACAACATGCAGTTGATGGCATGCATCCAAAATTGTGAAAAAGCATACTTTGATGTGTGTAGAAATGTAAAGTTACTTAGTTTAATAAAAGATACAGATATGATTGCAGTTCCAGTTGAATTTATTAATAACAATAGCTCATAGGAAAGTTTTTTTTGTTCTAAAAATGAAATCAAAGTTTTCTTTCCCTCTTACTTTCTTTCTACAGTACAATATTTTCTGGTTAGATGTTTTTAATAGACATACAAAATTAAACATTATCAGGTTTAATTGGATATAAACAGGGATTTTGCTGAAGCAAACATATAATTTTGTCCACTACTCTCTAATGCACTCCTTCTGGCATATGATTCACTACCTTGGCTTTTCTTTTTTCACCAAGAGGACAAGATAAAATAAAATTGCATTTTGTTGCCATGACTACAAGACCATGTAATCTATTCAACTGAACGGCTGTTTTACCGGCGCATCTTCAGTGGTAGGTTAGATTTCTAAATGGAAAAATTGTACATGCTAAGGTATCTCCTGATACATGCTGAAACCTCCCATTTAACCTCATTTCTCTGTAACAGAACTCAAACTATGACAGACATGCACCCGTTCATTTGCACTCATGCATGAAATCTAATTTATTTGAAGTTCGTAAACACGGATACAGTAGTTGTGACAGCATTCCTACAAGCTGAGATTTTATTTTCATGTATTTTATATTTATGCACAGTTTCTGATAAACTATAGTTAATATGCGTTAGGCCAAGGACCTGTTATGCACTTTTACAAAATCTTATTTTGTTTTGGGGTCTACTAGAATAGGTTTTCATGCTTAAATGTTTTTTAAAAAAAACAACATAATTTTTCACATATTGTACATTATTGTAGCACTTTTCTCCCCTGTCTCTTTGAAGCTTCTTCTTCTGAAATGCACAGTGTGCTCTGATTGGTCAGCTGGATCAGTGTGTTGTGATTGGTCAACTGTTTTAAGTGGCTTTCAGAAATATTGTGTACCTTACCATAACCATGTTTTGTGAGAAACTGTCAGGTTTGGTTGAGAAGAAGCGAGGACTCCGTTTGCAGGTGAAAATTTCAAACAAACAACCCAGAGGGGGAACACAAGACTATCTTAAAACTGAACTGACTGGACTGACTAGGCTGGACAGAACTAGACTAGACTAGACTAGGAAATGCACAGCAACATGGAGCAACATAGTAATAGACAACGACACAACACAGGACAGCAAACATGAAGGGATTAAAAAGGTACACAGGAGGTGGGCTAATGAGATCAGACAGCTGGGGTACATGAAACAATAATGAGGGAACAAGATGGGCGGGGTAACACAATGACAGGATGAACATGCAGCCAATGTGAACGCGCATAGCCGTGTGTCCACAAGGAACAAGACCAGACCGTGTGCAGCTAGTAAAAACACAAAACTGCGTGCAACACGAAACACAACACGAGTAAATTGCGTGCTAAACACTACGCGAAGACAAGAGAGAGTGCAGCCCGAACAAATCCAGAAACTGCGCCCAGTCACATGACGTAGAGCGCACGAGAACGAGCAAACACTCGTCTCGTGTGCTCAAAACAAGGACGAACACAGGCCGTGAATGTCGACACAAAACTAAGACTGAACAAGACCAAAGTCTCAGGATCGAACATCATAACCCGCATACAAGACACTACACAGAGAAGAGATTACGTGACTCGAGACACTCGAAGCCACGCGCTCCCACAAAGACACGGCAATAGGGCAGTGTCAGAGCTCTGTCACCGAAACACTAGAAAACAAGACCGAAGTGACAGAACCCTGACAGAAACTGCGTCTCTTGGAAATTATGACAAAAGTTCTAATGCAACTCAATAAGGCCTCACACCCTATATTTTGTGTATTCCTTGGGCGGAAATTATAAATGAGGAAAATTGTAAATATTTAAATGAGGAAAATTGTGATATGCAGGTTTTTGGAAGAAAACTCAAAACTAAAATTGAGGTGTTTCAGAAAGTTCTGGAACAGTGCTTACTGATGTTACTCCTTTTGGAATGGACTTTGTGCTTTTTTATTCTCAAATAGCTACATTACACACTAAAGAATGTTGAAAATGTAAAAAAAAGAAGCATAATAGGTCTTCTTTAATTCCTCGCGATGCAAAGTGCAAATGTAAAACCATCTGTACATAAAATGATGGGGCAAAATTAGGTCAGGTAATCCTCCTAGATCTTTTCATAGCTTTAACCGGAGGACATTAATTCCTAATGCCAGCAAGACCTCTCAGAGATCTATCTATGGAATTATATGGGACAGCAATGGAATACAAGAGTCACTAGGGTGGGTGAAAGCGCGGGTTGCTAGATAATCTTCAGATACGTGCCGACTTCTCGGCAAGCCCCTGCTTGCTACTGTTCGCCCTGCTTAGCGGCTTACCCCCACTTGGAAGTTATGTAAGATAGCTGTAAACAGTAGGAAGGCAATCTTCTAATGCCAATTATCAGATCAAACGGAACATTCTTAAAATCAAAGCGTTAGACAGTGGATAATGTCACCAGGTTCATTGTACATGACCAAGTTACAAGACAGTGGTTGTCAGTGCCATTTCTGCAACAGGTCAGTGTGCACCATTTGTTTGCCAGTGGACAAGCATTTAGTGCATTTATACGAGTCAATAAATCATTGCAAGATCAAAGTTACCATATTTTGAAAGGTCTTGCTTAAGGTCATTATCACTAACAGTTTGCTTTGATGTTCATTTCTTGGCATAAATGCATTGAAATATTGTGTAAAAGTTGAAGACCAACAATAATTTTCTTTCTACACATCGCTTTCTCCCTGTGACGTCACATTACTGGATTAAACTGAAGATTAAAGGGTCAGCAGCAATCCACACACCTTTATAGCATTAATGACTGATTGCCAATTAAGGTTAATACACAACAGATCAATTAGATGACAGTTTATTAATAGTTCTAGTATTTTTATAGATTCTGAATTTAGTTCTCATTTCATTGGTTAAAACTCATCTTTGATAATCAAAAAATATATATTTAAACTTTTTTTTCCCCACTCACTCACACCAGCTCAGAATACCGGATCCACTCGGTCAACTGTAGTAAACGCTACACAATGGCAAATATTTGATTAATTCAGCCATATATGTTTGAACCAGAAACTAATTCAGAAGAAGAGAAAGAGAATTATACAGGGTTGATGTATCAGAATGGTTGTAATGAATGGGAGGCGTTAAGCCGAATAGAATCCAAGTGCAGTTTATTTTTAACTAAAGTCAGCAACATAGGATCAGTCCAAACATGAAACAATACATAGAACAAGGCATGGTATGGACTAGACTTGGCATGGGAATAACAAGGCATGGTAAAATAACACTGAAACATGGCATAGCTAGACATGGCATTAGCTCAACATGACATAAAACATGGTCCAGAAGGCTATGCTACCAATAAGGTTGCTGGCAATACCACTAGCGGTACTAGCTAAGGCGTAGTATGGCTGTGCTACCAGCAAGGTTACGGCAATACCATAGACAAAACTTTTTTTTTAAATTTTATGTATATATTTTGCTTTTTGTGTATATGTGTTTTTTGCCAGAAGCGTGTACTGTACGACGGTTTGTGGAAACAAATTTCCCGTTAAGGGACAATAAATTCTATTCTATTCTAATTGAAACGGAACGAAGCATAGCAACATGACAAAACAAGAAACCAAGCATAGCATTAACATAACATAAGACAAGACAACATGGCTAGTAAAATGGTACTGCCCATAGAGTGGAGGGCAGCCCAGGCAATACGTCGCCAAGTCCATGAATGATCCTTGCACTTATATAGTCCCAGACAGGAAGTGGTCGCAGAGGGAGCGGTAGCAGACAGACCATGAACGTGGGCTCCATCATCATCGGGCACATAGCATTATTGATTCGATTAGCCTTTAGGCTAACAAACAGCTAACTATGTGTTGCTAATGTTACACAAACCATTTTCCCGTTCCTGTTCAGAAGCTCATCCATCACAACATTGTAATATACATCAAATACGTAATTTACTGCTATATGCTCCTGGTTTTTCCTGTACTTTCTTAAAGGTGTTTTTAAAGGTGCTCACCGGTTAAAATGCCCACAGAGTACTTCTAGAAAAAGCCCTGCCCTGCATGTTGACAGGAATGGTTTCTTGCAGTATTGCAAACTTTGCAGTTTTCAGGCTGAATTGGTCTATTACATTGTTGCTGCGGTGGTTTATTTTAGTCTGTAGTATGCAGTGAGACGTAATGAGAACAATTTTTAATTTGTGGAATGCATCAGGTTCCAGTTTGAGGTAAATGACAAGAATGTTAGCATTGTTTCGAAATCATATTTAACAAATTTGACTCGTACGTCAGTTTGGAAAAAAAAAGGAAAGTGTTTACAGTAATGCTAACAGTCAAGTGCGTTTTTGTCAACGAGCTTAACTTGTATTTAACCCGGATTATTTATCTCATTAGTCCACACATTTGGACTGGGTTGATGCTGCCAGTCAACACATTGCTACAGGCAAGGGTGTTATTTTTGCCGGATAGCAGAGGCAAGCTAGGTAGCAGTCGCTAATGCTAGTTAGCTGAATACTTGAAATGAGTTATTATGCTAGTTGTAGCATTAGAACATAATAATCCAGTCATTGTATGTATATGCGTGTCTGTGTGTATGTGTGTGTGTGTGACTATGCATAAATATATATGGCTGGCTTGTGGTTTTCCAAAGTTACTAGTCACTAAGCATTTTCACTGGCCACAATTTTGACATTGATTAGCATGGAGGAAAATGGCTGCTTGATATCATTGAGCACCAAATCAGCATATTAGAGCCCAAGCCAGATGCAGTTTTTCAGCAATGCATAATTGAAGGTGTATTGAACCATTCACTACGAAAAACAACAATGAATGCTGGTTGAACTCATTGAGGTGCTGGTGGACTGCCAGCTTGTGTCAGTCCAGTGTCATGCACTATTCCACTTTGGAGAGGAAATGAAGCCAAACACAGTTGGACCAAGTCTTTCTGTTATGATGATATAATCTCTTACGTAATCAGATATGGAAAAAATGCCAGCTGGAGAAGCTTTTTTTCTTTTCTTTTAATCTGTGATACCACCCTGTTCAAGAGGGGAAATAAAAGTTCTCCGTCTCATTTTCTGCCTGTCATGTTTATGTCTGTCTCAATCTGCAGTCCTAATATCATGCTTTCCATGTGCTTAGTGCTTATTTTAGTCATCAGATTAATGGTAGTCTGGAGATTAAGCAGATTCCAGAGTCGTCGGATGCCAAATGTATTTGTATATTATTTCCACGCTTATATCGGTAGCACTTAATATCGTAAAGCTGACAGAAACTGATACGCTAGGTGAAAAAAGCCTGTATGCCAAAGCAGAAAATACAAACTGATTAATCAGCATGTGTTCCCATGCTACAGTTATGTTGAAGACTTATGAAAACAAACGGCTAGTAATTGCTTTTGCTTTCAGAGAATTGTCTTTATCATGTAGTATGAGTCCGGATTTTCTTGTCAGTTCAAGTTTCTATGAATTATACAAATGAGGTTATGTCAGAGGTGCATAGGTTGTGACATTATCCATAGATTTATGACTATATATATATATATATGACCTACAGTCATTTGGAAAGATGAGCAATAGGTTTGGATTTTATGGAGCTCAGTTACATGCACATGCAAACTTTGAGGTTTTTGCAAGTTGATTCAAAGTCTTAGGTAACATACTTCAACTGTGAATGTTCTGATGATTGTCTGATCCCACAAATCACATTGTAGATAATTGAGTGTACATTTAGCAATTTACTGAGCATTTCACATCTTTATTGCTAATATATTAAAACCTTGGCCCATAACTCATTGTTCACATTGGAGCTACACGCAAGAATTGGTGATCAAACTGTGACTTTTCTTAAAGAAAAGAGTGACATTTATTTTCTAAATTAGTAGACATTAGTGTTTTAGTTTGGTTAAACACTTTAAATCCCTTTAATGCACTATTGTGTTTCTTTGGCTCTAAAAAACAAAAATAATCAGTGGTTCACAAAAAACGCTAGACTTACATGTAGTTTGCCTAGTCTTGGCTGCTCAGATTGCTCATGAATATTCATTAGAGAGGTTCACCTTTTGTGCGCTGACCTTTCGTTTTTTGTCCTGCTGTTCTTGTTTATTCCTGTTTCCATTCCAGTTTCTTAGTTTTTACTAAATTAAAAGGGAAAAAAAGGGAAATTATGACCACAACTGAACAAATAACACACACACACTCTCTTCAGTCTCTTCAGCTCACCAAGGCTGCATTTATTTGATCACAAATACAGTAAAAACAGTAATACTGTCAATTTTACAATTTAAGTCGATATTATTACAATTGAAAATAACTGTTATATATATATATAATAAAATAATAATTTTTACTGTAAGGGCTAGAATCAATTTAATGCATTCGTACTGAGTAAAATTTCTTATTGACTCCACACATTTGAATTGTTGTTTAATATACTGTACATTTAAATATTTTTTTCTCATTTATAAACTTGATAATTCAAAATTTGTATATTCTAAAAATTGATAATGGGGTTATAACCACATACAACATGGATAAATAAATAATAAAATAACTTATATAAAATGTAGTCCTAATTTGTTCCCATTTAAGTTTAATTTATTGCATTAGCTTAACATTTGTTTCACTGTGTTTGTCTGGTCTGATGAAAATTCAAATTTAAAAGTTTAGACCTTTAAACCTTTAATTGGAGACATGGATCTGTCTGCCTTTTTATGAGTTTAGCAATTCTTTCTTTAAGTTTTGCATATGCCAATAGCAGACAGGTGATGTTAAAAAGCAAGTTTAAAAGCTTGCTTCAAGGTCTATGTCATGTTGTAAACATACAGAAACAACCTATAAAACTAGCAGGAAAATTCCGACACTAAGAAATACTGCTTTTTTACATGGTTCTTTGGCCACGTAAAATGTAGAAAGAGGCAGTTTGATGACAGCTATATTTTTAATTGGTAGGCAGTTGTTGGTTGCAAAATCTCATGAAGTATAGATGGTACCTTTTTAAAGTAGTTTACAGTAACTATGAGTTGAACTGATCCAAATTGCTCCTGTTCACTAAAAGCAAATAGATCATGACCTTTGATAAGAAGTACTGAAGGAACTAATGATTGAAAAAGTGTTGAAAGATGCACAGTGCCTGGGGAAAAGAAAGGGAAAAAATGTCAATGATTTTGCATTTGTCAGGGGAACGCAACTTTTGCAAAGGAGCAAAATAAAAATTTTTGCGACTGAATTACAACGACAAAAAGGTTTTGAGAGGGAAAACAACGTTTCTTGGGGGAACAGTAACCCACAAAAATATTTTTTTCTCCATGTCCCTTTATGGGCTTCGCAAAGATGCAGACATGATAGATGGTTATTGTTTATGCTCAGTGAGAAACAAGGACATATTTGATTATTGTAAAACAACTGCTGTGATGGGTACAATTATAAAATATGTCTTCAGTTTGATTTACAGATAAATATTTTTTTTCGCCAAAACACTTTTCCAGGTAAAATATGTTTTCAAAAATAATGAAATCTGATTTGAACAAACAATGTACAGTTTTATTAAATATATCATATTCAAAATATTGAAAATGGTATATTTGATTGCTTTGGTTTGTAAAGAGCAGTTATTTTCAGGTGTCAAAGAAAGTTTTCCAAAACGAATATGTCTTTGTTCTGTCCAGTGTTTATTTCATGTATTATATGATTGTATGTTTATACTGTCAACAGAGAAGGTTCACGAACACCTGTTTTTTTATTACAGTTATTGTATCTGCTGTTCTCTACAGCCTGCATTTTACCAAATTAAGTCCAATTATGTAATAGCTGTATTTTGTATAAACCTCTTCCATAGTATTTTCCCCATCTATTAAAGAATTATTTTGGGCTCTTTATGCCACTGGAAATCTTTTAGATCTAATGCCTTGCTTTCTCTCCTTTCTCTCACTGACAGATCTAAGGGGTTCAGAAGCCATCAAGCACAATGAGGAATTCTGGGGCCGTGCTGATTTTGACATTTATTGGCAATTTAATATCACAAGCAGCAGGTGAGCAGTGTTGTTGCTTATGAACCAACAATAAGCAGTACTGTTCAAATGTTTGGGGGTAGTATGTTTTTGTTTTTAAAGAAGTGAATATTTTATTCTGCAAGTATGCATTTATTTGACCTAAAATTAAAGACATTATGTTACAAAATATTTTTTATTTCATATAAATGCTTTTATTTTTAGCTTTATATTCATCAGATAATCTAAAAAAAAATGTTTACCAGTTGTCCGAAAGATTTTAGGCTGCACAATAATTTTCAACATTGATAATAACAAGAATTGTTTCTTGAGCAGCAAATTGGCATTACTGATTGATTTTTGAAAGATCATGTGACACTAAATACTGCATTAATGCAGCTTTGATTACAGGAATAAATTACATTTTTAAATATTTTCAAGTAGAAAACAGCAATCGTAAATTGTAATAATATTTCACAATATGTCTGTATATACTTTAACATTTATCAAATAAATGCAGCCTTTGTGTGTAGAAGAGAATTTACAAAAATATATACGACCCCAAACTGATTGATTAGATGATTGTCATTAGTGACAGGTCGTCCCTCCTTCGCGTCATCAGAAGAAAGAAGCAAGAGGAAGGGGAAGTTATTTTTATTAAAGGTTACAAGGTTTAAAAAAAAATACTGTTCACAGAAAAATCCTTTATAATAAATAATGCTATAATCCGTAGAAATAATAACTGTCAACTTTACTGTTGCAGGTATGACGTCAGAACCCAAAAGAGATTTTCCTATGGGGTTTTATAATGGGCTTTTCAATTTATGAGTAAAATAAAGCCTGCGGTAACCATAACTTGACTATACTTATGCGTTAACGTAAATTACACACAGCCGAAGCAAAAATGGTTATGTACATTATTGAAAATATACGTTTTTAATAAGTAACTAGATAAGACAGCTTGGGGTGGGAGTGTGTGCAGTATCCACTGTAGAACAAAATGTCAAAATATCATCAAAATAATAGGTTTTGTTTATCACAGGCTCATAAATTGAAAAAGCCCATTATAAAGCCCCATAGGAAAATCCAGCGGCGAATTAGTCTTCTGGGTCATGTCATACCTGTACCACTCTATATCCGCAGGTTTCGGTCCCCCAGATAAACCCAGACTCACAAGCTGTCGCTCTCCAGAGAAGGAGACCTTCACCTGCTGGTGGGAGCCTGGAGATGACGGGGGTCTGCCAACCACCTACGCCCTCTACTACCGTCTAGAAAAGTAAGTCTCTCTTACTTTTTCCCTTTCTAGAGCCAAGAAAGCATTTCCTTTCTGTCTTGAGAGTAGACTCAGTGTTTAATGAACACAGGCTCTTAATGAGATTTCAAAGGTCTTGTTGTGTCTTGCCCTTTCCTCTCTGGCAATGTGTGGTTCAAACTAGATTTTCTGTCATGCGTTTATTTTGCTGTGTCTGAGCTCATATGTGAAGTTCAGCAAACCAGACGCGTGTCCACACAATTTAAATTAGTAACAGTTAGTATAATAAATTTTCAACAGAGCACATCCATGCCAACATTACGGCTTTGAGATTCAGGAAGAATTGTAAACAAACAGGTCAAACCTACAGTAATACCACATCAATCAGAGTTCATAGAAATCATGTTTGTGTAGTTTGCATGTGAAGAATGTGCTCAAGGGTAGAACGATGAGATGCTGTATGGAATGAGCTTGTAATGTTGTGGGGATACGTTTATAAAGATTTCCATACACCCCTGCAGGGAAGATGAATCATCAATGTTTTTGGTCCATTTCTCAGAAAAGACTGCAATAAAAGGTTTATTTTGTCAACTTTAAGTAGTGCTCTAATGTTTGGGGTCAGTAAGACTTTTTTATTGTTTTTGAAAGAAGCATTTGTTTGATCAAAAAGTAAAAAGTCTAATATTGTCAAATATTATTACAGTTTCAAATTCTATTTTATTTTAAAATGTAATTTGTTCATGTGATCAAAGCTGAATTTTCAGTATCATTACTCCAGTCTTCAGTGAATCAGAAATCATGTTAATATGATGATTTGTTGCTCATAAACAGTGCATATTATGCTGAAAATAGCGGTGCTTAATTCTTTGATGAATAAAAGTTTAAAAACATTCATTTGAAATAGATGTAATGTAATTTTAAGTCTGTCACTTTTGAATAATTTGAAAATGTATTTCTTTCAAAATACATTTTGTCATGTGTCATATATATATATATATATTCTGAAAGAAATGAATGAATATATATATATATATATATATTATTGACTCAAAACCTTTTAGCGAATTTTAGTGTACATTAGCTTCAAGGCTAATTGACATGGGATAAACGCAAAAATTTAACAAATGTCGTTTTTTTTTTTGTTGATCCAAGCATTTTAAATGAAAAGTACACTGAGCAAGTTTAGTTATTTTGATGGTAACAACATGAGTATTGAATATTGTAGTTGGAACGTTTATCATCAAAATATTGTTTTCAGTTTTAAAAGTGCATGTTTTTGGCTCTGGCTATGTATCATTACTGTGTTTTGACAAAACTGGTTGTGCAAAAGTTCAATTTTTTTTTAGTGTCTGTATAATTTCAATTGGCAAGTATAAATCTGTCTGTTGTTATCTCTCATATTCAGCTCTGAGACGGTCTATGAGTGTTCGGATTACAGAACCGCGGGCGAGAACTCGTGTTTCTTCAACAAAAATGACACATCACTTTGGATCAACTATAACATCACTGTGGTGGCCACTAACGCCCTGGGGAAGAACATTTCCGACCCTGTGGAGGTGGATGTGGTTTATATAGGTATGCTTGTCATCATAAGCTTTTATGTAGGGACGTCCTGTACTGCACCACTCACTCTCTTTGTTTATCTCCCCCATTCATTTCCCTTCATCCTTCTCTCTCACCTTACATTCTATTTTTGCATAATGTGTCATTTATTTATAATTTAGTTTAATAGTACATATTGGATGTGACAGACTGTTGTTGCAGATTTTATTGTGGAACATTCCTATAGAGGAATGTTATTGCTGCCTGTCTGGAAACACTGTTGCGAAAGAACATTATTCTGTCGTTTGGGTCATAAAATATTACACATAGTTTCTGTCAGTCACATGTTAAGCCAAAAGGGTTATTTTTACCAATCTAATTTATTTTAGCGGTTTATTTTTAGTAGTTCCTGCACAGTTTACCTCGTCACATTCCTTTCATCTGAACAATTTGTGCAGGTCCAATTCCACGTTATCATTAACTCATATGTACAACTATAACTGAGACTAAACTTTAACTAATGTTTATTTATGCTGAAGGGGCAAAACATTCACAATACTAAGGATGCTTTTCTATTCTTTCTTTTGCTCAAAGTTTTCAAGTTTGTGTGTAAAGATCCCTTAAGTTGACCTTTATAAATGTGTCATGTCAACTAGCTTTTACCCTCAAACTGGAAAAAACTAGTTCTCT
Source organism: Rhodeus uyekii (assembly GCA_037043235.1). Lineage (NCBI taxonomy): Eukaryota > Metazoa > Chordata > Actinopteri > Cypriniformes > Acheilognathidae > Rhodeus > Rhodeus uyekii. The sequence goes on along the minus strand of JAWRVZ010000155.1, from coordinate 974,538 downwards.
GTGTTATTGCTGAATGGACAGAATTTTAAGTCAATAGTTCACCCAAGAATGAACATTATGCCGTGATTTACTCACCCTCATGTCGTTCCAAACCGGCATGACATTTTTGGAAGCAAAACATATCAGAGCTACTTTTTCTGTATAATCAAAGCATTAACTTACATGTTACAAGACACGTTAAGTTCTATGCCTCTTTCATTCTTTCACCGTTACAAACTCCAAAACTGGTATGTAATACAAGACAATGAGATTCGAAAGCTACCGTGGGGAGTGAGATTTTCAATGAATGATGCAAGTTTCAATCTCATGGAATTCGATCCGCGGCCATGTACCATTTGATCCACGGACCAGTCCGCGAACCCGTACCATTTCGTCCACGGACCGGGGGTTGGGGACCACTGATCTACACTACCATTCAAAAGTTTGGAGTCAGTTTTTTATTTTATTTTTTAACTCTTATTCAGCGAGGACATATTCAATTGCTCAAAAGTAATGGATAGACAAAATTTGTTTTTGACAAAGTATTTGTTACAAAATGTTTCCAAATTATGTTTTACTGAACATCTACTGTAGGATTAAGTGAAAGTGGCCAAGTATGGTAACCCATATTTAGAATTTGTCCTCTGCATTTAACCAATCCAAATGAGTGCACACACATTAGGAGTAGCGAGTAGTGAACACACACAGCAAACCATGGATACACACACACACACACACACACACACACACACACACCCCCGTAGCAGTAGGCAATCATTTCTAAGCATATGGGGGTCATTTCCTGCTGGTATTGAGAATTGAACCTGCAACCTTCAGGTTACCGGTCTCATTCTCTAACCGACTGCCCTTAACTTTTGTATATTTTGCCATTTCTCCATTTCACCCACAGTTCAACCAAACACCCCAGAGAACGTCACAGCAGTAGTGGACTATGAAGACCAGGGCCCTTTTGTAAAAGTGTCCTGGGAGAAACCACGAACCGCAGACACCCGCTCAGGGTGGATCACGCTACTTTACCAGCTACGAGTTAAACAGGAAAAAGACGAAGAATGGGAGGTGGGTTGAAAAAAATGTGATTATCGATTACATTTTAGTCTAGATTTGTTACCTTGTTTGCACAACAACATCCACACACCATCTTAATATGTTGTTTTCTTGATATGATGTACTAGTACTACCAAATAACTTGTTCAATGTGAGCTTTTTAAATATTACCTAACAGACTAGAAAATAGTTAACGGTAGCAGTTGTTTGTTTGTTACTTTATCCAAGATCTTAAATGAATGGAACACAAATGGACAGCCAGTGGGCCGACATTAAATCAGCTGTTACACAAAGCAGTTTAATCATTGACTGTCCCAGCATGGGTTTATGTCTCCATTAGTCTGCAGAAACCTAAGGGAAGCTAGATATGCAGAACAACAGGGACTAGATCAAACCAGATTTTTGTTTTACCCAAAGGCTGTGCTTCAGTAACACAGAGGCATGGCCAATAATGATTGCCTAGTGACAGAGTAACCTGAGAGCAATAGTGCAATTGACTCTTGCATTGTCAATACAAGATTGACCAAAAATTGATGCACCTCTTGATGGAAACAACATCACTAAATTTTAATTCCATCAAGAGGTGCATCAGGATCTTGTATTGACAGTGCAAGAGCCAAGTACTCCACATTGAAAAAAATCAATGAATTTAAGGCCTGGACTCAGAGCTGCCAATTCATGTGTGATCCATTCTTTAAACATGTTGAATCTTGACATTTTCATCCTGGAATATGGCCATGATGCGTTTTCCTGCATGGTTGTTTTATAAAAGCTACACACTCCATCAGTTAGGGTTAGAAGAACTGTTGCAAAACATATAACGTGTTAGAAACAATCACAGCAGTATTGACTCTTTAAATCCAAACAGTGACATTTTTTTTGTGGATATTTTTTACGAGTTTTCCACAGTTTGAGAGTTACTAGGTTTAGTCGCAAGCTCTTTTTAATACTTTGAATTGGTTACATATTTGCAAAACCCACAGACAAACACAAAGGGTGACCAACAATAAGGATTTTTTTTGGGGGGAAAATCTAATATTGATTAATGAGACTGATTAAGGTTTTCTTTATGTGTGTGTAGGAGTATAATGCTGGCATGCAGAAGTACTATAACTTGTTCAGTCTTCACCCTGGTAAAGAATACCTGGTGCAGGTGCGATGTAAACCCGATCATGGGTTCTGGAGTGAGTGGACCCAAACCACCTATGTCAAAATGCCCAACTGTAAGTCTTTTTTTTTTATCATAGTTTAAAAATGAGATAAATATTTTAAGGGAGATTTTGTGTTTCACTTTTGTTAAAAAATATTTTAAAGATACCAAGTTTACAAAAAAAGGATATATATATATATATATATATATATATATATAAATAAAAAAAATTTTTTTTTTACTTGGTATCTTTAAAATAATATTTATTTATTGTCAACTTGGAATCTTTTAAAGTAATTTAATATACACATATACACATTGGGGTCAAAAGTTTGGGAAAATATTTTTTTTGTTTTTGAAACAATCCTTATATGCAATGTGGCATTTATTTTATAAAGAACAACAAAACTTAAATGGTAATATGAAATATTATTAGAATTTAAAACAACTGTTTTCTGTATTTTTTCATTTAAATGTAAAGCATTTTCCTTTTCCAATTTCCTTCGAAAAACATTCTAATATGCTGATTTGCTGCTCAAGAAACATTTTGTATGATCATCATCAATTAAAAACAGTTGTGCTGCTTAATATTTTTTGTGGAAAGTGTGATATATACATGTACATGAATATACATGTAAAATAATATATGTACGGTATATAAAAAGGATATTTTAAAATGTAATAATATTTTGCAATATTATAGTTTTTACTGTAAATGCAGACTTGGTGAGCATAAGAGACTTCTTTCAAAAGCATAAAAAAACCTTATATTATTCTTATATAATAAAAGTATTACAAGTGATATTATCAGCACTCCAGCAACAATTTGATTTGAAAGTTACATTATTTCTGCTTCAGCCTTCATTTGTAATCCCAGATTTTAAATTCTTAAACGTTTGAACTTGCCAGCTGCTAAACATAAATGTGCACAATGTGTAAAAAATGTGCCCAATATGAACAAAAAAATGGGAACGTCTAAAAAAAAAAAAAGGGTTTGCCCTTTTTTCAGCACATGTAAGAGAAGCAAAACATTTCTGGTCCAGTAGGTTGAAGTAATCTTGAAGCCTATTAAATTATGACCCATCACCGCCAGAGAGCCGTTTCAGGACCACAGTCTGTGTTTCACAGTCTCCTGCTGAGTCTGAGAGCAAATCTGTTCAACGCATATGTATCTAACAGAGCAGACCGTTCTAGGGGGAATACCAACAGGCTTTCAGTTTCTCCAGGGAGTTATGACCTCATCTTCACTGAGCTAGCATAACCTCATCCGAACCACGTTTTTGAGCTGCAGCTCCAGTTGGGCCTCAGTTAGCCTGGAGCTTCCACGGAAAGTTCAGGCCCAGTGGGAGTCGCACCTGACGGCGGCAAGCATGAAATAGAGCAAAATGAGTCCGAGATCAGCCTGTTTCCAGCTCACAGCATTTTGAATACCACACTGTTCCAATTAGTTTATTTTAAGATTTTTTTTATTTTTACAGTAGTTTTGTTTTTTTAAATGCAGTGACCCAGTTTTTTTACCCAGTGTTTAGTCTGTTATTTTTTGTTAAAACTGTATGTCACCGCATTCTAGTGTCATAAGCAGTAAACAAATTGCAGTGGAGATGCAGTCTAATCATAACCGTTTCCTGTTTTTGTGTTTATGTAGACATACCCAGAGAGCATTCACTGTGGATCGTAATCACAATTTTCTCTGTCTTCATCGTCCTCGTCCTCATCCTGACCTGGACACTAAACATGACTAGAAACAGGTACGTTTTTGAGCCTGAAACATTTCCACCTCTCATGCCTACATTTATTTAATTAATTTTATTTAATTTTAAATGTATTTTACTTTGTTTTAAATGTCCAGATTTAAATTCCATCACAGCCCCTAAACAAACATGGTGAAGAAAAGTATTTGTAATATTTTTGTTTTTCTTAGATGTTTTTCTCTTAGATCTCTTTCTGCATTTTATTCTGTTTTTATACCAGCATTGGCAAATACCTACTAGTTCATTCATACCTATTAGTGTGATTGAAATGAAATCTGCTCTGACTATTTATACACATTGTTCTTGCTGACAAATACTTAATATGTAGGATTAAACTGCTATTAGAGGATTGATCCAGATTTTGCAGTACCTCACTTCACTCTCAAATGCAGTTTTTAGGCCAGTTTCTCTTAGCGTAGATTTAAATAGACAAAGATAGACTAATTATGCGGTCAAATAATGTGAGGCATTCTCAATAGTACAAGGACAAACGGGATACAGAATTAATCTCTTAATCCTGTCGGGACACGTGGAAGCTTTTGCGCCGTATTGCAGATAAATCCTTTTCAGAATCCATAGTGCTTATATTATGATCATGCATGGAAGACATGTTTTTAAACCATGTATTGACAAAGAAATGAATACAAATCAACTATGAAACACCTTATCTCGTATCTCACAAAAAAAATTTATCCGTTCCGGTCCTCTAAAGAAACTCCCTTATTAGTGCTAATAACAATGGAAAAAACATGTTTTTATTTGCTATAGAGACATACACACACATAAAATTATAGTATATAAGAAATCTTGTGATATAAAATAAAATGTGAATTTAATTTTAAATTCTTACCTTCGAGACAGACGATACAGTAGCGGAGGAGGAGGAAGGAGGGATTACGTAGAATATGTAAATTACGTAGATAACGCAAACACTACGGAAGTGTGGTGTTTCTTTCCATGTAGCGCATTGGATAGAGTACATGCACATTATTATTGAACACGCATAACTCGTGCTGCTCCCAGCTTAATACTTAATCACTCGTCGCCCCTGGTAACCACTGCTGTAAAACCAAGGTCGCCCTCTAGTGGAGTTCATATGCAATTACTCCATAAATGTATATAACATACACCACAGGAAGACTAGGGAGATGCGTATGGAAGTCAACGAACATGTGAAGTGAATGATTGATTGAGCTGCTTCGAGTGCTCAACCACCTAGCGTTGGTGTCTGTAAGCGTGCTCGTATCTCAAATCTTTACTCGTATTTCAAAGCAAAAATTAGCTTGAAGGCTTGTATGTCGGGACACTCGTATCTCAAGGTATTACTGTATTTATCTAAAATAAATCATACAAATGAATACAATTTTAGGCCAGATTTAATAACTGCTTGCTCCAGCACAAACCCTCTTTTGGGGTTAAAAAACAAGTGTCAGGATTTAGTAAAGTCATGCAAAGTAGAGCTGAAAATATGTGGATGGGGTTATATTTGCATATGCATTTATAGGAGTTTCTCTTTCAGATGAAAAATGTATGGGAGGAGAATATTTAAATTAATCCTGTAAAGGGCCAGTCACACAGCCGATCACGCACGAATTACTCACAAATCACGCACAGTTTGGGTTTGTGTGTGCTTGTGCGTCGAGAAATTGACCAAAGTATTCCACGAACATTCGACGAACGCCCGACGCATGAATCGTTGACGGAGCGCGTCCAAACATGCACGCTTCATGAAGGTTCCACGTACAAGCACTTTTAGAATCCACATTGTCAGTGGAATGAACGTGATACGTGCACGGTTCATGCGTTAGATGAAGGTGGGGCGTCAGTGAACGGACGTGGACGTGCACGGTTTCGAACCAGTTCCGACGCATAAGCACTGACGGCCGACGTGTGTCCCGCGCATACTCGACGCATAAACTACGCACGCCGACTCATGAATAACGCACACCGTGCGTCATAAAATTTTTGAACCGTTCAAAACTCAAAATCACGCACAAACCGCCTTCGACGCACATCCACTTACAATCACTGACAGTTCACGTTCGTTCCACGAATTACGCATACGACGCACGCTCCGCGCAGAAACGAAAATCTGTGCTTAATTCGTGCGTGATTCATGCGTTTTCGCTGTGTGACTGGCCCTTAAGGTGATTTACTAAGGTTTGATCTAGTCGGTTCACTGGTATTTTCGCAATTATTTAACGCCCCAAAAAAGATTTTAATGGCTAAGTTGCAATGCTCTTGGTAGATTGTGCTGGTCATTATGCTAATTAACAGGCTTTATCTGTGTTCTTTCATTTTCACATCATCAGTAGGTCATATACAAAACTTTCCACTCCCAACTTTTACTTTTTGGGATTTATGTTCTCACACCAATTTGCCCCGTTCGGTAAATCTGACCTTCTATCTAAAGTGTTGTGCAAAATGTTGAATTCAATATCAACTTTTAGAAACTGATTGTTTTTTTCTTTTTGCTTTTTTTTCAAATATATTTGTATATTCAGTGTGAAGTTTTGTTTGCTGCCTCCTGTTCCTGGACCGAAAATCAAAGGATTCGACAAACAGTTGCTCAAGGTAATAACAAGGTCACTCATACTTGAAAATGTACCTTTAAAAAAAACTCTTTAAGATAGATTGAATTTGTTTGTTGTAACGCCAGACAGTAAAGATTGATGGCACTTAATTATTAATCAAATTTTACAAATTTGGTAGACGCTTTTATCCAAAACTTCTTACATTGCATTCAAGGACCACATTGACATTCTAATCAGTTATTGCTTTCCCTGTATAGCAGCTCTACACATGTCAATAGTCTCAGTATTCAGTTCAAGTTAGTTCAGTGATGATTCATTCGGTTCAATAACAGTGTCAATGTTGCTGCATAAAAGTTCATTAGTTATGAAATTACCGTAGTTCAATTTAGCTATAAGCAGCTCTAAAGAAGGAAATAGTGTAATTATTCAGTTAAGCGTTTATTTAGTTCGGTTCAATAACCGTGTCAATGTCACAAAGTTAGGATCATTATCCAGCTCAATACAGTTCAAATGTCAAATTGTCAGTGCAGTTGAATCGATAATATTACTGAATATTAATATCTGAATATCTGAGTTGATCCAGCCTTAGCTAAAAAGTTAATCAAGTTCATCGATAACAAATTATGAGCGGATAGTGATTATGTACTGACGAGATTGACTACCTTAGATGAGATTGTTATCACGTGGCAGAAGTCTACTACTCACTTTTATGAGTACCTAGCAAAGACAATTAAAACGTTGGGTTTTTTGTCATAATAAATCAGGACAATTAAAATAGAGTTGACTTTCCCAGGGAAACCAGGATGTCTGGTCAGTGGTCACCCTACTCAGACAAACGATTATAATCTTTATAACCCCTAAATGTCTCACAAGTTCATTAACTGGAAGGCATGTGCTAAGGATATAAAGGTTTTGATATCTTTGACATTATTTGAATTGCATTTTTAGGCAGTTTTCATTTCAAATTCTTTGCTTTCTTTACAGAACGGGAAATCAGAGGAAGTTTTCAATTCCCTGGTGATCCAAGGTTTCCCTCCAACCACAGATTATGATGACTTATTGGTGGAATACCTTGAGGTGTATGACAATGAGGAGCATGAGCTGGTCCTGAATGGTAAAGATCTTTCAGAGGACTGCATCAAGTCCAAAAGTCCATCGGACTGCGACTCCGGCCGGGGCAGCTGCGACAGCCGTACCCTGCTTTTGGAAAAATGCATGGAGGGACAGGAAGGAGGCGCAAGCGATCAACATCATTACAGCCAGCATGGGGAAACGAGCTGGGCTTCAACTGAAAGCAGTGAAAGCCAGGGTCCCGAACCCAGTTCTCCAGAGTCCACTAATGGTCGTGTCAAGACTTGGCCAATTGTGTTTTCGTCTCCTCAGCCTCAACCTCATCACCACTACCAGGTAGGAGCTGCGATACCGGCCTACCACAGCGTACCAGAGATCCTAAGCCATTTGTCACCACATGCAACGGCAAGCAACTACCACCAGCTTCACCATCAGGACATCCCGCCACAGGAGGCTCGCTTCAGCAAGCCGGCCTGCACACATTCACAAAGCTACAACCAGTTCAGTCTGGACAGCTCTGACATTCCTGCGCCTGGCGTCTCTCCGTCACGTTCTTTGGAATACGTAGAGGTGCAGAGGGTCAACCCGGAAAATATACTACTACTTAGGCCACTTTCAGACCCTAACCATGAGACTGAAGGGTCAGATTGTGCCGGGGAGGACTACAGCAAGGTCAAAGAAGTGACATCAAACAATATTCTGTTTCTGCAAAGGCAAACTTCCCATCAGTGTGTGAACGATTACAGCCAGGACTTGGACAGCCAGGCTGGTCAATGCACAAGCCAGCAACCCCCTCACCCCCGCAAACCTGCCGTCCAACAATCATGCAGCCCGATGCCACAGGAAGGCATGAGGGTGATGGGAAACGGTTATGTGGAGTCAACAGTCTTGATGCCATCCTACTAGCACATAGTGGTCCAGAGATGTGATCTGCTCCGAATGCAGCAAAAACAATAGACTGTCAACAGCTCATGCCAAGCCCTAAAAGTAGCTTTTTTTCTTCTCATATCTTGCTACATTGATAATACAAAGGATTTACATTTATAATATTTATAACATTTATAATATACAAATTATATTAACTTTTAATTAGATGCAAGCAAGAAGGACTTGTTTCAGAGCTGAGGGGTGAAAAGGGTCTGTGCGCTGTGAACTTTACGTGTGCTGTATTTAAAGTGTCGAAAAGAGACTGAAGTCACGTTTCTTTGACAGTTTGTGTACTTTGATGAGACGAAATTGCTAAAAAACTAAAATTGTTCTTTTTACACTTAAAAGAACTGTTTTAAAGTTAGCATGAAATCAAGATGAATCCCATTTACTTTCATGTTTCTGCAAAATTCCAAACTAAAAGAAATGATCAAATTATCAAATGGTACAACTTTTCTTTTTCGTTTTATGTTTTTGCCAATAGCAAAATAACTCTTTAGGCATTAGCTGTGTACCAAACGACAAACTATTCACTATGTATTCAATCGTGTAGTGTATGAATTTTATGAGGTTATTCAGCATCGGAGTCTTAGTTAAAGTTACATGAAGTGTCCAACATGCCACACTTTTTTTTTGTGTTAATTAAGTGCACCATCTGGGTATTTAAGGTGTTCACATTTAAATGGGTTTTAAATATAATGGGATTTACTTTCATATTATGGTGTTCATTCTGGAAACAGTGTAATCTCAGTAATACATGAAAGGGGATTTGAACTGATTGTAAGCTTTTATAATTTGAGAGAATTTGCCTTTTGAGATTTACAACTCTCAGGTGGAGGTAAACTCACTTAAACACTTCTGCCGAATGTATTTATTCGAAATGTGATTGGCACTGATTTTGAACACAAAGGCACAACCAGTGTTAAAAAAGAAGATAAAAAAGTAAACTCCCAGTGTTTGAATTATTCACTGGAGAAATAGGTGTTTTTTTGAATGTTAACCCTGTGAGAATCTATTTTTCCAAATCTATATATATCCTAGGTAGCCATTAATTCAGCATTAAATATTTTTTTATGTTTGATATAAAAAGAAAAATGAAAAAATATTTTATAAAATGAATTTGTTCCAAAATAACCAGATAGTTATCTTGTGCATGCACAAACCACTAACCATGAGACGAGTTAACGAAAAAAGGCCCTTTCCAGTGCAAGGGTCAATCGCCATGTTGCCTTATTTTATTTTGAGTTATTTACTAAACATGTTGTCTAAATGTACATGTTCACTTGTACTTAAATTCAATTGTTATATATAACATGTAGAAATGCATTTATATGTAACCTAAAGATATTACTGATAAATAGTTTTGTTGGGTTTGCCTAAGCCATACAAAAATTCTAAATTTGTTGATTTGGGAGTAGCATTATTTGTTTAAATGTCTTTATTGTTCAACAGTCATAGATTCTAAATTGTATGCATAACAAATCCGTACGGACAAAGTGATGCATCGATTCTTTTAATAGATTTCTATCTCAGGCAATGGCAAATCTGCAAAATGTGTGTTTGTAACAGCATCTAATTTATGTGAATTCTCAGGACAAGTGTAAAACAGTAACAAAATGTTTCAGACTTTTAGATCTCCAGGAAGATGATTATATAGTCATTTCAAGCTTTGTAACTGAAATCAGTTGTTGATTTCTATATACCAAACCCAAACCATTTAAATCGAATCAACAATTGCTGTATTAACATCTTTTAAATTCTAAAACATTAATTTGTTATACACTGAGCATATGTCTTGTTGCAATGATGTCGCTATATTCTTTACTGTTTTTTTTGTGTGTGTGTGAATTCAAACAACTGGTGCAGGTGCTGAAAATGAACTTGTGACGTTAACCTGTGTAAGTTAAGTATAATACATCTTCTGTAATACATCCCTATTGTGATCTCTTCCATAATTAGCATAGCAAAACCATTAAAACACATGCTCAGACTATTTTGGGTGTGTTGGAGTGATTATTCTGAGAATGATGGCTTTATCCTGAAACACTTTTATCCAAATCATCCGATGCATGTAAACAATACAGTTCATGGGAAATATTGCATATACTAAGCTTGAAATATTAAATCGCCTGAGCTTAAAATAATCAATTTTTTTCTACCTCAGCTCATACGACCTCCTATTATTATTAGTTTTTAATTTGGTCATAGTTTATAATAGCTTTTCATATTTTTATACTGGATTTTATTTTTTATTTATTTTATCTGGGACTGGAACAATGGTAAAACAACAATAAAAATAATAAACACATAAGCCTGTAAAAAAAATTACAAGTAGAAAAAACATTTACATTCCTGTATTATCCAAAGTGGCTTGGACTGCATTCAAGGAACATATTAATATTCTAATCAGTTCTTGCTTCCCTTGGGAATCGAACCCATGCCCTTGGTGTTGCAAGCGCCACACTCTACTGCTTGAAAGAAAAGGGAAGAAAATAAAAGCAATGCATAATAATGATTCCAAAGGATAACAAAAGGAAAAAATAGCCTGTGAATTGCAATAATACTGCTACTACTACTAATAATAAGTAAAGTTTTATTCCATGCATTAATTGGAGCCATCTACAGTAGGCTAAACATTTAATATCTGGACATTTACATTCATTAATTTAGCATTTTATAAATATATCCTGATAGGACTGAACAAACAAGCTTTTATACAGTTTCAGCCCTTTTCTGGTTCGGGACGGATGACACAAGGCGTGGACACAGACTTTACCCCAGCATGTTATTGGTTGATATCGACCCTCCCCGAGCGCTTTTTAGGGGAGAATTGCCCACTTCTCAGCCCTTAATTTTTAAATTCGCTGCAGAAAAGTTGTTCCGAAAAAACGTAATAATGCATAAAGTTTGTTCTCGACTGCGCGGCCCGTCTCTGTTTGGGAAAACGGATTCGTGGAAGTCAGTGGACGTTTGTGTGAAATTCCACAAAGGCGGTAAGAATGCAGTGTTTTTGTCTCCACATTTAAAGTGACCTGAACAGTTTTGAACAGTTTTGCATAACTGTGTCGCGTGTTTAGACTCCAAAACAAATTTCTGGATTGGATTCCCGAGCATCAGACAATCACGAATTCATAACGAACCTGTCATACAAATAAAATAAAAAAAGCACAAATAACCATGCGTTTGAACATTACCATGACTTTAAGGACGAATGAATTCCCTGTCAACATTATCTATCTCAGTGGTCCCCAACCCCCGGTCCGCGGACGAACTGGTACCGGGCCGCGGACCGGTCCGTGGATGAAATGGTACCGGGCCGCGTATCGAATTCGCGGACCGGTCCGTGGATGAAATGGTACCGGGCCGCGGAACGATTTCGCGGACCGGTCCGTGGATGAAATGGTACCGGGCCGCGGATCGAATTCGCGGACCGGTCCGTGAGCGGCTGCAAGCGGCTTTGATGCTGCTGCTTTGGCGCTGAGGAGGTGTTCAATCTCGCGCGGACTCATCATCCACCTCGCACACCATCTCGAGTGTGACCAAGAAGGGAGGGCCGCTTCGACACTTATATCTCTAGTCAAGGCTAAAGACTCAGTTGTAATTTTCCATTCCTTATCAGGAACACATTACCTCTCTATACTACACACCATATGTGTTTTAGATTCTACAGAATAGGAAATACCATTAATGTCACTCAATAATGCCAAGAAACAAAATATAATCATGGATAATAATGAAAACGAAAACATGGCATTTATAAAATTCCATCACAATAGATTGACAGACAGACTAGATAGATAGAGAGATAGACAGACAGAACGATAGATAGACAGACAGGCTGACTAGATAGATAGACAGACAGACCGATCTGTCTCAAAGCGCTTTGACCTCTGGAAAAGCGCTATATAAATGTAACATTTCTTCTTCTTTCTGTCCCTATGCATTTCTAAATGTACCTCTGTCCAGGTGTGCTATCCCAAAAATCCGCAGTGAAACACCCCCTACCTGTCCTGCCCCAGATTCCCCCATGTGACTTTAAACCTGAGCCATATCAGGTAAGAGGTTTATATCTGGGGACATTCATAAAAAGTCATGTGGGGAAATCAAATCATCAAATACATAGAGAAATCAGTTTAATGACGCATGAATGAATTCTTCTACAGGGGATGTCTAAAGCCAGTTTACTAGAGATTAGGAAACACAACTGCAACCCCATGACCATGAAGGTCACATATTACAAGAAACCGGTCTTCATCAACCAGGGTTACATGCAGTGGCTGTGGGACGTGGATGGGAGACGCTATCTGGACTTGTTTGCGGGGGTGGCTACCGTCAGTGTAGGACACTGTAACCCGTAAGGTTCAATTTGTTGCCATGCAACATCTTTAATTGTTTACTTCATGATTGTCCATTATAGTTAGCTTGAAATTAAATAAATGACTGCAATTAGATGAATGTTTCTGGACTCGTTTCAGCATGTTATTGCCCTGAGCTTTTACATGGGCTTTGTTTTTGTTTACAAAATGGTATTATTTCTAAAAATAAAAAATAAAATTGCATCAGAAGTTTGAATATGATTGCAGGAAAGTGACACAGGCAGCCGAGATACAGCTAAAGCGTCTATGGCACACAACAGCCATCTACGTTTACCCACAAATGCAGGAGTACGCAGAGAAACTTGCCTCCCTTTTGCCAGACCCACTGAAGGTATGGTTTCATTGCTGGAGGTGGAAGGTCGAGCGCATTGCATTATGGTATATAGGCGTGTTATTCAACTGTTGGGTCGCAACCCAAAGACAGAGTGTGCAGTCAAAGAAATGCCAACTCTATGATTTTCTGATGCAATAGTTCTATTTTTGAAACACGTTCTTGAAAGCTGTTGACTCTTCGGTCAGACGCAGTTTAAGTTTAAGAGCAGTGGTCCCCAATCGAGAACAATCGAGCACCGCCCTACCCCCCCGTGCGATTGTTGACGGGGGGCGGGGCGATACTACGCTGAACATCTGATGAGGAAGCGAAACACACCTCCTCACCGCCAAAGCCGCTTGCAGCCGCTCATGGACCGGTCCGCGAATTTGATCCGCGGCCCGGTACCATTTCATCCGGGGGTTGGGGACCACTGGTTTAGAGGACTCGGGATTACAAAGGCCGCGCATGTTGGACTGGACGTTCTTAAATGGAACGGTCTAGCCTAGCCTTGTTGCCTAGCAACTATGTGGCTGTAACGTTTGTACTGGACTTTTTTATATTCGACTGTCTGATACCATGGTCCATTTCTGTATACCAGTGTATATATATATAAAAAATAAATAAAAAGAATAATAAAAAGAGTATAAGCTATATATAATTGCATCTTTGTAAGATATTAAGTTACAGTGACCGGGAGGCGACATGTTTGATTCACTTAATATAAATTTGTGGGAACGTGATAATATGTCATGGTCACGAGATATGAATTTGTGGGAACATTATGTTAACTTGTGGCCATAAAATAATTTTGTCCTTTCATAATGTTGTGATGTTCTTTTCTAGGTTGTGTTTTTCACCAACAGTGGATCGGAGGCTAATGACCTTGCAGTGCTAATGGCCCGGCTTCACACAGGAAATTTTGACGTCGTCACTCTCAGGTGATTGACCTTATTTGCCAATAGATCTTTCCAATATCTGAACAAAATGGAATAGGACGGGAGTTCAGAGTTCTCGGGAAATCTGTTGGTGACAGAACATAGACGCAGTAATCAGCGCATCATGTGTGTTTGTGTGCGCAGGGGCTCTTATCATGGTGGCAGTCCACAAGCGATGGGTCTGACGTCCAATGCAGATTATAAATATCCCGTCCCCTCTTCTCTGGGCTGCCATAACGTACATCTCACACCCACACATCTTTCCATCTGTCAGCTACCTGCTTTATAATGTAATATTCCTGTGTGTCAAATCCACAAACCACGTTATAAGAGGAAACAACATAGGTTATGTCGGTGTTGGAGTTTAATGTAAAAGTAACAGAATTACTGTCAGACTTCATGAGGTTTGAGTAACAACCCAGTACGTAAGATGATATATGAGGAAGCTTGTTTACACCTTGGAAAAGAAAAAATATGAGGCAATTGCGACTTTTTATCCCGCACAACTAAACGGGTTTACATCTTGCATGACTTTTTTCCGCAAAATTGAGAACTAAAGTCAGAATTGCAGAATTTCTCAATATTACACATTTTTAATCCCAATTTGAACTTTATGAATCGCAATTTTGAGGGGAAAAAGTCAGAATTCCAAGATTTCAAGTAAACTTGAAAAAAAAAAAAAAAAAACTCAAAACTTTGATAGAAAACTAATTAATGTTGCAGAGAGTTTATATTTAGGTTAGAATTCTCTCAAAATTGTGAGATACAAACTCGCAAGTCTGGTTTCTTTTCTCGTAATTGCAAGTGTATTGCACATACCTTTTTATATTATAAGTATATATCAATATATTTTATTTCAGCCTTTTATGTAATGACTTAAGAGAAATTGCAAATTAAAAAACAAATACAATAACCCCAATTTTCTTTTTTAAGAATTTCTTGAAGCAAATTTGTGTAAGAACTTATTACGTTTTCCTAACATAAATATAAATTAAAATTACATTTATTGTTCTTACTCATTTGCAAATAGTTTTTTTCTTGATTTAAGCATAATATTTAGTGAGGTTCATGATTCAATTTTATATTTCTACTTCTATATTTTAAGTTCTTCTATTTTTATATTCTACATATTGAAATTATCCAGGTAAAACTACCACCGCAGACTGGAACTCTTTTCAAATTAAATTGAGGCTAAATAATTTTGTGTCACTAAAGAAAGATTGAATGACTCGCAAATCTGAAAAGTCTGTGTTTTTTATTGTGCGTTATATGTGTATTGTATATCTGAGCCAGGACACTCTTGTAAAACAGATTTTTAATCTCTCCTGGATAAATGCCAAACACAATAATAATAGTAATTAAAAATAGCGCAAGTCTGATTCTAAATTAAATGGAAAACACAGAATTACTGAGAATATAGTGCATTTATAGATTTGAAAAGCATGTCTTAAAACTGTATCTGTTTGTGTTAAGGGATCTGTCTTGCAATAATTTAATATATTTAGCAAGTTTTATTCCTATGTGGGTTGTGTTCATTGTAGACCATGTGTCCGGATGTGTTCCGGGGCCTCTGGGGAGGAAGCCACTGTAGAGACTCTCCAGTTCAAACCATCCGAGAATGCAGCTGCTCCCCAGGTACACATACACACACACACAATAGGGTAATGAGAAAATTGCACATATAATCAGTGATCCCCTGTTAAATAGCTAAGAACAAGTTTAAAGCACAAGGCACGATTGCCTCATCAGGTCAAACATCAAAAGCAGTCATGCAGGAAATTTCCCAACCAGCAGCTGTGTAAAAAAACTTTAAATAAAACACACAACACATGAGCAAACTTGTTAACTCTTCACTATAGTTTATGCTACTTGATGAGGCCAGCATAGTATAAAACCAGTGCTTAAAATGACTCAGAACATCTTAGCAACACCCTGGCAACCTCCCACAAGGCCCTAGCATTGAGGCAGCAAGTTTTCTCATCTAAACTAGTTCTTATTCAATCGTTAGCACAAATGTTATGTTATGTTTCATAGATTGTGAATATCTGTTTCTGTTTGTTCTCAGGTCACTGTCAGGCCAATGACATGTACATCATTCAGCTCAAAGAGATGTTTGCTACTACTGTTCCCAATCGTATTGCTGCTTTCATTGCGGAACCCATTCAGGTTTTATTATACCATACCTTACACTGAAAATTTGTTTCTGTAAATACATCTATATAAACATAAATGCTATGAAAAAAGATCAGGGCTGAGTCTGCTGTAGGTCAGACTGTATAAATAAACTTCACAGTGCACAGTTCTTGTCCCGTTGCAAGTGTTGAATAATTTGTGTCGTTCAACATGATAACAGCGCCATTTTAGTTGTCATAGAAACAAACGCTGACAAACAAGGCCGCATCCATTACCCAGCTCTTTGCTGATAGATGTCATAAGTTGCGCACATCATCAGGGAAAATATCTTGCATTTTAAAATCAGGATGTCAATATTTTGCTCTATATCCAGTTAATGGGAGACTGCATTTTATGTGTACAAATGATATAAAAGGGTTCTGATCAGTAATTGCTTCCATTTTCATTCAAGTATAATTGAATAAACAGACCAACAGCATCCACTGAAGTTAAGTCTGTCGAAACTTTGTTTTGTCTGCACTTTTGAGAATTATTGCATATTTTTCCAGTAAAATGAACAAATATGCGATATTTTAGCACACCGTTGTAAAAACAAAATACCACTAACAAGCTCATTGGCCTCAATATGAACAAGTGACAAGTTATTTCATGATTATGATTTGTTTCTTTCTGCAGGGCGTCGGTGGGGCTGTTCAGTATCCAAAAAACTACCTAAAAGACACGTACAAGCTTGTTCGAGAGAAAGGAGGAATCTTTATAGCAGATGAGGTCTGAAGAATCCCATTCTGTACATCAGTGAATTGAAAAACGCATGATTGGTGGTTCGATAGTTGAGATGGCTCAGAATGATCACTCATTTCCCAGATTTTTCAAAAACAAACAATTACCTATAACTGTGATTTGACAAAATTAGTATGTCCAAATTCACAGTACTCATAAAAGTGTAAACAAAACGTGATTACTTACTACTTCTGGCAAGACTCTGGAGTGTGCACACGATGGACATGTTAGTATCCCATGAGGCCCTGGTAGAGGATTTATGAATGGCAGTGAAGCGACGCAACTGACACCTGTATGTCACATGATAATGACAACACGGCGAATGTAGTACGCCCAGACTCCATTTATACTACACACACTCAATACTTATTCAAGAGAGTATGAGATTTTGGATGCAGCCCTTGTGAAGTGAATACTACTTCAATCTAGTGAAGCAAACAGATACACCTGTGCTTGACTCCGCCCCTCAATTGCTGGGAAAATAACCGTTAATAACATTATGAACCAGAAAATCACTTTTTTGACAATATGCTTGTTGCTTGTTATTGAATTAAGATGCAAAATCTGCTGAATACTGCCCTTTATGATTTAAAAATAGGATATGAAATAGTTTGATTTGCAACCAATAAATGTTAAAACATTTCGGACAGTGCGTAACCTAATTAAGTGCTGTCCAATTGTCATCAATTTGATTATTCAGCAATGACTAGAAATGAAGGATCAAGTCAAGCGCATTGCAGTGTGCATGTTTAGTACGCATAACCTTTTCAGTCATAGGACTCTTATTTTGATGTGTTGTTCCTGGATAACAAGGCCAATGCCAGACAAAGAACATTGGAAACACTGGGGTTTAAAACACAAGATAACAAGGGCTAGAACAAGGAACAGGTGAAAGTGATTAGCTAACGAGATTAATGAGAGTAACTAAGTTAACAAGGAAAACTCAGGAAGTAAAACAGAAAACCATGAAACCATGGAACTACATATCAAAATAAGAGTCCTACAACATGAAACAGGATTCGTAACACTATTGCATATCGTACAATTTGGTAAAAGTTGTCAAGGTGTGATAGAAATTGTATTTCTTAATTCTTATATTTCTTATGTACTTATTAAGCATCTTCCATGCTCATAATTTGTATGCTCTGCACAGTATGCATATTGAAAAATTAAATTTTTACTATGCAATTGCCATTTCAACAGAAGAACTATATGTCCAATGCAAAAACTGAGAATAATCATTTATTAAAAAAAATATTGATTACTACACTTAAAATTGTTGCAAGATTTACTTTGAAACCGTTTTCACTATATATTGCTTGTACATTTCATAATTACAAAGGAATGGCAAATAACACATTGGGCATAACAATTAAATTGGAAGTACTTTCTTCTCCAATAATCTTTGTACTTACAACCTTGAAAAATCTTTTTCACAGTATGAAAAAATTTATTCATTATTGCTGTTTTTGGTTCTTTTAGGTACAGACTGGTTTTGGCCGCACAGGGAGCCACTTTTGGGGTTTCCAAGGACATGATGTTATTCCAGACATGGTTACCATGGCAAAGGGCATTGCAAACGGCTTTCCGATGGGAGCTGTGGTCACCACAGCAGGTGAGGCTAGTGCCGACTACTGTTAAATCAGCCGAATTCTGATTAACCTATTGTGTGATTTGCTAATACAAGCTGTCAATGGCTTTGTAAAATGTATTGTTTTAACAAGTTTGAGTTCATCGATTAAATGAACTGCATTTAGACGTGGAGAGGTTTTAAATGAGGTACACACACTGAGTTTTGTTCTTCAAAGTTTAATGAAAGCAGGAAAAGAACAGTGAAACAGGAAGCAGCGCTACGAAACCAGTGGAGAGCTTGCATCCAAGTTTCAGTGTGGCAGTTTATTAAAATATTCTTAGAACAAACCACAAATTATAAATTAAATCTCTTTCATGTTACAATAGGCTTACCGTTGTGTTCACCTCAATGTTTTGTGACTTTAAAAAGCTTTGGTTGAGCATTTCATAGTGAAAAGCTTTATGTATTTTAAATGCAACGTTAAAGTTTTAATATGCAAAGGTTTTACACATGTATTAAATCAATTATAAATTGATTATATTGAAAAGCTTTATGTATTTTAAATGCAACACAATAGTTATTAAACAATATTTGGTTTGACTTCTGTTAACTAAAACTATTAAAAATATGTTAAGTGAAATAAAGATGAAATAAAATAAATAACATTGTCTTTAGAAATGTCGCCTTAGCATCTAACTGAAATAAGAAACAAAAAATAAGTTGAAGTACTAAAACTAAATTATATTACATTGTTTATTATTATTATTTACATTATTTTAAACTAATTAAAATTATTTTAAATAGTTAAATCTAATAGAAATGAAAAAAGCATATTAATTACTAAATTATTAAAACTTAAAATATAATAGTCAAAGCTTATTAAAGTGTTAATAAATTATTTTAATATATATATATATATATATATATATATATATATATATATATATATATATATATATATATATATATATATATATATATATATATATATAAAAATAGTCTACTAAAATAAACTTTTCATGGGACAGTGGTTAAAAGTAACCAACTTTTTCCACATTATATGTCTTGGAAACAGCTTACATTCCTTCATGTTACTTTGCAAATGCCTTTAATGCCATTTTGTTGTTTTGACCTAGTCTCAGATCCAGAGTACCAGGCTAAAACAATTCAAATCTATCATACAAATATTATTTATATTCTTAAAAGTATGATAATTGCACATTATTTCTATTTTTTTACACAAATAACACCTGCCATTTGTGCCATCATTGGTTACAACATTGCTTGAGATGTAATAAGATGTGATGTGTGAATAATACAGTAGAAAACTCAACGTAAAATAGTATGTACTTCTTCCAGATGCTGTAGATAGAACATGCCGTCAAAGATTTGTTAACTGAAAATGGCGTAGATTTAAACCCTACAAAGGATTATTCTTGCAATATCATGATTTTGCCATTTCAAAGCACCTAATAAGTTGATGTGACTAAAATGAAAATACTGTCATACTGAACAATACTGAACACAAAAGAAGATAATCTGAGGAATATTGAAAAGCAAACTGTTTAGGTTCCAGATATAATGGAAGTCAGAATATCTTTTTTTCTTTCTAGATCTTTTTAGAATGTAAATGACAATTTTCTTTTTTGGGTGGACTGTCCCTTTAAGACTCCTCTTCAAATTTGGAGTTTTTCCGAATGAGAACGCCGTCACATAATAGCTGTTAATTAGATCTGAGATAGCGTTCCTAATGTTGTACCACCGAGGCACATTCACACATGTGGACCAAGTAATGAGTTCCAATTCCCCATTAGTCTCACATACTTGAACTTTGAAAGCATGCTAGAGTGCCACTGCTTACTTTCCTATTTTTTCATTTTCTTTAATTGGTCCTCTGGCTCTCGCTGTTTTGCTTTTCATCCTGTGAGAAGCTGAGAGTGAGAATGAAGAGTGTGCTAGGTCACAGAAGTTTGAGCGCATCTAATGCCTACATTTCTGCCAACAAACCCCCCCAAAAAAACAAACAACTGAAAGTGTCTTGTTGTGAGGATGTTGTGCATAGTGACTGTTGTTTTCAGCATTGATATGATGTGATTTGCATATTTTGCAGAGATTGCCGGGTCATTCGCAAAAGGAATTCATTTCAACACATTCGGAGGAAACCCATTAGCTTGTGCGATCGCCTCATCAGTGCTAGATGCAAGTACAGATCATTTTACTTTTCGGTTGCATATGGTTACATACTGTTATCAGCTATACATAAATGTCATTTTGAGTGTGATAAATTATAAACTAGTACAAAAATATAAAAAATTAAAATAAGTAGTTATGTGGTATTATGGTATATAGTTGTGAGATACGAAATACCAGTGTTGGGCAGTAACTGATTATATTTTTACCTGTATAAATACATTATATTTATAAATATGTATAAACAATGTGCTGGGTAATAACTGATTATATGTAACCTGGATTATATTACATTTTAATTAGTTAGTTAATACTGAAAATTGGTCTTTGGCCTTGCCTTACAATCACAACAAAATGAACAATACATGAATACACATGTATTCACGATACATATAAAAAAACACAATATACACTTCAACATAAGCTAAAATATTAACATTTCTCTTATTTAGAAAGCACGTTGTATTTGGTACAAAAGTTTGCTTATACATTGCATTAATTGTTTTCGGTGGCAGATTAATAAAACAATGAGAAGATGGTAATGTTATGATTCAAAGGCTCTTGTTATAGCCAAAGCTTTTCCTAGGATTCTATGATTTTACCTTGTAAATCAGTTTAATTTGACTTTATTCATAAATGAAATTCGTCCAAAACCACACAGTTATGTTACACCCCAAAAAAACTCAATTCAACTTGTATAAACACTATTTTGTTTCCTTAGCAGGAATAACCTCTGATTTGCTAAAGTTGGATTGAATGCTCATAATTACACTTTAATAATAAAAATGTATTGATTCTCCCAAATTCCTACTTCTTAAATAAATAAATAAATAAATAAAAGCCTACTGCAAGCTTAGAGTATATACACTGAGAAAGCCTTCCAGTTTTGGAGTTGCACACACTGGCCACCAATCAGGTTACCACTGGATGAAAATCATTTCTGGTCAAATTTTGATGTATCGTATGATTCATACTAGCTAATAAATATGCTGTATGTTGCTCCAAGACAATAAAAGAAGACAAGATGCAGGAGAACAGTACTGACGTGGGGACGTACCTACTGACCGAACTGGCCAAACTCAGGGACAAGTACGAGATCATCGGTGACGTGAGGGGAAAAGGCCTTCAAATCGGGGTGGAGATGGTCAAAGACAAGGTGAATGAATTATCAGGATCAGTAGTTTTTAGCCAATGAAAATGTATCTACTATAAATATGTGCATTTAAGACCTGCAGTGAATGATTGGAATAATTTGAACGAATATAAACCATTTATTAATGTCTTGATATGTCATAACTTTACGTGTTACCCTATCTTAAGAAACAGAGTGAGTTTATACATTTATTTGCTATAGAAACTAGCCTACATTTCTGCCCAATGCATCCGTGTATCCAAGAGTACAAACTCTCCAGCTTACAAAAATAACATGGTGTACATATTTGTCAGCTGAAGGATCTTGTATCTCTGAGTAACGACATTTCGTTCCACCTGAACTAATGCCTTGAATACACAAAGACATCTGGCGATGCACGTGTCCCACTGTGTACAGCTTTAATGATGG
This sequence comes from Rhodeus uyekii, assembly GCA_037043235.1. Classification (NCBI taxonomy): domain Eukaryota; kingdom Metazoa; phylum Chordata; class Actinopteri; order Cypriniformes; family Acheilognathidae; genus Rhodeus; species Rhodeus uyekii. Next base: position 952,200 of record JAWRVZ010000155.1, on the reverse strand, counting down.
AAACTGCCTCTCATCTGATGCTTTAACCTCACTTTTACCTTTAAGGTACGAGTGCATTAAGCACAAAGTACTGCATCTTTTCTTTTAAAAAGAGCTCAGAATAAAATTCACAAAGAAACAAACGCAGCTGCAAAAGTTTCAGCATAAAGTACATGGTCTGAAAAACAGCTTTAAACGTCTTAAACCCTCTTGTTTTGTGAATATTAATCCCAACGACACTTCAGGCTTTTGCTCACTTCAGAAATCAATGCGAAAAAAAAGTTGTGTTATTGTGCATCCACTTCATTAAACTTTATTTGCAGAGCAATCATGGTTTCTTGACCTTGAGTTATGAGACGAGTCGAATGTAGGAGTTACTTCAGCTCCAAATGGAATAGTTAATGATTCAGAGTGTTTGTTGTGAGTGTCTATAATTTTCCTCACAGGGAATGAGCTGCAAAACTTGTTAGTCATTAACTAGAGCAGATAGCAATGAGAGAGCATGTTTGAACATTCCCAGAAACACACTCCGCTCTCTGCCGGAGCTAAAAACACACAGTGAACCTCACTTACCTACGCTTATTTATACATTTCTATTGGAAACAGTGTGAGGATGTGCCTACAAAGACAATACAGACACAAAGTACACTTCAGTAACATTTCAGTGTTATTAGAATGGAAATTCACAGTGGAAGTAGAACTAATAAAAGAACATTATTATAACTCACTTTCATGTTTTTTAAAACCTATGACTTTCTTTCATTAAACATGAAAGCAGATAATTTTCCGAAAGTCAAAGTTGCCATTTCATCAAAGTGGATGTGTAAGTTTATACAGTGGAGTTCACTTATCTCGAGTCACGGTTAACTCGCCAATCCTATTATGTTGACGTTTTTGAAGTGGAAACGCCAAACTCCCTATTTGTCTTAGTATTTTTGATTCTTTAATGTCGGCGAAATCTAATATCTCGAGCGCAAAATAGGGACAATTTCACCACTTCACATGGCTATTTCGTGACTAATTTGAGTACTTTAATATTTAGGTAATTTTAACTGTAATCAATAGGGGAAAACAAAACAAAATATTTAAAATGGGCATTTATGGTTGTGTGGAACGAATCGATTGATTTTTAGTGCATTCTTATGGGGAAAACTGTTTTGGTGTACAAGAATTTTGGGTTACGAGCTCACTCTTGGAACGATTTAAACTCATAAACCGAGGAATTACTGTATATCTGAAGCCTTGGTGTGTGTGAGTGAGAATATATTTTTATATATATATATACATATATACATATATATATATACACATATATACACACACACACAAAATGGCTTGAGGGTGAGTATGGTAAATGACAGACTTTTAATTTTTTGGGAAACTATTACATTTCTTATCCACAAAACTTGTCAAAAAGGTTTTCTCTTAAAATAGACTTTGACATCTCTCCCAAACCCATGTTTAGGCCACCAGAGACCCACTCCCTCAAGAGGCCATGGCCGAGATCTTCGAGGACACTAAAGACATGGGCGTGCTGATCGGAAAAGGGGGACTGTATGGACAGGTAGGCGAGGTCTTTATGTCTTGCGGAGGTGGGACATAAATGCATGGGGTGTGTGGGGATGTTGTGCAATAGAAAAGATATTCAGTCCTGTAGTGGCATGATCACTCAATGCCTCAGGTCTCCTGCTTGACTGAACATATAGAAATAGCAGGATGTGAAACACACAGTAAACGCTGAACAACTTAAAGGAACAGTTTTGATAAGATGAGAAAAATCTTGTCACATTTGATCAATTGAATGCTTTCTTGCTGAATACAAGTATTAATTTCTTTAATAAATGGGAAAATGAATCTGACATTCAAACCCACCACCCCACCCTCACCTGTTCTTTTCCAGACTTTCAGGATCAAGCCTCCTATGTGCATAACTAAGGACGACGCAGACTTCTTCCTCGCTGTATTCAACCAGGCAGTGCACAACTACATGGAGAGAAGATAAGACATGAGGAAGACACATTGGCTCATATTTTATCTGAAGAATTTCACATTACATAACAGATCTGGGCCGTTTCCTTAACGTATGCATCAAGAACAGTTCTTACCAGTGACTGATTTGAGTAAACTATACTTCAGAAACGTAGCACTTTCATTAGGTATTGAAGCACTTACTCTGTGGCCTGACTGACCATCTAAATCCACTTCTTTTAAGAAGTTTCAAAAACTGGGACCAGTTCTAGTATCAAATGTTTTAGGAGGCATGTAGAAACATTCTAGTCACCTTACCTTCATGTTATAAAGTATGCAAGTATTAGTTGGTATGTAGAAATGATTTCATTGCATTTTGACACTATTGTCATCTCAACATTATCTTCTAACAATACACCACAATACACTTGGCATAACAGGTTTGCGTGGTTTTACAGGTCCAGATACAATCTTGCCAAACTCTCAATTGATTTTATACTGTTAAAATAGAACGAGATTTCCTTGCACAACAAAAAAGTGATAAGTATCAAATGAAATGTTGATGTATTGCAATGCTAAATAAAGACTAACGCGCATATGTAGACTTAAACAAGATTTTGAGATTTCTTCAAATGTCTTTAGCTTTTTTTATATACTGTACACATCGACAGCAGAGTTGTACCTAAAAAAAAAAAAATCACACGTTTGGAGAGTTTTGAAGGGATTAATTTCAAACCTGACCCAGTTCAAGTGACATTCATAACCTATACCATTATGCTCATAAATAAATCTGTTGTCTCTTAAAACATTATGTGAAGAGAAGGATATTTTTGTCCTGCAAAGAAAGCAACTTTATTAAATAAGCATCTGTTGTTTTCTTTCGAGTTCTTTTTAGACACTTTCCTGGTATTGTTTTGCACAACACTAAGCTTTTTATATTGCAGCTGACCCATAACTATGTGAATGTTAAGCTTTTACCCTCTTCACGATCTTAAACCCAATGATCTTATTACTAATAATAATATTGTTGTGAGATAGCGCATTTTGCCAAACAGAAGTTCCACCTTCCAAAACATTTCCAATAAAATTAAGGTTCTGTGGAAGGCTGTCAACAACATCCAGTGGCGTTTTATTCTGCACGTTGCTTTTTACAGTTTACCACTTTGGAATGGTTACTATGAAAATGCAACTAAATGACATAAAATGTGCCATCTTTAGTAGCAAGACAATTCTTTTCAGCCTCCTAAAAACTTATTAAAACGCTCTACTCAATACAAGTCTCATTCCCCTACTCTGAGGCACCAGATGACGCATCAGTTATGGTAGGAATAAATGGCAGTTCTATGGAAATCTTTTGCCATATGGAGCGTTGCAAAAGAAATGTCAGCCCATAGGGCACAAATTCATTCTCATAGGGACAAGACGACATGCAGGCCTATAAACGCACAACCGCACGTCATCAAACAAGGTTTTTTTAGAGTCAGAGGGGCTTCTGTTTCTGTCTTTCAGTCAGCCTCTCGGTTATCTGTTCTTCCTGGTGTCCTTCTTTTTCTTGGACGTTTGGGCAATGTTACTAGAGGAGAGGGCAGTGGCGTGGCCTGTGGTCTTCAGGTGATCGAAAAGTTTGTTCCTGGTGGCAAATTCATACTGACAGGTCACACAGCGCAGGTTGACTTCCTTCTATATGGAGCAGAAAAATATATATATTGAGAAATAGTTACATTAAGCTTTAATACCACAAATTGATGACAGACCATTTAAAGAGCAGCAAATAACTCCAAGCTAGGGCTGCACCATTTGGGGAGGGGGGGGGGGGGAATACAATGTTACAATACAAATACAATGTTAGCTACACAACTTAGCTAACATTGTGATTATATATTAATATGGCTATAAAGTAGTGTGTATATAAAGTAGTGAATATATATATATATATGTATATATATATAAAATATGTATTAAAACTGCTAATTTACAAATGTAAAATGATAATACTAATATTAATGGGCATCTATTTTCCTTCATTAAACCATCAACTTTTATTTTGATGGAAAACTATGGGATTTATTTTTTTATCATTATTATTATTAGTATTTTATAGCCACATTGATGGACATTATCAAATTACTAAATAAAATTTAGTTTACATTTCACTGTAAAATAAAAACCATTGAGTGTTCAATAAAAATTACATTTCAAATGTAAAATTATAATACTAATATTAATGGGCATCTAATTTTCTTCATTAAACCATCAACTTTTATTTTGAAGGAAATCTACAGAGATCTTTTTTTTTAAATCATCATTATTATTAGTAGTACTTTATAGCATATTGATGGATATTTCCAAATTACTAAATAAAAACAAAAGAAATGACTATAGTATTTCACTGTAAAATAAAAACGTGTTAATAAAAATTAAAATTACATTTCAAATATGTATGCGTTTCTTAATTTCTTCATTAAACCATCCACTTATTTTGATGGAAAAAGGAAGACTTGATAAGTACTTATTACAATCATTGGAAGAATAATTGTCTCATTTATAATAAAGTTTACACAATCATAATCAGAATAAACAAAGCGGATCATTTTATTCAATTATAGTTATTATAGAAAATCCCATTATTATAAAGTCAGACGAACTTGTTCATGGCTGGATGATGCTTATAAAACAGTTGTAAGGTCATAGAGTGGCTGCTTGCTCACATGTACACACACATGCTAACGCAGGTGCTGTATTACACACCTCTTGTGCAACTTCTACGCCGCCAAGTGGTTTGCTGTTCTTCTTAGAGTCTTTTCCAGCTTTCTTCCCTTTTGTCTTCGCAGAGCTGCATGAGGTGACATTAAAAGTGAATCCACCATATGATAACATCATATCAATATACATTTAATAACATTTTAAATTGTTAAACAAGAATATGAGACACACCTTTTTTGGTTAGTGGGTTCAGATCCCTCTGGTTTTAGATTCTCGTCTGGGTCTTCAGAGGGGACAGGGGCGTCCTCGGCGTTGCCTGAATCCGGTGCAGAAGGAGGGCGCTCTTCTGTGGTCTGTTGGACTGGACTGTCCATCTCTGGCTCTTCTGGGAGACTCTACAGACCATCCGTAGTCGAAAAATTATATTTTACAGGATCTAGTCAATTTAAATATTCAAGGGTGTTAGATTTTGGTGACTTACATTTACGGTTTTCTGCTGACGTTTCTTTTTCTTCTGCCTTTTAGATAATCTGTAATCAAAAGAACCAATCAGAGGACAGAAACAGCCAATAATGCCACAAGCCGTTTAAAGACACAAACTTATAGATGTTCAACAAACTCCTTTATTTATTACCATTTCAGACAATATGAAAAACAATACTAAACTAATAAATAATACGTTTGAATTATTTATTCAGCAATGACATTATGTCAGCAGTGCATGGTCTATCCTATTGATTTTAACATTAATATTTCATTAGTTTATAGTAGATGTTTATAAATCAGGCACACTGAATATTGTGAAATACCATAATAGCAAAGCAAACAAATGTATAGCCGCAGAGCATATGGTTTACTTTTGTCTCTGTGTGCCATCAAGCTCATCACTATCGTCATCATCCTCCTCTTCCTCCTCTCTTTCCACAGAGTTCTGACTCAGCGACTTGTCTTCCTTCTCCAGCTGTTGTCGTAGCAATGCCACCATCTCTCTGTGTTTTTTGGACTTCTCATGGTTTTTCATGCTGATGTGAGAGAAACAGATTATACTGCTGCATAATATGGATGTAATGCAAATCAGTTGAAAACATGCTGTTTGTTTCTGATTATTAAGTTAATAAAATCATAAGCTAAAGTAGAAAAACCACATCAAAGAAGGAAAAAAAAATCAATATTAAATATCTACATTACATTTACACTACCATTTAAAGGTTTGAATTAAAAATTGTTGTTTTTATTAAATTCATCAGAAGTTACAGTAAAGACATGTAGAACGCTACAAAACATTTCTATTTACAGAAAGCATTTGTTCTGAAACGCTATTCAGTTGAAGTTTCTGTTTATCAAAGACAACATGCATCATGATTTTCACAAAAATATTTACAGCACTATTTCAACTGCTTTCAACATTGAAAATAATAAGAAATGTTTCATGAGCAAATCAGAATGATTTCTGAAGGATCACGTGACACTGAAGACTGGAGGAATAATGCTGAAAATTCAGTTTTACTATCATAGAAATAAATTACATTTGAAAATATATTCAAATAGAAAAACGCTATTTTAAATTCTAATAATATTTCACAATATTGTTGTTTTTATTGCAATTTTGATCTAATAAATGAAGCCTTAGTCAGCAGAAGAGATAAAACGTTAAAAAAAATACTGCCACATACTAGAACGGTAGTGTAAATGTATTATAAATTTGTTATAAATTAATCATTTTTATTCATTTTTCGAAGCGGCAGACAAAAAATTGAAATCGACACTTTTATTAGTGAGGTGATGAAGGGTGTGTGAGGAAAGTTTCACAGAGCAGTGTGTGTGGGAGCTTCGTTCACTCACGCTTTATCGGATTTGAAAGATTTGTCACAGGCCGGGCAATACAGGTCATCATAATAGTCGTCCATTTCCGTGGCACCATCTGCCTGCACTGCATCTGACAAAGGTCAAGCAGCTGTTACGTTCTGTCCATTACTCACAAATGTTTACAGTATGACTGAGGTATTTTTCATGGCTTGGTGACACCGTGTATTATTGCATTATGTACGAATCACAGACTTGTCCTGTCTATTTATATAGTGACCTCTACAAATATTTGGACACTGACGTCAAAGTTAAAAACATTTGAATATTACAGCATAGACTTAAAACACCAAAACAGCATGTCTCACATGTTGTGCTTGAGAGGGTGTGCTTACAATTGGCTTTTTTGGATGTTGTGAGACTGTTTTTTTTTTTTCTCAGTCTCAAATTAATAAATTGTGCATTGATCCTTTGACTGGCCCCTGAACCTGTGACCTCCTGTACTCAGAGCCCACTCAAGTATTACACGCACGTCATCAGAACTCACCTCCCCTGTCTATGTCTGCCCTCTCCTGCCCGTTTTCCACCTCCTCCTCATCCTCTTCACTCTCCGACACATCCCCAAACTCTAGACCATACTCTGCTTCCATCTGCTGCAGTTCTTTCTCCAGCTCTGACATGGCGGTCCAACTCTGTTCCTGATAGTCTTCCGCCAGCCTAATGGCACAAATTTCAGCATATTAGAATGATTCTGAAGGATCATGTGACACTGAAGACTAGAGTTATGATGCTTCACCATCACAGAATTAAATTACTGTTAATTTATTCCTACTGTTACTGTAGAAACGAACAACATTCATTCACGCGCATCCGATTGACAGATAAAAGCGCATAACAGGTAAATATACAAAAATTGAGTAATCAAACATTGCACAGTCTAATATACCGGTAGATTAATCCTTATTAAACCTACAAAAGTGATTCAGTCAAGTTTTCTTTTTGTCTTTTGTTCTTTGATTAACCCTCATCATCTCCTGCAACCTGCAGTAAATCCTTTGTGGGTCCCGGAGCCCTAAAATTATACTCTTTTTTTCATTTTTTTCAGAAAGCATATTTTTAAAGTAATTTTTATAATTTCCTTAAATTACTAGATTTTATTTCGAAATTTAAGCACATCCTTCACATTCTTTCAACTTAAGTTCAAAATAACTCCAATACATGCATAACCCTGCTCAAATAAGCTCAAAATATCTCACATTTGGGTCAATTTGGGTGTCTCTGCTGACCTCTTGTGGATAAAATAATAATATAACATGATATTTCATGACTCTTCTCACCAGATGGCCTTATAGTCCTATATGGAGCTGTGGTGGCAAAATCTTTTATCGGTTCTGAATAAGAGACAAATATCCCAATTGTAATTTAAAAGGGTTTATTTTCTTGCAAGAAAAGGCCACAGTCGTACAGACATCCGAAGCTGCCCTGCAGAGTGTGACAAAGAAGGGAGGGCACTTCGGCACTTATATCTCTAGTCAAGGCTAAAGACTCAGTTGTTATTTTCCATTCCTTATCAGGAACACATTACCCTCTCTATACCTCAAGTGTATTTCTTCAGACTTATTATATTTTACTTACTACTTCTACAGAATAAAAATACAATTAATGTCACACAATAATCAATAATGTCAAGAGAAAACATATCATCTATAAAATTCCATCACAGAGCAAATGAGCCTTTCTGCTGGGTCCTAAAGTCAGTTCTTGAAATTCTCTCTTCAGTATACATTCAAATACGCACGTAGACTATAAAGTTTTAGCTTTGAGTATTTGTTAGGTTTTCTATGTATACTGAAGAATTCCTCACAGTCCATTAATTCCTAAGGTGGTCAAATTGACTCACAAGGGAAGGATTTGCTACTATTTTTAGCACATAAACTCCTTGAATCAAGTACATTTTTTTATTTTGTGACACAGAAGTATGTATATTCATGGTTCAAGTGTGACAAAAGTCCTATGGTCTTGGACCACTCCAATTAACACTCAAATTTACTTTTAAAATGTAAACTTTTTTTAAAATGACCCGAGGGAATTAATGGCACAGACAGCAGCAGGTTTATTAGACACCAAGACCTGACAAGGATCTGAAACATCCTATTTTCTCAAAAATTGTTCTTTCTTTTTTTGTTCATTTAACACTTGTCAACTCATTTACTGTGTAATTAGGTTATTTAATTTTTTTATTAAAATCCAAGTAAAAATATAATTTAGAAAATAAATGTTATATATTTATATAAAACAAAAACTATATCAGCTAAAATTAAGTGGACATTTTATATATAACTTGAGTGCATGTGTGTGTGTGTATATATATACACATACATACACACTGTATATCTCCATCCCCTTTTGCACTGGAGCTATAAACTAGTAGTTACCAGGAAATCAACAAAAGAAGTAAGTGTTCCCCTATGGCCATTTTCCTGGTTCCATTTTGCAACTCTGAAGCGGCGTTTGCCACGCTTGTTGTTGTGACTTATTTTGAAGGCGCTGAGAAAGCCAGAGGACACAGCGCTCGCATTCTCCGTCTTCACTAGTTTACAATTTGTTTAAAAGTCCTGCCTAATACATTACTGTATAGAACTGTTATACAAATAAAGTAGACAGTATATGAAAAAGTATTAGCATTTGCCATGTGGTTGACGCCCAATATCATTAGCAAAGCAGAAATACATAATCACGTTTTGCATGGTCCCGTCAAAGGTGCCCAACTCAGCGCAAAGGTTTAGAGGTCCATCTCCCACGGTTCTCCATGTTCGGAGAGAGTTAGTTTGTGGAGTAATTACATAGGCTATAATCTCTACGCGCACATGAGTTGTTTTTTTTGAGAGGTGGAGGTGTTTAGCGTGCATTCGGCCAGCATACACTTACATCACTAGGAGTTCCTGTTGTGCTGGGTTAGACACTACGCTGAAGTCTCTAATTTAGATCCCCCTAAAGGCATTCTTAGAACTAAAATTCCCAATTCCGAACGTGCCAAAAAGCAGGAACTCCCACCATTAGTTCTAGGAACCATGAAGAGGTTCCTCCGGTGCGAAAGCCTCTTATCCAAGGGATCATGCGACACTGAAGACTGGAGAAATGGCTGATCACATAAAGGCATCTTTGATAAAGATAAGAGATTTTTTTTTCATGTAAAAGCTTCCTGATATTTCAAGGTTTAACATGACTGTGGGAACTATATCTATATCTCTCCCAGTTGACACATTTTTTGACCATTGCATGGACAAAACATTGGGTCATATCACCCAGCCCCATAAATTGGGCTAATCTCACTCACTTGGCCTGGTTGAGCTTCTGCTTTTTCCTCAGTTCTTCAACTTTCTTTGCCTTCTCTGCATTCTGCTCTTCCACCAATTTCTTATGGGCCTGAACGCGCTTGTCACGTTTTCTGACAAAGGCCACCAGTTGCCGCACAAGCTCGTTGTGCTCTTTCCTGGCCTTGTCCCTGGTTTTCTTGTTCTCTTTCTCCATGGCTCTCTTCTCCCAACGGTTGGAGGCCTGTCGTGTGTCATATTCTTCCTTCCACGCAAAGTTTTTGCGCGTGCAGAAGCTCTGCCAGTAGCCGTAGAATAAATGCACCACCTGAGAGCACCAGGGAGACAAATAAAGATAATTAGTGACTGAAAAACCTGAGGTAAATGTGAAGAGAACCAATAATACTGTATAACTAGATTTTCTGGATAAACATCCTGGATGCCTCATCCTTTTAACAAAAATATGAAGAGGGTCTTGCAGGCCTCCACTAATGACTCCCAAACCTCCATTAAGTAAAGTGCATGTACGACCCACACCGGAAAGGGAAAGTTTGGATCACTTAAAAGCCTTCAGGTCTAACTGGAGTGGGTGAACTTCATTGCTCAGAGCCTGGAGAAAATAGTCTTGATGACTAAAAGAGATGCTGGATAGCTTGAACCAAATGTGAAGTCTTGTGTCAAGATTTTCCCCATATAGTCTGAAATATATTTTCAGATACAACATATTGCCATCCTACTGTTACCTATACTTGTTTATTTGTGCAAGTTGTTATAGATGGGAATGCTTTTGTGGATGATTAAGTTAATAATCCACAGTCTCATTTGGCTGCAAGGTCTAAAATGCACTAGACCTCCTGAAGAACTCTGATGCCATGATTGATATATGCTGATGCCACCTCAACTAATTGATAACTAATGAACTTGAGACTGATTTTAGAGGCATTTTTTAATCATTCAATCATTCTTCTAACAAACACTTTCCATACATTACTTGTGTCTCAGAATGTGTTCCATTTTCTATTTAAAGATTCCATTAACTATTTTATGAGTTTAAAATAAATATTTAAAATATTTTATTTTAACTCTTTTTTTTTCACTAATACATGTTCGCCAATATATTTTAAAATGTAATTTATTCCTGTGATCAAAGCTGAATTTTCAGCATCTTCAGTGTGACATGATCCTGCAGAAATCATTCTAATATTATGATTTGATGCTCAAGAAACATCAATATTATAAATATTTAAAAGGTTTTTCTGTATAAAATTTGCAAAAACCATGATATTTTTTCCCAAAGTATTCTTTAATGAATAGAAAGTTAAAAAGAACACAATTTAATTGCAATAGAAATCTTTTGTGACATTTTTTAAATGTCTTTAGATCAGTATTAAACGTCATTTAATTTGCAAATCACAAATGGCCACGCTGTGTTTTTGATGTGTGCAACCGCGAGTGAAATCGCAAAAGACAGAATTTGTCAGGACATAATAAGTGGAAATGTGTGAAAGCTGTAATAATGTGTGATAGTGTTTACATACAGTGTCATAGTCACTCTGAGAGTCTCCAAATGAGGGAAACTCATCCTCCTCATCTTCCTCATCTTTACTGTGCTCCAGCTCCTCCTTTACAATAGACTCAAACAGGTTTCTGTAGATAGTGTAAAATCCCTACAGAGACAAAAAGAGAAAGAGTTTGCTCTATTAAAACATGCAAGACATCAGTTTCTACAATTAATAATCTGAATCACTCCAAACTGAAAGCAAGACTTGGATTGCAGTGCATTTTCCTCATGAACTTCAACTGCCTTGCAGTGGTCCATGACAGCGTCCAATTTACAAAGTTGTAATTGCAAATGTTGAGCAGTAAACTAACTGTTTTTTATGTTTTATGTTTTTATATCATATCAATGACAGACACATGTTTGGAAGCTTGTTTCCTCCACTGAATAAAACAAAAATCTGTCTTTTTCACCTCATTTTAACTAGTTCACAATAAAAAATAAAAAAAATTAAATAAAAAAAAATTCAGACTTTTTTTTTCTCACCGTTGCAAATGTAAAGTATAATATAGTACAATTATGTGACATAAATTCTGAGAAATAAGTCAGAAGTGCGAGGTAAAAACTTGCAACTCTTGACTTTTTTCCTCCGGTTTGTAGAAAATTTTGGAATTGCATAATAAAATTGCGAGATTTAAACATGCAATCGCGAGTTATAAGGTCTGGATGAGAAGATATAGACTCGCTATTGCAAGGAAAAATTCTGAATTGTGAGATAAAAAGTACCAATTACTCCTTATTTTTTATTCTGTGGCAGAAACAAGCTTCCATACATATGAGGTATAAATAAACATCAATGGACAATAAAACGATGAACAGACACCCAAGTATGCGGCTACTGACCAACTGAAAACACATTTCAACATTCACCTGTTCGTCATCTCCATAACCCGAGTAACAGGTGACAGTGAAGAACTGCACGAGATCAATGCTGTCGTCCTGGTACTCTCCGCTGACTCCTCCTTTCAGCAGCGCCTCACGGTGGTTATCATACCTTAAAAACATTTAAATGTTAAAGCCATATTAACAATTACATATTAATGGATGTGAAATGAAGACTAAATGTACAATTGCATTAATAGACAAAAACTGATTAGTATTACTGGTATTTAGTCCCATTTAATGTAGAGATAAAAGGTTATAACAAATAATCATTATGGATTACTGTTGCACTAAAGGTCATTCCAAGCCCATATGCTGTTATTTTTTCCATAGAACACAAAAGAAGGATTTTGAAGAAGTTCTTTTGTTTGCAACAGCAGCAGCAGTCACTTTCTGTCAAAAAGCTCCACAAAACTACTCCATCCATACCACCATATGGAAAATAGCCATTTCAAAACTTACCTTTGTGTGTTCAATGGAAAAAAATAAATAAATAAACCGGCTTGGAACAACATGAGGGTGAGAAAAGAATGAAAAAACGTTCACTTTGGGGTGAACTACTCCTTCAAAAATTACAACATTTCATAGAGCCCTATTATTGTAAACTATATATATAATTATTATTATTTATTTATATTATTATTAAGTTGCTATATATTTTAGAAATTCAATTGATTTAGACATACTTTTTGATTACTGACATTTAATAAAACCATTAAATCCAGAATCCTGAAATATTTAAGTGGAAAACACAGAATTTGAGTACAAATTAAATTTCACAGTGCCCTAAAAATCTAGTTTTGTTCAACTTTTATTTTTTCCAAGTTTCATGATTTCAGCTGAACAATAGACATGTTTTTTTTATTAAAACATTTAATTTAACCATTAAACTGGATTACAGAAAAGTTAAAACGGACCCTAGTTTGGTGAACATGCCCTCGGTTTCACGAACAAAGCTTAAGCTTAACCCAAGACTACAATGCCTGTTTGAGTGGTTTTAACTGAACGCAACTTGCACTGAAGTACCTTAAAATGTCAGTAGCTTTGTTTTGTCTCAAGATGCATACCAGGAATGTTTTTTTTTTCTAAGGCATGTATATAAATTAAATGAACTAAAGGTCTAATCCTGGCTTAATCTAAACCCTGTCTGTGAAACAAGGCCCTAGTGTAGTTCTCCCCCCCCCCATAGGTTTGTTGTAGGTCTTACCAGGCTCTCTCCTGTGGATCACTCAGAACATCATATGCAGCTTGGATCAGTTTGAAATGCTCTGCAGCCTCATCTGCGTTATCCAAGTTCTTGTCTAGAATCAGAATCATAAATGATCCATTATTATGATCCATTATTACATAATTTCATGATTAAGCTGACGCAAATCCTACAACTAACAGCACTTAACAGATCCGCTCTGAGGAATTATTAGAGAACAGATGCAAATATGAGGCAATACCAGCAGGTTTCCCTGTTGCTCAAACAGTAGAGAGTGGGCTTGCAACGCCAAGGTCATGGGTTCGACTCCCAGGGAAATCAAGAACTGTTTAGAATGTCAATGTGTTTCTTGAATGCAATGTAATGGATAAAAGCGTCCGCCAAATGCAATTATTTTATGGGACAATAATCTCTATGGATTATAGAACAGAGAAGATGAAATCAAATACCTGGATGCCATTTCAAGGCTAATTTCCTATAAGCCTTTTTCAGGTCGTCGTCCGACGCGTCTCTTTTAACGCCCAGCACATCATAGTGACATTTGATCATGGTGCGGACTTCAGGGAAACCTTACACAAACTGTACAGGCAATGCGTTGAAAACCAGTGTCGAAATGTCATCAATGTGCCCACGTGGATCACTAAATTAAACTATAACGCTATACTATAGCGCTAACCTAAAAACACGAAATAGAATAAACACGAGACTATAACACAACTGATAGACGAGCTTATTCATCTATTTATTTGACAGTTGACATTTTTTCACTCGACAGAAAAATCACACGAAGCCGGTGTCGTGCGGGGATCCGCGGCGCGTGGATATGATGTCACACACGAGGGGCGCTGCTATTGGCTGAGAGCTGGGGCTTATAGTTTATTATAGATTCTGTTTTTTAGTTATTTTTTTTTAGTTATTCTGTTTTTAGATATTATTTATGCTTGTATTAACAAAATACAGAAAGGTTAAAATAACCTTTGAGAGTCAGTTCAAATGTCTGAAGATGTTCCATATTTATCAATGATGTATTTTCATCCGTTAACTAATGTTTGTAAGCGTAACACGCATTGATAGATTAATTTCTCGTAAAATGCTTCTATAAACATAGGAATAAAACGTTTTTTTGTATTTGAATTAATTCAAAATAAAGCATTAATTCAATATTGCCTTATTAGTTTCAATTGAATGGGTGGGATTTGTCAGTAGTTAACCTTTGAAAATGCAAACCGCAGGAGTGGCTTATGATTTTTTTTTTCTACGCTTCCCAAGAGTTTGCATACAATTGACAAATGCTGGCTGTTAGAATCTTATTTTCAGCGAGATCTGATGCATGAGTGCATTTGTTCTGCATTTAAGGACTGTAAATAATACTTTATAAACTAACAACATCATCATGAAATCAATGAGGGAAGTAAATCTGGAGACATATAGTTTGTCTCTACTTACTGCAAAAGAAGATATCCTGAATCCACGATCGTCAACAAACTGGTATGATGACGATTTTGCTTTTATTTATATATATATATATATATATATATATATATATATATATATATATATATATATATATATATATATATATATATATATATATATATATATATATATATATATATATATATATATATATATATATGTTGACGTGAAGTTGATTTATATTTAAAACTTTCAAAATTCAAATAATAAAAAAAAACCGTCATTAATGTTACTAATGACATGGCTAATAGATGCGGTGTTATAGTATCACTGAGTGTCTTTAAATATTTTTAATTATTTAGTATTTTCCTCTTTTAACTTATCAATGTTAAAGTTTTAGTAATTTTGTTGTATGTTTGTTGTATGTCATATTTATTAATCATTGTTTAAAAAAGTCGACTTTTTTACATTATGTATTTTAGTACATCAAGTTCAACTAAATAAAAAAAATCGTAGTTTTACCAAGTAGACGAAATTTTTTTATATTTTATTTCAAGTAGCGAAAATGTTTTTTTCATGGTTTTATTGTTAACCATAATCATGACGTGCATTTAAACTAACAACAGTAATTGTAATTGAATATATAACGCATTTTAATATAATAAAAACAGGATAGTATACAAATTTATGAAAGTAAAAACACAGTTAGCAGAGGATGGTTTCGATCCATCGACCTCTGGGTTATGGGCCCAGCACGCTTCCGCTGCGCCACTCTGCTATGCGATTTACCAGAGACACTCTCTCTCCTCTTGAACACAAGTCATATTTCCGTTCCTCCTTTGTAATTGTTTCAATGCATTAATAATTATTAATAATTCATAAATGTTGACAGCATACAACACAATCCGTATGCTGAAATTCCTTGGAAAGAAGATAAATAATGTGCAACTATTCAATTACACATCTGGCTCTGCTAGTGAGTGAGTGTGTGTGTGTGTGTGTGCGTGTGTTTTTTGAGTTCCTCAGTGAAGGTAGAATGACCCCATTTAAATAAATATGACAAAAACTCTTCATCTCATATTTAAAAGAATTAGGGCACATTCCACAACAAAAATAAAATTTTGTACCCCATGACTTCAAATTAAGGCTTCAAACTAGCCAGTCTTGTGTAAGGTAGACATATGCTGTGGTGTTTTGATCTGATGGAATTATATTTCAGAATGTCTGTCTTATCTTAATGACCAAACAACCCCCTCCCAGACTAATTTCCTCTGTAAATACCCCTACTTATCTTAATTAGTATGTTTATCTCCAAAAGCAATCTGTATGACAAAATATCCTACAATCTGAGATGATGAAACAAGGACGTGTGTGTGTGGGTCAAGCATCTATTTAAACACAGTACTTCAGACATGAGTGTGTGTGTGATTGTTTTTGACCACACTGGGGGCTAAAATACAGACAATATTCACAGGGCAGAGCAGTTCCTGTTGTTCTGGCTACTGTTGTCACAGGAAACGTTTTAAAAGGGAGAATGTCGCTGCTGGAAGAACTTTTCAAAAGAAAGAATGTTGGTTGTTTGAGCTAAAAAAAAATGACTGTATAATTCTGTTCTGATGCAACTTTAGTCTGTCAGTTTGTTCTTGATAAGAGAAACCGTTTGGATTTCTTTCCTGACATTCATACAGGAAGATTTGATTTGATGTTAAATTCTCAGCCGAGGCCTCATTACATTATTCAGACCATGTTGTAGTTTGATCATGTATGATTCAGATCTATATTACAAACATTATGTAGATAAAATTTAATATAAATAAAAATATTTATACGGTTCAAGCACATAAACTGAGATAGAAAGTGCCAGATGGCTTATCAAGATGCTAGTCTAAACACGGAAGTCTGAAAAAGCTGGACTCTGCATCTCCATAACCTTCCTGTCTCTTTCATTTCCTCCCTTTTTTAAAGAATCCATATAGTCATTTAGTAATTTTTTATAAATATCCATATCTCTATAGGAAAGTATAATGAATTGTTTACATCCACAATACATTTAAGGTGAAACACTAGCGATAAATAGGGTTACATCTAATAACTAATAGATATCAACACTTTCTCCAGACAATTATTGTACATTAAGATAACTGTTTTGTATTACAAGCTTTCTGAACTCTTGTTGAAATATGCAAATGAGGCATTGTCTAATTTGCGTAATTTCAAGAACAGAAATCTTGAACATTGGATGAAGCCATTTTTGAAAAATCTTATTTCATTTTGTTGACATAATATTTTTATTTTTTTACAAAGGGCCTTTTTTTATATTTATTTTCATCACAAAAACGAAAAATGTTCTCCCATGTCAATATATTATGTATCCCTCTGTAAAAACCTTCTTTAAACCTTCTTTTAAAATAAATACAACAACATAGCTGTAAAATTCAGTGAATGTACTTTGTATTTTTGGAAAATGACTTTAAACGTGTATTATAATTGAAATACTTAGAACCAAATACACAAAGTGTAATAAAATAAAAACTTCAGTATATTAAATGTTTTCTTTCTGAGTTTGCTTGTACTGTAGTTTCATGCCTTTATGAGAAAATTTACAGAAACATCCCATGCATCACTACATTATAACAACATAGTAATAGCACCCAAGCAGCTTAAACAAGTCTTATGTAAGTTTGATACAACTTGCATGACAGAGTCTATATGCAGTCAAGGAGTTTAGCTCAAGACATTTGCATAAGCCGTTTTCTTTAATATAGCTCAAACTATTCATAGAGAAGTTGAAACATTTTCAGATTTACAGTCTATATGATTATCCCTAGGCTTTCGAAAATGATTATGACATATTTATCCCAGTGCTTCCAGAGAAAGACAAAAATAATGTCTCCAATGTCTACATTTATCAACTGAAATGGAATAATTTCTAAATGAAGTGCTCAGGTTTGTATGTTCTGAGATGCTGTCATGAGAACGAAGGGAAAACTGCCCTTTTGTTTTTGGGTGTGAGCAGATTACAGAAGACCCTCAGGATCCTAGAAAGGTCCCGTATACGGGCGCCATTCAAAGGAAATGGTGCCATTTGGGCATCAGCTATGCAGTACAGTTCAAAAGCTTTAACCGAGTTGACCATCCTATTGAAATAACACAGACCTTTAATATTCCCTGTGGCTGTTTTATTCCCTGTGTACAGGGCTTTATTTGCCTATGATGGAATAATGAACAGGCTCAAATTGGCTGATTCTGGAGGTAAGAGCACATGCCTTTTAAACAATGTTTTATGTGTTGGTGCTTGTTTTTACGGTGTTTCTTTTATAGTAGGTGGATTGAAAGAACTGTCCTCTAAACTTCACCCTAGATTGCCACTTTACGGGATGTGCAGAGTGGCCACAGCTCAACCCTGCATCGTTATGATATTATGGGTTAGTTCATGCTTGGCACAGTTCACTGTTTAATGTAAAACACTGATTATTCCCCCTTAACCAGTGTCTGTGGGCTCTCAGGTTGGAAATGAAGTAGACGAGTACCGAAGAGCTGAGTGTACGAGTCATGTACCAGCGATCAGGGCCTTCTTTAAGGTAAAAGAAGGGAGGGATTGTGGGACAATATCGGCTTCAATTGTATTCAATCTAGAATAGACATAGAATTTTTTTGTATCTTTTAGGGATACAAAAGCTTGTCACTGTGGCCTTAAAGGGATAGTTCACCCAAATTTGTTTATTCTGTCACCCTTAAGTAGTTCCAAGCCTATATGAATTTCTTTCTTCCGTTGAACACAAAAGAAGATATTTGAAGGGTAACCAAACAGCGCATGGGCCCCATTAACTTCCATAGTATGGAAATGATTGGCTATTGACATTCTTCAAAATATCTTCTTTTGTGTTTAGAAATTCATACAGGGTTGAAACAACTTGAGGGTGAGGAAATTAAATTAAATCTCTTTAAAGGGGCATATTTATACCTTAATTTCTTGTAAAAGTTCATAGTAGTACTTTAAAGGTAATTTTTTTAAAATATATTACTATAAGGTACTAAAATGTACCTTTTAAGGGTAGATAAGTTACGGCGTGTTGTACCCATTAAAGATAGAATTTGTACACATTTTTTGCTTTATTCGGATATAGAGGTAATTCGATTTAGGTGACATAAATAGTCGTTCTTGTTTCGTTATCATGTGAGCATGCAGAGATCTTAAATTAGATTTTAATATAGAAGTCTTGTTTGACCGCATGTCTTGTCAGGATGGGTTATATTAAAAAAAAATAAGAAGATAAAGACATCTTTTGGTTACACTTTATTTTAAGATGAAAGTTACAGAGTAATATTAATGAACTACTTGCACTTCATATATAGTTAGTTACTTGTAGTTATGCATAATTGACTATAGTAAGTACATGTAGTAACGTGTAACTATGTCACCTTAAAACCCGCCTTTTCTCTATGGCTATCTTTGTCTTTCTAATGCTTCAGGAAGTTCACATCTTTCTTCCTGCGCACACTTTGGATGAAATCACAGAAGAGAGGATCTGTACTCTGGCCTATAGTGCTGCAGTGGTCACGAAGGGGCCGAGAGGGAGACCCGGCCGCCGGATGGAAGAAAGGCAGGCGATTGTGGTATGACACCACAATTTCTTACCACAAGGGGAAGACTTTTACAAATCCTGAATGATGAAGTATAGCCGGTCAGGCATTTCAACTCTATTAAAATCAGGAAAATGGTAAACAAATCAAACTCACTATTTCCAGGGCACTAATTACAAGCGAACCATCGCAGCTGCAGAGATCCAGAGAATCCAGAGAGATTCTTTCTGGGCACAAGCAGAGGTACGTAGTGAGTTTTTACATTTTTTATTTTCATTGTTGCCTACTATTCTTTACGCGGCTGATATCATCAATTATCAATATTATGATTTACACACACACACACACACACACACATTTATATAAATATATATATAAGTGTGCCACAAAAGTACATTTTGGTACCACACATTTTACATGTACTTGGCTATAAATTATACTTTACAGTTACAAAAACCAAAAAAATTATATAAAATGAAATAAAACAATTTTGCTGTATATAGATGGATAGATGGAAGATATAGATAGATAGATAGATAGATAGATAGATAGATAGATAGATAGATAGATAGATAGATAGATAGATAGATAGATATATAGATAGATAGATAGATGGATAGATGGATAGATGGATGGATGGATGTTTTTCCACTCACCTGTCTCGTCATCAATCACCTCGTTAGTCTTGTCAGATGTTCTTGTTCCCTCATTCATCCTCTGTGTAAATCTACCCTGTGTTTTCCTCAGCCATTGTCTGATCTCGTCTTTGGCATGTCCTGTTTACGTCAGTCTGAACATCTATGTGAAGTTGTATTGTTCCGCTCCTGAGTTCTGTATAAAAAAAATGCTGTCCCATTGTCTCCGTGCCTTCATCCTTGCATCACAACCGTGACACCCTCCTCTATTGACAGTCTACAGCACACAATTGCCATTTTCAAGCCCCAGAAAATAAGTAAAGACATTAGGAAAGTAATCCATGTGACTCCAGAGATTTAACCTCAGTTATGAAGCGCTGCAAGTGCTTTGTGTGCAAAAAAAAAAAAGTATTTTAGGCTAATTTTATTTACAAAATATTAATCTCCAACACACATTCACAAGAGCACCACAACACATGTTGTGTTGATGCGAGAACAGACATTGTTGAGTGAATGTGCGCTGTAGATTAATATTTTGTAAATAAAGTGGTTAATCATGTTTTTTGCACATGTGTCGCTTCATAAATTTGAGTTCAAATCACTGGAGTCACATGAATTACTTTAATTTGTGTTTTGAAGATGAGTGAATGACTTTTTGGATTGATATGAGAGTGAATAATTACTTACAGAATTTTCATTTTTGGGTGAGCTATATCTTTCATAAAATTAACTTGTGGTAACAAGTCCAAGGCTTATCCAAATTTTTCTCCAAAAGGGAAAAAAATGTTGTACACAATACAATAACAAACAGAGGTCGGTTTCTTACACTATTTGTTTTTACAGAGAGAAGAGGAGGAAAGGAAAAAGGAGGAACAGCGGAGGGCAGCAGAGGACAGGAGGCAGAGAGAGAGAGAACGAATGCTCCAGGAAAAGAGAGACGCGATGGAGAGAGAGAGGAGGTTGAATGAAAAAGAACAGAAAATAAAGGAGCAGAGGTCAGTCAAACAATCGCACGTATACATGCACAAAATGCCTGAACTTTTCAAATATTCTTTTTTTAATTTGACTGTTTTGTTTTTTATAGGAGAATCCAGGCCCAAATGGAGGCAGAGGCCCACAAACAAGAGAAATTAAAATGGGTATGATGAATATGTTCCTCTTTGTATTTCCATGCAAATGTTACTCTAGTTTATTTATATTATTTTATGTCACAGGAGCAGCAGGGAAGGGAGCGTGAAGAAGAGGAAATGAGAGCTAGATATTTCCGTTCTGAATCGGAGGAAAAATCAGCAGTGAGTTCTGTCAGTCAAGCTTAAACCTGCAGACCCTTAAATATGTAGCCTGTGAATTTCATGATGTGATGTAATACTGTTTATGGCCGGCAGGAAGCAGCAGCTTTAGTGTCTCAGCGTGTTGCAAACCCTAGAGAGTTTTTCAGACAACTGTCCTCCACAAGCCTCCACACAGCCTCCAGTCCCAGCTCATTAAATCCAGGTGAAGAGAACCGGCATGAGTTTCTGCCCACAAACAAATATATTGTGTCTTGAGAACTTCTTTTTAAAATTCAAATTAATTTGTTTGCATTTAACTGACAGCTTTGATCTAAAGATCAAAAGTTTTCAAATTGTGTATTAGCAATTATGAATTGACACTGAACAAAACATTTGCTCCATTTATTAATCTTGGTTAATGTTTCTGCAGTATGGCTAGACTGCTTTTTAAAAGTTTGTAGTCCATATTCTTTTAAAGAAAATATATTTATTTTAATACTTATATTCATCAATAATGCGTTAGTTTGGTGTCAATATTTTTTTAAATATTATTACAAAAGGTTAATACGTCAAATGAATGCTGTTCTTTTAAACTTTCTATACAACAAAGATCCTCATATATTGTATCAGGGTTTTTACAAAAAGCCACAAAACAATCTGTTTTCAACATTGATAATAATAATAAATGTTTCTCAAGAAGTGAATCATCATATCAGAATGATTTCTGGAGGATCATGTGACACTGAAAACTGGAGGAATGTTGCTGAAAATTCAGCTTTGATCACAGGAAAATATAAAATATATTTTATATAAGATATATATTTATATTTTTAATATATTTTAAAATATATTAAAATATAAATTTATTTTAAATTATAATATTTCACAATGTTGCAGTTTTACTGTCTTAACAATAATTGATTAAAAGCAATAAAATAACAAGCATTTAAATAAATGATATTCAATTTTAGTTCATGATGAATGCATTAACTAACAAACTAAAAATGTAAAGTGTTGCCAGTTATTATATATAGTAAAATCATAGTAATTAATTCACCGTTTTGAGTTTACAGATATTCTGCAAAACAAAAATAGAAACAGGTTGTTCGGTAACTGAATGTGCGTCACATTATATCTTGATGTGTTGACTGATTTGTAGATTATAATGACAGTTATCAAGTTTTGTGTTGCAACTGTACTTTTCATACTTTAGTGCTATTTGTTTTCGAAATCTCTTTCTTGCTTTTTGCAGTCAGGGGTCCCAATAGACGACTTCAGACGGACAGCATCTTCAGTTTCAATGAATCACCTTCTTCTACACCTGCATCTCCGTACAGATCACCATTGGTATCTCCTTACTTTCAGTCGACTTCCTTATCCCAGAACTCGACTCTTTTTAACAACTCTGCAGCTTCCTCATTGCAGAGTGGTGCAACAGGATCTATCAAAAGCCAGATCCACCTGTCTTCATCTAAGATAATGGAGCCATTTGCCGTTACTACCGCTGGCCCTGTGCCACGGCTCCGAACTCAACAACTTGATTCAACTGATGCAACTGAATCTGAAGTACAAAATCCCATTGGTGATATACTAGATAGCCTGGTCTTTTATCCACCACCACCAACTACTGAGCAGCTCAAAACAGATGAATCAGAGATGGTGGATGAGTTTCCTCCACCTCCCTCTGGTATTGAGAATACACTGGACCTGACTGAGACGCTTGTCGAACCTTTAGACAGCCTTATGTCATCATCGTGCCATTTGGTACCTGAACCCCCTGCCAGGCCACTTCCTGCTCTGCCTGCTGCCCCACTAATTCTGAAAGACCTGGAACCAGAGAGAAATTTAATTGCTCAGGCATCGGTTATATCCATGGTTGAGGAGGAAGAGAACGAGGAGGGGGAGGTTAAAGATGAAGGGAAGGATGTGACAGGGAGGGATGGAGAGAGAAGGATTCAGGAAGAAGGGAAGGGATATCTAAAAGAAGAGGTGAAACATATTGGAATATTGGAAGAAGGTGAGAGTGGAAAAGAACAAGATGGGAAGATAATGGAAGAATGTGAGAGTGGAAAAGACAAAGATGGGAAAATGTTGGAAGAACGTAAGAATGGAAAAGAGGACGATGGGGAAATGTTGGAAGAACCTGAGAGTAGAAAAGAGCAAGAAGGGAAAATGTTGGAAGAACATGTGAGTGGAAAAGAATACGATGGGAACATGTTGGAAGAATGTGAGAGTGGAAAAGCGCAAGAAGGGAAAATGTTGGAAGAACGTGTGAGTGGAAAAGAGGAAGAAGAGAAAATGTTGGAAGAATGTGAGAGTGGAAAAGAACAAGAAGGGAAAATGTTGGAAGAACCTGAGAGTGGAAAAGAGGAAGAAGAGAAAATGTTGGAAGAATGTGAGAGTGGAAAAGAACAAGAAGGGAAAATGTTGGAAGAACCTGAGAGTGGAAATGAACAAGAAGGGAAAATGTTGGAAGAACATAAGAGTGGAAAAGAGGAAGAAGGGAAAATGTTGGAAGTATGTGAGAGTGGAAAAGAACAAGAAGGGAAAATGTTGGAAGAACCTGTGAGTGGAAAAGAACAAGAAGGGGTGGAGGAAGAAGAGAGTGAAGAAATACAACATGCAAAAATTATGATAGAATGTGCATTGGAAAAAGAGCAATATATGGAAAAAATAGGAAAACATGAGGAAGATGGGGAAAGTGTGAAAGAATGCGGGAATGAAAAAATTATCGAAGAATATGAGCAAGAAGGAAAAATTGTGGATGTATTTGGCAATGAAAATGAACAATATGGAAAAAACATGGAAGTATTTGAGACTAAAAAATGTGGGGAAATGATGGAAGAATGTGGGCAAGAAAATGAGCAATATGCAAAACAATTAGATGTGAGGAAATGCAAAGAAGAATACAAAATTGCAAATGTTCAAGACTGGAAAATCATTGAAGAATGTGACAGTGAAAAAACACAAAATGCAAAAATAATGTTTGAACTTGTGATAGGAAAAGAGCAAGATGGGATAATTATGGAAACATTTGAAAGTAATAAAGGACAAGACAGGAAAAGCATGGACGTATTTGAGACTGAAAAAATACAATATGTGAAAAGGATGGAAGAATGCAGGCAAGAAAATGAGCAAGACAGGAACATTTCAGAAAAGTGTGAGAGCGAACACGAGAGTGAAATGGAACAAGGTGGGGAAATTGATGGAAAAATAGTGGAAGAACATGGAAGTGAAGCAAAACAAGATATGAAAAGTGAAAAAGAACAATATGGGACAAGCATGGAAGTATTTGAAACTGAAAAATCTGGGCAAGAAAATGCTCAAGATGGAAAAAGCTTAGAAATTTTTGAAAAAGAACATGACAATGAAAAAGAACAAGATGGGAAAATCGTAGTAAAATATTTAGATGGGAAAAGTCCAGAAGACCACATGAGTGAGAAAAAACAGGATTGCAAGAGTGAAAAAATACAAGATGGAGACATCGCAGAAGAACATGAAAGTGGCAAAGTATTTGAAACTGAAAAAATGCAATATGTAAAAATTATGGAAGAATGTGGACAAGAAAATGAGCAAAATGGAAAAGAAATTGAAAAACGCAAGGAAGATTATGAGAGTGAAAAAGTACAAGATTTGAAAATTATACACTCCCATGATGGTGAAGAACAAGATGGTAGAAGTTTAGAAGAAGAGGGTTGGGAAATTATGGAAAAGCTTGAGAGTGAAAAACTACAAAATGAAAAAATTATGTTAGAATATATGAGAGAAAAGGAGCAAGATTGTGAAATTGGGGAAAGGCATGAAGATAGAAAAAGTCTGGAAGAACACAAGAGTGAAAAAGATCAGGATTGGAAAATGACAGAAGACTGTGAGAGCAAAAAAATACAATATGGGAACATCATGGAAGAACATGACAGTAAAAAAGGACAAGATGAGATTATGGAAAAGCAACAGATCCAAGACAATGAACGCATGTCACATGTAGATGTAGAGAGAACCGTGAATGTGACCGTCCTCAAGAAGGAAGAATCATTTACTGAGATTATAAAGATGGATGAGGCCACAGTAGAAGGTTTTAAGCATGTGAAGAGTGAGAAGAACGAGATGAACACGCCTTTAATCCACACAGAAGAATCCAGTGCTGATATAATTTTCTCCCAGCATTCACCACTCTCCCCAGAATCCAATGCCACATCTATTCCTGAAAGTATTTCAACCACTCAAGATAAAAATGAGCCACAGATGAGCTCCTCACAACAAATACACTTACCAACTGTTCAGGTTGAGTCAGATCTGTCCAACCTGAGCATTCAAAGAGATTCAGATGACAAGAAAGAGAAGACGTTTGAATCTGTTGACTCTCAAACTTCTTCCAAAAACACGTCCGCTGAACGAGATCCTTGCATGGAAACAAACGTTACAGTGAAGGATGAACAGACTGATGCAGATAAGGTTAAAAAGGTTAAAATTGTGGACGACAGCAATGATTTGGCTGAAGGGATCAATATTGAGTGCAAGACATCACCTATATCTGAGAATCAAGCCAAGATTGGACAGTCGGATGAAGGGGAGGAGCTGGTACCTGTCAGTCATTGTCAGCCAGAGAATGATAATGGTGATAATAACAAGTAATGGACTGTATAGGTAGTTTTAACCAACATCTTAACACCAAATAGCTTACATTTTTGATGAAGAAAATAGGTCCAAAACTTAAGCTATTTACAGTATATCACCAAACTATGCATAGACTGAACACACATTAAATAAAAAAAGTGTTATTATTGAATAATTGATGTCTTATGTGAAGTACGTTAGTATTCAAAGGTTGGGTTCAGTAAGAATTTTTCTTTTTTTAAGAGACTACTTTCAAAAATACTAAAAAGTCTTACTGACCTACTCTAATTCTGTGAAATAATTATTAATAATATATATTTTTTATTATATAACTCTTTTTACTTTAGTGCAGTAAACTCAAAATGTGTTTCTGGGTTAAAGAGTTTTTTTGGGATCTTTTGTGACAAGTAACATTTTAGACGAGCTCATCACCTCTGATGCTACACAAATGTTTCAAAAAATTGTAAAAATGTAATTTGAAATTTAAAATTGTTTAAAGTACAAATATTTATGGCCCATACATTTTCTCAATTGATTATTTTTAGCTATATCTGTATTCTCAGTTTAGCAAGTCCTCTCATACTGAATTGTTGCTGATAAAAGTGATAAATTCTTATTATTATTATTATTATTTTAGTAACACTTTATTTCGATGGTCAACTTGAGGGACTATAGTAACTGTAAGTAACTTTGCAACTACATATCAACTAACTCTCATTAGAGTACCGTATTTTCCCGCATATAACCCGGAGACACAGATAATGGGGTTTTGTGTAAAAAATCTTTGGCATAACCCCCACCTTTATATAACCCGCACCCATAGATTTATTAACTTTTTTGTGTAAGTTCACATTTCGAATGTTGCTCGCATGACGTCATTATCCATAACTGTTCAGGCTCGGCACACAGTTCTTGTGCGTGAAATTCAAACAATAAGGAATTCAGAAAAAAGTCTGAATTTATAAAGTCAGAATCAGAACAAAAAGAAAAATCACTGTGCAGCAGCTCAACCCTTCAGAAGCGATTCTACAGGTGTTGATCATCGGATGAGATGAGAAGAGTACACTCTCATGGCAGCACAGCCAATCACGTCTTCTTGCATGATTGACAGGTCAGACAGCCTATCAGCGCCAGCTGTCAGAGTGATAGTAAAAGCGCCAGAGACAACAACCCTCACAAGAAAGAAAAGCAGAAAGAAAATACCGCAAAAAAACCCTTACGTCCTTAGGGACGTAACAAATATATTGAAATATTATTACATGTAAAAATAACACTTAACCCTAACCTAACAGTCTAGTACAGTTTACTAATTCTCTAATAAGAGTTAGTTACTAACGACATAAAGTTCCAAAGTCACTTCAAATTAGTAGAATGTCGAAAGCGGACCATCGAATAAAGTGTAACCTTTTTTTGCAACTGCAGATACCTAAAGCATTGTATTACTCATCAGCTGGATCCAACCAATGACATCGGAGATGTTGAAGAGGCTATATCACTCATAGTCAGAGACACAGATGTGAAGCAGAACTTCAAGTGTGATTCTGCTCCTGATCAAGAGAATGAAGACAACACACAGATTTCTTCAGAAATGCAAAACCACCATCACCACAGAAACACCCCGTGGCACGAGGAATGATAAGACAGGCCAATGATAATTGATAGGTGTGAATTGTTACCACAGAACAGATCATTCCATTAAAGAATGCAATGATTCTGGTTTTGATTGGCAGCAATTATGAAACCTCGGGGAGTGGTAGGATAATTCAGGAGTAATTGCAGATTTGTTGTCATTTCACCTCGGGTAGGTTTTATTTTGTATCTCAAATGAAGTCCTAAAATATGAAATAACAGCAAATAATTTCCCCAATTTAGAGATTTAGAGAAAACATCATCATGATAATTATGTTCTTAAAAGTGCTCTTGCTGGAAGGAAATATCACACTGTAATTTTCTACCGACTTTGTATAAACACCTTAGATTAATCTTGTGTCAAAAGAAGAAAAGACTTTCGCTATGACTCACGCACGGCAAAGGATTTTGAGATAATTAAGCCGTCAATCTGAAACGGATGGACAGATCCCTTGGCTGTCAGACTGCTGAACTCTTTTTAATCTTAATGTTAAATGTTTTAATTGTACTGTTTTCGAAATTTCGTCTGGGCACACAAATTACAATAAAAACCTGTCTGTCTATGTCTATGTCTATGTCTATGTCAGAGAGGTGACATGTTTATCAGGTACATTGAGTAAATGCTTTAACTCTGACATCAGTATCCTTACTTTTCTTCACATCGTACATTCCCCTGTAAAAATATTACATATCAGTTATTGCGAAAAAAAAATGTTTTAATTAATTTACATAAAACAGGTTAGTGCTGAAAAAATATATTGCTCATTGTTAGTTTATGTTAGTTAACTAAAGTTAGCAAATGAAACCTTCTTGTAAACTGGTATTGTAAATTATAATTGTAAAATAGTACATTTGTCAGCATTTAGAAGAGATAACCAATAAGCTTACACACATGAGCCACACAAATATTTTAAGTATGATGTAATATGTACCCAGCAAAGAAAGTTTTGTTAATGTTCATATTAAGTAATGAAAAAAAAAAAAAAAAAAAATATATATATATATATATATATATATATAAAATATATTTATATTATTATTTTTATTTTTTTTTTAACTACACCATTTCTTTTAAAAGGTGGCCAGTCACCACCAGCATTTATGATATTTTTTTTAATGATAAAGAAGACAAATCACATTTATTAAACATAATGAAGCATAGAAGGAACACAACACACGATAAATGAGAACAGACACAGACTAAGACCACAGACTAAATGCACAGAGGTTGGTTAGGGAAAAGGGGTCAGTTGACGAGACTGATAAGGTACTAATTAGTGAAGACATAGGTGATACAGATGACATGAGGAGCGAACAATGGGGAGCTAGCCGGTAAATATGACAACCACGAAGACAGGGATGACAGAACCGTGACAGGATCTGGGCTGGCACTATGTTGCTGTCTGGGGTGTAAGTTTTATTAAAAAACAATGTTTTGAGCAAACAGCTGAGAAAAGCTGGTTTGATTGGTCTGGATTGGACTCAAAATGTCAGGGTACAGGAAGGATGCGAGGACCCAATTGCAAGAAATTAATAACAGAAAACAAAACCACCCAGGGGGGGGGGGGGGGGGGGGGACTTTGGAACAGACAAGGACTAGACTAGGATTCACTAGAAAGCGACTAGGATTCAACAAGGACTCAACTAGACTAAAACTAAGACTTGACAAGACACACGACAGAAGACAATGAAGCAGCACAGAACAGCGAACACAATGGGATTATAAAGAGAGCACATGGGGAAGTTAACGAGGGAAGGCAGCTGGGGCAAATCAAACTAATGACAATGAAACGAGACATGAACGCAGCCAATGCACATCCCTGCGTGTTAACATTAAACAAAGACGACGCGCAGCTGGTGACTAGCCAAACTGTGCGTGACACAAAACGATCAATTTAGAGATTTTGTGCCGCGGATGATCAAAACATAGATGGAGTAAATAGAGTCCCTCAACACACTTTAATGCTTGCACAGTCCTATAGCTCCTTTTGGGTTGACAATTCATGCAGTAACATTAGGCAGTTTTGATTTATATACTGTTTAATGTTGGTGATTGTGCTATTTTACAAATGCCTCTGAGAGAAAATATAGGCAACTTTGTGTCAAAATTTGATTGATGACCCCTCATAAAAATCCACCCTCCTCCCCACTCCTCCATCTGGACTGGATAAATGTTTTTCCTTCCCCACTATTCCAAACTAGAGGGTTATCTATCCCCCGCTCCAAACAGCTCTGCCACAAAATCACGAGAGAACTAGACTGAAATGACAGAATCGGGGCAAGTCGTCACACTTTTTACTATATTAATCTCTGCATAAAACATAATTTAAAGGATTGACTTTGATATTTTTTAACATTTCCACCCTAATTTCCCTCGTTTATTGCAGTTAATGTGGACCGGAACCCCCCACAATAGGTGAAAATTTGTGAAGTCAGATCAGCCAATCAGCTCACGGGATACATCCACTTGTGGTCTCATTGGTCGATCTCGCGCCGGGAACCAATCACGTGTCTTGTCTGAGTGCCCGTGGGTGCATACAAAGTCTCTGAGAGAGTTTCTCTTTTTGTCTGGCATCCTGGAAAACCGTTTCTCTCGCATCAACCATGCTGCTTTCCGCAATACAGTTACCGATATGACGTATTTTTGATTTTTTTGTGTGATAAATGCACTGAGGCTGCGAAACTTGAACCACGAAGTGGTAAGGGATTACTGTATATACAGTAATACCTCGGTTTACGAGTGACTTAGTATACCAGCAAATCGGTGTACGAGCATGGAAAGTAAAAAAAAATTCCCTCGCCCACGCGCATTTTTGTGTGGAAAAGATCTAACGGAAGGAAGAAGGAAGAGGAAACTGTCTGGTTATTAAAAGAAGCAACGCTACAATGTAGTGAAATATACGTACAGTACAGCATATAAAAAGAAGGTACAAAATTCTCCCCCCCCCCCCCCCCCCTCATCTCCATAACGCCAGCAGTGACAGGTAAATTGTCAAGTATTTTTTGAGTTTAATTGTCAGTTATTAATTCGTATTTATATGAGATCTTAATGGTTATAATTTTAAATGTAATTAATAGATTAAAACCCCAAAAATATTTAAAATGCATGGGCATTTATGGTCATTTGGAACGAATCGATTGATTTTTAGTGCATTTTTATGACGAAAATTGTTTTGGTGTACGAGAATATTGGGTTACGAGCTCGCTCTTGGAACAAATTAAACTCGTATACAACATAATCATATAACATTCAAAGGTAACACACTACCAACCAAGTTTTTCTATAATCATTTCTAGAAAATTTTAAGACATGTGACAACATGCAACAATTAAAATTGTTACAACTTCCTTGAATAGGCATTTATGAAAAACAGCATCAGTTCAACTCGAGACAAAAGATGCATTTGAATTAATTTGGACTTTTGATTTAAAAACATGATAGCCAGCCCTAGTCACCCCTTACCTTACCCTAAAAAATCTAAATGATCTAATCAGGTATATATAGATAGCTTTTTTTTTCTGTGTGCTTAAATAAATTATTTATATTATTAATTATCATAACTATTAAGGTTATTCATGCTACGTTTAGCTAAAGTACAAGCAATCTCAGAGTAGAAAAAGACGTTACCGTTGTGACATGTGGGGTTGGCCACACCTCTGGCTGCTATGTTTGATGAGACCTGGCTGGGCGAGATCCATGTCTGCAATCAAGTCATTGCTGCATTCAAAATGAATCTGACATTAAGCACATTCCCATCCTTAAGGACAAATGCTGCTAATTTATAAGCAGACAAGAAAGTTTAGTTTGAACAACAACAACAACAAAAAAGTCAAGGTGACAGATTCAAGACAGACTGATGTTGCTTTACACTAAAGATTTGTTGAGGAAATGAAATACTAATTGACTATCGGTTAGAAGTGAATGAAAAATTAAATTGTTGTAGCAAAATTAAACTCTAGTTAAATCTACAGTGCAAACCAGTTGTTAACAAAGACTAAAAAACATTTAAAAAAACTATTTTGTTACTTGACATAAAAAAGTTTTGTTTTTCTTTGTTGAAATTAGCCTTTCAAAAAGGTCAGAAAGATTTCTTTTTATGTAAGAATTTTAAAAATTATGGTTATGTTTTTTGAGCACCAGATGTCTGAAGGATCATCTGAATACATGAGAATTCAGCTCTACCTGTCAGGGTTCTGCCACATTCGGTCTAGTCATTTCTTGGTTTTGTGGCAGAGCTCTGGCACTACCCCAATGTCTTGTGTTTAATGTGTGTGCGCGCTGCTTCGCTGCTTCGTTAGTTTGATTTTCTTCCAGCTCTGTTTCTCTCTATTGCCTTCCTCCTGTGTATTTAGTCTCCTCATGTCTGCCGTCCTGTGTCGCTTCATTGTCATTACTACCTGTCAGTCAGTCGAGTCAAGTCTTGTGGTGCTTCTAGTCAGTCAAGTCATGTTATGTTTTCCCTCACTCGGGGAGGTTTATGTTTGAGTTTTGTTTTATTTTTGAATAAAACCCTGTCCTTCCTGCAATTGAGTCCTCGCTTTCTCCTCAACCCTGACACTACCGTTACAAGACAAAATTTAAATATAATCAAATAATAATTATATGTTAGATACAAATAATATAAAGAATATGTTCTTAAAAATGTCCAGAAAAATGAGCTTACATCACAGCTCATGTTTGTTAGATATTTGTTTTATGTTTATTATCAGTTCTTGCTCAAGAAGAAGACAGCTTTATGGCAGTTTCTGCCATACATCAAAAATGTAGAGACGCTAATGCTCTTAATGCAAATGTACTCTACTATAGCCTTAAACTTGAATTGTAACATTTTTGAAATGTCAGTGACAGGAAAGGCAGTGTCAAACGCATAAATAAAAAGGCCTTGTATAACACGCAGTCCTTTGTGGTAATACAAAAAAAAATGTAATTCTTAAAATTGAGCTCGGCATGTAGCAAATACTGTGTGGTATCATTTTTCTCTTTGAAACTTATTTATGAAACAAACAGAAAGATCAAACTGGATGAGTCACCTGGAAATAAGTTGGTTGGCAACCATAAACAACCTAAAGTCGGGTGAACAAGCTGCTTAGATGAAAAAATATGTATTGTAATTATTATTATTAATGAATCAGTGTTGTCAAGAAATCAAGCAGCTGTGCTAAAACATAGCAAAACTTAATATCAATTGCTCTAATAAGACATTACATACGAATGCACACTGTCATAAAAAACTATTTCAATCATCACATTTTTTTTTTATTTATAATATTATTTGGCAAGGACACATTCAATTAAATAAAAGTGACATTAAAGTGACATTTATATTGTTTAAATAATGTATCACAGTTTCCCAAAAAAAAAAACATTAAGCAAAAAAAAAAGTGTTGATTTGATGAAAATTGTTAATTGATAATAATAATAATAATAAATGTTTCTGGTGCAGCAAATCAGCATATTAGGATTATTTTTTGATGTCTGAAGACGCTGAAAATGTATTTAATACTATGAAACAATTCTGTGCTAAAAAAACATGTACGGGTGTGTTCCTGGAGCAATGAAATTAACTTGACAAACAAGTTTATCAATTCCATAATACACATTGCAAAATGCACTTGCCCATAAGTCTTTTACTTGAGGTGGTTCTTATTTTTTAGCTTGTGTTGTAATGTAATCCAACATCGACTAAGTCATTTATCATTTTTTGTAACCGATCACGGTTCTCTCTCATCTCTTTCATGCAGCAGATACCATGGGAACTGAGAAAGATGATCAATCACTGGAGGCCTTTCAATGATTTACTCACAATTATTCTCAAATGTGCACAATACTGCAATATACTGTATGCGAGTAGCACATGTTCAGAACTGTCCACAAATGCACTTGACAGCCTGCAATGGGGTCTAAAAGTCTCAGAAAAGTTTTAAAGGGATAGTTCAACAAAAAAAATGAAAATTCTCTCATCATTTACTCACCCTTGAGCAGTAAGCAAAGATATCAAACATTAAGCAGACAGTCTACTAATACTCTAATTAGAGTTAGTTGACATGTAGGTGCTTGTAGTTAGAAGAAAGTCCAAAGTGGATCGTCAAAATAAAGTGTAGCCTCAATATGGTAGTGTAACAATTCTTTGTTCAGGAAGGAAGGAGGATCCTTCATATTCCTTCCTGTAATAAAACATAAGTATACAGAATTAAAGTACTGGCGGCAGCCCCTCAAGGACAACTGCCGTCCGCATGAACACACAAGCACAACATAAAACCCAGGCCTAGTCCTCTCTCGTCCTTCACTGTCATCGTTCCTCCTTTTATGCCTCCACTCCTCTGTGAGATAGAGACCAGTGGCTCACATGCAGCGCTCATTCTCAATCACGCCACCGGCTCTCGTGACGCTCTCACGTCTCTCAACATCGCCTTGCTTGTCCCTCGACCCCACCTTCTCATCCCTCTACCTCGCCTTCCTCGCCACAGGTAGAGAATGTTATTGTAATGCAGTTTGTTGTTATGGAAGGAGGAGATGGGAACCGCCGAATATTTAACAGATTAACAAAATAAACACAAAATAAACGTAAAGGCACCTGACGAAAACGCATATAAAATAAAACATAAAGTAAAGTCCTGTCCTTTTATGCTTCTGTTCCTCCAGTGTGGGTGTGGATTATCAATCATACCACTGACCTCGCTCTGTTCTCACAGTGATCATCAGGTTTGGTTCATGTCAGCTTTAGTGCTACTGTCATAGTCATACTGCAAAATCTGGGTCTGGAAGTAAAAACTTCCAAAACTTCCAGTCTGCCTTATTTCATTTTATTTTTTTAAATAATCTTTTAACAGTGGAATTCGTGGGGAAAAACTACATAATGCGGTACAGAAAATTCCACCAATCAGATAGCCGGAAAAAGCAAAATGTGCCAAATGAGCTCTTTATGTCATGAAACCGGAGGAGACTGGATTCAAGTGCGAAAAGTAGTTTATTGTAAATGATAAGTAAACGGATAAATGTCCAGGAACTGACGGCGCAGAGACTCAATGGGCTTGTAGATAGTGACGTGAAGAGGTGACATCCAAGTGCGCGGCGTGGAGGTGAACAAGGAACACGGGAACCGGGAACACACAACGACACGCTGACGGCAGACACTGGAACAGGAATTCACAAACACTGGAGCTGGAGACAACGGACTCGAGGGGAACACACTGCAGAACAACGACTCGACATGATGGTGAGGGAAGAGGTGAACTAAATAGGCAGAGGGAGATGGGGGATCAAGTGTGTGCGATGATGGTGGCGGTGATCAGTGACCACGCCTCCCACATTCATCTCACAATCATACACAGTCAATCCTAAGAGACAATGAATTCGCAAACCGTGACAGTACCCCCCCCCCCCCTTAGGAGCGTCTCTCGACGCTCCCAGAGGCACTTACCTGTCGATTGTAGTCATCGATGAGGGAGTGATCCAATATGTCTCTGGCAGGTACCCAACTTCTCTCCTCCGGGCCGTAACCTTCCCAGTCCACCAAGTACTGGAATCCGCGTCCCCTCCTCCTTGAATCCAGAATACGGTTTACCGAATAAGTGGGTTCCCCGTCTACGAGACGCGGCGGTGGAGGAACCGGGGTGGGCGGATTAATGCGAGAACGAAAAACGGGCTTAATTTTGGAAACATGAAAGGCGGCATGAATCCTCCCGTACGCGGGAGGTAGTTTGAGGCGGACTGTCACCGGACTAATGATCTTGGTGACAGGGAACGGGCCAATGAATTTGGGAGCAAGTTTATTACACACGGAGCGGAGAGGAATATCTTTGGAAGAAAGCCACACTTTTTGACCCACGACGTAGACGGGAGGCTTCGACCGGTGGCGATCGGCCTGGGCCTTGGTGCGCGCTCCCACTTGTAGCAGAGTCTCGCGGGCTCTACTCCAAGTGCGACGGCACCTCTGGATGAATGCGTGAGCGGAGGGGACCGCGACTTCGGATTCCAGACTGGGAAAAACAGGTGGCTGGTACCCTAGGCTACACTCAAACGGCGAAAGGCCCGTGGATGATGCTGGTAACGAGTTATGTGCGTACTCAACCCACGGGAGTTGTTGGCTCCAGGAAGCCGGATTCTGTGACACCGTACACCGTAAACATCTCTCGAGGTCTTGGTTAGCTCGTTCGGTCTGGCCGTTGCTTTGGGGATGGGAACCCGAAGACAGGCTTACAGTCGCCCCCAGTAACTTACAAAACTCTTTCCAGAATTTGGATATAAATTGGGGCCCTCTGTCAGAGACCACGTCTGTCGGGAGGCCATGAATACGAAAGACGTGTTCAATGACAGATGCCGCTGTCTCCTTAGCGGATGGTAACTATGGTAAGGGTATGAAATGTGCTGCCTTCGAGAACCGGTCCACTATGGTTAAAACAACCGTGTTCCCCTGGGAGGGTGGGAGGGCGGTGACGAAATCTAGCGCGATGTGGGACCAGGGTCTCGAAGGCACCGACAGCGGCTGAAGCAACCCATCTGGTGAACGATTGGAAGTCTTACCCTGGGCACAGTCGGAACAAGCCAAAACAAAATCTCGGATGTCACAGGCCATCTTAGGCCACCAGAATCGTTGTTTTACTAAGAAGTTAGTGCGACTGATTCCTGGATGACAAGCTATTTTGGAGCAGTGACCCCATCGGATGACCTCGGATCTGACTTCCTCCGGCACAAATAATCGACCCGGTGGACCCCCGGGCGGAGGCGTTACCCCATCTAAGGCCGATTTGACCTTCGCTTCGATCTCCCACACGAGTGAGGAAACAATGAGTCTCTCAGGAAAAATACACTCAGGAGTATACGGGCGCTCGGAAAAATCAAAAATGCGTGATAAGGCATCGGGCTTGTTGTTTTTGGACCCCGGCCTGTAAGATAGCAAAAAGTCAAAGCGTCCGAAAAAAAGGGCCCACAGCGCCTGCCTGGAGTTGAGTCTTTTGGCGGTTCTAATGTACTCTAAGTTCTTGTGATCGGTCCAAACTAGAAAGGGCACCCCTGACCCCTCTAACCAGTGACGCCACTCCTCCAACGCTAGCTTGACTGCCAACAACTCTCGGTTACCAATATCATAATTGCGTTCGGCTGGGGACAGACGGTGGGAAAAAAACGCGCAAGGGTGCATCTTATCGTCTGAGGGAGAGCGCTGGGAGAGAACCGCACCTACCCCCACCTCTGAAGCGTCGACCTCCACCACAAACTGACGTGTGGGATCAGGGGCAATCAGAATGGGAGCCGAAACGAAGCGGCTCTTAAGTTTGGAGAACGCCGCTTCGGCGGCGTTGCACCACCTGAATGTCGTTCTGGGGGAGGTCAAGGCTGTCAGAGGAGCGGCTAGTTGGCTGAAGTTGCGGATGAAACGTCGGTAGAAGTTGGCGAACCCCAGGAATCTCAACAGGGCCTTGCGAGAGTCCGGGGTTGGCCACTCCACCACAGCCTTAACCTTGTCGGGATCCATGCACACTCCCTCCGACGAGATGATATACCCTAGAAAAGGAACAGACTGTGCATGAAAAACGCATTTCTCCGCCTTGACAAAAAGACCATTCTGTAGTAACCGTTGGAGCACTCGCCGGACGTGTTGAACATGTTCCTGGAGAGACGAGGAAAAAATCAGTATGTCATCCAGGTAAACATACGTGAACTGATCTATCATGTCTCTCAACACGTCATTGACGAGTGCTTGGAAGACAGCTGGGGAGTTGGACAGCCCAAAAGGCATGACCAAGTATTCAAAGTGGCCCCTGGGGGTATTAAATGCTGTCTTCCATTCATCCCGCTCTCTTTTGCGGACCAAATGATAAGCATTCCTTAAATCCAATTTCGTGAAGATAGACGCTCCCTGCAACCTCTCGAAGACTGAAGACATTAGTGGTAGAGGATAGGTATTCTTTACCGTGATGTTGTTCAACCCTCGGTAGTCAATACAAGGCCGCAGAGACCCGTCCTTCTTCCCCACAAAAAAGAATCCCGCCCCCGCTGGAGAAGAAGAGGGGCGGATGAACCCGGTAGCCAAAGAATCAGAAATATATTTCTCCATGGCCTCCCTCTCCGGAATGGAAAGAGAGTATAACTTGCCCTTAGGCGGAGACATACCTGGCAGAATATCTATCGCACAGTCATAGGGACGGTGCGGAGGAAGAGAAGCAGCCCGAGACTTACTGAACACTTCCTTCAGGTCGAGGTACTCTGGGGGCACGTTAGACAAATTCATCGGCTCCTCCTGCAACACAGAACTAGACACAGACGAACGTGCAGACACGAGACAAGAGGCATGACACTGATCACCCAGTTAAGAATGCTATTGTGTCCCCAGTCAACCCTGGGGTTATGCTTGATTAGCCAGGGATGACCGAGGACGATGGGAACCGAGGGACAGTCCGTGATAAAAAAAAGTCTATGGTCTCTCTGTGGTTACCTGCTGTGATGAGTGTGAGGGAAATGGTTCTGAGAGCAATGTCCGGAAGGCTTTGGCCGCCTAGGGCGTTGACGGCAATGGAATGGGTGAGGTGCTTAGTGGTGATCCTGTGTTGATGTGCGAAGGAATGATCCATGAGATTGCCCTCAGCCCCGGAGTCCAGTAGTGCATAACAGTGATGAGATTCGTTGGCCCATTGTAGTCTTACCGGGAGGAGAGTCGAAGAGGAGGTCCGGTTAATGGTGACTGCGCCCGTCAGTAGCCCCCTCCTTACTGGCGGGCGCGTGCTTTTACCGGACATTGGAGGATGAAATGCCCCTCGCCAGCACAGTAAATACATAATCCAAGGGCTCGGCGGTGTTCTCTCTCCTCCCGGGAAAGCCGAGCTCGACCAACCTGCATGGGCTCATGATCGGACGAGGGACTGACCGTGCCAGGATGTTGTGGTGGAACTACCGAGGGGGATCCTGGACCTACTGCTGGGGTGGAGCGAAACTTGCTTCGTTCCAAGCGAGCGTCTACACGAAGCGCCAGCTCGATGAGACCATTCAGTTGTGTGGGTATATCTCTCGTTGGACACGGTCAGCCAGCCCATGCAGGAACCTGTCCCACTGCGCCTCCTCGTTCCACTTGCAGTCGGCCGCGAGTGTGCGAAACTCGATGGCGTAGTCGGAGACCGACCGATCTCCCTGTTTGAGATCGGATAACCTGCGCGCTGCCTCGCGGCCGACTGCCGACCGGTCGAAAACTCTCTTCATCTCCTCCGCGAAGGCCTGGAACGAGGAGCAGCAGGTGTGTGCGATGATGGTGGCGGTGATCAGTGACCACGCCTCCCACATTCATCTCACAATCATACACAGTCAATCCTAAGAGACAATGAATTCGCGAACCGTGACACTTTAGCTCGACCCACTCCCATAAGGCACTGTTAATGCAACAATTAATCACAATTAATGCAACAACACGAGGTAAAACCGCTGTAAATGACTTATTTATATGATCTGTACAGAGTTATAACTGTGTTATAGTATGCTGTTCTCTAAAAGTGTATGGCCCTTTAAGAACGTCATTACCCCCTGGGTGCTGGGCTGAGAACACACGTGAGCCTCATTAGTATGCAATGTGTCGTGTTGCAACTAAACCGAGCGACGCTGAGAGAATGAACGAGTTAAGGGGTGATAAAGGGGTTGGAACTGCGGAAATGTGTTAAAATACATGTGAAGATGCTGAGCATTAGGACTTTTCCACACAAAAATGCGCATGGGTGAGGGAACTACATGTCAACTAGTATAAATACACACTAGTTGACATGCAGTTGCTTATAGTTATATATATATATAACATTGCAAACAACATAATCAAATAAGAAATGATTATATATATATATATATATATATATATATATATAAAATGTTGTTTGCAATGCTATTTAAACATTTTTATAAGCCATAAATCAAACCAACCAGAACTACAATCTCATGAAACATTGCAAACAACATAATCAAATAAGAAATGATTATATATATATATATATATATATATATATATATATATATATATATATATATATATATATATATATATATATATATATATATATATATTATGTTGTTTTATGAGATTGTAATTCTGGTTGGTTTGATTTATGGCTTATAAAAAATTTTTTTAACTAAGGCTTTTTTTAAAATCCCAATGGGAGCAATGAAGGAAAAAAAAGTGGGCAGGCATTGTTAAACTCTCTTGATTGTTGAACTCTAGCAAAATGACATACCAAATGACGTCAAAAAGTCATCAGAAATTCATGTTTTCTATTCAGCTTTTCACTCAAATTATTATATGCTAATATAATTTGAACTAGATCTCTGAAATAAAAACATGGACTTTTTGACCCCACTGTTGGTTATGTATATTTAAAGAGCATATATTTGTATTTATTATACATTTTTCAACACTAGAAATGTTGTTACTGCACAATGGTTTTTGAATTTTACTTACTTTCCAATAAAGATTTCTCTGCAATCTTCAAGCAAATATTTCTTAGAACAAGGGTTCTAAATATGATGTGTCAGATAATTCATGTGATTGATCTGACTATATGTGTAGAATTTTAGATGGATACTTCTCAAAACAATACGTGAAATGAATCAGTTTTCTGAGTCATTGTGTCAGCTATTCATATGACTGATACAAGAATTGAATCACAGCAAAAGTCAGTGCAAACATTACAATGTTTATTTAGATATCGTATTTAGTGCAAACATTAATTTAGAAATAATATTTAATAGGTAAATATTGCTGTGGAGAATAATAGAATTCAAGAAAACATTCACCACAAAAACGGTAATGTTTATGCAGGTGTAAATAGCATTCTAAAATTCATGAGTATTTGTGCTTTGAAAATATATCTTTCAATACATCTGAAAAGCGAAACTGATGATAGCATATCTGAAATGCTTTGGACACCCACGTCATTTACAAAAACCGATCAGATAATTATTTTAAACTTGTGACTTGTTTCTTGGAGGGTGAAGTGCATGGCATATGCTTGTCTCATGTATATTAATCGGACTATGTAAATACTATTAAAAAAACTTTACAGTTTTGAAAATAGTTTGTGATGCACTGAGCCAGACAAATCATTTACAAGTAATTTTATTTATTAAAGTCCATGAGGAACACGTTCAAATGATCTGTCCTGTAGCTCAAACTCAAATGTGGCACATGCAAGGTCATTAGAATGTCAATGTGTTTCTTGAATGCAATGCAAGTCACTTTGGATAAAAGCGTCTACCAAATGCATAAATGTAAATTAGCACGAGAGGAGGCCTATAGCCAACTCACCCATGCTCCTCGACAGTTTTCTGCATCCCTCCACCACCACCACTCCTCACTCTCGGCTTGTTACTCTCCCAGCCAGGGATATGAGTGGAGTATTTTGGGTTAGGGCCAAAATCCCAGGTCACACATAGCTTTCCTGTAGCTCAAACAGTAGAGTATTGGTGCTTGCAAAGGCAATGCCATGGGTTCGATTCCCAGGGAAAGCAAGAACTGATTAGAATGTCAATGTGTGCCTTGAATGCAATATAAGTCGCTTTGGATTAAAAGCATGAATGTAAATACTGTTACTTGTCAGTCCTGTCTTCTGTTTACTTCCTGGTTCCTCACAGATTTTTCCAGCCACCTGTCTTGTCATCATCACTTCATTAATCTTATCAGCTGTGTCCTATCATCTAATCTCCTCAGTATATCTTCCCTGTGTTTCCTCCTGTCTTGGTCCGTTCTTATTTATTGTGTGTATCCTGTTTTACATTTATTCATTTAGCAGATGTTTTTATCCAAAGCAACTTACAACTTGAGGAATACAGAAGCAATTCATCTTGAAGAGGGAAAAGTGACAGATCAGTGACATATTTGTGTGTATTTAGGGCCCAAGCTGTGAAATGGTAAAGTTTTCAACGCTTCAGGGACTTTTGGGGCCCTTAATATCCTCAGAAAATTGCACTTATGTCGGAATCTGGGCCAGGCCAAAGCTAGTACATGGGTATGGGGGAATAAATAAATAAATATAACCGGTTCATGTGCACACTGACAAAATAGTTTTATACAATTTATAAATATTTAATTTTATGCATAGAATTATAAGGTATAAAATGATTAAAAGTCCTTATGATAAATATTTGACTTAATTTTGAACTGTAATGATAACTTTACGCCCTTTTGAAATGATCCTATGTGACATTCTATGACATGAAATCCATCTAAAATCTCATGAATGTGTTTATCGTGGTTCACTGTAAAAGTGGCATATTCAAACGACTTTAAAATAGTGTATATTTACCTACTGTAAATAAATATTGCATATGCATATTGCACGTCATGCAGTTGCCCTAAAACCCTTCATGAAAACTGGATATTCTTCCTCTTGTATACATTCCAATTGCGAGCTAAAGCATGCAAAAGACAAAATTGGCCATCATAAAAAGTGCAAAAAGCTTAAATGTCCTTATGCAAGGATACATGACGTGTTTTTGAGAGATGCAAATACATGAGGAATGTGAGTTGTCCAAAAAATGTTTTGAAATGGACAAGAAATACGTGGAAACTTGTGTTTCGGAAAAAGATGTCAGGAAACAGTTGAATGATTTACTGTCAATCATTTCATTCTCACATAGTTGGAAACCATGATCTAAGAAAGAAATGAGGAAATTATCTTTTTTATTTTTTATGTTCCTTAACTAAGTGTTCTACTAAGGAATCTAGTGTTAGATTGGTTACACTTTATTTTACAGTACACTACAGTTGGTTACACTTTATTTTAAGGTGACGGTTAAATTGTTCCTACTTACGGTTAGAGTTTGATTTATGGTTAGTTACTAATTATGTGTTAGTAAATGATGTATAATTTACTGTTACATCTATATAGTGTATCATTTAAAACATAAAGCTCATCTGTGACATGTTTTGCTTAAAAAGTGTACTCGTGTGCTATAGATCTCATAGTGAATGACACATGGTTTCTATCACATTCTTATCATATTAATTGTGCATTTGGAGCAAAATACTTCCCGGAGCCACTGCATGCGTTTATCGAGTTTCCAGCAAGCAATGTTTCAATAAGAAAATAAAACAGGTTTTTCAAGACAAGAAAATTGTTGTATTATTGTAGCGCATACTCAAAAATATTTGGTTGTATAAGTGTGGACACGCACAGAGAAAAAGACAAAAAGACACAAGTAGTCTGTGCTAAAGACATGCCAACACGATCGCGCTTCTTTACAAATGAACGCTTTTAAACATGATGAATGGACTCGTTTTAACACTTTTTTTCAGCATGCCACTTCTAGAGATGTTGACAACTATGTCTCCCAAGAGCGTTAACAATGCAACGATAGTCGAGACTTACACAATTCCATTCCTAGCTGTCTGTGTTTCTATTCAAATACATATGGCATATTTTCTGCTCAGGTCACTATTAAAGATGAAAACAGAAGAACAGGTTCTATTTGTGGTGTTTTTTTTCTTTTTGTTTGCAAGGGAGAAAAGCACTCCCAAGTGCAAACAGAAA
Organism: Rhodeus uyekii; assembly: GCA_037043235.1. Taxonomy (NCBI): domain Eukaryota; kingdom Metazoa; phylum Chordata; class Actinopteri; order Cypriniformes; family Acheilognathidae; genus Rhodeus; species Rhodeus uyekii. The sequence continues at coordinate 909,139 of JAWRVZ010000155.1, read as the reverse complement.
ATGAAGCCGCAGGACTAGACGATGGCCAGTGACTAAGTTTAAGTCTGGCATAAACCACAAGATGTTCTATCTGTCCAACAAAACTGTATTGTCTAGCAATAACAATTACTTCTTCTTCTTTCAGACTACAGTGAGATCTAAAGGAGACGCTTGCTTAAGTCTCACGCTTATATTTTTCCTCTGACAAAAAGCCCCCGGTAATCTCGCACGAGATCCTAAAGGGGTAGTTCACACAAAAATGAAAACGTCCTCTTTACTCATCCTAATGTCATTGTAGACGCACAAAAAATATGTTGAAGATCAGTGGGGTCAAAAAAACATTGGACACCATTGACTTTTTTCAGAATTTTTATTTAATATCTTCAATAATGTTGCAAACTATGCTAACATAGTGTCTATTTTTTTATTTTACTAGACTAAATGAGATATGCCTGAGAAATATGTCCAGAGCTGTATATGGAAAAGCGACATCTGAGCAAGAACAGATAAAACTGATCAATGTTCATATGAAAAGCATTTTATATAATTAAAAAAAAGTATTTTAAGGTTGACTACAGCATGCAAATCTAACTTAGAACGAATGTCAATTTTATTGATTTAAAACTGCTCATTACTGTGGAATGTAATGCCATTCAAACTTGGATAATGTCAGGGTGGGGACGTCATTTCATATGAAGTTAAAAAGAAAATGTAATTAGGGACAATATATTAACGTAATATTCTCAGAGTAATTATCAGTGATATTTATACTCAAGTTGGCATCTGTCTTCAGAACAGGAAGAACCTGTCCAACTTCACATTCCAAGCAGGAAGACGGTTGAATATACATCTCAGCGCTAAGAGGCCATGATTTCATTCAGGTGTAGAGAAACGGCATGAAGGCAACACAGATCGCTTGTGTGAAACAATCTCTCGTTTAGTTTGCTAAGGGCCGAATACTTGGCTAAACTTTCTCTGGATTACATTCTTCTCCGCTGAGGAACTATCCAGCAAACCATCATCCTGCGGACAAACATTTGAAGATACACAGGTAAGATAATGTTAATTTGGGGTCAAACTAAGTGGTTACTTAGCTAAAGGGCAAGTTTACTAAAAAAGGAAAAATAGCTTTCACCTTCATTGTATGGAAAAAGGTAAATCAATGTAAGTTCTGGTTCTTTTTAAACCTCATAAGAGATTTTATATAAACAGTCATGATCAAAAAATGAATAGCATGTAAGAATGTGCTTGGAGTAAATGATTATCCATCATTGTCAGTGTCGGATTTGTGAGTTGTCAATTTATTGAGTCAATTAATTGCTTCCACAGCTTTGTTTATTCAACGTTTGGAGCTTAAGTTCACACTGTAGAGATCAGAAATAAACACATAAATGAGCGCAATTGTACGAAATTGTACGAAATTTATACCTGTGATTAAAAGCAAGAAAGAAGGCTGTATATTAGTGGCTCAACATGACATTTGACATGACTCGAGAAATAAAGACAAAAAAAAATTCAAAGAGGAAGGAAATTTGAGAACAAGTGTCTTAAGTGCAGTCAACAAAAAGAGATTTAATATTGCTGTCAATCCGCCTTATCCTCGCATGCACTGATAAGCATCATGTGCGTCAAACATGTTTAGATTAGAAACTATCCGTAAGAGGTCATGGTACATGGAGTCTTTAAGATAGCCAAGCTTGAGATTTAATGATTAAGATATTAATCTGTCCACTTGAGACGGACAGAAAAATATTAGGTCAGTGGAAGCTTTGATATACTTATAAAATAAAAACATTAGATCGATTACATCTTAGTATTGATTGAGATTTGTAATGTTAACGGGTTAAGATTTGTTGAAAAGGTTTGTAGGTTCTTGCATTATTTACTATAATTTGGTGGGGAAAAATGATCAGAATGACAGTAAGGATACATCAAATTTGATTAAGACTAATTTGAATAAATAGGCCTATTATAATATCTTAATTAAAGGCATAAAAACATAAAAAATATATAATGTGTTTAAATAAAATATAGTCAAATATAAGTAGAATAAAAATATTTTTGTCTCATGTTTGTCTCGAATTATACACTAAAATTCTCTCAAAATTAGCTTGGAAGACATAAAATGTGTCTACTTAAGAATTTCTTTGTAAAACAATATTTTATTATTGTTTTAATTATTATTAATTTGTTTAATTGGATGATTTAGAGTAGAGTGAAGGAAAAGCAGCAAGTTTCCACCATACATGTGAATTAAAAAATTAGTTAGGATTAGAACATAATTCTCAAACTTTGTTGCTTTGATGACTCCTATTATTATAAATTAATATAACATAGCATAATAATGAAGAAAAGGTGTCCAAACGTTTGACTTGTAGTGCATTTTATCTTTTAGAACAACATTTTCTTATGGTATTATGGTAGCATTTTATGACTATACAGTGTTGAACATGTTGATACTGTATTTCCAGGTCAGCATGATGGAACAGGACGGCCCACAGGAGAGAAGCTCAGAACTGGGAGAGGAGATGACAGAGGAGAGATTCCTCAAAGACCTCTACCTCTTCATGAAACAGAGAGACACACCAATTGAGAGAATACCTCATCTAGGCTTCAAACAGAGTGAGTGAGAGAGACAAGTAGTGAATGTATGTCTAAATCACGCTTATTTCAAAGTATTAAAATGTTCTTTTCCTTTTCAGTTGATATGTTCCTAATGTACAAGACAGTGAAGGAGCTAGGAGGCTATCAACAGGTAAAAAGATGTTTACATCGAAAACAACTTCAAAAACAAATGACTTCATCTTGAACTTTCTTAAGAATTACGTAATGTCACTACATGCCAAAAAAAATGACTGATAGTTATTTCCTCAAAAAACATAATTTCGATTTAATAATTTTTACTTCCTGTCAGCATCTTCCTTACTGTGTTTTTGTTTAGCATTATGGTGAATAACTGCACATTACTGCCAAGAAAATGTTTTGTCTTTCATGTGCTAGCAAGAATTATTGATAACCTGTGTGTGTGTGTGTGTGTTCTCTAGGTTACTACGCAGCAATTGTGGAAGAAAGTTTACAACATACTTGGAGGAAACCCGCGCAGCACCAGTGCAGCCACCTGCACTCGCAGACACTATGAAAAGTAAGTGCCTGTAACTTAAAGCTAATTCATAATGCACCAGACAATTTGTCGGGTTTGAACATGTAGAAACGCCAATTGGCATGCTGTAATCTGGTGACTGTCTACGTTGGTCTACATCTCTTGGTGAAGTGGGAATTGGCCTCTAAACAGCAGCTACTTACATGTTTATATAGTAAAAATATATTATTAATAATATAATTATCGAAAAACATTTTAGTCACAAACCTCTCTTTGTCCAATCAGGCTACTTCTTCCTTATGAGTGTCACCTAAGTGGGTATAGGGACGATATTGTCTTCAGGACGCATCGATCACAAAAGCGCTTCCACCCCAGCAGTTTCAATGACTTTGAGCATGAATACCCCAGGAATGGCAAGCGTGCAGATTTCCGACACCTCCCGGCATTCCCTCAGGTATCTTGAAAACTTAATTTAAATTTTTGTTCTCTCAGAATAACATTCTAGGAAAGATTTTATGAGAGTACTGAATTAATCAAATGCTCCTCCTGTTTATTTCTCCTCTCAAGACCTCTCCGAACATGTTCACGGAGCATCAGAGACAGCTTTTCAACATGCCTTTGAACATTGCTTCATACTTCCCACCGAGTACATCTCTATCCAATTACATCGCTTTTCGAGAATCTACACTGCCTCACCTAGGCCCCAATCCTTCTCAAGACCTTCCCCGAAGACCTGTCTCATACTTGGGCACGTCCCCTCTGGAGGTTCAAAGCTGCAAACAGCCACTAGAAACACTACGCCACCTGGCTAATGAGTACAAGTCATCAACCGGTTTGGAGGAACCTCTCAACCTCAGTCGGAGAGAAAACTGTTTTGAAACGTTGAGTGACACGCCATCATCATTTGGTCCACCTTCTTCCAAAAAGCCCAAGTTCCTCAACGAGGCTTCACCTCTTTACCCTCCAAGGGGTTTGTCGACTGAAGAAAATGCAGAACAAATGGAAACAGTGGATGAAACTTCCTCGGGAGAAGGAGGTGCAGGGATTGTCCGAGCAGGGCCAAACCCAGTGATGTCCGATGTCATTGATCTCACATCCTCTTCCAGTGTCAATCCAGTCCCACGTAGAGCAAGTCCTCCTTCAGTGAATCTATTCAACCGTAGACCGAACTACCCCGAAGCATTCTCTATGAAAGCACGGGAACGAGACCCGTACACAGGCTGGTTGAAGGAAGAGTCTTCCGGTGCACCTTCACCTAAGTTAGGAGGGATCGTAAACCAAAACAGTGCCCTTGGACAGCCACCCCTAGATACCAATGGCAAAATGGAGATTCAGATTCCTCTAAAGGTTCTACAGGAGCTCATTAGTAGAGGATTGGTTTCCAACCAGGCATTTACAGTAAACAGGCCTGACTCTCAAGGCCCAACCGCAGCTGAAGCACAACCGGGGCACAAGCGACCGATGCGATCACACTCGGAAACATCCGAGAGTTTCTCCGCATACGAGGAGCCAACCAATTTGAGTCTGAAGAGCCCTTTCAGAAACCCTTCTGATGCTATTCCTCAAGATAACGGTATAAAGAAGCACCGACTCCTTGATGGCAATGTCCTCTCAGCAGAAGCAAGGCTCCAGATGATCAGTTCTTTTCATGTGAACAACTCTCTCAAGCACTCTCTGAACAGGGATTTACTCAAGCCTTCTCACCCTAAACAGGCACAATTTCCTATGACAAACAACCATGAAAGCATGAACTCCAAACCCCACAGTTACAGTGAAGACACCCCACTCTCTTTGACCATGAAACCAGCACGAAAGTCAGAGAAAGTGATGGCAACATCTAACATTGGAGCAAAGGAAACCTCGACTTCACCTTTGATGCAGGTGACATCAGACCACCTCAAATTCCTTCTGGCAAACCTGCCATATAGACTGGAAAGGGGACATTCGTTTTAAGACTTTGCATGGTTTTTCATCTTAACCAATGTCGTAATCTTGCCAAATTGAACTCTTGCGTTGCATCACTCAAGTATCTCTGAAAAGATGAACAGAAAAGAGAAATGGACTTGACGGATACTTTTCAGTGATTAAACCTTTTGTATAAAATGTACATAATATAAACATGGTCAGCTCAGGGAAAAAAGTTTTTTAAAATGTTTCATTTGTAAATACCATTCATTTTTAAGACCGTTCAAATAAGCAATGATATATTTTGTGTTAACTTTTTAGCAAATCTTTATGAAGACTTTGAACAAAGTATAGAACGTTTTTGAAAAATGTTTTGTATTAGGTTTTAAAATGGATATATAACCTGAATCATTTGTTTTTGTTCATTTCATTTGTTTTTTTTATATTATTTCACAAGTCTTACTATTTCTTTAGGAGAAAACAGTTTAAATAAATGTTTTTAAAATTAAATTGTTTTCTTGTCATGCAGTACCACACATAAAATTAGCTTCCAATTAAATAACACTATATAATAATATCACTATAAAATGTTACAGTTGGAATTTCCAAGAAGGAAACAAAGTATGACTCTAAACTCTTAAGATTAGGTGTTGGTCTCCATTATTTTACCTCCTTTTGTACTGAATATGAAACTCTTGAGATACAGTACCAATTAAGTTAGGTATCACATACACAAGTTGTTTTACTGGTTGCACAGGAACCTACAAAAAAATCATGTACTCGACACATGCACATTATCCTTCACATATAACTTCCCCCTCACATAGAACCAAACATCAAATACGCCGCAAGCAAACACACAACCACAAATAAGCAGAGGAGATTTCTAAAAATTATTTTTATTTCAACATTCATTTATTAAAGCCTAATTGTCATATACATTAAAAAAACAACACAGCCTACCTTTCCAGCTATTACTGACAACTTATTACAGTTTTTCTTGATTGCTAACACACTATGACCCAACTTCCCAAACCATTCAGTTATCAAAACGTAATGATTTTCTCAATGTTTGCTGCAAAACTCTACTCTATGTCTTCATTTTCCAAAGGTTTAACCATAGCACAGTTAGCTCAAGTGTCACAATGTGAAGTCAAATAGCATGCATTTATCCATGTGTAAACATTAAGCATCAAAACTGATCAAATCAGAAACTCAGGATAGTATAATTATTCACAGGTGACAAAGAGGAAGAGGAAAATGAATGGGACAGGTTCAAAGGACATTCGTTGCTGATGAAAAACAAACCACTATAGTTGAGTTTTTGTGCATTGAATAAACACGAAGTACGTTGGTCTACGGGCTCATCTAAAGGGTTTTTATATTACTCACACATACAGTATATTAAAGTACACAACGGCAGTATTTTAGATCAAAGAACTGGCAGTTGTACAGTAAATACTATAGCATGTTTTACGCCCTCAAACTCAGAACTGTCAAATTGATTTATAGCCAGGTATTTCCATTTTTTTTCCAGAACTGAGAGATTAGTGCTTATGGGAGGATGAGAAAACCTTATCAGAAGACAGGTTGTTGTCACTAATAGACCTGATTCATGACAGGTATGAAGCGAGGCTGCGAGGAAGAGACATACGGTTCCGTGTTTTCAATGGCATCCGATGTAAACAAGAATTTTCCCCAGCTCAGGTTGTCTGAGGTTTCTTAGAAAGATGTGTTGCAGTGTTTTCCAAAAACACATTCATTAACAGTACAACCCACTGAAGAGATGCACATCTATCCCTCACAGCCTCGCTTTCATTCCAGTTCAAATTCAAAGATGGCGCTGCTGTGAATAAGGTCTAGACACACATGATGAATACATTTTTTTACTGCATACCAAATCTGTATTCAATTCTTTTCATCTACTGCAAGATCTCTTTACAGAACTGTAATGAAAACAGACTTTTCTTAAAGCTTACGGTTGAATTTCAAAGGGGCTGCACCACTCTTTTTAGGTTGTATACTGTAATAGACATGATTTTTTTGCAACAGTGTTATGAATTGATCGCACTAGTGTTTTCTATAGGTAGTGGAGTAGTCTGGGTATGTTCGGTTATTTGAAGCCAAAGTTTGATTCTGATACAAAATAACGCTTTTGACTAAAATATTTGAATTTGAAGTTTGAGGGTTTTACAAGCCGCTCTATAGTTTTGAGATCGCAGCTGTGAGAAAATGGTGAATTGTTTTATGAATTGTGTATTGGTAATCAACAAAAAACATAATTTTGATTAATCCAAAATCAAAGTTCAGTAAGGTTTAGAGTTAAATTAAAGAAAAGTTTGGCATGAGATTTTCTTTATAATGGCCTTGAGTGATAACAATAAAAAATAACAAAAGAACTTGAAAAAATGCACATGCACATGTAATGGAAGTTAAACAGCCAATAAAGGGTGTAGAATCAAGCATGATGCTCAGTAACGGTCTGGCTCTTTAAGAAATTAAAGAACTAAGAAATATGATTCTAAATTAGAAGTTAACATTTAAAAAGCTTTTAATACATAAACATATTTTAAATGATTATACAGCTATTTAGAATGATTGCTTCTAAAGGCCAATTCACACTTGTTGGGTTTTGTTGGATCAGTGCGTTACCCCAGTTGGTTTTGTTCAGGGTTTGTTTTCACCAGACTAAACATGTGTATCGGTTGAGGCAGTGTGAACATGACAGCTATTTTTCATAAGACTGTAAATACAAGAGCCAAGATGTTTGTTGGCGTTTGTCTGTGTGAAGTGAATTAGTCAACAGCAACATTCTTATCATTGCATAATGACACTAAACTAATTTCCTATGCAGCTGTGCACGTTTTGTGTATTGTCCGTTGCAAATCTCCACAATAATAATTTCAAATTAAAGACCAAGCTTAATTGATTGATTAATTATGTGAGTCGCAACATAACTAGTGTTATACAGTACAATCGTCTAATGGTTAATTCTGAGATCATGACAAACAGTTTTAAGTCAATAGTTATTTGGAGAACTTGTGTGTGCATTTGGAATATGACAAATAAATAGGCCTATAACAATGCAAGGACATAAAAAATTCATTTCAGTTTCCAAGATGGGTTGTGCTGTATTGGGGTGTGGTGAGCTGCGCACAAAAGTTAATTTTCTGTAGTCTTCATCCGTCATTGTCTTTTTTTTTTCATTTTAGTCTTCAACTGAAACAAAGAAGCAAAGGGAGAGGAGTGTAAACAAGCAAAGTAATTATACAGAAAAATGTCATTCTTTTTTTGATTTCCTTGTGGTTTGGCACACATTTACGTGATTCATTATGGGAAAATCTAAACTGCAAATGTCACTCTTCGTGGGAAAAAAACAAACATATAATGATTTTAAAGATTTTTTTTATTTTTTATGTTTTTGGGCATTCTTGCCTTTATTAGATTGGACAGTCAAGCGGCACAGGATTGGGGTAGGACCACCAACCGGCACTCAACCGACTGGCCGGAAACGCTGTTGTTGACTTGACTGATCTGGGGAGTTGCCTGGCCACAAATCAAAAATTTCAACGTAATGAACTCCAAGTGAGTTCATTATCACTCTTGTCTTGTGACGCGGTGCTCCATCACGCTGGAAAATGCACAGATCATCACCAAATAGCCCCTTTAATTACTGAGAGAAGTTCCTCTTGCAGGACATTTTAATATTCTTTAGTTATGGAAGGTTTTTTGGCTGTCACAATATCATATTTCACGATAACAATATACTTGGATTAATTTTCTTGCCTAGGGTCCCACAAGGGTCATTTAATTTTTATGATAACAGTTCACTAATTGTGTAACAACAGAGTTTTCTGTAAATTAAAATAAATATTTAAATGTGTAAAAATCCATGTTTTCCTCTAATATACTTATTTAAACTATAGCATACAATTAAGAAAAGATATTTGCTAGTTGTTGCTATGTTGCTAAGAATGATTTTGAAAGACGCACCTTCAAAGTGCACAATAACAATGCTAAACATAAACAATTTATGTTTTTTAAAAACTGAAATATTGTTAAAGATTCCAATTTAAAATAACTATATTTGAGTATATTTTAAAGGTATTTTATTCCTGTGAATTTAATTTATTTGCATCATTCTAATATGCTGATTTGGTGCTCAAGAAACATTTCCTAATATTATTGTTAAATTTTTATAATATATTCATTTAGCATTTAATATTGTATTTTTGTCAAAACCGCAATATTTCATTTTTAAGGATTCTTTAATGAAAAGAAAATTGAAAAAGAAACACTTTTATTCTAAATAGAAATCTTTTATACCATTATTTGATCAAGTTCATCTTAAAATAATTTGTCATTATAAATCCTTGCTCAGATCAAAAATGCTCAACACGTGGACCGAAAAACGTGGACCGAGTCAGGTTTCACTAATCCACAACTTCCTCGTGCTACAGTGCATAAAAGTCCCAAGTGACATAGACTCAGGTTTTCCGGGTGTATTAAGACACACATTTGTGTACAAGCAGTCCACACACAACCACAAACACCCACGTTGCACATTGTGACTGAGCAACCACTGGAATGTCACCCATCTACACTGGCACATTTATTCAATTCAGATGCAGATGAACTTGCATGAGATTTCACATTTCCCAATTAAAATCTTTCTTCTTTGTCTAACCTCAAGAACGAATGGCAGTCAGAAGTATGACTGGAGTAAACAGGCTCACGACAAGTATGACTAGTTTATGACTTTCTTTCGCGGAACATAAAGATTAAAAAAACATAAAGAAACATTTTGAAGAATGTTGGCAACCAAACTGATTACACACAACTAACTTGAATTGTATGACTGTTTTTTCCTTCAAAATATCTTTTTTATGTTCCACAGAGAAAAACTACACAGGTCTGAAATGACATGATGACAGACTTTATAACTCGTAATTGCACGTTTATATTTTGCAATTCTGACTATGACTCATAACTGTGAATTTATATCACACAATTCTGAGGAAAAAAGTGAGAATTGTGAAATGAACAGTCGCAATAAACCGCCAAACTCCCTATTTGTCTTATTAGATTTCGGCGACGTAAAAGAATCGACATTACCCACAAGAAAATACTATCTCGTACACAAAAGAGGAACAAAATCGCCACTTCACATGGTTATCTCGTTGCACGTGGATCGCGGTCAGTGTTGCCAACTTAGCGCCTTTGTCGCTATATATATAGCGAATTTTCAGACCACTCTAACACACATTTTCAAAAAAGGCGTCTAGCGACAAATCTAACGACTTTATCTGGAGTTATTGGAGACTCTCTGAAGTGAAAGCACTTATCGTTCTTACTCTTCTCAAGGAGCAGCGAGTGCTGCCGCATCCCCATCCCAAAGCACTCACAAGCGGCCTGGTCCTCAGGGAGAGCAGATGTTCATTCCTCCACGTGCAAATGAATCGCGCATGTGCGGGAAGCCGCCGCTGGCTGATCACACACACACACACACACACACACCCTGCTCATGTTCTGACGTGAGCTCTGCTCAGCGCCTCTGCGGAATGAAGGCTGTTAAAAGACGGGACGAAGCTGAATTTGTTGAGAAAGCACATTAGACAGGCAGAATGCAAGAAAGTATACAATCTAGTGATGACCTCACGAATATGTTGTGACTGTTTACGCTGTGAGCGAAATTGTGTTTGCAATGTTGGAGAATATAATTAAAGGTTTGTATGGAGAATCGAAGGTGTTTTTATTGTATACTGGTAAATCTCTGCTGGTAGTTGGTGCACATATGCCTTTTGTTGTTAGCAAACATATACAGTGTACGTACATTTTTATAGCATGCCGATCGCTTCAAACAAATCGCCATATTGGATGTTGGTTATCTCGATAAACAGTTATCTCAACGCTTTTTTGCAACCCCTGAGGCCGTCGACATAACCGAACTCCACTGTATTTATTTCTAAAGCTACTTTGTTTTATGTCTATTTGATCATATTCTCACTTAACACAATAATGACTTTAAAATATCTTCAATTAGATAGGCAATTTCTCAGCCAACAGTGATTAATTAATCGGCACATCATGTAATTAACAAAATAACAATCACTTGACAGCCATAATAAAAACTAAAACCAACTAAAAGTAAAACTAAAAACGAATTGAACAAAATAACAATAAAAAACAACAACAAACCTAAATGATAAAATCCTATAGCGAAATTACTCAACATTAAACAGTAATTAACATGAAAATATAAAAATAAATGTGTAAAATTTCATGTTTTCCTCTAATATACTTAATTTAAAAACAATAGCATACAATTAAGAAAAGAATTCTGCTAGAAATTGCTATTTTCAAAAGTTTGGGATGAATGTGATTTTTAAAATGTCTTTGAACGACGTCCCTCCAATGCATGTTTTTTTTAAAAACTGAAATATTGTTAAAATATATTCTATTCCTGTTATTGCTGTGAATTTAATTTATTTACTAATTTATTTCCTGATTTGGTGCTCAAGAAACATTTTCTAATATTATTATTTTTTTTAAATAATATAATCATTTATCATTTAATTTTGTATTTTTTTGGAAACAGTGATATTTCGTTTTTCAGGATTCTTTCATGGAAAGAAAATTGAAAAAGAAACGCTTTTATTCTAACTAGAAATCTTTTAAACCATAATTTGATCAGTCATAACAATTCCTTGCTCAGATCAAGAATGCTTTAAAAATAAAACCGCATTCAAAATATCAATAAAACTATGATAACTATGTTAAAATTTTTTTTATAAAATAACACTGCCTCAAAGTGTTTTGAAAAAGAAAAGAAAACATTCAACCTTAACAAAATATTTTCTAACAACATTTCACAAAAGAAAGAAATATATTAACTTCATAGAATTATAATAAGATGTGTATATTTAATTGCCTGTTTTGGTAATATCTAATGTCACATAAAAATGTGAATGAATCGCTGCTTCAGAGCGATCACGGATAATAACATAATAAAGCCCGTCCGCATGTTGACGTGACTGGTTACAAGGTGTCAGCGTGTGTTGGCCTGTGTTGGAGGAGAATGAGGAAGGCACAGAGATGATGATGATGAACTAAAATATCTGTAATGATCAAACTGAAACAAATCCACTTTAAAGATAGAAACAAAAAGCCACTTCTTGTGCAAAACGAGTATGAGACGAGGAACACGGTGAAACACCACATACCATGAACGACAATTGACCAAGACTGAAGGAAACATGGGGTATAAATACACACAAGGGTAATGAGACACAACTGATGAGGTCATTAAAGTCGAGACTATTGAAGATGAGACAGATTAATGGAATGTCTTCTGTAAACTGCAGTTTTAAGAAAAAAATACTTTTGACTTATGAATTTGCACATGGTTTGTCTTAAAGCATATTATAAACGTTTTATGCGTTCATTCTCCAGTAACAAAAAGTAATAAAATAATAATATTTATTATTATAAATCCGAGTGAATCATTTATTGTCTGCGGTTCTCTGCTTCAAGATTGCACACACTCCCAACCCTTCGCTATTGGCCATCGTGATTTGTGACGTCAAAGTCACCACACATGAAAAAAACAACAGCCTCCAAATGAAAAAAACAAGACAAAAACAAAATTCCATCACACATTTTACGATTCACAGTTTTATGTGTTATGTAGAACACACATCCCAAGAAAGTTCACTTGTTAATAAATGTCATGTAATGCATGTTGTTTGAGACTGACTGGTTTGTTCTCAGATGCAGCATCAAGTATGAGGATATTTAAACCCACAATCCCATAAATCACTCATCAGTGTAAATGAGTGAATTAAAGTTGTGTGCCAGAGCGTTGGCATGTGTGACAATGACACCACACCTCACTATTATAGCATGTCTGAACATGACTGAATTTGTTAACATGGCACCATTTCACATTCACTAAATTATAATGAAAACGTCAAGGCGAACCAAATCACATGATTTCGCAGCTAGGGAAGCCCCTCCCAGGCACTAACATGGACATTAACAGACATTAACATGGACACCAACAGCTTAAACAGCTGTCAGAGGTACATTGTGTGCTATTACAATGCACGCTTCGTCCCATTTGAGGGTATTTGGTACTAGTTGTTTATGTTCTACAGAACGCATACAGAGTGAGTGAGGATATTAGGATGTGTATTTTTTCTGTGTGTGAGTGCGCTTACGTGCTTGTGTGCCAGTTTTCTGAATCTGTATCACCTGTCATTGTAATAGGTAGACAGCAGGCTTTGGATCTCAGAGGACACTGGTCTCTTCAGAGGTAGCACTTGCTTTCTGGTCTGGGTGGATGATGGTGTGACTGTATTTTTAAAAAAAATAACACTTTAATGAATCCATATAAGTAGCCATTTTGGAAATATGTCACAAAGGTTGTTTATTGTTTATTTAAAAATCAAAGTTTAATGATAAAAAAAGTTATATTTTTTATTATATTTTATTTATTTATATATATATATATATATAAATATACACACACACATACATACAGTGGAGTTCACTTATCTCGAGTCACGGTTAACTCGCCAATCCTATTATCTTGACGTTTTTGAAGTGGAACCGCCAAACTCTCTATTTGTCTTATTTTCGATTCTTTAATGTCGCCGAAATCTAATATCTCGAGCACAAAAGAGGGACAAAATTGCCACTTCACATGGTTATTGTCTTTAGCGCTCTGACAGCTGGCGCTTCAGTTCCATTATCACTCTGATAGGCTGTCTGACCTGTCAATCATGTAAGAAGACGTGATTGGCTGTGCTGCCATGAGGGCGGGCTCTTCTCATCTCATCCGATGATCAACACAACATGCTTCTTAAAGGGACGAGCGCAGCGGGAAAAACTGCCTTTTCTTTTTCTTATGATTCTGACTTGTGTTTGTTTTCCTATTATGTGAATTTCGCGCACAAGCACTGTGTACCAAGCCTGAACAGTTAATAATTGATAACAGTTGATAATTGACATCATGCGAGCAACATTTGAAATTCGAAATGTGATCTTACACAAAAAGGTTCATCAATCTATGGGTGAGGGTTATGATAACGATTTTTTACACAAAACCCAAAATCCGCTGGCTATATGAGTGTGCGGATTATCCGTGTCTGCGGGTTATATGTGGGAAAATATATGTTAATATATGTTATATGGGTTATCTCGATGCTTTTTTGCAACCCCCGAGGCCGTCGACATAACTGAACTCCACTGTAATATCTTTTTTTTTGTATGTATGTATTGTGACGGGTGGAGCCAACGACAGACACAGTGGGAGTGGTGATAAGCCTCATCCTCTTCCTACGCCGGAGCTGCGGGGAAATAGCGGCCCGGCATCCTGGCCCGTCAGCCGCGTTTCGAGTGTTCGAACCTTCCGTCTCCCTTCCTGAACCCACGAGGACACCAGCGTGCATGCACGGGGAAGGACCCGCCTCCCGAGGAGAGGCGCGCTCGTTATTTATCAGCGGCGGTGGTAAGGGTTCATGGAACTCAGGTGTGCCCCACCACACGCCGCCAATTCTCCTCATTACCGCGCCCCTTCTCTCTTCACACCCACTCCAGTCGGGAGCCTGACGAAGGGCGGCGATGCGAGTGACGGGGCGGCGTCATGATCAGGGGGAGGCAGCCGTTCCGTCACAGTATATACAGTATATATGTATATACAGTGGAACCTGGTTATGTTGACAGCCTCAGGGTTGCAAAAAAGCGCTGAGATAACCGTAAGCTAAGCCGATCGGCATGCTATAAAAATGTACATACACTGTATATGTTAGTTGTGCACCAACTAACAGCAGAGATTTACCAGTATACAATAAAAAACACCTTTGATTCTCGATATAAACCTTTAATTATATTCTCCAACATTGCAAACACAATTTCGCTCACAGCGTAAACAGTCACAACACACAAACACATTCGCTCATAACTCAGTCATTTTGCTCTGACACAGTTCATAATAGTATTGTACACGCGGTTACTATGGTTTCTTTACAAACTCTAAAATGCTTTGTTGCTTTTTGCCTTTAACGGTCTGCTTGAAAACAAATGCTTCTAAGCTTCTGTCATGTCAATGTAATCTGGGAATTTCTGGACAGTGAGGGCAAACTCCTGCGCCTCCTCTTCCAAGATAGCATCTGCAAGGCTTGATTTTTACGTGAGTTCTTTTGCACGGCACTGCGCCGCAAGAGTGAGTGAAGCGTCATTGGAGTGAGCGACCGTACAGACTGATAAGCGTGCAATGCGAACTCAGCGCATGCGCAGTGAACTCGGTACTATCATTAGTCACGGGGATCCAGATAACTGATGTGAAGTGGCGACTTTGTCCCTCTTTTGTGCTCAAGATATCAGGGTTCAGCGACATAAAAGAATCGACATAACCAATAAGAAAATGTTAAGAAAAATAGGAGTTTGGCAGTTCCACTTTTTGAAAACGTTGACAAAAACGTGTGGGCAGACTTCAGCATATCATTAGGTATATCACTACGAAATAAAAATAGCAAATTCTTGTTTTATGGAATATTGCAGTGTTAAAGGGATAGTACCCTCTAAAACGTTTTGTCATGTTACTCACTTGATGTCATTCAAACCAACAAACCAAACAAAAGAAGATATCCCGCATACAATGAATATCAATGGGGTCCAAAGTCATTATGACTCAAACATTCTTTAAAATATCTTGTTTTTTGTTTTGCAGATGAAAGAAAGTCATGCGTGTCTTATGGGCATTAACATAGACAGCGCACACAATATTGACTTTTTTGCTATAGTTGTTATGCATTTGGTCTTTTTAAATCAGTCAACACATCATGATCCACATGCATATTTTTCACTTTGTCTCTCTTGGTTTCTGACAGTCTAAAGCTGCTGCAAATATGCAATGTTTTTTTCTCGGTTCACTGACTGTATAAGCCTCACAATTAATAAGAAAAGAATAGCCTGACGGCACGTCTGGCTCTATGCTTGGTTCACTTGTTGGTCAGCCAACACCTCTGAAAAGGATCTCCACCCTACAAGGTGGGGTGATTGCACATAATTTCACTGTGGCAAATGTCACCTTTTCTTAAATTCAAAAGTAAAAATCTTGTATTATTTAGCAATGGCAATCATTTATTTTACTATTAATACATGCTATTTTATGTCATATTAGCCAGCAGTGTCCTAAATATTTGTAATACAGTGGAGCTCACTTATCTCGACTCAAGGTTAACTCGCCAATACTATAGGCCCAGTCACACAGCGAAAACGGATGAAGAACGCACGAATTACGCACAGATTTTCGTTTCTGCGCGGCATGTGCGTCATATGCGTAATTCGTCGGTGGAACGAACGAGGACCGTCAGTGATTGTAAGTGGATGTGCGTCGAAGGTGGTTTGTGCGTGATTTTGAGTTTTGAACGGTTCAAAAATTTTCCAGCGCACAGGTGTGCGTTATTCATGAGTCGGTGTGCGTAGTTTATGCGTTGAGTATGCGTGACATGCGCAGGACACGCGTCGGCCGTCAGTGCTTATGCGTTGGAACTGGTTCGAAAGCGCGCACGTCCACTGACGGCCCACCTTCATATCACTCATGAACTGTGCACCGCGGCGCACGTATCACGTTCATTCCACTGACAATGTGGATTCTGAAAGTGCTTGTTCGTGGAACGTTCGCGAAGCGTGTGTGTTTGGACGCGCTCCGTCAGTGATTCATGCATCGGGCGTGCGCCGAATGTTCGTGGAATACTTTGGTCAATTTCTCGACGCACAAGCATGCACAAACCCAATCTATGCATGATTTGAGAGTGATTCGTGCGCGATCGGCTGTGTGACTGGGCCTTATTATGTCGACGTTTTTAAATTGGAACCGCCAAACTCCCCATTTGTCTTAGCATTTTCTAGTGGGTAATGTCGATTGTGTTATGTTGCCGATATCTAATATCTCAAGCACAAAAAAGGGACAAATCGCCACTTCACATGGTTATTTCGTGACTAATTAGAATACCTATTTCACTGCGTATGCGCCGATTTTGCCTTGCACGTGCATCGCGGTCCGCTCACTCCAATGACGGTTCACTCCCTGTCGTTGATCTCGTCTGAAGGATAACACGCTGTAGCATTCCGCAAATTTTTTTGTGATTTTGTGAGAAAATCTTTGTGTTTGCACTGCTGGAGAATATAATTAAAGGTTTGTATCAAGAATCGAAGGTGGTTTTTATTGAGGTGGTTTTACATACGCCTTTTGTTGTTAGCAAACATAATACAGTACAGTGTATGTAAATTTTTTTAGATGAATGCAGATCGCTTCATCAAACAAATCGCGGCAACACTATTGTGTAAAAAGACACCAAAAACACGAGCATGTACATTTTCATTTAATAACTCACATCATGTACATCAATCGATATTCATTTTTCGTTCTTGCAAGGGTTGTTGACTTTGGCGCTTGCTATATCACTCTGACAGCTGGCGCTGATAGGCTGTCTGAACTGTCAATCATGTAAGAAGACGTGATTGGCTGTGCTGCCATGAGGGCGAGCTCTTCTCATCTCATCCGATGATCAACACAACACGTTTCTTAAAGGGACGAGCGCAGCGGGAAAGACTGCTTTTTTCGTTTTCTTCTGATTCTGACTTGTTTTTGTTTTCTTTTTGTTTGAATTTCGCGCACAAGCACTGTGTACCGAACCTGAACAGTTATGGATAATTGACGTCATGTGAGTAACATTTGAAATTTGAAATGTGATCTTACACAAAAATGTTCATCAATCTATGGGTGCGGGTTATGATAACGATTTTTTCCACAAAACAAAAAACCTGCTGGCTATATGAGTGTGCGGATTATCTCGATGCCTTTTTGCAACCCCTGAGGCCGTTGACATAACCGAACTCCATTGTATGTGTTTGTATAATGTAAAATATGAAAAGGGTTATTTTCAAAATAATGGACAATGTCTTAAGGACAATAACTGTAAAGATAAAATTGAATATATCGTTCTAAAAACCCTTCACAATATTAAAGAATAGCAGAGTTCACACAACAGCTATAACGATACTGGTACAGAGGAACGATATCCAGCTGATGAACGCTAAAAGTATTGACAGCCAATCAGAATCCATTAGAGCATTTGAAGCGACAAACAAGCAGACACTTGTTGACGGTAATGTAGTTATCGTTCTTGGTGTGAATGGGCCAGACAATAAAAGAAAGAAAAATCATTGACTTTCCACAATGATCTTACCGATTTCATGATACAGGGAGCCTTGTTTTAATGTAACTGCCACAGTTTTCTTTGCAGACGGTTCCTCAATCTTCATGAGCTCATCACAGCACTGTTTCCACTGACCTACAAAGAATAGTACAAGTTCTTAGTTATTTCAGTGAAAGTGCGTAATTTTAAGTACCTGAGGACTAATTGTATAAGGGTTTTTGTCTAACTGTTTGAAAATAGACATACCGGTACACAGGACACTATGTTAAAATTTAGAGCATGTAAGCCATAAAACATAATTCTTGCACACACTATAATTAACACCTTGTGTAAAAAGCTGAAATGTAGCAATTAGGAGGATGTTTTTTGAGAATTTCTACATTCTTGTGTCTACATTTTTGAGTAAGATATGTACTGAATTTCAAGCCTTTAGGAACACTGTGTTAAACTCCTAGAACAGCAGACGACCCATCTCAGTTAAATTTCTCTGCAATTTACACCAAACAGACAGCATGCTTTCCAACTGATCACACATAAGACAAGGATAAAACTGGGCAAAAAAGACAGCTCAAAGTACTCCTTTTGACAAACAATAATAATTTCCTGACACCATTGTGGAGAAACCAAAGCCGACTGCACAGAAACCAGATTGATTAACCGCCTCAACGTATGTGTCCTTATCTTTTCAAAACACAGCAATTGTGTAACATCTATGTTTTCAATTGGAGATAAAGGTATTAGGCAGAACCTGCAATGTACCCTATCCAGTTATTAAACAAACAATAATTATATTCAGTGTTGTGATTCACTGAAGAAGAATCCAAGACTTTTGAACGTGAATGCCACAGGATGTTACGACTTTCTGTATTCAATAAGATTTTCTCCATTCAAAAGGCGGTTATTAATCACTAGGTGGTTTAATGGAGGTGGAATTGACCTATTTCTGGGTATTCTTTTGTAGCAAAAAGTCAGTATAGTCTTCCAGGAATCTTCCCATGAAAGCCACCTATGCAGCTCTAAAATTTCTAAGAAGTGACTAGGAACATGCTTAGTCATACATGAATGGAGATTTTGTATTCCTTACAACAATTAGGTGTGTGTGAGCGTTCGATGTGCCGTGTTATGCAGGCTAAGTCACAGTCGGTGGTATGGTTGAATTGCAAAGCTTTGATGACGTTTTCGTTATTAGTGATCTGTTGAGAAACCAGGGTCACTCTGTTTTGCCAAGCACCCCAATAACAATCAGAAGGTTGAAATACTTTGAACTGCCCTGGCTTAGAATTTGCATCACTAATTTGTGACAGTAGCCATGCCTATGTATATTACAGTGCGTTTCCATGAGTTTTGCAGAGGCTTGTAAGTTGTGTATGCTATGTGTGTCTTTGTTCAACTGTCATCATGGAATTAACTTTATGTGAAGCTATGTGGATCTGTATATGGACCACATGTGTCTTCTACGATGTATAGTGTAGATCAGTGTTTTTTGAGGCAAGGTACATATTTTCATTGAAAAAAGAAAAAAAATTCACAAGGCACACCACCAACTGAAGATGTTAAAAATAAAATATAAAATAAAATAAAATAAAATAAAAATAACGCGATACTCATTTGTTGACAAGTGTCAAGACTTGTCCGGGGGGGGGGGGGGGGGGGGGGGGGGGGGGTGAGTTGGAGCGCGATACTCGATTGTTTGTGGAGGACAGACGCACACCATTGCCGCTTGCAGCCGCTCAAAATGTGTTTTTAGAAAAGTTAGGTGAAATTGAATAATTTTTCACACGGAACACTGGTTGAAAAACACTGGTGTAGATCTATACCAGGTGATGATGCTGTGAGGATGTGAAGGTGGAGGCGTATGTTCTGTGTTCATGTCTGGGAGATGGGTGGAATATAATCTATAATAATCTGTGTTGTGAATTTGGTTCTACTGCCACACTGGGAGGCCATACTTATGCAGTGATATACTACTGTGAGGTGTGAATGGTCTCTTCAAGTTTCTTCGCACCCATCTCCCACAGTTGCAATGGGTTGATGCCTGTGGCTTTACTTCAAGTTGCTCTCATTACAGCAAGATCTGTGGGTAGAAAGTAGTTCACCTTTTTTGTTGTTGTCTGCTTAGCAATGGCTGCTTATGGTGTCGTTCACATTTGTTTATTGCAGATCTCTGTGACCTGTAAAGACTGTGGTACTTCTACCTGATGTTTAGCATTTCACAAACCCCTTGTAAATAGACTTCCCTAATCAGATTCAATTTTATGGCGGATGGAAGATTGCGTGACGATGTTGACATGGCATAGTTCTGCCATGTTGGACTACCAGAAGTGAGCTCAGAGCACCAAGGCATGAGCGGAGTGGATGAGGTGAGTGCGTTATTTGCATGGTATGCAATGCTGACCTGGAGAACAAGCTGACGGAGGGTCTTCTTCTGGGGCACTAGCTAGTTCAACTTCTGGGGTCCACTGAATGGGTAGCACAAACACAGAGGAATTCAGTACCTCTTCTGGTTGTTCAGGTGATTAATATGGAGAGTGTATATGGGATAAT
This sequence comes from Rhodeus uyekii, assembly GCA_037043235.1. Classification (NCBI taxonomy): domain Eukaryota; kingdom Metazoa; phylum Chordata; class Actinopteri; order Cypriniformes; family Acheilognathidae; genus Rhodeus; species Rhodeus uyekii. The sequence continues at coordinate 888,385 of JAWRVZ010000155.1, read as the reverse complement.
GAATCAGCCTTGCACTCAGGACTATAAGAGATCTGGAAATTTAATCTAGTGAAGAATAATTAATTGACAGTGAACTGATGTTGAGCTCCCTCCAGCCAGTACCACCACTCTTCGAGAGCCAATTTGATGGCTAGTTTTCAGTTTAGAGTTCTCAGTTTCCAATATTGTAATTTCTCTGCACCGAGTTGAACTTATAGAAGAAGGCACATGGATGGAGTCTGGGAGGAATCCCCTGCTGCTGCAAGGGCACTGCTCCAACGCCAGTGTCTGAGATGTCCAAAATGCATGGTTTGGAGGGATCTGGATGGGTTAGAAGTGATGCTTTGCTGAATGTCTGCTTTAGGATGTCGAAAGCCTTTTCTGCTTCTTCGCGCCAGGATAGAGATTTGGGCCTGTTCCAGAGTAGGGACAAGAAAGAATGAGTTATGGACCTGTAGTTCTGTATGAAGTTATGGTAAAAATGGGGAGGAATTTCTGGACAACACTCAAGGGAAATGAGGTAACAAGGTGGGCGGGGTTACACAATGGCAGGGCAAACAGCGTGGGCGGCACTGGCAGTCCAGGGTCCGGCCGCAAGAGTTCAGGGGCGAGCAGTCTCGGCGGCGCCGGCAGGGCGAGCAGTCTCGGGCTTGCCTCCGAGGCAGGTGGATTGGAGGAGACCCTTTTCCTCCTCCGCTTACGAAAGGCGACGAGCGGGCTGTGGGACAGTGGCCTCCTGGCCGGCGGCGGGCTCTGGAGTGACAGCGTGCTCCTTGGCATGCTCCCTCCCTATATAAACGAGGACGAATTGATGGTCTAAATCCCGGAACAACTCGTGCATAAAGTCCTGGAATACGGAAGGGGCATTGGCTAGTCCACAACTCATGACCAAATATTCAAAGTGTCCAGAAGGGGTTACAAAGGCAGTCTTCCACTCGTCCCCCACATGCATTTGACTGAGGTTATAGGCACTGCGGAGGTCTAGTTTGGTGAAGATCTTGGGTCCACGGAGATGTTCTAGAGCGGCTGAGACGAGAGGAAGGGGTAACAGAACTTGACAGTTATCTGGTTGAGGGCTTGGTAGTCAATACAAGACCTCAAGGCTCCATCTTTTTTGGACAAAAAAGCTGGACGCAGCAGGGGAGGTTGATGGACGATTGTATCCCTGTTTTAAAGCCTCAGAGATATACTCCTCCTGGGACTCTTGATACCAGCAGTGGAATTCTCCAGAACCAGGAGGAAGATTTCTTCTTCATGCAGAGCCCCTACTTTGAGCCGTAAAGGGTGCATCTTTTTTTTATGTGGGTATGAATAAGGGGTTTACTCTGAATCCACTGGACCTCTCTGCCACACAAGAGAAGGGCGCGGAGTTGGGCATGAGTCTCATGATGAAGGAAGGCAAAGAAGTGACCGGTGACTGGTATTGGTTATTTGGGGAAGTGTGCAGTAAACCCATCAGTTCATGGATCGGAGATGGGTCTGGTCTTCTTTCAGGGAATACAAATAGACTGGTATATATATATATATTTATTTATTTATATGTTTATACGGTATATATAAACAACATATATTTATTAAAATGTAAATGGGATGAGAAATGATGACAATCGTCAAAGTATGGCACCGAAGGAGATGGGGAGTGGGGAGCCAATGCACACACACATCACTGGTAAAATGAATAAACTCTCCTTGTCTGATTTGGCAGGCGGAAAAAAAAGAAGACCAGGAAGAACTGACGCAGGAGACTTGGAAGGAGGATCGGGATGGAGGACTGGAGAACAACAAGGCAGACAGAATGCAGGTAGGAAAGAGTCTTTTATTGACGAGACTTGACAGTGTGAGAGTGAAGTGTGTTGGGATGGTGAGGTGAACTAAAATCCAAAGATCCAAAGTATCTCTACTTTCTTTCTTCGTTTCTTTATTTTTTTTAAATCAACCACCATGTATTTATAATTAATCATACTTTAGAAGCTTTATAATAAGTCAAGTGGTTCATTCTTCTTGTCTTCATTTCTGTTGTTTTAGTGGAACTGAATGTTAACTAACCCACCCTTTTCTATCAACTGCTGTCAAACCAGAACAACGAAAGCATTGTTCTAAATCTATGTATTGATTGAGCTATGAAATAGGCGCATGCAGGTGATGTCAAGTTAGATAACAAATAGCACGATTGTTTGCAATTCTTAAAAGAATGCAAAACTTGGAAGAATGTAACTTACAGTGAAAATACGACATACCGATACTCACAAATTTTTTTTTTGGATTGTTTAAAAATGTATTAAATCATTTTCATGAGCCATCTTATGTTGTAGAGTGAAAATATTAAAAGCAGATAAAATAGCAGCACAAATAGATCCTTTCTGTTTGATTTCTATTTCTGCCACAAAAAATTAAAGAAATAATAATAATAAACTAGACTTTTTAAAATAGACTTTTTACTTATATCTCACAAATCAATTCAGACACTTTTTTTCCTCAGAACTGTGAGTTATAAACTTTTTATTAAAAACTGCAAACTGGAATTTTTTTCCCCATTGCAACCATTTTTACTGCCATTTTTGGACTGTGTAAGCATACAGCCGTGGTCAGAATTATTGGCACCCCAGGTAAATATGATCAAAGGTGTTTGTGAAAATAAATCTGCATTGATTAAACCTTTTAATCTTTCATCCAAAATAAATTGCAAAAATCGAACCTTTCCTTGAAGTAAAATTTTTTAAAGTGGGGGTAAATCATATTATGTTTCTCCAAAACATGTTGGACACAGTTATTGGCAACCTTCAATTAAATACTTTTTGCAACCTCCTATTGCCAAATAGTCTTCTCCTATAATGCCTGATGAGTTTGGAGAACACCTGGCATGAGATCAGACACCATTTCTCCATACAGAATCTCTCTAGATCTCTCATATCTCCAGGTCTATGTTGATGCTTCTGTTGAGGCCAGGGGACTGGGATGGTCATGGCAGAGGCTTCATTTTGTGCTCAGTGACACTTATTGTGTTGATTTTGATGTTTTTTTGGATCGTTGTCCTGATGGAAGATCCAACCACAGAATAATATAAGAATTAGATTTTTTTATCTGTTGGTAATTGCTAGAGTCCATGATGCCATGTCTCTGAGCAAGATCTCCAGGACCTCAACTCAACTAACCAATTCTCCCTGTGTGATCCATAGAGTCTTTGGCCCTTTAATCTTTCCTCTTTGTTGCTCATTAAGACAATTTACACACACATCCTCTCCCAGGCAGATTCATAACACCTCTAGTTGATTGGAACTTCTTAATTCTTGCCCTGATGGAGGAAATAGAATCTACAATCTACAAAGTCAACAATCCTTCACATCAAAACTACATTCTGTGGTTTTACTCACTATGAGAGCTGATTAAGGGAATTTGGCTTTTGTATTTCCTTATACTCCTGTGAAAGCTTGACAATTTCATGTTCTTAGTCACCCTGGTGTGCAAAAAAATATTATGCAAATATATGTATATGTAAATATTAATGGGAATATACTTCAGAGATATTTTATTCATAAAAAATTCTTAGGGGGTCAAAAATTGTGGCCAATATGGTTCATAAAGTGACTTTCCCCCCACTTTCAATTTTTACTTTAATGAAAAATCAAACCTTTGCAATTGTTTTTAATGAAAGACCAAAGAATAAACAGTGCATATTTATTTCTACAGACATCTTTGATCATATTTACTAGGGTGGCAACAACTGTATGAGTGCCGGTGTTTTAGACAACAACATCCGTATTTCTTCATCATGTTACAAAGTATGTTGAGTAAGCAACACTGCTAACACTAATGCATTTCGAAAATACAGTGCATTGTGTCAGAGATTTCATGGATGTATTTAAAAACAGACAGATCTGCTGGTTGTTTATAGTTAATTCCCATTGTTTTTAGGGGTGAAACTGTTTCCTTGTACAATTTAGTTCCAGTAACGTTCCATAAAAACCTGTTTTACTACATCAAATAATAAATAATCAGTACATCACCCATTTTAACACGTTCACCCACACATCTCTGTCTCTATCTCTTAAGTTCAAGAATGTAACTTGGTTTCCAAGTGAAGATTGAGGGGCTCAATAGTACACGCACAGTTGACGAACTACATGGCAACACCTTTTCAGCATTACTGAAATCATTGTGGGCGAAATGGTATTTGGAAACAAAAGGCAAATTCAAAAGCGAATCTCTAGGTGTGTAAAATTCATTTGATTCCTTCTGACACAACAGCAGCAATCTCAAAACATGACTTTTAAATCAATAACAATCAATTGTGACGATATTTGAAAAGAATGAACAAGCTTAATTGCCAATTTGATTGCTTTGAAATGATTTAATTGATTAAGAACACTTATATTTTATTGTTATAATAAAGTGTAAAAGTAACACTCCCAAATTCTTGATCACTCGTTGTTTGTATTGCACTTCTTGCTGTATTTCAAGTGGCCGATATGTTCAAGAATGTAGGCAATGCTGTGCTGAACAAGCAAGTCATTGTTCTTTGTCTTGCCTAAGATACTTTTGGAGAAGATTTCTTATGAATGCAGGTTAAAGTTACTGAATCAAATTCACAAACATTATTTTCAAATCAAATCGACGACCAACGAATAATGAATAAATAAAATTTCCGAGGTCATTCTTTTGCTAATATTTAATAAATCACGGTTATGGAATGGATTAATGCTTCTTTGCCAAACAGGCAATTGTTTACATTTTAAAACCAGTTTATTGAAATACAGTTTCACGAATGACTAAATTAAGAGTCGTAAGGGCGTCATTCCATGATCATGGATCAAACCTTTTGGTTACACTTTATTTTAATGATCCACTTTAGAAATTCAAATAACTATAAGTTGTATTGCAACCACATGTTAAGTAACTCTCATTAGAGTGTTCGTAGGCTGTTAGGGTTAGTAGAATAAGTTGAAATGCAGTTGCATATTTACTAATATAATTTAATCTACTAATGCTCTAATTAGAGTTAGCTGATATGTAGGTGCAAAGTTACTTAAAGTTAGTAAAATGGCTAAAGTGGACCATCAAAAAAGTTTTTAAATAAATGCGCAACTAAAACTATTGAAGAACACAGCAAAAAGAGGGGGAAAAAATAATGGCAATAACCACAAAGTAAACACTCCCCTTAAAAGAAACTGGAACATTCTTTCAGGTTGATGTCATCAACGTGAACAATGCTGCTTATAAATGAGGCATGACTGAGATATTCTGAAGAAAATGTGAAAACAATTCTGGTGATTGTCAAAGCCCACATACCCGCAGTTGATTGACATCTGATTTTAGTAGCCACTGGGGCGCTAAAATTTACAACGTTCAAGAACATTCCTTGTCAAGTTTAAAACCCTCACACTACTTTGACAAAGGCAAAATATCTTTACATTCATCTGAGGCTTAACAACAAACAAAGGAACAAATGTTTGCAGAACAAATCCATCTTAACGCATTATTGAAGGGATAGTTCAGCCAAAAGTTAATTCTGATATTATTTACCTAATAATACCTCAAGTGTACTGAGACAAATTCAGAAGATGCTTTTTCCTTTTCTTACAATGGTTCAAAAGTAACCGCTGCCGCTCCAGTCACAGCTCCAAACATCCGGAACTATCTGTACGGATAAGACTCAAGATCTTTAAAAATATAAGCTCGAAACAGAGCCCGAAGTAGGTAAATAATGGCATACTTTCATTTTTGGGTGAACTGTTGGTTTCTTCAGTTGAAAAAAGATCCGTGCATGAACTTTGAATGCACAAAAGAAGTTGTTGACATATTTACTGTTTTTTTTTTTCCTCTAAATCTCGCATTCTTGTTCTCCTCCATCAGTTCATCAAGCTTTAAGAACGATAAAGAAACAATCTTGTTTGGTAAGTTTTCTTTTTATGTCACTGATGGTAAACGTTGTTATTTGAGTGCATCAGTTCCTCATACCCCAAAAGTGCCCATGCACATGCAAATATGTATTCAGACTGGTACATTTCCACACGTTCGCATTTATGTAATTATAGCCTGTTTAATCACCCCGAAAACAGATAATCAAAACCTCCCTGTCCAACCTTTTAATTCCATTATCAATTTGTCAGGAAAGCTAAAAACATCACAAAAAGATTTTAAAAAAGCACCACATCTAACTGTTGCAGTCATTGTATTATAATAAAGGTGTGTTGCATTCAAAGCCACACTTTGTTTACTTTGTTAAGGAACTTAAAAAGTGGATATGCAAATAGAAGTCTAGTCTTTCTAGTCGTCACCTGCCCAGAAATAAATGCAGATTACACAATAGAAAAGTCAGGACTAACTGGTCTTAAAAAAACACGCCGCCAAAGTGCCGCTCAATCAGACTAAGACAACAAGGCTGCATTAATTGTAAAATATAAGGTCATATAGCTGTATAGGTCAGGTTAACTTTCACTACTTTTATACAATCAGTGAATCTCCAGCTAAATAAATCAGTGTCAATAATAAATCAATGTCTAGAGCTGGAAAGAAGGACCAGTGTGCTAAAAGTGTGTTTCTACGGCGGCACACTTTCAAAAAAAAAAAAAAAACAACACTAAAGTGACTAATGAAACATTTTATTATGGAATAGAATTTTATTTAAAGCGCCATGAAGGTTGCAGATCAGAAAACGATGGGTTACTTAACGTAACCCCAGGTTCTTTGATAACAGAGTGAGGTGTTTCACTATGGGAATCGCTTTGGGCGTGACCAACTACGGAAGCTCTTATGACACCACGTCTGTCTTTGGACAGACAGGTCGACCTGTGATCAGGCTCCGCACCCACCAATATCACTCCGGTCGACCCCTCCCAAACTCATTATAGAGAGATTTCTTCCCGTTCCTGTGCAAGGAGGGAAGTGTTGGTGAAACACCTCACTCTGTTATCAAAGAACCTGGGGTTACGTTAAGTAACCCATCGTTCTTTTTCTAACTTCGCTCGGTGTTTCACTATGGGAGATATAGACCACTCCCGGATTGCACAATTTACGTTGTACAAATTACGAGGGTCCTGACCTGTCGGCTCCAAGCACAGCATGTGCTAGCGATGGCTCAGACACATTTAGTCTGTAAAATCGCACAAAAGTGTGCGGCGTCGCCCAACTTGCCGCAGCACAGATATCCTGAACCGACACCCCCTTAAGCAGGGCCCATGATGTAGCCATGCCCCTAGTGGAGTGGGCCCTTAAGCCCTCAGGAGGCTGAGATCCTCTGCATTTATATGCTAGAGAAATAGCATCTACAATCCAGTGGGACAGTCGCTGACGTGACAACGACTTCCCCTTGTGAGGAGTAGCCCAAGACACAAAAAGCTGGTCATCTTTTCTGAAACCTGCCGTCCTCTCCATATATGCATGAAGTGCACGTACTGGACACAATGAATTCAATCTCCGATCCTCCGGAGAAGAAAACGGAGGAGGGTGGAAGGCTGTAAGTTCCGTAGTATTACATCTATAAGATGAATCCACCACTTTAGGTATGAAAGCAGGGTTAGGGCAAAAGGACACCTTTGTGAACCCTGGAGAAAACTGCAAACATGATGGGCTAACCGACAGGGCCTGTAAGTCACTCACCCGCTTAGCTGTAACCAGCGCTACAAGCAGTGCAGTTTTGAGAGAGAGAAACTTCAACCCTATGCCTTCTAATGGCTCGAAAGGGTGTTGACAAAGGGCCTCTAGAACCGTAGATAAATCCCACAAAGGGACCATCTTCCTGGTCACTGGCCTCTTACGTCGTGCCCCCTTCATAAAACGACTTATTAAAGGGTGCTGGCCTGGTGTCTTGTCACCAAACCCGACATGACAAGCAGAAATAGCTGCTAAATAAACCTTCAAAGTCGAAAAAGCCCTTCCTTTATCCAGCAAATCCTGGAGAAAACATAATATGTCCCTTACTGAGCATAGAAAAGGGACAATATGGCTTTTCTCACACCATTCTTCAAAGACTCGCCATTTATTGGTATAAAGTGAGCGAGTAGAAGCAGCTCTGGCACACTGTATAGTGTGTATGACTGATGGAGGCAGCCCTGCTGCACTCAAATTCCCCCTCTCACGGGCCAGGCCCAGAGAGCTATCCTGTCTGGGTGAGGATGGTAAATTTCCCCCCCCGCCTGAGACAAAAGGTCCCTCCGGGGAGGAAGGGGCCACGGCTGGCCTGAGAGCAGTTGAACTATCTCTGCCACCCAATGTCTGGATGTCCAACGTGGAGCTATCAGAATGAGTGACAACCCCACCTCCCTCACTCTGGCTAGCGTAGGTGAAATCAGGCTCAGAGGAGGAAATGCGTACAGCAGGACGTTTGGCCATGGGTGAGCCAGTGCATCCATACCCAATGGTGCTTTTTCGTCCGCTAGAGAGAAATACAGAGGACATTGGGCGTTTTCCTGCGAGGCGAAGAGATCTACGGCAGCCTGACCGTACCTCTGCCATATCTGCTTCACCACCTGAGGATGAAGTTTCCACTCTCCGTACAGAGGATTTCCTCTGGACAGTAGATCTGCTCCCCTGTTCAGTATTCCTGGAACATGGGTTGCTCTGATGGATAAAAGCCTTGGGTTGCACCACATGATTAGCTCTTTTGCTAACTGATGTAGTTGAAGAGAGCGTGTGCCCCCCTGCCGATTGATATAGGCAACTACTGTTGAATTGTCTGTTTTCACCAACACGTGCTGGCCCTTGATGAAGCCCACAAAATGTTTCAGCGCTAGAAACACAGCTAGCAACTCCAAGTAATTTATGTGCTTGTGAATCAGATGTGGAGCCCACACGCCATTTACAGCTCTGCCCATCAGCGTTGCTCCCCAGCCTCTCAGTGAGGCGTCCGTCGTCATAGTAACTCTTGACGTCACCGCCCCCAAGGGAATCCCCGTTCTGAGCGTCGCGGGGCTTTCCCACTGTCTGAGCGCCCTGACGCACACCTGAGTTATTCTCACCGGTCGACTTAGATGTCGCCGAGAACACAGACGCAGATGCGCGACCCAGCGCTGAAAATCTCTCATTATGAGAAGTCCCAGTTGTACTACCGAAATCACTGAGGCCATTAGACCCAGCATCCGTAAGCACAGTCTGAATGGGACAACTCTCCCCATCTGAAAACGGGAGAGACACGGACCGAAAGATTTGATTCTCCCCTCTGTCAGAGTGACTCGATAAGAGAGGGAGTTTATACTGAGCCCCAGGTATTCTGTGTATTGAGAGGGCTCTAAACGGCTCTTTTTCATGTTTATTCTGAATCCCAGGTTGCTGAGATGAATTAACACCATATCTGCGTCTCTGATCGCTTGCTCTTTTGACGAGGAGCATATCAGATAATCGTCTATGTAAGACAATATCCTTATCCCGTTGTTTCTCAATGGGAATAGAGCAGCTTCCACGCATTTGCTGAAAACCCTCGGAGCTAAAGACAGCCCGAACGGAATAGTCTGATACTCGTAAGCAGTGCCTCGGTATGCAAACCTGAGATATTTTCTGTGAGACGGGTAAACGTCTATGTGAAAATATGCATCTGACAGATCTATCGTCACGAACCAGTCGTTTCTGCGGATTGCCCGACAAAGCGATTTGTGTGACAGCATTTTGAATGAGTACTTTCTTAGGTGCTTGTTTAACACACGAAGATCTAAGATTGGACGCAGGGCCGTGCTCCCCTTCTTTGGGATCACAAAGTAGCGGGAGTAAAAACCCTGACAGCTCGCTTCCTCTGGCACCACTCTGATCGCTCTTTTGTCTAAAAGCGTGTTGATCTCGGCTGCCAGGACGCGAGCTGATTCTCCCTCGGCCATTGAGACTATCATACCATTGAATCTGGGTGGTTTCGTGGCAAATTGAAGTCTGTACCCCCGTGAAATCGTGTTTAAAACCCACGGGTGTGCTGCGCATGCGCGCCAACTGAGTATGCAGGGCGCAAGAGGTCCCTTGTATACTTCTTCCTCGGGAGCGCACATTGATGACGTCATTATCGTCTCTGTGCTGGAACAGCGTGCGCTCTCCCTAGTGGTGACGCTAGGGAGGCGCGATTTACCTCTTTGGGATTTATGAGAAATATCGCCCTCGGCTGTCTGCCTGGCTGCGATATTGAAACATTTATTGAATTGTGTTTTGAAAATGGGGAGCACCTCGCCCTTAGCTCGTGGCTTGGATGCGATAGTGCATTCTTTATTGTGAATTCCCCTGAACTGACAGGCGTTTGAAAAACACCGTGTGAGTGCTTGGTGACACTGTTGAACAATTTCCTCGTGTTCTTGAACCTGAGGAGAACTTACAGTGAGAGCCCTTACTGAACTCAAAACAACAGGGCTGGAAACCCTCCTTCTCTTTGCAGGCGGAGAGAGAAGTGCAGGGGAACATGCGCGTGTTAGGTCGCACGCTTTTTCTTCCGTTCCTCGGGGTGGGGCGGCCGGTTTCTAGCCGCCGCGGCCGCAAATGAATGCTTTCCCCATGGTCCGGAGCCATCCGACCTCGGACGTTGGCCAGTTTGTTGTCCGCTGAGAGCGGGTCTCATGTTTCTAGCCCCCGTCTGTCTCCCTCTCGTCGCAGCGGATGCTGTAAAGCTCTGTCGCGCTGGCTGAGTGGGGGGTCGTTGTGCTGGCTTGCGTGGTAAACAGAGGTTGAAAGCTTCATCCTCTTGTTTTCTGAGGGTGCTAGTTTCTCTCATTTTTTCGAGAGCTGGACCGAACAGACCTTTGGTTGGGTCGTATGCAGCGTCCATCACCTCCGCTTTCTGAGCGTCACTCAGTCCTGACAGGTTTAGCCATAGGTTTAACGCTCTCTCACCTGACACGGCCAGACCCATCACGCGGCCACACCCCTGAACCGCTCCACGGGAAGAGCGGAGAATTAGATCGTTAACCACACATATTTCGTCCCAAAGTGCTGGGTTCGGGACTCCTGTATCCAGCTGTCGTCCCATCTCCTCCAGAATCTCTGCCTGATATGCTGACAGTAAAGTCACTGCATTCAGCGAGCACACTGACTGTGCCGCATATTTATACATGCGCTGATAGACGGACGCGTTGAGACGTTCCATCTTGCTCGGTAGCGAAATCTGCGAGGAGGCGGAAATAGAGCGTCGATTCGGATGGAGATGATAGGCCACTGAAGACTCTACCGCTGGGGGTCCGGTCAACCCCAGCTCTCCCATCCCTTGAATCTCCAGCTTCGAGTGTCCCTTGGCCGGGAGCTTGCTCTTAAAGGGGCTGCACCAATGGCGAGACATCTCTTTCATGCAAGCAGGCACAGCAGGCAGGAGTTGTCTAGCGGTGGGTTGAGCGGGCGGCAGCCTTTTTCCATCATAAAGGTCCCTCTCAGATCCCTCCGCATCTTGTGCTGCGGGCCAAGCTAGGCCCAGCTTTGCCGCGGCTCGTTTGCACACCTCATACAGGTTACTGTCTACCTGCGAGGCAGAGTCAGTCGTGCTTGGCGGTCTAGACTGTTGGACGGGGAAGGGAGAGTTGTCTTCCTCCTCCTCGTCGTCGTCCATGTCCAAGTCGAGGAGGTCAGAATTAGCATCGCCATCTGCGTCCTCATCACCCGGTCCCTCCTCCTCCTGTGTAAGAAGGCCTTCAAACAGAGGAGGCATCTCCGGGGATTCGGCTTCCATCATGACCGCCCAGCTCGTGGTAGCTCGCGGTTGATGGTCCGTAGCCATAGGTTTCGCGGCAGCTCCCGACAGACATGGGTCCTGTCGGTTAGCCACCGCAACTCTCAGCCTTCTTTCCAAAACTTTCACTGGCATGGCAGCACAGTGAACGCACGTCTGTGGGTCCGCAAGCGACGTTTGAGCGTGTTTTGGGCCCATACACACGATGCACATTGGGTGGGGGTCCCTGCCCGAGATGGTTGCTCCACATGAAGATGGACACGGGCGGGATGCCACCTCCCTGTTCTTCGAATCATTCCCTTTGGCGGGGGTAATGACCGTCGACATGATGGCTGAAGAGTAGAGAGAGTAGACTCGTCGCAACACGTTAGTCTGGATCTCGTAGGGTAGTTAGCCCTCTAGAGGCTCGCCTTAACGCGTGAAGCCTGAAGCGTTTATAGCGATATAATACGCGATATTTGGAACAGAATAGCTCACCCTGACGTGAACGCTATTCCGCATACGATGTCACTCAACACTATCCAATCCAACTGATATCGCGTTCGGTGGCGTAATCCAATGACGGCCCGCCTGATGAACAGTTTAGCGAAAAACCAGCAGGGATGTTGGAAGTGCTAAGAGAGCTAGTAGTCCCTCACGGGAAGAAAGCGCGAATAATGAGTTTGGGAGGGGTCGACCGGAGTGATATTGGTGGGGGCGGAGCCTGATCACAGGTCGACCTGTCTGTCCAAAGACAGACGTGGTGTCATAAGAGCTTCCGTAGTTGGTCACGCCCAAAGCGATTCCCATAGTGAAACACCGAGCGAAGTTAGAAAAAGAACTGGTCTCGTTTTGGGAACAGGATAAAACAAACCTGGGATCCCTCCTCTGTTTTACAGTTAGGTGTGTAAGGCTTTTTTAAGAGTGATATTACCTGTGCCTGTTGCAAACGAACACTGTACATCAGAGACGATGATATTTGCATAACATGTAACATAAAAGGAATTTTGTTCCTTGGCCCTTACAGTAAAAAAATCTGCAAAGTGACGAAGGACACTGCTATGAATCTTTTCTTTTTCAGGATTTCCTTATGGACATACCAGCGGTTGCACAGCAGCAAAGGCATTTTGTTACATTTTTTAATGTATCATTACGTAATGTATATATATAAATCATGATAGATAGATAGATAGATAGATAGATAGATAGATAGATAGATAGATAGATAGATAGATAGATAGATAGATAGATAGATAGATAGATAGATAGATAGATAGATAGATAGATAGATAGATAGATAGATAGATAGATAGATATTTTTCCTTTAATATCATGTGCACTCTAGGAAGTTCTGGTACTTACTCATGTCATAGAAATGCTGCCAGAAGGCTTCCATCCAGCTATTTGTGTTTTCAGATGTGTGCGTGAGAATTGTGTACGTGGTCTTATTATCACACTGGTTGGTTATAGTGATACTTTGAGTAAGTAGAGCCGGATCTCTCTCTGTGGCACGCACACCAGTTTCCTAAAGCAAGTATGCACACATTTGGTATCAAGACAAGGTGTAAAATAACACAATTCAGCATTTTATAGTCAGTAGCGCCAGGGGTCAATCTAGTTAAAAGCACTGGATTTAAAGACACGTGCAGCACATGTTCCACAGCCTCTCACTGGAAAAACTCACATAACACACATTTTTTAAGACAACTCGGACCTAAACAACGTCCTCTGTTGACTAAAGGATGCAACTACAACTGATGCATTGATCATTCTCACCTTATTAATGGGAATCGTGAACACTGGAGTCTCTAAAGAGTCTGTATCATCTTGTTGCTGGTAACACTTTAAATAAGATCCATTCAGGACACCGTAGACGTCTCTCCAGTCCTCTGGATTGGTCTCTGACTAGGGTGCAAAAATACATGAAAGCTGAATGAATAGGGAATCGTTAAATAATGCTCATTTATTTTTAATTACAATAATAAATTATTTTTAACAAACCCGAATTCTGAGTTTTCCACACATGACATCTTGAGTCATACAGTGAGGTTGAGCCACGAGCCGACAACACATATTACCATAGAGAGGCAACCAGAATGAAGAGTCCTCTGAAATACAGAAAACTAGAACAGATCAAAAACGATGCATGGAAAGATGGATGGATGGATGGAAGGATAGATAAATGAACAAATAAACAAACGATAGATGGACAGACTTTTAGACCCCATTATTTAAAAAAAACACACATATTTAATGGGTTGTGAGGACATTAAAATCAAGGATTTTCCTACCTGTATCTGATATAGTGAGGTCATGGGTTCGGAAAGAGTTCTGTACGTGGCACAGAGTCAGAGATGTATGGGCCAGGAGGTGATATTTAGGGCCCCTGAGGACAAGAGGAGGTATTGAGGTCTGTGAGATACACAATTACAATATCCAAAGAGTGTTTTGGACTTAAAACATTCAGAATATTTAGAACGAACAATAATAATAAAAAATTGATTTGATGTACATAAAACAATCAGAAAAGATCAAATTCACTGGAAAAGAATCCAAAAACACTGCAATATTTTTAAGAATGTGAAACCTTATAGGGGGCATTTCAAGAAAACATGTCCAGCTCATATATATAAAAAACTCACTTAAAAATAAATTTTACAAAAAATACTATTCTATTTTTTTTTTACCATTAAGATTTAAATATATATATATATATGTGATAATATAATTTTTTTTTCATGGCAATAAATCACAGCTTCTTAACCCAAATTCTTAAAGTCCCCGGATGTATTATATTTGAGTTTGTAATTTTAATTAGGGTTAATGATAACAATAAAAAATTTAGTAATAAAAAAACTAAAAGAAAAAAAAAACAGTAAAATAAAATAAAATGTATAAATACAATTAAAATAATGAAATAAGAAGAATGAATACAGATCAGTTATTTTAAGTGGTGCTTTATCGTCATGAAAATACATGTCATTTTGTCACAACATATCATTTTTAATAATCAAAAATTTTGGGGAAATAATCTTAAAATACGAATGTTTTGAAATATGAAAAACGACCCAGACGTGTCCTTGACAGGGTTCATGAGATTCAGCCTTGAGCCTTTTAACTGGTTTCAACAACTCTCACCATCATCACTTTCTTTTTCTTTACTTAGATTTTTGTGCCATTCATCTCTGACAGACTAAATGTTAAGAAAATAAACTGACAGTCACTACAGAAGTTTATGTTTGTAAACTGGTTTTGACACATGCAGCTCATGTGTGGGACTGTTTCAACATTTGACATGAGATATTTCTGTAGGTAATGCCCCCTCACCGCGCTGACAGAGCGGGCAGCAGAACCGGTGATTCTCCTTCGGGTGAACTCCCTCCAACTGAAATGGTTCTACTGCCGTGAGAACTACAGGAAGCTGCTGTCTCCAAAGTTGCCATGAACTTCTTACTGGATGAACTTCCCAGCCGGCTCAGCCTCCGAGACGAAAAGCCCACACTGAATTCCTCCTCCACACAGCAGCTGTAGAGCGCCACCCGCAGGTCAAAATCTGGAGCTACGTCAGTGCTACGAACACAGACCATGATGACTGAGAAAGGATATTTAACTTAAAATATCTTTATTATTTTTTATTAAAAACAGTATATAGTAGCATATACTGTATACTACTAAATAGTATACTAGTATATTATACTGTATACTACTATATATATATATATATATATATATATATATATATATATATATATATATATATATATATATATATAAAATGTATATACAGTAATATATATATATATATATATATATATATATATATATATATATATATATATACACACACACACACACACTGTATATGAATGATATACTATTATAAATTAAATGTAATTATTAATTTTTGTCAGAAACACCTGAATTTAAAGACTACTCTAATCAAGGATTATAACTATTAAATATAACATGATGAGATATTGACCATTTTAAGAAACTTTTTGCATTTTTGACATGAAAAAAAGAAAAAAAAATCAAGGAAAAGCATCTCACAATATCACTGGATCATCGAAACAGATGTCTGTGAGCGTCCTGTCCACTATTACGAGATCCGTATCATAAATCTCTGTGCCCACCTGCAGCAAACAAAACACGGCACACTGGTGCAGCTCTGGGGCAGAAACACAGAAAAATTTACAAAAATGCACAAAACGACTTTGTGGGCATATATATATATATATATATATATATATATATATATATATATATATTTGTCAAACTCACCTCCTTTGTTTTTGAAATATTCAGAGTCTTTCCACATGAGAGGAATTCGAATATCTGAGGATAAGCATAGTCAGATGAAAAGAAAAAACTATAATAAATCAGAGTAAATAATAAATATACATATAGTAAATTGTTCAATTTTATACCCCACCTGAAATGGCTACTTTTCCAGTACAAGGTAATCGTTTAGACACACCATCAGATGACCTGAAACCATTAAATCAGCGGATCAACAGCTCTGTTCCAGACAGAGAGAGAGCTGCGTACACAGGCAATAGTTCAAGTGCACTTACAGCTGAACAATTCAACAGTTAGCCATCATAATTATACTTTTTCATTGTTATACTTCTATTATTCTTTTCAATTATTCTGTTAATATTAACATTTACTATTTAATTCTTCATTCTTCATGTATCTATCTATCTATCTATCATTATTTAACGATTCCCTATTCATTCAGCTTTCATGTATTTTTGCACCCTAGTCAGAGACCAATCCAGAGGACTGGAGAGACGTCTACGGTGTCCTGAATGGATCTTATTTAAAGTGTTACCAGCAACAAGATGATACAGACTCTTTAGAGACTCCAGTGTTCACGATTCCCATTAATAAGGTGAGAATGATCAATGCATCAGTTGTAGTTGCATCCTTTAGTCAACAGAGGACGTTGTTTAGGTCCGAGTTGTCTTAAAAAATGTGTGTTATGTGAGTTTTTCCAGTGAGAGGCTGTGGAACATGTGCTGCACGTGTCTTTAAATCCAGTGCTTTTAACTAGATTGACCCCTGGCGCTACTGACTATAAAATGCTGAATTGTGTTATTTTACACCTTGTCTTGATACCAAATGTGTGCATACTTGCTTTAGGAAACTGGTGTGCGTGCCACAGAGAGAGATCCGGCTCTACTTACTCAAAGTATCACTATAACCAACCAGTGTGATAATAAGACCACGTACACAATTCTCACGCACACATCTGAAAACACAAATAGCTGGATGGAAGCCTTCTGGCAGCATTTCTATGACATGAGTAAAAGGCCAGTCACACAGCCGATCACGCACGAATCACTCACAAATCACGCACAGATTGGGTTTGAAATTGACCAAAGTATTCCACGAACATTCGACGCAAGCCCAACGCATGAATCACTGACGGAGCGCGTCCAAACACACACGCTTCGTGAACGTTCCACATACAAGCACTTTCAGAATACATATTGTCAGTGGAATGAACGTGATACGTGCGCAGTTCATGCGTGATATGAAGGTGGGGCGTCAGTGGACGTGCGCGGTTTCATACCAGTTCCGACGCATAAGCACTGACGGCCGACGCGTGTCCCGCGCATAGTTGCGCATACTTGACGCATAAACTACGCACGCCGACTCATGAATAACGCACACTGACGCACAGGTGTGCGGTGAAATTTTTTTGAACCGTTCAAAACTCAAAATCACGCACAAACCACCTTCGACGCACATCCACTTACAATCACTGATGGTCCACGTTCGTTCCGACGAATTACACATACGACGCACGCTCCGCGCAGAAACGAAAATCTGTGCGTAATTCGTGCGTTTTCGTTGTGTGACTGGCCCTTAAGTACCAGAACTTCCTAGAGTGCACACGATATTAAAGCAAAAAATCTATCTATTCACTCCAATTCACTATATCTCAAAACCCCAGACCAATGACTCAGTGATATACCTTCGTCCTGCTCTCTGCAGAGCCTGGGCTTCCTTCATCCGCTGCAGCTGGGTCATGAGGGCCAGTATGCGGTTGTTGGATGTGAGGAGAGTCTTGGAAGCCTCCAGAGCCTGATCTCTCTGAGAGCATGCAGCTAAAAGCTTACAGGTCCCTTCTCTGATCCTCACCTCCCTCTCGATCCGTCTCTGAACCTCACAGTCCTGCAGATCGACAGAGAAAGAGGAGTCATAACCTTAGACAGCACACCCCGAAACCATTCACTGACCCAGTCGGTCAAGTTTACACTACACTAGATTACACTGTAATATTACTGATTTACACTTGAATAAAAATGATGAAAACAAGAAAACATGATTAATGTAACCCCTTTAAGGAAAAAAGGATGTTTAGTTATAGTTTTTCTAGCAAGTGCACTGCCATCTTGCAGTACCACAACATGCGACATCATAGGGTTTGTTGAAGTAATATTAGAATGTCCTTACTTTTTTAACACACACTTGTTTTGAACACGAACTTGAAAGGACTGCTGAGTCAATAATAATTCAAATGGCTTTTGTATTTGAGCTGGTATGGTGAGAGGGCAGTGCCGAGGACCGAGCAGTGCCACCGTCACTGGTGGAAGAGGTCGTGAACCCGCTGATTTTGGTTCAAAAACAGTACTTGGTGTTAGTGTGAGTGATGTACGCTGATGCCCTCCGTGTCAGAGCTCATCAGCTGTCAGGAGAAATATGCTACACACCACTACTGGTGAGCAAGCCAGTGCAATTGAAATACGGCAGAAAAGGCATTGGCCATTGGACACTGGCACATTCACCATGGCGATGTAGGAGTGACCACGCAGATCCGCCTCCTGTTCGTGTTTGTTGTATATATATATATATATATATATATATATATATATATAAAAATATACACACAACATCCGTCCGTCTTCGAGAGATGATGGTGTAGCTTCCGGTTTGGGTATCCTATCTGCATCTTCGCAAGTGGCTGAAGAGTCCGACCCTAGAGTGACAGTTTCTGTTGCACTTGCTGCAGGTGAACATTGATGCTTGCTGAGGCTGTTGTTGTTTCTCCTTCCTCCTGGCTCTCTTTGCAGCGAGGTTTGTGTTTCTCGCCTTTTCCGCTATCTGAGCGCCCTGTCTGACAGGAAGACGCAAGGTGGAGCGGTTGTCAGCACAGCTCTCCTAGTCGCTTACGTTGATGTTGGCCGTTTGCAGACGTCTTTGTAATGCAGACGTGGCCGTCCAGCCAGTCGTGCGCCTTCTGCTAGCTCGTCGTGCAGCAGGTCCTTGGGAATGTGGCCTGGGTCCATTCTTCTAACATGACTGATCCAGCGAAGTGAGAATAGAGAACATGCTGTTCATTCTTTGTTCTTCTCAGTGAGGTTGTGGTTGTTCAAGACCAGGGGTGGGCAAACCACGGCCCACGGGCCATATACATAAGTTGGGCTTTTTAATCCGGCCCACCGAACTCTACGAACTTGTATTAAACCTCCTTCATTTTACATTTCCCTGTAATGTCACTCTGTCGCGGCTGCAAGCGGCAGTAGCACTGAAGCTTTGGTGGAGAGTAGGCATGTCTCGCAAACCACTCTCTACCCCCCCCTCCTCGCGTCAACAACCGCGCATCACGCCCCCCCCCCCCCCCCCCATATACAATCACGCGTCGCACTCACCCCCCCCCCCCATTTTTGGGGGGTTTACCCTATTAATTACAGTTAAGGAGGGAGGAGGGGGGGAGCTAGGTGGGGTGTTACTGTCAGCAAGGGAAAACACAAAACCCGGATTCAAGTGCAAATGAGTGAATTTATTATAATAGTGCAGAAAACAAACAATGTCCGGTAGCTGGCTGGCGGTGGCGCAGGGATCCAATGGGCTGAAATGCAGATGAGGTGAAGTGATAATCCAGAGTGAAGGTCGGGGAACACGAAAACACGGGAGATCCAAAGACAGCACTTGCATAACAGATATATATATATATATATATATATACACTTTTTTTTTTTCTTCAATTAAAAGAAACCTTGTCTTTAACTCCAGAAAATCCTGCTCCTAAGCTACACACATACCGACAGAGCTTTCAATGGGTTAAAGCTTGGCTTAAAGCTTGATCTATAAGCCCTGAACCCCAGAAGCATGTCTTTTATCTCATGTAGTTCAGTTAAGGCAAAGCAATCTGTATGGATGTTTAGCTTTAGGTCCAGAATGTGCTACAACATTAAGGGTTTTATTTTAAAGTACTTTAAGCCGTTTGTACTGATTTGCATAAGACGTGTTGTTAAATGGGGTTAATTTTGTCACATGCCCAGCGGACTCGAATGAACTCGCTTGTGGAATTGACCAAACACAAACTTGTTCATTAAAAAGAAATAGAAAAAGATAAAGAAAAACGTGTTTGTTGCATTTGAATAAACTGTCAGTTTGCATATAAATTACATTTAACATTTAGCAGTGCTATTATAATATTATAATTTAAAATACTGTATATATATATATATATACACATCATATAAAAAACTTGAAGTTTAAGTTAAAATTACTAAAACAGCAAAAATTAAGAGCTCAATTAAATTGAAATATTCTAAAACAACAGAAACTATTTAAAATGACAGAAGCACATTTCAAAATTCCTAAAGCCAAATTTAAAACTAAAAATACAAAAATAAAAGCTAATTCAAAATATGACATTTATGCATTTGACAGATGCTTTTATTGTATTTTTATTAATGTAAGTGACTTACATTGCATTCACATAAAAATTCTAATCAGTTCTTGCTTTCCCCCGGAAGTCGAACCCATGACCTTGGTGTTGCAAGTGTCACGCTCTACTGTTTGAGCAACAGTAAAGCTATAAGAATACCATAAAAATATATAAAAAGATAACACTGCTTAGATAACAGCCCTAATTCTTACTTTTGCTTCATTTGAGATTCCTCCTAATGCCATAAAAAGCTCATAAAACACCCGAGAGCTCTGAAAATATTCAACCAGGAAGAAACACAAAGAGTTAAACGGTTTGTTTTCTATTTCAGAGCTCATTCTAAGTTTAAGGTGTGCATATAGTGCGACAGTAAAATACTTTAATCTGTTCACATCCTCTTAAAGGTGAAAGGAAAAGCCATAGTTATGTAAGACGTGAAAGCGAGTGATACAAGTGTGTGTCTTACAATTACCACAAATAACTGTATATGGATGTTAATATAAATAAGAAATATGAGGGTTGGTCCATCGGTTACAAATGCTTTATGCATAAAAATCAAACAAATGAATGGAATTTACAAATGGAATTATAAATTTACACTGTCCTCAAAACACCATCTGAATATGTGTCAAAGGATCTAAGAAGAAAACAAGATTAGATTAGATAATGTGGATATCATCATTAAGGATTGATATGGACTCTAAACTGATAAGGTTCATGATTTGAAACTCATTTGACAGAAAATCTGCCAGTTCTAAACTGTGCATTTAAAGGAATAGTTCATCGTCTATAGAAGAAAATTGTCATCATTTGATCCATTATGAGAATTATTTCTTCTTTTCTACTGCACGCTACTGGCTTCAATTCAAAAGACTTGAATCATTTACTAAATGATGGTTTTATTTTGCAGCACACTCCTTCATTTTCAATATATTGACAAATACATTTTACATTTATGTATTTATCAGACGCTTTTATCCAAAGCGACTTGCACTGCATTCAAGATACACATTGACTTTCTAATCAATTCTTGCTTTCCCTGGGAACTGAACCCATGACCTTGGCGTTGCAAGAAAAACACATTTATGTTTAGAGTGGCATGAGGGCGGGTAAATAAACAGTGAATTTGTTGAACTCCCTTTAAGCTAATTATCATTATGACTATTATTTGTTCAATTCATCAAAAGCACTTTCCAAAATAGGACACGTGTATTTGCTCTTAAATGATTTGACTAACAGCATGTTAAATCTTGTTGCTGCTCTCTCATTGCCTTGCCATTCTGTTGACAAGCAATTATTGTATAATGAAGCGAAGTTCCCTCAGGGTCATGTCTATGTCTGAGAAGTGAGAACAATTTCAAACATGCCTTTGTCTGTTTATAATTCACCGAGACAACCCTGCTCAGTCATAAAGGAAGTA
The DNA here is from genome assembly GCA_037043235.1 of Rhodeus uyekii. NCBI lineage: Eukaryota > Metazoa > Chordata > Actinopteri > Cypriniformes > Acheilognathidae > Rhodeus > Rhodeus uyekii. The sequence continues at coordinate 866,701 of JAWRVZ010000155.1, read as the reverse complement.
ATACAGCTAATAAGTAATACAGCAGAAGTAAAGTCTGGAATATAAAGCCACAGGAAAGTGTTATTGCTCAGAGTGGATCGTTTTTATTTTTGTTAACAGTAGGTTTGGAGTAACAAAAATACAAATGTATACACACTGACTATACCTATACTAATACCAAACTATAACTATGAACAAGCTCCACAAAGTCTGCTGGGATATGAATGCGAACATCTGAGGAATTTTAGTGCATTGTTGTGAATTAGCAGCGGCTCTGCGCATGCGCACACTCACCTGCGCGGAATCCTCTAGCTCGCTTGGGCGGAATCGACCTCTCTTCACCTCCATCTCCATCGCGGATCCGCGGGCCACTGTGGCTCTGGAAGTTTGGTTTCTGAAGAACATTATTGCTTTATGTTGAAAATCCAACTCAAGCTACCAACCAAAGCTATCCAGCGTTTACTAAGCGACACTGTTGAACTAGAATAAAGATAAATCGCGTCCCAGATGCATAGGTGTATATATTAAAGGCGCCATTCGTTTACTTGTTCTAAAATCCTGCTGGATGTGTTGAGACAGCTGGATGAGTGGGGTGTGTTTTTTCCTCAGATTGTGGTGTGGGTGGTGCTTAGAGTTTGAACACTGAAACAGCGCCTCCATTGTCGTGATGTGGTGATAAATATTTTCCAACACCACAAAAACGAATCCTCCATTAACCCATTCAAACTTCATGACATTTTTTATATAATTTAATTTATAATCTCTCTGTCTATCTATCTATCCATCGTTTGTACATCTGTCTGTCTACCAATACATCCAACTATCTATCTATCTTATCATCAGTCAGTCTATCTATCAATCAATCAATCAATCTATCACTCAATCTTCAGTCAGTCAGTCTATCTATCTATCTATCTATCAAGTCGAATCATTATGATGAAAATAAATCATTTTAATCTAATAATTATAAATAAGAATAGGATAACCCTGACAATTCAATAACCTCGCCAATACTCTATAAAATTATAATAAAAACAAATAAATTAAATAGTAAAGAAATAGACGATTGTGATTGGTCCATCCTGACCGGCGCTGAGAAAAGTAACATGTACCACGTACTGATGTTGAAAAAGGGATGCGTTTAATTTCTCTGTTATTAAAATTGTTAAAATGTATGATTGTATACATTATTAAGACATACGGGAAAAATACTTGAATTTCAAACTTTCAGACTTTTTATTAACATATTTACAAATACATATAAGTAAAACATTTGCAACTTGAGAACATTTGAATGCAAATATGAACATCCTAAACTGAACAAAGGTTAGGCTTTGTTACTAAAAAAATGCTACAAAAAAAAAAAATGCTACAAAATATGTTTAAAAACTGCTGAAATCCAACAGCATGAAGTTGAAATAAAGGAGTGTGCTTGTATAAAATGTCTATTTCGAAATTGCTCTTTAAAAAAATGATAAAGAAAGAAAAGTCACTTCCAAAAAAATAAACAAAAAAATGCAAAAGTGGTCTTTTCTACGGGGGAAAAAAAAATACATGAAGATATCGTAGTTAGGCTCAAATCAGACAAGTCGTATTTCACCTTTACATCATGAAGAGTGCAACTGTATCAAAAACATATTTGCTTTGCCATATTGTGAATACTTATTTATCCGTAAAAAATATATTAAAATGAAAGACAGTTTATATTTCGACAGAGTTACTGAGGTACATTTTCAAATCTTCAGTTGTGGTTCTTCTTAGTAAAAATATCATGGTAAAAACTTCACATATTCACATCTATATTTTTCACTGGTTAGTTGGTTGTTCCTGGCTCATTAATTCCAAACTCAATCCATGTCTTGTGGTTCATCAACTTCAGTAAAGATGTCACTGAAAAAGTACTTGGAGACATTGGTGGGTATTTCTTCTGAGTTCTGCAGAGCAGTGAGAAACGGAATCCAGTTTTATTAATACAAATATACAAAGTGGCCATACAAGTACTGGAATATCAGACTCTGTGATACCTCAATGACAGATGCAGAGGTGGAAGCGGAGGACGGTGTCAGTCCCTTCACTTCAGGGTTTGTTGCCATGGTAACAGGGCCAGCCGCTCTCAGTTTTCTCTCAGGACGTGCTGTGTTGACTGCTGGTTTTTGGGGGCCTGGTTTGGATCCTCGATGAGCTGCTGGGGGTCTTTGTGTACTCTTAGGAGAAATGAAGGACAGGAACCCCTTGGGTCTTCTGCCAGGTCTATAGAAGAACAAAAATAAAACAAATGGATTGTAGCTCAAACAGTAGAGCATGGCGTTTGTAACGTCAAGGTCATGGGTTCGATTCCCAGGGAAAGCATGAACTGATTAGGAATGTCAATGTGTATTTTGAATGCAATGCAAGTCACTCATGATAAAAACGTCATTACATAAATGTAATGTTAAAATGTCCTTTGATTTGTCAAAGCCCAAATATATATGTTTTTAACAAGAACACTATTACACTATTTTACAGTTTCAAATGTATTTTAGTAAGGGGCGACATTTCCGAAACACCGTCCAATCACAATCCAAACAGTTGACCAATCACAACACACTGCTCTTTTGGGAAAGAGGGGTTTTATAGAGACGGGAATGAAACGGTGTGTTACTGACAGACTGGGAAGAGAGGTGCTGCAATGTAAAATACCTGAAAAATAAGGAGATTTAAGTATAAAAACCTATTCTAGTAGACCCTCAAAACAAAATCAGGACTTTGCAACAGAGCCACACACCTTGTAAGTGTCCCACTTGTGACATCGGGCGTGATCTGACTGACGCTTTGCAAGTCTGATGCACTAGTTAACTCAAGTGTCTCTTTGTCTGGGAGGTCCAGCTGTTCCATGATGGCTTCGGAGAGACTCTCCTGGAAAGATTCTTGAGGATCATTTTCTTGCTGAGGTGAATTATCGCTGGTCGCAGGAAGGTCTGTGTTTGCTTCTCTGTCTGAGATGGTGGCTGATGTCGAGTTGTCCGCTGTTGAAATGGCAGCAGGCACAGTTTGCTCTGGCACCGATCTCGTCTCTCGTGTTGAAATGGGTAATGAGGTAGACTCGTTTAATGAGATCGCTGCTGAGTCCTCTTTAGCATGAACACCTTGAGCATTTCTCCTTGAAATGGGGATGGGTTTAACCTGCAGCTTTGCTAAACACAGAAGAAAGAGTTCACTGGTAAAACCACTGTTTTATGTGTTGTATTCTTGCTTTGAAAAACCGACGTATATTGTACAAGGATTTAAAAAGGAATATTTGATCCTTTGTTACGGTGAACAAAGTTTTTGTAACAATCAATGCTGTAGTGCTAATAGTAACGGTTTCATGTTAACTTAATTATAGTATTGTGTTCCCACTTTTTTCTTCTTCATATAATTACTATACATTACCGTTTAAAAATGTGGGGTCCATAAGATAAAAAGAAAGACATTCATACTTTTATTCTGCAACAATGCATTGAATTAAAGATGTATAGTGTTACAAAATATTTCAAACTCTAATTTCTATTAATCAAAGAATACTGGAAAAAAGCATTTCATGATTTCCACAAAAATATTAAGCAGCACAACTGTTTTCAACATCAGCAAATCATCATATTAGAATGATTTCTGAGGGATCATGTGACACTGAAGACTGGAGTAACGATGCTGAAAATTTAGCTTTACCATCACATGAACAAGTGACACTTGAAATTATATTATGGTAAAAAAAAAAGTCATTTAAAATTTTACTAATATTTCATACTATTGTTATTACTGTATCAAATAAATGCAGCCTACTTTCAAAAACATAAAAAAAATTGTTAGTGCAATTTCTGCTCCTTACCTCTCCTAGTTCTCTCAGGTGTTTTTTTCTTCTTCTCCAGATGTTCCTTCTCATCTTTAGATAATTCCACTACTAGGACATAAGAAAATGTGCAATGCATGAACAGTTATAACACCATGCTGACAGATGACAGTCTGTACCATATGTTTATTTTTTAATTAGAAAGATCTGCAGAAAATGTTCTCACCATGATGTTCTGCCTGACTCTCACCTTCGGCACTCTAGGAAGGAAATGACCTCACTATTAGTCACTTTTAGACTGTTTATCAAGTAGTGCTGAAAGTCAAGATGCACATTTTACCCTCTGAGATGTTGAGTCTGGTGTCTCACGTCTCAATGCTCCTTTCTTCGATTTGTCCTCGTCCCTCTCTCCACTATTCTTTTCCTCATCCTCTGACACAGAAACTAAAGCATCTGTGATCAAAAGGTGAGATACCTCCCTGCTCGCATTAGCACTGAAATTAAGCAGAATGTGGAGGCAAAAGTAATAAATACAAGAGAAAGGACATGGTAACATTTGGAAATAAGTGAATGAAATCTGGCTTAGACCACTGAGAGCCAGTATCCACCCAAATACTTTTTTCTAAATACTGGTATGCATTGCATTTATTTGGTTAACAAATTGTCAGCTGGGAAAAACCAGGAAACAACATTCGCAAAACATCTGACTATTTATTTATAAGGTGGTGAATTGTTTTACAGCATCAGATAATAGTTTAAAGCAAACTATACCTTTGACCATGAGAATGTCCCACAGGGAGGGGCTCGCTTCTAAAAGTGGGGGGGATTTCAGTAAGAGACAGTATAAACACAGGTTCTTCAGGAGTGGGTTCACTGGATGTCTCTTCCGATTCACATCCATAAGGTTTCACAGTGCTGTCTTCAAAACCTTTCCCTGGACTGGTTCTATTCTTCTCATCCAACATGATCACAGTTTTCTGCCTGGATTCATCTTCAGAAACAACTGATATTGCGACATTTTTGACCGTCTGAATTAAAGAGACATAACACATGATATTTATTATTCCGATGTGCTTATTGTAATGATTCTAATTGTTGCACGAGGGTTAAAAATCCTATTTAACTAATATTGTACCTGTGTTGATTCAATGCTTGATGCCACCTCTTGTGCTGCACTTTGGGAAACAACAGATTCTGTGGTTAGTGCGGCACCCTCTTCAGGACTTTTAGTGAAAGTGCTCGGGGAGGATTCGCCAGCAGGCAGATTCCCATTTATTACTGCAAGGAAACAAATGCAAACAAAAAAATATTTGCTTCTATTTTGTAATTGTTCTGTTTACATAAATCTCATCAAACCTCAAAAGAACATAAAAGCAATATTTCACATATATTAATACATATAAAAAAAAAATATATAATACAACTAAACCAGATTTTTAGGACATTCTCAGTCATTATTTTTACATAAATAAAGCATTTATGTTTACATTTTAGATCATAGTGGCTGGGTTTGCGTTGTCATACCTGTTTGGTGTTGTGTCTGTGTGCGTGTGTGTCTGACTGTCTGAGTAAGGTTTGGTTTAGGTTTGGGTCCGCGGTACCTCCTGACAGGTTTAGACTCCTGAGACTCACTCACACTGAAACACACAACAGACAATAGTTGAGACTGCTCATCTTTTAGACACATGAATATCAGTCTCACATTATGGGATCTGAACTGCCGCCATTGGAAGCATTCATTTTTAGCGATTCAAGGAACTATTTTCCTATTCAAATGATTTTATTGTATTCATTTATAGCTTTCCTGTAGCTCAAACAGTAGAGCGTGGCGCTTGCAACGCCAAGGTCATGGGTTCGATTCCAAAGGGAAACCAAGAACTGATTAGAATATCAATGTGTATCTTGAATGCAATGTAAGTCGCTTTGGATAAAAGTATCTGCCAAATGCCTAAATGTTAATTTACAAAAATAATTGAACATAATAGATCAGTGATACCTATTATTCGGTGGTTCTCCAGCCTCTTCTTGTTCTCTTATTTTTTCCTCTGTGATTATATCATGGTTCTTTCTCTTCGCAGATGACACAGATCCATTATCTTCTTTCGTCACTCTTTCAGGAACAGCATTGGTACGGTTTTCTCTTTCTTTCGTCACTCTTTCAGGAACAGCATTGGTACGGTTTTCTCTTTCTTTCGTCACTCTTTCAGGAACAGCATTGGTACGGTTTTCTCTTTCTTTCGTCACTCTTTCAGGAACAGCATTGGAACAGTTTTCTCTTTCTTTCGTCACTCTTTCAGGAACAGCATTGGTACGGTTTTCTCTTCCTTCAGATGATTTTTCCGGCTGTACCATCTCAGGGTACGTAGAGGAGACTGACAGGTGATCCATGGGAACTGAAAGTTCTTGCATGGGTTGCGTTACATTTTTATCCTTATCAGTGACAGATGGACTCTTAGACGTCTCCACAGAATCAGTAACAAGTTCTGGACAGATTTGCTGTTTTCGAGCATGTCGGGTTCTCAGACGTTGACCAATATTAGGTTTAGGTTTGGAAAAACTGCCTCTTTTTGGCAGTGGAACGCTGTTGGAACATGCCAAATTCTGTGTCTCGTGTTGAAGGGGACCGGGATGAGTATCAATTGTCTGTGATTTGATTGGCTCCTCCTCTTTTGTGATTTGGGTTTCTTCAACAGAAAGTTCTGGAATATGAGTTTCACAGCTCGAATGTTCCGCATAATCGTTCAACTCTGACTCGCAAATTACAGAAGGACTGGACATGATGGCTGTTTCTGTGATAACTTCTTCATGCACCACCTCTTCGTGTACAATGGTTGACTGTTCAACAATATCATTTTCACCTGGAAAAGATTGAATTAAATCAGTCTTCTAATGAATATTTCAAATTTGAGTCAAGAGGGTTGCATTATGAAGCTATTCTTACCTGTACAGACTATTTCGGATGTCTGGGTCATCCCGATAGCCAGAAGAGTCTGAGCAGCCTCATTGTTGATCTCCTTACATACTGAAAGAAAGACATAAAAATGATGTACCACCAAAATATTAAAGCTTTTAGGTGTAGGGTCTGGTGATAGAAGCAAAACCTTTGTCATACAATATTTTTAAAAGTTTGGTTGATTACTCTATACACATTGTTATGGAAAAGTAATCCAAAAAGTACATGCACACAAAAAGATATTTCATTTATAGTATAATTTATGATTATCTTCATATATTGGAGTATTGTTACAGTATAAATATATTATAATTGTAATATCATAGTATAGTATATATTTTTTAAATCATTAGATCATTTTAGGACATCACACATTTAAAGACTTTTTTTATTGGTTTTTATTATTATTTGAATAATTATGTAAACTGCAATAATACAAGTGTATTATAAATAAGTAAATTAATGAATGTTAAAAATTTAATTAAAAAATGTTTTATCCAAATAGAAAACTAGTCTTCTATCAGTATATTTTCTGCTAAATTTTATAATTGTTACCTTTATTATTTAAACAAAAGTAATGCATCATAAATAATTACTTTTTCCAAACAAAAAGCTAGGCTTGTATCTGTGCATTTTTTGCCCAAATAATTTGATGTTGAAATACAATATTTCATTGCAGACCTTTTTAACTACAAATATGAGTATATACATATACATATGACTAGACATAAATGCATTGTTAATCTAGATCAGTGGCATTCAAACGGCGAACCACAGTCCGAGTCTGGACCTCGGCTTCCATTCATACCGTGAAACATAATCGCGCCATTTTACTGTTTTCATAGATTAAAGTGAGCAACACTACAAAGCAAAGGAGCGGATCACTCCACAAGCACGCAGGGCTGTTTATGTAAGGATCTTTCAGCACTACATCCTCTAATATTTTCATCTAGAGCGCTTCATCCAAGTCCTTTCCGCTCCGTGTGCATTGCTTCTCTCTCCCACTAAAGACAAAAGCACTAAGAGCTGCAGATGATACAGTTATTTTACAACAGTAGAAATACGGTGAGCAGAGAAATTGATGCTTTTACTAAAATGCTGCAGGAAACGAGAATACAGCAAATACAATCATTTTTATCTGTCAAAAAAATGACTCGAACCGTTTCACTAAACCAGGTTTGTGAAAACTAAGTTAGCATGTGGCACCTTTAGATGTTTTGTTTTTTTCCATATCTTTAGCAATATTAATCAGCATAAGAGCATGTCATAATAAGCCGTGTTATAATTTGGAAAATTACTTTGAGGTGGCAAGGGAAGACAAAAACTTCTAAAATTACTAGTTAATTTTATTTTGTACTCAGGAAAACCCTGCATCACCTTCTAAATGTTAAAATAAATACAAATATATACATTAAAATAGCCAGATAAAACATCTAATCTAACTGTTTGTATTCCTATCCATATTCTTTTTTTTTTGGTAAATATTGGTAAAAATTCTTAGGCATCACTGCTTTTGCTCTCTGGGCCCAAGATTCACATCTTTGACATTTTTCTTTTATAGAGCACTATGACTCCCCCAATGAAAATGTATAACTGTTCTAAAAAAGTATTGCCCAGACCTCCGCTGGGAAGAAAATACAGAGAACTTTAATTGAATACCCCTGATCTAGATAATAAAACTCCTGTGGTAGTTAGATTATTTGTTTCTCAATATGTGCTGATGGTAGAAAAGCTTGAGAGAGTTTCGCCTTACCTTCCATGTGGTCTGGGTCAAGAAACTCAATCACATCCTTAAAAAACAAAGACACAAATTAGTACCAACTCATCAAATACCACAAATACCAATATATTCAAAAACACAAGTAAAAAAAAATAAAGTAAATAGATTCATCTGACATCAAATGAATTATGATGGACACTGCAACAGATGTGACAAAGGACACAGAGGACACTGGGGAGACTTACAGCAAGCAGGTCCAACTGGTGTTCATAAGGGACATGGGCAGCGGGCAACATCGCCTGCTCACATGACATTTCGGGGCACAAATCATTCTGGGATGTGCCCAGGATATCAGGCACATTCTCAGAAATGTCCAGCTGGGAGCCAATGGGAGTGAGTGGCAGAACAAAAAAGGGAAGGACAATGAAAGGTACGATGGCTGTGAGTTTTTGATATGACATGCAGAAATTAATAAGAACAAAATGGTTAAACAAAACGGAGCAAAATTTTGGTCAGAAACATATACGAAGTACAATTTTTCCCCACAAAACTGTATTCAGATTTGTTTTCATTGCTATAAACTGTTAATGGAATAAAATAAGTATTAATAAGTAATAAGTAACCATAACAACATCATTTATGCAACAACAAAAAAACATAAGACTCAAGGAGTGGAGTTTATGAATAGAGCAAGCCACACTGATGACAATAACACATATGTGATGAAGGGGTTCCACTAAGGTCCTTTATAGTATGATAAAACATAAACACACCTCTTCCATGGTTTCTACCACCTCTGAATTAACGGGCAGTAGAGGGCGTAGACTCATTGGCACAAATGCCTGGTTTTCCTCTTCGGGGTACGAAGGAAAGTCCAGGGCACAATCTCCTACGTACTCGTCTTCCTCATCATCTTCTTCAGTTCTAGATGCCAGTAAAGTCACCAGTCTAGATTTCCCCCTCCTGTGCATGCCCTGTTTCAATGTGGGGCCTGGTTTTAATTTAGCCCTCCGGCCGGGAGCCTTATTGCCCTGATTACAAATTTTGGAAGACATAGGAGGATCAGAGAGCTCTTCCTCTTCCTCTTCTTCCTCTTCATCTGCCGCCGCCTGCATCACATGCTGAGAGAGCTTAGGGATCCTTCCTGACCTAATTAAAAGAGAAATAATAATTAGCATGACTACAAAAACTGAAAACAAGACCACAGTATTATGCCTAAAAAAAATGATACATTGACATACATTTAGAGCTGCACGATTCTGGATAAATTGAGAATAACGATTTTTTTGTTGTTGTTTAAAATAGTGATCACGATCCTCCCACGATTCTGACTAGACAACTAAACAAAATAATATGTAAAGTAATTTACTAGAGGTTCTGATAAAATGTTAATTGCTGCAGTGAGTCTAATTAAAATTATTTAATTCATTTGGGATTTTTTTAACCCGTTTGAATGAATGACTTAATGACTCACTCATAAAGACTTCACTTATTTAATTGCTGGATGAATCAGAGTTTTTGAACAATCTCTTGAATGAATGATTCAATGACAAATAAAGCTCTAGGCCTAAAACTTTAAAATAACTCTTGCCTAAGCAATAACTAAAATAAAAGTTAATGCTGAAGCACTAAAATTACTTTTTAAAAGTAATTTTTTTAAAGCTAAATAGAAATTTAAAAAGTAATACAAAAGAAAAACACATTGTAATATGCAAAATAGAAAAATAAAAGCTAATTGAAAATAAATAATACTAAAAAGCAGAAAAAAAATGCACTGAGAGCCCTAACCAGGTTATGACTGAAATATTCAAAATATTCTCCCACTTACCTGGTTGGTTTATTAAATATCTGTTCGTGTACAGCACTCAGGTCAGGTTCTTCCTCTAAATCTTCCAATTCAAGGAGAACTGTAGACTGCTTCTTCTCCTTCTCTTGTATCGAGTCTGAAGGCACCTAAAAAAAGAGTGAATTATACAATTATGTTAGATGAAATAGACAGTCACAAAAAACCTGCCTTGGTACAGTAATACATGTGTAATGTTTGTCAAATCTCACAATAAACAGCTGAAAAGATTACCTTCAAGGAGCCGTAGATTTTACTGTCCCCCCCGACTGAGGTCCCATCCTCTCGGATATTGGGCTCAGGGCGCCTGTTCCCCAATCTGCAGCTGAGGTTTGGAATCGGTCTCCGGGGTCGACCCTTGAGCTGAGCTGGTTTAATAGCAGGACTCTTGTTTATGTTCTCCGATGAATCGGATTCCCTTAACCTGCTAGAAAGAGAATCGTTTCCTAAATAGTCTCATAACATAATAAATGACAATTGCACTACTAGTGCAGAAATATGAAACGATCCATTAAAATGATCCACAGTGACAGTAAAGACATTTATAATGTCACAGTAGTTTTATTTCAAATAAATGTTGTTCTTTCCATTCATCAAAGAATCCTAAAAAAAAACTAGCACAGTTTCCACAAAAACATTCAGCAGCACAACTTTTCATGTTTTCATTAGCAATGTGTAGACATCTCCTTTAATGGAAAAAAAAAAGGAAAAAAGAAACGTATCTTTAATTTAAGAAGAATTCAATCATGCATTTTGGTTATTTCTTACCTCTCATCTTGTGGCTGACCATCAGAAGTGGCATTTTCACAGTCCTCAGGTTCATCTTCTGCAGCTACAAACCATCAATGAAACATCACATTTTTGCACAAAAAAAATTCAATACTAATATTAAAACAATTCTATAATAACATGAAAAACAATCTACAAAAGACAGGCAGTCAGTTTCACTATGCACAGGCTGTTCTTTCAATTTTAAGATATGCTTAGAACCAAATTCTTCAAAAATTTTAGTCATTTGTCTCCGGTTTCATAGACACACCCTAAGACTAAAAAGCATATTTGAGCGGTTTTAACTGAACGCAACTTGCACTGACATATCCTAAAATATGTGAGTGGCATTGTTTTGTCTCAAGATGCATAAAGTCATGTTTTTTTCTAAGGCATGTTTAAAAAAGCCGTTTAAATGTCCTAAATGAACTAAGGTCTAATCCTGGCTTAATCTAAGCCGTGTCTGTGAAACCAGACCCTATTCTATTACAGAACAACAAAACTGAGAAACATCTTCCATCCTTCCTTAAAGCATACCCTCTCTATTTGTCCTCTTGATTCTCTTCGGTGGAGTATTGGCTCCTCGTCCCCTGCGTTTCTTTGAAGTGGTATCACTTCCTCCATCATTTGAGAGGTCCTCATTCTCCTTTTCTCCTGCAACCATATCGCTGTCCGAATCGTCGGAAGTGTCCATTTCCTTTCTTTTAGCCACTGCATCAGACAACAGTGTAAGTGTGTGTGAGAATTTGTCCAACAAAACTGAAAAGCTTATACAAACAGACAAAATCAACCGACCTCTCACTTTCCTTTGGACTCTATTCTGTGCTTTAGCCAACTTTACGAGCTCTTTGTTTTTGCTTTTCTTATTCGCCTCATCTTTTAGGATCTGCTCCATTAGTTTTTTGAAGAAATCCAGATCCAGACGTCGCTTCTCCTCTGAAAGTGTACTTCAGTTTAATTCATTTCATAAGGAATCAATTTCATTTGTCGTTTAAGACGTTAGTTTAAGGCGGTAGGTTAACTGATATAGGTCACTTACTGAACGCTTTATCTATTCTCCAACAGTTATTTCTCTCCTCTTTCTTGAACTTGTTCTGGGGGAGTAAGAGAACACCAATGAAGGATGAGCTTGTCTTATTATGAAACACAATCTCAAGATGTCCTAGTAAGACGTTAAGTAATTCATTTTCACTTGAAGTGACAGAGACCGTTATCTACACTACTAGTTTTTCCCCCCAAAGAAATGAATACTTCCATTCAGAAAAGACACATCAAATTGATCAAAAGACACAATAAAGACATTTATAAGGTTGCAAAATATTTCTATTTTAAATAAATGCTGTTCTTTTTAGCTTCTATTCACCAAAGAGTGCTGAAAAACATCAGTTTCCACAAAACAATAAAGCAGCACAACGGTTTTCAACATCGATAATAGGAAATGTTACAATGGCAGCTGATCAGCACATTAGAAGGATTTCTGAAGCTTCATGTGACACTGAAGACTGGAGTAATGATGCTGAAAATTCAGCTTTGCCATCACATGAATAGAATATAGTAAAAATGAAAATAGTTATGTTAAATTGTAATAAAAATATTTCCCAATATTAATGTTTTTGTTGTATTTTTGATCAAATAAATGCAGCCTTGATGAGAATAAGATACATTTTTCAAAAATAGTAAACTTTTGGATAATAAATAACAATTATATAAAGCATACAAGTGATAGACATACAAGAGCACAAACAAATTATATTCTGACCACCTTAATCTCCAATCGACCTCTGTGTGGAAACAGCTGACCAATCATGGAGAAGTCTGTCCCCACCATGCTGATGGCCAAGTAAAACATTTCAGTCTCTGTAATAATCATAAAACAATCCTATATAAATTAAATATACGACACACTTTAAATTAAGAGGTGCACTGTTATTGACTTCTGACCTCCATTGGACCAGGGTTTGGTATAGGTGCCCTTCCTAAAGCTGGAGTAAGTGGTGGTAGAGCCACGTTCAAATATGGGATCTCTGTCTTCTGCCGGATTGGGTCCTTTTGCCCTTAACACCTGGACTGTTAAACTACACAAACACACACAACAGATTAAAAAGATTGGAAATACCACACACTTCACCTTCACTTCTACTAAAATAATACACTTCTATATGAGCAGCAGCTCAGGATAAAAAAACGTCACTGACCTCTCCTCGTCTATAATCAGAGATCCATCCTCTGCCACCTTCACCCTGGGCACTAGCATAGGTTCTTCCTCCGCTGGCTGAGTTTCTTCCACCATCTCCTCATCTTCCTCATGACCAGCATCTTCTGCTACCCTCTCCTGAACTGATGGAGCAGCTGGAGTCTTAGAAGATCTGAAAAGAAACAAGAAGATCTGATGAGGGTTTAAACTTAATAGAGTATTTCTAATACAGAGCACCTATTATGCCTTTGCGGATTTGGCCATTCATGTAGTGTATAGCTTTTTGTGAATGTAAAAAATCTGCAAAGTTTCGAAGATCAAAGTGCACAATGAATGGAGTTAGGGTCTCCCAAAAAAATAAAAATAATAAGAAACGATTCTGAACTGCCCAAAACAAGTGGTCAATAATTCCAGTCTTACTTCCTCCACGAACATATATAGGTTTGTAAGAAATGTGCGTGGTTTTCATTGGCTTCCCACGAACAACATCTACTGTGACCAGCTCTCAAACTCTGTAGTTGGAGCTGTGAAAGTTTGGTGTTGTTGACATGCTACTTTGCACGCAAATCCAAAAGACGAGGACTCTGAGTCTAAGTGATAACGTTTTTTTTACAGTTGGTATCACCGTGTGTCAAGCGCTGAGAAAGCCTCCATAATTTGTTTCCGATACATGCTGTAAGCGTCTGAGACACTGTGAGAAAAGAGGTGATGCTGCAATGCTTATTATAAGAAAAATAAACAGTTCATTGACTTTTGATGCATGTAAAGCTACTGTAGGAAACCTCCAAAACAAAATTAGGATTGGTTAAAATAGCATAATAGAGGCACTTTATTCAAAGCTTTTAAAGTAAAAAAAATATATAATAATAATAGAAAACGTTGATTCACACACAATCTAAATCATAACCATTTTTTTAAAAGTTGCATCATCCACACTGAATCGACTTCTTGGTGTCATATGTGTACATCAGGAGATTGACAGGGTCGTTGGGCTTACGTTGGAGTAGGAGAGTCATCCAATTCTTTCTCTGAAGCTTTCTGCTCTTCTTCTGTGAAAGACCTGTAAAGAAAACCAAGGCATTGAAAACTAGAAAACAGTGTCCATAGAGGTTTGTCAGAATCCCTGCAGACCACGTTACATCCATCACAAATCCAATATCAACACTTCCGTTCACATGGACTTTCAAAACACACACAGGAATTAAGAATGGCACATACTTCATCGGGTTGGAAACGGGCAGGTAATAGATCAGCTCTCTCATGGTCATTTTGGTGTGATCTTTAGGTGCCTGTCGTTCTTTGACTCCCATCTTGGGTTTCTTCTTTTCTTCCTAGATAGTCATAGAAGTGTCAATGGTGCAGCCGTAGTAATAAATAATAATAGAATAAAAGCATATAAATAATTCCCTTAGGAATTCCACATAAAGTCCGAACACATGCCAGGATTAAACAGCACTTTTAAAACTGTGATTCAATTCAAAGTTTTCAACATTGATAATAATCAGAAATGTTTCTTGAGCCGCAAATCATCATAATAGAATGATTTCTGAAGGATCATGTGACACTGAAGACTGGAGGAATGATGCTGAAAATACAGCTTTGGATCACAGGAATAAAATGCACTATATTAAATTAAATTAGATTGAAATAGAAAACAGTTATTTTAAATAATAATTGTAATAATATTTCACAATATAATTTTTTTTTTTAAATACATGCAGCCTTGGTAAGTAGAAGTGACTTCTTTCACAAACATTAACAAATCTCTTTCAAACTTTTGAATGGTGGTGTTTATGCAAGTAAATATTGCCATTCATTACAATGCATGTATTGTCATACTGATACATAAAAATGCTAATTACTTAACAGTTAGGGGAAAACATGCCTTAATTGACTCGATTTGTTTTTTTATTCTTTATTAATACTTCTTCTTTTTTACTAAGCAGTTTGAAAAAAAGTAGTTGTTGTGAGAGAAATATACACATATATATATAGTAGAGACCAAAAGCTTGTTTTTCTTTGCACACAACAAAAACCAAACTAACGTAAAGCATAGACACACCTTGAGTTTGTTCATTTCTTTTTTAAGAAGCTCCCGAAGTTTCCGTGTCTGCGCTAACTTGATCATGTCTGCCGGGTCATTCAGAGTTTTCAACGATTTGAGAAGTTTCAATGGCGACTGAAGTTTTTTAAGTCTTTCTCTTAACAGTTCAGTTTGGCTTTGCCCCGTGGCTCGCTCAGAATCACACTCCTGTTGTACAACCATGTCTTCCACAGCGGGAGGAACCGGACACTCAGGAGGGTTTTCGTGAACCGAAATCGAATCAGGTTTGGAAGTTCTAAGGGGATGTTGGGACTCCTCTTGCTGGACGATCAACGGTACAACCGTGTCTTCCAGTCCCTCTGCCTCTTGAGTCTCTGTCTCTCGGTCATTCTGCAGTGGGGCCGCAGGGATGGGCTGTGCTTTGGGCTGTCTGGCCCCTACAGAAGGTCTCCGTCTTCCAGGAGCCTTGGAGTTGTGGACAGGCTCAGGTATAAGAAGGGAAGACTCTGCAGTTGTGGTTGACGTTTCAGGCTTACTGGGTGTTACTGGTTTTACAGGGGACTTGGATGGTGATTTAGGAGTCCTGGAGGTGGCTGGGGAAGCTCGAGGTTTGGCTAAGTTGGGCAGAGCGGTGAAGCGTTTCCTCCTCTGAGGGCCAGAAGTCACAGAAGTGCTTGTTGAATGCTGGGCATCAGAACTTTTAGATGCATCCCTGTTGTGATGCAAAGAATCAGTGATCAAACAGACAATCTCTCTTGCATAAAGTAATAACCTATAAAAAAAAAACTTAGTACTAGTAGTAACCTTACAAAAAGAAAATTCTGAGGAACATTTAAATTCTTAAAGCCGCTTCAGGAGTATGCGATTAGAATTGCTACAACTAATATTTTAGATCTCTAATTAGTAATTAACACAATTAGTAATAATTATTACTATGCAGTTATGACCTTTTAATTGAAAACTTCATGGAATATTTGAACTTTAAAAAATGTATTTCCCACACGTAGAGACAATTTAAAAGTGAAAAAAGTGATCATAATTGGTGAAAAAAACTTAAAAATAATGATTAGTCCCAGGAGCAAATATAATAAATAGATGTACACATGTATGTAAATTTTAATTTAAAAGTTTCAATTTGAAAAATGTATCTTATATGTACTCCAATTAAATGATTCTAAAAGTAAAAAACATTTTTTGGTACACATTTAAATAAAAAAAACTGCTGTTTAATAAGTATAATCAGTTATTTATAAGACTGTAGGTAAACACTCACTCTCCATGGCTAGTGGCCTCCAACTGGTTACTAGAGCTGCTGTTCTGAGAGGCTTCCTCATTGGTCCGATCCAATGCTACAGGTGGGTCAGTCTTCAACTTCTCAGCCAGGACCTCTGACCCCTCAGATGGAACAGAGTCAGCAGGACCTTGGGGAGGCTGAACATCATCTCGAGAAGCTGTCAGAGCTCGGCCTGTAGGCTTCACATTGGGACGGACGCTAATTCTCGATCTACGCATCATCTTTCTCTGTTTAGAAAGAGCAAAACTTTTAGTTTATTTACAAATATATTTATTTACACTCACACACACCAATATATATATACACATACATATACACACACACATATGTATATGATTTACATGATTAATTATTAACATACATGTTAATGTGCTGATTCTCGACCTATGATAACACATTAGTAAAATACTGTCCTATCATGTAAGGTTTACATTGAGTTTGACAGTTGAGGGTGGTCATGCAGTCCCAATTAAATGCAGTACACTCATATATGTCTCAATGGGTAACAATGAAAAACAATAACGACCTGCTGTGACAACAACTTAGTGATGTTTACAATATGTCTGCTCTTATTGCATCAGTGTAATTCTTTCCAAAACTTTAAGGTGCTACTATATTTATCATTGCGACGCACAAATATTTCACTTCCAGCTACTCGTAACAAACGGCTCTTTACATATTTTTATTTCCCCCTCCAACCCCCACCGACTGGACATTGAGAGGGTCCTGTTCAACAATACCCATTAACATATGCTGGTCGGTTAATTAAAGCAACAATGCCTTTTATAACATCACTATAGGTTTAAATGTGTGCAGTTTCAAGACCTTACTTAATTTGGTGGTCCAGGGTGAGTTTAGTGTATAAAATCTTCAGCGGCTCACGTCCTCCATGCTCGCTGTTTATTATTGGGCATGCGCACTGACACCCGGAACCAACGTTCCTTCTCCTGACCTGCAGTTCCACCCGGATGGTTATAACAAGCAGACACGTTCCGGGACATGCTGTTTACCAGGGCTGTAATGTAATGGAAATACAATAAAAAGATGGGTTGGCGTTTCTTTATATGTAAGCGTCGAACAAAAATTGTGTGAACATGGATCCGACGAATACAAGCAATCTGACTTCCCCACGCACTGAAGGAGAAAGCAAAGATACAGCTGTTGTGTCAGGCAATACAGCAACACTTGCCCTGTCTGACACTAATCTAGTGTGTGTTGAATACCCGGGGGTCGTCCACAGTGTGGAAAGAATGCTGGACAGCATTGGCGGTGAAGAGGGAGTGTCCAAGGTGATGAAAAGACAAGCTTTTAAACTGTGTGTTCATTTAGGCTGAATATGAATGGGTGACAGAGACAGACTGGTTTCTAGATCCATCACTCATCAATCGTTTACATGCCTTAAATGGATGATGAAAATATCTCTGACATCAAAGCTTTGAGTTGAATTTGTTATTTTATAGTACAATAATCATGATGTCCATTCCCTGTTTTAAAATACATAATTTAAGGAATACTTTTAGATGTATTTCTTTTTTTTTGCCATTGTATTTTGTTCCGCCTGATTTTAAACAATATTTTTTTTTTATGATACTTTCCCCTACATAATAATAATGATAAATATAGCTGATGTGTTTTTTGCATTATGTAAAAATCAGATGATATCTGGGACAAATTTACCACATAGGGCTTCCTTCCATTCAATTTGTTGTATGATGCACCATCACACAATATGTCCTTCCGGACATTGTAAACTTGGATCTAAATGTCAATTTTACATTTTAACAAGTTATACCAGCCAGTTTTGCAGACTTTCCCTACTTATTTCATCATGTCAAGTAAAAATGTTATGTCTAAAAAATAAAGAAAAGTGTAAAATAATAATTATATATATATAATTTTTTCTTAGGTAAAATGTTTGATTACTGGGTGTTTGTATGTTGAGTGTTATAGTAAATTGTACTTAAATCTGGGATTTTTCTGGACAGACATATGCAGACTCTTCTAAAAGACTTGAACTCCGCTTTCGGCCGAAAGATCCTTTCTGTCATCCCACTTATGGCAACCGTTACTCCTCCACCAACCTGTTGCTCCGAGTGCGCCGCAGAACCCGCAAAGGAAACAGTTCAGAAACCCAAATCAGCATGGAGATTGTGGGACTTATAGGAACCACATATAAATTTCAAGGTATACATTCACATACTAGTATTTTTTAAATACTGTAACTGAATACATATTTTTGTATACATTTCTACCCCAACTTAAACATATTATATTATTATTAATCTTTTTTTGTTTTAAATTGTCATACACAAGTACAGTTTTTACAGTTGCAATCCAAAATGAAAATTGTATTATCATATGTTCACCCTCAGTGTTGAGTAACTCAAGTTACGTAATCAGTTAACTTTTTTCAGGTAACTAGTAAACTAACGCATTACTTTTAAATTTACAACAAAATAGCTGAGTTACTTTTTCAAATACGCAACGCAATTTACTTTGTTTTCCTGTGCATTAACAGACAGTTCTCCTGTCCTCGTGTTGAGCTAAATAAGGAGTAAGTGCAGAGGCGTTGTGTGTGCTGTGTAAACATGATGGTTATCATAGATCTAGACTATATGCGAGCATACATTTACTCCTCACTTGCACAAAAACATCCAATATTTCACAAAATGAATAAAAACAGTAATGCAAACTCAGAATATTAAGCAAACCTGCAATTAATAAACTTGTGAAACTTTCGCAAATATACTTTATGTATTTAATCTCACTTTATTAATCGCTGTCTGCTGTTGATCTTCGATGATTCAATTCAACCGTGCTAATAAGGAAAAACGACTTTAGATAAGCATCACATTTGTGTTTCTTTCTTTTTTTTTGCTGAAGTGTTGAACTTTCTTCTAAGTAGTTACTTTTTTAGGGAGTAATGCAATATTGTAATGCACTACTTTTAAAATGACCTTTTCTCCAACACTGTTTGATGGAACACAAAAGAAGATATTTCGAAAAGTATTATGATCCATACAAAACGTAAAATAATTTAATTCCCACTCATTCTTACCCATGATTCTTCAGGAATGGCTGACTTTCAGTACTTGGCGACTCACAATGAACCAGATGGCAACCAGGTGTCTTTGTACGACAAGATCATTTTGCGCAAACCTGAGAAGAAGGAATTCTACGACAGTCCCGTACCTCTTTTCCTTCCTCCTCCCATTTTCTCTCGCCTAGACACACCTGTGGATTATTTCTATCGTCCAGATGTATTGCACAGGTAAGCTGGAGATGACTGGTTGCAGCTGCAAGTGATCCAAACTGTCCAGTTCTATGTGTGTTTTTGGTGGTTTGATTTGTTGATTTAATCATTTGTTGGCTTTCCGATAAACAGCAGGGAGACTGCAATGCAGTCTGCTCTCCTAAAAGATCATCTTATTGCCCCAAATCGAGCTCGCCGGCCAAACAATGCCATTTTTGTCAACTTTGATGACAAGACCATTCCATCAGGACCTCTAGAAGCTGCAGTGACCAGCTGGAAAAAGGTCTGTGTCCATCCTAGCGATGTAAAGCTGGAGCAGCAACTCAAACAGGTTGGTAAAATGCTTCTACGTGTTTTCAAATACAGTACGTTAAATAAATCAACCATCTTCTAGATGATCGCAACATTACAATATTAGATTATATTAGTTTTTCGTGTCTAATGAAGAAAAATGACAGCTTTCTCCCTGTGGATGCACACCATGCTTTCCATTACAGTCACAGAGTTTTTTCATAATAGTTTAATAATCAGTCTTTTTTTGTAACACTTTAAAATAAGGTTTTATTAGTTAATGCATTAACTAACATAAACTAGCAATGAACAAATCATTTGAAACAGTGTTTATTATTATTTTTTTAATGTTAGTTAATAAAAGTACAGTCGTTCATGTTAGTTCACAGTGCATTAACAAATACCATACTAAAAAATGTTTTCATATTTACATTTACGCATTTGGCAGCCGTTTTTAATCCAAAGTGATTAAATAAATGATCATTTCTGATCAAATAAATGCAGCCTTGTTCAGATAAGAGAATTCTGTTAAAAGCACTTTTTGACCCCAAACTTTTGAATGGGAGTGAATAGATGTAGTTTGGATTACGTAATTCTCAATGCTTCTTGGGAGTAGATGGTCAACAATTGGAAAACAATTCTGGTTTAGTATTATGGGAAAAAGTCCTTATCTTATCTTAATCCCACCTGCGCTTCAATGCGGTGTCATTGGGGAATGCTGATTAATTTTTTATTCCGCCCCCGCAGCTTTTCGAGAAAAGGCCCATATGGTCTCGCAATGCCGTCAAGGCCAACCTCAACGTTCACCCTGAGAAGATGAAGCACCTCCTCCCGTATTTGGCGTACTACATGGTGAGTAGATTAGCAGAGGAAAAACTAGGTTTAATAAACATAAATATAATGTGCTATTCTTTTTTGTGTTTTAAAATTGTGTTTAAAAATCTCCAAGGCCGACTTATTGTACAGGATATTATTACTGCACAAACACTTGTTAAGTGGCACTATCAACTTTTTTGTTTCTTGCGTCATTGCAACAGTGATGGTGTGATATTGGGGTGGGAATACCTGTTTGTCTGAACTAAAGTTCAAGGTTTGATTGGATGGTCGGAATGACCCAGTTAGCACCTTCTGGTAGATGCTGTAACTGTACTTTTTATGTTGCCAAAAAGCATCCAACTCCATTGACGGCTTTTCAGATGTAACCATTAAATCCATAACCATAACATTTTGCAAAAGTTTATGCAAATAATTATACCCCCTGATTTGATTTGAGTTCAAATAGACAATGTCACAAAATTTACATTTACATTTCTGCATTTGGCAGCCACTTTAATCCAAATCAACTTACATTTTATTCAAGGTACACATTGACTTTCTAATCGGTTCTTGGTTTCTCTGGGAATAGAACCCTTGATCTTGGCGTTGCAGGCGCCACGCTCTACTGTTTGAGCTACAGAAAAGCAAAATAGAAGCATAGAAGCAAATTGCTTTTTTGATTAGCGACTAATAAACAATCAACAGACTTTTTGCACCTAGACTTTTGTGGTCAGCAATTTTCTTGCTTGTTCATAATAATTTTTTGGCTCTATTTAAGCAAAATTAGTTGTTGTTTTTTTACCTATTTGGAGCGCTACCATTTTATTTATTTTTTTACTTGTTTAATGACTTGGAAATAGTGAAAAATAGTTTTTGACAGTCATAAAATGTTTATTTCTAAGCAATGTGGTCTCACAATCTCACATGAAAATACTTTTTATGTATAGTTAACAGGGCCGTGGAGGAGTTTGTGGGTCAGGTTTGGATACGATCCTCGAAAAACAGCTGAAGCAAAAATTTACCAGGTTCTAGACTTCAGGATCCGCTACGGAATGAAACATGGTGAGCGAACAAACAAAATACATTCATAACAATCACAAATATGATTTATTCCTTGACATAAACATGCCCAAAGTGCTATAGAATACTGTCTTTAAGAGTGCATAATCTGTTTTTGATACCAGATGCAAGTATAAATGACAATTCACACACTCTGTCTCTGTAGGATTTGGTGTCAATGACATGCCAGTGAAATCCAAGAGAAGCGCTTATCATTACAGCCGCCCAACAACTATCAACAGGGCAGGTACAACACCGATGCAAATTTTTCTGGCACACATTGTTGTCGTACGGTAGTTTTTCACAACCATTTTCCACCCACTCGATGACATTTAGAATCTGAAGGCCCCTATACATATCCATTGATCATACGAAACCATATTTCCAAATGAGATTGTACGAATTAGTAAGAATTAGCCACAAATTCGCCAAAACGTAAAATGCTTACGAATTACCTTTAGAATAGGTTTTTGAGTTCTATTCATTTGATCAAAGTGTTTTCACAGTAAATTATTATTACTATTTAAAATGACTGTTTTTATATTTGAATATGTTCAGAATATGATATATTCTGAATATATTATATTCTACATCATATTTGAATATGTTTTCAAATAGAATTTATTCCTGCAATGCAAAGCTGTATTTTCAGCATCTTTACAGTCTTCATTGTCACATGATCCTCCAGAAATCAAACTAATATGATGATTTGCTGCTCAAGAAACATTTCTTACTATTATCAATGTTTAAAACAGTTGGACTGCTTAATAGTTTTGTGGAAAGTGTAATGCAATATTTTTTTCCGGATTATTTGATGAATAAAAATCTAGAATTTTATTTTAAATAGAAATCGTTTGTGTTATAAATATCTTTACCACATTTGACTAATCTAGTGCATCCTTGCTGAGTAAAAGCATTGTACTGACTTAAGCTTTTTAGCTGTAAATGGCCAATGATTTTCTGGTAGTGAACAGTTGCTTCATTCACTTGTTTAGTGCCTCAACCCGCTAGTGTGACTGACATCACCCAGGAGAGTTCTTCATCTTCAGGACCCAAACCTGCCTCTGCCAAGTACATACTAAAGGTGTTTTCAGTTATTCATTTTTTAATTAAAGTGTTATATCACAGTTGATTTCACCTTGATCTGTATCTAGTTTTAAACCAGTTTTGTGCAATTTTCTCTCAAGGACTCCATCTACATCTTCCGGGAGGGAACGCTTCCTCCATACCGGCAAATGTTCTACCAGCTGTGTGATCTGGATGTAGAAAAGTAAGAACTTTTAACACAATCTCATTGCAATTCGTAAGCATTTTACGTTTTGGCGAATTTGTGGCTAATTCTTACTAATTCGTACAATCTCATTTGGAAATATGGTTTCGTATGATCAATGGATATGTATAGGGGCCTTCATGCTTAGTTTTTTTTTAATAAACATATTTTTGTACGTTTCACAAGTTTATCTAAAATTAAAATAACAGAAAATATAAAAATAAAACTAATTTAAAATATTGATATAAAAAAAACAATAGTATCTAAAATGAACACTGATGCAAAATTTGCAGTTTGTAACTTTCAGGTTGGAACTTTAATATCTTTCTTTTCAATAATTCATCCACTTACAAAACCCATCCCACTCCTACTGACTTTTTCTTCTTTTAAGAATAAAGAATATCATCCATAAGAATGATGGAAAAGAGGAAGTGTGTGATGAGAGAGATGGATGGTGTGTGCCTCACACAGCCGACGATCTCAGGAATATAATTTCTGAAATGATCCAGAAACAAGTCCAAGCTAACCGCCCAGGTAAAACATTTTCAAAAAATGCATTGTTAATTATTAAATATAATAATTGCTAAATAATGTTTATTATATAGAAATAGCGGTCTTTCTTTTATATTGTGATATTTTATTGTTGTAGCATCATCCACCCAAAAGTCCAGAAGAGCTCGACCCAAAACGACTGATAGTGGAGAAGAGGAAGACGAAGAAGATGAAGATGATGAAGATTACAAGCCTTCTGATGGGAGTGACAATGAAATGGAAACTGAGATTGCAGATTACATGTGATTCCCCTTCAGTTTCATACTGGGCACTTATAAAGGACCTGATGTGTAAATATTCCTGTAAAAACAGCTTTGTGCACTGATAGAAATTAGTTTGTCTTGTTTTTTCCCCCAAACATCTGGATAATAAATGGGTTTGTAAAATGACATACTAACTGAAATTTCATCAACGATATCAAAATAAAATCACACAATTGTTAGTTGCATATTTTGGCTATCTGTGTGTGTGTGTGTGTGTGTGTGTGTGTGTGTGTGTGTGTGTGTGTGTGTGTGTGTGTGTGTGTGTGTGTGTGTGTGTGTGTGTGTGTGTGTGTGTGTGTGTGTGTGTGTGTGTGTGTATACATGCATGCATGCACGTGCACACACACACACTATACCATTCAAAAGTATTTTTCTTTTTATACTTCTGTTCAGCAAGGATTCTTTACATTTATTAACAGTAAGTCTTTTACACTGATTATATTAAACTTCTATTTTAAACAAATGTTGTTCTTTTGAAAAATGTATCATGATTTCCACAAACATTAGTAAGCACAGCTGTTTTCAACATTAATAATAATAAATCAGCTTCTTTTTTTTTTTTCTGAAGGATCAAAGACTGAAAATTCAGCTTTGTATGACAGGAGTAAATTACATTTTTAAAAGATATTTAACTTTTACACTGTATTAATATTTTACAATATTCCTGTGTGTAATTTTTTTATGAAATAAAAATGCAGCCTTCTTTCAAGATATTTTATTTGTAGCGAATACTTTTTTAAGTTAAAAAAGCCTTTGTTTAAAAGCCTTTGTGGCATTATTCTGCAAGGTGGCACAAATGTTTTATCATTCATAAATATTTCCCTGTAATGGAAAAACAATGTGTTTCTGTCAGTAAGACAAAACTCTCATTTTCCATGAGAGTTTGACACAACTGCACACATGTTGTCTAGTTACAACAGAGTCTGTGTAATTTGGAGTTTAGATAATGGCTTTGGAACACCTTGGAAAAGAGATATGATTTTGGCCTGTTTATAAAAGCGAGCAGAAATCCCTTCAGTGCCACACTTGCAGCCTCTATCAGATCATGATGGCGATGCTGGGAGTTTTCATCTCTGCTGCCCTCATCCTGGGGACAGCAAACGCAGCTTCTGTAAGTTATGATATGAATGAATTAAATGAAAGTTTTTCTATTTAATAGGTAATTTTGGGGATTTAAGGAGTTCATATCCATCCCATTCAAAATATGAAAAACTTTTTATGAACATGTTCTAAGCAGACATGAATTATTATATTGCTTGATAACATGTTATCTCTGTTCAATGTGTGCATGTATTAGTTTAGTTTAATAATGAAGTTATGAACTATTATATTAATAAAGTTTATTAATTCAAATGATCTATTTAAACTTTAAATGTAGTCTGCCCCTGTGGGGATTTGATGAAAACGTTTACTTTTACCAGAGAAAGTCTGCATTTGCAATGCAGTTTCGTGAGCAAATGCAAAAGTTTTAGTGCCAAACACATAAGCACTGAAATATAATTGTCCTTCCATCTCATATTTTTCCCCCATTATCGATTAAATTTAAAATAGATATAATTTTAATGAATAGACTTGATTATTTGTTCTTTAGCCATATAATCATTTATTATTCAGCTAAACAAGTGAAAATAATGAAGTGTCAAGTATAATATATTAAGCATAATGTGATGTATTATTATTACTACTAAAAAATCGATGATCATATTTATTTTCAACGCCAAGGTCAGGGGTTCAATTCCCAGTGAAAGCAAGACCTGATTAGAATTTCAATGTGCATCTTGAAAGTCGCTTTGGATAATGTGGCTAAAATGCTTAAAATACAATGTTATGCTGCAGTACATACTGAAATGTTATTGTGGACATGTTGCAGTTGGGATCTGTGTACACAGAGGGAGGGATGGTACAGGGAAAGAGTCGCAGTGTTGGACTCTTCCGCTACATGGACGTGTTCAAGGGAATTCCTTTCGCTGCTCCACCTGCCAGATTGCAGAAGCCAGTTCCTCACCCAGGCTGGGACGGTGTGTATACCTGCTTGTCTAAACCTGCCTAGGCTCTGATTACTAGGCCTAGCTAGGTACTAAAATAAGTAAGTGAGTGTATTGACAGTGTACTCTTGCTGACTCGACCTGCACAGGTGTTCTGAAAGCCACTGAATACAGAGATCGGTGTCTGCAGATCGATCTTCTTCAGACTAATACCATGGGCAGTGAGGACTGTCTCTACCTGAACATCTGGGTCCCTCAGGGAAGATCTGGTAATGCAAACCTGTTCTAATTCACAAGACAAACAAACAAAAAGTATGTTAAAGGGGTCTCTTACCATAAGAAAATGTCATAATTTACTCACCCTTGTATCATTCCAAACTTGTATGACTCAAGTCAATGGGGTCCATTGTTGTTTTGACAGGGTTTTCATTTTGTGATGAACTAGCCCTTTAAGAATAACACTTTAACAAGTATGTAGTCAAGTGTATGAATTTATCATGTCTGGCTTGAAATCTATTTGCAGTGTCTACCAATTTGCCGGTTATGGTGTTCATCTATGGTGGTGCCTTCCTGATGGGTGCTGGTTCGGGTGCAAACTTTTTGGGCAACTACCTATACGATGGAGAGCAGATCGCAGACAGAGGAAATGTGATTGTGGTGACGTTCAACTACCGTGTCGGATCCCTTGGATTCCTCAGCAGCGGAGATGCAGATGCACCTGGTACATTTTATTTGAATCTGTCACAGTAAGGTGAAAAAATATCACTGTTTTATATATATATATATGCTATCTGTATGGCATATAATTTTCTTCATAGCTTGGTCTGTATAGACTTGTTGACTTGACTCCACTGTATAGGTATAGATTAATTGATTATAGTATGATTATATAATGATCTGAGCATGTCCTGGTCAATAGGAAACTATGGCCTGTGGGATCAGCATGCCGCTATCTCTTGGGTACACAGGAACATCAGGTCTTTTGGAGGCAATCCAGACAACATCACTGTCTTTGGAGAGTCAGCAGGTGCAGCCAGCGTAAACCTCCAGGTGAAAAACAGGAGTCTTCTAACATGCATTACATGTTAATGAGTGGGTGTGCATGTGCTGTTCTGGCTATATTTGCTAGGACGAGGTGTTGAAGTAGCCCTTGTTGGCTCATGAATTGGCTAAATAATGTTTTCAATGTAATGGCAGTAGTTTCTGTGTGAGAGATTGGTTCATTATTAGTATGAAAACCATTCTCTGTGATATAGTTTGAAGGTTCTAACGTCTGTTGTGTGTCCCATATCCTGCACAGATTATTTCCCCTAAAAACAAGGGCTTGATCCGCAGAGCCATCTCACAGAGTGGTGTTGCCCTCTGTCCCTGGGCCATCAACAGAAATCCCCGACAGACTGCTGAAAAGGTGAGCTTCGTCTTCATGAATGTCCCACATTACTGAATACTCATTATTTACTCATTTGATGTACAGTAGTCCCAAAGTCAAAGAGGGTTTGTTTACTCTCATTCTCAAGCTTTTGCTAAATACTTTACTGTATACATTCTAGTGTTTACTTAGTGAAGTCACCTGTTCTGTTTCACACACAGACTGGCATTTCAATGATTTTGGTCAGTTAATAATTTATGAATAGATATCACAACTTGCTTTATTTCTACAGTTACAATTAATCCCTCAAAACTGTTTTTTTTTCTTTTCTCTGCACATTTAGATCGCACTGAAGGTAGGATGTCCCACTGATAGCGGGATGATGGCTTGCCTGAGGATGACAGATCCAAAGAAAGTAACTCTTGCTGGGAATGTTGAGTTAAAAGCATCTCCTACTGGTAAGAAATCTCAGTGTCTGCTTGTGCAGTTTTAGTCCTTTACTTTCTTTTTATAGCAATAGTTAATAAGTATTCACTCTCATGTCGTGCCAAACCTGCACAACTAGTCATTCTTTTCTGTATAATTACAAAGAATTGAATATTGTCAGTGAACAATGAGATGACATCAGTGAAGGAGAGTAAATAGTCATAATCATTTTAATCCTTTAAAATTGTTAACTTGCTGCTTAAAACCACAGTAATTGCAACACAAAGTCAAAAGCTCAAATCTGACAATCTTTTCCAGATCCCATTGTGGGCAAACTGTCTCTGTCGCCCGTTATCGATGGTGACTTCATCCCCAGTGAGCCTGAAACCCTTTTCGGAAATACTGCTGACATTGACTACCTCGCTGGAGTCAATGACATGGACGGCCACATCTTTGCCACCCTTGACGTCCCCTCTATCGATAATGCTTTTGCGTCCACTCCTACGTAAGTGTACGACATCAAAGAGTCGCCTGAAATCATTTTCAGAATTTTTTAAGACCCCATAAAATTTGTGGCTTTTGTTTATGCCTGTTAACTTTGAGGCCATCTATGTGCTAGTGTGTTATTTAAAGCTAAAAATTTTTCTGGCCCCATATATTTCAAACATACAGTCCCTGACAAAAGTGTTGCCACTTATCTATTTCGTAGAAACAGCTGCTATAAACCTGACTTTTAATTAATCAATTGGTGTTAGAAATAGCTCATATGAAAAGCTAAAACCCTCCCAAATGATGTTTAATGCACTGAAATCAATTTGTTTCACTGAAAAAAAGATTCATCATTTAATTAAGACAGAAAGTTCAAATTTTGACAAGACAAAAGTTTTGTCGCCTAAGACTGGTTGCCCACTGAAGCTAAGCGGGGTTGAGCCTGGTTAGTACCTGGATGGGAGACCTCCTGGAAAAACTAGGTTGCTGCTGGAAGTGGTGTTAGGAGGCCAGCAGGGGGTGCTCACCCTGCGGTCTGTGTGGGTCCTAACGCCCCAGTATAGTGACGGGGACACTGTACTGCAACAAGCACCGTCTTTCAGATGAGACGTTAAACCGAGGTCCTGACTCTCTGTGGTCATAAAACAATCCCAGGATGTCTTTCGCAAGAGTAGGGGTTTAACTCTGGCATCCTGGCCAAATTTCCCCATTGGCCTTGGTCCATCATGTAATCCCCCCACATACTATAATTGGCTTCATCACTCTGTCTCCTCTCCACCAATAAGCTGGTGTGTGGTGAGCGTTCTGGCGCAATATGGCTGCCGTCGCATCATCCAGGTGGATGCTGCACATTGGTGGTGGTTGAGGAGATTCCCCCCCTACTATGTAAAGCGCTTTGAGCTCTGGAAAAGCGCTATATAAATGTAAAATTTCTTCTATACAGAAAATGAACAAATTTACTGCAAATACAAAAATATGTCAGCAAATTAAGTGGTGGTGCTGTGAGATCCAAATTTAATATCTTGTATGACTTCTATGAGCTTGAAGGACTCCATCCATGCGATTTGGCAAGGATTCATACAATGTATTGATGAAGTCATCAGGAACAGCAAAGAAAGCAGTC
Source organism: Rhodeus uyekii (assembly GCA_037043235.1). Taxonomy (NCBI): domain Eukaryota; kingdom Metazoa; phylum Chordata; class Actinopteri; order Cypriniformes; family Acheilognathidae; genus Rhodeus; species Rhodeus uyekii. Next base: position 837,202 of record JAWRVZ010000155.1, on the reverse strand, counting down.
TTGCATGCCTCCCAGAGTTCATCAATATTCTTTGGTTTCGTCTTCCTTCTTTCATCCTACCCCACATATGCTCAATGATGTTCATGTCTGGTGACTGGGCCAGCCAATCCTGGAGCATCTTGATCTTCTTCGCCTTGAGGAACTTTGATGTGGAGATGGAAGTATGCGATGGAGCACCATTCTGTTGCAGAATTTGGCCTCTTTATGGTTGAGAATATAAGAGGTGGTTAAGATTTCTTGTTATTTTAGACTATTGATGTTGCCTTCTGCCCTGCAGAGCTCTCACAAACCCCCATACTGGATGTAACGTCAGACCATGATTTTTCCCCCACCAAACTTCACTGATTTCTGGGTGAATCTCGGATCCATGCGGGCTCCAGTAGGTCTCCTACAATATTTGCAGCAACTGTGGTGTAATTCAACAGAAGATTCACCTGAAAAATCCACCCTCTGCCACTTTTCCAGCATCCATCCTTTTAGCAGGCTGTGTGCCTTGGCAAATGCCACACGGTTTTTCTATTGTCTTTTGTTAAGTGCTGGCTTCTGGGCACTGATTCGACCATGGAGGCCATTTCGAGACAGAATCCGACAAACTCTTCTGGTTGACACAGGGACTTCAGGTGACCAAGTCTCATGGAGGTCTGCTGCAGTGGAAAATGGGCTGGCCTTGGATTTTCGAGTCAACAAACGGTCCTCTTGAGCAGTTGTCTTGTAGGGTCTGCCTGACCTGAGCTTGTCAAAAACGTCTCCAGTCTCTTCAAATCTTTTTTTTATCCTCTGTACTTGACGCTGAGACACATTGAAGGTGTCTGCCACATCAGCAGTGAATCTGGTCTTCAGCCTCTTGATAATCAAAACTTTGGTCTCAGGGTGACTCTTAGGCATGTTTGCAGAGGTCTAGTTGCAGTTGATGTGAAGGTCTAGTGTACTGGGGTTCTTTTTATACACACCTGAGACCTAACTGATCCATTATTGGTCATAGGTGAAGCTCATATGACAAGGCGACAACACTTATGTCTTTGCAAAAATGTACTCAATGGGCTTTACCAAGCTGTGAATATTATTTAGAATACTTTTTGAAAGTTTTGTTTTACACTGAAACATTATTACAAAAGCTGGTGGGATTAAAATGAGCCATTTCTTTGATTAGAAATATGTTTCAGCGGCACTTCAGGTCAATTTGTACACAAGTGACAAGACTTTTGTCAGGGACTGTATGCTTAATATCTTTAAAAAAGAAAAAGAAAAAAAAGTGCAGCTTAAGGAAATTACTTTCAAATTTGACAAATATATTATTAAAACCTTCAAGTGGTGAAATTGCTCAAATATAAAATGTATTTTAAGGGGCAAGAAAATATATTTATACCGTAAGTGTAGTTTGTTTCATTTTGAATGATGATTAGATTAAATAAAATCTATAAAAATAGACCAAAAATATATGAGGAAATGTAAGTAATTAAAATGTGCCTGCAAATGTAAACATATTTTATTTTAGCAATATATTTTTGCCATTTTTTCTATATTTTGAAATATACTACTGTTCAAAGGTTTGGGGTCGGTAAGATGTTTTTGAAAGAATTCTCTTCTCCTCACCAAGGCTAAATTTATTTGATCAAAAATACGGTAAAACAGTACTTTTGTACAATTTTAAATAACTGTTTTATATTTCCATAAATGTTAAAATGCAATTTAGTCTGTGATAATATTTCAGTCTTCAGTGTCACATGATCCTTCAGAAATCATTGTAATATGTTAATGTTTTGCACAAGAAACATTTCTTATTATTACCAATGTTGAAAACAGTTCCTTAACAGCTGCTTAATAATTTTGTGGAAAAATGCTTTTTTCAAAGCTATTTTGATAGAATAGAAAGTTCAAGAGGACAGCATTCGAATGGGCCTTTTAAGAAAGTGACACCATTAAATTGTCCTATGCAGAAAACTGCACCCGTCTAGTCAATTTATGGGACCTTTAATAATTCAAAAAACAGCATAATTTAAAATAAAAACCCTGCTATTTATTTATAACAGGGAAGATGTCAGGGCTCTCGCAGTTGCCCTGTCTGAAGCCAGAGGACAAGAAGCTGGTATCGCAACTTATCAAGAGTACACAGTCCATTGGGGTAGCAACCCTAGTGATAAGGATATTAAGAAAACAGTTGTGGACATTGAGACAGACTACATCTTCCTGGTGCCAACCCAAGCGGCCCTGTACCTCCACTCTGACCATGCCAGGTAAACTGACTTCATCTTCCCATTTAATGACCTTTAATATGTGAACTGAACAGTAGAAACCTTAAAGCAACCTTTTTTCTTCATTTAGAACTGGACGAACGTACTCCTACCTGTTCAACGAGCCCTCTCGCATACCTATCTTTCCACTGTGGATGGGTGCTGATCACGCTGATGACTTGCAATATGTGTTTGGGAAACCTTTCGAAACTCCTTTGGGCTACTTTCCAAGTCACCGCGACGTCTCCAGATACATGATTGCCTACTGGACCAATTTTGCTCAAACTGGGTATATAGACATAAAAACACGTACAATATTAAAGCACTTCATCTTATTCCACTTTAATGAGTAGAGGAAACTAGAATAATGGAATATATATATATATATACACTACTATAGTACTAGGCTTATCTAAAGTTCCATTTGATACCGCAATTGAAGATTTAATTTCATTTTAACTGTATGTAAAGTTTTAGTTTTTGCTGACCCCCTGAGTAATTTTTTGACACCCCATGCATTTTTTATTAATATTTCAGTTTTAGAAGTGCAGCTTTCCTGTAGCTCAAACAGTAGAGCGTGGCGCTTGCAACGCCTAGGTCATGGGTTCTATTCCCAGGGAGAGAAAGATCTTATTAGAATGTCAAAGTTTATCTTGAATGCAATGTAAGTCGCTTTGGATTTATGCATGTCGCTTTACATGCATAAATGTAATAATAACTCTGGTGCCACTTCTCTGGCACATAATAATAGCTAAAATGTCTCTTTCTCTCTTCCTCACAGTGACCCTAACAAAGGTGAGTCCAAAGTTCCTGTAACCTGGCCCGAGTTCGCTGGCAATGGCCATCAGTACGTAGTCATCAATCGTGATATGAACCAGAACAGTGTGAAGCAGATGCTGAGAACGCGCTTGGTTTACTACTGGACTACCGTCTTCGCCAGCTACCCTTATATGCAGAAGAACTGAGCACTGCTAACCTGACTACTTAATCATTTAGCAGTTGATATCATGCATTAAACAAAATACATCATTCTCAAAACTGTTTTTTTCTTTATTCATTTACCTTGACATAAAAATTTGCAGAGAAAGTTTTCTAAAAAACAACATTTTCTTATGAGTTAACATCATTTCTAAGATTCCCAGATATGTCTAGAAATATTCTACTACAGTGGAGTTCGGTTATGTCGACGGCCTCAGGGGTTGCAAAAAAGCGTTGAAATAACCGTTTAGCGAGATAACCTATACCCAATATATCTACGTATTAGATGAAGCGATCAGCATGCTATAAAAATGTACATACATCTTGTATATGTTTGCTAACAACAAAAGGCATATGTGCACCAACTAACAGCAGAGATTTACCAGTATAAAATAAAAAAACACCTTTGATTCTCGATACAAACCTTTAATTATTTAGATACCTATTTCTCCTAGCGTAGCGTTCCTGAGGGATCGCTCCACCCAAGGTCTTTTTAACCTTCTATTCATCAAAGAATCCTGAAAAAACATATCATGATTTCCACAAACATATTAATCAGCACAGCTGTTTTCAACATTAATAATAATAAATCAGCTTTTTTTAATCATTTCTGAAGGATCAAAGCTGAATTAATAATTTTTAAAGCTGTAATAAAAAAAATGCAAATGTTTTATCATTAATAAATATTTCCCTGTAATGGAAAAACAATGTGTTTCTGTCAGTAAGACAAAGCTCTCATTTTCCATGAGAGTTTGACACAACTGCACACATGTTGTCTAGATACAACAGAGTCTGTGTATTTTTGGGTTTAGATAATGGCTTTGGAACACCTTGGAAAAGAGATATGATTTTGGCCTGTTTATAAAAGCGAGCAGAAATCCCTTGAGTGCCACACTTGCAGCCTCTATCAGATCATGATGGCGATGCTGGGAGTTTTCATCTCTGCTGCCCTCATCCTGGGGACAGCAAACGCAGCTTCTGTAAGTTATGATATGAATTCAATGAACGTTTTGTATTTAATAATTTAATAGTCAATTTGGGGATTTAAGGAGTTCAGAATATGATTTTTTTTATGAACGTGTTGTACGCAGGCCTGAATTATTATATTGCTTGATAACACGTTATATCTGTTTATTGTGTGCATGTATTAGTTTAGTTTAATAGTGAAGTTATGAACTATTATATCAATAAAGTTTATTCAAATGATCTGTACAAATTTCATCATGTAAGCGGACTTATTCTTGCATAAAGCGAAGGATTTCGCTATGTCGGAGTCCGGAAACATTTCTAAACAGCTCTCCATAGGCATCGTTGGAATTGAAAGAGTGGTGTTTAGTTGTTAGGTCTAAACACTAGGGATGTGCTTTTCGACTAATTTGTTAGTCGTTTAAACAATTTTTTTGTAACCGATTAAACGACTAGTCTAAAAGTAAAAAAAACTCAGAAGACCGTCAAAAATACATTTAAATGCATCAATAATACATTTAAGATATTGAATCTATAAATCAAGTTAAATAATAATGAATGTTGCTGAAATAAGGTCAGTATTATGCGACATGCTTTCCTTCTGGAGTCTCAAAATTGCTGCTTTATGTAGCCGCGTGTGTTTCCATGGTGATACCCGACACACACACAATTCAATAAACAATGAGTTCAATAAACAGGTAAATAAAATTGTTTCAGCTCGTCTCTCCTAACATCTCGTGTCTGTGATTAATATTGTTTCACTCGACTCCAGTGGGATTATTATACGCCAGTTTGATATGACAGTTGTTATACAACACTATTCCGCCTCCTACTTTAAAACACTCTCACACGTCGCTCGTCTTTCGGTGGTCCTTTTTTAAACCCGCCGCAACTGACAGAAACAAAACGCATGCGATCTGCGGTAAAGATTTAGTGTGAGCTTAGAATTTTTTTCAAACGTTTTAAATTAAAGTTAAGTTAATGACCCTTTCGCACGTTAACTTATAATATTTTCTATGATCCAAAGTGTGAGTTTTTTAGGTTTTCCCTTGTTGTTTCCATGGCGAAAACAGGACAGGTGGCAGAAGAAGACAGGTGCGCGTCATGCTTGTCACGTGACACACCGCAGCCACAAAAGCATGTCACATGCATTTAGTTTTTCTAGTTTTTTCACTTGTTGGCTATGTCTGTGACATTCCCTTTCTCAAATATGTGAAAGTGTGTGTTTTTTTGTCGTTTAAAAACTTTTATGTTGATCATGTTTGAGAATCTGATCTGTCGGATTTGTGACACGACAGTTCAGTCACTTCTCCCAAAATACACAACAGTAAGTTTCCGGTGAAGTGGGAGAGGAATAAAGTGAACTTTACTTTTTAGTTACCAATATGTATCTAATATAAATAAAACACCTTGTCAGTTTATAATTGAAAGGAATTCTATTTCCTCTTTTATAGACACCAGTGCGTATTTTTCAAAGTATAAATTAATTGTTTTACCAGTACTTATGAGTGTTTAAAGGTCTAAAAAAAAGTATGTGTTTGAAAGCACTGAATAGCTGTGATATAAGACAAACACTGAGCGCGCGCAAGTTCAGCGCCAGCCAATGCGCGAAACCACGTTTAATCACAGCAGTGTGATAGTACACATCAAAGGTTAAATGAAAAATTACGTCATTTGAACTATAAAGTCTTGTGGGTTTTTTCTCCTGTAGTCGATTGGTGTCGACGAGTCACAACTGTACCGCCGCACAACACTACTAAACACCACCACCTCACACGTGATATCGGTCAGGTCCTGCTCTCAACATATAAATAAATCCACGCGAAAAGAAAGGCCTGCACTTAACACAAATTGAAAATGTATCAAAAAAAAAAAATTGGACTTGAAAATGTAATACCTCCTCAGATGACATTTCTTACTTTTTAATGGCCTTAATTTTGGTTAATTTAATTTACTACCTTTTACAACCCCGCGGACACCCTGTTAAAATACAATGTTATGCTGCAGTACATACTGAAATGTTATTGTGGACATGTTGCAGTTGGGATCTGTGTACACAGAAGGAGGGATGGTACAGGGAAAGAGTCGCAGTGTTGGACTCTTCCGCTACATGGACGTGTTCAAGGGAATTCCTTTCGCTGCTCCACCTGCCAGATTGGAGAAGCCAGTTCCTCACCCAGGCTGGGACGGTGTGTATATTTGACATTCTTAGGCTCTGATTACTAGGCCTAGCTAGGGTCTAAAATAGGTAAGTGAGTGTATTGACAATGTACTCTTGCTGACTCTACCTGCACAGGTGTTCTGAAAGCCCATGACTACAAAGATCGGTGTCTGCAGATCGATCTTCTTCAGACTAATACCATGGGCAGTGAGGACTGTCTCTACCTGAACATCTGGGTCCCTCAGGGAAGTACTGGTAATGGAAACCTGTTCTAATTCACAAGACAAAACAAACAAAAAGTGTGTTAAAGGGGTCTCTTACCATAAGAAAATGAAAATCATTTACTCACCCTTGTATCATTCCAAACTTGTATGACTCAAGTCAATGGGGTCCATTGTTGTTTTGACAGGGTTTTCATTTTTTGATGAACTGGCCCTTTAAGAATAACATAACACTTTAACAAGTATGTAGTCAAGTGTATGAATTTATCATGTCTGGCTTGAAATCTATTTGCAGTGTCTACCAATTTGCCTGTTATGGTGTTCATCTATGGTGGTGCCTTCCTGATGGGTGCTGGTTCGGGTGCAAACTTTTTGGGTAACTACCTATACGATGGAGAGCAGATCGCAGACCGAGGAAATGTGATTGTGGTGACGTTCAACTATCGTGTCGGATCCCTTGGATTCCTCAGCAGCGGAGATGCAGATGCACCTGGTACATTTCATTTGAATCTGTCACAGTAAGGTGAAAAATATCACTGTCTGCGTGACATAATTTTCTTTATAGCTTCACTATGGTCTGTATAGACTTGTTGACTTGACTCCACTGTATAGGTATAGATTAATTGATTATAGTATGATTATATAATGATCTGAGCATGTCCTGATCAATAGGAAATTATGGCCTGTGGGATCAGCATGCCGCTATCTCTTGGGTACACAGGAACATCAGGTCTTTTGGAGGCAATCCAGACAACATCACTGTCTTTGGAGAGTCAGCAGGTGCAGCCAGCGTAAACCTCCAGGTGAAAAACAGAACAAGTCTTCTTGCATGCGTATGCATTACATGTTAATGAGTGGGTGTGCATGTGCTGTTCTGGCTATATTTGCTAGGATGAGGTGTTGAAGTAGCTCTTGTTGGCTCATGAATTGGCTAAATAATGTTTTCAATGTAATGGCAGTAGTTTCTGTGTGAGAGATTGGTTCATTATTAGTATGAAAACCATTCTCTGTGATATAGTTTGAAGGTTCTAACGTCTGTTGTGTGTCCCATATCCTGCACAGATTATTTCCCCTAAAAACAAGGGCTTGATCCGCAGAGCCATCTCACAGAGTGGTGTTGCCCTCTGTCCCTGGGCCATCAACAGAAATCCCAGACAGACTGCTGAAAAGGTGAGCTTCGTCTTCATGAATGTCCCACATTACTGAATACTCATTATTTACTCATTTGATGTACAGTAGTCCCAAAGTCAAAGAGGGTTTGTTTACTCTCATTCTCAAGCTTTTGCTAAATACTTTACTGTATACATTCTAGTGTTTACTTAGTGAAGCCACCTGTTCTGTTTCACACGCAGACTGGCATTTCAATGATTTTGGTCAGTTAATAATTAATTAATGAATGGATATCACAACTTGCTTTATTTCTACAGTTACAATTAATCCCTCAAAACTATGTTTTTTTTTTTTCTCTGCACCTTTAGATCGCACTGAAGGTAGGATGTCCCACTGATAGCGGGATGATGGCTTGCCTGAGGTCGACAGATCCAAAGAAAGTAACTCTTGCTGGGAATGTTGAGTTAAAAGCATCTCCTACTGGTAAGAAATCTCAGTGTCTGCTTGTGCAGTTTTAGTCCTTTACTTTCTTTTTATAGCAATAGTTAATAAGTATTCACTCTCATGTCGTGCCAAACCTGCACAACTAGTCATTCTTTTCTGTATAATTACAAAGAATTGAATACCAAAATTGTCAGTGAACAAGTGAGATTGTAACACGTAAATTGTCATAATCATTTTAATCCTTTTAAAATTGTTAACTTGCTGCTTAAAACCACAGTAATTGCAACACAAAGTCAAAAGCTCAAATCTGACAATCTTTTCCAGATCCCATTGTGGGCAAACTGTCTCTGTCGCCCGTTATCGATGGTGACTTCATCCCCAGTGAGCCTGAAACCCTTTTCGGAAATACTGCTGACATTGACTACCTCGCTGGAGTCAATGACATGGACGGCCACATCTTTGCCACCCTTGACGTCCCCTCTATCGATAATGCTTTTGCGTCCACTCCTACGTAAGTGTACGACATCAAAGAGTCGTCTGAAATCATTTTGAGAATTTTTAAAGACCCCATAAAACCAGAGGCAGACTTTTGTGGCTTTTGTTTATGCCTGTTAGCTTTGAGGCCATCTATGTGCTAGTGTGTTATTTAAAGCTAAAAATTAGCTTTTTGGCTTTTTTTTGGCCCCATATATTTCAAACATATGCTTAATATCTGTAAAAAAAAAAAAGAAAAAAAAAAAGTGCAGCTTAAGGAAATTACTTTCAAATTTGAAACAAAAAAAATTATTAAAACCTTCAAGTGGTGAAATTACTCAAATATAAAATGTACTTTAAGGGGCAAGAAAATATATTTCCAATTTTAAAGTGTAGTTTGTGTTTTTTGAACGATGTTTAGATAAAAAAAAATCTATAAAAATAGACAAAAGATATATGAGTAAACGTAGGTAATCAAAATGTGCCTGTATTTGTAAACATATTTTAACATCTATTTTAGCAATATGTTTTTTTTTTACCAATTTTTCTATATTTTGAAATATACTACTGTTCAAAGGTTTGGGGTCGGTAAGATGTTTTTGAAAGAATTCTCTTCTCCTCACCAAGGCTAAATTTATTTGATCAAAAATACAGTAAAACAGTACTTTTGTACAATTTTAAATAACTGTTTTATATTTTCATTAATTTTTAAATGCAATTTAGTCCTGTGATGATATTTCAGTCTTCAGTGTCACATGATCGTTCCGAAATCATTATATTATGTTAATGTTTTGCTCAAGAAACATTTCTTCTTATTATTATCAAACTTTTAAACGCTGGTTATTTCTGAATTTACACGTTTTACTGTGTTGGAATATACACGTATGGGCCTTTTAAGAAAGTGACACCATTGAATTGTCCTGTGCAGAAAACTGCATCTGTCTAGTCAGTTCATGGGACCTTTAATAATCCAAACAACAGCATAAATAAATAAATAAACCCTGCTATTTATTTATAACAGGGAAGATGTCAGGGCTCTCGCAGTTGCCCTGTCTGAAGCCAGAGGACAAGAAGCTGGTATCGCAACTTATCAAGAGTACACAGTCCATTGGGGTAGCAACCCTAGTGATAAGGATATTAAGAAAACAGTTGTGGACATTGAGACAGACTACATCTTCCTGGTGCCAACCCAAGCGGCCCTGTACCTCCACTCTGACCATGCCAGGTAAACTGACTTCATCTTCCCATTTAATGACCTTTAATATGTGAACTGAACAGTAGAAACCTTAAAGCAACCTTTTTTCTTCATTTAGAACTGGACGAACGTACTCCTACTTGTTCAACGAGCCCTCTCGCATACCTATCTTTCCACTCTGGATGGGTGCTGATCACGCTGATGACTTGCAATATGTGTTTGGGAAGCCTTTCGAAACTCCTTTGGGCTACTTTCCAAGTCACCGCGACGTCTCCAGATACATGATTGCCTACTGGACCAATTTTGCTCAAACTGGGTATATAGACATAAAAACACGTACAATATTAAAATATCATTATAGTTTACTTTAATGAGTAAACTGTAATAATGGAGTAATACATATACATATATATACACTACTATAGTAATAGGCCTATCTATAGTTCCATTTGGTGCCACTATTGAAAATTGGAGAATGAAGATACTGTTATGGGTATTGTTTTCTTCATTTATGTATTTTCCATTTCATTTTAACTATATTTAAAGTTTTATTTTTTTCTGACCCCCTAAAGTAATTGGTTTGACACCCCATGTATAGTTTTTATTAATATTTATTTTAGTTTTTGTTTGTTACTTTATAGTTTAAGTTCAAACTGAATGAAAAGGAGAAGTGTAGCTTTCCTCTAGCTCAAAGTGTGGCATCAGGTTCAGAGTGTGGCGCTTGCAACACCAAGGTCATGGGTTCGATTTCCAGGGAAAGCAAGAACTGATTAGAATGTCAGTGTTTATCTTGAATGCAATGTAAGTCGCTTTGGATAAAAGCATCTGCCAATTGCATAAATGTAAGTGTTGCTTTGACGATAAGCTGAAATAAAACAACTTTTTTTTTTTTTTCTAGTAACAAATATATTGATTGAAATATATTGAATGGTTTTAGTTTTAGCCAAGTATAATAACTCTGGTGGCACTTCTCTGGCACATAATAATAGCTAAAATGTCTCTTTCTCTCTTCCTCACAGTGACCCTAACAATGGTGAGTCCAGTGTTCCTGTAACCTGGCCCGAGTTCGCTGGCAATGGCCATCAGTACGTAGTCATCAACCGTGATATGAACCAGAACAGTGTGAAGCAGATGCTGAGAACGCGCTTGGTTTACTACTGGACTACCGTCTTCGCCAGCTACCCTTATATGCAGAAGAACTGAGCACTGCTAACCTGACTACTTAATCATTTAGCAGTTAACATCATGCAATAAACAAAATACATCATTATCAAAACCGTTTTTTTCTTTATCATTTACCTTGACATAAAAATTTGCAGAGAGAAAGTTTTCTAAAAAACAACATTTTCTTATCAGTTACCATAATTTTTAAGATTCCCAGATATGTCTAGAAATACTCTACTATATCAAACTCCACTGTCCTGCAGGTTTTAAATCCAACCAGCTCCAAAATTCACACCTGGAGTTTCTAGCATCTATCTCTTGGCTGGCCTTACACTTTTTTTCGGCTAAGATTGCAGGCTTGTGGCTTTGTTTCTAGTAATCCTGAACACCAGATGTGTTTATGGCTTAGATCTGAACTTAGATCTGAGTTTGATACCTCTGCACTACATTAATACAGTTATCTAGCGAAATTGTTGGTCACATAACCCTAAACAACCACTGCAATCACACTATTAGACAGAACAAAGGGATGTGCGGCACGACTAATTTGTTAGTCGTTTAAACGGAAGTTTTGTAACCGACTAGTCGACTAGTCTAAAAGTAAGAAAACCTCAGAACACAGTCAAAAATAAATTTAAAATATTGAATCTATGAATCAAGTTCAATAATAATGAATGCCGCTAGAAAAAAGGTTAGAATTACGCGGCGCTCTTTCCTTCCGGAGTCTCAAAGTGCTGCTTGTATGTGTCGGTTTCCATGGCGATACTCATGACAATGAGTTCAATAAACAGGTAAATAAGAATAGAAACCTATTTATATATGAATTTCTTCTTTCAGCACGAGCGGCACCCCAGTGGCAGACAGGTGTAGTAAATGATGATTTGTTTGTTTCGGCTAGTTTCTCCTAACAGAGTCTGTGATTAATATGGTTACGCTCGGATTCAGTAGAGCTATTATACCTCAGTTTAACATGCTAGTTTATGAAACACAATTCCGTCTCCTTCTCCTTGAAAATACTCTCACACCTGCTCACCTGCTCATTTAAACCCGTCGTGGTTGACAGAAACAAAACGCAGACGTGACTTGCGGTAAAGACTTAGTTTCTGCTCAGATATATTTAAAACGTTTTAAGTTATGCTTTACTTTTAAAAGCCATTTTTTAAAATCTTTTTACACGTTAGTGGAAAAGTAGACTAAGTCTAATCCACTGCGTGAGTTTTTTTTAGACGACCGTTAATTTAGAAAGGTCCCTCTTACTGTTTCCATGGCGACGCATCAAGATAGTCACGTGACTCACCGCAGCCTCAAAAGCGTATCGCGTTTATTTCGTTTTTCTTTTTATTCAAAATATTCACAAACTTGTTGGCTATGTCATCAACTTGATATTCCGATCCTCAAATATGTGAAAGTGTTTTGTTGACTAAAAATCAATCATCCCGATGATAATGTATCATCCCTAGAACAAACGTTGGCGCCGTCTTTACCCTTTAAAATGAAATTAGTCACTGAAATTAGGCTGAAATTAGTCACTGGAAAACAGGCCACAACCAGTTGGAACAAAACACGGAGAAAGATTATACACATAAGGGTTTACAGCTCCATTATTTGCTATATATACACATATCAGCAACCTGAGCTGATATTGTTTAACAAAGCAGATAATGATGGGGCTGTAAACCCTAAAAGTGTTATGAAAGCACATGTTTGGTTGGCAACTAGCATGAGTCAGAAAGCATTAGATCAGTAGAATAAAATGACAAAACTAAACCCTCTTTTTACTAAATGAAACTCTAACTTGATCATATAATGATCAATTGATTGAGCTAATTTAATGCATTCAACTCTTTAATAAGTCAAAATATGAAAAAATTATAAATCCACCCATTCCCTTTTAATTGGGGGATTTAAATTGGATACTGAGTTAGAATGTTAGAATTTTCCGAATTGTAAGAATTTGATTGTTTTTAACTGACTTACATTATTTTTAAATATTCTTAAATTCTATATAGAAGAATAATTCCATTAAGAACAACAGTACCTAAAACTGAGAAGACCTCTCTGTAGACAGTTGAAAAAAATAAGGTGATGTAATTTAACTGATTATTTTTTATTTATCTATCTACTTTTTTATCTATCTATCTGGATGTATCTACCTATCTATCTATCTATCTATCTATCTATCTATCTATCTATCTATCTATCTATCTATCTATCTATCTATCTATCTATCTATCTATTTGGATGTACAGTATATGATTAGTAACAAAAAACAACAACAAAAAAAAACATTTTACCCCATTCGTAAAGTTAATTTATTAAATAAAATGCATGTACATTAAATACAAAATTGCAATAGATGATATGCTAAACATGGGGTATTAATATATTTCTAGAAATACTTCATATGTTGTGTAAGAGATTCATACAAAAAATATGTTATTAAAATGTACACTTTTTTTAGTTACAGTATGTATTTTATATTTCCTCTTTTTTTTATAAACTGATCATGCAAGCAAAAAATGCGCTTTGCTCATTTTGCTCATAAAAGTAGCTACAGTGTCGCACTGTACTTGTATTGCTATGAAAGCTCACCTGCATGTGGGCGTGGCCTCGTGCTGTCAATCATGCGCCGCGTCACGTATCCCTTGAACGCAATACAGACATATGCTGTGTGTGACCCTTGGAAAAAGCATGCATAAACAAACCCTCCCGCTCTCTCTCTGCATAGAAACAAAAATGGGAAAGAGGGATTATCGAGAGCACTGACTGACATCGCAGGTGTTATGGAGAATCCAGGGGCATCACTGATGTTCAAGGCGGCCGCGGTGGTTGCGATCGGTCTCACCGCTGTTTTCGTCATGCTGGTCCAAGATCCATCAGACACGCTCTTCGGAGGCGGATACCCAGAACTGTGGCGGAGAACCGGACTGGCCGGAGCTCCTGCACGGGCGGCAGCCTGCATCTTCGCTGGGGTGTTCCTCCTAGCGATGGGCTGGTTGTACAGGCTGTTATTCGCTCCTCTGGAGCTGCTCCGCGGTGTGGATGAGGTGGGGTACATCGCGGAGGACGGGCGCTCTCGTGCCCAGGCTGCAAACGAGGTGCGGCGGCGAAGGAAGACTGGAGAACTACCGCCAGTTTATCCGAACGGCTGGTACCGGGTTTTAGACTCTCACATGCTGGAGAGAGGAGATGTGAAGAGTGTGACAGTGCTGGGTAGGTGTTTAAAAACCAGCGCAGGTGAGGTAAAAACACATCATTGGAAATGTCCCATAGTTTTATTAAAGTGTAATGGGATCGCAAACATCGTAAAACATCACGGGATGCGTAAACGTTTTTGTGCGCATGCGTCACAGAATGCGCTTTTGCGGAGCGCTTGTTAAAAGTTGAATTGGAAGCTTTGCTGATGATACGTGTACTTGCAATTTTAACTAGTAAGAAAAGCATATCACATATACTTAATTTTTTCCATGCGCTTGGCACCCTTTTGACATTAAAAAAAGTATAGACTTAATTGATTATTTCAAGAATTTGTGTTCGTAGTAGTATAATTCCTGATATCAAGAATTACCTTTGCTATTAGTAAAAATTTCATTCCTGATATCAAGAATGATAATTTTTAGCAAGTGAAAATTGAACTCTCGATATCAAAGTTGCTTGTGATTAAAGGTGAAAACTGCTTGCCATAATATGCAGGAATGCCTATTAAACACGTATTAATGAATTACAGGCGGCCCTATGAGACTCTGCACATTTTCAGCCATGTGTCTTCCTTCCAGTGCTGCGCAGATGCAGTTAGGCAGACTGAGCCTGAAATAGCTCTCCATTCACTGTTTTGTAGCCAGATATGTTTTCAGGTCACTTCAAGATCAGAAACAAAGTCACATGCATCCTGATCCCTGACATTCCCATTTTGAGATCAATATTACAGCTATATTGTCACATATACAGATGTTACATCCCCATGTTTCTTATTGCGCAGAGAAAAAGCTTTCAGCCTAATCTTTTTACTAAATGGGTGGATGAGAGGTTTTTCCTCTTTATGTCCCTGCTGTTCAGCATATTACATATTGCTGGTATCTCATATGTTGATTCATTTTGATTACACGCATAATGATAAATACCTGTAAACCTAGAATGCAACACAAATGGTAATAATTCATTTCTGGGCAGCTGAAGCAGTGTGACATGTATCTAAAACCTTTTAAACAACAATTTTTGTATAAATATTATAAACGTCAGTTTGATGATCTCATAAATTGAGTGAACCATGAACCATTTTTACTTCAAAATTATTGTACACATTGCAGGACTATTTAAATGAAAAATATAAAAAGAGAAAATGGGATTAAAAGAGGGGAAAACTTGAAGAAATGATGACCAGCACAGGGACCTAAAATATGTACCGTATATTGTATATGCATATAAATATTTACTTATATTAAATATTGTTAGTGTATAAATATTAAGTACAAATGATAAAATTATAATATCCTGCACAAATGTATTTTTTATGTATTTACTCAAAACACTTTTCTTTTGCAATTGAGCAATTGATTTATGTCATAAGTTTCTATGCTAAAATAATTCATGCCATAGGCATTCATGCCATAAATTCTTTTAGCATAGAAACCTTCACATTAAAAAATTATTTTGTTGATATTTCAATGACAGGATGTTGAAGCATTACCTATGCAGCTGATAACTATTTTTTGGATCATTTTCTAGTTAATGAGAACCTTCTCAGAGATGATCTGGGTTCTGAGTAATGAGAGCGCAAAGTTGCCTTTTATTGACTTCAGACAGGGTTGCGTAAGAAGCGTCTGAAAATAAAAATCATTTTTATTATGCATGACAGACTATAACCTCATGGTCATGACCAGGGTTAAACCATTGTGTCTAAAGTCTTTGTCTTTTATAACTCGTCTTGACTCTATGTTATGTTTAAGTGTCTGTTGCTTAGCTGAATTGCTGTAGGACGTCCTATCACATTGCAGAGACCTTTAGGTTTTCACTGAAAAGCAAACAAAACACCTTTGTAGTATTGTCGTTGGGCTACAAAAAAACACTGTTGTGCTTTTTGCAACCTGGAGACTGTTGAACCTGATGCCCTTTTCTACCTTTGATTACTTTTACAAACCCTGGACGACTGTCACCACCAAAAATCTTACTGATAAAAGACACTGTAAAATAAAATAGCATAAAAAATATGTTTCACACCCAATTTGGTTAAGTAAACCTCATTGTAAGCTCACTGTGAGGCACTCAGGTACATTTTAAATCATTAAGTTTGTAAATGTGCACTTAGTGTATTTCAAGTCTCAAATGTATATTTTTAAAAACTGTATTTGCTGATAATATAATATTGAAATAAAAGGCCACTTAAAGAGAGTGCACACTTAAGTATACACTTAAAATTGGTGCACTTTGCTATAATCCCAAATTAAAAGTTTTACTTCAAAATACATTTATGTATTTTATTATAATGAATTTACATTAATTTAATTAAAACCATCAAATAATAAGCATCAGCTGAGACTGGCCTTGGATGCTCATGACAAAAAAGGCTATTAAAAGACCAGCTTTATGTAATCATGCTTTTTTTTAAATAATTTATTTTGATGTGAAATACTTGATTATAACTGTAGTGTTACATGTACAGTTAATGGAATTTAAATGTACTTTAAAAGATATACTTAGCTCCTACTTAAGTGGATCAAAAAAGCAATCTTACATTTAAATTGCATTTCAGTTATAATACATTTTTATTTCATTGTAAATAACGTAGTTAAATGTCTGTAAAACATTACATTCAGTTTGCGCTTAAATATATTATTTTAAAGTATGTTGTTTCTGTAATAAGTACTCTTCTTAAAAGTGTGCTAAAGTGATCACTAGAGGATGTCAGGATTACCCATGCTTGCCAAATGTTGACGAAATCTCTGGTTGTATGCTTTCTAGATGCTCTCCTTCTATCATAAACCCACAGATTAAAAAGCAGCATCTTGGCAGTGGCGCAGCTGAATCGGGTTTCCTTTAGTGATCTCAAAGGGCAAAACATTTAATTGCATGAATTTACTTCTACAGCATATTGACGTGCATTTGATAAAGCTTAAGTTAAATGGCCTATAGGCTAGATGTCTCATAGGAATCAAATCAGATAACAGATAACACACACTGCTCTCGCTCTATATATAATATTCATATTAACTTGGGCTATTTCTTGTGGTTGTACTTGCTGTGTAGGGCTATACAGATTTGAATAACACACACACATTACTGTTACCATTTACTATTATCAGCCACAATGTTTTGTTGGCTTCCACCGCCTTTTTCTTCTGTGCAGTTTTGTCAGGAGCTTTTTTTTCTGGGGCTCTGCATTGCAGGCAAATAAAACCCCTCAGGTCAGCATAAGAGAAATGGAGTTTTTCGGTCCTGCAGCTGTAGACTTGAGGAGAGAGAATGACTGTGCAAATCAGGGTTTTACAGTCTTGAATGTTGCTACGCCTATTCCTGGTTATATTAAAAACTGCAGCTTGGCAGACAAACAATAGGCTTAATTATTAAGTGACACACTTTGCTGTTTGTTTTTAATTAATTGTTAACTTTTCCATTTGGCTCTTGATATAGGCTGAGACGTAATGGCAAAATCCTGACCAGTGTCACACATGCTCATTGATGTGACATGAAGTGTAAATGCATTCTGGGTAGTTATATTATGCTGCAAACCTCCTCCTCCCTCTGTGTTTGGCCTTTTGGGCATAAGCAAGCAGGCCAGGCCTTTTGTAAAAGAAAATTCATCCAGAATCATAGTCCGTTGCGTTTACCCAATTAAAGGTACAGTAAGCAATTTTTGAGACATACTGTTGAAAGTGATTCAAACTGAGCGCCACAACAAACTTGTAGCCAATCAGCAGCAGGGGGCGTGTCCAACCGTGGACAGAGGACAGAGAGTGAGCAAGAGGGAAATTTGACAAATGGGGTGTTCCATTTGTCATTTTAGGTTTCAGAAGGGTGCTCGCAAGCACCACTTTTATGGTCCTTGATGCGCTATTTTTGTCAGTGTGATAGTGTCAGTGTTTGTACATCGCAAATATGTGGACTTGCAGGAGGACTTGCAAATGGGGGTAGGGCCATTGTTGAAAGAGAGATTGCTAAGAAACATTACAAAAGATTAAATTTCAGAGGAATATCACTGGAAAAATAAGAGTTATGATCAGGCAAGGACTTTAAGACCCACATTAATTTTAGAAAAGCTTTCCAGCGCTGGAGAGACCTAAGGGTTTCTGCTCCATACACAAGTAATTAATTTTTTGTTCTTCCTTGTCGTTCGTTTGTCGTCTTCTTTTTATTTTTGCTTTGCTTCTGCTATGATTAAGAGACATCCGCTCTTGCATTGTGTGTTCGTGCATTTTGGAGGTGGCGCAATGAAGGGAGGAGTGTGTTCGTTTGGAATCTAAGGAATCACTGCACTTGAAGAAGTCCCTTTGAACAATACTTTCACCTTTCAGTTTTTTTGTGACCAATTGAGGCATAAAATACCATTTTTATTGTTAAAGACTACAGCAAAATGAAATGACATCTAATTGTATTTTTCTCCAGGGCAGCAGGTGGCGGTGTTCCGTGGGCAGGATGGCAAAGCCTATGTGGTGGATGCTTACTGCCCCCACTTAGGCGCCAACCTGGCTGTTGGGGGGCGAGTCGTAGGGGGCTGCATAGAATGCCCCTTCCACGGCTGGCAGTTCCGTGGGGTCGATGGGAAATGTGTCAAGATTCCGTATGCAGATAAAGGTAAGAGATCAGAAAAGATGTTTATTATGTTCTTGATTTGATGACTGTATCGTTTTTGCTGCATAACTTTGTGTGTAAGTGCAAGTTATATGCATATGACATGTACAAGCTGCAATGGTATAGCAGTTTGCATCACGCTTTCAGAAACCCTCCACCTCCCCCAGCTCCACCTGTATAGATCTGCTATGGGTAATTCATGTACATTATATTGTACAGCAGCAGCATGTCTTACTTGCTCACAGCAGTGTATTGTGTATTTATTGACAGTAGCAAGTCCTGTAATTGCTCTGCAGCAGCAGATCTATTCCAGCAAAATCTAAATACCAAACATATATCCATTACCATTGCAAACACTGTCACGATTGTCATGACAGGAATGCCTCCTTACTGAATAAAATAAATAATTTCTTTATAAGAGGCAAAAATGTTTAATCAACAGTGTATAGAACATTTGTTTGGATTTGTTTTAGTGCCTGAGTTTGCGAAGGTGCGGTGTTGGCCCAGCTGTGAGATCAACGGGCTGGTTCTGGTGTGGTTTCACTGTGACGGGCTGGAGCCCAGCTGGAGAGTGCCAGAACAGAGCAAGATCACCCGCGGGGAATGGGTGTACCGCGGCCGTACTGAACACTTCATTAATGCACACATTGAGGTGAGACAGCATATGTGGAATCCATCTCTGTGTGAATATCGCGTCTGTATCTAAAGTCCCGACACACAATGCTTGCTGTTTTCTTAATTTACTTAAAATTGTTCATTTTGTTATTGAGAGGAAGGTGCAAAGCACATATTTACATGTTAATCTAAACGCCGCTCTCATCGGTGTGGACGGCATCAGCTGTTTGCTGACTGTGTATCGCTGCTCACATATTTCGAACCTTAACAGTCATTTTGATTCACACTTTTGGCTCTGTCTTTTCTCAGGAGATTCCAGAGAACGCTGCGGACATCGCACACTTGGCTCATTTGCACACTCCAGGTATCGTCAGTGGAGTCGATCTGCGTTATACTAACAGCAAGACCTGGGAGTTTATACGGCACGACTGGAAGGTTTGATTCCTCACGTACACATTCATCCTATGGAGAAATGTCATTGTGTTATTTTAGCATCATTGAAATACAATTATTGTTTTGATATATATATATATATATATATATATATATATATATATATATATAATATTTTCATTTTAGTTCAAGTTTAAGTAATTTTTTGCGCTTTGTCATTTTTATTAGTTCTTAAAATCTATTTATAAGTTTTAGATTTTTTAGTTTTAGCTATTTATGTACTTCGTTCAACTAAATGAAAATCAGAAATGTTGCCTCAGCAACTAGGTGAAATAAAATAATTAAAAAAGATATATATATTGTTTCAAATAGTGAAATATATTTTAAAAAAAAAGATTTTTAGATATTTTTTTTTTTTTTTTTATCTCATTATGCAGTGGAAAACTAGGACACATGGTTGAATTAAAATGGATAACGCTATCATAAAACCATAAAATTATTGAGCTCTGCTCTTTTGCAAAAACTTCCTTATGTCTATGTGTGTTGGGTGTTATAACTAGACTTTTGTTACATGTTATTCATATAATCCTAGTTATAATGTTGTTCAAGATTTATTTTATCTTAACAGTTTTGTCACTGTACCTTTAAGAAAAAATATTAACAAGTAAATGACTTATGTTATAGCTGGCTTTGCATGTGAAATAAATGTCTCAGTGGACTGGACCGTTTTTAAAAATTCTGTCGTCATTTACAGTTCCAAACCTGTACAAATTTCGTTCTTCTGTTGAGCATAAAATAAGCTATTTTTGAAGAATATTGGTAACCATTGTTACTTCTGTGTTTTGTTGATGGTACATACCGGTAGTCTTTTTTTCCTACCGTGGAAGTCAACTGTCTGCATACCAGCATTCTTCAAAATGTCTTCTTTTGTGTTTGTTTTGGAAATTGTACCTACTTATTAATTCTTATCTTTAGAAGTACTCAAGCTTATCAGAAATCTAGATGTTTTGCTTTGTGTATGCGCAGCCTAGTGTGAAACGCGCCCTAAAATCTGCCACAGTCTGCCTTAAAAACAATGTAGAATAAGATGTATTGTTTCTACCTACCAAGCATAATGACCTGAATTGAGAACCATTTCAACAGAAAAAAGAAATTCATACAAGTTTGGAATAACATGAGGATATGTAAATGATGATAATATATTACTCGCCCTCATGTTGTTCCAAACATTGATTTGTTTGTGTATTATCCAGGTGGAGTGGAAGCCCGAGCCTGAGCCGAACAAGCACTGTTCGCTGATGTTGGTGAAACACGCTCTTACTGTGTTTGGACGCCACTGGCCTCTTCTTGATTTGGATGTCATGGCCAGACAGGTAATGTTTGGACCATCAGCTAGAGGGCGTGTGTGAACCATGCAGACTGTGAGAAACGCCTGGAGACTGACTGATTAGAAGAATGGAAAGAAAGTCATGGATGATCTTGAACAAAACAGCAGTGTCTTGATCTCTGTGTTCTGAGGATGGTTGGCTGTATTTTAAGCAGTTAGGCGAGTGCTTACAGAGCATGCTTTTATGTAGATTAAATATGTGTGTGTGTGTGCATGTGATCTGTTCATTGCTGTGGGATGTATCAGATTTACAAATGAGATGCTTTTGTTTTTGAGTGCGCTCAATGGAGATTCTGTTTTTCGTGAGTCACATATTATGGGTTGAATAATTCAAATTCTGTGCTGAAAAAAATATTACGCTTCTTTGTCTCTGCATATTTTTTGTCATTTGCATTCTCTTGCCCTGCATTTATTTTTATTTTTTTACATTTTTATATTTAATAATATCTGTGCATTTGAGTTACATGGAACATTTTTGTGTATTCCGTGTGTGTGTGTGTGTGTGTGTGTGTGAGAACCATTTCTCTGAGGACTGGAGCCACTCCACTTCCATATGTTACGTGTACTATTAATTATTAATTACCATTGTTAATATATATTTGTTCGTCTTATATCAGCTTATTGGTAAAGTATATGAAATTAAGATTAACATCAGTTAATTAATGCTCTAAAATGCTATTGTTATTGTTAATTTCATGTATTAACTAATATTAAAGTATAGAAGCCTATAGTAAAGTGTAACCAAATATTTGCTTGTTTGTTTTCGTCTCTGTGTGGCGGTCCAAGTCTCAGTGCCATAATTTTCCTTCATGGGTAGTTGTGCAACATCTTTCTTTTTGTGTTGTCTGAAAAGGAATGGTCTTGTCGCCATAGTGACGGCTAATAATCCTGATGGCATGTGTGAAAACAGTTGTAATTCAAGGCTGTGCTTGGATCTTGAGGTTGAAGTTAAAAGGAGTCTGAATCCTTGAAGGTGGAGAGCGCTATAGGCATGAGAAGCTAAATCGATCTGTATTAGGGAAGATTTTGTTAGGATTTATATGAATTAATCAGTTTGTTCTGGCTTTACGCAGCAGAATACAGCATGGATAACAGTTCATTTAATCCCTGATGATATGAATGATATATTTCATGTGTGCAGGTGGGTCCAGGTGTGGTTTTCCTGCTCTTTGAACACAGTTTCTTTGGTCGGGGTGTGATCATGCACTGCGTCACCCCAGTCGAGCCGTTACTGCAGTGTGTTTCACACACCATCTTCTACCAGAAGTCCATCCTTCCCCTGGTACCCAAGTTCATTCTTCGGGCAGAGTGCATCCAGGTAACATGAAGGGTCAAAGCATATTTGAAATTTGGAATTCTACATTGTTACATGTTGCATTGAAAAGTTTCTCATCCATATACTTCCATTCAAATGTTTGGGGTAAGTTAGATTAAATTTGAACGTTTTTGCTCACCAAGGCCGCATTTATTTGTTTGAAAAATACAGTAAAAACAGTAATATTATTAAATATTATTACATTTTCATGTAAATGTTTTCTATTTTAATATATCTAGAATTTACTCCTATAATAGCAAAACCGAATTCAGTGTCACATGATCCTTCAGAAATCACTCTAATATGATGATTTGCTGCTCAAGAAACATTTCTTAGTATTATCAATGTTGAAAACAGTTGTGCTGTCTAATATGTTTGTGAAACACTATATATTTTTCAGGATTCTTTGATCAATATAAACTTCAAAAGAACTATTTGAAAAAAAGTATATGAAATAATTATGTGGTATTTGATAAATACACTGCTTGGACAAAAAAAGTCACTATTTGGATTCATGTAAATAGACAAAAATGCTTAAGTGATTATTGTGTGTATAGCATGTTATATGACAACAGTTCTAACCCTAGTGTGTAGATTTTAATTTCTTAAGCAACCATGTTTTAAGTTTTAGTGACATATGAAGGCCAAGTATGGTAACCCTTGGAATTTGTCCTTCCTAGTCAGTGCACACACATTAGGAGTAGTGAGTTGCGAACACAGACTGCAAACTGTGACTCAAGCAGTGGCCAGGCTTTTTTTTCTGTGTCACCCAGGGCGCGATTGGGGGTTAGGTAAGGGCACCTCAGTCATTTCCTGCAGGTACTGAGAGTCAGTTTACCAGTCAGACTCTCTAACCATTAAGCTGTGACTGATGATGCAGGAAGACGCATCATTGCCATATTCCAGGATGACAATGTCAAGATTCATCAGGCTCAAAATGGTTGGTTGGGAGGGAGCATGAAGAATCATTTTCACACATGAATTATCCAGACCTTAAATTCACTGAAAGTCTGTGGGATGTGCTGGAGGAGACTTTACAGAGTGCTGGACTCTTGCATTGTCAGTCAAAGATCTCATTGGATCTTGCCTATGAGATGATGATGATGATGATGATGATGATGATGATGGTTTTATTTGCTGTTACAGTTCGAACGAGATGTGATGATCTGGAACAACAAGACGTACATCTCCAAACCTATGCTTGTGAAAGAAGACTCAGCTATCCAGAAACACAGACGCTGGTTCAGTCAGTTCTACAGCGAGAACAGCCCGCGACTGCGCTACCAGCACGACACTCTGGACTTCTGAGCTTGAACTATGTTTCAACACTAATGCGTTGCTAAAAGGCAATAATATCAATATTTTTTTAACTGAAGTTGATATTTTGTTGATATTAAAAAAAAACATTATGCAAAAAGTATAATTTTGCATTTCTTTAGCAGTTGTTATTTTAACAAAACATTGTTTAAACAAACAACATATGCAAAGACAATAATAAATTAAATGCATAATAAAAATGCACTTGCATTTGGATATTATAGTTTTAATTATGAACTTATAAATAAGTGTTTTTCCATCGTAAGGACGTTTCGTCCCTGTTGAAGTGCCTCAGACAATCATCTGCCAGTAAATAATAGTTGTGCATTTCTATCGACTGTGCTTCTGAACTTACAGAATTACAAACTACAGCTATGGCAGTCTGGTGTGGGATCAAGAGTCTGAGAGTCTTTTTCTTATTGCTTCAGTAAGCAATAAGCCAAAGCCCAGAATTGCCTTTGTCTTGTACACAAACCTGTGCACACTGAACTTGGATGCAAAAGGAAGTTCCCAGGAGTTGTCTTAGATGTACCTTGAATAATGCATGAGTCTTGTTCTGCCTCCAGATAGATACAACTGTTTCGTATAAAAATTTGGCACATGACTCGTCCCATAACTGCAGTACACTTGGAATAAACAGAACAGTATTGCCCACTAGTGTGGATGCTTATATAGTTAACTTATATAGTTATAATTATGTTTATATACATATATTTTAATTTTAGTAAAAGAAAAATAGAAAGGTTTTTACTGAATGAGCTCACCATTGTATGATCATCATATATCTGACAGACAGACAATAGATAGATATACAATGAAAGCGTAATATTTTATTGGTTTACTGTGATAGACCTTTGCTGAAAGCCCTTCTTCACGTTTCAGGTTTCACCCTAATTAAGTGTTTATCCAAGCTTGTAAATAAAGGCGACTGCCATTATCCAATAGACCAAAACACTGTGGAAATGAATGCCCACCAAATAGCTGCCAAGTAGATAGTGCAATTACTGGACATGCTGTTATCAATTACCATCAATAATGGTTATCCACTCAAAAGAAACAGTGCAGTTCATCTGATTCCATCCACTGTGTGTCTCATAACACTAAGTGGCATAAATGAATATGTTTGACCATGCTGACAGGATGTGTCTATGACATGCACCATATGTTAGGTCTCGCCCGGTTAATATATCCTGAGTGTCATATAGCGGGATGGAGTGATCGTCATTCTGGGTGATTGCCCTAAACATATGCTGGTATGCAGATGTTTCGGCCTCTTTAATTGAGCCTTCTGAACAGCTCATCTCCTGTCGTGCCTGCTGTGTTCAAAGAGCATGCATGGGTATGCATTGCTGAGTCTTTCTGTGCTGGCTGGTGCAAAACAAGGGGAGGAAAATTATGACAGACCCTGTGACAGCCTCTAGAGTCTCTGAATGAGAAGATCTATCTATATATATATATATATATATATATATATATATATATATATATATATATACAGAGAGAGAAAGAGAGAGAGAGAGAGAGAGATAGATATAGATCTTCTCATTCAGAGACTAGAGGCTATATATATATATATATATATATATATATATATATATATATATATATATATATATATATATATATATATATATATATATATATATATATATATATATACACACATATTAACCAAAAACCAAGTTTGTTAGAATTATATTTATGTTTGTTTAATGTGACACATGACTGGAGTAATGGCTGCTGAAATTCAGCTTTGCTATCACAGGTTTATATAATTGCATTTTAGAATCTATTGAGATATATTTAAAAAATCATTTCACAATCATGTCACAATATTACAGTTTTCATTGTATCAAATAAATGTAGCCTCGGTGAGCACAAGAGACTTTTTGTCATTAATAAAATCTCAGTCATAAGACTTTTTCTGTCTAATAATGGCTGCACCATTTGAGCTGTTTTTCTCGACTGGATTCTTCAACATATGAATGGTGTAAATCTCTTGGAATTTCCCATCGCCCTCGTTATTTTCATCGGTCTCCCAAGCACTGGTTGCTACATAACTGCTCCTTTCCTTCTTCAAAACCCTTGATCTGGTCAGATAGAGTGAAGCATCACCATAACTACAAGAGGCCCCCTGCTACAATAATGACTCATATCCTCACACTAGTGTAACTCATATGCCCTTTATACATAACTTTGGTTTTCTGAACACTCATTCCTCGGCCATTAAAGGCATGCTATTGAATCACATTATCACTGAGAGAAATCCGGTCATTTTACTACTCACGCCTTACTACTACGCCTTGGAGAAGCTGTGTATCTGTGTGTGTGTGTGTGTTAATATGGTCTGTATTGGTGAGTTGATTAACTGGCACCATCAGGAGACGGAATGACTTGTTGCTCTCGACAAGCCACGTGGAAGGTCACTAACCCGTCAACCATGTGATCAATGAAGATATGCTTCAGACTGTCTGCTCTTGTGTAGAAAAGTACAAGTTTTGTCTATCTTTCTTTCTTTCTTAGCCAATCAGAATCATTCAACTGTCATCATTGACGTGGTTAGCACCCTCTGTTAGAGTATAATTGCTGTAACAATGTTATTGTAAGTGGGGTGGCCTACGAACTCCTTTGAGACTTGAAGCTGGCTTCTGCTGATGAAACTGCAAACTAAACTTCACTAAAATTTCTTCTATTGGCTGCACTTCTGACTCCTGGTCTTCATGCAACATATCTGGTCTTCGGGTCTTAAGTGTAATTCCCCTACACTATCATTTAGAACTGATGGTTCAATGCTACTCTTGATATTGCTGATCTACAGACCCCCTAAAAGATCTCACAGTTACTCACTCTCATATGTGCACAATATCATTATGATCGGTGATTTTAATATTCATATTGATTCCAATTGTACTTCTGCAAAGGACTTTATGTCTATATAGGATTATTTTGATTTATCACAGCATGTTGATTTTCCTACTCATTCTCATTCTCTTACCCTTCACTCAATCTGCTGTCTTGGCATTGATAATGTTTTTGTCCAGGGCCTAGAAACTGGTATATCAGATCATAAATTCATTGAATTTAGATTTTCTCTCCCCCTTACAAAACCTAAAATCAAATCTACAATATCCTACTGAAACCTGAAAAACATAAACTTTTTTAATTTCTCTACTGCTCTTGCCGTTTCCTCTGTGCCAATCTCTACTAATCTCTTTTGTCCGGGTGAGATCCTCTCATTATATAATGAAGCTACATTTAATGTCTTGGAGGTTCTGGCCCCATTAAAGACCAGAACTGTCCCCTCTGCTCATTCTTCCCCTTGGTTCACCCCTCAGCTCAAATTAATGAAAGCTAAGGGTAGGCTACTTGAACAGACTCGTCTTCTTGTGCATTCTACTTCCTACTCTGACTTCATGTAGCAGTATACAAAAGCACTTAACGCTGTTCGCTCTACGAACCTTTCCACTGTCATTAACAAAGCAAAGTGTATCCTCAGGATCTTATTCTCTGAGATAAACAAGCTTGTAAAACCACCATCTCCTATTAGTGCTTCTGCTGGCCTATGTGAACATTTTCAAACATTTTTTAAACATAAAATTGACAATATCTAGCATTTTTTCCCTCCACATCTCCTGCTCTAATAGAGGTATATCTTCCAGAACCCTCTACGTCCCTGTTTGTCCAGCCGCTTTCAAAGCTTTCCTCCACCAATACGTCTATGGCTAAACAGCTGATTATTAAATCTAACATCATCCTGTCAGCTTGATCTTATACCAACACACCTGCTCATAAACTTTCTGCCTTCTCTCATTATACCCATTATACTCTCATTACACACATGATAATTAGATCCCTCAGGTTCCACCTGGACTAAAAAATAGCTGCGTTCACATCAATACTCAAAAAAACTGGCCTTGACAACAGTCTACAGTAAATTTAGACCAATATCAAACCTCCTGTTTTTGTCAAATGTCTTAGAAAAGGTGATTGCCACACAACTACAGTCCCATTTGGACAAAAATAACCTGAATGAGCCATTTCAGTCTGGCCTTCAACTTTTTCATGGTACAGAGACTGCTCTTCTAAGAGTAATGAATGATCTACTCCATGATCCTTTCAGACCTGAGTTCAGCTTTTGATTCTGTTTGCTATTCTGTACTCCTATCTTGTCTAACTGCTATCGGTATTGCTGGAACTGTCCTTCAGTGCCTAAACTCGTATATCTTGGACAGGCAACAATTCATTAACATCAACACAAACCTCCTCATTCATCTGTCAATATTCCCCATGGAGTACCTCAAGGATCTATCATTGGTCCACTTGGTGTTCACACCAGGATGCACTGTGGGACGACTACAAGCCAGTGGAGGGAGTGACGCTCTAGGCAATTTTCTGCAGGGAAGCCCTGGGTCCAGTAATTCACATGAGAATAAATTTAACAAGGCAACTAACTAAACATTGTTGCAGACCAGGTACAGGCCATCATGACAATAGTGTTTTCTGACGTAAGTGGTCTCTTTCAGCAGGATAATGCACCCTGCCACACTGCACACATTGTTCAGGAATGGTTTGAGGAACATGATGAGGAGTTCAAGATGTTGCCCTGGCCTCCCAATTTCCCAGATCTCAAACAATTGAGCATCTGTGGGATGTACTGGACCAACAAATTTGATCCACAGCTGCTCCACCTCGCAACCTACAGGACTTAAAGGATATGCTGCTAAAGTCTTGGTGCCAGAAAACACAGGACACCTTCAAGGTCTTGCAGAGTCCATGCCTCAGCAGGTTGGCGCTGTTTTGGCAGCAACAGCATTTTAGGCAGGTGGTCATAATGTTTTGGCTCATTAGTGTATATGCAAGAGGTTCAATGAAAAAAATTCAATGCCTTTTGGTTTGTATTAGCCTGATCATATGAGATCATGCATATGCAAGGATGTTCTGAATGCAAATTAGTAAATTGCTTATTGTATTACAATTGTGCCTGAAACTGAAACTGACCGTTTGGTTTCCCTTTACAGTGGAGTTAAACTGATACAGCATTTAGGGCAGTAAAATGTAAATTAGACATGATGTGGAGAACTGATTATGCATATTATTTGTATAATTGCATTAGACTGAGATGTAATATTCATACACTGTACAAGACTACTTTGTTTGGTTCTCAGATCTGCTTCATATATTTAAATTTGAACTGGACTAAATACCTCAGGAAGTTTTCGCATCAAACAGACCAGCAATAATACAATGTCCCTTTTTTTGTTTCTTTATAGACTGCATGAGGATATATATCTCAGGTGCTCAGCATAACGTAGGAGGTTTTTAACTTCAGGCAATGTCTGCGATGTTGCTTCGAATCACATGCACATTGGAAGTAGGACAAGTTTTTTAAAGCACCTCTGACGTACTGAGACTCTGAGTGCAGCTTCTGACCTTGGGACTGCTGATCTGGCAACAAAGATGCTGTGCTGGAAGTAACTCGCCTAACATCTGAATTTATCTCACCTTCTGTAATGACTCATGTCCAAGCACTGACAGATGGTCCTGATGGGGATTCTGAAAGAATGACAAAATTAATCAGTTACCTCTAAATAACCTTCAGGATAAAACAAGATTGATAGCAAATGTCCAGTGATGCTGGACACAGATGCAATGGTGGTATTATTTTACCAGATTTCATCCTTTTTTTATTGAACATTTTAATGAACAGATTCCACAGGGAATTCCGTGCACAGAGCCAAAACCAATTCCGGCAGATGGAACGATCAACATGACATATAGAAGAATGAGCCAGGAATCTGATAGCTCGAGACCACCATGTGTGGACAGTATGGCCAGCCTGAGCTCCAAATCCAACGATTGCCCAATTTGCAATGAATCGTACAGCTTCACGGGTGAGCATAGCGTGGAATTCCTGAACTGGGGCCATAAAGAGTGCCAAAAGTCCCGCAGACTCTAGCCACGTTAACTGCCTCCTATGTCGCCAGAAAACCCCTCTTTTAGAGAAAACTTCATAATTCTTATCTGAGACGCTGTTTTGGACTCCCCTAGGAGGCTTGTTCAAATTGACGAATGAGATTCAGCAACGAGAGATAATGCAATTTAACAGAGCTGCCTCATTCTTGCTTTCCTTTCCATTATTGCAATAGTCCTGTTGTTTGCTTTAGCAAACTAGCCGCAGGCCGAGAACTCCAACTGTGAACTAATTTATTGAACTTGACAACAGATGCCACTAATTTTTTTTGTTGTTGAAAGAAACGTGAACGGTGCTTGCCCATGCAAAGCTTGTTGCCAATATGCAAGGGTGTACTGGATGGTTGCCAGGGTGTTGCTATGCGGTTGCTAAGGTGTTCTGGTCCCTAGATATGACTGCTCCCTCCTTCAATATCAGTCTATATTAAATTGTATTATAAAACACATTCATATAATATAATATAATACTGTATAATATAATATAAAATAACAAAGTCTTAAAGAAATATTTATAAAGTTTTGATGCTGTTTTGAGGGCTGCCCTAAATATGAACAATAAATACATTTGTTTTCTATTTTAATATATTTTAAAAGTGATATATTTGATATAAATGATATATTTATCATTCTAATAAACGATATCTTATATAAATAATATCTAACATTTTCAAAGTAAAATAACGATCAATAAACAAACATGCATCACTATGCGCAATCTTGAAACACTGTAAAGTCTTCCCTGTTCCCTTTCGTCAATAATTAGGACACACTTGCATACAGATTATGGTTTAAAAATAATAGAAAGTCTAAAATTCACTGAGCCATATATATCATTGTCTAGATCCTCACAGATGTCTTTTGATATGGATTAAAACGGTCAAAAATAGAGCAGCTATATTGTGCCTCAGAACAGACAGTCCTCTTTCTCGTTTTAAATAGCATATTTTTGGTGTAACATTTGGCTGGTTGAAAGTTCTCCACTTGGTCTGCGTCCTAGTTTTCTGAAGAAGAGATTGGACATCATTTATAACCATAGCAACCCTCTGAGGTTGGTGCAATGCCACAGTATTTCTGTATGCATACATTTCCCCACAATATTTGTTGTATTGTTTTTTTAAATTATTTTACCCAATATTTACAGGTTGTATGCAGAGGTGATCGTCTGAACAAGACATTATTACTGTTTTCCATCTTCTCACATTGATGTAGAATATTTATGTAAGAGACAGGCTTTTGCATTTAGGCTGCACATACAATTTGCAGTGCTAGACCAAGTCACTATTTATGGCAACAGAAGGACAGATATGTAAGGGTCAGTCATCAATAATAGATTGACATACCACATACATGAGAAACACATCATCTTGGTTTTGAGTTGGCATCTAGGTCACACCAGAACAGCAGTGAAATGTTCTTCTTAACCAGCCTAAAAACACACAAACACAATATGATCAATAATTCTATGTTTTTGAAGCAATATACTCAAAAAAGGGCAAAACTGTTATTATTCAGTGGGTCATTCTGTAAAAAATCATTTTATCCAACACTTAATTTGTGTTAATACACGTCATCATCCCTGTGTTTAATAACCGCATTAACAAATACTGTATGCACATTTTGATGAAAAACAAATGAAATATTGTAAATATAATATTGGCTCACAAAATTGAAAAGACAGCTGCTTATATGGCACACATGTATTTCTATGTCTTTTTGTCAAAAAACAAACATGTTAATTTGACGAAACACATCAAATTAATTGAATCTTAAATTAATAGTTTTTTTTTCTACAAGACCTGTCCCCAGTTATACGTCAACAATTTTTTAGCAACCAGAACTAGGTTGAGAGCTGTTGGAACGGAACAAGTCTATTCTTGAGTCTCACAGAGGAACTCCGGAAGGATAAAAGGAGGACTGACAACGGTGAAGAACGAAAAAGGGTCAGCCTTGGACTTTACGTTGTTGCATTTTATTATGTTTATGAAGAGCGTCAGGTGGCATAGCATCAAAAAGGCAGGCGGTGAGAGAGGCGCAGGGACTGGCAGCCAGGGCAGACAGGGCAGCTGGGGAGACAAAAAATAAAAGGGAAGGAAAAAGACAAAACAAACAAAACCTAAACAAGTCAGAAGGGCAAAAGGAAAAGGGCTAAGAAAGGGAAGGGAAAAAACTAAGTAAAGAAAAAACCAAACAATAAACACTGAACAAGACAAAGACAAGATCTAAACTAGAACTATAGGTTAAACCAGATACCAAGAGAAACGAGAGCCAGGAAGATCTGTAAAGACAGTGATTCGATCTGGCACAGGACAGAAGACAAGAGGAAAACATAAAGGGTGACAAACTGTCACGAATCGTACAAGGGAGGACTCAATTGCAGGGGAAAGGTGATGTATTTATTATAAACAAAAGGAACATAAAACTCACAAATGAAACACCCACGAGGGGGAAAACATAACGTAAACAAAGATCATAACAAACCAGGAAATCAGGGCAGGAAACATGTCAGGAGAACAGACCACAGAAGAACCAGAATGACAACGACGCGACGCAGGACAGCAAACACTGAGGGATATTTATAGGACACATGAGGGAAGGTAGTGATGAGAGACAGCTGGGAATGATTAAGGGAAACAAGGAGGCGGGGCAGACACTAACAAGACAAACACACGGGAGAGAGAGCAGTGCCACGGTTCTGTCCACTAGAACACTAATAAGACTGGAAACAGAGACAGAACCGTGACACTACCCCCCCTCTAAGGAACGCCACCTGGCGTTCCAACATGAAACAAAAACCCAACACCGACATCACCACCAAGCATAACACACAAGACGGGGAACTCAAGAGATCACAGGAAACCAGGGACGGAAGGAGGGAGGGGGAAAAAACAGAAAAAAAAAAAAACAGATCATAAAACCGTAAACAACTGAAAAGTCCACAACCTGGAAAGCAAAACAAAATTAAACACAAAGTTCAGGAAGGGGAAGGTGGAATGAGCCATGGTGGCTCAACAAGGATGGGGTTCCAGGCGGAGGGCCAGGGGGGAACCGGCAAATTGAGCCAGGGTGGCTCCAGAGGATCCGGGGTCCCATTAGACAACCAGGGCGGAGCGGGAGGGGTAAGCCAGGCAGGCTTTAGCAGGTCAGAAGTCCCGGCAGGCAACCAGGGTGGCGCCGCGGGAACCCGCCAGGCAGAGTCTGGCAGGGCCGGAGGGTCCGGCGGTTCTGGTGGGTCAGGCCGGGTAGGAGAGTCAAGTAGTAAGAGTTCAGGCAGGGCCGGTGGATCTGGCAGCAAAAGTTCAGGCAGGGCCGGTGGACCTGGCAGCAAAAGTTCAGGCAGGGCCGGTGGATCGGGCAGCAAAAGTTCAGGGTCGTCCGGTGGGACGGGCAGGGCGAGCAGTCTCGGGGGCGCCGGCAGGGCGAGCAGTCTCGGGGGCGCCGGCAGGGCGAGCAGTCTCGGGGGCGCCGGCAGGGCGAGCAGTCTCGGGGGCGCCGGCAGGGCGAGCAGTCTCGGGGGCGCCGGCAGGGCGAGCAGTCTCGGGGGCGCCGGCAGGGCGAGCAGTCTCGGGGGCGCCGGCAGGGCGAGCAGTCTCGGGGGCGCCGGCAGGGCGAGCAGTCTCGGGGGCGCCGGCAGGGCGAGCAGTCTCGGGGGCGCCGGCAGGGCGAGCAGTCTCGGGGGCGCCGGCAGGGCGAGCAGCTTGGGGGCGGCCTCCGGGACTGGCGGATCGGTGGAGGCCCTTTTCCTCCTCCTCCGCTTACGAAGGCGCCGAGCGGGCTCTGGGACAGCGGCCCCCTGGGCGGCAGCGGGCTCTGGGACAGCGGCCCCCTGGGCGGCAGCGGGCTCTGGGACGGCGGCCCCCTGGGCGGCAGGGTGAGCCGCTGGGGGCGATGCGGTGGACGATGGGGCCAGAGTGTCCACGAACCCCCAGAAGCTCAGGTGGTCAAGCTCTTCCATCCTAAAATAGTCCTGGGGCTTATCAAGAGCCAAATTAAAAAGGTCCTTTAATGCTGCATCATTATACCCTAGACCTTCAGCTGCTCTGCCAAAGTCTAGGGCAAACTTCCTCAGGTCAGCCCCCTGCTGGCGGAGGGAGTTCAACCTTCTGAAGCGGAGTATCCGCTCATGGAGCAGCCAGGGCCCTCCTGGAACTGGTGGCCTATGTTCCTCCCTTCCCCGCTGAGTCCTCATGTTTGGTCGCGTCGTTCTGTCACGAATCGTACAAGGGAGGACTCAATTGCAGGGGAAAGGTGATGTATTTATTATAAACAAAAGGAACATAAAACTCACAAATGAAACACCCACGAGGGGGAAAACATAACGTAAACAAAGATCATAACAAACCAGGAAATCAGGGCAGGAAACATGTCAGGAGAACAGACCACAGAAGAACCAGAATGACAACGACGCGACGCAGGACAGCAAACACTGAGGGATATTTATAGGACACATGAGGGAAGGTAGTGATGAGAGACAGCTGGGAATGATTAAGGGAAACAAGGAGGCGGGGCAGACACTAACAAGACAAACACACGGGAGAGAGAGCAGTGCCACGGTTCTGTCCACTAGAACACTAATAAGACTGGAAACAGAGACAGAACCGTGACACAAACGAACAAAGAACAAGTGCAAGCCATGAGACATAACGACGTAACAAGGAGGTGGAGAAAAAAATAACATAACCGCATGGTCCAGACAAACAGGGACATAACACCAACAACTCAGTTTACGCCCTGACAGTTTATATGCGGCAGTCAACCGTGAGGACGTCGTTTAGTTATTTCTTTATTTTGATGTCTCACCTTCTTTTCCTTGAGCCTTTAACATTGCTACACATTTTACAATAATATTACCTAATTTAAAGTAAAAACAATTGCTTAAAAATATACAGAAATGTATTTTTTAAATAATAAAAAATCTGTCAATTAGATTTTAAAGGGTAAAATATTTGCCAATATATATTAAAATGGGTTGATTTAGCTTCAGATGGCACATCTCACAATTTACTAATACTTAAACACATTTATTAACCAAACTGGACCTTAAACATAACCTTATCTTTTCCTTTATCTGCTTCTTTTTCCACACACACACACACACACACACATACATTGATATATGTGGTTTAAGGCAACTCTCTAAATGCGTAATGGTCTTTATGCTGTTCTTTATGACTTTATACTGTATATTCTATCCCTGTATACTACGGTAATCCTAAACCTCCCCTTTACTGAAAACATTCTGCATTTTTTTTTAAATAAAAATAAATCTTTAGTATGCTTTTTTTAAAGCATCCTTGTAATTCATGTTTACTTTGTCATTAGTATTTATAGTAATTTTTAGTAATGACATTAGCACATATGTAATTTACTTATGTCATTATGCACATTTGTGTCCTCATAAACCATATATACAAGAATACACACACACATGCACACACACATACATTAGAGGTGTGTCAACTCATAATTAGTCTTGCCTATTCTTTGTTAAATGATCTCTCTCTCTCTCTCTCTCTCTCTCTCTGCGTGTGTGTGTGTGTGTGTGTGTTGGCAGGAGCGTCATTATATAACGGCTGCAGTGCAGGCTGGCCCAGCTGTATTGATGTGCAGAGATGTGTGTGTGTGGGGGGGGGTGGCAGAACACGACCAAGGCTCAGTGAGAACCTTGTCGCTTGGTCAGCCTTTTGTGTGGCTCCCAGCAAGCGAGAAACATCCAAGTATTACAACACCTCAGACTGCGAGGTAGCACACACCACTGGCAGCTCATTCAAGGCTAAACTCACACGCTTAATCCATTTTAAAAACATAAACAGATTACCTACAAATCATTATTGAGACAATATCATCCATAACTCAGCTTGATTTAGATTTCTAATGATTGCTCTTTGCTCGAGACTAAAATTTGACTTTATAAATCAAATCCATAGTAAATAAAACTGTGCAGCCCCCCACACACCCCCTGGGGCGCGTGATTCATTATTTAAAGTCCACGGCATAACTAGATCAATCATGACCTAATTTACAAATCCCCACTTCATATCAGACTGTGACATTCACATGTAGAGGGATTAGTTCTCACGGATAATGAAATATTAATAAGGTTTCGATTGCAGGTTCCCTAACACGGGGAAATTAAATCAAATCGCAATGAGTGGAGAAAGACAAAATCACAACACAAAACAAGTGTGTACGTACAAGAAAAATGGTGCATTAATAGGCTGACATTAACCATTCAAGGTGTTTAAACGATTTGTGGTGCATGTTTCGTGGCGCACTACTGCCACTTCATCTCATTAACACCCCAGCGCGTACAAAATGCCTACATGTGAATACTTTGAAACTTCACACTTCAGGAGAGAGGCTTGTTTCCTTGGTAACCGGTTTTCCCCTTTTGTCCTTATGTGCCTACCAGTGCATAATACTGCTCATCACATGCACCTGCATAGAGAGGGCTGCCCTTTTTCCCCGCAAGCGAGCATTGCACTTCTTCTTTTTTCAAAACACTGGCCTTGTCTGGAGGTTTGACATGCGATGAAACACGCATCTCTGAAAATAAAGCAAAAATAGAGATTTGCACAGATGCCCTTTGAAAACAGACAGCACTTAAATGCTCAGGGAAGCGGGAAGACTTCTCAGACCTGCCACTTTATGTAATTACTCTTAAAGTCTAGGTTTGAGAGATGGAGCAAGTGATTTCATGATTGAAAATGCTGAAATATAGATGCCGTGCTTACATAATTGATCATCGGATCTTAATGCAACTCTGAGCATTGGTGGTAACATTTAGCTGTCTTGAGTCAGTCTTTTTTGGGTGGGAGGCTACGGTGGAATCTAAAAATAAAGGAGCCAAAAGTCAAGGAGAACCAGCACTTTAGACAACCATCTATGTGTGGGTGTTTCAAAGACACTAATACACACATATAAATACAGCAAAAAATGTGTTCTTTCCAACAGGTTTCTTTGCTGATGTTCCTTGAACATCTTTCATTTTTATATCTGGGCTGCTCTTGATCTATACTTTTTGGGAGGTAAAAATGTAAGGAAATACCATAGTTTGACCTTGCCTGAACCCCTTATAAACAGTTTCTAACCCATTTAATTCAAAATTTTCCAAGTGAGCACATGCATTTTACTCCTTGCATAGCCCAATAACACAAAAGTGTTATGAAATGATGTTTCATTCCAGGTCATATTTGTAATGGTTGCTCAATTGCACCAAACAGAAAGTTGCACACAATAAAGTAATACGTGTAATTTGAAATCTCCAAATGTGAATAAAGTGTTTTTTCACAAATATGACATTTATATGAGAGACATGTACTATAGTGATAGAATCTTTAAATATTAAATGTACTAAATTTGTGGCAAACAACCTCATGCATAATCAACGCTTTCATTTACAGTTGACAACTATTTGCAGCAGTAATTCTTATTAGACCGGTACAATTGAAAGGTAAATGGTTGGAAATGCTTTTGGTGCGATTAAATGGATTAGAAACACGGGAATATATAGATAAATGGTCGACGCGAGACTGTCAAAGCCATATGTTTTTTTTATATATATCTGTTTACGCTGTTATGAAACCACAGAATTCACATTTACCCTAAATGGAAAAACAATTCTCCCTCTTTTTTAATTTCACGCTCGGGTTGTATGTGACATCGAAGCGCTTTGATTCGAGCACAACGCCAACGCGAGAAACTGGAGGAGGTGCGGGGGCGCGCGTAAAAGTGCGCGCACAGCTGTCAGCACCAAGGACAGCGCTCCGCCGCAGAACAACAGCCGACGCGCAAAGAGACGCATCACTGATTTCTGCCGCCAGACTTAATGCAGTATGTGACTTTCTTGCTCTGCCTGTCTGTAAGGGAGAATTAAGAAAAAGGCTGCAGCGAATGCCATCTCCCAAATGAACTGGGCACCATGAACACATCGCCGCAGTGTGTGTGAATTTCGCAACTGGGATTATACAACTGCAACACTGGACATTGCTTTCATTCTCCTCAACCGAATAGCCCCCACACGAGGCTCCGGTAGTGGTAACAGAGGAGGAGGATACTGGGGCTCTCCGTGCGCTCTTCTGGCCATTCACACGATGCGTCTGCTTCTGCTGGCTGCGTTATTCTCCTGCTCCTGCGTGCGGGGCGGCTGCGAGCCCAAGATTGTGAACATTGGGGCCGTCCTGAGCCAGAAGAGATACGAGCAGGTGTTCAAGGATGCGGTCACCGCGGCGAACGTGGCGCACGGGAGTGATAAATTCAAGTTGACCGCCATCTCTGTCACTCACAAAGCCAATGCGATTCAGATGGCGCTGTCTGTGTGCGAGGATCTTATTTCCAGTCAGGTGGGGATTTTTAGCATCGTCGTTGCACTGTGGAACTTCCATGTGGAAAGATCCAGTCTTAAATGGCATGACTTTAAAAGTTGCCCGAGGGGTAAACATGTCCATGCAATATGCACCATTCAGAGTGAATTAATTTAACTAGACAGTGTTTTGAAATGAAATGCGTTTTCTGTTACTGAAAAATGTGGCATTAAAATGCAAATAGAAAAAGCTTCAAGTATGATGATGCCAATAAATCATTTCTGAGCAATTGCACTGTAAAAAGTGCAATAAATACATGCAGGAATTTTTTTTTTTTTTTTTTTTTTTTTTTGCTTTTGTTGGCATACCGTAGGTGCGTAGTTAATTTTTTTTTACATGAATAAATCTAATTAAAATGTTTCCACGTGAAGCACATTTTTTGGGGGAACAAACTTTCTATATATTAATAGACAAACATTTTTTTTACAAATATTGTGGGGTGTTTTGTCAT
The DNA here is from genome assembly GCA_037043235.1 of Rhodeus uyekii. Taxonomy (NCBI): domain Eukaryota; kingdom Metazoa; phylum Chordata; class Actinopteri; order Cypriniformes; family Acheilognathidae; genus Rhodeus; species Rhodeus uyekii. The sequence goes on along the minus strand of JAWRVZ010000155.1, from coordinate 798,665 downwards.
TTTAGAAAAAAACTGCTGAAAATATTTTATATATAGATATTTTTTTACATATATATAGATATTTTTTTGTTGCTTTTGTTGGCATACCTTAGGTGCTTAGTTAAATATTTTTTACATGAATAAATCTAATTAATTGGGATTTTTTCGGAACAAACTTTCTATATATTTTTAGACAAACATTTTGACAGTATAAATAGACAAATATTGAGGGGTGTTTTGTCATTTTAGAAAAAAAAAACTGCTGAAAATATTAAGTGTTGTCCTGCAAAAGGATCCATTTCTAAATTTTCTGACACTTAAAATAACTAAAATGTCTTAAAATGTAACCTAATGTATTGATTAAGTCATATTCAAACATATTTTTGGATGTTACCACATAAAGCAATGTTTTTTTAGGTTAGTTAAAAAAAATGTTTTCACAGTGTAGGCATTGACCTGTGGAGACTTGCTTGCGCAGTCAAACTTGGTTTGGATTGTGGCAGTAGATTGAAGCTGCATAATTTGTTTAGACGTCTGAACAGAACAGCCTGTCGGTTGATGATCCACACCGGTCAATAGGCTCACAGTGGGAGGAAAGGTTAACGTACTGTAGCCAACCCCACAGATCTCTGATGTCAGGAATGAGTGAGATGACCACACAAGCCGAGGGCAGCAGCTGCAAAATAAACTAGGTGACGCATGAAAATTCGATTATTTTCAATGCAAGCAGTTTCTTTTTTCACAGAGCATTTACTGTGCTTGATGAAAATAAAGATGGGGGTGGAGTAGTAAACATATGCGCAATCACATTTTAATTTTCTACTTGATCTGACCCATAAAACTAGTTGATTTAGTCATGCCGAAATGATAATATCTTTGACTAAATAACATTTGAATAATATTTTTGAGATATACAAACCACATCATTAGAATTGTGCTTTTTTTACCACATAAAGCACAATTTTTAGGATAGCCAACAGTCATACAATGTAGATAGACAGAGAGACCAGACGATTGATCGATGTTAGATCAGTTTTGAGGTTTGTTTTTTTACGGCATGGTATAGGCTGAGAAGTGTAAGAGGAGGAACCTTCAAGTACTGCAGTGTTCCCTACATGAAGTGTAAATGAGAGATATTTTCACAACTGAATAACTACTGTCACACTCGTGGGAGTAATTCAGCCTGATGCATTGCTTCATTAAAAGCCTGTACACGCAAAAACCACATTAAGCGGTTCCTCTTTGAGTGCTCTCTGGGCTGGTGATGTCATGTCAAAAGTGCTGAGGTGGGAGTCTATCTCAGGGCTGGATACTGCACTGAACAAAAATGGGGTTGAACATGATTCACTCCCTCCCGTCCTGTTCGCTCTGCCTTGCTCATTCTCTCGCTAATACTCACACCAACCTCCCCCGGTCAACCCAATGGGTGATCAGCACTCAATTATGTACACACCTTCAACAAATGTAGGCTGTAAGATTGTAAATAGCTTGTTAGCAGATTGTCAGGATAATTGCTGAATTAATTTGGTTGTGTGAGATTCTTCCCTGCGAAACTGCTGTATCGCTCAGTCTGAATCGCCTTTGGATCACTGATGTCTCTGCCCACTCTGAAGAAGAGACATTCTATGACAGATGGAGTGAGTGCCGGAGGGTCTCTCTGGAAATATATAATGTTGCCAAACCTTTTTTCTCTCGTTGCTTTTCCTTCTGAATACAGCATATTTTCTGAAAAACAAAAACAATGTCTGAATCAGCAATTTGTCGCTTTACCTATCTATCCATCTATCTATCTATCTATCTATCTATCTATCTATCTATCTATCTATCTATCTATCTATCTATCCATCCATCCATCTATCTATCTATCTATCTATCATCCATCTATCAATTATCTATCTATCTATCTATCTATCTATCCATCTATCATCCATCAATTATCTATCTATCTATCTATCTATCCATCCATCCATCCATCCATCTATCTATCTATCTATCTATCATCCATCTATCTATCTATCTATCTATCTATCCATCCATCTATCCATGCATCCATCTATCATCTATCCATCCATCTTCCATCTATCTATCCATCCATCTATCTATCTATCTATCTATCTTTGTCTGTATCATTCACTCAGAAGCTCAGAATATGCTGATGAAAACCATTCAAATTAAGTTTATACCTTTGGTACAATTGGAACAAAGCCGCCTTTTTGTATATGATAGACAGATTCCTCTTTGTCTTTCATGCTCCTCCATCTTCAATCAATCCAATTGTCAATCTGTCTGAAGTGTCAAAGAAGGAGCCCAGATCCGTGAGTCATCACTCTGCTGTGATGCAGTCTTAACTGTTAATGTGTATTGAAACCAGTTCTGTGATCGTGTTCGCAGGTGTACGCCATCCTGGTGAGCCATCCACCACAGTCTAATGACCATCTGACGCCCACTCCGGTCTCCTACACCGCAGGGTTCTACCGCATACCTGTAGTAGGGCTCACGACCAGGATGTCCATTTACTCAGACAAGGTGAGCTGCATTAAGAGAGAAATGTTATTATTCATTTTCAGTATGAATCAATTGAGGTATTACTGGGTGTTTATTCAGCTATTGGCACGTTGATCTTTTAGAAAAGCACTTTTTATACTATCACAAGTTTAATTTAAAAATGACAAAAAAGCAGCTTGATTGGAAATGAAGCATGTCTTAAAAAGTGATATTTACACGCCATTTTGTGTATCAGTGGTGGGATGTGTCAGGGACTCTTTCTGCAGGATCTTACACCAGCGGGTGGTGACAAGTGATTTTCTTTATGACTCAGTGAATCACTAATTCAACAGATTCATTCAAAACGTTGCTTCATTTAGGAACAAAATAAGTGGCTGACTGCATAAAAAAAATCAAAATACTTCCCTAGTATACAGTAGGTGACAAGAGTAGTATGTGAGAATTCACAGTACTCATAAAACGTAGGCAAAAATGTACCTGAATTTCCTACTTCTGAGATTCTGAAGTGAAAAACGATGGACACTTTATTACCCCATGAGACCATGGGAAAGGATTTATGATAGCAGTGAAGGTCACATGATAATGACGGCATGATGAATGTTTGACATCTGGATTACATTCATACGACACACATTCAAATATAGAATTTGTTTTAGGACTTGCAAAGTGATTATTCAAAATATTCAAAAAGTAGCTAAAATGAACATTAAAAACAAGGATTATTTTTAAAATAAAAAAATTATTTTTATTTCTACCCTTCTTTCAGTAGCCACAATGGCATTATTTTAAATACATTTAAATTAAATACATTTTGTAAATAAAATTACAGTGTTTTTATTTTAGAAAAATAACATATATAAACATATAAAAATAACATAAAATATATATTTTTTTAAATTCCTGATGTTATTTTTCTAAAATAAAAACACTATAATTGTTAAACTGCATGTCTCCCACCTTTCTTCTTTTCTCTCTCTCCTCCTTCCAGAGCATCCATCTCTCGTTCCTTCGTACAGTGCCACCCTATTCCCACCAGGCACACGTGTGGTTTGACATGATGCGGGAGTTCCGCTGGAATCACATCATTCTAATCGTCAGCGACGACCATGAAGGCAGAGCGGCGCAGAAAAGACTAGAAACTCTTCTGGAGGAGAGAGAGACCAAGGTAAGATCCAATTCCAGTTCCAGGATTCCCAGTGCGTGCTTGTATGCAGACGTGTGTGTATCAATCAATCAATCGCAAAGGTCTTCTATGTACGTAACTGTTTTACTTTTTGTCATGTGATCACATCTCTCATGCCATGTGTAAATGTTGGCTAACATTCTAAAACCAAAGGCGTCAGCCATGTTTAATGTGGTCTGATTTGACTTAACGTGCGTTATTTGCTCATTTCATGTTGCTTTCTACCATAGTCAAAAACTCCTGTGTCTATCCACAACAGGAGCAAAATGAAAACCATAACCTGGGGCGTTGCAAAGCATCAGCGACTCTTTAAACATATTTATGCCATGTGTTTTACACTATACAAACTTGTATTTTTGTAGCCTTGAGCAACAGATATGAATCCATCATCAGTGTCTCATGAGGTGGTTCAAGCTGTGATTGCTTCATAAATACAGTGGTGCATTGTGGGAATTTTGCTCTTGCAGAGGTTCTGCTCAGTTTCCTTGGGGATGAAAGCAAAATCACCATCCCACCCCCCCCCCCCCCCCCCCCCTGCTCTGTGCTGAGGTAATTATTGTTGCCCTCATTGCTGCGAGAGATTATTAACAGTGAAACAATTTAGGTATAGTGCGAATTGAGCTTCTTACCCACAGAGACGTTTCTGGTACTAGGAGATTCCTTTTTCCTTTTCTTCTTCTTATTATCAGAGATATCATGCATCTTTTTTGAGGGATCGCCAGCTTGCACTTTGTCTTATTAGAGAAAAGGCATGAAAAATATCAGTCGAATTTATGTAATGACTATATATGTAAATCCCTATAAACACATACACAAACGCACGCAGAGTACACAATACTCTTTTCTTATGCGTATGTTCATAAATGATTTTCAATTTGATTGGGATTTGTCTTTATTTCTCTTCTTCTTTATTATGCCCATGTGAAGCACAGATGTTCTAAATAAATAAATTTGTCTTGTCTTGCTGAGGTTTTTATTAATTTTAGTTGAGTCATTAGTAGGAATGAGTCATTGCTATTTATCACGCAAGAAAAGCTTTTTGATTTACTGCAATGTGAAATTATGTTTCATTAAGGCTTTGTGAAGTTAAAACCTAAGTAAATTCACGTTATATTTGTCTGTTCGTTGTACATGTTTTGCTGTCATACTGACAGCTTTAGATAGTAGGCCCTTTTCATGTGTGCTGCAGAAAGAAAGTGAATTTACATTTCTATGAGACATTTAAAGTGCCCATGAATTCTAAATTGAATCTTTTGGTGCTTTTAGTATGACTATGCCAGCCCTGCTGATATCTATGCTAGTGTGCTCCAAAACAAGGACAAAAATAGCATTTAAAAAATATAAGCATTCAAACCGTTCAGACCCTCACTTCCATCAGTATGGATCAATGACTTTGATGACATCACTTCAGCTTCTCATCAAAATTTCTGTCCAATCACATGCTCTCTATAATCTAAAGCGTCCCGCTCCCTACATTATAAATAGATGCTGAAACTGCGGCTAAAATAGGTCACTCGTTCACATAAGTAATATTTTCTACATGGTGAATGGCTCATTGTGCACTATATAGGGGATACGGCACAATTCAAACAGTGTAAATATGCTTTCCATTGAAAAATGAATTCTGGTTTCATGTTAGTGTCAAACGAACTGCCGCATCATACGCACACTGTCTGCTTCGGTCCAGAGACACGATAGCAGACCAGAAAACATATCTGACCCATTTGAATTCTGAAGAAAGGAAGAAGAAAGGCTTTAGTTGGCCTTTTAATAACCCCTCGTTCTGACGTTTTAAATGGCCTTCTGAATCAATTTCTTAAACCTGGCATCCTTTTTATGGTGCTTTTATAATGTGCATTTCTATCTAAATTAGTTTCTTTGTTTTAGAATTCAGGAAAAGAAAATTGTGGTGCAACACTATGAGAGTACATTAAAAGGTATATCTTTATATAATTTAGGGATAGATAAAGCACAATTACTCAATGTACATAACAATGCTGAAATAATTTTTGCTTGCAATTATGTTCTAATGCAGTTCAGACTGAGACTCTATTTTTATTCAAGGATCTTTTTCATATTCCTTCTACTATCGGTTTAAGGAACTGATATCACTGAAACAAGAAACTAAATTGTACATCTGACCTCTTTTCTAATTTATGTACAAAATTGTATCTCCTGCTATCAGGGTGGTTATCATTTTTCTGGAGTATGTTACTGTAATCTTTATTGAGAATGCAATAACTTGCATTAAAATGACAGCTATTCCTCTAATGCTACTTACGCCGCATGAGTTACTGGATAATGTTACGTGACGACCAAATAGCTTTTGACCAAATAAGTTTTTTTTACAGATATCTGAATGTCTAATATATAAAAAATCTATATTTCAAATTGTATATAAATCCGACAGGAAAGACCAAACAAGTGCTGCATGTACATAACAATGCTGAAACATTGTTTGCTTGCGATTATGTTCCAATGCAGTTCAGACTGAGACTCTATTTTTATTCACTACGCACCAAGGATCTTTTTCATATTCCTTCTACTATCGGTTTACACAAGTGTCTGTTATAATGAGCTATTTCCAGCGAACGCACAGCAGGGTTCATGGCATGAGTTTGGCTAAAGAGATGCTCAGGAAAGGCCACGGCGTATTCACCTTTCTAATTTCCTTTGAGGTGCCATAATGAGCAAATGCCACGACACACATATAGGTCATGCATAATTTCAGAAGCTTGAAGCACGTCAAGCCTATCGTGGTATTCAGGCAGTGTTTTGTGTCTATGCAGGGGAGTTTTATTTATATCACTGCAAAATGGCATAGTTTGAGCGGGGGTGTTCCCCTGAGGCCATTGCCCTCAAAAAATACAGTAAACTCGAGATGGTGCAGGAGAAAAAGCTCTTATTAGTTCGCTTCTGCAATCTTCTGCAATATCTGCATTATTATTGAGCGATTTGTTAACTTGGCAGCCCGTCACAGTAGTCTGTCATCTTTATTGAATTTGAAACAACATACCATCAATAATTCAGTAAGCATTCACGCGCTGCAGCAAGTAGTTGTTCTGGATTGTTGGAAACGTACCACTTTGTTCCTTAAGTTTGTGTTTTGCTAAGGTCTACGATCTTGTGTCACGCGGTCTATGATGTTTTTTGCAAGTCCCAGTGTTAGGGATTCAAATTTGGAGCAGAAAAGTGAAAATTTGTTGGTTGCTTTACTGCCCACCATTTTCAACTGTTTATAATATTCTTCTGTGTCTGCATATTTTCTCTGTGCACATTACTCATCAGAATAAAAAAAGGAACTATGAAAACCAAGACCAACTGTCCTATGACAACAAGAGAGGACCTAAGGTATATTTGCATGGTCAATGCACGCCGCCCTCCAAAATCTCTAAACGTAGCTACTAGAAACAGCCCAACCAATCACCGGCCAACCCAGAAATGCCCTTCTCTTGGTAGCACGTGTTTCTTGTTACGTTGAGAAGTTACTTTTCCCTTTTTTATGATTTAAATGAAGAATGGATTTCTTTTGAACGATTATTATTTCCGTTAAAAAGAATTTGAGCGCTCCGCTTCTTTCATTCCCATTTTTTCCTTTTTAATAAAGGATGATGCATGATTCAGAAAAAAAAGAAAAAAAAAGCAAGCCGATTCCTTTGTGGAAAGCCGATAGTTTGGGACACAACACTCTCAGATTCTACTTCCTATTGCAGCATCCCCTCGTTGCTCCTTTTTTCTCGACTCTTTTTCTTTGGGGAAATGACGACCTCTCACCTGTCACTCCCCTTTCTACCTGGTTTTAGTTTCCGGTTGCATCGGTCTCACTCCCCGAAACCTCTAACATGCACGTCCTTCTCTGAAGCCTTGATAACCCTCAGTTTGCATGCGACAATGCCGAACTTTTTTTTTTTTCAAGCTTTTTTATTCTTTTATTTTTCATTTTGAAGCAGTTTCCCTGGAACTCTATAATTTCCCACCTTTTTTCAATTCCAAAAAACAAAAAAACAGACACTACCTAACCAACCAAAAGTGCTAAATGAGGTAGCATGGTTCAGTTATGGAAGTAAATAGCCTCTTTGACTGATTGTGTACCCCAATCCCAGGCCGAGAAAGTGCTTCAGTTCAACCAAGAGACTAACTTAACTGCTCTGCTCCTGGAGGCCAAAGAGCTGGAGGCTCGAGTGATCATTCTCTCGGCCAGGTAAGTGGTTTACTGCATGATGTTATCTCGGCAGCCCGCCGAAATCTCTGCAGTTCACTCTTCACTGTATAAATTACCTGCAAAAGAGAAAAGAATCAGAATGAGTCCCACTGCTGAACAGACCAGTATATGTTGAAATATTCCCTAACACAAGACATGTTAAAGGAACAGAACTTGTGGCTTGATGCTCCTCCTTTTTTAATCTCAACCCTTTCTGTGTCAAGTTATATTCAATTTTACTTAATTGTAGTGTTTTTATAGTTAAGTCCCCTGTAATCAATAATTGTATCCCTTAAACTCATCAATGATCACCAAAACGACATATTCAAACATTTTTCCCATGAAAAAAAAATGTGTTCATGCCTTAAAATAGCTTTAATGTAACTCTACATCCTTGCTTTATGCAGTGGACGCGGAATCATGAATATGCAAATTAGCTAGTCTTATAAAAATCAGCATCTTCAGAAACACTTTGAACAACATAGAACATCTGAGGAGAAAGGCAGGTAGTTTATCATAACATTATATTCATAATTCAGCCGCAAAATGTACCCGATTTTTCATATCAACAGAAAAATATACCCGGACAATCTGACTTCTCTTAAGACTACTTAATTTGCATAAATGACAAGCTGTGTTTCTTAAGTTAGATCGTAACGTCTTTAGTCATGGTTTATCTTAAAGAAATTCCTTGGACATATATAAACAACATTAAAAACAGTCTGGGGTGAAAATGGCAACTAACTGAAATGACACTAAAATTACTGGAAATAAATAAAAAGCTGAACTAAATTCAAACATTAACATAAAAACTAAAAACAAAATAAAAGCTAATTCAAAATAAAATAAACTATCATGACCATAACTAATAATAAAATAACACTGCTTGGTTGCTGTGAGAATATATTGCTTAAAACCTACACAAGATTTAAAAGATGAGTTAATTTGTACGGGTTTTTATAAAATTAGGAGGAGCACAAACAAATTTGCCCGTTTACTTCTTCTGTATGTGCCTCACTCTTAAATCAATATGCCACAAAACACTTTTGATTGAGCTTACTGTAATTTGTACTGGAAAATAACTACCCTGTCAGAAAAAAAGTGCAAAAATTGTACATTTAGAGGTACAATAGCTTGTCAATGGGGCAGTACCCTTAAAGGACATCTTTGTACCTTTTTACCCTAAAAAGGTTCATATTAGTACTTTAAGATATGTATTGATGTTCTAAGGTACTAATCTGCACCTTTTGCCCCAGTGAAAAGCTGTTGTACACCTGAAGACACAATTTTTACACCTTTCTTTAAACATTACTACCCATCTGGTCTTTTCAGCAGGATAGGCCTTGGAACGCTTTGAAATAAATAATACTGAAAAGTCAAAACAATGGGTTTACAACGCAATTTCAGTTTCCGTAAGCTTCACATATTTCTGTCAGCGGTTGTAAACCTGTCTATCTGCCTTTAGTGAGGAAGATGCAGCCGCCGTGTACAAAACAGCGCGCTTCCTCAACATGACAGGCTCAGGCTATGTATGGCTGGTCGGAGAGCGTGAGATGTCCGGTAAAGCTTTGAGCGAGGCCCCTGATGGTACGTACGCCCACCTCAGCATAACTGAGACAGAAGCAGAGGAAAAGAAGCCATGTGTCTCAGCTTTTCTTTTAAATTTGACTAGAGAGGTTTTATTAATTAAGGGAAATGCGGCTGTTAGTGTGTGTATGTGTGTTTGTATATAAACTAAACGTTTAAACATTTAAGCACTTGATGTGTTTAAAGGTTTTAAACGAGTCACTTTACACCAGAGAGGTTGCATTCTTTGGTTCACTGGTGAAATTAATTACAATTGTGAACTCATGTTGACCTCTAGAAATTTAATTAAGTAGTTACCATAAAGATAGTTTTTTTTTTATGAAAATGTGTGCTATCTCGCAGAGTGTGGTTTTGTCATATCATGTTTATTATATTAATAGTCTGGCTTTCATGAATTTCGTGAAAGGGTGTTTTTTCAACCCTCTCTTTGAAGTGTTTCTGGTATTGGTAAGCTATAAATGGCCTTTTCTGTCCCAGACACTGCACAAGTCATGTTTTTTAACCCGCTGGTGCTCTTCGGTCATTTTTGACTGAAAAATGTTTTTACTTTATCAATGTATTTTACTTTATAGTAATGGTACAAAACGTAGTAAAGATTTCGGCACTTGCTATGTGAACACACGCGCACACACACACACACACACACACACACACACACGCACACACGCACACACGCACACGCGCACACACACACAAACACAAACACACACAATAAAATCATGGACATGATTCAAAAAGGTTAAATGGTCCTGAAAAAAATAGTCACACCTGTACTCCTCAAAATTGATGGAAAACTAACTTAATATAGTGGAAACTTTTAATACAAACAACAAACAAAATTTTGTTGAAAGCAAATTTTTTGAGATATCAACCTCAAATTTGAAATACATTTTAATTAGACGTATGGCTTTTTTTATGGCAGTTTTAGAGTAAGATGTGATTTGGAAAGTATAAAAATACCCCAAAAATACATATTACCTATAAAATATATATATACATATATATACCTACATATATACCTACAAAAATAAATATTAATTTAAATATTGAGGATAGTATTTTATAGAATTACTGGATAAATATAATTTAGTATCATAAATTATATCCCCTAAAAATACAAAAACATTATTGAACTTAAATGTAGTACATTCATTTATTAGAAATGTAAAAAAAATTATTTTGTCATTTTTGAACGTTACACGAAGAGCACCAGTTCACACTACTTGTTGTTTCTCCCAATACACTTGCTCACCTTTTACCCTGGCAGTGTGTTTCTTGTCTTTGTCCACACTTAAACACTTGTGAAGTCTTCACAGTAAACCTTTGGCGATCTCTTACAGAACTGGATCTCTTAAGCCCTGCTCCAACAACAAAAACTCAGCTGAAGTTGGATTTAAATATGGAGTATATCTTAATTCTGATATATTTCATCAATCAGTGTGTGTTAGTGTCTCACCAATTGGACAGGACTTCAGTTGCAGTTCAGTAAATCCAACCTCAAGGGTCAAAGCTTGCATTTTGGGCAAAATGTCTCAGGTAGCATACATGTGAAGAACAAAACCAGTCATTTTGACTCTAAATGGCTTAATCTATAAGTGGAAAAGAGTTGAAACATGATTTAACATCTGATTTGAGAGTCATTTACCCATGCTGGCTCAAAGGGCGACCCTATGGGTTTTTTGCATTGGAAAGGGCTCCTAAATGTCAGTGGTGAACAGCTCACTGCTTCTTTTTTGGCGTCAACACACAGGATTGATTGGCCTCCAGCTCATCAATGGCAAGAATGAGTCGGCACACATCAGCGATGCTGTTGCCGTGGTTGCCCAGTCCATCCAAGAGCTCTTTGAGAAGGAGAACATCACAGAGCCTCCAAGGGGCTGCGTGGGAAATACCAACATCTGGAAGACCGGGCCACTCTTTAAAAGGTCAGTTCTGCTAAAGATCATGCATGCAGCCAACCCGTTTAATTTAATTTTGTATGATTTGTTGTTATTTTCCTCGACATCCTGCTTGAAGGGGCATCCTTCTCGTTCTTTGATGGGTTTTGACAACCAGAGGAAGATGTTCAATGTGATCTAATGCGCTGTCACAACATATTGTGTCACAATATTGTCTTGCTGTCACAACACATGCATATTTCATCTATGCATTTTTTCATGCATTACATCCATATACAAAAAGTTACTCACAGGTCAATACCGGCGGCATTCCACAGGGTCTTGATGTCTTCTAAGTATCCAGAGGGACTAACGGGACGCGTTGAGTTCAATGACGATGGTGACAGAAAATACGCTCATTACAGCATTCTCAACTACCAGAAGAGCAGACTGATTCAAGTCGGCATTTACAATGGAACACAAGTACAAGTCATTTCTTTCAAAGTGCTTAATTAATCATTTCATGACACGGGTTCTCAATCTTGCATTAGTTCCTGTGAGACATACAAATATTGTTAAAAAAAAACAAAGTTTCAATCCAACACTAAGTATTTCCTAAACTGTATTCAAAGTCAACCCTGTAATGACACTTTTGGAATCGATATAGGCAAACTGTTTCTGATTAGAGGACTCAACCAAGATTAATATTTTTGACTATAGGCCTGTTAATGATCTGCTATACCTACCTTCATTAGGTAGTGATGAATAAACAGAGGAAGATCATTTGGCCTGGAGGTGAAACAGAGAGACCGAGAGGATTCCAGATGTCCACTCGATTAAAGGTACAGCGTTAATTTCCCCAATCAAAAACATGCTAAATATTTAGGGTCATGAATCAGAAAATTACGTAAATGCTTGATAAGTTTTATAAAGAAAATTTTAACAAAATCACATCCGCCTTTTTCAGATAGTGACCATTCATCAGGAACCCTTTGTATATGTGAAGCCAACAACACTGGAAGGGACCTGCAAGGAAGAGTACACACCTAATGGAGTTCTAATTAAAAAGGTGATCTGCACTGGACCAAATGAGACCATCCCAGGTAACCCATCAGGGACGTTTATATTGTCACTGTGCTTTTCTACATCCGCCGTCTGGAGATACATACATACATACATACATACATATATATGCAGCAGGTATTTATATATGTATGAATGTAGCAAGTGTGACATGACTGTGGGCATGTGTGTTGGTGTGTTTGCGTAAAAGTTTGTTTGAAGCCGATTTTGTGTGTGAGCGTGTGTGTTTTACATTGTAAGCGTGTAACTATTTCTGCTTGATGCAAAATGGGTGTGCATGTGCTGGATGTTTGCAAACTACGTGTGTATGCTGCTTGGGCTTCTATCGTAGCTTTTTGCTTTGCGTATAGTGACGGCTATGGGAATGCCTTGCATTGCAGCCTATATAAGATACAGGTAACGTGTGAAAGTCAGTATGGAAGGATTGTCCTTCTTTTAGATGTTGATGCTTCCCTCTGGCTATTGAGTCATTCTGAGATCATAATTTACAGGGAAATATTTCCATTCTGACTACAAGAGTTGCGGCTACTTCACTTTAATTCAGCCAGTACCATAGATGAATTAAAAAAATTAATTAGCAAAGCTTGTTAATATTTTATTAAGTTATCATTGCAAAAAAATCTATGACTGGCTGAGCAGCAGAGCGATTGCTGTATTTGGAAATGGAATGGATCAGACCTCAATGCTGTCTAACAGTTGAGAGCACTACCATCTAAAAGAAAATGACAATGTCTGAGTGATTTTAGCATTGGGGTGTGTGGAGTAAGAGTGGTTGGATTTCAAAATATGGATTTTCCTCATATCACTTGTCAGATGGAATGAATTTCACTTTTTCTGTTTTGATTACAGGACGCCCAATTGTTCCCCAATGTTGCTACGGATTTTGTGTTGACCTTCTTATCAAATTGGCAATGACCATGAACTTCACCTATGAAGTACACCTGGTGGCAGATGGGAAATTTGGAACACAGGAAAGAGTAAGTATGCGTTCCTATTTTAAGTATAAGCAACCTCATTATCTTACTGACAAGATGGTGCCGCGGATGGCAGCCTCGGTTTTTAGCTCTTCAGTGATTGTCTTGTCTTTGTTTGTTTTGTTTGTTTGTTTATGTTGTGTTGAATATGTGCACTGGAAGCTTCAATACCAAGACAAATTCCTTGTGTGTGCAAGCACACTTGGCAATAAAGCCTTTCTGATTCTGATTCTGATTCTGATTATGAAAAATAACCAATAATTCTGCTTTCTGTTTATCATTTGGTGACATAGGTAAATAACAGTAACAAGAAGGAATGGAACGGCATGATGGGTGAACTCCTGGGTGGCCTTGCTGATATGATTGTTGCTCCCTTAACAATCAACAACGAGCGAGCTCAGTACATCGAATTCTCCAAGCCTTTCAAATACCAGGGATTGACTATCCTTGTGAAAAAGGTATGATTACACTACTCCAACTACCACACTCTATCTGTACTCTCATCACGGATTACAGAACCCTGTTGAAAATAGCTATTGCTAGTCACCACTTGCTATTCTCGTTACAGTATTGCTGGTACCTACCAGAGTAGGTTTGAATGTGCTAAATGTATGTAAGTGACCATGCAATGTGTGTTTTAGGAAATTCCTCGAAGTACACTGGACTCGTTCATGCAGCCTTTTCAGAGCACACTGTGGCTACTGGTGGGTCTATCGGTGCATGTGGTGGCGGTGATGCTTTACCTACTAGACCGGTTCAGGTACAACAACACAATGGGTTGAGAGTGTTGCTAGCTGTTCCATGTGTGCATTGTTTGTTCTGTTTCTTTAGGTAGTTTGTTTCATTCAGTGGAATCATGTAGTACCTTTGTTTCAGGATGTTTTCACAGTACATGAGAGTGCTGAACATGGAGGTGGGGGAGGTTGGGTGGCTACTCTCTGTGAGCCTGTTGTCTCTTTTCCTTCTCTTTCAGTTTTTTCCTGTCTGCTCTCTGTCTCTTTGCTTTGCTTTCACAGCCATTATAATTCTCTATGTGGTACTGGCAAGAACCAGAAAACAGAAATTGGTTCTCAATGGAATACTGGAGAATTTCTTTCAAGACTACTTATGGATTATTTTACCTATTCTCTTTCTGATCATGTTCACTGTTTCACCTGGTTTTCCCAGCCCATTTGGAAGGTTTAAAGTAAACAGCGAAGAAGAAGAAGAGGATGCCCTCACCTTATCTTCAGCTATGTGGTTTTCCTGGGGTGTCTTGTTGAACTCTGGAATTGGAGAAGGTGTTGTGAAAGTCAAACTTTGCTTCTGATCATGTTAAATTAAACAAATCTGTTTTATGTGACATATGCTTGACTATTTTCATGTTGTCCAGGTGCCCCACGTAGTTTTTCAGCACGAATTTTGGGAATGGTGTGGGCTGGATTCGCTATGATTATAGTAGCATCTTATACTGCCAACCTGGCTGCCTTCCTGGTGTTGGATCGGCCTGAGGAGCGCATCACCGGCATCAATGATCCAAGGGTAAGTTTCTCTAAGCACTTGAAGTGCCAAAGTAAAGCTTAAGATGTATACAATAAATTTGCATTTTTGTCCAGCTGAGGAACCCATCAGACAAGTTCATCTATGCCACAGTGAAGCAGAGCTCGGTGGATATTTACTTCCGGCGACAAGTTGAGCTGAGTACCATGTACCGCCACATGGAGAAGCACAACTACGAGAGCGCCGCTGAAGCCATCCAGGCTGTTCGGGACAAGTGAGTCCCTGCTGGGTAGACACCAGCAAGTCTGGCCTCATGGTCAGTCAATCAGTCACTCAGTCTTGAGGGTCCTGGGCCTGCAGGTCTCAGGTATCTAAATCAGTGCCAGAACTTGCTGCACTAACCTGTGACCCTGGCCCACATCCCTACTCAGGAGAGGCCCAGCTATATGCCGCACATAACATTTATTAACAATGAGCTAAAGAACAACTTTTTCAGGTTTTCAGCAAAAACGTCATTGAGGGAATCCAATGGGGGACAAAGCTCCACTGGTCCGGCATTGGATTTCATTTGCCTATGAGGTGGCAGTCTAGTTTTCTGGTAACACAAGTCGCACAAGAGGGGTGGGTGGGGGAGAGTGCCACAAGTGTGTTGTTTCTCACTGTACTGTTGCACCGTAACCCCCCACCCTTCCCGTCCTCCTCCCTTCCCCCTGCCCCCACAGCAAGCTGCATGCTTTCATCTGGGACTCTGCGGTGCTGGAGTTTGAAGCCTCGCAGAAGTGCGACCTGGTGACCACGGGAGAGCTGTTTTTCCGTTCGGGCTTTGGCATAGGCATGCGCAAGGACAGCCCCTGGAAACAGAATGTGTCCCTGGCTATTCTCAGGTCTGTCCCAGCCGAAGCAGCATATTGTATGCTTCTGTATAGTTTTATGTTGTATATAATCTCATCTATGGACACTTAATCATCTCTCTTTGTGTATTCCCCTCTACCATCCCTGCTCTGTTGTCTGTATGCTTGAACATATACATGTTTATGTGTACGTGCTAGTGGTTGTAGTGACTTTGTGGGATTTATCGGTACTTTCTGCCAAAAGCAACCTATTAACTTTTGAACTTCTCTTCCTGCTCTCCACCACCTCTTGCAGTTCCCATGAGAATGGCTTCATGGAGGACCTAGATAAAACCTGGGTGAGATACCAGGAGTGTGACTCAAGGAGCAATGCCCCAGCCACACTCACCTTTGAGAATATGGCAGGTATGGTCCATTTCAGGTACAGAGAAACCTAAAAAAGATTGGACAAAAAAGGTACAGTAGGTAATGTAACGGGGCCTTTTTTTGTCCAATGCTTTTAGTTTTTTGTTTTATGCTCACCTGTGTTGTAGACATTTGTAAAAACTCATTAACCTTTAACATCCATCCATTTTGCATGGTTTTCAGCAGCAGGCCCTAAATATATGGGCAATACATGTAGGATTCCATCACACAGAGGCTCCACCCCCTCCAGCTCCTCAATGGGTTGATTCAAAGAATACTGTGTCTCCGTTAATCATCTGACAGTCTCCTTCATCCTTCTCATTCACAGGTGTCTTCATGTTAGTTGCTGGAGGCATTGCAGCAGGGATCTTCCTCATCTTCATCGAAATTGCATACAAGCGCCATAAAGACGCCCGCAGGAAGCAGATGCAGCTAGCCTTTGCGGCCGTCAACGTTTGGAGGAAGAACCTACAGGTAAGGTGTCTCTCTCTTACAACACAAGAGGTAAAAATAAGGGTGAACATGAGGGAATGACCTCCAAACATGCTACTTTTTGTACTAAGTTTTTCATACATAACTTTGCTAAAAACGGATCCTTGGTTGCACTGTTAAACAGATCTATGGTTGCACTGTTTGGTGTGGTGACCAGAGGTGGACGATCTTACTTTCAATGCGTGTTCCTAGGCTTCCAAAACGGCCAACAAAGAAAAACAGCTTCTTTCCCATTTTCATGGCTGGTCTAGGATTGTCTAGGCTGCTCTGGTTCAATCAGCCTCCTTCTTCTTATCTGTACCAACAGGACAATAAGGAGAGCTCAGGGAGTCAAGCTGTGGGTGCGGCTGGGACTCCATCTTTAGTATGTAAAACAAGCTGATCCGTCTTGTTGCCACATCATCTTTGCTAAGCGAATTAGTATATTTAAAGTTGCTGATATGCTTAGTTCATCAAAATATGAAGCTGCTTTCATGGCATGAACCACTTAAATGCTTCAAACCACTTAGCGTATTAAGGTTAGATGAAATAAAAAAACCTAAAGATAATGTAGGCTGACAAATTAAGATTTGGTATGCTAATAGCATATGTCATCAAGCCATGCTAAAGAGAACAGGCAGCTATTAAGAAAACAGGACAGAGCACTAATTTTCATCATTAGCAACATATGTCCATTAAAAATACTGCAAGAGTTATAATATGACAAACATATTATAGAAGCAAATATTTCAAATGCCTTAACCAATGTCAAATCCATGCTTTAGTCTAACACAGTCCAATCGAAATGTCTGCTACAAACTCTTGCTCACCTGTGTGTCCTTTGAGGCCAGTGCCTTCTAGAGTGAAAACCTGGGAGGTCTTCCCAGTGAGACTGTGATATCTGGTGAGGGGTGGGGGTTGAGTAGAAGTACAGTGAGGCTGTGAGAGCCTCAAGCTGTTTTATTCTGAATGAAAAAAGGTCAAAACTGCTGCAATAGAATAAACAGCAGTGGCAGCGGAAAGGTAAGATCACAGTCACTTGTCTTTGTGAACAGGTCCATTTACAGTCAATGTCTGTCATCTGCCTCAGTCATAATTGTCTCTGTAAGTATATGCATGTAGGCTCTTATGCAGAAAGGTCAAGCAAACATAAACTAGCGAGGACAAAATAAAAGTAAAAAAGTGCCAGATAAAGAATGAAAGGTTCATTTTAAGCTATCAATAATGTTATTTTGTATGGATCATTCACAGTTTTTTGTCAGCTCTATCTTTCTGCATAAGAATTTACACTATTTTTGATAGTGATATCTTTGCGAGCTTGCGTGTATAAATTTTATAAATGTTTTGTTTGTACACTTCAATTTGAATGTTCATATCCAAATATTCCATTTGCACTTCTGTGTACTGCACCTTCACACACGGACCTGTGTGTAACACACACTGCACTTCTGAATAACCTGCCCAGTTTGCAGTTTTATCCACTGGGCTGTTCCGTTGTCGTCTTAAAAGCACTGAAATGCTGCCCACATTTCAATAGTTAATGGTTGTCTCTTGGAGCAGAGGCCATTCAGAAGTGCACTGCCTTCAGGAAAATTAGAAAACAAAAGGGAAACACTGAAAAAAAGGATGATGCGAAACTAAATGAAGCGAGAATGTGCTCTCATGAGATATTATGTCAAGGCTTGCAGCCAGTTATGTGTCTCACTGTGCCGGTGGTCTACATGGGTCCAGCATGCTAATGCACAGACAGTGCTCTGACGACAGCCAAATACGGCTTATTTCTTATTTTTTCTTTGTGAAAAGCATAAAATTGATGCAGGAAACACGTCAGTGTGTTTAGCAAAGTGGTTCTTAGACTGCAAAGATTTAGCGGTTAATCCCAAAATGGGAGATTTTGAATTCGTAGCAGAGGTCAAATGATATTCAGAACATTTTAAAGGATCAAAACAAATGTGAAGATGATCCTGACAGTCTTCCATCAGCTAATGTCAACTGTATGCTTGTCCATATTTTGCTTACTTTGTCCACACCCTTTGCTCCTATTGCCTTCTGCATGATACTAAATGAAATTCACACCACGCTTAACCCAACTCGCCGATACCCTGATACATGTGTGGTGTGAATTTCCGTTATACCCTACAAAAAGTATAACGCTCAAAGAGGGTTTCAAAGTATTCATATATTGATCAGTATTATTTCATATCCTGTGCTCTTTTGCCATTTTATTGGTTGTTGTACTTCCCTATAAGAGTGTTGTTTTGTGATATTACAAACTGCTTGGCTTTGATGTCATTATTTCCTCAGCAAGCTCATTTTGCTGCCTTCTGCTTTTGCTTATGGATCTTAAAGTCATATGATCTTTAAAGCAAGTGGATAAATATTTGTTTATTTTTCTTTTTTCCTCCCCAATGCAGCCCTCTTCCTCTGTAGAGACTCAGGATGTAAGAATACCTTAATTTGACCTTTTCTTACACAAACACACCCAGTCTTGTGCTATACCTTGGTACCATTTGTAGAGGCCAGAGAGTAGCCGTGTGGGGCACCTTTGTTGGACAGTGGGAGGGAAGGGGTCCTAATCTTCTTCTGTACCTAAAACCATAAAAAGTGTTAACGGCAAGTACTTGTGAAACAGCATAAAACAGATGCCACGGAAGGCCTGCCACTCTTTGCAACCAAATCTGTTGCATTCTTCCAATTCCTAAAATATTCCCAAGAGCTAGAATATTCCCAAGAGTTAGAATATTCCCAAGTCTAACTTCCATTCATAATTAGATTCACTTAATTATTCATAACTTCCATTTATAGATGTTGGGTTTAAGATAGTTTATCAATGGGGAATCAAAGGATTGGTTTTGGCAGTTGAAAACCAGCCAGAGAACATGAATAATTGTTCTACGTATATTTATTTTAGGATAGGAAAAGTGGTAGAGCAGACAGCGACCCAAAAAAGAAACCCTCTTTTAGGTCCATCAGTACCACCCTGGCCTCCAGCATCAAGAGACGTAGGTCCTCCAAAGACACGGTAAGGAGGTTAAGGAATGGCATCTCTTTTTACTCGACCGGTCACTCTTCCTCTTTCTGCGTCTGTCTTTCTCTCGTCCTATTCTTCCGCTCCTCTCTCTGTATCTACTTTCTTCTGTCTTAAATGACATGTCATGTCTGAAACCAAGAGAGCCGCATTTCTCTCTGGTTCTTCCTCCATTCCTGGCATCTCAGCCACGGCCACGTGTCTGTCAGTCAGCCATCGAGTCACCATCCAGACCCCATCTGTCAGTTAGGATTTAAGAGCATAGCCATCCTTAAAAGTTAAGCTGAAAGGTTTTAGGACTCACTGGTGTCAGGATCAGGAACAAGGTTCTAACCTAAGAGCAGTTCCAAGAGGAGGGGGCGCTGCACAATGCCTGATGTTTTTGGGCTGCTTCTCTCCCTTTTGCAACCTCTGGATGTGGAGCGTGTGTTAGTGCGGGTGGACGTGTGTGCCTCTTTTTTGGTGGGATGTTGTGTGTATTTGTGTTTCTCGTCCGCAAACCTGCCTGACGTGATTTATAATATGAACAGTCAAATCTTGCGATGTTTGTTTCCCCCCGACGGCATGCTTCGGTGTTGTGGTGTTTGATCAGAGCAACCGATTTCATCCCGACTAACTTTTTTTATTTAACAGTGAAACTTCTCTTTCAGACTTTGGAATCATCAACTAACAACGATTTTCTTTTGTACAACTGTTTTGTTTAAGGTCCTAACAAAGTTTTTTTCAAGGAATGAGAATTTAAAATGAAGATTGTGTCACCATTTACTCACCCTCACCAAATCTGTATGATTTTCTTTCCGCCATGGAACACAAAAGTGGATGTTTAGGTTGTCTACGTTGCTTTTCTCCATTCAATAATAGCAAACAGTTACCAAGGGCTGTCAAGCGTTCAAAAAAGGATAAAAACAATTTATGTGCTATATTCCAAGTCTTATAAATAAGTGTACCAGACATGCTAAACTAATGTCATTTGATATCAATGACATAAAACCTGGTGGGACTTGGTGAGATTTGGAATACAGTGGTAACCACAAAATTAATTATTATTATATCATTAATCATTACATAATTATTAATATAAAACATTTTTTTTACCTGAGTCATAACTTAATATAATAAATAGATAAAATGAATGTGCACCCAGCCTCGGCTCTGAACATAATGGATCCATATCCTATGAACTAGTATTTATACTAAATAATATATATTGTACTCGTATTGAACATTAAAAAAAAAGATTTGACATTTCATAAAGGTTCTGTTAGTTGTTGTTTTCTCTTTAGTACTAAATGCTCTTTTTTATCACATTTTGTTTAGAAAAAATTGTTACATACTTTTTTCCCCTTTTAAATGTTTAAGAGAATGGGGAAAGTGGGGTGGGGTGGTGAACGGTGAAGAAAAGGCACAGAAATCCAGGTGAAAAGAGAACAACAGAGTAACCATCCACAGTGTTTAATCATCCTTTTATTTTTTATATCAATGTCGCCTCTCTTTCTATATAAGTGGATGTATATGGATATATAACTGTCGACGTCCCCCACATGATGTACATGCTACACAGCCTCTCTCTTCCTCTGCAAGCATGCAATATATCTGTCGTAGAAGTAGAAACCGTGTTTTGGTTGCCTTAGTAGAAGTAGTTGCATTTCTTTGTGGTAGTGATGACACACACACACACACACACACACACACACACATTTTGTCTCTTTTGCTGATTCACTGTCTCTCACCAGGGGGCACTGTGGGCTTGATTTGGAAGTGCCAACAGCAAGCCTTTTAAGTGAACTTAACAAGAACTCTCTCATTCTCTCTAAGGCGTGCTAAGGGCATTCTTGATGCAACACCAAAGAAGAAAAAAAAAAGAGAGAGAAAAAGCCTCCCGGTGTCATCAGAAGTATTGCTGAATACATCTATTCTGCAATATGACGATGATGATTTTGACAATGAAAACTTTTGCCTTAAGCTTTAGCTTTTAGAGTTGTTGCATCATATTTTGAGCTTATATGCGTAATTATTGGCAATGCCATAGCAATAAAAAACAGTAAGCTATAAAAGGGGACACATGTTATAACTAGTAAGGTAAATATTAAATGCATAATTAATATGCATAATTTGAAGAAGAAGAAAAAAATTATATATATATTGACCTTAAAAATTGCATGTGTCCTTGGTTTTTGCAGAACAATTTTGCTATTTTTAAAATGTATAGCAAATCTGAAAGTCTTTGCTGCTGCTTTTCCATCAATATATGCATTTTGTTTTTCTTTGAAAATATATCCCTTAGGTATATACATATTAGATTTACTTCGCATTCAGTCAGTCTTGATTAAGAGACTGAAAAAAGTGGGTCACTCACAGCTTAACCAAAAAAGCTCTCTGTGCCTCAGTTTCACAGTTTGCCACAGCAAGGAACACAATCTAAATAATAATTATAATAATAATAAAGAAATAATAATGTCAGATCAAACTACTTCGTTTAATCAAAATGTCCTTGCAGTTGCAACATGGCAAGCCTCACTGAGAGACATTTTATAGCTTACAAAAATGGAAATTGAAAGCAAACTTTTTTTGTTGTGGAAATTGCCTTCTGACTGGGCACCTGCATGTCAGTGTTTTGCCAACCTGACACTGCAGATGCCCATGTGAGAAAACAGCTTGTTGCCCTTCTAAGATTGAGATGAGGAAACAGGAACTGAAATGAAATAGTATAGGTATAAACATACAGTGGCCGAAAAACTATTTAGACATTTAAGCCAAATTTCCAATGTATTAATGTCATTGCATTAGACAACAAAATACGGTATGAAGGCACCTGAAAAAACGTTAAGTTAAATATTTTGCTTGTTAGGTTTTAAATCATAAATAAAATAGATCTAATACTGTTCGAAATGAAGACAAATAGTATTTGGAAACTTTCTGTTGTCAAAAATGGTACCAACTATGTCCATAGGGATAAACTACAGCTGTCTTTGTTTACTCTGCTAGGGCGCCAGTTTGAACGTGAGGGGAACTGATACCCTATACCCACTAGAAACCACACTGAGCCAAGTGGGTTAAAAGCAAATGTAAAAATAGCTTGGAAAAGGTCACTGGTTTGCATCTCTGGTTTGTAGATGCCATTGATTCATTTCTAATTATGTAATGCAATGACATTCATATATATTTAAAAGCATTGTAAGGGATCGAATATCGTTTTGACTTTTGACCTAATTCTGCTGATACAAATAAACACAAAGGTTATTAGGTGACCTAAAAAAACATCTCACAGCAGAGAACCTGCTTCCTCTTCTTTGAATGCTATTCTAAAAACCTCCAAAGGCAGCAGGATAGCTTGAAGAACACTACTCCCACACTTCTTCATTTTTTTATGAACCTCCTTGGATGTAACAGAATATTTAAGTGTCACACTCAATTGCAAAACATAGCCTTTAAAATGTTTTCGAGTCCAGGCCTAAAGGCAAAATTGACATCCGAAGCATTCAATGATTGAGTCCTTGTTTCTGATTTGCTTGCTATGTGCTGCCTTGGAGGTAAAGAAGGAAATTCATTCTGGACTTTTGGGGAAGAGGAAAAGTAACAGTCGCACTAATGCTCTCTATCCTGTGTGTTTTTTACCTTCTCTCTCTTTCTACAGCAATTCCCACCCACAGACATTACGGGCCAACTCAACTTGTCCGACCCGTCTGTCAGCACAGTGGTGTGAGGCAGAGAGAGAGAGAGAGAGAGAGGGAGAGAGGGAGAGTTTAACATAAAGACATGTTCATCAAAATGGAACTAGAGAGGAGCATTGTTGTAAAACTCCTCTAGGTTTTGCACAATGGATCCATCACGAACGAGAACTACTGAGCCACTTCACCTTTATGGAGAACCAATGGGACTGGACAGAAATTGATGGTGGACTGAAGGGGATGGCATGGCACTGCAATGCACTGGAACGCTGCCAACACAGATCATATAAACACACCCTCACAGCGTCAAGCTAAACTTAGTATACACTATCATCATCATCATTCCATCCACCAGAACTTCTGTATAAATTCTTTATGATTATGAAAGTAATATTTCTTATTAGTATTAGTGATTATTCCCATGTTGATTTTGTGGTTTAAGTATTGTACAGTATAATTTAGAACAAAGAGCTAAACTTTACATGTTGCAAGGCCGATTCTAAGGCCGGTATTTAATGAATTAACTAGCTGTAGTACGTATAAGATTAATTATATTCATTATATACAAATTTATCTTCATCATAGACTATTTATCTTCTTTACTTACTTTTTTGTTATTGTTTTACTTGCTTTCTGTTCATTGTTTACATTCTTTGTCTATATAATCTATAAAGCTACATGTCAGCCCATCAAGCACATAAGCTGTGCCGTTTCAGTTATCATTGTCTTTCATATTCTATCATTCATCTGCATGTAATATGCATGCAAATTTGTCCCCTCAAGGATTATGGACAACAGAAATATATTGTATACCCCTCCACACACATCACAGAAAATAGATCACAATTTTTAGACTTAAGATGTGGCAAACTGCACATCAGTTAATTGCAAACTCTCCTTCAAACTCCACTAATATAAAGAGTTCTTCCTCAGTCTTTCTCAACTTCAGTCTGAAGGGTGCATCAAGGGGCCGAGTTTTTTCATCCAACTAGCACTTGGCATCTCATGCAAAATCATCTCTGAGTGTCATCCCCATAGACAACCCCAGAGATTTTTTACATGAGAAAGCCCCAAGTGTGCCCCTTTACTTTTCGACAATGGTGCTGCAGTTTCGTATTCACCTATTGGTTAGATGGCAAAACTGGCCCGTTCCCAAGTTCTGGGGTTGAGAAACATCAACAAAAGCTGTATAAATAAGGACTGATTACTGTAAATGTTTACATGTATGACCCACGGGAACTACCCTGTAAGAGAGATCACCTACCTAGCACTTTAATGTGAATCTATCAGAAGCTATATGCATATGGAATTTATGCAATTTGCCAAATGTTGATTGTAATAATTGTACTTGATATGAAAATGCACATTTGAGAATGTGAAATATGTTATGTAACTGTCAGCGGTTGGGTTTAAACAAAAGACTCATTTTATAGTTTTCATACATCGAGAGATTAAGACAGATTTGTTTCTTAGTTTCTAAACTCTGTCAAATACATTCCGCAAATATCCTTGTTTACTAACTGTTGACTTCTACTATTTTAGGGTTTAGCCTTTTCAAACTGTCTGGTTGTGTTCTTCCCATTGCTTGGGTCAATGAATGTGGTTTGTACTCAAAAGGAACCTGATTTCAGGCAACGTGAACACTGAATTCATTTTATGATGCCTGGACTGCTAGATTGCCATATGACTTTAAGGAAATGTTGGAAGTGTTTTTATGAGAAACTGTCACACTGTAAATGACACACAACTACAATGAGATCAATTACATCACATACAAAAACACACATATCCTGAGAGTAGATCTAGCTTAACAAAGTACTACATCTTTTGTTTCAATTCAATTAAAATATTTTGCATTTTGACAAAAATATTTCAAAATAACATTTCTGTGCCAATAAATTTGTGCCATATCAGTTGCAGACCTCAACAACCTAACTGTCTTCTCAATTTTGTGAGCATAGTGTGTGTAATATATATTCACTCTAGAAATATCCATTCTTGTTTTTTGTCAAATCAGTATTGTAGTGTACCAAGACTTACACAGAGAGGAGTACTTCAGTAAATAATGACACTATCCATTTCCCAGAAAGTTCAATATTAGCTACTGTCACTTCTGGAGAGGTGGAGATGCATAAATTAGTCAGAGGTCTACGTTATGGGGGTTGTGGTCAAAAAGTGATTTGTTTATCTGGCCATATGAATTGGAAAGTATGCGGGAAACGCCTGACAGACTATTTAAGAGGCGCACACAGTGCTCCGAGGGCACAGACTGTTCCTCTGCAAAACACGGACGTCTGTAACAGGTGAGTTGACTTTAGTCTCTACTGCTCATTTATTATTAAAACGTGTTCAATCTGTTGAAATGATTTTAAACTGTTTCACGCCTTCTAGCACACGACGGTTCAGTTATCGTCAGTAACGCGCGCGCTTGCGTCGGAGCGTCGCGTCATCTTACCTGTTCTAATGGGCTCTCTGTATTCCACTGACTGAACGCAGGTGGAGAGGTTCCCATATCCAAAACGAGCCGTTTTCCCCCTAAAAATTATCTTGCGTAAATGGAAGTGGGCAATGAGGTTCCCTTTCATGGGAACTTCGAGCTGCGTCAGAAAACGCTAGGGGAAACCCTTGACGTCAGTCACGTGAAGATGTGTACAACCAATGGGAATTTTACGCGTGTGAATGCGAGTCACGGAAGTGACGTCATGAACAGAGCATAAAAGCGCGCCGGAACCCGGAAGTGACAGCTTTGAGTGTCTTCAGCGTGCGTGTGTCAGAGAGTTTGTGCTTGCGAGTTTCAAACCTCCCATTGGATTGCGTTGTGATTATGGCGGAGCAGACATTTAGATCGTGTGTTTCTCCTTGCACTCGTTTCATTACGGGAAAGGACACACACATTCAGTGCGTTGTCTGTCTGGGAGCGGAGCACGCTCGGTCAGCGCTTGAGGGCGGTGATTGTGAGAACTGCGAGAGGTTCTCATTGCGTACTCTCCGCTCCCGTCTGGCAGTATTTGCGGATACTAACCAGACTCGCGTTCTTCAAGGTTCGGGACCCGCTGCGGCTGAGGCTCGGCGGCGTTCTCAATCTTGGGGATCGCAAATGGATCTCACGGAAGGTTGCGGGGCGGGTGAGCCCGCCTCGCAGTTCGACTGTGCTGATCCCAGTTCCAGCCGGAGGTTGGAAGCACGCGTTTCAGGCGCGGTTTCTTCCAATCCGACTGGGACTTCGGTGCTGTCATTATCCTGCTCTGAGGAGGAGGAGGTGATTAGCATCGATCCGGTTGAGGAGGCTTCGCCACCCTCTTCACCGGCGTACGAGGAACTGATCGAGGTTGTGACACGAGCAGTCTCTCGTCTGGATATTGATTGGCCGGCAGAGACTAGGAACGCCCGTCCCAGCAAAAGTAAGTTGGATGAGCGTTACCTTCCGGCTCGTGTCG
This sequence comes from Rhodeus uyekii, assembly GCA_037043235.1. NCBI lineage: Eukaryota > Metazoa > Chordata > Actinopteri > Cypriniformes > Acheilognathidae > Rhodeus > Rhodeus uyekii. The sequence goes on along the minus strand of JAWRVZ010000155.1, from coordinate 771,937 downwards.
CTCCCCAGCGCCGGGCAATGCCTTTCTTCCAGGATCTCCATACTGAGGTGTCGAGATCTTGGAAGAAGCCAGCTTCCGATAGGGTGCATACATCGTCTAGTGCGATGTACGCTACTCTTACCGGAGCTCATCCTTACGGTTACGGAGGGATGCCGAAGGTGGACGAGGCTCTTGCGGGATACCTTGTGCCCCATTCGGCATCCACTATTAAAGCCCCGGCGCTCCCCACCAAACCGTTGCGAGTCACATCATCACTGGTGGGAAAAGCATATTCTGCCTCTAGTCAGGCTGCAGCGTGCCTGCACACCACGGCACTGCTGCAGGCCTACCAAGCAGATTTGCTGGGAGACCTCGATCAAGGTGGCGGTATTGGTCCCGAAGCAGTGGCAGAGCTGCGTCGGGCCATGGATTTGTCTCTCCGAGCCACTAGAGAAACGGCCTTCTCTGTCGGGCGCTCAATGGCAGCTCTGGTGGCTACGGAGAGGCATTTATGGCTCAATCTTTCAGCCATAAAGGATAAGGACAAGTTCGTTTTGTTGGACGCCCCTCTGTCCCCTTCGGGCTTGTTCGGCGACGCCGTAAAAAGCGTTGTCGATAAGTTTCAGGAGGCTGCACGACAGCAGGTGGCGTTCAGCAAAGTCCTTCCCCGCCACCCTTCACGTGAGCCCAGTAGCCAAACACGGGCTCGCAGTTCCTCGTACAGGGCCTCACAGAAGGAGAGTGTTGCATCTCGTTTACCTCCCCCTAATAAAGGGAGGTCGGGACAACACTCTCGGGCCCAGCCTTCTGGTAAAAGGATGGATCTGAGGAACGTCCTAAATGCCAAGAAGGCTACCTCTAAGCGTTCCTGACGCCAGAGGCAAGCCGCACCAAGGCGGTCAGCTCCGTGTCCGGTTCCCGAGGGAGCCCGTCTCGGAGGCACTGCCCCCTCTAAGGAGGGTCCTAGAGCATTCCACCAGTACGGTGTCCGGAAACCCCGGCCCTGTGGTGTCTCTGCTCGTATCAGAGATCAGTCTCGAGAGGCTGATTCCCTTAGTAGAGTTCCAGGCCGCATGGTTGCGTCTGCCGGGCATCTCTCAATGGGTCCTGCGCACAGTAACCTCCGGGTACAAAATTCAATTCGGGGCTTCACCACCCCGTTTTATGGGGATCCTATCGTCCGCGGTAGGGCCCCAGCAGGCTCTGATTATGGAACAGGAAGTAGACTCTCTGCTGGAGAAAGGGGCCATCGAGTATGTGCCCCTTACAGACAGACAGTCCGGTTTCTTCAGCCGATACTTCATAGTTCCGAAGAAGGATGGAGGGTTGCGGCCCATTCTGGATTTGCGTCTTCTAAATCGCACTATCTTGCGTCTAAAATTCAAAATGTTGACGCTCAGGCAGATTGTGACGCATATCAGGTCCGAGGACTGGTTCGTCACAATCGACCTAAAAGACGCATACTTCCACATCTCCATCCTTCCTCAGCATCGGAAGTTCCTACGGTTCGCCTTCGGGGGGAAGGCGTACCAGTATCGTGTACTTCCGTTCGGCCTATCGCTCTCACCCCGCACGTTCACGAAGGTCGTGGACGCTGCACTGGCTCCGTTGCGGTTACAGGGCATCCGTGTCCTCAATTATATAGACGATTGGCTAGTAATAGCCCAATCGTCTCAGTTAGCAGCACGTCATCGAGATGTCGTGCTTGCTCACATGCAAGAGCTGGGGTTAAGGTTGAACACCAAGAAGAGTGTGCTTTCTCCTGCTCAGAGAACCACCTTCTTGGGAGTCATTTGGGACTCGGAAACAATGTCTGCTCGGCTATCCCCCGGGCGCATTCATTCCATTCAATCAACTGTCGAGAGCATAAAATTAGGCCAGCTACGCACTGTCAAACACTTTCAGAGAGTGTTAGGGCTCATGGCAGCAGCGTCCAGCGTTATACCGCTCGGCCTGCTGCACATGAGACCCCTGCAGTGGTGGCTCAGGACCAAAGGGTTTTCCCCGAGGGGCAACCCGCTTCGCACAATCAAGGTCACGAGGCGATGCCTACGCACCTTGACCCTGTGGAAGAACATCTGGTTCCTGTCACAAGGCCCCGTGTTGGGGGCTCCGTCTCGACGAGTAACTCTGTCAACGGATGCCTCCCTCACAGGTTGGGGGGCGGTTCTGAGGGACCGCTCCTCACAAGGGCTTTGGAGCCTGCGGCACCAGTCCTGGCACATAAACCTGCTGGAGTTACTGGCGGTCCGCAGAGCGCTACTTGCTTTCCTCCCAGACCTAATTGGGCATCATGTCACTGTTTTCACAGACAGCATGACAGTGGTGGCTTACATCAATCACCAGGGAGGTCTTCGTTCTCGTCCGATGTACAAATTGGCGAGACAAGTTCTTCTCTGGGCCCAGGGCAAGCTGCTCTCACTCAGGGCAGCTCACATCCCTGGAGTCCAGAACATAGGAGCAGACTTCCTGTCGAGGCAGGGGCCGAGGCCCGGGGAATGGCGGCTCCACCCCGAGGTGGTGGAGCAGATTTGGAAGAGATTCGGGAAGGCACAGGTAGACCTGTTTGCCTCGGTCGAGAATACTCATTGCCCTCTATGGTTCTCCTTAACGTACCCAGCGCCGCTGGGGCAGGATGCCATGATGCAGGTGTGGCCGAGGCTACACCTGTACGCTTTTCCCCCGATTGTTCTGCTCCCGGGAGTTCTGGCCAAAGTTCGTCGGGACAGGGTCCGTCTCACGCTGGTGGCCCCCTTTTGGCCCAGCAGGATCTGGTTCTCGGACCTGATATCCCTCCTAGACGGAGTCCCCTGGGAGATTCCGGTCAGGGGGGATCTTCTGTCCCAGGCGGAGGGTTGTGTTATTCACCCCCGTCCAGAACTTCTGAAGCTGAAGGTCTGGCCCCTGAGGGGGTCCAGTTCTTCGAATCTGGTCTCACAGCCGAGGTTGTAGAGACCATCCTTCAGTCCAGAGCTCCCTCCACGAGGAAACTCTACGCTCTAAAGTGGAAACTCTTCTCTGCTTGGTGTAGCGTAAGGCAGTTAAACCCAGTAACCTGTCCCGTTGGCAAAGTGCTGGAGTTCCTGCAGGAGAAGTTTGCGACAGGGTTGGCCCCTTCTACCTTGAAGGTTTATGTGGCTGCCATAGCGGCTTGCCACATACCTTTGGGAGGGGTGTCCTTGGGCAGGGACCCCCTAGTCTCTCGTTTCCTTCGTGGCACTCTAAGGCTGAGACCTGTGGCACAGACCAGGGTTCCTGCCTGGGACTTGTCTTTGGTACTCCAAGGCCTGTCCCAGGCACCCTTTGAACCATTAGAGGAGCTTCCTATTAAACTCCTCTCCCTAAAGACCCTTCTTTTGCTGGCTATCACCTCGCTTAAGAGGGTCGGGGATCTTCAAGCTCTCTCGGTGGTTCCTTCTTGCCTCGAGTTTGCGCCCGGGATGACGAAGGTTTTTCTTCACCCGAGGCCAGGCTATGTCCCTAAGGTTCTTACGAACGTGGCTCGGTCTATCATGCTACAGGCCTTCTGTCCTCCCCCCTTTGACGATCATGAGCAGGAGCGAAAGAACAAGGTCTGTCCAGTACGAGTACTGGACGCTTACGTCCTCAGGACTGCTACCTGGCGTAAGTCAAACCAACTGTTCGTTTGTTTTGGGACCCCTGAGGGGGCTCCAGCTTCCAAACAAACCCTAAGCCGATGGATAGTCGAGGCTATCTGTCTGGCTTATGAGTCGGCCGGACATGCTTCTCCCCTGAGGGTCCGGGCCCACTCCACTAGGAGCGTGGCGACCTCCAAGGCGTTTCTCTCAGGAGTTTCCCTTGCTGATGTTTGTGCTGCGGCTGGCTGGTCCTCACCGCACACCTTTATGAGATTCTATCAGTTAGATCTCGATTCCGCTCCGGGAACGAGGGTGCTCTCTCAGTGAGCTGAGACACATCCGTAGGCCGGCGTCGCTGAGGTGACGTTGGTATAACGTTCCCCTAGCGTTTTCTGACGCAGCTCGAAGTTCCCATGAAAGGGAACGTCTCGGGTTACGTATGTAACCCTGGTTCCCTGAAGGGGAACGAGACGCTGCGTCTTCGCCTCAGCTCCTTGCGCCTCCGGGCCCGCTTCAGACACTCTTTTGCTGTCACTTCCGGGTTCCGGCGCGCTTTTATGCTCTGTTCATGACGTCACTTCCGTGACTCGCATTCACACGCGTAAAATTCCCATTGGTTGTACACATCTTCACGTGACTGACGTCAAGGGTTTCCCCTAGCGTTTTCTGACGCAGCGTCTCGTTCCCCTTCAGGGAACCAGGGTTACATACGTAACCCGAGACGTTTTGTTTTGTTTGCTTTCACTCAAGCTAAGTGTGTGCCTAAATATGCTGCCAGATGCTTCTGTCATAAAACTGTCAACACTGTCGTAAAAAATGAACGAAAAAGTTAAACAAATTAAAAAGAAATTAAACAAAAAAGACATGCTTTGGTCATTTGTTATGAATTACGACTACATGTGTTTCTTAAGAAAATTCAAGTAGCGCTGGTTTGTGGAAAACTCACGTTGTTAGGGGGTTGCCATAGCATTTACATTGTTGCTACAGGGCTTTGGTATGTGTTACTGTGTTGTTAGGGTGTCCTGGGTGGTTGCTTTACTGGTTCAGGTCCAAAGAGCACACCCGACGTCTGATATTCTAGATGGCTTGGCTCCCTCTTTCAGCAGGTGTGTGGTCATGGTCCTGGTCCTACTTTAGGTAAACCCTATATTATGAAGACATCCAAAATCTTTGGGGGGACAAAGTGTCCTCACAAGGATGCCAACATCCAAAATCTTTGGGGGGACAAAGTGTCCTCACAAGGATGCCAACATCCAAAATCTTTGGGGGGACAAAGTGTCCTCACAAGGATGCCAACATCCAAAATCTTTGGGGGGACAAAGTGTCTTCACAAGGATGCCAACATCCAAAATCTTTGGGGGGACAAAGTGTTCTCACAAGGATGCCAATTTCCAAAATCCTTGTCCTTTTGGGGACTTTTATAGTCACCATGAGGAAAACCGCTTATGAATCACACCCTTAAGAAAAAGGGTTCTAAACCGGACCAAATTAGGATTCTTTGGCTTGTAATAAGAGCAGAACCATTTTTGGTGCTAAATGGAACCCTTTTTCTAAGGTTTCTTAAAGAACCATGAAAGTGTTACATACAATTTCAATAATGTTAGTATATTAGTATCTTTATTGTTATATATGTACTTATGTATGTGTGTGTGGATTAATACTTTTTTTTTGTCCTCTGTCTGCATGAATTTATAATATCTTGTTGCCTCTATTTGGTTTTAACATAAAACAATTAGAATCTTTTAATTTTTTTTATTGACATGGTAAATTGTAGCAAAAATGACAGTACTATAACAACAGTTGTTACCTGTATACATTATTAAATAACAATTTACATTTAACATGATGTAGATGAAATGAAGGCCAAGGTCCAGTGAAATATCTTCACAATCCTCAATGACGTCTTTACGTCCATCATTGTATTCTGAGTGGCAGTTTCTCCCTGTAGTTGATGAGGTTTGTGGTACATGACAGCATCTGAAATACACAACTGAGTATAGAGTTACAACGAGTCTTTTCTATTTGATTATGTAAAAAACAATTATGTTTATGAAGGCCAAAGTTAGCAAAAATAATTATGTGAAAAAAGCCATATTAAAAGGAGAAATTATAGCTTTAATTTTTAGGGTACCAGTATATTTAGTCATATAGTAAAATCTAACAATATGGATCATAAATTCAATATCTCTGTTATTCACTTTGTGAAGAAGAGAATATATCTTTAACTGAACAGAGCTACTCGCATGTTCTGTTAAACTAAAAAGAGAAAAAGACATGAATGATAGGGAACCCCTTACGTATAGACCTTTTAGGAATGGAATCAATAACCTGTGTGTTGACTGACTGTGTAGTTGTATAACACTGTTTGTTTCTTTTTCAGACACTAACTGGCAGGTGGTAGTGACAGCTGCTCTGTGTTCAAGAAGCTTTTTCTTTCTGTGATGATGGATGACAAGGAAGCATGCTTATGTTTACCTGTTGCTGCCACTGGGACCTGGATTAAACATTGGCTGTACACTCCTAAACACTCCCCGGAGGAAGCGTCCTACAGTGACCACTGGTCATCGCACCCATTTTGCACCAGAAAGAGACTTGCGGTGGCCCTTCTGGTCATTTTGGCCTTGGTTCTCATGATCCTGCTTCTACTGCTCAATTATTATTGCATTATGGTCTGGCACCTGTGTCAAGATGAGACTGTTTTCCCAATGTTTCAAAACACTACACCAAAGCTGGATAATCAGGACTGAGATGTTGCATGTTTGATTGTTTTTCATTTTTGCATTTGGTGCACCCATCTGGGATGCATTTACATGTTTATGCTGCTGCTTTTTGTTTGTTTGTGGAACTGAAATAACAGATTGCAGTGTGAGATTTGTGTGTGTGTTTCAAGAAGGATATTATTCATACTGTCAGGTTACTTAGTTCTTGAATTTTTGGTTTTGTATTTATTTAAATTATATCCTAAGGTTTGCCATTTACATGGTCTTGAAAATTATGCATAGTTTTGCAAAGTCACTGTATATATCCATCTATTTAAAATTGTTAATCTTTATCTAGTGGCGCTTGAAATGCAGTTTATAAAAATGTTTCTTGTTCAATCTTTGTGTTGACTGCTTGTGAATCTTTAAACTTCAGTGTTTCTCAAGAAATGATTTCAGTTCTCCTCACAAGCTGCAATATCCAGATCATATCACTCAGGACGTGATTTGTTTGTATTGTAAACACTAAACCAAAAACATAACCTTTGCCATATATATATATATATTTTTTTTTACATCTTCTTCAACTCACTTTCCTGGTTGTTTGGCCAGATGTGATTTTGTCATTCGATTTAGTTTAAAATAACATGATTGCTCATGCATTCAAGTGTAGATTAATTCACCATGTTCTAGATGATGTCAGACATTTCTTCATCCTCCCTTTTCAACACCGAACAGGATATTCTGTACACCACACATAGAGTAGTGCATTGTGGATACAAAGTAGGCTTGTTAATGCTAAGTGCTTCTGCTCTTGGCAGGAATTATCCTATTCAGAGTATGCAGTCTGTGTCGGCTTTTGAAAAGAGGCAGTGAACACTGAATGTAGAGAAACCTTGTAAATAAGTCTCTCCGTCACATTAGTGACTCAGGATTCTAGTCAGACACACCACCAGTAGACACACCTCACAAGTCACATTTTAAATATATAAGATGTAAAAGATCATTTAGGAATGTTTGAAACACTCCCTCATTCATTCTGCAAAAGATAAAACATTTATATTTTTAGCACATGTTGTGTTTTTACACTAATCACAATTTGTTCATTTAATAGATCTTTAAAGATTAATATATTCATTAAGATATAATATTAAAATGACTTTATATAGATAGATTGATTATAATCATCATCATTTAGTCTATAAAAAAGGGTTTTTCAACAGTACCTTAACTAACTGTTTCCATTGGTGAATTCTGTACTTTTATGAAGAAACAGGGTGGGTGGAGGGGGTGCCCATGCTCCTTCTCCATCACAATTGCACCAGGCAGACCCCAACACTATGGATAAACTGTTTGTCAAATTTGTTGCTTCAGGAACGCTCCTTCTGTTTGGTATTTGTTCAATTCTGCTCTTGACTCTACCTATACATGAACTGAGAGAGCCGTCGCAGTACATGGTAAGAATGAATAGACCTACTTATAATTTATTTTAAATGTAATAATGTAAAAACATTTCTTTCTTTCTTTCTCAAGCTAACTTGCATTTGCATGCAAGTTATCTTGATTAGAGGGAGGCATGATTTAGGAAAATGGTACAATTTTGTGGTGTTTTGGAAATATGTTTTATCACACACTAATATGCTGTACTGGTTGTATGATGGGGAATTTATCTCTCAAAGTATTCTGAATTGTACTTTACCTGTTTATGCTTTCACATTCACCCTCAGATATTTCATTCATATGCAATCTTTGGGTCATAGACAGAAACATAAAGTCTGAAAGCCAGATCCTGAACCACAAATACAAATCTGAAATTACACCATAACCAGGTGCCGTACATGTAGTCAGTTTCTTAGCCATTGGGAGGTAGCCTTCTCAAGGTAAATATTGAGAAAAGTGATTTTGCTTCTTCCTATTGTGAACCCTGGAACAAATTAGAATGCATGCTCAGAACAGTTTGTTATATCAGATTCTTCAGGGAACTGCATCTCCAGGAGTGTGTCATCGGTCACCAGGTACATGTAAACCCCTGGGAGTTGTGGTTAAACTCTGTGATAGGTCACGGAAACGCATTATGTACAAAATCATAGAATTTATTGTACTGGGAAAATATGCTGGCTATCTCAAAATATAGTTGCTTCTGTGAATAAATCACTGTCAGAACATCTTTTATGACAATATATTAATCATATTCTAAAAAGCAAACTGAACATGGATTTTTACACTTTGTTTTGATTCTCTCTCTCCCATTGCAGTACGGGATTGTCCTGGATGCTGGCTCCTCACATACTGCCTTGTACACCTACAGATGGCCAGCAGACAAGTTAAATGGCACAGGCGTAGTCGCCCAGCACAGCGAGTGCCATGTCAAAGGTCAAGAGACTTGCTGAAATTCTTTAAATGTAATTTACAGGCAAATTTAAAAATTTAAATACAGTTTCAGATGCTAAGCTAGGCATGATGCTAATCTGCTCAGATGCTAATCTTTTTTCAGGCATATTATACTTTTTCACTCTGTGCTCTTGAATTTTTATGCTTTAGATTTTCTCTCTTGTTTAGCTACTACTTAAGTTTTTAGTAAAATAGTAAGTACCGCTAAATAAATATGTATCTACATTTACATTAATGCATTTGTCAGAGGCTTTTATCCAAAGCGACTTGCGTTGCCTTCAAGGTACACATTGACATTCTAATCAGCTCTTGCTTTTCCTGGGAATCGAACAAATGACCTTGCATCTTGTGTTCCTTTGGTGCAGGAGGGGGAATCTCTGCTTATGCTGGTCAGCGGGGTGCAGCAGGCCGTAGCCTCGAGGCATGCTTGAAGCAGGCCATGCGGGACATTCCCCCAGATAGACATCATCGCACCCCTGTGTATCTGGGAGCTACTGCTGGCATGAGACTTCTGAAGTGAGTCTGTTTGTTCTTCTTATGTTGCTACATGTTTAAAAAAATACTTTTACACACACATGAAAAGATAGATTGTAAAGAAAACTTCTGATTGTCAGAAAATTAATTTTGCTGAAATACTGTACAGGAAGGAGGACTTATGTCAGAAAGGTTAAAGGGAGGGTTACGTCAAAAATAATGTCATAATTTACTCACCCTCAAGTTATTCCAAACCTGTATGAATTTCTTTCTTCTGCTGAACACAAAAGAAGATGTTTTGAAGTCTCCACCAAAATAGTAAAGTTTTATTTTTAATTTAAATAGTCAATTTAAAAACTTTGTGGGGAACTAAGTTAACTACATTGGAAACAGTTAATTAAATAGATAAGAGAAGTATGAGGAAACATATTTTGCTGTTATCTAATGCAAATTTGTTCTATCATGAAACTCTAGATGACAGGCTCAATCCACAATCACATCATTCTGAAGGCAGAGCTTATTGGTTCCTGCTGTTCCTCCAGTAGCCAATAAACATGCTGCTCAACTTTCAAATGCTCCGTCAGTGTCTGTTGCAGAAAACCTCCACCTCCCCCAGCTCCTCCTGTATAGATCTGTTACGGGTAATTAATGTAAATTATATTGTACAGCAGCAGCATGTCTTATTTGCTCAAAGCGATGTGTTGTGTATTTATTGACAGTAGCAAGTCCCGTACTATTCAGGAGCAGAAGCGTTCATTCAGTTCTCAAAACAAAGACGTATTTCTCAAAACTATAAACGCATCTCAATTGTTTTCACACCCATTCCAATTTTCTCAATATTTTCTCCAAAAATCTACAATGATGCCCTCATCTTTTTGCACAGGTTTAAACATTTTTTCATTCAGAAAATGCAAACGCATAATATAATTAACTCAAGAGTCACACAGTGAATTCAAATAGCACACATTTATCCATGTGTAAACATTAATTAGCACAACTGATGACACACCAATCAGAATCTCAGGATAATACATAAGCCCACATGCATGCTTTGGAGAATAAATTATAGTGGTGGGAGAAGAGAAGAGGAGAGGAAATATTTAAGGAGATGAAAAGAAAAAAAATGGGGATCGGGCAAAGGACATTTGTTCTTGATGAAATACAAAGCACTATAGTTGAGGGAAGTTGGTCTACAGGTTCATCTACATGGTTATTATTGAGAGGCAAGGGAAGGGTGAGAAAATATTTTGTCAGAAGACTAAAATACTGCTCTAGTATGGCAAATCAGTCATTATTAAAACTGTAATGCAATTTTGCCAAGGATGCTGAATTGTTTTCTTACTGTACTGTAATTGACCGTTTGCTGTATTGTGTGCATACCGAGTTCATATTCAAACTTTTCTTCTTCTTTTTTTGCACCTCTATTTATGGTGTATACTGTAATTGATATTGATTTTAATTGATTGTGATTGAACAATTTTTTTTATTTTTGTGTTTTATATTGATCTCACTAGTGTTCTCTTTAGGCAGTGGAGTCTATTTGTTAGGTGTGAGTGTCATATGAGACTAAGGTTTGACTATGACAAAAGAGGATTGAGAATTATTTTGGATTAATATTTGATTTTTGAAATGGAATCGAGAAAAACTGTGACATTGTCATGTCACGTACCAAGTCAAACATTACCCAAAAACCTTTAGGAGTCAATGTAGACTCAATTTTGTCTGTAAATATTTTATATGCAATAAATATTTGTGTTCTGACAAAATGCGGAATTGTTGATTGGATTTTCTTTTCATCCCCCAAATGCATTTTCCAGAATTACCAATCCTTTCAAAGCATCTCAGGTTCTTCAAGAAGTCAAACAAAAAATCAAATCCTTTCCATTCAGCTTTCGAGGAGCAGTAATTTTGAGTGGTCAAGAAGAGGGGGTTTACGGTTGGGTCACTGTGAACTACCTCCTTGAAAACTTCATAAAGGTACTTTCAGACTGTTAGACTAAGGTATTTTCTTGTCAGTGAAATTAACCAAAAATTAATCACACTTACGCTTTATTCACTTCTTTTTGTATCAGACTTCTAAATATAAAGCCAGTGTTTTGATATTCTTACTAGTTCCTCGACTGCTTGGGACACCTAATGCCCATTTTCTGTATTTTTTTTTACTCATTTCCACACTGTGTAGTATGGATATGTGGGCCGGTGGCTTAACCCTGGCAGAAAAACAGTCGGAGCGCTGGATTTAGGTGGGGCGTCCACACAAATCACCTTTGAGACCCAAGAGACTGTTGAAAACGAGAGAAACCATTTGACCTTGCGTCTCTACGGGCAAGACTATTCCCTCTACACACATAGTTACCTATGCTATGGTAAAGACGAAGCTCTGCGCATGATCCTGGCCTACCTGGTTACAGTATGATGCATCACAAATCAAATGATACTGCAAAATATATATGTAGACTATTTTTTTGTCTTGTGAGTAAATAACATCACAGTTTACACTCATCCAGTATGTTTTCATTTCAGTCGCAGGGTAATACAAGCAAAGTGTGCCATCCCTGCTACCCATCTGACTTCACTGATGTCATCAAGCTGGAGGAAGTGTTCAACTCGCCTTGTGCTGCGTCAAGGAGACCCAAAATGTATGACCCTCATTCGTGGATCAGAGTGCAAGGCACCGGGGACTACCAAAGCTGCCTCGGCAACACTTCTGAAATATTTTCCTTCCACTTATGCCCTTTTTCTCGGTGTTCCTTTAATGGAGTTTTCCAGCCCAACATTAGTGGGGGCTTCATGGTGAGGGGCCCAGAAATGGCCAAAATGTATCAAACGAGTTTACCAGAATAGAATTTTGTACATTTCTCTTTCTTTCAGGCCTTCTCTGCCTATTTCTACACTCACAGTTATCTCCAGCAAAGTACAAGGATAAAGATCAGCACCCCTGCTCAGCTAGAGGAGGCTACCCAGGATGTGTGTAACATGACCATAGAAGAGGTATAATTTGTGAGCATGTGTACACGTGTGCCAATAAATCACACACATCTCATGATAATATGTCCATGTTACACTTCACCCCAAAATAAATAGAAACAATTTGATTCTTGTTTAGATCATTGTCAGGACAATTAGGCATATTTTCACCCCAAATCATATTGCATCTGGATATATGTACCGGTAGTTTTTTTTTTTTTTTTTTTTGTAGTTCATTTTAGTTTGTTGGTATAAAATAATTGCTATAATATTAAATCAAAATCAGCATAAATTAAAACCAGTACAATAAATACTGCTATGGTATGAAGCAATATGTACCTTTCCATTTAAATAATACAGTCATTATAATCATTATTTTTTTCATGCATTGTACAGTAGAAATAAGAATCAGGTTTTTGCAAGAATGAGGTTTTTGGATTCTCAGTAAAGAAAATTTGGGGTGAGAAATTTTGTTTAAATTGTTGTGAAAATAATGACAATGAAAGACACCTAAATATAGGTATTAATATATTCTCCCGCATATAACTCGAAGACGGAGATAATTCGCACCCACATATAGCCCGCAGGTTTTGGGGCTTTGTGTAAAAAAATCGTTGGCATAACCTGCACCTTTATATAACCCGCATCCATAGATTTATGAACTTTTTTGTGTAAGTTCACATTTCGAATTTCGAATGTTGCTCACATGACATCAATTATCCATAACTGTTCAGGCTCGGCACACAGTGCTTATACAGTGCAATACGAAAACAAACACAAGTCAGAATCAGAACAAAAAGAAAAAGCAGTCTCTCCCGCTGTGCAGCAGCACGTCCCTTTAGAAGTAGAAGCGATTCTACAGGTGTCGATCATCGGATGAGACGAGAAGAGCCCGCCCTCATGGCAGCACAGCCAATCACGTCTTCTTGCATGATTGACAGTTCAGACAGCCTATCAGCGCCAGCTGTCAGAGTGATAGTACAAGCACCAGAGACAACAATCAGAAAGAAAACAGAAAGAAAATACCACAAAAAAACCCTTACGTCATTAGAGATGTAACAAATATATTGAAATATTAATACGTGTAAAACATTTGTGACAAAACCCACAGCCTTATATAACCCGCACCCCTGCAGGGTTAGTAAAATCTGGTATAACCCGCAGGTTATATGCGGGAAAATACGGTATATATAAAAGTAGCAGGTATAACTCATACAAATTAGTGTCTGTATATTTGTGATAAATACACTGCCCTATTGCATATCTCCTGTTCGTTATAGATGACCAAGAAAGCCCCCGACTTGAAAAAATACCTGAAGGATTATTGTGCACTTGCCGTGTATATACAAGTCCTAATGCTTAGGGGTTATACTTTTGATGAACATTCCTTCCAAAATGTTGCTTTCCAGAAAAAGGTGAGTTTCTCAACACGGTGATATATACTTGTACATCACAGAACCAGTTTAACTTCTGAATTTGGCAAGACAACCCATTTGCTGCTGATTAAAATGCAAAATGTGTTTTGTTTGCAAAACCACACTTTCAATGTCTACTGATGTTCCAGGCAGGGGAGGCCTCTGTGGGATGGGCTCTAGGTTATATACTCAATGTGAGCAGTCTTCTTCCAGAGGAACCTGCAGGGATAAGGAAGGGCTTGTGTCCTGCGGCATGGCTCAGTTTGTTGATTCTTCTGACTGTCCTCCTTACTGCCACCGTCTGTTACATAGCTCTTTTGGTGATCTGGAGGAAAAGGAGGAATGGAGGTGTCTCATAGCATACTCATATGCAATTACGTTATTTTCTGTGTTGTTTCTTTGTTTGGGCAGACTCATCTTAAAATGCACTCCACAAAAATTATGTTTACATGAATAATGCATTCCTATAAACTGTCTGTGATAATATTGCATCTGATTTAACATCAAAGAATGTTCTGAAAGAAATTAATTGTACTAAATGTGCTATAATGTGATAATCCTTCACGATATATATCATTTGATATCATCACTGTACCTTCACAGTTTTGGAAGTTGTACTGTCACTATTGTAACAAATTTATGAGATCCCGTCTTTTCTCTGTCTTTTTTTCTTGTGTGATAGACAACTTTATTGAAGGATTTATATGAGAACTGTCTCTACTGTCTTCAGTGATCCAGAACTGAATAGTTATACATCTCTATTTTTGCCCAGTTTATATTTGTCATATTTGTTAATGTATATAAAATTCATGGCACTTCACCTATTTCTCAGACTGAAGGAATAAATCATAATGTCAATCATTCACCAACCTGAGTTCATTTCAGATGCAGGTTTCTGACATATGAAATGAACCAAATAGGTAATTGTAAGAACACCTATTTTTTTTAACTATATTTTTCTGTTTACCATAGATATTAAGGTTGGGCCACAACTAAAGTTTCGCCAACACAGAAAAAGAAAGTAAGCAAAATGGCACTGTTTAATTGAGATTATGATTTTATGTGAATGTTATGCTTACAATATTGTATTTTTTTACACACTTGCATAGCCTACTTCTTATAAAATAAGGTGCATCAAGATATATTTGCTTTATTTAATAGCACAAAGGTTCTCTTTGATACCAGCTAGGTCTTTCATCTCTAATAACATAGAAAACACCAGATGGTGGCAGTAAGCATTTGCTGAATTCAATAGCAGGCAAGTAAAGAAACGTGATCGTACTGCGCATGCGCACATCACCTCCCTTCATATCCTAGCCATTGCCATGTAGCCACTCAGGCATTTTAGCGAAATCTACTTCAGTTTCGATTTATATCCAGGTTTAAAGAAATGTCAGAGCTTGAAGCTAGTGTATCGTGTTCTCCGCAGTGTGCGGAAACAGACAATATCAAAAATACAGACGATATCAATCCAGAAACAGTACAAAACACTAACACCAATATTTCTCAGGTTGAAGAAGGTGAGTCTATCAGTTGAAACCCTTCAAAAAACTTCAAAAATGCAGTCATATGGAGTTTATTTGCATCGAATGTTTGTGCTTGAGTTGTTTGAGATTGATTCATGGGTGGTAATAAAGCTTAGTGAGCCAACAAGCTAGGCTAGGCTAAATATTAATACCCATTATTCACCTTAAACAACCACCACAAAACCCCTTTTTTTAAAACAAATATTGTGTTTGAGTAAAACATCGGCTGAGAATACACGATACGACACAAAATGTGGGTTTAATAAAGCATAACATCGTGTAGATCGGTTCATTCGACGATTAAACAACAATCTAGCCAGATAGCTAATGTATTTTTAGCCTAAAATTAATCCTTATTCTTTTTTGTACCAATTTAAAACGCTTTCAGTTTTTTAATTTATATATATCTCCAACTCATTTGTCATTTAATTTAAATCAAAAACTTGTATCACATTATATAGGACTAATGCATCTTCTTTTAGACTTTAGTACAAAGAAATATAAATAAAAACAAATTGAGTTTGTGAAAAACAAATTTATGCAATTTTAGTATCCACAAACGTACGTAATTTCTGACTAAATTGTTTGAACTGAGTTCAATCACTCAATTACCATTTTATGCAAATAATGGATGTGGAGTTCATGTGACATGTTTTACAATAACATGAACATCACTCTTTCACTCTTTCATTTAGAGATAAGCACAGTGCAGCAGTGCATTCATTAAAACAACGGTAAAAGAAACCACAGCACAAACTAATTGTCTATTTAAGGATGCACAATATTATTTATGGGGCTGATTTAAATCATTTAGATTTTACATTATAATCTGATTTAAATGATTGGTCTTTAACTGTATTTTTTTATAATATAATATTTTAATATTGTTAATTTTTCATTCAATAATCAGTTAAACATAGCATGAAAATAAATATAATAAAAAGTTTTAGTTTTGCAAAACACTAGTCATGCACAACAAGAACATTATGATTAGAGTTTTGCTTGCACACATCAGGCCTCATTCATGAAATATGAGCAGAATGAATTCCTCTGCGAATGGTCCATATAACCATTCTGGTGTGAACTGTCGCATTTAGATCAGTCCAACGATTAATGTAAGCATGAGCGAAATTCATTAGTTTCTTAAATCAATGATGATACAATGATATTTCTAAGATATACAGTACAGTACTCTCCATTTCTTGTTGACTAGTATCAGAAATGTCATACCCTGAAATCAGAAAATCTGATTTGTTAAAGCGTGGTAATGAGATCCCGTCTTTTCTCAGTCTTTTTTTCTGTGTGATACATAACTTTATTTAAGGATTTATATGAGAACTGTCTCTACTGTCTTCAGTGATCTAGAACTGAATAGTTATACATCTAAATATTCAAAATATATTCAAACCTTAAAGCAGCTCTGTATAAGTGTGTACATTATTTTCTGATTTTCCTGCAGGATTTCAGAGTGACAGTGATCTTCTCAAGGGCCTGTTGACAGATGATTTCTGTCATGTGTGTGAAGCAACCCTGATTCACGAGTCCCAGAGAGTTTCTCATTATGAGGTTTGAAATGTTTCACGTTTTTCTCTTTTGGGCTGTAGTCACATTTCTAACCCTGCTTTATATGCTACCAGGGTAAAAAGCATGCGCAAAGAGTCAGGATGTACCTGAACAGCAAAGCTAAAATGAACAAACCGAGTCAAGACTGTGGAGGCCTATTGGTATGTAACAGAATATGCATGTATTGCTTTTAAGTGTGTGTTAGCATGCTTTAATTCCTTGTATTGTGTTCTTTTTTGTAACAGAGAGGTCTGTCTGCAGAGAAGTTCTGCGAGCTGTGCAGTATGGTGTTCAGCTCCCCAACTGTGGCCAAGTCGCATTATGAGGGCAAAGTTCATGCCAAGAACATGAGAAAAAACAATCCTCCACCACCTGAAGGTGAGTAAAATCAGACTGGGATCTGTTGAGTTTGACTATTCACCATTGTGTCCAAAACCTCTCATAGACGCCCTTTCAAATGATTCTACTTTCAGTGCCCGTCCTAGAATCCACATCTCCAATTGCCCTTCCTTCAGTGAACACTGTACAAAATCCGATCAGTCAGGAGCAGAGCGATACTTCTGGTTTGGCCGATCAAGAGGTTGACCTCAGTGACCCCAACAAGTACTGCGCCCTGTGCAGCGCTTCCTTCAACAATCCTATGGTTGCTCAGCAGCACTACAGCGGCCGCAAGCATCAGCGGAACCAGGCCCGACTGGAGATGATGGACGAGATGGGAGAACAGTCAGAACATGGTAATCAAATAACTTAATATTAAAATTAAGTAATGTTTTGACCAAAAAATATTTAATTTTAAATAAACTTATTTGAATTCATTATTTTAAATACATTTTGTAATTTTAGCAATTAAAATATAATTATTTTAGGGTCGTGTTTACACCTGGTATAGATGTGTTTTGGTCGATCGGATACATATCTGGCTATACCAGGTGTTTTAACCTGTCACTTTTGTCCACTTTCAACCACTTATGTTGTGATTTCTTGGAGAGGAATGTCTATGGGTGGGTAAACGTAAGGGCTTTTAACGTAAACGTAAGCTCACATACGGAGATGATTGGCTTTTGTCTTTACTTTGATAACCATGAGACTGTGTCGAATGCTGTTAGTGCTTGTTATAAATCAGGAATGGTGAGAGAACATTGTGCTTGGTGCATTTTTTGTCTCCAGTCAAGAAAGTTTAAAGGGATCATGAACTGCATTGTTTTATTGTTTTATGTTTTCTGTAATGCTCTTATAATGTTAAAATAATTTTTACATCAAAATTGGTCATAATTTATAAATAAAAGGCATTTTGAACGCTCTGTTCCACAGTGAGACTTCAGTATAAATGCTCATTGCTGTGAATGGCTTTGCAAATTAAAGAGCTATTGAATGAAATAGCTAAGATGTGGAATCTTCTCATAAACTTTTACCACATTTTTACTATTACAGCTGTCAAGGTTAACTAATCATGAAAAGTGTTGATTATAGCATTGTATTTAGATCGTGGTATGAAAGGTTGCAGTGATGAGTTTTAATGAGAGCCCAGAAATCAGTCACATGTAAATTGCAGATTGTTTTCATCCTACTAAGAGAGCTGATATGACGTTGACCGTTTAGTCACTGGTTTGATTTACTGACACATAGACAAAGAACATCTGACTATACATGAATCATTACTTATCAGAAATCACTGAATAGGTCATAGAATGAACAGTTACTTACATGTTGAGGCATAACTCTCGAGTCCATAGCTTAAAAGTCGGAATTGTGACTGATTTATCAAATAGTCCACAAGTGAAATGTGCCAAATACAAATAAATAATGCTCAACTGAGACATTCACGTGTTTAAAAAAGTAAATAACCACGTTCCTAGAATTAGGATCCTTTGGAAGGTAATGTTATTTTTAGTCCAGTGATCCTGTATTTCTCTTCTCTCTATTGATAGCATGGTTTCAATAAAAGCTGTTTTTGTACTAACAAAGAAGTTGTCAGTAATGAAACGTACAGGATATTCTTATAGTACGACTGTTCCCGGTCACATGCATTTTTGACGCAATCAACCAAACGACATCCAGGTGCAAACGGGGTCTAAGAGGTCACATGTAATCCATTAATGTAATCAGAAATGTTGTAGTCAGTTCACTGATTTTTTGAAGATTCGTGTTTGAGGATTTTCTTTTGATATTTGCTTTATTGCCTTGTTCTTAAACCCTCTTTCTTGCACTATTTTGTTTTCCTCTCATACAATACAGTGAGCAACTTGACTTGCCCGATTTGCTGTATGACGCTCAGTTCAATAGAGATGTTCCAGGCACACATGCAGGGGAACAAACATTTCATCAAGTGAGTGACGTCACTCTCATTAGTTAGCTCATTTGATGCTTTATTTTGTTGTATTAGCCACTAGGGCTTGGATCTTGTTTTAGGACACTGAGATTTAGTTTTCGTTAATGATAGGACGATATATTGGCCAGGCCGATTAGTCAGTCAATATTTGATATTTTTACATTATCAATGTGAAAGTGAAAATTAAGAATTAATCTTATTTAGGCCTACTTAAATATGCCTTCATCGATAAAATACTGCCATAGATTTTTTCTGTTTGAATGATTTATATAAATATATAGGATTAGTGAATTAAAAGATTAGAAGATTCAAGTTAACTTTAAAATCTTTACACATTACTATTACTTCTGCATTTTAGTTACTTGTGTACACTATTGGAAAACCAATATTGGTTGATCAACGGTTTACATGCAACTATTTTAATCCTAATCTGCTTGTTCAGCCATCTGAATCAATGAAATTGACTTTGTAATTCTTTGTCATTCATCTCGGTCCTTAGAGAGAAGAAAGTTATGGATCTGTGCAAATCTCAGAAGAAAGTGTATGACTCCTTCCAGGATGAGCTGGCTGACTACATCCAGGTGCAGAAAGCCCGGGGACTGGAGCCCAAAGCAGGGCCAGGCACTGTGGGACAAGTAACCAAGGTTCTGGATGAGAGTTCAACAGATGGTCCACTGAAAGGAGAAGAGATGCCTCATCCTGCCCAGTTGATGCCACGTTTTCCACCTCCGGGTTTCCCTCCACCTCACTGGCGCCCACAATTCCAGTCTCAGGTCCCTCAGTTTGGCTTTGGAATGAGAGGCCCTGTCCCACACTATCAGCCGGGATATATGCCACATTCCTGTCCTCCATTCACACCGGGTCAACTATATAAAAAAGGGAGGAGCCCTGAGTCGTTTAGCTCCTCCTCTTTTTCAGACTCCTCCTCCTATACTAGCAGCAGAAGTGACAGCAGCAGCAGTTACGACAGCAGAGAGAGGAGGAGACAGAAGAGGAAGACGAGAAAACTAGGTAAAAGCAGAAAAGATCAGGAGGATGGGTCTGATACGGAAAGCAGAGGGAGGGAAGCAGAAGCGGAACGAGGTGAAAAGAAAAAGAGGCGTAAGGGAGACAGGAGAGGAAGTGTAGAAGGAGAAGAGGATAGAAATAAGAAATGGAAGGAGAGAAGAAAAAGAGACAGAAGCTCTAGTGAAAATGAGGAAAGCAGAAGTAAAAGAAGATCAAGCAAGAAAAGTAGGAGGCATGGGGATGGGCAGCATGCAAAGAGACGAAAAGAAGAGGAACATGAGGTTGAAGCGCAAAACGAGGAACCACAGGGACGGATGGAAGAACACGTGGAGGAAAGGACGGAAACAAAAGATGGCAAACAAAAGCACAAAAAAGAGAAGAAAAAAGGAAAAGAGAAGATGAATCAAGAAGACAACAGGACTGAGGAGGAAAGGCTCTGGGATGAGACTATTCTTGGAGTTTTTTAAAGACTAAGACAGTATTGTTGTAATAAAACTGCACAGGACCTCAAAAGAGCTCTGAAATCTTCTGGTCCCATCTCACTTTTTATGCTCTCCGAAGAACTCTTAACATCTTTCTTTCATAGAGAAACTCATCTGCTTCCTTTCTAAGGAATAAAAAAATCTGTGTGACTTTCTTTTTTCAGTGGAACACAAGAGTAGATGTTTTGAATAATGTCCATGCTACATTTTTCCAATGCAGTAAATGTGAATGGAAGTTGTCAATCTCCAAAAATGACAAAAATATAGTCAATACAACTTGTTTTTGTGAATTACAAATCAAAATGTATGTTGATGTTCACTGAAAATATTCCCATTTGCAGTTCCACGTATTTAAACCTGCTGTGACACTCAAGAACCTACATCGTTGGTCAAAATGGTGTCAAAAGACCGCGTATCACACAAGTTGTTTGAACTAGCTGATACATAAACGTTGCTTTTTTGTCATTTGTAGAGCAAACATCCACTTTTACAGTGTGGAAAAGCGCAGCGTATACATAATACTAAAATTCTCCTTTTGTGTTCCACAGAACAAATAAAGTCATACAAGTTTGGAATGACATGAGGTTGAGAAAATAATGTGAAAATTGATGAATTATTCCGTGAAATCCTCAGGACTACAGACTATATAGGATGTCTTCTCTCTTGGAGAAATCAGTAGAAATGTCATACCTTGTGGTGGTGTGAAGCAAAAACACACTTCATGAGACACCCACCCATGTATCCTTCAACTTGCTTCATGCTTTAATCAAATAAACCCCTCTCAGATATAGTATTGTTTAATTGTTTCTGACTTAATTGAAGCATTTCCACTTTTAGCCGTAAGGGGGTGCTGCACGTACGCTCGATCTGGATCTGCTAGAAACGACTTTCAGACCCTGACTCTGCTCAAGAAAGGCTCTGCAATGAAGGGCGAGAATAAAACGAAGAGTTGTCTGAACAGAGGTCAGATTTGCACATCATAAACATTTCCCGGATTCAGATGAGCTTAAACTGCAATCCTTTGTTGCATTTCTGTGTGTGTGAAACCGTAATGTAACATCAGCCTCATTCAATGCAACAGCAGCATACAGGTATATTGTTGTTTGCAGGTCTAACAGGTGCAGGAGTTGAATGAGGACACGACTGCTACTCTGTTGACCTTTTTTTGTTGCATAGAGCTGCATTTCCCTTTTCGAGTCAAGAAATCATGCGTTAGTTTAATGGTTGTGCGTCTGATTTCCAATGGCTCGATTAAAAAATTCTCAGCTCAATTCTTGGTTTTAGAGAACTTTCTAACTTCTCAGGGAAAAGGTGTTTTTGTTGGAAGATGATTTTGAATGTTTCAGAGGAAATTATACTTAAATGCTTTAACTGCATGTTCTTCATCACATTCAAATGTGAAATGAGATGATTTAGTCAAAAATGACAATTATGTAATTTAACAACACTCGTGTCGTTCCAAACTCGTATGCAAAATGGAGTTCTGGGCTGGTAAGCTCTAAAGTGACAATAAAAGGCAGCATAAAATTATCATAAAATACTTGTGCGCTAGCGTGTGTGTGTGTGTGTGTGTGTGTGTCTGTGTGTGTGTGTGTGTCTGTGTGTGTGTGTGTGTGTGTGTGTGTGTGATGAACAGACCCACATTCATTATTCAGTGAAATTGCCTTCAAAGATTCAATGTGAGATCTGACATCAGTGAGAGTCATCACTGACGACTGCATGACACTTTCCGTTTTCCAATGAGATTATAAGAGATATTTAATATAATTAGATTGGTTTTTGAAAAATCATGTGATACTAAAGACTGGAGTAATGGCTGCTGAAAATTCAGCTTTGCATCACAGTAATAAATTGCACTTTAAATTGTATTAAAATAGAAAACTTTACTATTTTTACTGTATTTCTACAGTCATTTTTGGTGAGCATAAAAGACTCCCTCAAAAAGGGTCTTAATTATTCTAAACTTTTGACTGGTAGTGGACATGCAATGACATGATTATGAGTAAATAATGACTGAATTTTCATTTTTGTGTAAACTATCATTTTAATTTCCATCCTGGATGAAGTACAATGCTTGTGCATTATCTTCAAATGCATAATAAATGTTGGATCTAACACCTGTACCTTCTCACACAGCGTTTGTACTTCAGAACTATATGATCTTTTTTTCCTAAGCCTTTGTAACCACAGAGTTGAAAGCCCTCCGTCGACAGTCTCACTAAAGCGTTATCTCAAGCCCCCTGAGATCTCCTGTTTTCAAAGAATCGTGTGGTTCGGCTCGCCCTGTGTCTTTGTCATACCCTCTACCTCCGAGGCATGTACGTGTCCCACATCCTCCCCTCTTCACGACCCCTCCTCAGGCCTATGAGCCCCTTCAGCCCTCCTCAAGAGACGAGGGCCAATGAACGAGATCTTAAACCCTTCAGCTCAAAACTCCCACACAAGCCCCCCAAAGCTTCAGGCTCCAGAGTCCCACACACTCAAAAACTTCATTAATGCAGTGTATCTAGTACGCGGAGTGGAAAACAAGCACGTTGGCTTGATAAATGAGTTGAGAAATGTTGTGCTTCTGAACAAAAACCAACAGTTTTTCACCGTTTGACTTTGTGCCGCAAACGTTTAGCTGTGAGGTGGGCCTGCATTGTTGTTTAGTGTTACTGACTTGATGCTGGATTGTACATTTATTGATTAATGAAGTAGTACAAACTAAATGTGTGTCCAACAGAGAGACCTTGAAATAATCTGTGATCTGCTCTATCAATATGTGATTGCAAAGTAAAAGCGGTTTTGCACAGTGAAAAAAAAAGATGCAACATGCATATTTAATTTGAGAAAGTTCATCAGTTTTTTTTAACTAACTATTAATTTAGCGAATATGACATGAGATTGAGTACATAAATTCAGAGTGCTCTATAGGTTATAGAACAAGATATCTTAAAGGCATTATAAACATTTGTGTGAAGCCGTGAAATTGTTTTCTTTCTTTTTTTCTTTTTTTATGATTTTCTCAAAATGTAAACGTACTCAAGGTGCGATTTGTAAAAAAAAAAACCAGAGGGGGAGATATTAGAGCTTAGATTTCATCATTAAAATGTTAATATGATTCAATTTATTAATAATATAGAATTATTATATAATAATAAATGAATATAAAATGTCTACAGTGTATAAATTCAGTGTAATTATAAGTGTTTGTTAACTATAAAATGTTTAAACAATGAACTAAATAAAAACTTTAACAATTAACTTGAATATATATGTAGTTATATCGTTTACAGGCCCATATGAGGTATTAAGATAAGCTGTCAAACATTCTGAAGACATTTCAGTCATATTTTCCAACAAATTTATATTATCTTCACTTCTTAGTCCAGGATAAATCATAAATTATCGCACCATTTACGAAGGTGGGTTACGACGCTCAAAATCTATCACCATACTGTCAGAAATGGGAAATGTCTGCAGCTACTCTATCAACACTTTGAGTTATTTAGTTTTTAGTTTACCGCACTGCAATGCTGGTTAAATGCCACCATCTGTACACTGACAGATTCATTAAGGGATTTTATAGGTTGTTTGTTCATTAATCCAGTATTAGCAGTATGCTGAGTTGAATCTGTGATTAATTTCAGGCTTATGTGATATTCATCACAAGTAATTTCTTATATGATGTGTTTGCGTTAGGTCTGGCGCAGTTCCAGCTGTGGTGCCCTGCGGACAGATGCAGGTGTTTCTCGGGTCACACACCTGTGTTTGGTTTAGAGATCATTTAGGGTAGGCATTTAGGGTTCAGCAAACCTGCACATTCTGTTTCAGAGAAGAGAAGAACAAAGTCTTTTAACATTCACCAGAACTACTCAAATAATAGAATGATTACATTTTTGTACATATACGTGAGTTTTGAAGAAGTTGAAGATCATTTCAATTACGAGATCATATATATTTTACCTACATCAGTTCAAATCCTCAAACTTCTCTTACTACGTGTCTGTTAAAAGTTAGCGAATGCACAGAGTGAACGATCTAGTACCTCGGAAATCATCTAATATTTGTCAGGATGTTTTTGAGTCGAAAATAGATTTGTTTTCAAAATGTGTTGCAATGACATACTATTGCATAATTATTAAAGTTCACTAAATATCATAATTGTATCATCATTTATTCTTTAGCAACAGTGCATTGGCACGACCCACGCTGAAAGGTAATTGTGTGCTTTCGAGCCTTTTAGTAAAACTTTCAGTGTTTTAGTATGTACATTCGTCAATAGCTGCAATTTACTTGTTAACGAAACTTGAAATATGTGTTTTTCTGAAAAGTCTCCTGATTTTTCCTTCTTGTTTTATGTGCATGTGTGTTTCCTCTGACTCATTCTCTGATAGGCTGTCAGTAATTGGTTCATTGGCCACACACACTGCAGGCCCTCCTTTCAGTGTGACACATGAAGAACAGAAAGGAAAACACAGACACACAGTTGACAGCTCACTCACGTACGCCCAAGGATGACCCTCTCCTGCATGTGCTGTTATTTGTTTGTGTGGATGGCGGGTAAGAAATTTCCTTTGCATTATTTTTAAGAGCCGTCAGAATCTATTCTGACCAGATCTGGAACTTAAACGTGCTGCGTTAATATGAGCTCAGCGTAAGGAAGTCTGCCCAAGTCAAAGATCATAGACTGCCGTTATGTATATTTGATTTGTTTGCAGAATTTTTGTGTCATTCTGTAAAAGATGGTATTCTCAAAGAATCTTTTAAAATAACCTTGTGATGGCCTCAGTGGTTCGCTGTAGGCCCAAAGGTGTTTTGCATACTAAGGCAATTTACCAAATGTCTTGCGTTTTAAAATATTTGAATTTGAGACAAATGTTTGTATGTTTTTCGCTCATAATACTTGCATATTTGATTATAATCTTAAAGTTTTGAAAAACAAACAGTTACACTTTAGACATTCATTCTACTAAGTATAAGTAACTTTGCAACTGCATGTCAACTATCTCTCATTAAAGGATTAGTAGACTGTTAGGTTAGGGTTAGTAGAATAAGTTGATGTAGTTGTAAAATTACTTTTAGTCTGTAAAATGTATGTTACAGGAGCATCAAAATAAAGTGTTTTGCAGACCGTCTACTAATACTATTTGACATATCGGTGCAAAGTTACTTATATTTAGTAGAATGTCTAAAGTGGACTGTCGAAAAATGTGTTACGAAGCCAGAGGTTTGCACAGAAGTTTATGTAGAATAACACATCGTTCAGTTTCACGTTTATTTGTATAGCGCTTCTCACAATACAAATCAAATCGTTTCTAAGCACCTTTATTGATGGGAGACATTCGAAACTAGTATGTTTAAATGTCAAAAAAAACAAAAAAAACTTCAGTGTTAACCGATAATTTAATAACCAATAAAATAACTCTCAACCTATTTTGGTTTTTGTACCATTTCCCTGACATAAATTATGTTTTTTCTGCTCATATGAGTCTATGCACACATATATACCATTTTCCCCCTGGCACTGATAAGAGAGGAAAACTATTTTGCAAGAGAATATAGAAAACAAATTGCCTACCCAAGAGTCTATTGAGGTTTCCATTCTTACATAACAAGGAAAATACTGACTCTATGTTTCAGTTCTCTATGACCTTTTATTACTTTTGTTCTACTTCCCACAATTTCTAGTTAATATCTGACTTTAGAGTTTATGTGTATATCACTGTCCATTGCATAGCCACCGTTCAGGCACTTACAATATGTTTTAAAATATAATGTAGCTAGTTAAACCTGCATAACGAACAAAGCACGACTTGAGTGCCACAGTAATATGAGCTTAGCATAAGGAAGTTGATGACTGCCGTTATATATATTTTATTTTGAATACCGAATTTTAATGTTTGTGACATTCTGTAAATAGGTATTCCTAGAGAATCTTTTAAAAGAACATTTATCAATGTCCTTTTGAATTGGTAACATCCAGACAATTAAAATGGAATGTGGTTAAACTACGTAGTTAAAACTTAAAATCAAAATATGCGTAACAAACAAAGCAGGACTCATGACTTTTCATGTTTCTCTCTTTCAGCGGTCGTTCATCCCTCCTTCCAAGCTACTTCGAACATTTTATACCCCAAAATCAATGGCACGGAAACTCTGTCCTGTGAATGTCCAGATCATACCTGCCAGGAGGTGTTTTGGTACCGGTACCTTGACAAAGGAAACACTCTTCAGTTTCTCATGTATGTCAACAGCGCCGGCAGAGAACAACATGAAGAGAACGTCAATCCCTCTCAGTTCAAGGGCAGTGTGAGCTCCTCCGGACAAAGGGCGATGATCTACAACCTGCGCATCATGGACCTACAGAAAGACGATGCCGGCTTCTATTCCTGCATGTTTAAAACCAAACATATTGTTCCTGCTGGATATCACATTATGACTGGAGGTATGAGCAACGCTCTCCTTCTCTGTTTTGGTCCCCTAACCAGGTTTTTTTCCTGTCCGAACTCGAGTTTAGCAGTGGTGTTGATGGTTCGAGAATGACGATTTTAAGCTGAACAAAGTCAAGAAGACCAAAGCAATGAAACTGAGATAATTTGGTTTACAGTCATCTTCGTAAAATCACACCAGCATTGAGGTTTTCATCCTTGAAGTGAAGGTGGAGATGTTTCCAAATCTTCCAAGTCTTTATCCTCTTTCAAGATCATGCAACTTAAAATAAATGGCTGATTGGCGACGTGGCTGGACAGATTCAAACAGCAGTGAAGTGTTCAGAAACACAGAGATATTTGGCCTGAGAATCCCAGAGTTGCCGTTTTGACAGTTGGTGCAAATTTCCGTTTTACCACTTTTGAGGGAGATATCAAAATCTTAATCTTTCCCAGGGAATCTGAATATTTCCTTGGGAAACTGATTAGAATGTCAATATCAACAGTTGACTGACAGTTCCTTTGTCTTTGCATTCATTTTTCTTAGTTATTTTAATTCAATTAAGATTGCTATGTTCAAACAAGGTAGCTGAGTCAAGGAAAATCTAGAATAAAACCATTAAATATCTTTATTTATTAATCTTGCATGCCTAACAGGTCAGTTTTGTTTCTTTGTTTTGGCCTCAAATTTTAAAGAGCAACACGTACATTTTTCACATGCAGAACTGTGTGTATTTGAATTTCGTTCGCATTAAAAGTTCCGAATTTTTTATTTTGCAGCAGTGTCCACAATGGAGCAAATGCTGTTTGTTCTGTCTTGACATTCTTTTTTCTTTGTTCTTCCAGTGAATCCTCCTACAGTTTCTCCGCCAACAGTCAAGACCCCGAAACCCAAGCCTATGAAGCCGTGTATTTGCAACAGCAACTCACCTAAAGGTGCGGACAGAGGCATGGTGTTAGATGCTGCTGATTCCTTGCTGTTTTATACTGTTTAGTTTGATTGGTTTCTTTGGATTGTGTTGCAGGATGTGAAGATTCGGTGCTTTGGCCTGGAATTAGTGCTCTTTTGGTTTTGGCCATTACCCTTGCAGGCACACTTTTCTACTTCAGTCGTGAGTACACACACACACACACACACACACAGAACTCATACTTGTCTTTGTAAAAGACTCCAAAGCATGCATTGTTTCAAATGCTCAGATGCCCCATGTTAGATGTCTATTGTGAAGGTTTCGGAAGTACTTCACTATGCTTATAGTTCAGTAACAGTTTAAACAGTTATTTACATTTACATTTACTCATTTAGCAGACGCTTTTATCCAAAGCGACTTACAATTTGAGGAATATAGAAGCAATTTGTCCAAAGGATACAAAAACACATAAGAGCGCTTACAATACAAAGTTTCAAACATTCTGAATACAAGTAGCACAAGCATGGGGAGTAGAGAAAAGGGACATTTTTTTTTTTTTTTTTTTTTTTTGTGAGTGCATGTGTGTGTCATGTTATTGTATTTAAAAAAGTGTAATGAATTGTATATAACATTTGTGTGAATCTCTTCTTTTTAACATTGAACCATCAGGTCTACCTAAGAAGTGCAGACATCGATTCACCAAGTAAGTTAAGAAGAGATTTAATTTTCAAAGTCAGGTCATTTATTTAATGAAATTATTTCTAGGATTAAAACATCCCTTAAATTACTTTTTTGCCTTTCAAATGTGAAAATAAGCAACTAAATAGGAGTGGGTTAATGTTGATTTGCGACACTTGCATCTCACATCCTTACATGTGTGTTTGCATTGCTTCTATCTTGAAAGCGTTATTAGGTTCATTGAAATTTTTATAAACAGTTAAATACTTTGTTTGACTATATCTGCCAATATCATGAGCGTTAAGAGCTTTGTAAACGTTTTCAAATGAATCTATTGTGCCTTTTTCTCCACAGGACGAATCCATTGCGATGAGCTGGAGAACAGACTCTTCATCTCCAAACAAAAAGTATCTACAATTTGATAAAACACATTACATACCTACACTTTATAATAAGGTTTCATTAGTTAACATGACATAACAATGAAAAATATGTTAGTTTCAACATTTACTAATACATTATTTAAAAAAAAGTTGCCTTTGTTAATACATAATTGACCTGAGCTAACATGAAACACAACCTAACCTCTAACACAACGAACAGTTGTATTTTTTATCTTAACAAAGATGAATGAATACTGTAATGAATTTCTCGCTCATTATTAGTGCATGTTAACTAATATTAACTAATGAGACCTAATTGTAAATTGTTACCAAAAAGTCTAAATTCAATCTTTGTCTTATATATGCCTGACCTGCAAGCTCACATATTTTATGTTCATTTTTCAGGCCGTGGTCTTTTTCTCTCAGAAAAGCAATTTCTTTCTCAGTGGACCTGTAGAAGTCGATAAAACTGCTGAGTGTTCACCCAAAAATGAACATCCTGTCATTATTTACTCACCTTCAAGTTGTTCCAAACCTGTACAAATGTCTTTGTTCTGTTGAACACAGAGGAAAATACTTGTAAGCAGTGTTTGTAGCGCACCATTGACTTTCATAACATTTTTTTCACCCTGCTATGGAAGTCAATGGTGTCCCACAACATTCTTTAAAATATCTTCCTTTGTGTTAATACAATTTTGGGGTGAACTATCTCTTTAATGTACATGATTCAACCATAAGTCCACATCATGAATAAAATGAATTGTCTGACTAGAGCTGAACATACCACCAGGATTAGCGCAAAACTGAACTCTTCCTAAACCTGGACTAAACCTACAATTTTATTAAGCCTTGAGATTTGCTCTTGACAGCACAGCATGTTAAATTTGCGATTGAATGTACAGTTTTCTGATTTTTTTTAATGCTTTAAATGTTATGCTCATTAAATAGTTTGTATTCATCATTGTTAAATTAAACTTGTGTTTTCTCTTAAATGAGTATATTATTAAGTGTTTCTGTGGGTTATTTGTCTGCGATGACACTTGTTTTTGTTGTAGGGGTTTTATGGTGTGTCCCCCATCCTACATATCTAAGGAGGTGTTGGTTTGTGTTTGGGTGTTATCAAGTTTCCCTCTCTGAGGGTGTGTGCGCCCTTTATGAAACTATACCTGAATGATATTGCCCAGTGTCTGATTGCAGCAAGGCTGATTAGCTTGAAATATTTGTTATGTGTCAGCTCAATCCAACAGATTATGAACATGTTGATAGTTAATGTAATGCACCTGTGGTTACTCTGCTAGGACACCTGTGTGAACTTGAGGACTGACTTTATTCATTCACTAACAAATCATAAAAACACCAGTAAAAAGGTAATGGTAAATGAACTACACCAACAACTAAAAAAACAAGACAAATGTGGAGAAATGTAACATTTAAGATTAAAATGTCCATTTAAGGGGAAAACGAATGCTCTCAGACAAATAAATAAAAGGTCTGTCAAATAAACAACATGTGGGTATGAGAAGCTGTGTTGCCATTCAATTTGAATATGCAGCTGTTCTTCCTGATACTTTGAGGCAAATGAACAAACCCCTTCCTGTGCAAAAAGACAGAACATTATCTCTCTCGCATCGCTCGTTCAGCTTTGAGCTCCTCAGCGCTACACTTAAACAAAACCACCACAGAGAGACCACAGACCTTGCCGCATGGAGAGCGTCACAGGCACAGACTCTCAACACAAGCCCTCCATTACATCGTTTAGCTCTACTAACTGTAAAAGCAACGTTTTATCCATTGTGTTGGTCTTTCAATAATTTAGATGGAGTGCAACACATTTCATTGGAAAAACATGCAAGATGTCTGTCTTTTTTTTGTGGGAAAGAAAACAGTTTTATTATTTTTCTTTATTGATTGTAAAACACACGTTAAACCATGTTACATTAAAATTAAATGTTGAAACAGAACACATTCAGTTCATATACCTGCATCTAACATTTATTTCAATATAAAAAGTGCAAAAAAGTACATTCGGCAAATGATTTATAATAGTAAGGTCATTTTTAGTGTTCGGTGCTTTCAATTTACGTTAAAACAAAAAATAAGAAAAGCACATTACTTACAGAAAATATCAGTGATAAGCTGTAAAAAAAATACATTTAGTCTCAATAAAGTTAGTCTTCTCAAATTCTATTTTTCATACTTCAGAGGTAACTTTCCTTAAACATACAATGTGCTAATGTTCAGGGGGAAAACAACTTAAGTTCTTATCCTTTGATACATCTTGATAACTTTCTTTGTGATCTTTGCCTTTCCCAATTCTGATGTGAAATAAAGCCATTATATTTCAAGTCTTTTGAAAAATGACTCATTGTTCCATTACTTAAGTTACACTGTGTGCAAAATGTAAAATTTTTAATTGCCATGCGTGTTCGTCCTTGTTCTGGGTCTCAAATTGACGTAATCCATTCAAAGAGATTCAACATCAATTCCTTTGAAGGGTTGAAAATGACAGCAGCATTTTAATGATAAAAGTATGATTACATACATAGAATATCAATATCTTAACCCTCCATGACAAAAGTGAATACTTAATCATTTAAAAATGTTACATCTAAACATAATACCAGATGCATTAACTTCTAAAATACAATTACATCACTTTGTAATTGAGATTTCATTGCATTTATTTTAATGGTAATGTCACACATACTGTAGATATAATACATTTATCAATTGTTATATGTGTATATAAATAAAACAATTTACATAATGTATATAATTATATAACAAGCCTATATAATTGTGTATGTATATATACAAACACATATACATATATATATACATATATACATATATATATATACATATATACACATATATATATATATATATATATATATATATATACACATATACACATATACACATATATATCTGTATACACACACACACACACACACAATTATATAGGCTTGCTATACAATTATATATACACAAGCCTGTAAATATGTATCATATACAGAACAAATGCATATTTTCAGGCTATTATTATTGTATTAGCCTGTGCAATAATACTAGTAAAATACATTACCACAACTATATGTAGCCTATAGCAATTCGTCACTTTGTGAATGTTTAGAGAAACAAGAGATAATTATGGAAGACATTAAAAAAATCCTGTCACGAATGCATGAATGTCTATAGATTCATTAACATCTAAAATACAATTGCATCACATTGTATTTGAGATTTAATTGCATTCATTTAAATGGTAATATTGCATATACTATAAATATAATACTTTTATAAATTGCATATACTGTACATAAATCCAGTCATGAATGTATTTGTGGATGCGCATCAAGTGCAGTTGGCATTCAGAAACTATATTGGCAAAATAAATGCATTTCAATGTCTATTTCCTGTTATGACTGTACACCTTTTACACCTGTACACCTCTCATTTAACATTAAATGATACATGAAGTTAACATTGAAGCATCATTTTGATTCTGCCAACATTATTTAAACATTATGAGAAGTTCAAACTGACCCCATAAACACTGACATATAGGTTGTCACATTTCTGAGAAATGCATTTGTACTTTGATGTGCTGTAGGTCCACAGCTTCGATAATATCTGCCAACTGGGTTTTGATCAGATGAGAGGAACATATAAATTATTTTACTAGTTAATATAGAAATGATTATGACTGTTTAAGCACATTCAGTAAAGTCTCAACCGAACATGAAGGTATAGAAGCATCACAAGGAAACCAGAACTATACTTACATCAGGTTGGGATCTGTTGTAACTAATCCCTCCCTCCGAGCTTCAGATGAATGGACACAGCGTTTGAATCAGCTCTGTCTGAAGAGAATCCCAATGCTGCCATTACTGCAGTGACTGAAAGCGTGTTATTACTGATCACTCTCTAAACTGAGCTCTCTGAGGTGGGCTGCTGTCTTCCTGAATGTAATAATTCTCTGTTGTGGTGTGCGTGAGGATGAGTTGGCCCTCTTCCTCCAAGGAATCCCCAGGTAAGCCCCATCCCCCTCATCCTCACCTTTGTTTCTGGGCTGTGTTTTGGGTCTGAGACCCACGTCTCTGAGATCAGGTTCTTTTGGTGAGTCAGACAGGGATCCCCAGGTAAGAAATCAGTGGATGATGAGAAATTACCCAGACTGAGAAAGTGACTCAGAGCTACATGGGGGGCCATGGAAACTGAGGGTGGACCGCCTGTCATAAACTGTCTCTCTGTTTGACTGAAGGTCTTCCTGAACACCCACCTGCAAGATATGAAAAACAGAATCTCCCCTTATGGAGTGTCAATAAGGTGTAAAGGACCCTGCCTTTGCTTTTGATTCTAGAATATGATTTTATTCTTTGTGTGTGTGTTTGTCAATCCTGCAATTCCTCTTTAGGTCAGCTGTTCACATACATTCAAACCTTTTTTATGAATGTTCAAAATATTACTTAAATATAAAGCCAAAAATATTCAAATCAAGTGAGAGGTAAAGAGTGGAGAGAAACTCAAATGATATTTATTTAAATAACATTTGAATTTAATGAAATAACAATAATTTTAAGTTGTTATTTTATTCTATTATTAATGTCCATTTGTTTATATATAATGTAAATATAGGTGACTAAAGGTAAAGTGTATATATTAAATGGCATATAAATAGCATTTGAAAATATTCTGTAATCTGATGTTTGTTGTTGTGAAATATATTTATTATTGGTTCTTTGTATTTAAATTTTTTCTGCTCTTTGGTTTCCAGCACTTTGGCCTCCATACTGTTTATACATACGTGTGTGTGTGTGTGTGTTATTGCAAACTCACATTTCCACTATCCAATGTTGGCAACAACAGCACATACATATATATATATATATATACACACACACACATATAGATAGATAGATAGATAGATAGATAGATAGATAGATAGATAGATAGATTTGTGTGTGTTTTTGCAATCTACTATTTACGCCTACTTTATACACACACTTACATTTAATAAAATAATTATAATTTTGTTGCATTTGTAGTTTTGATTCTTGTCATGATTATTTTATGTTTTATTAATTTATATATAAATAAATCTCAATTAATACAGTAATTTATATATAGAATGTACACACCTGACAGGGTCCTCAACAGATTTGTTTTTATTTCTTTTGTCGTAAACTCATATTTCCACGAAATACATGGCCTAAGCGAGTGTTACGTTAATTTCCAGGCGTCGTAAACGTGCATGACGTCAGAGCGTGTTGCGACACAAGGAAGAAAGGGGGCGCTGTTGTTAGTGATGCAAGCGTGTGGGCAGCAGCATCCTCACCCTTCATATTATTTGGAGACTCGCTGTACGCCCACGGAGCAAAGGTGGTCTGAAGCTGTCGTACAAAACAATGAACATCTTTCCACTCTTCTTGGGAAATGTTAGATTATGATTCCGTCGTGATATACTGCAGACCTGTTTTGAGTTTTTCTCCCCCGAGATAAGTGCACAAACACACTTTTTTAAAGGTAAACATTTCACAAATCACACACAGTGTCTCAAATAAAGACAAAATGTGTTACGTTCTGGTCCTCAAATGTTAGTTGATAATTAACGGAATGAACCACACATGTGTTGATAGGACAGCTGTGAGAACTTGAGGAGAACGAGAATTAAGTGATTTCACACATCCACTAATCACCTTGACATCCAATTAATTAAAATGAATGTCAAACAATGGTTCAGAAAAGTAGTTGCGGACAGTAACAACGCATTTTTACTTCGTTACTTGTGTTGGAGTACGTTACTTTAAATACACAGTTATGCACAATATTGCGTTACTTATTTTTTAAAGTAATGCGTTATGTTTCTTTTGCTTTACTTTTTTTCTCACCTGGGCTGGACTTCTTTTTTTAAAATAACAAAAAAAAGCTCCATTTTGGGGCAAATTTAAAGACCCTTTCACAACTAAATTACAATAATAACGCTGAAGCAAATGCAAATTCACACGTGACGTCGAGCTCAAACAAACCTTTCAGCTGCTGTCATTCTGGATCACAGGAGAAAGTTCAACACTAATAAAACTAAAAACCTAAAGCCATTTTTGCATTTTGCTTATGGTTTAATTGAATCACCATAGGACAGCAGCATGTACATTGGTCTATAAAGTGAGATTTAATACACACAAATATTTGTTTAACATTTAATTATTGGAGGTTCGTGTGGAATTCAGATTTTTCATTTCACTGATTGTATTCATTTTGAGGAATACTGAATCTTTTTGTGTGTGTGTGTGTGTGTGTGTGTGCAAGTGAGATTATTAAATGCTCACATTTAGTCTAGAACTACAATAATCATCATGTTTTACACACACAACTCCTGATGTCTCAAAACATGAGGACAGGAGAGCTGTAAGTCAATAAACGGGAAACGTTACTTATTTGAAAAAGTAACTCAGATATGTTGTTGTAATTTTAAAGGTTACACGGACACTGTTTGTTACTCTATCCTACTTATAAGTACATTTTTCAAGTAGGTTGGGTAAGTCTGATTAGCTAAATAGTAAACACGGTTCATCATCGTTCATTATAGACTACTTGTACCTTTAATACTTAAGTAGGCTAGGCTACAATAACAATCAAATACATTGCACTCAAGTAAAACGAGTAAGCCTGCCTACTTCTACTGGAGTAATGGCCTATTTTATTAGGATATCTATCTGTATCCTACTTTTACTCAAGTACTTGATTTGTGTACTCCGTCCACCATTATAGAAAGTGAGGTCAACATGCGATTCATGCACTTAAATGTGACCTAAATGTCCAAATACTTTTTTGAGTTATCCACAAAGATTCGCTTTTAAACTCTACATTGGTGTAACAGTATATCCCGACTACGATTTTCTCAAGATGTGTGTGAGTGAGTGAATGAAAGTGAAAGAAATAGAAAATGAGTGTGAGAATATTCACTTCATTCAGCTGTGGATGAATAGATCTTAAAAATGTAAACGAACAAACATTCCGTGCACATATCTAATAGCCTTTATACACCCTAACGTCACATTTTCAAAGCTGAATGAAGGTTAGCTGTCCAAAGTTGGCTAGCGCAGTTACATGCACAGGCTCACTTAGAGCTTGTCACATGCGGTTTGACGCATGATCAAAGAGCTGCGCGCGCCGGTGCATGGGTGCATCGACCCCCTTCAGGTGCACGCTGAGAGCATGCTGCACCACTGCAGTGACAATACATCAAGCCACTTAAAAAAAGAAGAACATCCACCTGTTTTATAGACCAAATTTTACACATTATCCACATTGATCCATTTTCTACATAGCAATATTCTGACTGAATTCTAATCTAATGTATAACACTGAGAGGTATTGATAGCTTAATTCTTCTATATACCTACAGTGCATGCTATATTTCCAAAAATTTTGTTCATTGATATATATTAGCATAATATTATATTAGACACTGGATTAAAAAGTGTGGCATCTAGCTTGGTCTACCAGGATTCTAGACAGAAAAGTTAGAAATGAACCTTATTTGACATGCCTTGTGTACATTCTTATGTACGCTAACATTTTATTGTGCACTTGTATTTCAAGTGAATCATTTGAAATATTTTTCATTTTCTTTTTAGCAGCAAACATTAGTAGCAAGAAAACACATTTTTGAGATTTGTTTTTGTGTGTGTGTGTGTGCAAATTCTCAGTACAATTTGAAAACCAAGACAATGACAGTGAGAGGTTGGGAGGGGCAGATGGGGAGTTTTTTTTATCCTTTCAGTAGTTTTGTTCCTGTTGTTGAAGAACTGACTGTCTGTGCTCAGAATCGGAAAAAAATGCATCAAATGTACATTGGATTTTGTGTGATTTTGTCCCTCGTACATGGTGAGTAGAATTTTTTTTTGTATATAATATTGTATTTACATTTATAGGAAATGTTTATTCACTGAAAATGTAGAAGATGTGATCATTTGCATAGACCAAAACTAATGGCTCACACTTTGCCTGGATAAAGAGAATACTTGCAAATTTGTTTATATACAGCCAATGTATAGTCATTTAATTGAAGGCTTTATTTATGTAAATTAATTTATTTTTATTTTTAACCTTAACATCTTAGCATAGAAACAGCATGAATTTTATGATACAACACAACACATATTATAATAAAATTATCTTGTTTTTTTTTATCTAAAACTTTTTCTTTTGTCTCCAGGATGCTCTGCTCATATCTATGAAGAAG
Organism: Rhodeus uyekii; assembly: GCA_037043235.1. Lineage (NCBI taxonomy): Eukaryota > Metazoa > Chordata > Actinopteri > Cypriniformes > Acheilognathidae > Rhodeus > Rhodeus uyekii. The sequence goes on along the minus strand of JAWRVZ010000155.1, from coordinate 734,869 downwards.
GAAAGGAAGTAAAAGTTGATTGTGACCCCGGATTGTCCGGCACTATGATATTCTGGTTTCGAATAAACAATGATGGAGCAAAGTTTTTATTCACTGCTAGAAACAAAGAGATAAAGGCTCAGGAAACAGAACACAAAGTGAACTTGAACGATAAACCTAGTTTGACCATTGAGTCTTTCACGAAAAAGACAGACAGTGGTGTTTACACCTGTGCCGTCATAAACAGCAATAAACTCATCTTTGGAAAACCGACTGTAGTTGAAGGAAAACCAGGTGGGAATCTGTTTATTGCTTCTTATTAATATTATAATAGGTATTATAATTTAGCTTAAACAGAAACTCTGATCACGTCTACATTTGTCTGCTGACTCTTCAGAAGATTTATACAATATATGATCACTGCAAAAGTGCTTTTCTTAATCAGTATTAATAATTGTCTTGTTTAAAACAATTATAAATTTAATTGTGAATCAAAATGACATATTTTAATACTTTGTGTTAAAACAAAAACATTTGCTTCTAAAATTCTTGTTGTAAGGATGTTTAGATCATTTCAATGATAAAAATAAGAAAAAAAACTACAAAAACTCAGTGGATCATATCTGTGCGCATAATCCTTTTGCTAATATCTTTCTTTCAGATCCAACAACACAACCTCCAAAAATTATTACAACACCAAAGGCGGTCATACCGACTACAGCAAAACCATCGTGTTGCAAAAAAACAGGTTTGTTTTTATAATCATAACTACACTTTTTTTTGTTTTGGCAAAAATAAATCTTTGTATTATGACAATATTGTAATAGGTGTTTTTGAGTCGAAGACCCGCTTAAACTGTGAGACTTGGATATTGTCTTCTCTGGCCTCGGGCTGCGCTCTTCTCCTCATTCTGCTGATCGTCACGATTTTGTACTGCAATCGTAAGTCAAATCCAGATTATAAATCATACAAGTGCAGTAGATGATGTACTTTATGATTTGGACCATAGTTACTACTTATTCGATGACTTGAGCACAAACAATTAAAACACACAATTATATACTGTCACAGGAATCTTAAATACACAAATTTCTATGCTTTGTAATGGTGAGAAGGGATAGCTGTGAAATGGATGCAAATGAGAGCTATAATTTTCAATACATTTAAATACAAATATTAGCAGGACATGTAAGAACAATTAAAACTATTCTTAAAGACAAATGCACAACTAAATGTACTACATTTAAAGCACATCTTACCTTGAGTAGTCAGAACCTATAAATGGCATTTTGAAGATGCAATCCTTTAATACTACGCTAATGATGAAGGACCTGCCCAAGTTTCATATGGGAGGACATTCATTTAGATTTACATTTGCATTAATCTCGCACCCATTTTTTTTACATGGAAACCACATATTTGCATGATTTTTTTGAGTGATTACGTTTTTTTTCTCAATCTTGTTGAAGAATTTATTGCAATTTAATTTATTTGGAAAAAAAAGAAATATAAAATAAAAATCTCTATGTAAACGTTTTTTCATTCCTCAATAGGTTTAAGAACAAGGCGATGTCCTCACCATTACAAAAGACAGTAAGTCTTCTGCTTTTTTCTTGCACTGTGACAAAAACTGTGAATAACATGGTACAGTTTCTGATGAAAATCTCAATTTCAAATTTTTTTAGACCTCAAACCAGACCTGCAGGCCATGCTAAACTACCCAACAACCACTTCTAGATCCAATAAAGGCGCAGGAAAAGCCAGTACTGGTTATTGATTTCCTCTCAATACGTACATTTAAATCCATGTTTATTCAGTCCTTAATTAATTTCCTTTATTCAATCCATCAAAATGAAAATGACTTAGAACTTCTGTTCCAGTGAGTTTAAATAATGTTTCATAGCTTTCTCTTAGTGCCTATTATTGTTACATTTAATACATTGAAAATAATCAGCCTGCATTTCTTAGTGTTTTATTGTTTTTTATGTGCTTTGTTTTCTCTTTAATTTAAAGTATGTTTGTTGGGGCTTATTAATTCTTAAAGTAGTTTTACAGCATATAACAAAATCAATTTAAGCTTTAAATTACAACATGTTTAGTGTAACGTATATGTAATTGCATTTCTGCCATCTGCTGGCTGTAAGTGAGTGAAGAAAATCGGATTAGTCGCATACATTATGTGCTGAGCTTTTCAACTGTACAGAAATGAATGTAATCCTGCTGATGTCTATTTCTACATTCAACTGTAAATAAAATAAAAATAAAAAAGCTCTTAGATTAAGTGAGGTTTGTTCTCAAGCAGGTTCAGTTGAGCTTCTGTTTATATGTGAATCAAAGACTAAAATCAATCATGTTCATTGCATAAAGCAATTGTGTCTCTAAAGACAATTTGGACTAAAGCACTCTATTCATATGGGTTACTTTTACAATAAGTTTATGAACGTTTTGAAGATTTAAAATGGTAGTTGTGTAGCTGTCAAAGGAGAGTACAGAACTGGCTCAGATTTATTAAAAATATCTTCATTTGTGTTCCGAAGATGAATGAAACTCTTACAGGTTTGGAACAACACGAAGGTAGGTAAATGATGACAGAATTTTTGGGTGAACTCTACCTTTCACAGGCTTGATCACAACACACAACACAAACTGTAACCATTTACAATTAATAAAGATGAACTAATGAGATATGTTGGTCTGAAAGTTAATATTTAACACACACCCAAAAATAATCTTTATTTGCATAAATTGATTTATGGTTGTATTTTTTTCTTCTTCTTGAAAATACCATCTGGATCCATTTACTAACATCTTCGAACACTCTAGGAAGACCTGTCTGGATCTGTTTAACATTTCATCAGCAGAAACCTATGTTCTGTCATGAGCTATGGAAGATATTTCGATTTTTTAAAGTATTTGATGTTAAACAAAATGGTAATGTTGCGGTAGGCCTTAAACCAACACTACAGAGTTAATGTGAAAGTAAAGCATTCTGACTTTTCCCACCACATCTAATGCAACACCTGTGAATGTACTGGCTCTGAAAAATAAGTGTAATTCTCATTTAACTTAACCAAGTACATCAAATGGAAAAAAAAAAATTTACATTGCAAGAGGAAGTTAGGCCTTAAGGTCTTATTTTTAAAGATTTTTGTGATGATAACAAATACATAAAGCAAAATTTAGGCCCTAAAGCTTGTCCAACAAGTTCCCTCTTTAGAGTTGGAATGAAATTTTCTTACCTTTTGTAACATATATTAAGGTGATACAGCTTCTCAAACGAGACAAAATGGAGGACGGGACTTGATTTTGTCCATGGGGAAATGATTGGATGGTTGGATGAAGATCTCATGTGAGTGACAGGTTGCCTCACCATCATCATCAAAGAAGAGAAGAAATATTTCTGGAAGAGGGAGGGGGAAATTATTTTGATTAAAAGTTAGGAGCGTATATGGATTAAAAATATATATATGGATACTGTATATATAGTTGAAGGTTTCCATACATGCATTAATTATATATATCAATACATACATTTGCAAGATTTAGCCACTCAGTTTACTGGACTGCTGGTACATGAACAATGTTCTACTGACTGTTTCTGAGACAGAAAAATAAATAATTTTAAGCATGCACACAAAGTACGCAATACTTTCATGTTGTTGAAAGTTGCTTTGTGGTGTGGCACCACCTTGTGTTCAAATGAAATAATAAGATGCTGTATGACAGTTTGTAAATGCAATCATCAGACCAGCCACAGTGTACCTGGTGCCCATATGGTAAAAGCATGCACATAATCATTCTACTTTTTTAATCATCTTTCATTTAGCGGATGCTTTTATCCAAAGCGATTTACAACTGAGGAATACAGAAAGCCATTTGTCGTGAAGAGACAGATGTACACAAGAAGTTTCAGAAAGTGCTTAAAGTAGAAAAGGCTAGAAAAGGGGGGATTAAAGGATGAGTTTCAGCTATCTTTTGAATATGCAAGGATTGTGCATTCCGAATGAAGGGAGGAAGGCCGTTCCACTAGCAAGGAGCTGTAAATAAAAATGATCTGGAGAGTGATTTTGAGCCTCACTGTGATGGTTTGTAGACTCGTAGTAGCGAGTGAAGGTAGGAGGTGCTGAGCCGGTGGTAGATCTGTAAGCAAACATATATACCTTGAATTTGATGTGAACTGCACCTGGTAGACAGTGCAGAGAAATAAAGAGAGGTGTGACGTGGACCCTATGAAAACCAGATGATGGAAGTCCAGCCAGATGAATATTGCAATAATCAAGCCTAGAAATGACTATGACCTGTACAAGAAGTTGTGTTGCTTGCTCAGTTAGGAAAGGCCTGATCCTCCTGATGTTGTGAAGAGAAAAGCTACTGGACCGAGCTCTCTTTGCAATGTGATCTATGAAGGTTAATGGATCCTCAAAAATGTCTCCAAGATTTCTGGCTGACCTTGATAGGGTAAATTGTTGATGAACCAATCTGGATGGTGAAATCGTGTTGCAGAGTGGATTTGCAAGGAAAATGAGAAGCTCCATCTTTGCCAGGTTGAGCTGCAAGTGATGCTCTTTCATCCATGCCGAGATGTCCGCTAGACAGCTTGTGTTTTGCGCAGCAACTGTGGGACCATCTGGTTGAAATGAAAGGTGGAGTTGTGTGTCATTGGTATAGCAATGGTTAGAGAAACCGTAGGGCCTTTATGAAGGATCCCAGTGATGTAGTGTATATGGGGAAGAGAAGGGGTCCAAAGATTGACCTCTGAGGAACCTCAGTGATATGCTGACATTCTTTGAAGACCTCCCCGCACCACCCAACTCTGAAAGACCTGTCTATGAGATAGGATTCAAACCAGTGAAGCGGAGCTCCTGTGATGCCCAATGGTGAGAAGGTGGACAGAAGGATCTGAAAAAGTAACTCAGGCAACGTGAGAATGTGAACTGGTGATTTGGAATCAGCTTTTGCTGATTGTACTAAGAGCTTCAGCGAATGACAGTAATGCAGTCTCGGTTGAATGGCCCTTCTTGAAGTTCTTGAACTGGTTGACGTTCAACTGGTTCATCTGTGAGAGGAAAGATGATACCTGGTTGAAAATAACACGTTCAAGAGTTTTTGCTGTGAATGGTAGGAGAGACACGGGTCTATAATTATAAGTGATGAGTTTAGTGTGGGTTTTTTTAGCAGTGGGGTTTCCCGAGCCAGCTTGAATGCGGAAGGGAAAGTGCCAGTGCAGAGAGATGTGTTGATGACGTGTCTAAGTGCTGGTAAAAGTGTAGGAGAGATGGCTATTTTTTTGAGAATATCATTTTTTAATTAAAATATCAGACTTCAAACGAGGAAGACAGGAAATTAAACATTCATTTTCTAAAGGTACATGCACTAAATATGTGAGAACATGTGAAATTGATGCTTCTAGACATTTGTATCCTGAAAATGAAAGTTAAGTGTCAAGATAATAATGCATATTAATATGTGGGCTGATTCTTAGCTTTGATTTTCTTTGGCTTTGTAGCAGGCTTGCATGTACTGGCCATCGAAAGCAAACATTAATGGTTCTGTGGTGAAGCATGAAACTAGCTGAAGTTTTGCTTCTTTTTTAATATGTTTATTTTTTATAATTTTTTATTATTTAAATAACCTATCAATTTAAGTAACTATCTATTTAAAAAAAAAATACTTTTGTAGTTAAATAGTAAATTCTGTCATGTTTTACTTGTTCCGGAACATAGAAGATATTTTGAGAAATATCTCAAATTATGTCAGAATTTTTTGTCCATAAAAAAGATGCTGATGGTAACTAAAATGGTTCAAAATAACTCTGTGTGTGTTCTGCAGAGGAAAGAAAGACATACAGGTTTGGAATGACGACTGAATTTTTTTTTTGGGGTCAGATATGACAAATGTGGACTTCTATGTGACATAACTGCATTTGCTGTAGATTCAATAACATCTCTTTTTTCTGTCTTATTTGATTGACTCTAATTTAAGGCCCTAACTCCAGCATATCATCTGAGAAACCTGTTGACCAGATGGGCTGATTTTTGTCCAAGGCTGAATTTTAACCCCAGTCTAGAACTGGTTCAGGTTCAGTCAGGTTGGAAATCAGTTAATCCGCCAAGTGTGTTGAGTGTTGATTTGACATTCCTGATTTGGGTTTGTGGTACCTTGTGACTGAAATTTTTTGTTCCTGTTTTTGTTCCCAAAACTGAATGTCTGAAATCAATGTATCATAATGAAATCAAGAATGTATCAAATGTACATTGGATTTTGTGTAATTGTGTCCCTCTTCCATGGTGAGTAGAACATTTTCTTGTATACAATTTTGTTTAAGGGGTGAAAGTGTAAATGTTTGACAGATTGGTCATTTGAATAGACTAAAAATAATTACTCACACTAAGCCTGGATAAAGTAAACGTTTGCACACTATTATATATTAATATAATAACATTCAATACAGTCATTTAATTGTACTGTAGGTTTACACCACTGAATGCAGAGGAGTTTTTGGTAGTTTCAGACCATATTGGTGAATTTTAAAAAGTCTTGTCTTTTTTTAAATCTAAAACTTTTTCTTTTGTCTCCAGGATGCTCTGCTCATATCCATGAAGAAGGAGAGCGTGTACAAGTTGATTGTGACCCCGGATTTTCCGGCACTATGATATTCTGGTTTAGAATAAACAATGATGGAGCAAAGTTTTTATTCACTGTTAGAAACAAAGAAATAAAGGTTGAGGAAACAGAACACATTGTGAACGTGAACGATAAAGCTAGTTTGACCATTGAGTCTTTCAAGAAAAAGACAGACAGTGGTGTTTACACCTGTGCCGTCATAAACAGCAATAAACTCATCTTTGGAAAACCGACTGTAGTTGAAGGAAAACCAGGTGGGAATCTGTCTATTGCTTCTTATTAATATTATAATAGGTATTATATTTTTGCTTAAACAGAAACTCTGATCACGTCTACATTTGTCTGCTGACTCTAGATTCAATGATGTAAATAAGAAAACCTACAAATAACTCAGTGGATCATATCTGTGTGCATAATCCTTTTGCTAATATATTTGTTTCAGATCCAACAACACAACCTCCAAAAAATATTACAACACCAAAGCTGGTCTTACTTACAGGTTTGTTTTTATAATCATAACTACACCTTTTATTTTTGGCAAAAAACCTTTGTATTATGATACAATATTGTAATAGGTGTATTTGAGTCAAAGCCCCGTTTCAGCTGTGAGAGTTGGATATTGTCTTCTCTGATCTCGGGCTGCGCTCTTCTCCTCGTTCTGCTGATCATCACAATTTTTCACTGCAATCGTAAGTCAAATCCATATTCTGAATCATGCAGTAGATGATGTTATTTACTTGTACTCATATTGTTTATGGACCACAGAATTTTTGGAACATTATTGCACACAGCTCCTTTATACTGGTATGTTTACTTGAGCACAGATTATCCACAATTATATAGTATCACAGAAATCATAACTGTCCAAATTCCATTATTTGCAATGGTGAGAAACAACAGCTGTGCAATGAATGCAGTTGATAGCTAAAATGTTAAAGTTTGGACTGATTCAATGTTGATATGCTCACTTCTTTTCTTAAAGTCATTGCTGAAGATTTTATTGCTATTTAATTTATTTAAAAATGCATGTGACTGTCTCATTCTTATTGTATCGTTTCTTTTCAGGTTTGAGAACAAGACGAGGATCCAATAAAAATCTGTAAGTTTTCTAGTGCTTTGGTCAAATTTTTGTAATCAGTCAATGTTGTAAAAACATCTCAATTTTCATTTTCAGACCTGCTGATCATACTGAACTAACCGACACCACCTTCTATCGCCAGTAAACATACATGGTGTTGGCAATCTTATTCTTTCAACATGAAAATGTTCAAAACATCAGGATTTCTGTCTCATTGAGGTGTTATTTTATCATTCTATCTTCTTTGATTTTCTTTGAAACTTAAACAATGAAAATAATAAAAGGATTCAGAGTAACCCTCATCTATTTCTTGCATAATTTTGCTTAAGACGTTATGAAAGGATTTAAAGTACAACATATTTATCACATATACATGTAATCTATTTAAAAATGACCTATTATGCCCTTTTACAAAGTCTTGGTTTTGTTTGTTGGATCTACTAGGATAGATTCTCATGCTTGAATGTTCATGAAAAATTTATTATTTTATATATTGTACATTGTAGCACTTATTTCCAGTCTGTTAGTGGCACTCTCTTTAGTTCCTCTACGAAGCAAACAGCAACATCACATTGATTTTTACTCATTTCTGGGAATAAATCTGTTCACAAAATAATGCTTACAAAAAAAAAGAAAAAAGTGCTCTTATGAAGATTTTTGAAGCTAGTTTACTCATTCTCATTCCTTTTCCTGTTTCTATTAAGACTGGCGTTCATTTGACATCATATGCAGCGTCAATATACAGGTACAGGTCATATAATTAGAATATCACCAAAAAGTTGATTTCTATCAATAATTCCATTCAAAAAGTGAAATTTCTACTTATATTTATTCATTACACATAAACATTTGAAATAAATCGGTCTATTTTAATTTTGATGATTATAACTGACAATTAAGGAAAATCCCAAACTCAGTATCTCAAAAAAATTGAATATTACTTAAGACCAATACTAAGAAAAGACTTTTAGAAATCCTGGCCAACTGAAAAGTATGAACATGTACAGCACTCAATACAAAGTTGCGGCTCCTTTTGAGTCAGAAGGTTAGTTATATACTCAACTTGTATGTAAAGGTTTATAACACCTACCTTAAAGGTGCAACTCAAGCTGTAGGCTATATTCCAAATGTTTTGAAGGTATAGAATTTGTCAAGAAACGAACCAGAAATGCGATTCATTATGTGAAAATGAAACTAAATCATCATCCAAAATAACCCAATGGGCGAGTGACCTTTAACCTGCAGGAAAACCCAGGACTTGGCAACAATAGCCCTTGCACGCTTTGTAATCTTTCAGAAACGTAATGTCATCCTTCTATAGGGTGTAAATGTGCTACAGGTTTAAAAACAATCACAACACAAATACCGACATTCGTATTTCCGTATTACCGACAGTTCTAATGACTCCAATTAAACACACACTCTGTAAACAACACACACCCAAAAAGACAATGTATCTGAGCCCCTATCATCATCATTACATCTTTATTTGCATAAAGATTTGAAGAACATTCCAAACTAACAAAAACAAAAAGGGCTTATGTTTTTTATACTGGTTTTTATTTTTTAAGAGTAAAAATCCCTTCTTGGAAACACCATCCTGTCACAATTGATAGTACACATCTTAGAACGCTCTAGGAAAACCTGTCTGGATCCGTTCAAGAGTCAAGCAAAAAATATGGAAGATACTGTTTTTAATATTTAGCCATGTTTTTGTTTCTACTGTCAGCTATGGAAGCTATTTTAAAGCATCAAACAGTGAGTTCTGATCTTAAGCAAAATGGCAATGTTATGGCCCTTAAATCAACAAAAATGAGTGAAAGACAAACTATTCCCACCAAATATAATGCAACACCTGTGAAATTATTAGTGGTTGTGACAAATCATTTCAGACGTTGGGTTTAAGCTGAACAGTTCTTATTTAACCACCGAAATCAAGTGAAACATAAAATTGTCCAAATTATTTTCCAAGGCTCAACAACAGGCCAATGGAGCATTTAGTGTTTGCATAATTATTCTAGTTATTTTTCGAAACCATCCTTGCAAGTGCACAAAAAAAACAAAAAAACACCTCCCACACAAACCTTTTTTTGACTAGTGTCATCATACAAACATACAACAGCATTCAAAAATCGTCAGGATCACGATCACCTACTGCAACTCCTTACAGCAATCCCTCTACTGTAAACGATGAATTCATAACCTGCGGCATCTAGTGCCTAGTGTCTCGACAGATCCTCAAACCGCAATAGACTCATGTCTGTGAACTGGAAGACTGTAGAGACCCCCCATTTAAAGATGAAAAAATAAAATAGTATATGGCATAATATTTTTACTGTGGGGAAAAAAGCGATATCACAACACCACACCAAAAATAGAACAATACATGCGCTTTCCATATATACACATGTTCTATCAGTCACAAGGAGACTAAAAATCATTCGATTTATTTTTGCTTTAGGAGATAAGAGGATGGGGGGGGGGGAGGGGGCTCTAAAAATTCCATGTTTAAGTGTCTGTGCAGTTATATTTTTTTCCATTTCATTGTGTCCACCATAAAATATATTTCTTGTCTGAGCAGCTCCCTTTATTGGTGTCTTGTGTTCGGGATGAGACACACACACCATAAATCTGAAAAATAAAAATCACATGAATAGAGTCAAAATATACATGTAAAATAATTACATTTAAAATTTAATATAATATGGTTAAAAAGTTTGGGGTTAGTTAGATTAAAAAAAAAAAAAAAAGTTTTTAGGTCAACCAAATTAAAATGTATCCTTTAAAAAAATTCTATGTTAATATACTATATTTTAAAATGTATTTTCAGCATCATTACTCCAGTCTTTAGTGTCACATGATCCACATTTATTATTATTATCAATGTTGAAAACAGCAGTTCTGCGTAATATTATTTAACAGTGATCCATCGTTTTCAGGATTCTTTGACGAATTGAAAATTCAAATTAACAGAATTTTTTCTGTCATTATAAATGGATTTAGTGTGACTTCTGTCAATTGATCAATTTAATGCATCCTTGCTGAATAAAAGTATTAATTACTTAAAATAAAATTCTTACTGACTCCATACCTTTGAACAGTAGTGTAAATATAATATAAAAATTTACATTGTACGTCAGTGTCTTCACAAACCTATTTGAAGTTTAATCTATCTGTTTCCGCCCTTCGGCACCACATCTGAGCTCACTTTACCGGGCTGCTGGTCCATGGCTGAAGAATCTTCTACTGACTGTTTCTGGGACACAAAAATCACAAATCTAAGTATACAAACCAAGTATGCAAGTGGTTGGTAAAACTGAAGGTTGCTTGGTGGCATAAAGCATGTGTGCAAATGATATAATCAGGTGATTCGGATGCTATATGACTCCTCAGCAGTTTGTAAACGCAAAGCCTTTGAGTATCAGAAAGCCAAGGTGAAAATCTGCCAGATTTATGGATGAATATGCACATATACAGCCACGTGTTTGCGTTTCAGCTGATGGAATGGTGACAGAATGGGATTTTTTGTTTGAGTTTCTCCATGCTGCCGTTCATGAGCCAAAGCTACTGTATAAGAATCAAATTCATGCAATTCATTTCATATAGAACCTACCTTTGGCTTTGACTTTGGTTTGCCCCCCTTTGCCTGTAATCAGATAGAGACCCCTGAAATAAACTGGCTTGAACCAGTCTGGGGGAAACGCCTGGTGCTCATACAGAAATAGCATGCACAGATTTGTTCTACTTTTTGCCTGCTGCATACTTTTTTCCAAAGAGGAAAATCTGAAAGAGCCATGTTCAGAATTTGTGAAAAAAGCGATACTTCAGGATCTATGTGCCCTGGAAACGAATGTTCAGCATCCAGATAATAGACCCTTTTCACATTTCTGGGGTTCTGAGAAGCGGAAGTCATCATAGTTGGGTACGTTTTTATAGCGGTGAATAGGAGATAACAGCAAAAATATTTTTTAAATGTCCTTTTGCGCCAATAGCTAAAGAAAATATACATTACTTTGTAAAAGAGGAAAAAATTCAGTCAAATTTGCAGTCACTCCCTCAGCTCTCAGTGACATTAATTCATTTTTTTGTAATTTATCCCCAAGATAATAGCGTTGTAATTTAGATTTAGAACGCTAGAGACTAAATGGGGCAAATTAGTGCGAGCAATCCCATAAAAACAGATGAGAGTGGAATGTTCTGCGAATGTCTGTTTTTTCAGTTGATCATAGTCGGGTCACTTTCATAACGACCAAACCAATCTACAGAGAGCAGTATAAATTAGCGTCTGGTTTAAGACACTTTATTGGGGATTAAATAATAGCGCAAACACCAGTAAATGGACTAGCACAAACCTTAGTAAAATCACCTTGCACGATTAATTTAAATACTCTCCATCCATATATTGCGTCTGAAAGAGAAAGTCCTACTAATGCATACGCAAAAATAATTGTGCCCATGCCTTTTCAGCACAAATTTAGTAAATAGTAAATTTTGACAGCAGTTTTTTTCATTTGGTGCAAATTCTTAGTAAATCTGACTCTAAAGGTTTTAAAAATGAACATACATACACACAAACATACATATATATAAAAACTAAGGCCAATTATCCTGTGGCCTGATTCTTACCTTTGGTTTGCTGTCTTTGGCTTTGGGGTCAGTCAGATTGGGAATCAATTTGCCTGCCAGCTCATCCAAAACTGGACCTTCTGCCTGTAAACAAATACAATTGAATAAATAAACAAATACAGTACTTGTGTAATGAATTCAGAGGGATGTTTAGTTACTTATGCCGGTTTGTTTGTGGTACCTTATGGGTTGGCGGTGTTGGTTTAGGGGTGAAGTGTTGGGCATCGGGGGCAGAGGGCTTCACGGCTGGTGCGGCAGAAAAATCACTAGACAGCATGTCGAGAGCCGTTGTGTCATCCATTGATGCCTGAGAGATGAACAGACAAACAGTCAAATGTCAAGAGATTCTTAATCAAGCTCATTATGAAAAAAATATAGAAATTTGTAAAATTGTTTATTGAAGATATTGAACACAATGAACTAATTAAACACTTATGTGATCTTAATCCTAAATTGCAACAATTTTGCTATATCTATTAAACATTTGAAAAGTACAATCAGAGTGAAACATTCAAATCTGTGTTGACGCGGTCACTAAACCAGAGAAATCAGTTGTCATGAAACTGCTTTATAGCAGTTTAATATCATTATTTACAATAATCTTACAATAATCCAGATTTTCAGTACTATAGGATAAAAAAATATATAAACAATTCTATAGTAGTGAACAGAGTTAATCACCTTTTTGAAAGTAAATTGACGCTTCAAATAAAAATTACAACAATTACAACGTTAAACGTCTCGGGTTACGTATGTAACCCTGGTTCCCTGAAGGGGAACGAGACGCTGCGTCAGAAAACGCTAGGGGAAACCCTTGACGTCAGTCACGTGAAGATGTGTACAACCAATGGGAATTTTACGCGTGTGAATGCGAGTCACGGAAGTGACGTCATGAACAGAGCATAAAAGCGCGCCGGAACCCGGAAGTGACAGCAAAAGAGTGTCTGAAGCGGGCCCGGAGGCGCAAGGAGCTGAGGCGAAGACGCAGCGTCTCGTTCCCCTTCAGGGAACCAGGGTTACATACGTAACCCGAGACGTTCCCTTTCATGGGAACTTCGAGCTGCGTCAGAAAACGCTAGGGGAACGTTATACCAACGTCACCTCAGCGACGCCGGCCTACGGATGTGTCTCAGCTCACTGAGAGAGCACCCTCGTTCCCGGAGCGGAATCGAGATCTAACTGATAGAATCTCATAAAGGTGTGCGGTGAGGACCAGCCAGCCGCAGCACAAACATCAGCAAGGGAAACTCCTGAGAGAAACGCCTTGGAGGTCGCCACGCTCCTAGTGGAGTGGGCCCGGACCCTCAGGGGAGAAGCATGTCCGGCCGACTCATAAGCCAGACAGATAGCCTCGACTATCCATCGGCTTAGGGTTTGTTTGGAAGCTGGAGCCCCCTCAGGGGTCCCAAAACAAACGAACAGTTGGTTTGACTTACGCCAGGTAGCAGTCCTGAGGACGTAAGCGTCCAGTACTCGTACTGGACAGACCTTGTTCTTTCGCTCCTGCTCATGATCGTCAAAGGGGGGAGGACAGAAGGCCTGTAGCATGATAGACCGAGCCACGTTCGTAAGAACCTTAGGGACATAGCCTGGCCTCGGGTGAAGAAAAACCTTCGTCATCCCGGGCGCAAACTCGAGGCAAGAAGGAACCACCGAGAGAGCTTGAAGATCCCCGACCCTCTTAAGCGAGGTGATAGCCAGCAAAAGAAGGGTCTTTAGGGAGAGGAGTTTAATAGGAAGCTCCTCTAATGGTTCAAAGGGTGCCTGGGACAGGCCTTGGAGTACCAAAGACAAGTCCCAGGCAGGAACCCTGGTCTGTGCCACAGGTCTCAGCCTTAGAGTGCCACGAAGGAAACGAGAGACTAGGGGGTCCCTGCCCAAGGACACCCCTCCCAAAGGTATGTGGCAAGCCGCTATGGCAGCCACATAAACCTTCAAGGTAGAAGGGGCCAACCCTGTCGCAAACTTCTCCTGCAGGAACTCCAGCACTTTGCCAACGGGACAGGTTACTGGGTTTAACTGCCTTACGCTACACCAAGCAGAGAAGAGTTTCCACTTTAGAGCGTAGAGTTTCCTCGTGGAGGGAGCTCTGGACTGAAGGATGGTCTCTACAACCTCGGCTGTGAGACCAGATTCGAAGAACTGGACCCCCTCAGGGGCCAGACCTTCAGCTTCAGAAGTTCTGGACGGGGGTGAATAACACAACCCTCCGCCTGGGACAGAAGATCCCCCCTGACCGGAATCTCCCAGGGGACTCCGTCTAGGAGGGATATCAGGTCCGAGAACCAGATCCTGCTGGGCCAAAAGGGGGCCACCAGCGTGAGACGGACCCTGTCCCGACGAACTTTGGCCAGAACTCCCGGGAGCAGAACAATCGGGGGAAAAGCGTACAGGTGTAGCCTCGGCCACACCTGCATCATGGCATCCTGCCCCAGCGGCGCTGGGTACGTTAAGGAGAACCATAGAGGGCAATGAGTATTCTCGACCGAGGCAAACAGGTCTACCTGTGCCTTCCCGAATCTCTTCCAAATCTGCTCCACCACCTCGGGGTGGAGCCGCCATTCCCCGGGCCTCGGCCCCTGCCTCGACAGGAAGTCTGCTCCTATGTTCTGGACTCCAGGGATGTGAGCTGCCCTGAGTGAGAGCAGCTTGCCCTGGGCCCAGAGAAGAACTTGTCTCGCCAATTTGTACATCGGACGAGAACGAAGACCTCCCTGGTGATTGATGTAAGCCACCACTGTCATGCTGTCTGTGAAAACAGTGACATGATGCCCAATTAGGTCTGGGAGGAAAGCAAGTAGCGCTCTGCGGACCGCCAGTAACTCCAGCAGGTTTATGTGCCAGGACTGGTGCCGCAGGCTCCAAAGCCCTTGTGAGGAGCGGTCCCTCAGAACCGCCCCCCAACCTGTGAGGGAGGCATCCGTTGACAGAGTTACTCGTCGAGACGGAGCCCCCAACACGGGGCCTTGTGACAGGAACCAGATGTTCTTCCACAGGGTCAAGGTGCGTAGGCATCGCCTCGTGACCTTGATTGTGCGAAGCGGGTTGCCCCTCGGGGAAAACCCTTTGGTCCTGAGCCACCACTGCAGGGGTCTCATGTGCAGCAGGCCGAGCGGTATAACGCTGGACGCTGCTGCCATGAGCCCTAACACTCTCTGAAAGTGTTTGACAGTGCGTAGCTGGCCTAATTTTATGCTCTCGACAGTTGATTGAATGGAATGAATGCGCCCGGGGGATAGCCGAGCAGACATTGTTTCCGAGTCCCAAATGACTCCCAAGAAGGTGGTTCTCTGAGCAGGAGAAAGCACACTCTTCTTGGTGTTCAACCTTAACCCCAGCTCTTGCATGTGAGCAAGCACGACATCTCGATGACGTGCTGCTAACTGAGACGATTGGGCTATTACTAGCCAATCGTCTATATAATTGAGGACACGGATGCCCTGTAACCGCAACGGAGCCAGTGCAGCGTCCACGACCTTCGTGAACGTGCGGGGTGAGAGCGATAGGCCGAACGGAAGTACACGATACTGGTACGCCTTCCCCCCGAAGGCGAACCGTAGGAACTTCCGATGCTGAGGAAGGATGGAGATGTGGAAGTATGCGTCTTTTAGGTCGATTGTGACGAACCAGTCCTCGGACCTGATATGCGTCACAATCTGCCTGAGCGTCAACATTTTGAATTTTAGACGCAAGATAGTGCGATTTAGAAGACGCAAATCCAGAATGGGCCGCAACCCTCCATCCTTCTTCGGAACTATGAAGTATCGGCTGAAGAAACCGGACTGTCTGTCTGTAAGGGGCACATACTCGATGGCCCCTTTCTCCAGCAGAGAGTCTACTTCCTGTTCCATAATCAGAGCCTGCTGGGGCCCTACCGCGGACGATAGGATCCCCATAAAACGGGGTGGTGAAGCCCCGAATTGAATTTTGTACCCGGAGGTTACTGTGCGCAGGACCCATTGAGAGATGCCCGGCAGACGCAACCATGCGGCCTGGAACTCTACTAAGGGAATCAGCCTCTCGAGACTGATCTCTGATACGAGCAGAGACACCACAGGGCCGGGGTTTCCGGACACCGTACTGGTGGAATGCTCTAGGACCCTCCTTAGAGGGGGCAGTGCCTCTGAGACGGGCTCCCTCGGGAACCGGACACGGAGCTGACCGCCTTGGTGCGGCTTGCCTCTGGCGTCAGGAACGCTTAGAGGTAGCCTTCTTGGCATTTAGGACGTTCCTCAGATCCATCCTTTTACCAGAAGGCTGGGCCCGAGAGTGTTGTCCCGACCTCCCTTTATTAGGGGGAGGTAAACGAGATGCAACACTCTCCTTCTGTGAGGCCCTGTACGAGGAACTGCGAGCCCGTGCTTCTTTGGCTACTGGGCTCACGTGAAGGGTGGCGGGGAAGGACTTTGCTGAACGCCACCTGCTGTCGTGCAGCCTCCTGAAACTTATCGACAACGCTTTTTACGGCGTCGCCGAACAAGCCCGAAGGGGACAGAGGGGCGTCCAACAAAACGAACTTGTCCTTATCCTTTATGGCTGAAAGATTGAGCCATAAATGCCTCTCCGTAGCCACCAGAGCTGCCATTGAGCGCCCGACAGAGAAGGCCGTTTCTCTAGTGGCTCGGAGAGACAAATCCATGGCCCGACGCAGCTCTGCCACTGCTTCGGGACCAATACCGCCACCTTGATCGAGGTCTCCCAGCAAATCTGCTTGGTAGGCCTGCAGCAGTGCCGTGGTGTGCAGGCACGCTGCAGCCTGACTAGAGGCAGAATATGCTTTTCCCACCAGTGATGATGTGACTCGCAACGGTTTGGTGGGGAGCGCCGGGGCTTTAATAGTGGATGCCGAATGGGGCACAAGGTATCCCGCAAGAGCCTCGTCCACCTTCGGCATCCCTCCGTAACCGTAAGGATGAGCTCCGGTAAGAGTAGCGTACATCGCACTAGACGATGTATGCACCCTATCGGAAGCTGGCTTCTTCCAAGATCTCGACACCTCAGTATGGAGATCCTGGAAGAAAGGCATTGCCCGGCGCTGGGGAGCGACACGAGCCGGAAGGTAACGCTCATCCAACTTACTTTTGCTGGGACGGGCGTTCCTAGTCTCTGCCGGCCAATCAATATCCAGACGAGAGACTGCTCGTGTCACAACCTCGATCAGTTCCTCGTACGCCGGTGAAGAGGGTGGCGAAGCCTCCTCAACCGGATCGATGCTAATCACCTCCTCCTCCTCAGAGCAGGATAATGACAGCACCGAAGTCCCAGTCGGATTGGAAGAAACCGCGCCTGAAACGCGTGCTTCCAACCTCCGGCTGGAACTGGGATCAGCACAGTCGAACTGCGAGGCGGGCTCACCCGCCCCGCAACCTTCCGTGAGATCCATTTGCGATCCCCAAGATTGAGAACGCCGCCGAGCCTCAGCCGCAGCGGGTCCCGAACCTTGAAGAACGCGAGTCTGGTTAGTATCCGCAAATACTGCCAGACGGGAGCGGAGAGTACGCAATGAGAACCTCTCGCAGTTCTCACAATCACCGCCCTCAAGCGCTGACCGAGCGTGCTCCGCTCCCAGACAGACAACGCACTGAATGTGTGTGTCCTTTCCCGTAATGAAACGAGTGCAAGGAGAAACACACGATCTAAATGTCTGCTCCGCCATAATCACAACGCAATCCAATGGGAGGTTTGAAACTCGCAAGCACAAACTCTCTGACACACGCACGCTGAAGACACTCAAAGCTGTCACTTCCGGGTTCCGGCGCGCTTTTATGCTCTGTTCATGACGTCACTTCCGTGACTCGCATTCACACGCGTAAAATTCCCATTGGTTGTACACATCTTCACGTGACTGACGTCAAGGGTTTCCCCTAGCGTTTTCTGACGCAGCTCGAAGTTCCCATGAAAGGGAACCAGTATGTGGCGACAAGTGACTTAAAAGGTGTAGATATTGAATCATTCACTCAAGAGATTAATTTAAAAATGTTGGTTCATCCAGTAATTTATGAGTGAGTCATGAAATAATTCTTTGAAGCCTTTATTAAAAAAATTAATTCAAATGAATTCAAGATTTTTAAATGGACTGCAGCAATTAACATTGACAAATTCTAGTAAATTACAAATGATTTTGTTTACCGGTAGTTGTTTATTCAGAATCATTGTTAAAAAAAGAAATAAAATGTATTATAATAATTGAATATATATTAAAATTATTTATATATATATTTATATATATATTTTTTTTGTGATGAATGTCACATGATCCTTCAGAATTGAACATTTCTTATTATTATCAATCAGTTTTGCTGCTTAATATTTTTGTGTTAACATTAATATAACCATGATTACCATTGATTTTGAATCTTAACTTAGACATTATAAATGTCTTTACTGTCACTTTTGATCAATTAATTGCATCAACATTTTTTATATATATATATATATATATATATATATATATATATATATATATATATATATATATATATATATATATATATATATATATATATATATATATATATATATATATATATATATAAAAAACTCATATAGGATTTTTTTTCCCTTTCTTTTATTCACACATACATACTCGATTCATTAAGTACCTGCTTTGGTTTAACATCTTTCTGCTTTGCTGCTTCAAACGCCTGTGCAGAAGACACAAGAACATTTTTAGTTTTTGTCGTCTATAAACGAAATCCATTGGTATGGAGAAGCAAAAGTCACCTTGCGGTCTTCCTCTTTGAACCTATGATCTGGTGGAAGGGTGTCATCTCTCTCACCTGGTTTACTCACTTTCTCCTCCACTATATCCTTTTCCTGTGGTGGGATGAGAAAAAACAATACTATCATAATATAGTTTACATGACCATTTTTGCCTTTGACAAGACTATGAAATGATATACTGCAGTTCAAAAGTTTGGGGTCAGTAAGATGATCTTCAGTCAAGTTGTTCCCTAACAGTAGGAAACTTTGGAAGGATATGCAGAGCGGCATATCCACACAATACCAGGAAACACAAGCTTTGGTGTATCACTCATATTTTACTCTTTAACAAGTCAATTTTACAGCTTAGTTTAACTAAACGTTGTTTGGGACTGAAACGAAAGCTGGGGAGAAAGTTATGGTTTGCTGTCAAAGTGCATCAAACGTTCATTGTCAAAAGATCAAGATAAATTATGTTTATCATTATATGACCCATTTAAAAGGCAGATTTTTAGATTTATGCATTTAGCAGACGCTTTTAACCAAAGCGACTTACATTGCATTCAAGAAACACATTGACATTCTAATCAGTTCTTGCTTTCCCTGGGAATTGAACCCATGACCTTGGCGTTGCAAGCGTCACGCTCTACTGTTTGAGCTACAGGAAAGCCGAAGGCAGATGATGAACTCCTTCATACCAAATAGTTTTGGCCATGTAATCGCATTGGACTTGGTGTGAATAGACCTTGATTCTGCTTGATGCACAGTTGTGTGTATGGAAAGTGGAAAGACATGTGTATTAAAAGGTGTATTACCTTAACGATGGCTTTAGGAGGGACAGGGGCAGGCTCGGGGGCTGCTTTTATGTCTCCCAGAGTGTCTGAAAGGGCATCCAAAGCTGATGAGGAACCTTCAGACAACTTCAACAGACAGTAGAAGACAAAATCAGTATAGAAGAAAATTATGAACATGTATGATATGTGCAAAGATGGATAAATTAGAAATGTACCTGTCTGTCAGCATGTGGAGGGCCAGAGACCGCAGAATGAACTTTAGATGCAGAAGAAGCAGCGACAAATTCACCTGCTAGAGCATCTAAAGCAAAATCTGAAGCGGAATCGGAAGGCTAAAGAAATGAGAGACGAGAGAGGTTGAAATAAACATTGAGATGATATCGAGTCAAACATATATTCTTTTTTTTTATTCTAAAAGGATGCATTTCTTTGATCAAAAGTGATAGTAAAGACATTTATAATGTTGCAAAACATCCAAAATCAATGCTATTCAAATGAAGATTTAAATTCAATGCTATTCATGGTTTTATTATGCTGTAAATTCAGCTTTGCCATCACAAAAATAGATTTTAAAAACGGTTATTTTAAATTTTTATAATATTTCACAATATTAGTGTCTTACTGATAAAATAAATGCAGCCTTGATGAGCAGAAGACACTACTTTCAATAAGATCTGAAAAATTTTACCAACCCCATACATTAAATACCATTACTATGTAGGAGAAACAATTAAGTCATCAAATATATCTCAGTTTTGTTTGTTTCCAGTTTTGTTTTCTATGTGGACATTCACGAGTCTCACCTTAGCAGGAGACTTAGAGGAAGGGGTCTTGGCAGCAGATGGGACAGTGGGGGTGGTAAAATCACCAGACAGGATATCCAGAGCTTCAGAAGTGTCTAGGGAAGGCTGGGACAAAAGAAAGCATTCACCAATCAAATCACAGGATCCAGAAGCAGCGACCAATCATGACACACAACACAAGTTTCTGAAAAACAACAATAAAGACAATAACAGTGAGAGTGTATGACCTCTTTCGGAGGAGGAGGATATTTCTTAAGGTCTTCCTCTGAGAATCTGTAATCTGGTGGGAGTGTGTCATCTCTCTCCCCGACACGAACACCCTTCTCTGAAGTAACGCCCTTCTCCTGCTCAAAAAAATAATAATAATTATATATATAGCAATGATATCGATGCCATATCTAAATTTGTAAAAGACAATAATTGATTAGATAATTACATGAACAATGTCCTCAGGTTTGAGTTCAGGTTGTTTTTTTGGTGGTTCTGGGGCACCCAGTGTGTCGCCCAGAGCGCTGAAAGGGTCCTATGAGAGAGCAGGAGAAAAATAGAGACATAAAAATCTTGAAAGGTGAACATCAGTTTTAATATAATACAATATATTCTACTTATATGACCATTTCAAGAATATATCCTTATTTGGGTCCAAGATTTACAATACCTCATCTATCTGTGGATTTTGCTTAGGACCTGGAGGGACAGCTGAAGAAACCTACAGCATACAAGAATAGAATACAACTAAATCAAATCTTTTGAGTGAAAACAAACACAGTAACACCTTGAGATACAAGCGTCCGACATATGAGCAATCCTTCGAGCAAATGTTTTGTTTTGAAATACAAGTAAATATTTGAGATATGAGCAGCTGAGAGACGCGGATGTTAGGTGCCCACGTGCCTCACTCCTTCACTTCATGTGTTCGTTGAATTCTTTAAGTGTCTCCCGCGAGTCTTCCTGTGATGTATGTTAAATACATTTATGGGGTAATTGCATATGATCTCCACTAGAGGGCCAGCTTGGTTTTACAGTTGTGGTTACTGGGGGCGATGAGAGATTCACCAGTATTAAGCTGAGAGCAGCACTAGTTATGCGTGTTCAATAAATAATTGGATTAAATTAAATTAATCTCGAAGGTAAGAACTCATAATTAAAACCACATTTTATTTTAGATCACAGGAATCCTTATATACTATAATTTTTGTGTGCGTGTATATGTCTCTATAGCAATTAAAAACATGTTTTTTCCATTGTTATTAGTAATGGATTAATTTTCCCCCTGTTATTTCTTATGGAAAAATGATTTGAGATACGAGCAATTCGAGTCACGAGCTCAGTCCTGGAACGGATTATGCTCGTATCTCAAGGTACTACTGTACAGGAAACACTGGACAGACTGCAATAATAGTACAAATTTGAATCAAGCATGTTTCCATCCACCTATTTTTATGCAAATTTTGGGACAACACAAACCAATCTGAATAGAAATGAGAAAATGTGTGTGCTCAATTGAGGTGAATAATTTATTGTATTCAATAACACGACATTTTCCGAATAAATACATTATGCACAACAAAAGACTTTGACTTTGCCTCAACAAAGGATGTGATCGGATAACTGGACTAACCTGTGGAACATTCATTGCGCATCATCTCAAATGTTTGTTTGTCATTACTCAGAACTTACACGATTGCTTTCCCAAACACCAGGCAAGATAACATGACAGCACTTACAGTGTTTTGTCTGCGATCTATCATTTATGATGTAAGAAAGAAGCTACAAGGGCTTCCCGGTTTGCACCAACATCTATTTTTATGAAAGATACTTTGCACCAACTTCCCATTAAGTGATTATTTTGTTCTCTTGAACACATGGGATGGAAACGCTGCTTCACTCGCAAAGTGTTAAATTCACAACTTTGGATAGAAACAAAGCTATTGGGCTTTGATAATACCTTAGAAGCTGATTTTGCAGGAGCCACGAAATCACCTGCCAGAGCATCCAGTGCTGAAAATTCATCCACTTTTTGCTTAAGGAAGATCAGAAAGACAGAGAGCAAGCAGGTTAATCCGTGCAGGACTTATTTGCATTATTACAAAGCATTCTGGAAAACTTGCTTAAATCGCAGCATTCTGTTGTCAAATATATTCCATTATGTACACTGGACTATTGAACGTTTTCCACAGTCCACCAATTCCTTACATAGCTGTGTTAGTTTCATGTCTTTCATCTCACTCCAAAGTCACTTCCTCATCCAATAATAAAGCATTTTTAAATCAATATTTCATTTCAGTTTTTTGGAACGTAGCAGTGGAATAAGTGGTATAAAGTGCAGTCCGCCAATCATTATATCAAGATAAGTACTGACAGTAAAAGGCTTACCTTGGGAACGTCTTTAGTCTTCTCAGGAACCCCAGCAGGCTTCTTTGTTTCCTGAATTAAAATAAAAAAAAATACAGTGGTTAAACGATTATTTGAATGCTTAAACCTATATAATGCAATGATATTTGTTAACATTGTTATATTAACATAAAAAAAATGCACACAGGAAAGAACAAAAGGCTAAAAACAACAGCATAGAAAACGTTCCTACCTTGGGAACATCTTTAGTCTTCTGAGGAACCGTACTGGGCTTCTTTGTTTCCTGATTTAAAAAATGACCAAAAATTATTGTTTGAATAAATATTAAACTACTGTTTGTTTTGATGGAGATATACATGTCATATATGTATACACATACACACTTATTTGTTTTTTAAATTACATTTCAATAGTAACTTTTTACTCTAAAACTTCTCATTCTTTTTAATATCTCATTCTTTTTAATATCCCTTTACGTTCTCATTCATCCATGTTTCTTTACGAATAACGTCATACAGTCCCTCCACTGTAAGCTGCACAGATTAGGCTAACATACAGATCTAAATACATTTATTGGACATAAAAGTACCCAGTGAAACGTTTTACATTTCTTTTAGCAAAGCAGAACACCAGTTTCAATAAAAAGGACGTTTCATTATACCGTAGTCACATAAAAAAATGTGAATAAATTTGTGATGGGTCATGTCCTGCAATAAGCTAATATCTAGTGATGCGCCTAATTTTTTTGCAATCATTTGATAGTAAAGAGACTTTTTGTCAAAGCGCCAGGTCCCGACAGCTGACAATGTAATTTGGGGTTTAAGAAATCCTATTGTAATGTTATTCTTATATTCTCACTTGAATGAAAATGATCATAATTATTACTTGTGCAGGAGGAACAGAGGCCTTAACAACAGGTGCTGCCGCAGGGGTCGTGAAACCGCCAGAAAGAATGTCCAGTGCATCATCTGTGTTCAGTGAGGGCTGAGAGAGAGAGAGAGATCCACCAATCAGAACGTCGCAATGACAATAGCCAATCACAACACACCATTAATACAACCATTCATTTTTAATGATGTAAAGTATTACAAACAATAGAAGACACTGAGTCGAAATCCTTTGAAGATTGTATTTAATGTCTGACCTCTTTTTTAGGAGGAGGATATTTCTTGAGGTCTTCCTCTGAGAATCTGTAATCTGGTGGAAGCGTGTCATCTCTCTCCCCGACACGAACACCCTTCTCGGATGTCTGTTTCTTCTCCTGCTCATAAAAAAATCCAAAGAAATAAAAACACATAGTACAACCAAGTATTTCTATACAGGGTTGTTATTAACTAAAACTATTAAAGACATTTCTGTTCATTGAAATAAAGCTGAAAATAAAAAATTAATTAGTTGAAAAACTTAAACCAAATCAAAATAAGAAATGGTGGCTTGACAAAGTAAAACAGAAACAAAAATAAACCAAACATGAACATATTTTTTATAAATAAAATGACAAGGCACGTAACAAAATTACAAAAAAAATGAAACTAGAATTAAGATTAAATGCAAAATATTTATAAAAACAATAAGACTAAAATAAGAACTAAAATACACTACAGAAGATACTAATGCTTAGGTGAAATTAAAATAATGTAATAAGAATTATGACAAATAAATAGAACCGTTACATCAACTATCTGCCCGGGTTTGAGTTCAGGCAATTTTTTGGGTGGTTCTGGAGCGCCCAGTGTGTCGCCCAAAGCGCTGAGAGCATCCAGTGACATGGAGCTGTCTGACTAGAATAGAAAATGGACACAATTTCAATTCATTTATAATAAAAATGCTGTGTTATTTGAAATATTGAATCCTTCAAATATTTAATAAATATTATTTCATTAAAGTATTAGGTTGAACTTGACTTTACCCCATCTGTCTTTGGTTTAGTGGGTTGTGTGGAGATGTCTAGTTTGGCTTTCTTGTCAGCCGGTGGAGCAGGTGATTTGGTTACACTAGCAGGTTGAGACGTCGCCGGTTGTTTCTGCTCAAGGAAAAAGAGAGATGCTTAGCTTTTAGACATACTGATGCTTTAATGATAGTGTTTTAAATGCTGTTACCTGCTGATAGGGTGGAGGAGCATAGTTGGAGATTCCTGCCGAACGAACGTCGACTGCTCCTATCGTTTCAGTTTTCTGAAAAACAGCGAATAAATATCACACAAAGAAAAACAAACAAACAATAACATTAAATTAAGATTATGCATATACAACCAAATGATCGGATTTAATTATTTTATATTTCAATTTATTAGATTATATTTTATTAAATTATTTTATAATTTATTTTATTAAATTATTTTATATATTAGTTTATAATAAACTAATAGTTTTAATAATAATTATTATTATTATTATTATGATGACATTAATTTAGTTATTAAAATAATAATTAATACCATGTAAAAAAAAGCATATTTCTATGTGCAACTGATAAAAAAGAAAATGATCAAATTAAGTGGAAAATATTTCTATTTTCAACTTAATATTAACACTAACCATACAAATTTAAATTATTATTCTTTTTAAGCTACTAAAATAATTACAATTAAGAAGTTAAAAAGAAAAAAAATTCCCATATATTATTTCACAAAGTCAGCTTTTATGTTTTTAATTAAATAAAATTCCCTCACAAGGGGATTATCATAACTGAGGTGTGTGCATGACATGAAAAAGTTTGAAAATCCCTAAATTAAGCAAACTGATAACAAACTGTTGTCAAGATAAGCTACTCACCACATCTGTCTTCTTAGGAACAGTGGGAGCTGAAGAAACAAACCCAGCCGAGAGGGAGTCCAGAGCATCGTCTGTGCTTATAGGCTTTCAGGAAACATCAAACAAGTGCAAAAGACAACAGAATTAATCATTTATACTAATCATTTACTTCTAGAAAAGACCATTAGAGGGAGCCCCAAGCTAAAATTCATGGCAATAACAAACAGCTTATGTCGTGGCAGGAAAAGCACAGGCACACCCTCTACATACCAAGAGCTCGACAACGACATTAACAACACACTGCTTTCACACCATAACTTATAAAACAGCAGCTGAATAATCTGAGGTGAGGGAGAGAAAAAAGAAAAGCGCAATCGGAAATTTTTGTAACAAAATCTTGAGATGGTGATCATAAAATTCTAAAAACTAAAGGATGGGAGATGAACGTTTACAAAAAAATAAAAAAATCTGGTTGGTGTAATGAGTAAAACACAGCACAGGTTATGTGTGCGTTGATCGGGCAACAATGCACTGAATTCACTGACAGTGAACTAGTGATGAATTTATGTTTGCCAGCCAACACCCTTAGATCAAGCTAACTATCTGGCACTAAAACACAGACAGAGAAAGAGAAAGGAAGAATAATGGTAAGACACGGTTGAATATCTGTTAAACAGGAACAATAACAGTGATACAGGGCAAAGACAATATGACTGGGTGTAACAGACCTCATTCATAACCCTGCAGACCATTTAATAAGTGTACATAAAAATAAGATAAAAGATTATTTGATGAAAAGGAATTTCATTTATTTGAAATTGAAACCGTTTGAAAAAATTGAAATGCTTGACTGTCACTTTTGATTGATTTAATTAATTCTTCCTGAATAAAAACGTATACTTTTTTATTAATGCTCTATTAATGTCATATGCTCTTATATAGACATGATTTGGGTGTGTATTACAGCAGTTGCTTAGTCAAATTAAATTTTCCAAAATTTAGGGTAAGAACAAAACAAACGCGTACACTACTTTTGACCATAAAAATCAGCTTGCGCATTTTTAGTGCAATAGCCCCATAGACGGAAGTGGACAATAACAGTGTCGGGAACTGCAATAATGTGGTGCTGGGAAGAAGGCAAGGAAACACTGGAGACTTCAAACGTATGTGAACGAGAAGAATGGGAGTCACATGATTAGAAAAGAGCTGAAAACAACAGCTCAATGAACACACTGACAGTTAAAGGCCTACGCAACTCTCCTACCTTGGGAACATCTTTAGGCTTCTCAGGAACTCCAGCGGGTTTTTTCTTTTCCTGAATATCAATTAACACTGGTTAGACTCAAAGCACACTGAAAAGTGACTGAAAAACATGCTTCTTCAAATACAAATGCTTTGGATTAGACGGTCAGAAACAGAAAAAGAAAAATCATACTCTACACATCAGTGAGACTGACGGAGGTATTATGAAGAGGGAAACAAAACAGGAATGTGGGGAGAGAGAAGAAATGTTTAAAGAAACAGTTCACCTCCTGTACAACTATTGTATGACTTGAAGAGATGGAAAAATCTTTCATCATTTACCCACCCTCATGTTCATCTTCACTACACAAATTAAGATATATGTAATAACAATTGTGCTTCCGCAAGAACAAATGAGATTTAGTTATGTCCGCTGACCAATATTTTATATGTGAAAAAAAACATTAAATCTGTACATCATATAAAGCGATCATGTCCCTCGACAAGACTTGAATTTAATGGATTTATTTTACAATCTCTTTCTAAAAGTTTTGTACCGTGAGCGTTTTGGGTGAATAGAAAAATAATGGACGGACAGAAATCTCTTCCGAAGTCGAACTAAAGTCATGGGTTTGGAAAAACATGAGGATGAGTAATTGATGACCATTTCAATTTTGGGGAGAACTGTCTCTTTAAGAAGTATAGCTCTTGAAATATAGCACACAAAACTTTTCTTATGTCCATTTTGAAGATTGAAAGCCTCAGCTCAGTCCTCATTAATTGTAATTGTATGAAAAAGAACAATCTGAATGTTTTTCGAAATCCTCCTTTTGTGTTCAACGGAAGAAAGAAAATCAAGCTTGAAATAACACTTCTTTTTTGGTTGAGCTATACTTTCAACTACAGATGAACTGAAAGGAACAGAAAAAGAAAGCAGTTAAGAATATGAGGGATTGCCAACTGACCAGGTCTTCCTTTCTGTATCCGGGCGGAAGCGTGTCATCTCTCTCACCACAAATAACCCCCTTCTCTGCTTTTACACTTGGCTGAGACATGCAACACACTCCATTAGAAAACACACATATAGCCAAATACAAGCTGTTAAACAATCAGCATTCCCAAACACATGCTAAAATAATTGCTTAAAGGGTTAATTCCCCCCATAAAGTGAAAAATCTGTCTTTAACTAAAGTTATTCCATAACCATAAGACTTTCATTCATCTTCGTAACACAAATGAAAATATTTGAAGTCTTTTCACCCAAAACTCTGACTCTAGAAAACATTCAGAGATGGTAAAAGATATCCAATTGAATTGAGACATGATGACTTTAAAATCTCTTCAGAAGACCACTCGATTCAAAAGGATTTCTTTCACATTGTCTTTATGAAGGTTTTGAAGTGAGCTTTAGGTGAATGGATTCAATGGAGGAACAGAAATCTCTCAAAGAATCTTCATTTTGTGTTTTGAAGATGAAAAAAAAGTCTTGTGTATGGAAAGACATAAGAGTGAGTAACTGATGACTATCCGTTTCAAGTTTTAAATTGATATCAGTAAAATATCTAAACCCAAGCATTACCTCTTTGACCTCTGGTCCGGTGTATGTTGGGACTTTAGGAGCCAGAGGTTGTGATGACGGTAAAGTGCCAGACAGGGCATCAAATGGATCTATGTCCTATACACGCATAAGAAAAACATGGGGATGTTTAAGACACAGAGTGTCTGATGACCACACAAGAAGATAAACTCAGCATGTATACGAACCCCGGTGCTGACTTTAGTTCCTGGAGGACCCACTTCCACTTGCACCTGCAGCCCAAAGCAAAATGACTTTATTATTCTCCATACTGACATACCTGGATTCAATAAACTACCAAAACAATCTCAGATAGTTTCAGACAATTTCTCTTTCCAAGGTATTTTTTAATAAATTATCAAGACAAAGATGACTATATGTTGCTCAAACTATTCTATTAAATTTGCTCTAATTAAAGGATGATAGTTGACTTGAACAGTGCAGTGATGCGTTATATTCAATCTAAACTCATTTTCAAGAGGTGTACGCATGTATACACATATATATAGACACACACACACACACACTTTCACACAAATTGTTGAAATATACTTGAAATAGAAACAACGTGAATTATCTGAAAAACGTTTTCATAGCTGTCTTGATGCTATACATCACTGCTA
Source organism: Rhodeus uyekii (assembly GCA_037043235.1). NCBI lineage: Eukaryota > Metazoa > Chordata > Actinopteri > Cypriniformes > Acheilognathidae > Rhodeus > Rhodeus uyekii. The sequence continues at coordinate 705,714 of JAWRVZ010000155.1, read as the reverse complement.
AAAAGGATTGAAGTCAGTAATATATTAGTTTATAATAAATAAATAAAAATCCATTCAGGGAACATTAAACTGATGAAAGTGTCAGTAAAGACAATAAACAGTCTATTCACACCCCCCCAAAAAAATCCTGAAAAACAGCACCCCCCCCCCCCCCCCCAAAAAAAATAAAATAAAAATTAAGCAGCACAACTGTCAACACTGAAAATAATAAGAAATGTCTCGAGCAACAAATCAGCATTTTGGAATGACTTCCAATATCTCTTACTGGAGTCATTTAAAAAATGTACAATATGACTGATTTTACAGTATCTTTGACACTAAAAACACACTTTTAAAATGGTAGCGTACATGTACTATCTGGACCAGTGGCTTTACATCCTGTATATAGAAATGCATTAACATGAGTTTGCGCATGAGGCTGAACTTTGGTGGTAGCTGTTAATCATTTGAAAAAGAAATGATTCTCTTTTAAAATCCATTAAGAAATGGATGGCAACCTGGTTAATTCTTTTCAAGCACAAATCTCTTTGCACTTTTAGCATGAGAACGTGATGTTAAAACAAGATTATTGACACAATTTTGATGCACTCCTGATGATCCTCTGTCATTCCGTCGGTACCTTTTGAGCGCTCGTTTGCTTTTGGGCACCAGCCGTGGCTGAGGGCTTCCCAACAGCCGGATCCACTTTAACAGGTCCCGGTTTGGATGAAGAAACAGTTGTACTCTATCAGGAGCATACGCGCCACATATTTGAGTATTAATACCAACTTTCACATGATGATTAGAAATGGAATAAGAGGAGTTGCGCAGCCAAAGAGGGAAGAAAATAGAAAGATAAGACTTCTGTCTAATCTTTTCGGGAGTGCAATGATACTCCTTATAAACTTGTGTGAAAGTTGAACGCCATGAGACACGGAGGGTGATCAGGGAATGAAACATTGCTAAAGTGGGACTGTCCATCCAAAGAGAATTCTTGAAGTAAAAGCAGCAATAAATGGTGTGCAGAAGAGGATATCAAAAGCGGCAAGCTGATGAAGTCTTGCTTGCAGAAAAATAAGGAGATGCCAATGAATGATGTGTACCTGGGCCTTGTCTTTAACAGGGTCTGAGGGCTTCACTCCTGTTCCACCTGTCGTTCCAGCAGGTCCAGTAGCGGAGCTCACAGTTGGGACTTTAGTAGAAGACGCAGGTGTGGGTTTAGAAACTGTAGCCTGCAATCAGCATGCAGGAGTGAGAATCTCATTAGTCACTTTTAAGTATGAAGACGAGATGAGATGAACGAAAAGAAGATGGGGTTTAGTTTCGAAATGGCAGAGACAAAGTTTAAACTTGATGTTGCTTGATGCGGCACCCAGAAAGCCATGAACGTGGTCAGCGTTGAGACCCAAACGACAAACAAAAAGCACCATCTCCATTAGACAGAAACGTTTGTGCAACAAATAGTCCTACAGATGTTTTCCAGATGTTATGGAAACAGAAACAGCCCAAAAGTGTTGTGTTAGTGCTCACCAAAAACGATAACCAAGAATGATTAGGATAGTAAGGATAAGATAGATGTTTAAGAAAAAGTATTGTGCAGGCCCTGATGAAAACCAGCGTGAGGAAGGAGTAAACAAGCCCAAACTGTGATAAATCCAGTAGACGGATGGCGTCTACCTGTGGCGTGACTTGAGAAGGCCCTTTCTGAGAGGTGGTAAAGCCTCCAGCACCTGCAGCTCCAGCAACTGAAGCTGCTGCTGGTGTTGCAGGGCTGGTGCCGGGTTTTACAGCTGCAGCTGCAGCAGACGATTGCACAGGTCCTTTCTACAATGCAGATGTGAGAAAGTCAATCATACATCATGTTTAGGGTGTCGCGCACACACACACACACACACACACTACACTTTTGGGCTTATTCCACATTATATTGATGGAAAGTATTTGGGGGAGAGGCAATGTAGCAACCTATAATAACTGCACATATTGTAATAAGTATTACATTATTTTTGTAATAAAAGGTTCATAATGTAATAATTTTCTAAAAAAGGTAATGAAATCTTGAACTTAATGTAATAATTTTTATATTGAGAAATAGCATTATAAACTCACCCAAGGAATAGAATATACAGTTTGTACAATATAAAAACCATGCAAACTATGCCTATGGAGAGTCCCTGTTAACCACAAATTCAAGAATGTGTGTGTTATATAGCACATTATCTGCTTCAGTCAATGACAGAACAGAGCGTAAGTTAAGTGAGCAGTTCACTTCCCAGCAAAACAACAGAGGCCTTGTTGAAAAACACAGCACAACTTACAATTATGTACTGTGCTTATAAAGAGTCTACACACCCGTTAAAACATTGATTTTGTGATGTGAAAAAGAAAATCAGAATCTATAATCTAATACTATTAATAGAGCCTGAGTGATGGAATTGAAGCGTAGTTGAGGCTGACCATCAAACAATATCAGCTGATTTGTTACTCCACCTACTCTAATCAAAAACAATATTTAAGCCCATTCAAACCGCATTAGAATTCTGTGTAGTGTGCACTAGGTATCAACTAGTCTTGCAAAGAGCTACATGTGAATGTGCAATACCTTTAAAATCACACAAACAGCAGTAAGAAGCAAGTCAAAAGCAAACTCCAGCTGTAACTGGAGTAAGGACAGTGAGTCATAGGGCAGACGTCTCTCTTGGGAGACACCATGTCCTGCCACAACCAAATATCCCAAGCTCTGTTCAAAGGCAACAAATAACCACGAATATTTCTGTTTAGCAACCAAAAAGACTCAAAGCAACCAACTATTTTCTCCAACAGTCCATACAAAAATAAGTCATCTTTATACACCATGTACTGATTATCTTTAGCCCTCTTTTAATGATGAAGCTTGTTAAAACAAGCGCATAGCAACCTTGCAACAGCCCCGCACAACATTCTAGTATTGTGGCGGCGACTTTTGCACTGGCAAATGGCCTTCAGTTGTTCTTCAGAAAAGGGGTCTACATTTCTACTGAAAGGAACCGCATCAAACACTTTATCTGAATAGGTCAAAGACTTTTCCCAAATGTCCAATCAGCAATGACAGCACACTTCTTAAAAACACATTAGCGTCCATCGCAAAATAGTAAAGACACCAGCATTCTTCAAAGGTAGAAAAAAAGCAAACGACAACTAACTTCCAGTGTAAGAGTGGAGTGTAGTCTTTCCGTCAGACAAATGAATGAGATAATGTGAATAAATGGAACAAATGAGTGAAAAGGATGACTGTTTTTACCTCATATTGAGCAGGTTTCGCTGTGGAGACCTGAGATGCTGAGGTGGGTGTGACCGGCTGAGACTGTAACGAGAAGACACAGAAAGAAACAGGTTAAGTGCCTGAGGAAGGGAAATGCTTTTACATTATTCTGAAAAGCATTATTGCCGCTATTAATACATACAAATGCATAAGTGCACTATCGAGCTCCCGAGTTGCTCTGACCTTGCTACATTTAAAAACAGCCAGAATCACATGCAAATCACGAGTTTAGTGTGAAACATAAGGTCATGCTGAATCAGAGCGAAGAGAACAACAGTGAACAGTATCAAACATTATTTCAAATGCGATCAAAGATTAATCAAATGCAAAATGCAAGGTGCATTTCTTATCAGATACAGCATTTTTAATAGAGATAAATATTCCTTAAATGGAAGGGCTAAGTGGTTCAGTAACTCTACCGGTTCACAGATTGCATCTTGAACAAGGGCTTTTGTACATCAGACAAGACTTTAACCACCATAGCAACCACTTCATTCATTGTATACGGTCCTCTAAACTAACCTTTTAAACATAGAAGTGCCATTTATTTATTACACTGAAAGTTCTCAAAGGTAAAATGGTGACAGCTCATGGCTCGTTTGTCCACTGGCTTTTACTTTTTCTGTTTACAAACCTTCTGGGCGGAAGGGGAATCAAGCAAAGGAGCACCCAGCATGTAGATTTACAACTTCGATGTTCCTTAAGCTGTTCTAACAAGCTCAGCAGGTTTTAGGATATGTACTGAAAGTGGGTGGATTGCTGATGATGAAATACAAATGAACCAGAGATGAATATACACTTAAACATCAGCATTATGTATGTGACAAAGGTTCTTGAGGTTTTTGTCCTCAGTGACCTCAGCAAGGGATAGTGAAAGGACATTTTATGTCGATCACTTCATTTCTTTTTTGGTCGCACCAAATAGCCCAACCCACTGTGAAATCTCATAACTCTACATTAAACCTCAAATATTGTGTCACATTGCCCTACATGACCTACTTGACTCACAGAAAACATATTTCATGGTTTGTCACGGCAGGTCAGAGGAACCTTTTAAGAAGAATTTAAAAGATCACTTCCATCTTAAGAAGATTGTGTCTTCTTTTTAAACGGCTTCATTCATTAAGCAATAAATAATTGTTAAAAACATAGTTGTAATAATATAATTATTAATACATTTGATGCTTAATTAAACCCAAATATTGTTTTGTTATTATTAACAATAATACTAGTACAATTATTTAAATTCTAACAAGCATTATGCAGTCTTTCAATGTATTGGACGTATAAATAAAATTAGATTTTCATAATTATTACAATAACTGTTGTTAATATTCTTATTGGCCACTTATAGCATAGGAGGACAGAAAATAATGGGAAAAGACTAAAGGAGAAATGGGATGGGAGAATGAAACTAGCTGGACACTAACTCTCAACCAGAAGAGCACCACAGTTCGACACATCAGAACACACGCACTAACCAGTAGGCCACGACTTCTATCACATCTTAAATGAAAAAAGGGCTCACAGGATTGTCAGGGACTTTTGAAGCTAAAGTTAGAGCCACTGTACTGATTTTTAACTTTTGAGCATTTGCTCCAAATAATGGCTTTAGAGTAACACTCAGAAACATTCCATGGTTCAAGTGACTCAATTCCAATCTTGTCCTGCCATGTGGCGCAGATCAGACACGACCAGAGAACGTGCAAACAGGAAAAACAAAACGCACATTGATTCCAATATCTGTCATTGAAAGAGACAATGGTGAATGATCACACGACTCTTTTCCCTGGCATAATGAAATGAAGGCTCAATCCAAAGGTTTGCTGACCTTTAAAGATGGCGAGCTTTCTTGTAGCTCAAACGGTAGAGCGTGGCGCTTGCAACGCCAAGGTCATGGGTTTGATTCACAGGGAAAGCAAGAACTGATTAGAATGTCAATGTATGCCTCGAATGCAATGCAAGTTGCTTTGGATAAAAGCATCTGCCAAATGCAGAAATGTAAAAACTAGAACTATCATTCCATCTGCGTCCATTGCAAATAATGGCGTTTTTACTTCTTAAGCTTTTCCGGGTCTCTACATCTGCCTTTGGTTGTTTCGTCAAGTGTAAATCGGAATAGGGCATCAGGAATGTAACGTTATTTCCTAGTGTCACTAAATAAAGATTCATGAGCACCAACAATAATAAAAGCATTGATTCAAAGCAGATGGACAACATTAGAGAAAACTCTTGAAACCAAAGCAGTTTTGGAAATACTTGGCTGATAACCTAATAATAACCCAACCCATTTAACAACAACATTACAGACAAAAGGTGGAAACCCATAAGAGAACTAGTGCAAGCATCGTTTTGAATGAGCATGGGTGTAGAGCTAAACGTTGCATGCAAGAAACCACCTAGATACGTGCCTTTTAGCTAGGTAAACACTACTAATAAAAAAAACAAAAACAAAGCATTATGGGTAAACACAGGGACGGTGCTATTTAAAATGACAATGTGTGTGTGCGTGTGCGCGTGCGCGTTCTGTAGAAGAACCAAAATGAATTCAATGCTAACTTAAAAACAGAACTAAACATCACAACAGACAGAGCCTATGATGCAAAATCATTTCTCTTTTAAATGCCATGATTCAAATATTCTAGGGTAGGTTTTGCTGATGTCATTGATACGGGCAATGCCAACACCCCAAAAATAGCACACATGACTCAATTCAGTCCAGGTCAAACGATGAGCTCACATGGTCATCTCAATATCATGATGGTCAAAAATTCCTGATGGACAATCTAACTTTCACAGATGGATGTTTCTCCCAACACAGTCAACAAGCAGCAACAACTCCTCCCAGAAACCACAGATTGTTCACAGGCGTTAGCGAATGTGGCAATGAAAGCAGGTACAAACCACACAGGTCCTCTCCAACCTGTTTTAACCTCCGAGCCACTGCCCTCTTCTAATACAATCGCACAGAAGCAGCATATTTGGTGGAGTCGCATGTAGACACACCCTTTGAGCATGACAACTGGAGACTTCTATACGAGTAAGCTACGCTAGCAATTCTTACCCAATAGCTCAAACCCCCTCAAATCTTTTTTTCTTCAGTAGTTACCCTGCTAAATGATCTTATTCTTTAAAAAAACTCATGACTTGATGCATTTCTCCACCCATATTACCACAATAGCACAGTCATAAACCCTCTGTGGTTTTAGAAAGTTAATCCTTAGCATGACACATTCATATCTCAGTCAAAACGACCTGCTATTAGGAAATCAACTGCTATGACGACAACATATCTATATTATGACAACTAAGCAGTAATGACGATATGATGTTAGCATTAAATTAAGAATGGACAGGTTTTACTGGTATAATGAGAGGTTCAGTAGAACATCGATTAGCATGGCACGGGGCAGATTGTATTTCAAGACTAACTAGTAAAATGACTGACTGCAGTCAATTATGGGACGAAATAAGCGATTTACTCAAATATGATTAAATATGCAAGACTTGTGACAGCTTATATTAGAAATGCAACTAGTAACAACATCCTGGATTTTGGAAACATCTTCAAGTTGCTACTTGCAAACAGTCAACTATGCACTAAATGGCCAGCAGCAAAGTATTGGCTGTATGTATGCATGACTATAGCAAAACTGAGAATTTTTTTTTTTTTACGGTAACCAGTTTTACGTTTAACCAGTTTTGTAGCTGGTGTCACTGTGTTTTCGTAAGGCTGTGGCAAAAGAATCCATATTTTATTAGATTTAAAGTTTACAGCATGGGCACATACGTAAAAGCAAGCATATAATTTCCAAAATAGTTCGATCATGATGGCAGCAGAGTCAGCGTTGCCAAATCTCCAGTTTTACCTCTGAATTGGTCTACTTGGTATTTCCCCAGGCTAAATTTATTTTCCCTGCTGGTTGATTTTCAACCCTGTATGAAGGATTTTGATGCTCCAACTCCCTCCCCCCAAATGTCTAAATTTAACAAAGAATTACGCAGCTTGATGGACAAACTGGGCTATTTTTGACTAGCCGTTGGGCTATTTTTTTGGTTTTGCAAAGATCTGGCAACCCGGACCAGAGTAAACTTAGCAAGTATATTCTAGATTTTTTTTCTTGCTGTCACCTTCAACCAGAATCTGTAACCAATCAGACAGGGTGTAGCACGCTCGCCTATTACGAAACAAATTAATTATCCAGCTATGCTTCCAGACATGAAATATTACTTCTTGCCGTGAGTGCAAGTCAAAATGGAAGGTTACAAAATATGAAAATGGACTAGTGATGTCATAAACATCTAAAAAATGTGAGCATAAATGACAGACAGCTGTCGTTCCGACTTAAGACAAACTTCAAACCTATGCAATAAACGACTTAAACCAACTTTTAATACAATTTCCTTCTAGTTTGGATAAAGTCTGTTTAGATATATAATAAGAAATAAACTGAGGCCTCAGACATCAGAGAAACAAGCGCAGTCATTTTAGTGCCAAAAGCTTGGTAATAGTTTCCAAGAATTGCAGCGCAGTTGGCACGATCTTCAGCTATAGGCAGGTACAGTGGCAGGAAACCACAGACAGAAATGCAAGAGCTGTAGATACGTACCATCTGTAACAAAACCAAGAGAGTGTCCTGTTTCACTTTCGCCTGTAATCCAGTCTAAAAGAGTCACTTTAAATTCACTCAGTCTGATATATACAAAATATATCCCTCATGCACACATACACGCATATAAAACAAAAACACGCCCAGCAGTAAAGCTAGAAAAGTCAAACTCCTCCCACTTCAGAATTTTCAACAGTTTAAGCCCCTCCCCCTAACTCATGATGCATTGTACAAGTGTTCTGATTGGTCGAGAGAGAGGAAGAGTTCCACCCATCCCCACAGCAAGCCAGGAGAAATAAACAAGCTTGTTTCCATACAACTAAGGAAGTTGGAGTTAGGGTAGTGCTTATGGGTTTCAAAGATAGGTTTGAAGGGGTCTAGGTTGGTTTGGACTGATAAGCAGTTTTGCACTTTTCTCTAGTGGCCAGTGAAGAAAAAGACGGAACGCAGGCACAAACTTTCCAGTACATGCCCGTCAAGTAGGGTGTGTCTGGTACACTCACTGCTCAGGAATCTGAATGCACAAACTATCATCAGCCCAGAGAAAGAGAAAAGCATCACATGCGCGTCAATCTGCCACACCCAGAACATGAAAAAAAGATAGAGAGACATCGAGAGAGAAAGGAAATGAGTTAATGCACAGCAAAAAGCAAAGACTGAGAAAGAAAAACAAATGGGTGAGTCATGAGCCCTGCTTTAAGCGGAAGCTCGGACTTGGTGCAGAACTGGTGCCAATGCTTGTGCAAGAGGAACAGAGCGTGGTTACGTAGCCACTGCATGCTTTGACTCTGCCTTCTTATACCCACCTACTGGTAAAACAAAAGGCACATCTGATTTGTTTGCTCAGGATGCCATTTTGATCGCACACCCCAAACAGAGCAAAACTCAGCCAACATTTATGGTGGAAGAGCACCATCTGGTGCACATATTGGGCAAAGTTAAAGCTCAAAAGTTGATCACTTTGATACTATGAAACACAATGTATTTCTCTGACATAAATAGGTGGATGTGTAATGATTCAACTTAAAATAAATATATGGCTCAGAACATAAGGACCTCTTCTATCTGGACTGAAGTGGAAATAAAAAGCATAGAGAAGATAGAAAACAACAAAATAATTGGACATGTATGCGTACACACATGCACATACATTAGTGAATTAACATTATTCTTAAGTATTTTTAAGAAAAGTATGTTTGAGTCATTTTACTGGATAGGAAAGTTACAATCATGTAAAATAAATGTAATCCTTATTTGCTAATATTGAAATTTTTCAGGATTCTTTGATGAATATTAAGTTCAAAATAACAGCATTTATTTGAAATTAAAATCGTAAAATTATGAACGTCTATACCTTCACTTACTTTGCCAAATAAAAGTATTAATTTAACCCAGACTTTGAACAGTAGTGTATATAGTGTGTGTGCACGTGTATGTATATGCGGGTTATTTCTTCATCAGTGTGAGCCACACCTTTTTTTTTCTTTCAATTACTGAATTTTCTCAATAATCAGATTCCTTATATATTACAAAAACAATTAAATAAAAATTAAAAACCATGACATGCGAGATGCAGGTATGTTACAGCTCCACCTCAGTTGTGTCATGGGAATTTGTATGTAGTATATCTACAGTAATGATATTACTATCTCTGTATATTTTTACATTTATCCTTTTGGCAGACACTTTTATCCAAAGCGACTTGCGTTGCTTTCAAGAAACACATTGACATTTTAATCCGTTCTTGCTTTTCCATGACTCTGAGCTACAAGAAAGCATGTACATAATACGCAGTCATAGTGGGTGCAGCTGGAAAGATTTTTAGTTGCACGTTGCACTTCTCACAAAACAACACACACCAACAACTTTCTATATTTGTTGACATGTGCATTGCTGGAATGTAGGTGCATTCCACAGAACCACTTCTGAGCCTTTGAATGAAACCAAATAAGGAAAACAGGAAAGAACCACTAACCACATGCAACAGATACTGCAGTCCTTATCGCTGTTCCCCCGACAGAACAACTAAAACATCCAAGTCAGATTTCATTACCTTCAATCTGACTAAATTCAACACAAATGATCATTTTCCAGTCCATCACATGATTTCCCAAGTGTATGAACTAGAAAGTTTTTTTATTATTGTGAAAAACAAAGCAGGTTTCAACAGGCCAAGAGTGACTAAACAGGAGTGTTGCTTAGCAAGTCTTATCTGTTAATAAATGACTCTGTCATCAGCACTGCTCCCCACCCATATGCAGAGGTCGAGAGGTGACGTGACAACCTAGGAATGAATCACAGAAGGCCAAAGAAAGACCCTTCAGTGTCTGTAGCCTATGTGCAGTTCTGCAGGCTCCGAACTGACAATCTGCATAGAAAACATTCAAAAACAAACCAGGCTCTGTAAACGCTCTACACAACTTTGAGATCGCTCTAATAAAACACTGCTTTGTTTGTTTGAGCAGTTCTTGAGTTCTAATATAGCTGAAGAAAGTTCTCCTTTAGCGTTCCCATTCATCTCAATGGAAATAATGTTTTCCATGATTCTTCCTGTGATTTAATTCAGAGCCTGAAGCACCAAATATTGATTTTATCATAAGAGACCTCATGAAAGTGTGCTTTTCCATCCTGTGATGACGTTTTTAACTGAAACAGGGTGGAGGCCTTTCCCATTTTGTAGCTAAAGAAAACAGACAATTGTCTTATCACACATGACAAATAGAAAGGTTCAAACCTGATGGTCCCTATCTGATCCTGTCTAAAATCCACACAAATCCCACTTTGATTTCATGAGGTCTTTGAAACACAGGTAATGCATTTCCTTTCACTTGAGACTTTCCATTTGTGATCTGAGAAAAGACATCCCTAAATGTACTGAAGAAGTCAGTTTAAAGTCGTAATCGCAATAGGTTTTGAGCAAACGGCAGCAAAGTAGTCATCGTACAAGATATTACATCTCTTTCGCAAACATGCACACAGACGCATGTAAACATATGAACACAATTGACTCACAGCTCTAATGAAATCTGACATAAGGTGTGGCACACTGATGAAGAAATAACCCTCAGGTGCAATATGATAGAGTCAGCACATTACGTATATTTTATTCATGCAATTTTTGCTTGTAACTTGAGTTAAAGAAAAAGAGATTTATTGATTGGCTGTGAGGGCTACTTTCAGGCAATATATCCCCAAAAACTATTTATATTTCTGCCTTTGGTAGACGCTTTTATCCAAAACGACTTGCATTGCATTTAAGAAACACATTAACATTATAATCAGTTCTTACTTTCCCTGGGAATCGAGCCCATGACCTTGGTGTTGCAAGCTCCACGGTCTACTGTTTGAGCTACAGGAAAGCATGTAAACAAAACCTAATCAATCATTTTAAAACACCAAATCTGTGTCTAGTTCTCCCTTTCAGCCATTTTCACTTTCTCCTTCTCTAAAAAGTTGAGTACGCCTGATGTTGAAACCAGCAGAAGGTACTCCTGACTTTATGTGCTGCAACACGGCCTATATTTAGTAGTTTGCTCTGCATGAGGTTTGGTGACAGTTTCATTCCAAGAGTCAGTGGGCATCCGAAGTCAGAACGCTGTCTGTTTTCATGAATAAGGGCTGTATGAAAACAAAATCTTAAGATCTGTTCCAGCGTCTGGTGAGCCGAGCTGCCTTGTCTACGGCCTACATAGAAAACAACCTGCTATGTGCCATACAAACAGCGTAAAGATTGATAGAGATAGAGTTGACATTAGTATGTTGCATACACATATATATAAAAAATAAATTAAAGAATATTTTATCATTTCTTTTACCATGTATTTGTCTCTTGAACTGTTGGGGTTTGCTAATTCTCAAATGATACATGCCTTAGAACTTCGCCAAAATAAGTTATCTTATAAGGCAACGCAACGTTGTCTGACACACTTATGATGCCTAAAGATGTTGCTTAGGAAGGCTTTGGTGGAAAGTTAAAAAGAAACAGAGCTCTTGTTGCACAAGTGTGCATAGCTAATGATGACATCATCTTTGCACACGGATTAGGTAATGGACAGTTGAGTTTTTGATTCAGCGTCTGATCACATTCAGAACATAAGTAAAGCTTTATTTGTATAGCGCCCTTTAAAGCAGTGTTTACAAAGTGCTTTACAGAAGAGTAATACAGAACAAAAACATACATGCACATAGAAAAAGTATCTCACAATCTAATTTCTAAGTTCACAGTGAGTCGATGACTTGTCGGTTGTCAAGAAGAGAGAATGCTGAATGACATGGAGTGTTGGAGTAATTTGATTTGTAATTTTAGAGTACGTTGGAGAAGTTTCTGAGGAGATATGCTCTTTTAGTAACCATGCGGGACTGAGGGCTGTGAGAGCGGTGTGAGGCCGGTGACATGATTGTTAATGAGTGTCACCTGTGCCGCACCATCCTAGTATCTCATAAAAGGACGAGCGACGACAGTGACGGCTGAGAGAGAACCAGCCTGTAGTTTACCGTGTTTGTATGAGGGCGGCCTCTCGTTTAAACGTTGGCCCGTTCCCACCTCCTTCCCCAAACTTTATACTTCATCACAATAACAATGTTAACTAGTACCGCCGTCTTATCTTTTTATTAACTGTAGAAAGTTCTGACACATCCACAGTTTTATATTCTATGCAGTCCAATCGGGTGGATATTGCATTGCATCTGGTGCGATTGAAAGATAGAGTTGCGTCTCATCTGCATACTGCTGAAATGAAATATTGTCTGATTAGTTACACCAGCTAAAGAAAGTATCTATTGGTTAAATAATAGAGGACCCAAAACTGAGCCTTGAGGAACACCGCAATAAATGATGTAACGCCTGGAAGTGTATGTAACCAGTGTAACATAGCATTCCCTGTTGCTTGTGTGGGATCTGAACCAGTCAAAGAGAGTAGCTGATTGACAAACCCAGGTCTGAAGTCGGTCGAGTAGAATCTCATGATAACTGGTGTCAAAAGCAGCACTCAGATGTAAAAGTTTCAATAACTTGCAGAAGGTTTAAAAAAAAAAAAAGCCATTAAGTGAAATGGCATTGATATAGTTATTGAGCTATAGGGATACCAATTATTTTATGACGAAATGGTCAATTAGAGAATGGTTCGTAGTTACTGGGCACAGAAGAATCAAGATTACTTTTCAATAACACAGGCCTAACAATTTTAAAAATGTGTGGAAAAACCTCATTACTATAGGGACTGATTAACGATATTCAGGATGTCTGGAAATAAGAAGTTCATAACAGTTTTGAGAAATTTTGTGGATATTGGGTCAAAAGAGCATATAGAGGAATTCATACGTGATATGACCAGTGTAAGTATACTGGGGCTGACAGCTGAAACCAACGACAGATTGCATTGCAAAGGACTAGCTGGAGAACTTACAAGTAGGGCACGTGCTTCCAATGTTTGTCAAGCAATTTTGTAATTAAATTCTACAAACTTTTTGCACTTTTCAAAAGTAGGTTACATAGCCTATCAATAGTGGAGAATAAGAATCTAAGTTTGTCTATTGCAGAAAATTAAAATAAGCTTTTCTTGCAGGCCTCATTGCATTATTATAGGCCAAATGAGTTTAGTAATTAACAGATAAGAAATTCCATCCATATGGATATTAAAAATTACCAGTATTTACAACATATTCAAAGTCAGATAAAATCATAGAAAGTATTTTTTGAGTCTAGGAGGTTGATGGAGAATAAAATAATCTGTGTGCTCTGCAAGTGAAAGATCCCCAAATGGACGCAAGGGCATTAAACCCTCCAGGCAAGAGGTTTAAACTTTACGAAATCGACAGCAAAAACACTTAAGTAGAATATTTGCAGAGGAAGCACAGGCAATGCCTGGGAATTTGTTTGCATTCAGGCAGTATAATTCTGTATTAGGTCAACATCTTATAAATCTGACAGTCCATCTCTGAGACAACCTGGGGTACAGAAATACCATCTCATGCTTTAAATGACCAATATTAGCTGGCGACCCCATGAAAACACCTACAATGTGTGCACCTAAACATACAAAAATAGAAACAGTTGTGTGCTATTGGAACTACATACTGTAGGAACAAATGTCCCTCTAGTTGTTCAGATCAATAGTGTGCCACTGACTGAGCAGACAAACCACTGTAGATCAATACATTTACAATACACTGAAATCACTTGACAACAGAATCACTGCTTAAAATATCCCAATAATCAAGTGTTGCAACTATTTCTAGCCCAAAGGTTAGCCTTAATTCGAGATTTTACATTTATATATAAAATTGCATTTTGTCAGAATAAATTAAAAATGAAACATTTAAGACTATAAACCCTTTTAATATGTTACCAGTAAATTTAGGCTAAAAAGATTTTCTATAGAATATATAATCATGTTATAAAATTATTAGTTTTTTTTAGTGATCAACTAAGTTAAGATGACGAGTTAATATAAAAATATGGGTAATGAGAATGCATAATTAAATATTCACTTAGTATACCCAATATACCGATCAATATAAAAATCTGTAATATCAGCCAATAATGTCTCTAGATAAAAACAAACTGCCTTAAACTATATAGGAAACTATAAGATGAACTATATGTTAAATATAAAAATGTGATGAAGCAATCTTTGAATCTATAGGAAAGCCTTTTTTTTTTTGCTTTGATGGTTTATTTCAGTTGATCATTATGTTAGATTTTAGCTTATATATAACTTTTCAAATGAAACAAATTACTACAAGTTGTGAGACATTCAAAATAATGATCAAAATGTGTTCTGGCATAATATTTTATTTATTTATTATTATTATAGTTCTTTAAAGTCAAATCAATGAAACAAAAATTGGGTTAAAATAAATAAAATCATGGGTAACTGAAACTATGCACTATACACAACTATTGGTAAAATTATTTTGACGGTCCTTTCGAACATTCTGTTGACCAAGTAACTCTTACTAGACCGCTTAGTAGATATTTACTCTTTATTGTGATGCTCCGCCAACAAACATTCTTTAAGTAACACTATACTATAACTTACACTAAGTAACTTTCCAAGTACTTGTCATCTTACCCTTTCTAACTAACCCTTTCAGTCTACAAACACTAATGAGAGATAGTAGGCATGTAGGTGCAACGTTACTTATAACCAACAGAATGTGTTCAAGTGACCATCAAAACAAAGTGAATCCCAACTATTAAACTTTTTTTTGATAAACTTCAAAATATCTGTCTGTAAATCAACAAAACGCATATTCTTCACAGTGAAAGTGAAAAAGTGTCTTCCTTCAGGCCATTAACTCAGTAGCTGATGTTGAACCGGGCTGGCATGTTGCACTGTGGGAATGTGCAACACTTGGATAAAAGCCTATTGGCCAACATCCTCCATATCAGAGAACCCTGCTCATGCTCAAAATGACACGGCTACCCATGACGTCTGCATAACACTAGTTTTAGGTTGCAGGAGGGAAACATGTGATATTAGTGTCATGACTGACCAAACGAATAGGCTAAACCATTAGGTGCACAAGTCAGAACCAAAGCTAGCAATATACAGTTTCAATTAAAGCAAACCACAGGTATTATGTTCAATTGCAAATTCTGCAAAAAACAGATCACTAATAGTATAATGAATCACAGTGACACACCTAGAAACACCATCAATAAAAGGACTATGCATGCAACATCTGGATTTGTCATAATATTGCCAGTAAAACAAATCTGAGACTGAAAGGTTCTTGGTGAAGCTGCAGCTTTAAGTGCTAAAAGTCCCGATAAGTTACACTTTTTCTAACAGATTTCCGGACATTCCCCACACATTCCAGCACTCCTCCTCCCTCCGAGGGTTTGCGTGGGACCAAAGCCAAGACCTCCTGACCAGAGCACTTACACCCAACTAAAATCTCAAGCAAAGTTTAAAAGCACACGATCAAATCCACAGTGTCAAGTCAGTCACTGCACCTCAAACACACTTAAGCAAACTCATGCACGGCACTCTCCGAGACCTCAATGTGATTATATCCAGTAAGCAGCACCTGTTGCTCTACAGCGACGTCTTGCAGGCCCGGTTGGTCCCGTGTGCCGCGGATCCAGCTGAAGATCTGGCCCATGTCTACCGGTGCTGAGTGTATCGCGGTGTCTCTGCTGTGTCTGCTGTCTGAGCTATCGCATGTTCCAGGCACAGGGAGCAGGGGGAGTGGTCAGGATGAAAAGGGGTATGGCTAGGGCACTTACAGGAGGCAGGCTCAAAAGAAGGGAGGGAGGGAAGAATAGCTAAATATGGAAGCACATGGAATTTATACCACCTGACTGAATGTCAGAATCACTTAAGGCAAGACACAGCAAAGTTAAAACAATAATAGTAATTAACCATTAAATAATCACCATACTTCCCCAGTTGATTGATTAAAGTAAGAATTTAAAATATTTTTCAATCTAGTTTTATTAAATGCTTGAAAAAAAATGAAGTTTTATGAAAAATGCATACATTTATAGAACAAAAATTGGTACATTCTTGTTTTATTTTGTTGATATTAGAGTCAAAGGTGTTTACAGATGTTTACTCTGTAAATGTATGCGTTTACTCTTTTAATCACTTCAGATTTATGGAGAAAAATAAATAAAATCGCCATGTTTTTAATAAATGTATAAAACAAGGCAATTATGTTTATTTAAAAAAAAACTGATTAAAAACCTCTAAACTTTCAGATTATAAGTAGGAATAAATCTCTAAAGTATGGTGTAATTGCTACTGGCTCAGTGCAAAAGAAAAAAAAGGCTTTTAAAAGATAGATAAACGCAAATAGATAAAGTGCAAGAAAAAAAAACTGATGTTTCCGGTCTACTAGCCTGACATTTAAAACACGTTAACAAAAGCTAAATAACCCTAAATCTCACAATTGACCAGTGCACAAACTATGTTTTAGCGTGTAGTGTCTTGTCTTAAAGCAGAGATAGCCAGGGCGTATGTTTGCCTGTTCACACGGTATGATCCAAAGGTAAAAGTTTATGGTGATTTTTATGATGCATTTGAAAGACGTGCATACTGACACTAAAATTCCTGAACCAACAAATGAAACAAAGTACAAACTAATTGGAGCAAAGGTGCTCTGACTTATAATACAGAGCAGCAGGGACTATATGTGAGTGTATGAACGCAAGGGTCAGGGCAGACTTCCTGTGCTTTATTGTGCATCTGCTGCCAAGTTAAACTAAACTAAAGCATGCAAGTCAAACAATTTTCTAAAAATACTCCTAATCAGCATGTGTAAACAGCAAGAAGTTCCATTTCAAGGACAGAAAGCATGATGTCTTTACATTGAATGTCTAGCAAGAGCTTCTCAATCATCAGTGCACTGAATAATGTATTAAATGAAATCAGGGACTTCAAATGCCTAAACACCGTGTGCTACAAGTATCCACCCCAAATGCCGAGAACAAGAGACGCCTGTTCAGTGAGAAAGGCTTGGGTGTGAACATCCATAATTTCCAACTGACATCTCAAGTCTAATCAGAAATGAACATGCAGTTATGCGTGTTAGACGACTCACGACAGCCAAACTATGCGTCAAAGGGCTTTAAAGTTGTTTTTTATACCATGAGAAATCACCTTACCTACAAACTCTATTGAAGTCAACTTATCGCATGAATGAAATCTTTCAGAAACTTGCGCAATCATGTTTGTGTAAAGTGGTCTTACCATAGAAATGTTAAGTAAATCAAAGAACATTTAAAATTTTTACATCTAAATTTTCACTTATTGATTCATTTTTTTTTATTTCAACTAAAAACAACAAACATATTTTTCAATTCTCAGATTTTCAGTTCCCAGTTGGGAAAAGTCTTCAATGAGAGCTTCCATGTTGCTTCTACACAGGAAACAAATCCTAATCTTCCATTTTCAGTGTATTATTACAGAACATTATGTAATCCGAGAATAATATCCTATCAAGTATGCAATCTTTTCTTCTGCAAAGTGATATTTTCAAAATATAGCACAATCCCTCCTACCGTATTGCTTAATTTTCAGAGATATAAACCCTCTCAACTCTCAATGACACCACCTGACTGGAAATGTTGACTTGCATTCCTGGGGGCTTCATTTCGACATATGAAGCCTTAACAGCAGCACATCGAAACACTTAGCATCAATCCGCAGCATGATGTCGATTGAGAAAGAAGCCCAAAGGAACCTGATATTACAAACTCACATGGCTAATTATTTCCAGGGAGATACTTAGAAATACACAAACACTGCAACATATAACAGTCAAACAGAGGGCAAATTATACTAAAGTCAATCTAAATTATGAGGGCAGTCAGATTTAACATGAAACCTATTATAATCGCTTTCAAATGAACAAGTATAGCTTTCCTGTAGCTCCGTTAGTAGAGCATTGGTGCTTACAACACCAAGGTCATGGGTTCGATTCCAGGGAAAGCAAGAACTGATTCAATGTGTTCCTTACATGCAATGTAAGTCGCTTTAAATATGGGCAAGTTGTTTTTTTTATTCATAAAAGATGCATTAAACTGATCAAAAAGTGACTAAGAATCAGTAACATTGATAATTCTTCAAAAGATTTCCATTTATAATAATTAGAAATGCTTCTTGAGAATCAAATCATCATATTAGAATGATTTCTGAAGGGTCATGTGACACTGAAGACTGGAGGAATGATGCTGAAAATACAACTTTGGTCACCGTAATAAATTCAATTTTAAAATGTATTAAAATAGAAAAACGGTTAATATTTCACAATTTTTTTTGATAAATAAATGCAGAATTGGTGAGCAGAAGAAAATTATTTAAAAAACAACAGTGACCCCAAACTTGCGTCTACATTTACATTTAGCAGACATTTTTATCCAAAGTGACTTGCATTGCATTTAAGAAACACATTGACACTCTAATCTGTTCTTGCTTTCCCTGGAAATCAAACCCTTGACCTTAGCGTTGCAAGCGCCACGCCCGACTTTTAGAGCTGCAGGAAAGCTTTTGAG
Organism: Rhodeus uyekii; assembly: GCA_037043235.1. Classification (NCBI taxonomy): domain Eukaryota; kingdom Metazoa; phylum Chordata; class Actinopteri; order Cypriniformes; family Acheilognathidae; genus Rhodeus; species Rhodeus uyekii. The sequence goes on along the minus strand of JAWRVZ010000155.1, from coordinate 686,822 downwards.
TGGTATTTTACATTTAAAAAGAGAAACATAGAAACTAAAGCAATGGTATCCACACTTGAATAACTCAATACCTAAAGGAACAAGTGAGTCTCGACCTTTTGCAGAGGAACATCCTGCATTTGTGCACAAAATTTTGCAAAACAAAAGATTTGACACACCCACATACCTTCCTGTAATGATCAAAAGCACTTAGACTCAAGATATAAAGGGATAAAAACATTCTCTGAACCAGACATGCTTAAGCCTGGCATCCATAATGTCAGACACACCTGAGAATTTCATCTGCGAGCTCACCGAGCGAGTCAAACCAGCGGGGTTATCTTGAGAAAATCTCAGCAATACAGGCACAAGCTTTTTTTTCATTTATCCGTCTAAAACTTCCCTGTGTTCATAATATACTAGCTAACATTAATCCTTACACTGATTTTAGCTGGCCCTGGCATTGCAAGTCCAGTGCCCAAACACACACACACACAGTGTGTGTGTAACTGGAGCTCCTGATGAGTTTTAGGATATATATGTATATATATATATATAGTAACAAAATGTCCCCGAGAACATTTAACGACACTGTCACAGGACACAGAAACATTGCAGTCCGGCCGGGGACGTACAGCAAACAAGTGCATTCTAGCGACACAAAATCAATATATTTAATGCACAACATTCATAAATGCATTCCACTGTTGTTTCAGTGGGCACGGCTCTCTGAAGTAGATGGAGACTTGAAGAGGAATGTCCTAAAGGAATGCTGTTTTACAATTTCTGGGTTGGATGTGAAAACATGGCAGAGCTAGGTTATAAAACATTTGTGTCTTTGGAAACGTACAGTTTATATCTATAACACTAGACTTATTGGGAGTAATAACAGCTCAAATGCAAAGTTGTGATTCGCCAAGACTATTATAGTCCACAAGAGGGTGTCAAAGCTGCATTAGAAGCCAAAGCATGAAAAGTATTTACTTGGATCAATGATTTATGCAGGTTTCATAAGGACAAACATTACAAAAAATGCAATTTGAATTCATTTCCATTACTTTCCCAGACATTCATTGTAACTGGATACACGCCTTTTATTATTATTGCATACAAATATTTAATAGACATCACATTCACAAAGTGCATTTTCAAACCAATGAAAAATTGCCTATAAAACTCGGCTTTTACTATGCAAATTAACTTGACTTTCTTGTTTTTTCTCATTTCCATGACTTTCATTGCCACTTGTAAAAATCTGCTATTTCCAGGTTTTCCATGCCTGTGGCAACCAATTCATATTAGCATACGAATAATAATTTCAAAACACCACATTAAACAGTAAATTATTGCCTGACAATCATGTGGCATATTTCATATTAGCATATGAATAATGATTTCAAAACACCACATTAAACAGTAAATTATGACTTACCTGGAATCGTGAGGTCTGAGGAACGCTGGCTAGTTTTTGCGATGAAGTGTCACCGTTCTAAAAAAGAAAAAGACAGACAGAAAAGTGATTTAGCGTCCTGTCAAAAGTTACAATATCCTAAGGGTTTAACATATCACTACGCCCAATATGCTGAATAAACAACAGAATATAACAGAGTCAAGAGCATCAATCGAGTCAAAAGAACCAATCTTGGGAAAATACTCTAGCTTTGACATTTTTTATTTTTTTTCTCCTCCATTTAACCACCAATGCCATTTCTCCTTGAATTTTAAATAATACTTATAACATATATGACCTAATTTTATTATTTAGGGATGACACTGATTTCACAGTTTCAGCATATGACATTCTTTGAACATTCCTTTCGATTTTACAATTGCAGTTGCAGAACAGAAGCTTTATAATTCATGCAAACGCGCTAAAATAAGGTTTTAACTTCTGATAGTAACCCATTGTTGTTTTATTAAGGGAGTCTGTGTACAAGTACAACGGTCTACCTTAATCCTGGTGTGTTTGCATTTGTCTGCTCTGTAAAGGAATCTCCTTTGATCTCTAGGAGTTGGAAGTAGATAAAGTTTTGTGTGCAGGGTTTACTCACGATTCTCGCCCAGTACGCGGCGTACGCCATGGCTCAATGCGCGGCGCTTAAATCAGAAAACGTGCTAAAATCCTCCTCGCGTTGCGTCGCGTCCGCAAGCGTCTTTCATTCAAGTGAGGTGTGCTGTTACTCGCTCTCGGATAAAGCCACTCCCGTGGACGTGGGTACCAGAACAGTACTGATAATTACAGCAAACAAACGATCGGGGCGGTTTTTTCTCTCGCTTTTAAGATGTGAACTCGACTGCATGCCATTTTGCGATGTGAAAAGTGAAACTTAATTTTCATTTCGGATTTTTTCTTATTTTTTAGCAGGTAGGCTGTCTTAGGATACAAGCATTCCTTTCTATGGCGCAACACTGGTTACGTAGGGATGTTTCTTTGCGACACTTTAATTGCAACATTTTTTTCATTAAACTTCCAGAAAAACAACCAACTACAGTGTAACAAACAAAAGGCTCATGAGATTCTAGTCCTAGTTTAAAGAAAACACACACATTTATAGCCTGTTGTACACACGAATCTCTTCAAATAAGGTTAACAACAAACCTTCTTTTACTTTCAAATCCAAAGGACAAAAAAGACAAATTATACAATTTTCTCGAATTGTTTAATTTTAGGACTGCGAACTGAACCTTGATTTGAGGTTCAGTAAATCAGATTAAGTAAATTCCTTGAAAGATTCATGTGAATTTGGCTTCTGAGGTTTAATGAGCTACGACAAAATAGCGCGAGATTTGGTGACAGCTAATTAGTTTCACCAAAGCTCGCGTTATTTTGTTGTTACTCTTCGAATAATTAATGTCTACAACAGTAATTCCCCGCTATAAATATCAAAGGGGGACATTTTTGCATTTTTCAAAAATCACATTTTTATACATAAACTGTGCACCAAACACAACTTTCAGACGCCATCTACTTTTTTCAGTTCAACTGTTAGAATGGAAAGCACAGAATTGTTGGATATCAGAGGCAATGAAGGACATATCTGCGCATCCTTCAAAAATCAGATGAAGGGACCTTGAAGAGAATAAAGAGAACCGACTCCTGACGTTCGGGAATCAGATTACATTAGTTATGCTGTAAAATTTAATTCAATGAAGAGAACCGACTCCTAACGTTCGGGAGTCGTTCTGAGTCATCCGTTCGGGAATTAGATTACACTAGTTATGCTGTACAATTTGATTCAACGAAGAGAACCGACTCCTGACGTTCAGGAATCAGATTACACTAGTTATGCTGTACGATTTGATTCAATGAAGAGAACCGACTCCTGACGTTTCAGAGTCGTTCTGATTCATCCGTTCGGGAATCGGTCTGCGCCGATTGTTGAACAGTTTTCGCACTATAAAATACAATAAGAGTATTAACAGAATAACAGTGCAGATTATCAGTGTAGACCTTCTAAATCTCAAGAATGAGTAATAAACGGAATATAATTAAAAAATATATATTATTATTTTTTTCTTTAGTAAATCTGTGAAGAATAAGACCAGTTTCCAACCCATGCATTTTAACGTAAAGAAAAAAACCCGGATTATGCTAGATTACACCAAGAAAAATACGTTTTTAAAAATAGCCCAGTGCACAACTACGCAGTTTAACTTTCCACAGAGAGCTAGAGAACACAGGACATTGAAATGTATGGGGGTAAACACATACCTTGTCACTTTTCTTACGACCATGACATCTCTTTCTGCGCGGCATGTTTAACGAACACGATCACTGACTTTAAACACAAGGCAGTTTAGTTTTCACCGGAGGTGTACTTGTATCACGGTGTTTGCTCCTCCTGCGGACTGTAAAGGAATGAGTGTGTGCCGGAGGCTTGAGTTAAATCAAAGCGGCTGCGCACCTTTCAATGTGAATTTCCTCTTGTTTTGAGGCTAAATCGTGTGGCGTTTGTCTACATGTGCATGCATGCTCTTCGTTCAAGCCTGATCCATCTTTCCAGGCCTTACACATCTAGATGTTTTTACTCTTTATTTATTTATTTATTTGAATGTGTGTCGTACGTTGAACGCATCTCCAGCTGAAACAATCAGTGTCACGTCCCCTCAAACGCTTCGTTTCTCTGTCCTCCCTTTCTTAAAGGAATCCTTCATCCCACTGTCATCATTTACTCACCCTCGAAACCAAAACGAGCCTTTTCCCCTTTCTCTCATGAAACCAAAATGGAAAACTCCGATCCAAGCAATTCAAATGAATGGGAACTAGGCTTTCACGCCTCACTAAATTGACTCTATATTCTGCAAATGCGTTTATTCTTATCTTCTGAGACGGATTAGGCAAATAGATTTATGTGGTGAACACGGCCCTAGCTTAAACGTTTATGGAATAACATGTTTTCTCTATTGGTTAATATTTTAAACACAAGAAAAAAGGAGAAATGCAGCAATTAACCGCCTCGAGGCTGTAGCTGCATCCGAAATAACGTACTTCCCTACTATTTAGTAAGCGAATAACAGTATGTGACGAAATAAGTATGTCCGAATTCTTCTTGTTGTTGTTAATGGCCGCTCACTCCATCCGAGCATTATCGCCATCTAGTGTGTAGCTTATATGAGTGATGCATCTGTATTATTTATTTACTGTATTATTTATATATAGGGATGTGATTCCCCACCCATTTTTTGCTGGGACCCTTCAGCTTCCACTCTGGCCCCTCCACTTGTAGGCAACAGTAGAGCATGGCGCTTGGAATGCCAAGGTCATGGGTTTGTTTCCCAGGGAAGGCAAGAACTGATTAGGAATGTTCATTTGTTCCTTGAATGCAATGTAAGTCTCTTTGGATAAAAGCGTGTGCCAAATGCAGAAATGTTAAGAAATGATCCTTGTACATTAAGGTTAAAACAGGTTAAAAAAGATTAAAAAAAAAGATTAAAACAGCCCTATATGTCTGAGATTCTCTCAAACCCTTTCCTAATAGGTTTGTGCTTTTTAATGGCATTTCCTTTGCAAGATTTATGTTCATCTTTATAGGGGCAAATTCTTTTATTAGAGACAAATATGCCAGTTGCAAAGTTTTATTTTCTCATGAGAAAAGGTCAGCAGTCATACAGACATCCAAAGTTACCCCGCAGAGTGTGACAAAGAAGGAGAGGGCTGCTCCAGCATTTATATCTTTCTACCATTGTAATCTTCCTCCCTTACCCTCTCTATATGTATTTCTTCCCATCACGTGATGGTCATTACATTTTTATGACTCTTTGTCCAAACTATTAATGACACATAATAATCAGGAATCATAACATAATCATGGATTAAAACTGAAAACATAGCATATGAATACAAAATTCTTTCGCATTTAAAAACAAATACTTGCTGTACTGTTTCTAAAACATTGCATTTATCACGCATACCATTTTCATGCTTCCTCATTATTGCAAGTATTGAGTTTAATCCTGTGTGTCGCAACCTTAATCTAGATCATTAATCTTTCTTTCTGTACCTTGCATAACATGCAATTTTGCAATGGTAATAATAACATCTCCCTGTGCATTTCCCCACCTTTTTTGCCATACATTTACTAGTTTCTAGACATTTTAAGAGCTGATGATGAATCCGGACATGAATCTGGTTTAGTCTGTTCAATCTATTTTAACCCTACTATTATGTAAATTAACTCTGTGGAATATTCAATGTATGACTTATTCTTATAGACTTGTTTTTGTCTTAAATCTCGTGAATATTTACTTCTATGCCAACCTTTTGATTAAATGGATCTTTAGATAGGTGTATAAAACCCAGTTATAAATTTTTCCCCTTCAAATTTGTTTAATTTAATTAAAGGTCCTTCCCTCCATAAAGTGTTGTATGCTTTGTCAATAGTAAAGAAAACTGCATCAAGGAACTCGCTCATCTCTCTCTCAAGTGTTTTGTGTGTGTGTGTGTGTGTGTGTGTGTGTGTGTGTGTGTGTGTGTGTGCATAATTTTTCAAATAATATCAGAGCATCCATTATGGATTTAAAAAAATACTATGGAACTCAATGGCTACCCTCAACAGTTCGGTTACCAACATTCTTCAAAATATCTTTTGTGTCCTGTATGGGAATTTACAGTTAAGACCCAAGGATCAGATATGATGAAGAAAGACCAGGAGTCAGAAGTGCAGTCAACTGAAGACAAATTTAGTGAAGAATAGTTTGCAGTTTTATTAGCAAAAGCTTCATGTCTCACCAGGAGTTCGAAGGCTGCCCCTTTACAATTAGATTGTCACAGCAATTATTCTCTAACAGAAGCTACTAACTTAATCATTACTTAGGGTTAAATTATTCTGATTGGCTAAGAAATAGGTAAACTTAGAAAATATCAGCTACTGGACAGAAGCATATCTTCGTTAGGGTTAGGGATAAGGTTTTGTCACATGGTTGACAAAAACACCTCTGGTTTACGAAAAAGTCACTTTTTAGGTTGTAGACCTACGTTTGCTAATAACACTAACAATTTTGTTCAAGCTGGTATATAAAAAAGTTAATTTTGAAAAGCAATGTTCATATATATATATATATATATATATATATATATGCTGTCAATTTATATATATTAATTTATTTTAACTTGAGTCTTTTATTTTTACATAACATTCATTTAATTTATTTTCATTAGAATTACTTGTTAAAGCATTCCTCTATCAAATGGTTGGTGTGCAGATCCCAAAAATATTATCAGTATTGTTTCAGTCTCTTTTATCTTGAGAAAAAACAGTCATTCTGTCTCCTCGCGGTGCCAGTTGATCACCTCTCCCATACGGATCTGTAACAGAGCATACTAACACACACACACAGATACACAGAATACACAGATTCTTCACGATTGAAGCTGGTTAAGCTCTGGCTCCAAGAAATAAGAGATGACGTTCTTTCTCTCAGTGAGAGGTTCAGACAGTATTCACCTTTGTTCTCTAGTGTTTGAATATGAAAAAGTAAATGCTTTAACTAACAAATCGGTTACATAGGCGAAAGACTGAAGTGTACGTACATTTGAAGAAGAATTCAATATAATTTAAATTAAATAATTTAAAATTAAATATAAAACAAGAACTTATATAATAAATCACTCATCACATATCACCATTAAAAATTATATATATTGAAGCGGAAGTAGATTCTGGAATTGGTCTCTACAGTTCAGCAGAAGAAAGAAATTCATCCAGGTTTGGACCAACTCGAGGGTGAGTAAATTATTACACTATTTTCATTTTTACTATCCGAACTTTTTACTATCATGAACTATCCGTTTAAGCCACGTAATGAACAACAAGTTGGCATGAAAATCCAGCAGGTGGCGTGATTTCTATAGTTATCAGAGGGTTTTCTACCTCACAAAATGAAGTAAAAAATAGATACTACCACAGATATTTGCTATTTATTGTGATCAGAACATTAATCTAAATCAACCAACATAATAATAATACAAATAAAAGGTAAATAATTAAAACTATATATTCAAAATATATACCGGTAATATATGTATAACAAAATAGTACAATAATTGTGTACCAAAATAGCAATTTTGTTCGTTGGCCAAATCATTTCTATAAAGAGCCCATCTGTCTAGTGATTTAGGAGGCAGATTGTGTCATGATAAAATATTGTCCACTTCTACAACCTTTTTTATTTACCTCATCCCTCTATTGGTTTTTGTTTCCCAGCAGTCTATAATGTAATCAGTAATGGCACAGCCAGGAATGCCGTTTGAGTCATTCTTCACCGAACAAGTGAAGTAGTGAAGCCCATCCACACTTAGATCTGCAATACTGGAAGTGTCCAGAGTGGAGCCATCATGTTTGCAGGAACCTTTAAATGCTTGATAATTACAGGCGCCCTGTGACACTGATAACATTCATCCACACAAAGGCACTAACAGCCTAGCCACCGTCCGTTTGGATGAGTGTGTGTCTTTATCTGTGTGTGGATGAAGCTCCTCCACCTCAGATAAGACAGAAGGGACACAATAATTTAAAGGGGGCCGCTGACTCATGTCTCTTTTATTCATTCAGTTCTCAAGGCACCACTGTAGTATCTATTGACCTCTAGTTCATGATATCACCTGTTTGTTTTGTGTCCACACTAGTGGCTGGGTGTATTAATTTACTAAAACCAATTAGATGAACAAGTCTTTCATTCTACAGAATCCTATAGCAACATTACCAGAAACATTTACTTGAATTATATGTTGTACCAGTAAAATGTTATTTAATTTATTTGCATGACAAATATTTTGTAATTTACATATCATATTGAGTGACAATTGTGAAGTGTTGATGATGTTAAAGACTATTTAAAAATGTATATATATATATATATATATATATATATATATATATATATATATATATATATATATATATATATATATATATATATTATAAAATACATTTGAAAAATATGTTCAAATTAAAAAACTTAAATTTAATTGACTAAAAACAAACTTTAGAAATGTTGCCTTGAAATTTCTAAACAATTTTAAAAATATATAATAATGATAAAAAGAATGAAAGACAATAATGTATATAATTATGTACATATAATTGCAAAACTAAAAACTGGAAAGAAAAAAATTTAAGAAAAAAAAAGCTCATTATAAATATTCAGAAATACATTATAAATAATGGTAAAATAAAACAAATTGTTGAGGTATCTATCCCAGGGTATTTCTCCTGCCATTTTAAGGCAATTACCATGAAGTGTAATGGACATTAAATAATTAATGTTGTGTTTTAGGGAGATTTATTTAGAGCCCACTGGACGTTACAATGGTTGTCAGGAAGAGTTCAAATATCTTACAGTTAAGATTCATCATTGTGGTGTAAGTGAGTATTTGTAGTTTTATAGGCATTACAGGAAAAACATTCCCTCTTGAGACTTTACCATTTTCTAAATCTGATTTTCTGACTGATTTTATTTCTCATAGTTTTGAATGCACCTCAGTCACTATATATTCAGGCTAAAATCTTGTGCTTGTGCTTGGGTGTGCTTGTCATTTTCCAATATAAAAATCAAGAGACCAAATGGTCTTTTCATTCCTGAAAGAATCACAGGTTACACAGATTAAAAGCCAAAAGTTTGATTGACTTTCCAGGTAAAAAGGTAAAAGTTTATGTTACTAAAACTGTATTTGCACTATAATTTTGCAAAATAGGTCAGTGGAGAGTTTATGTAAACAGTTTTCCCATTTACTTTGTCATGCTCATGCAAGTGTCACTTTCCACTCTTCTTGTTTTGAAAGGTCATGAATGACGTTGAGAGAAGTGACGGGCTCACGGATGGCACTGTTCTCCGCTGCAGGAGCAATTAGCCTTTAGGTTAACGCACTCGTGTGATGGTTTGAGCTGTGGAGATATCTCAGATGTTCAGGTGACCTTCTGTCAGCTCAGCAGATAAGAAAAATCCTCACAGACTGTGGAAATCTAGAACACCATTTGTTTGTCATTTTTCTTTAGTATTGCTCGTTTTGACAGTTCCAACATGCTTTTTCCAGCATTATGAGCACAACATTTTTAAGACAATTAAACACTTCAATGACAAAATAAGCAGCTAAATTCTTAAAACAGCAAGATTTTGGTGCACAGCTCATCCTGCAGTGATAGCAATGTAACGACTCTAGCAACTGCATGTTCTTGCAGTGTGGCAGGAACTCATATACAATGTAAAAATGTAAATAAAAAAATAAATTTAGGTTTAACTTAATTTTATTTATTTTTTATTTAAAAGTCTTAATTCTTATTTTTTATGGCAAATCGCAGTACAGTAATACAGTAACTCGTAGCTCGAGGTGCACATATCTCAAATATTTTTCCCCATAAGAAATAAAAGAAAAAAGAAAATAATCCGTTCTGTAAGAAATGTTCTGTGCAAACTCTCTCTCTTCACTCTAAAAAGTGGACCTTTTGCCCCAACTTAATTTCTAAAAATTTTCATTATTTTTATTTTTTTTGAGTGCTGTTCATTACATTAACATATGATTGTGTGTAATGTAAACTCAAACTCAACATTAATTGATTTTTGTAAAAAACAAAACAAAAAAGCTGCAGTAACTTAATGAAATTGTCTTAACAACATTGTCTTAATTGAGCAGTGGATTTCTAGATCCCAGCATGTTTTGCATAAAACTGGGAATAAATGTTGAAACGAAATGTTATTTAATTTCTTTATAGTCAACCTGTTAGTGTTTAATGCTGCTGTGTTTGACTTATAAAAAAGTTTCTGTAATGTTGAAGTTTTTGTAGACGACGTGAAGACGAACTCTACATTGACTGTTCAAGCAATGACTGTGCAAATGCCAGTGACAAGTAATATCTTACAAGCTAAATTAGCTATTTGAGCTAAAATAAGCTAAATTAATTGCAGGGCAAAAACTAAAGTTGTTGAAGCTACTTAATTTTTTCAATTATCAACTCAAAAATGTGAAACAGAGTGGTTTAACTCCAAAAAATGTATGCAAACTCTTGCATTTATGTTATTTCTTTTTATTTATTTTTTGAGTCTACATTCTTTTTTTAGTGTGTAGAAATGGAAAGTAAATTGGTCTCTGTGACTGTAACGGACCATTTTCAAAACCTTTCAAACTTTGGTCTGTTGACACTTTTCCTCAATCCGTTTCATTGTATTCTTTCTATGCATGCACATGAGCATTGTGTGTTTCCTAATGGGCTACTTTGATCATTATTTGCCATAGAAACGAGCAGTTTTACTCAACCTTAGGGAGCCCTGTGCCTCTCTCTGGCTGTAGAAACTCCCAGGCTACTAAACAGAAACCTAATTACCGGCTCAGGCCACACCAGGCTATTACAGACAATGGGGGATGTTGTGAAACACTGTTTTTCAGGATGTTGACTCTGCGCTTTATAGCAAAAGAAAACATTTTTAGACTCATGTACAGACAATAACGTGTGAAGTCCATATCGATAAGTGACATGTTGATCTTTTGTCCCAAGCAGTGGGTTTCACAGGTAAAATGTGCAGTTTTTCTCCTTTATATTTCAGGCAAAATAGATATCCAGTGACATTGTGTGCAATAAATCCAGCTGCTGGTCTTGGCTGTGTGATCACATTGATGTCCTCCAATTTTTGTGTTACTGATATGAAACTGAGCACTGAAAGCAAGATAGTGCAGAAGGAGAGAAAGGTTTCCATGACAACTACACATCCTTGACAAACGACATAGTTTGAGGACTAGAGTAGGCGATAAGAAAAGAATGTGTGCATGCATGTGAGGAAGAAAGAGTGAAGATTAGAATACCTGGTCTGAGTCAGAACAACACTGACTCAGAGGACTCCTGTCAAGAACTGCTATTTGATTAGCCATTTTAAATGGTTAGTTGTTACATCAATGATGTTATTAAAGGGATAGTTCATCCAAAAATCTGTCATCATTTATTCACCCTCAAGTTGTTCCAAACCTGTATGAATTTCTTTCTTCTGCTAAAGATATTTTGAAAAACGACCGAACAGTTGATGGTACCCATTGATTTCCGTAGTATTTTTTCCCCATGAAGAAAATATTAGTGTGTTAGGATAGGTAAGGTGAGGGAATCAGGGGATTCTGTTGCTGGAACAAAGTTTATTTAAACTGAAGTGCACACAAAGGAGTGCTGAGAAATCTAGAGAATCACTGTGCAGTGTCACGATGGCAGGCAAAAGGAGAGGCGGGATCTGTAAGGCTGGGGTAGAGACTCGATGGTGGTAGAGGTGCTTGGGAAGGGGAGGAACAGGATACAGTCTCAGAGTTGGGGTTGATGAGTTTAAGGAAGAGCGTCAGGTGGCGCAGCATCCAAATGGCAGGAGGGGAGGGAAGCGCAGGGACTGAAAGCCAGGCCAGACAGGGGAGGAAAACAAAAGGGAAGGGGAAAAAAACAAAACAAACAAAAACTAAACTAGTCAGGGGGGCAAATGGTACAGGGCTAAAAAGTAAAGGGAAAAAAGCAAGCATCAAACTCTAAGAAAACAATAAACACTGAGCAAGACCAAAAGCCAAGAGCCAAGAGCCTAGCCATTGTTGACGGGGGTGAGCGTGCCACAATTGTTGACGGGGGCGCGCCTACTCTCCACCAAAGCTTCAGCGCCACTGCCGCTTGCAGTTGCGACAGAATGACGTCACAGGGATATGTAAAATGAAGGAGGTTTAATACAAGTTCGGCGGGCCGGATTAAAAAGCCCAACGGGCCGGATGTGGCCCGCGGGCCGTAGTTTGCCCACCCCTGGCCTAGAGCCTAGAGCCAAGAGCCAAGTGTCAAGAGCCAAGAGCCAAGAGCCAAGAGCCAAGAGCCAAGAGCCAAGAGCCAAGAGCCAAGAGCCAAGAGCCAAGAGCCAAGAGCCAAGAGCCAAAGCGCAAAGAGCCCGGGAGAACTGTACAGACAGCAAGAGGGAGGGGTTACAAATGAACAAAGAACAGATGCGAATCATGAGATATAACGAGGTAACAAGGGGGTGGAGAAACAAGGCAAAAGGATTTATTATATTTACATTAACAATTTATTATTATTATTTATGGTTTTAGTATTTAGGACCCCAGGATAGCTCTTTTTAGTATGTTCTTTTCTGTCATTTTGCACAGATTTTACTGTAGATAAAGAGTAATTTATTCCTGAATTTTGCATCAATTCTAAACTGATTCTAAACAGCTGACATTGGGCAACTTGTTAATGGATGGCTTTTTGGAGTTGGATTGTTTCTTTATGGTTCACTTAAACTGAGGGAATGAGTCATTTATGCAATTTGAATGGTTGAAAAGATCCGACTCCAAAGCAATGTTAATTTAGTATCGTTGATATAATATTACAGTGTTTGTTAATATTTCAAATTAGATTTAATTTTCTATTTTCTGTTTTCACTATAATTTCAGTTAAAGTGTGCTTTTATGTGCTTTTGTAATTTTTTAGCTTTTAAAAATGTAAAAATATAGGAATATAGTATATATATATATATATATATATATATATATATAAAATATAGGTTACATTTCTTTTTAGTACTTCAAGGTAAATGAACAAAAAAGAGAAATGTAGCTGAAGTTATTTCAAGTAATTCATTTTTTAAAATAGTATTAGTTTTAGTTTTCCTGTAAAACCCAATAAGTTGGTAAAACTCAAAAAATTGAGGTAATTAGTTACATAACAATTTTTAAATTAAGGAATCCAAGTTTAAGGACTCAAAAACTCTAAACTTTTGATCAAACTAATTCACATTTAACTTCAAATGATCATGTAATCTTAACTATACTAAATCTCCCAATTAATATTAATCTTGCACAAAATAATACATAATACATTTAAATATACATATTTAAATAAGAAATAATACTTTTTTTTAAATGTAGCTATGGAAAAAATGTACTGATTTCCTATCTTTGATGATTGAGGTTTATTGATATAAACCTTCCGATCAAAAGGTGACAACCGATAGGTTAAGCGGACTGCACAATTCATTCTAGATATCTATTAATATTGCACATAATTCATCTGCAGCAGTTTAAACACTCACACACACACTGTTTACACAACCATCATGGCCTCCATGACGTCTTCTGGTCTGAATCACAGTGTATATTGCTCCATCAGACCTTTCATTTCCTGTGTATCACCACATCCCCCTCCACAGGTCTTGATTTTAACCAATCATGTGCCTATTGTTCATCCACCATTTGATTTTACCACGTCTCTTAATGACAATTCCCAGCTGTTATGGCGACAGCTTAGATGAGGTGGTACTAATCAGATGTGAGAGAATATCTCAATTGGCTGATCTGGTTTTTCCACATTTGACGTGTTTGTGTGCATGAGAGTGTTTGAGCATGTGCGTGTTTGAACATGTGCGTGTTTGATCAGTGAAGCCTTTTTAATCACACAGTACATTACCAGGCAAAAGGAACATTTTACATGACTGGGTACTTCCGACACTAAGACAATTCTTGAGTATGAGTCTTTGGTTTGCGCAGAGGCAGGCCACCAAAGTGTGCATCTCTCCAAACCCTTTTTAAAGAATACAAACATGCATGTCACTCATGAACTTTGCTGTACACTTCTTCATCTATTTCCAGGTGCAAAGTCTAGCTAGCATGTTCAGTGTTTAATGCAAACAGGGGTTGCTAGGTGGACGTGGATGACCGAAGCTGCGTCAGCAAATGGACTGTTTGCTCAAAACTGCATCTGATAGGTTTACTCTGAGAAAAGACCTGCTGATTTATTTTCATACAATGTCTGGCTGTTTGTTAGCATTCCCATTCATCTAAATGGCAGTTGCTTGGTTATTGTTTGGCACTACAAGAACACGTGCAGTCCCACACCTCCATAGCCTAAAAGAAAAAAGATGAAAATGAAAACACATTAGAAAGATTTTACAGAAAGATTTTAGAACACAAACCCCAAATGCAAATATAAGTTATTTCATGTGAACAAGGGAATGAAGGACCCCTTCCCAGCTTAAAACCCCCACGTTTTTTTGGGCTTTTAGTATGAATATGTCAGCCTTTCTGTTATCGGTAAGCTTTGTGTGCTCCAAAACCATTACAAAATGTACATTTAGAAGATATAAGCATTCAAAACGTACAGTCTCTCACTTCCGTCCAATATGGATCAATGATTTTGATGACATCACTCTGCACTTTAGTTTTTCTGATTTTCTGTCCAATCATATGCTCCCTATAATCTAAAGTTTCCAGCTCGTACATTATAAATATAATATATATTTATATTTTTACGTCACAATCATGTTTTTTATGTCATTTGTACAGTTTTTTTAATGTGTTTTTTCATCTCTATAGGGATGAATAAAAAGAGCTATAGTATTTATTCAAAAGGCATTAGTTGTTTTCTATAAGCAGTAATGTTATAGAAACAGGTCTATACCACACACATAGTACATATTTTTAGTGCAAAACAAGCAGTAGTATTAGTATTAAATAGTATTTTGATAATGGGTTGATACAATTTATTTGTTAAGGTTGGTCCAAGTTATATGGCATCTTGTAGGCCTAAACCTAAAGCTGCTGGAAAAAAAATAATTCCTTATTTGCTGCACATCAACAGCCCCATTCCAGCTCAACATTTTGGGGATCAACTACACATTCAACATTTCTGCATTTGGCAAACGCTTTCATCCAAAGCAACTTACATTGCATTCAAGATACACATTGATATTCTAATCAGTTCTTGCTTTCCCTGGGAATCGAACCCATAACCTTTGGCATTGCAAGCGCCACACTCTACTGTTTGAGCTACAATTGCAAGCTTTCCACTTGAAAACACTTAGTCATTCATGAGCTCAGAACGTGTAAATATTTGACTTCACTTGAGCCTGCATAAAGTGGAACCAAGTCTCATTTTCCATTTGAATTTACCTGGAAATGCTTCAGTCGCCCTTTAGACGAACCAGTAAAAAGCTGAAGAATAAGGATTACATCAGCGCACAAGAACTGTCCACCTTTTATGAAGTGAAATCCAATGTTCTTAATGATGGGCCTGGTCCTGTTTGTCCATGTAAATTAAGTTGGCATAAACTAAATACAGCTGGTATTGAGAAGCACCTGGATAAAACCGTCTATTCAGAGATGTAGGCTGGAGCATTCGAGTGACATTAACGCCATAAAACAAATGGACCTAAACAAAAGATGCAGACATCAAAAGAGACCGTTGTCTGTCTCAACATGCTCAAAGCACACAATTCCAGCCTCTCTCTTTTGGATAGAAACACTTATTTTGGCACGATACTGGGCTTCGTGTTCATCTAGAGTGAACTGAGCTTCGGTAGAGCTTCGCTCTGTGTGGGTCACTGTGACATTGACTGAATAGATATGTGTGATTATTGTTGCCTTCCTCTTCACGATCTTCATGGTATTCATACGCAGGGCTGTAGCTCGTGGGAATGACTCTGTGGAAATTCTATTTTTCTAAATCTAGAGCCTGGATTACTCACTATACAGCCATGGTCAAACATGCATGACATTGCATAACAATTTGTGTTATGTCATATATTGTCCATTATGATGTTTTAAAATATTTACTTTTTCTTGTTTACAACATCTTATGTTATTTTCCACCTTCATATGTGAATTATGAATTATTATGCCTATAAAACAAGTTAACCTACATAAAACAATCTTTGTATGAATGTAAATGAATGTACATTTCTTACACTTTAATTTATTATTGAGGTTTTTAGTTACGTGATTTCTAGTATTTCGACAATGTCATATCTATCTATCTATCTGTTTGTCGGTCTGTCTGTCAATGTATCTATCTATCTATCTTCTATCTATCTATCTATCTATCTATCTATCTATCTATCTATCTATCTATCTATCTATCTGTCTGTCTGTCTGTCTGTCTGTCTGTCTGTCAATGTATCTATCTATCTTCTATCTATCTATCTATCTATCTGTCTGTCTGTCTGTCTGTCTGTCTGTTTGTCTGTCTGTCTGTCTGTCAATGTATCTATCTATCTATCTATCTATCTGTCCATCCATCCGTACATCCATCCATCCATCCATCCATCCATCCATCCATCCATCTATCTATCTATCTATCTATCTATCTATCTATCTATCTATCTATCTATCTATCTATCTATCTATCTATCTATCTATCTATCTATCTATCTGTCTGTCTGTCTGTCTGTCTGTTTGTCTGTCTATCATCTATCTATATATCTATCTATCTATCTTGATGTGTGTGTGTGTGTGTGTGTGTGTGTGTGTGTGTGACATGCCCGTAAATATGATGTAATATGTAAACATATATAAATATACGCCCATGTTTTTCCAAAACATGTGTTTGACATGTAGCCAGATTTCTGCATGGGAATGCATATCATTGGTGTTTAATATATATGAGTGGAGCTGTCCCGCGCTGCGGTGCTGAAACGCTCGTCATGACGCACACAGTTACGTCAACTATTTAACTATTCCTGAACAGCCGTTCTCTTCTTGTTTATAATTATAAGCTATATCCTTAACTTAGGATACATATGCTAGTATATTAGGCTAATAAGATATATTGATCTGAACACATGTGAGATACAGCGAGATCATAAAATCTATCCCAGAACCTCCTGTATGAGGGATTCGGTGAACATATAAAAGCAGAATTGCCCTTCTAACAAAAGCTTCAATTCCTGTTCAATCTCTAAGTGTAATAATGGTCGTCGGCTATTTATAGAGAAGCATTCCCCTCCGCTTTCATGCGCAATTCACCCCGCCCGCCTCCCCCGGGACCGGAGCATCCTACCCCAGGTAGAAATTGACGTCAGAGCGGTTCGTAATTTGACGTGTAAACATCCCTTCCCCTTCCACGACTCTTTCATTGGTGGCTCTCCATGCGCGTTCAATTACTCGCTCACACTGCATCAGCATTAAGAAGAGAAGATAGCGTTTCCCAAGGAAGGCTGATATTTCTTGTGTTTACATATTCTGTATTTATTTGTTAACTTATTTCTATTGAGTTGTTTTGTATTCATCTTGATCATCCAGATCATTTTTAAGTGCTTGTAATTGATTTGAAATGGAAGAAAGATGTCGTCCAATGTTGCTGTGCAGTGTTCTTGCTCTGTTCTGTGCGCTGGTGTCCTCCACTGTGGACAGACAGTATCTGAACGAATGGGCGGTGGAGATTCCAGGAGGAGCCGACAACGCGCGATCCATCGCCGACGAGCTCGGCTACGATTTAGTCCGACAGGTAAGTCACACCAAACACTGTGTGTTTCAGGGTAAAACACTTGTCTCACACACATCTGGCTCTACCTTGCATCAGGGTTGCATGCAATTGTATATTCCCAGTATATTGTGTAATGCATAGCAACGCTGTTGCTTTGCTACATCATATTTGATCTGAAATGTGCATTAGGAAAAACGTGTTTAATCAGTTGCCAGAACGTTTGCTTAACCATTAAACACTGAAGCATCTGCTGGGTAATGGTTGAAAGGGCTTTGCAACTGGGATACTTACTTTTTTTTTTAAATAATCTCTATAATAATCTATGTTAGATCTAACATCTGAATGTTTTTTTTTTCAACAATGCAAATGCAACTGTAAATATCCATGAAACAATTAATGCAATTCATATATTTGCTATAATTCAGATGTGTCACAGTGCCTATGTAATAAAAAATTCACCTGTTGTGTCATATAGTTCTCTTAGAAGAATTAAGAGAACTGCCAGGCATTTTTAGAACTATTAATAATTCTATTTTTTGTGGAGTAGTTTCAGGGCAACTAGACCAGACAGATGGGATCTGCGTCATTATCACCAGGCTTAATTTAGCTCCAAATATGAACCATTCTCTTCGGTCAATTCTCTCTTTCATTTGTCTGCAGATTGGGGCGCTGGAAAACCATTATTTATTCAAGCGGCACAATCACCCTAGCAGGACCAAAAGAAGTGCAGATCATATCACCAAACGTCTGTCGGAAGATGACAGGGTATGAGACTTTTCGAAACCCCTTGCACTTTTTTTTTTTCTATGTATAGTACATGATAATAAAATGGGCAATTCTTCAAAAACCTCTTTGAGATGTCAATGATAATTAAATAAGTTGGCTTATGTCATGTGCTCTGCAGTTTTGAAGTTTTAATAGCATGCTATTCCCAAAGAATAAATCATCTTATTCACAACAGTTCAAATGTGCTTGTGATCTAGAAGATGAAAAATAAATGTTTTGGACTTTTGGATCATCACTAAATGGTTCTGAATGGCACGTCTCCTGTAGGTGTCTTGGGCCGAACAGCAGTATGAGAAACGAAGGGCTAAACGTGCCCCGCTGGGGACAGAATGTAAGGACTGTTCGGTGGACAAACTCTTCGATGACCCCATGTGGAACCAACAGTGGTATCTAGTGAGTCTTGTCTTCTTAAATTTCCTTTTTCAAAGACGGAGTTTGATTTTTTGCTCTGCAACATTTTCAGACATTGATTCCACTGGTATTTTTCATTTAAGTGTCTAAACCTTAAACCACCTGAGATGTACAGTACTTCACAAAAAAGAAAGAAAGAATTGATTTACTTTGAAAAAAAATTTCACTCAAAATTTGCTAGTAAATTTCACAAATATTTACAAAGAAATGGCAAATATCCATTAAATTAATAAACATTACATTTTGAAGTAGAATGACTAAATATTTCCTGTAAAACATATTCTTATTGAAGATTCTGGAACATATCATTTTAATAAACACAGAGCTAGCTTTACACGAAAAAACACTACATATAATACAGACGATAACCGACGCAGACTGAGAGACACACCGGGTATTTATACACAGGATAATATGGAACAGGTGACGAGACTAACAAGGGGAGTGACTGACGCGAAAGAAGAAGGAAATGACACAGGAAGTACACGGAGGGAACAGGAAGTGAAAAGCAACATGACAAGACTGTGACATTAATCTTTACTTAACTTCGAAAGGATTTTTTTAAAAGTGTCCACAGAGAGAATGAACGATTCAGTCTACTTGTGTTATATATTATTGCTTAAAAACACAGAAGGTTTGACTTGAATAGTTCACGTGTTCACAATAAAAAAAACAATATCCAATAGTAGAACCAATGCACTGACATGCTCAAATGCGGAACCCATTAATATCAACAACAGCTGTTGTAAAAGCCATTGTAACAATCCTCTCTGGTGAATTACATTTCCTGTTTGTAGGCTTTCATTACTGGGTTAGTTTCCCCTCTGGACTCGGCACTATATGCGGTTGAAGCCCAGTGTTTTTAAGCTTTCAGAGCTCATACTATGGCTAAACAAAATGAGATTGTAAAGGAGAATGCTTCTTAATCCCAAACAACAGAAGAGCCAATCACACATTAGTACCAATTTACTGAAACACAATGGATTGATGGGTTTATCTTATGGAAGCCAAGCTCTTAATGCCAGACAATGGCTTCCGTACAGTCACAGATGGGAAGGATTCAGTTGGCTCTAATATGGATCACAGCTCATGGTTTATATAGCAAGTCACTCTAATAAAATTGAAAACCTCCATTTGCATTTCCGACTGAGGGATTAATTTTTTGGACAAACATTTTACTCTAAAACGCAATTTAGCGGTGGCATGAACCGTCATGACCTTTTGTTCTTTTTGCTTCAGCAAGTTTCTAAACCTCTGTATCGAGCGTGTTTGTTGCCGCCACCTCTTAACCTAATTGCTCATGAAGGTTCCTGTCCGGTTTTATTTTAAAGTGTGCCTGCCACTAAATTAAGCTTATTAGTTGATATCAACCTCGCTGATTTAGAATCAACTCATGAGGCTAAGAAGATGAGACCAAAAATGTGAAAAAATTAAATGCATTGCATTTTAGTGAAAAGGGAAAGAGGATATTAAATGATGCATCTTATTGCATTGCTCAAGTTCATGTTTTTATATAGTAATGGATGAACCTTTCGAAACAGACCTATTATGAGTTTGGAGGTTGTAAAGCCACAGCTCAGTGAGATTTTTAACTTCATTTTTAATATAAATAAAGATTAATTGTTGAATTCTGTGCAACCGATAAACACAAATTGTGTCAAAAGTGCTTAGAAGTGAACTCACCCTCGCATGAAGCATTGATACAGTTGTTTCCCCACTTTTCTAATTTATATTTTATATTAGAATGAATTTTTTTAGCTATATATATATATATATATATATATATATATATATATATATATATATATATATATATATATATTCATACCATGGTCTGTCTAAATCCCTTACTAAAATATTAATATATTTATTTAAAGGTTCAGTTGGTTTGGTCTCTAACTCTTTATTCCAGAATCTTTTGAAATCCCTATGGAGAAAATGAACGGAAAAAAATGCTTCAGAAACCAAGGCTGCTGAAAAGTGGGCGGTAGCCGTTGTGCTCCATTGGTCAATTTGAGTGATGATGCAGTGAAGGCAGGAGGTTAAAAAGGGAAAGAAAGAATGACGTTCAATCTTAAGAGATGAAAGGGTAGATAGAAAAGAAGGATGTGGATTTATGGAAGAGAAAGGATTACATTTCACCAGAGAGGACTGCTGATAACTCAATTAAAGAGATGACTCATATCATATCCATCTTTTTTTCTCTGTATTGAGAACACTGTGTTGTGTTATTTGGGTACATGGAACATTTTTTCTCTTTAGTGGCAATGATCCTGTCAATATCTGAGATGCCTAGTAAAATGTCTTGACTCAATTAAAGGTTCTATGAAGGTAGTAGATCAGTGACGTGGACTGTTGGTGGTGTTTACAGCCCTCCCGAGGTGAAACTGGCTCTGACTGTGCTATGTGGCAGAGCCGTCGTGTGTGGTGGGTCGTCGCTTTCACTCCCCCTTCCCCTCCTGTCTTTCCAGAGTGAGACTTCAGCTATGAGTCATGCTTCATGGTAGTGTTACTGCAGCGTCTATGCATAATTCGTGAGCAGATCACAGACCTCTTTCTTCCTCTCTGTCCTGTTTTATATCACTTTTATGCTTCAAGAAGCTTTGGTACATTAATATATACACTATATACACACCGTTCTTCTTCATTTCCATTATTTTTCATGCACTGATTTGGAAGTCTCTTGTGAAGCACTTTTAATAGCTTTTTCTAGCTGTCAAAGAGTAATTCTAGGAAAATAGTGAATACACCCCTTTTCTAATTGAGCAGGTGTTTTAAATCTGTACAAATTGAACTAGATATCTACATTGTGAGTAAACCGAATTAACTGGGACTTGTCTGTTATGAAGCTTGTAGATAATTTATTTAGGCTATTGTTTTCTTTTTCTTTGTTTCTTTCCTTTAGATTAACAAACCCGAAGTTATGGAGGCCCATTTCCGCCACATAAAAAATATGCTTTGGTAAATCATAACAGTCAAAATAATGAGAAGCTAAATCATAATCAGATTATGACATTAAGTCATTGACATAAAAAGCTAAATTTCTTATGACATTTGCCAAAAGCATGACTTTTTATCTCATCATTTCGACTTTCTGTCATAATTTCAACATTTTATTTCAGGATTATGTTTTTTATGTGATATTTTGACTTGATCTCATAATTGCAACTTTATCTTAATTTCAGGCCTACCTCATAATTAGACTTTTTAAGTTTTGGTTATAATATAAAAGCATTGTTTTATTGATAGATTTTTATGATTTTCTGGCTCACTCATAATACTGAGAAAAACACTAATTTGTGACTATTTTCTATATGACGTGATTTACAGAAAGAGTCACTGAGTGAATCAATGAACTAATCTGATTCATTTTGTTGAACAGAATTAAAAGATTAAATTCACTAAAATTAATTAAATATATTTTCTATGGTTACACTTTATTTTAAGATGAAGTAGCCACACTTACTCAAAGTACTGAGTAATGTTAATGAACTACTTGCACTTACTAAAGACTTACTGTTAGGGTTAGAGTTTGATTTAGGATTAGTTACTTAGTAATTATGCATAATTTACTGTTATTACTATAGTAAGTACATGTAGTAACGTGTAACTGTGTCACCATAAAATCTTACCTATTTTATATTTTATATTAGAATTTCATATAGGGTACAACAGGGTTAAATGCACACCTTAAGAAAAATTTTGCTTTTCACTACTCCCAATGTGTATGACTGCAGAAATATTTATTTTTGTATTGAATACTTATGGAGCAACTGATTTTATGTGAACAAAAACGTAAAAAAAAAAAAAGTAAAAGGCTCACCAGTGTGGGGCAAAAGGCACATATTATTCAAAAAAAAATATTTTACCTGAAATAATGTTTTTAATAATGACAAAGTTAATACTTTAGCATAGTTTGCTCTATTTTCAGTTTATTTATGTAAATAAATGTATTAATTTTTGTTCAATAAATATACTTTAAATATGTTAATATAAAAACATATATTAAAAATATAGAAACAAAATTAAATCCCATAATAATTCAATTTACAGTAGTAACATTAAATCATATTTTTTATATGATATGATTAATATCATATTTTTTAAATATGTTGATTTCATTGTGATTATCTCTAATGTGAACACCCAACTTATATGAAAGTTACCATCTAAATCTCAACAAATGGAGACAAATTAAGTCAGACAGCTGTTTATTATCATGTTAATAATTTTGCCCCAACAGCAGGTGTGCTTTTTACCCCAAATACCATATTTTTACCACATACCATATTTTTCCGTCATTAAAAAAACTGTTGCTTTAATTACTTTGAAAAAAAAAAAACGAAATTTCAGCCAAATTTCTGTGTGCATTGCCAAAAGCAGATGTTTCACAAAGTGAAATGTTAGTTTGAGAGGAAAATCAAATCAAAGGAACCTTTCGTCCCATTATACCCTACTAGCAGCTTACACTGTATTTCCCAACACTGCACACCAGCTCTCTGATATTTAATTGTCAGTCAGTAAGAAAAAATCCCCTCATGGTCTAGTATGGATTGAAAATAGTCTCCACAAATCAAAAGGTCAGCACAGGCGATTGCATCGCCAGCTTTCATTTTCAAGCAAACAGCTTTTGTTGGAAGGGCCAGTGGATGTGTCATGCAAAGAGGCTTTTGTCTTTGTGAAAAGGTTGAGAGTGCCTCAAAATGTTGAGTGGTACTCATGTATATGACTTACTCTGAATTACTCACATATTCAGTACTCTTAAACAATCTTTCCTCATTCTTCCCTTCCAGCAAGACACCCGGACGTCTTCATCCCTCCCTAAATTGGATCTACACGTGATCCCGGTCTGGAAGAAGGGCATCACGGGTAAAGGAGTGGTCATCACCGTTCTAGATGACGGCCTGGAGTGGAACCACACAGACATATACCCTAACTACGTACGTGTGTCGTCATGCAAAACCTACTCGACTACCATCCGTAAACCTCTGCGCTGTTGTTTCCATGCCAACGGCTGCCCCCTCAAATGTGCAGAGGATTATCCATAGTGACACCTACCGCGACTAGAGAAAAGCCATTTGACAAGGGCTTCCGGTATAGAAGGTCACAAACAAAACTCTTACTCGCTCATTCAAAGCTATTTAAAAATTCAATCCGAATGTGTGCCAATTACATAAGATTGCAGTGAGCCCAGCATCCCTTTTTCGCAACAGGAATGACTCATAAATCATAGGATAAAATCAAACATCTGTCTCTTATTAGGATTGTTTACAAACAGTAGTCTTACAGATAGAAATCCTTAAAAGAGACGAGTGTGACAATGACTGCTTAATGCAAAATCATGTGCGCACACACACACACACACACTTCATAATGCCTTTTATTTTAATTTGCATCAGCGCTGTGTTTTTAGACAAGATGTCAGATATGTCTATTGTAGTGAATGAAAAACAATGCAAAAACATGTGCGGAATTAATACTTATGTTGGTTATGAGACATAATGAAAGCTTAGATAGATTTATACGTTTTGAGCGTTTTCATAGAAACAGATAATTTTTTAAGGACATGAACATGAACAGCTCTGAGTATAATCTTAGTTATAAAGTTATTGTCAATTACAGTAATTTCGACTCTGCTTTCCTGTAGCTCAAACAGTAGAGTGTGGTGCTTGCAACATCAAGGTCATGGGTTCAATTCCCAGGGAAAGCAAGAACTGATTAGAATGTCAATGTATGCCTCGAATGCAATGCAAGTTGCTTTGGATAAAAGCGTCTGTCAAATGCATAAATGTAAAATGTATCTAGTTATCATCTATATAACATACATACATATATAATGCACTTCTACTCTGAACAAAGCTGTAGCTTCTCCTTTCCTAACCACATCTGTCTGCAACATACTGACACTACTGAAAACCTATTTGTTCTGTGTATGCAAAAAAAAAAAAAAAAACATTCAAGTTCAATCATTCAAACCTAATTTTCTGCTCTTCTCGATGTAGGATCCTGCTGCTAGCTTTGATTTCAACGACAATGATCCTGATCCCTTCCCCAGATACGACTCCACCAATGAAAACAAGTGAGTGAATGCATCTCTATGCTCTTTTATTTCTCCAGATGGATGGGCAGACCATTTCAAATCTCAGGATCATAACTGCTGATCCACTCTTAAAAAACACAAGTACAGATTTTCTGACGTTTTTATCTTTTCAGTTACCTTAAGCACCACATACACGGATAAGGAAACTGATTAGTGTCGGGAAAATGTTACAGGCCTCTGACTGGCATAGTTCTTTTCTAACCTCTTTAAAAATATTTGCAGATTTGTTTAACATCATAAAAATCTGTTCAGGGAGAATTAGACCAGGCTTGCATGGGTTTCCATCTTTAAGCTTCTATGAAAGAGAACTGACAGAGTCAGTCGGTCTGATCTGAGAAGGTCTGTTCTCCATCTGGAAACGAGTGTAATCTATTCGAATGGTACACACATCATTTGAGTTGTCTTACGTTAGATGACCAGAACCCATGCACATCTCTTACAATTTGTTATCAAGTCCATACATGTACAATCAAATGTATTTTATTTTTTATTTTTGTTTTATATTAATTGTTTAATGAATTAAATGAATCCTATTTTAAATGTTTGTGCCCATGTTAAATGGAAAGGGAAAGTATAAATAGATCACACACACATATATATATATATATATATATATATATATATATATATATATATATATATGTTTGCAGTGTTTTTTGCTTTATGTACACATGCAGATTAATGTTTCACTTCATTAGTGCCTCAGGGAACATATCCAATTGAAGTAGTTTACATTTGCATACAGGTCAAGGAGCATATTTAATTCCATTAATAATTAAATCAACACAATAAATTGACAGTCCATGTGAAAACGAAGCTTTGAAATAGAAAAATATGTGGTCGTGAAAATAGAAACACTCATTATTCTTTCTCCATGTGGTTGTGTGTCTATGCCAGTGACTCATACTGTGCAGCTATAGTTGTTTTTTTTGTTTTTTTTGCTTATGCACACACACACACACACACACACACAAATAAACACTCATTATTATGCACACACACTTATAAAGGCACATGCAACCTCACTCAACCTCTCGCCCGCCCATGTCAGCACATTCTTTTGTGCTCAAGGTGCTTTGCTATGATTGTCTTTGTACCGTGTAAAATGCATCAATAGCTCATTGGTGTTTCAGATTATGGTTATTTCGAAGGATGGAAACAAATAACCATTAACAGTTTTCAAGAGTAAGCACAATTATAATAATTTTTAGCAAATTACTCCCAGCAAAATGTAATGTTTTTTAACAGTTATAGTTAGTTCTTAGTCTAATCTTTGACATCAGTCATTCAGCGACAGTCATTGAATCAGTGACATCAGTCATTTTCCTTTGTAATTATTACAGATATTTTTGCTTCTAAAACTAGCATTATCATTAATACATCTTACACTAAGACAAATGAACAAACCACTGACATGATGTCTCAAATCATATGGCTTCTTGAGAAAAGATCGCTCTTATAAGAAACTGGACTTTTGATTTTCACTTAGCAGACAATTAAATTATTAAAACTGGGAAACCCCTTAGCAACCACCCAAAACACCCTATCAACCACCCAGAAAGCTAGCAACCATCTAGCAACCACCGAACACAATTGAAACACAATAACAACCACACAGCAGCCACCAAGAAAACCCTAGCAACCACCTGGTAACCATTAAGAACACTAGCAACCACCTAGCAACCATCCAGGACACCAAAGCAACCACCTAGCAACCACCTAGAACATAAACAACCATCTAGCATCCACCAAAACACACTATTATTTTGCAACTACCCAGAACACATAACAACTATATAGCAGCCACTCAGAACACCCAAGAAATCCCCTAGCGACCAGCCAGAACACCCTAGAAACCCCGTAGCAACCACCTAGAACACTAGCAACCACCAAACAAATACAATAAGATCACAATAACAACCATGTAGCATCCACCAAAACTGTATTATCTTGCAAGCACCCAGAACACTAGCAACCACCAAATCACACTAGCAATCACCAAACACAATAAGAACACAGTAACAACCATATAGAAACCACAAAGAACACAATCAAAACAAACCAAAACACCCTAGCAACCACATAGCAACCTCCTAGCAACCACTAAAATACACTATTGTCTTGCAAATACCAAAACATAATGACAACCCTATAGCAGCCACCCAGAACACCGTAAAAAACACCTAGCAACCAGCCAGAACACCATAGCAACCACCTAGCATCCATCCACAACACCAAAGCATGTAGTAATGCCCTAAAAACTCCTAAGACTTTTCAACCACATGCTTGTTCTGTAACCAAATGTGCTAATTTGTGTTGGTCTACACATTTAGATATAATTGGATTTGAACATGCCAGCTATATTAAATTTGAATGTTGTGTGTCCTCTGTTGTGTGTCCTCAGGCATGGTACCAGATGTGCTGGAGAGATTGCTATGCAAGCAGACAACAACAAATGTGGTGTCGGAGTGGCCTTCAACTCGAAAGTGGGAGGTGTGTGTTGTCAAGCTGTGTTTTTCCACTTTAGCTATCTTTAATTCTCCTTTTTTTTTTAGTAGTCAGCTGTTTGTATTCAGTAACAATGAAATTTGACAACATGATTATAACAGCATTGACCCGTACAACCAGTCATGCACATACATAATCCACCTGTCTATGTCCACTTGGACATAGAAGCGTTACTGAATCATAACATATCAGTAGCACATTTAATTGTCACCATTCAAACACTTGTAAAGTATATTTTATAGTATATTGTATATTGTTTTGACCTCTTCATGAAAGTCATCTTTTGTGCTTCCCATCTGTAGGAATACGAATGCTGGATGGAATCGTGACAGATGCCATTGAAGCTAGTTCGATTGGCTTTAACCCTGACCATGTAGACATCTACAGTGCCAGCTGGGGCCCTAATGATGATGGGAAGACCGTGGAAGGGCCTGGGCGTCTGGCGCAGAAAGCTTTTGAGTACGGTATCCAAAAGGTGAGAAGTGTGGGAATTGGTTTTACTGGACCAAATCAAAAACTAGATGGAAACCACCTAGCAACCATCCAGAACACCCTAGCAACCACCAGAACGCACTTGCAACCACCTAGCAAGCCTAGTATTAATGCAGTTAATACATTGTGCTTATGGCATGTAACCCTTTATAATCTAATAATCTCAAAATAATTGTATTTTACTCCAGGGGCGTGGTGGGAAGGGCTCAATATTCGTCTGGGCGTCTGGTAATGGTGGGCGTCAGGGCGACAACTGCGATTGTGATGGATACACAGATAGTCTCTACACAATCTCCATCAGCAGTGCATCTCAGCAGGGTTTGTCTCCATGGTACGCTGAGAAATGCTCCTCTACGCTGGCCACAGCCTACAGCAGCGGAGACTACACAGACCAGAGAATAGTGAGTCATCCCGTATATGTTTTTCTGCTCTTATGATCTCAATTATTATATTGGTTTTGGTTTCCCTTGTGTCAAATGACTGAATCTCTCTATGGAGAACAATAAAAACTACTGTTAATTAGTACTGTTTATGTAACATATAGATAAAGACAATTAATACTGTCAAATCAATTTGCTAGACAATCAATATGTAGTTTATATGTAAATGAAATATATTTGTTGCCTTGTTTGTTTGCTATACAATCTAATCTTTGTTGTGCTGACATTTTTATACCCTTTTATCTGGTATCTTTAGACTAGTGCCGATCTGCACAATGAATGCACAGAGACGCACACTGGCACATCTGCATCTGCCCCATTGGCTGCTGGGATTTTTGCTCTGGCTTTGGAGCAAAAGTATGTCAAACATCTTGCAATTTTTTATGTAACAATATTTGTAGGTTTCATTGGTTTTACCTCAGGTTCACCCATTTGCTATAAAACAATTTTTTTACCTCTCCACCCCAGTCCTGATCTGACCTGGAGAGACCTTCAGCACTTGGTGGTTTGGACATCTGAGTTTGATCCCCTGGCCAATAACCCAGGCTGGAAAAGAAATGGAGCCGGATTGATGGTCAACAGTCGGTTTGGGTTTGGCCTCCTGAATGCCAAAGCTCTGGTGGACCTCGCTGATCCCAAGGTCTGGAAGCATGTTCCGGAGAAGAAACAGTGCATCGTCAGAGACGAGACATTCCAACCAAGGTAGAGTTTGTTAAGTTTGCTTCCAGATTTTAGGATCAGAAATGTTTGCTTTTTGCAGGAGAGATATGGCAATGGTGGTGCTCCTCACATATGGAAGATAAAGCCAGCCTGATCTCTTGCCATCTGCTACTGTGCTCAGCTATGGCAATTCATTAATAGCCACATTAATGCAATAGATCCAGTGTGCGTGTGTGTGTGTGCATATGCATTTAAGACCATCTGTTTGTTCTTTACAACTGCTTTTGTAATTCCTACAGAAGGATTTAGTAGGAAGGTATACTTTGGGAACTGGAATCCATTCCAGTTTTTACTTTTACTCAGCATTTTCCCTCCTACATTTAGGTCATACAAATTCTAAAGATTGTGAGGCTTTAGTGTTCAGACAAAGCTCAGCTAAAAAAAAATGCACCTGAACAGATGTTTCATTTTCCTTGAACTGAATTTCCTGATACCGGAATACAAACGTCATGACACACATTATAATGTTGTTTATAGAACGCCATGCAATCACACACAGCATGTGGCATTTTGGTATTTTCTACACCTTTTCTAAAACACTGTAGAATCCGCTTTAGCATTTGGTGTGCATTATCACCATGAATCTTGTTTCATGCCAATTCTGTGCCTTTCAATGTAATCTGCAGGGATTAAGGTTCATATCACAAATGCATATCTCCCTAAAAACAGCGGGCAGAAAAATCCCTTCAATAATGTTCAAACTCACTAATCGAAGCTAATGATCATAGCATGTTTTAGCACCTTTTAAAAAAATCATTATACGCAAAAAGTTACAAATATTATTTTTTTTATGTTTTTGATAGACAGTTTATGCTCACCGAGACAGTGAAAAAACATAAAAATACATAGTGAAATATTGTTACAATTTAAAATACATTTTACCAAAGATGAATTTTCAACATCATGACTCCTTCAGAAATCTTTCTAATATGCTGATTTGCAGCTCAGCTCATTATTTGCAACAAAAGATTTGTTTAATTGCATCTATATACATTATATTTTATACAGACCATTGAAGGCTGCAGGAGAGATTTCCATCGAGATCCCCACTAAGTCCTGCGCGGGACAGGCAAATTCTGTTGCGTCCTTGGAGCATGTGCAGGTGGAGGTCAGCATTGAGTACACACGGAGAGGAGACCTCCACATCACGCTGACGTCTCCATCAGGTGAGACATATATAAACTTAAACACACCAGTATATGCACATTTGGGAACGAGAACACTGATTGTTGGGTTTGTCCCATTAGGTACTACCACAGTCCTGCTGGCGGAGAGAGAGAGGGACACATCATCCAATGGTTTCCGAAACTGGGCCTTCATGTCTGTGCACACTTGGGGAGAGAATCCCACAGGCACTTGGACCCTGAAGATTACAGATACGGTACATACCAGCATCTCTGCAAACAAATATCAAATGCACATAGAAAGCCTGCTAATCACAATCAATTTATCTCTCTCTCTCTCTCTTGCTAACAGTCAGGACGGATGGAGAATGAGGGGCAGATTCTTAGCTGGAAGTTGATTTTGCACGGGACATCTGAGAAGCCTGACCACATGAAGATGGGAAGGGTGTACACACCCTACAATGCTGTGCAAAACGATCGCAGAGGAGTGGAACCAATGGAAGACATGATCAAGGTCAGAAAGGGAGCCAAACTTTATAAGATGCCAAGAATGCATTTATGTGTATCTAAGGTTGCTATACTGATTGTTAAAATTTATGCACTCTATGGCGAAACATCGAATTCCAAAAATTGCATTAGCTTTTGTAGTATTCTGTTCTGTCATTTTCAAGAATCTAATGCTCCTGTTGGAAAGAAGTGGTATGCAATTTCTCCAGTCTTAACTCTTCAATTTCCTATCTCTCTGACCAGTTGGAACCTCCGACTCCGGCTCAAAAACCTAAAATTTCAAGTCCGGTGGATCCGGACTTACTCCCTCCCGCTGCCTCCATCAGTGTCCAAGAGGAAAATCAAGAAGTTGCACCAGGCCCCTCCACTGCCAATCTGGCCCTGCTGCGTCTCCTCCAGTCGGCCTTCAACAGGCAAATGCCGGTGGTTCCTCCGCACGCTCTGGCAGCTCCCCCCAAGACCTTTCAGCGCGAAAGGATTCCACCGCAGAAGCTGTACCAGGCCCTCGACCAGCTGAATCGCTACAGGGGCTCGGAGAACGGCCTGTTCAGTGACTACAGCGACAACTTCTACAGAGCCCAACCGTACAGGCACAGAGATGATCGGCTCCTGCAGGCACTCTTTGACATGCTCGGAGACGACCAGCAATGAGACCAGTAGTGCAGGAAGATTAGGTAAAAGAGGCTGGATGCCCTGCTGAAAAGACCAGCTTATGGCTCCAAAATACTCGCGGCAAGGTTCTAATTTCATGCTTCGCTGAAGACTTTTGCAGCGCTATGCTATTAGCGAGCATCCCAACGGCAGGAGGTTTGCTTTGGCAAGCTCACAAAATTTACTCCATACATTCGTTTTGGCCTGGTTTTGTTTAAAATCACATCACATTGTTTGTTCTTCAGTTTTTCTTTAAGTAGCTCAGGGGCTTTAGGCTTCCCAGCAACACAGCCATGCTGTTCACCTGCAAATACTGGATCATGAAGGATTTGTTAGTGAAACAGCATGTTAAACAAGTTTTGGTGTTTAAGTTGAGCAACTTATGCTTCACAACTTGTAAAATGCAACTGGCGAGCCTGCCAAGCTAGTCTTTTCAGCAGGGCGAAGGGGCAAGATAGGAACTAAACTGGTACATAGAAGAACTTCAGAGGGATGGAATGAGATACAGAGAGGAACACTGCATATTGTTCTCTTCCAGACAAGCTTGTTTTTATCTACACATGTAGTTATCAAGTATAAGCATTCTACGGCCTGTGTCTGTCAGTGTGAGTGTTTGTATATCTGTGGTGAACAGCCAGCTGTATTTATTCCTCAGTTTCGAACCAGGTTGCTATGATATAAAACCAATGACAGGACCAATCACGGTGTCCCTTGCCCTTTGACCTCTTGATGATTTCTCTCATGTTGCCTTCACTGCCACCAATTTTTGCATGCTATGAAAACGTTTACATTCTCATGCAATGAGAATATTCTACTATAAAGATGATGATTGTAAATTGTAAAGATTTGGGAACGTGTCATTCTTCGCAGAATCAGTCCTTAATGTTAAATCAAATCAGACCCAATTTACTTTCTAAATGCACGTTCTTTGTCTTATTGTCAATGATTTGTGAGTGCACGCTATTCCAAATACATAAATGTTCGTCTTAATACTTTAACAAAATAGAACAACTTGCCTGTTTGGCTGATTGAAATGTATCTTTCAATCCATCTCTGGTTCTTTTCTGATATAAAACACCCACTTTTCATGTCAAATTGATAGCTAAAGTATTGTTTATTTGTTTAAAAAGTCTAATTAAAATAATAAATACCCAGTAAAAAGTTAAATTCAGCAGCAGTAAATACCCAGTAAACAGCAGTAAAATTCAAGTGAAAATGAAATATAACAATGAAATGTACTTCAAAAACTTAATATTATAGTGTTATAAAATAACACTCAATAAATATTAAAAGTGTAGAATATTGCTTAAAATCTCAATTGAGGTCAAATAGGTGGTTTAGCTGACAGAAAAGGTTGGGAAACTAAAAGACATCAGTAACACTGAGTGTTTATAGATCACTGTAAGATCACTCAGGATGACAGCATTTATATATTTAGAGAACTATCATTCAGTACTGAGGACATGTACCTGTGGGACACCTTGAAGCCTAAATTTTTTCAGCCCTTTTTTGCACAACTGTTTCCATGTACCTCCCTCCTGCTCTTTAACATCTGCTTTAGAAATTATCTCTAAATAGTTAAATCATGGTTTTCGAACTCATGACGTGAGTTATACATCCCAAGCAACTGAGTATATATCCACTGGTTTTGTATTTAAAAATTCATAAAACAAATATAAAGTTTTATTTTTCTAAGAGTTCATAGTAGTTTATGAGAGTACACAAAGTATATAGAACCCTAATATATTAAATCACCATTTACCTCATAAGCCTAAATCGCAATTCCTACCCGTCTCTTATGAGTATGTGTTGTTGTACCTTTAGCCTGAATGTCTCTGGACTTATTTCCAATCAAACTTATCCAGCTGTTGTGATGATGCTCTGAAAGGGGTTGTCTGTGATTTGCATTTGTAAAACAGGCTTGAATGTTCCTGCTGTATTCTATTTTCGCACAACCTAATGCAAAGGTTATCCTTTTAAGTTAACTATGTTGTTACCTTTTAAGTTGAATGCAAAAGTAATTTAGAAACCATTGTTCTGTTTTTATTTTTTTAAAGATATAATCTGAAATAGTTGGAAATGCTAATTTGTCAAAAAGAAATGGTTTAATAAATGTTTGTCATGGTTCAGCACATACATTTTTTATCATTTTATTTTTCAGAGTGGAGTTACTCATCAATTGTCCAGTAGCCTATATTTAAAATAGGTTTAGTGGGCTGTAACTGTAGCCTGATGTACTGATCCAATAAAATGTGATACAGTGTCAACAAAAATAAGTGACCGTTTACATTGTTTCAATGCGGTTAGTGCTTATACCAATTTACAATTCTGTCCACAGCCAAAATATACAGTGCAATGTATATCGATATAAAATTATTTTTATCATAATAAACTGAACAGTAGCATATATGTTACATACACACTACTGTGCAAAAGTCTTAGGCACATTAGTATTTTCACTCCAATAATACAGGGATTTAAGACAGTTATTTCCATCTTTTACTGTAGTGTGTCAGTAGGAAATATCAGATTAACTCAAAATTTTAAATTCATTGTAATAATACAGTGATATTTTTTTATGCAAAATGAGTCATCTGGAATTACATGAAGAAATCATTCTTAATTTTGAAAGTTCAAATAACATAATACTTTTGCATGGATGCATGTTGGACAGCAGAACAGCTTTCTTTCAATGACACATTCACAGGAGAAAGAGAGTGAATACTTAATTTCCTGCTACACTTCACGAATAATCCAAATATCTCTGGTTTGTGAGCGCTTTAATATCTATTCCTCATGCATGTCGAAACACACCACAATAAACTATAAACTGGCCAATATATTCTTGCTGAAGGACATGCAATAACCCAATTGCATAAAATCAGTGAATTACTACAGTTATTAGGGGAACAAGTCACAACCTGAACTGTGTGTTCATAACAGAGATTAAAACGTCAAATTAATCAAACATACTCTTAGACAGCCTTAATCAAACAAGCTTTTTTATTTGCTTTGATGGACTGTCAGAATTTGTGTAAGTTCTGACTTAATATTCTCACTGCATGTTTTAATAAAGACTGAACTGTTTGATATTTCATAAAGAAACATGGCGCCATCTTGTGACAGAAAACGTACACTAAAACAGCAAAGTTCAGGGCTGGAAACGCATTATTTGGTGTCGCTACTCACCTTTTGCCTCTGCTGGTTTGATGTCTGGAAATAGCATCTTTCCTTATAGATAGCGCCATATTTAATTTTTGACAGGAATGAAAACGAGGCTGTGAGGGATAAAATACAGAGCCTTCAATTGATGTAGCCTGTTTTTTTAACAACAATCTACGGTAGGTGCTCAGCTGAGGAAATGTGTTTCCAGAAAATAAAAACTTTCAGTAGACAAAAACTCTATAAAACGATATGTAGATTGTATGTATGCCTTTCCCTCACAGCCTAAATGTCCATCTGCATTCAATTCAATATGGCGTCTAACCTGTCTAGGTCTATTGACTCCCATTCAAAACAGCTGTGTATTCTGACTGAATATAGATATAGATATATAGATCCCAATTATTTAATTATATTGCACCTTAAATCTCAAATAGTTCAGTTATATTATATGCTAGTAGATTTGTGTAAGCTTTAGTAGATTTTATAGTAGACCTAGTAGTTTTGCTTCATGTATTTTGGACCTCCTTTTTGAATGTATGGATTTGCACTCCCAATTATACAATTTATCTTTAACAGTTACATTAGCAACATGTTTTACTAAAGATTCTGTCAAGAAACAGGTTACAATTTCATGTCTTTAGACTCTCTCTTCATTTCTCTCGTTCTCTTTTGCTCCTCGCTGGAATCAACTGTCCTCCAAGAGTTTATTCTACCAGGATTCCT
Organism: Rhodeus uyekii; assembly: GCA_037043235.1. NCBI lineage: Eukaryota > Metazoa > Chordata > Actinopteri > Cypriniformes > Acheilognathidae > Rhodeus > Rhodeus uyekii. Next base: position 651,517 of record JAWRVZ010000155.1, on the reverse strand, counting down.
TCCAAATCTGGCTGCTTTGGGCGAGAGCCAGAGAAACAGATTCCACCGGTCAGATGATGAGAAAGCAGCAGCGATATTATGTGAGAGAAAATAAAGAACAAGAAAAGCAGAGTTAAGAGTCTGAAAATGAAAAGAAAACAGGATAAAACTGATGGAATAGGTGCGAATGGAACGGACTTGGTGGGGGATGAGAAGCAAGAGGGCATGAAGGAGGGAGGGCCTCTCTCTCTGTCTCTGTCTCTCACTCTCTCTCTCTTTCACTGTAAATCTCATCTTCTGCTTTGCATTCAAGAGGAAGCATTTAGCATTTTTCTGGTATCATCAGAATGCTGTGGTATTCCGTCCAGCCTGGGGTGATGATGTGAAAGGTGTTTGGAAGTTATGAAAATGTGCTGAGATTGGCTTTGCAAGATTATGCACTTTCACAACAACATGACAGGGAGATTATGGCCCTAAAACACACATACAGACAAACACACACAGTACATTTCAATAACCTGTGGACTATGTTAGCAGTTTAATTTGCTTGCAAAAAGATCCCCATGCTACATGTAAGATCTCAAATTGTGTGGAAAAGTGTGTTCTTGGACAATTCAATGAGTGAAAAATTATGCATAGACTTTCTTTGAAGAATGGACCACAATATTATACAGATGGTCCAGTATTTTATTTTGTTAAAAAGAAGCCTGCCACTGTTGTGAAACATGAGACCGGCCACGCCAGTAGTGTCTGTTTGTAGATAAGGCTAATGCATTAGTGTTTTCATGTGATAAGAACCATTGCAGCTGGTGCCACTTCGGTCAAACATTAACAGGGCTTGCGGTTTCAAGGTCTTTAAAATGCCGGAAATGACAGAGAGGAGCTGACAAGTGGGACAACCGCATCACCTGTATAGTTAAACAACTTGTCATGTTCTTCCTGAGAGACAGACTGTTCTGACGTGGAGTGCTCTTTGTGTCCTCGCATGGCTCTTAGTATACACTGTACACACTGCGCTCTGAGTGTGTTGACAGAGCAATGAATTAGTATGAGGAGCAGATTTTTACAGTTGCAAGATGGTTTAAGGGCCGGTCAAACTACACTTTTTGTTCCATTGACGTCCATTTGGCATACGAATGCTGGAGACCGGAAACACATGCTCATGCAAAGAAGTTTTGCATTTTCGCTTGCTCAAAGTCTAGAATGACTACAGCTTTAAGCGTCACTGACTGGCTGTCAACCATTAAAGCAGCAGTTCTCAACTGTTTGCTCAAAAGAACTTGTTCACACTGATAGATTAAAATAATAATGCAGCTAATTGGTTGTTTTTCTGAAAAGGTTCAAAATTATAAACAAACGTTCTTCCATAATGTTAACAGAACGTTCGTTCAAAGTTATCTGGTCTTTGATAATGTTCTCAAAGCGTAGCACAAAAACGTTATTTATACATCGTTCATGGAATTTGTTTTAGGAAAAAAGAATTCCTGCTTGGTTTAATGTCATGGACTACGTTTCCCATCATCCTCCCTTGCACTTAACCACGCGCACACACACTGCTTTATGTTCCTGATTGCCTTCCCAGATACCTTATCCAAGTCATCTCTCGTATCAAAGTTGTACCCTTGTCTGTATGTGTGTTCCAACTATTATGTAAGACAAAGACTCAAAGTCAAAAATACTCTATAAGTCTATAGTATAATTTTTAGTATCATTTAAGTATCATTTCTTTCCTGTTTATACATTGTGTTCCTGACATATATGCAAAGAAACCCACCTGTTTGAGTTTTATCTTAGTTCTAGTCATTGCGTCCAAGCATGACAGGTAAAAGTCATGTGTCCAATCAAATACTTTGACATTTTGCAGACATATGTACTAGTCTCATATGCACAATTTTTTTTTGAAAGAAATTGTTTCATTTAATCATTAAAGTCATCTAAATGGTTCATGTGAAATGGAACTACTTAACTTCTATTTCAGGTGTTACTAATGTGTTTCCTGTGGGTAGAATTTGCTCTGATGTGAAACTTTGTTTGACAAGTGTCATGCTAACACATATTATGCTTTTAAAACCATAGAGTTTTCATATTGCTTTTATTTAAACTCTAACATCTTGTTGATTTTTACTAAAATATTAATTTCTTTCACAACAGCATTGGCATTATCTTGTGCTATGTTATCCATTTTCCAAACCACTCAATAGTTTTTTTGTTTTTTTTTGTATTTTTAGGCCAGGTGGGTTTCTCTCACATTTCTTGGTCTCTGTGGACACAGACATGTGTCTCAGTCCCACATGGAGCACAAGGGCCAAAAAAATCCACAATCTAACTCTGTAATCTAATTCCGGCAGCTAAAGTCAGCGGAAAGTGTCACACACAGACTCACAACTATGTTTGAGCTATGTTAAATATCTGTTGATGAACACAACCAAAGACTTCCTTGAGGAAGATGTATTATTTTTGCATTTATAAAAATGAATGGAGATTTAGGTTATGTTTAATTTAATTTATTTCTAATATTTTACTTGGATTAATAAAAATAGACAAAAACTACAATTGTTGACTAAGTATGAGTGTAGAGATATAGATGAATAAGATAAGATAAGATAAACCTTTATTCGTCCCACAGTGGGGAAATTTCTCTGTTCCAGCAGCAATTTTTTACATTGTTACAAACATAAATAATATACATAATATACAGCATAATATATAATATGTATATATTTATATACAGCATATACAAAAGCAAAAAAGTATATCAAGTATATACGCATATGCATACGAATATGCATAGATCAGATCATTTGGTCTTTTTAAATGAAGGGAACACTTAATCATCACTGTACAACACCAAGTCAGCTAAGCTTTAGGGATATCAACCTATCCAATTAGGAGCATGAGTGATTGTGAATCAACAGAAAATAGGCGCACTAGAGAGCCAACACCAATAAAACCCAGAAAGGGAATGATTTTGCAGGTTTTGGCCACAGACAATTGCTCTCTCCTTATTCTTCTTAACTAATTTGTCTTTAGTTTTGAGTTTTGTTAGGGTCCTTGTTACTTCTTATAGATGAGGCAGTACCTGCAATCCAAATAGGTTACACAGGTAGTCCTGTTTCTCCAGGATGGCACATTGCGATGAGCTTTGGTGTTTGGTATCCCAACACAGTTTCAAGAGCATGGAGGAGACACAGGGAGACAGGCTGTTACACAAGGAGAGCTGGACAGGGACGTAGAAGAGCAACAACCCAGCAGGAGGAACAGAGGAGCACTGCCAGAGCTCTACAAAATGACCTCCAGCAGGTTACTGGTGTGCATGTTTCTGACCAAACTGTCAGAAACAGAATTCAGGAGGGTCACCATCCTCTAGTAGGACCTGTGCAGTTCAATTGGCATTTGCTAGAGAACACCAGAATCCAACATTGGCGCCACATTCTCTTCACAAATGAAAGAGCATGTTCACACTGAGCATGTGTGAAAGACGTGCAAAAGTCTGGAGATGCTGTGGGCAATGTTATGCTGCGTGCAACATCATCCAGCATGACCTGTTTGGTCAGTAATGGTCTGGGGAGGAATGTCCTTGGAGGGTCACATAGACTGCCACGTGGTGCTAGCCAATGGTTCCCTTAGTTACATTATGAGCTGCTGTGATGAACTTTTTTACATTGATTTTGATTCCAGCCCTCAGTGTGTTGATGATTTTGGTTTCCATTGACTGCTGTCCCATAATTTTTCTGTTAACAAATTGTAGAATGTATATAAAGGCAGATTTTCAAGTTGACCATTTCATTCATCGCGATCCAATGTTTGATCCAAGTGCCATTTACATCGACAAAAATATACTATCCATTTTAACACCGTTGACACATGTTCAAAAATGTTGTTGTCTGAGAAGAACACTCATGCAGAATTCTCTGTGTAATTTCATAGTCTTGACTTGTTAAAGTTCAAGCTCTACTAAGTCATGGTTTCTCTAATTAATGAGTGGTGACAGAATTAATTGCTTCAATCCTGTCTGTTCTGTATTGGGTTTCAGAGTGGCATGAGAGTTTATGAAAAAGCAGCCGAGTCATGCTGGATTCAACCATGACAACAATGTGTCAACAATGTCATGGAAATCAGAGTTAATGTAATCAAATGCATGACTTTAATATGCCTCCTCATTGTGGCTCTGATGCATCTTGATGAGAAACTAATTAACACCCTCTTGATTGATACTCATCCTGTTAAGCTAAAGGAATTTCTCTTTACAAACACATCTTATATAATCCCATTACTCTGTCTATGAAGCTATATGGACCAGCATGCATTGGAGGGCTGGTTTAAAATAAACTAGTTTTTAATCAAGGGTGTGGTAGGCTTTTTTTATGTAGGCCTAATCTCAAGGATTCACAGTAGTTTCCCTGCACCCAGCCTAAAACTACTGCACCACACCAAAACACGCTGCATAATCACTCCATCCCAGAGTGTGACTCTGTAAGACACAGCAGGTGTGCATGCTGGGGGAAAATAACCAAAAGCTGCCAAACGAGTTTTACATTGAGGCAACAAATAAACTGTTGACCTTCTCAGCGAACACTTTGGGTAAATCCGGTCTAGATGAATTATACGGTCAGACTTAGTTCATTAAAATACCTGTTTAGGTTTGGCTTGTTTGCTGAATTATGTATGTCACACCTGTAAAATGTAAAAAAAAAAAAAATAGTCACAACACGTAAAAATACCCAGTCTGTCAATCATTTCTGGGAACTGTTCCTTGTTCAACTTGTTCCTGCAGATTACTGTATGAGTGATGCAACCATTGACGGTCCATGACTCAGGATGACCCTAATGCAACTGACTGATGACTGCAGTCTGGTACTACTTACAAACACTGAGACATGTGCAATAACACACACCTGCAGGCTGGACCTAACCAAATACTTGTTTGACATGTAGCAGTATTTTCAGAAACACCGTGATAAGACAGGAAGCCGTAAGTATGGCGGCTGGCGAAATATATCTTAGCAATGGTGGAGAAAACAATTGTTTTTTACCTAAGATGGATACTATTAATTACTGTAATCTTTTTGTTTGTGTGTTTAATAATACTTTAAATTACAGGAATATATATAATACAGGAAGCTTGCGAAGAAAAAGCAAGAGAAAAATTATAACTATAAAGTTAAATGAATACATATCACAGAATATTTATTGTAAGACTATTGTAAAAATTCTGAAAAAAAGGTTTTGAAACACGACGTGCTGAATTGAAACCGCACACTAGGATACTACTCGTATTATATTTCCCATGTCTTTTTACGGCAGAAATTGAGTCGCATGCTAGTATGCGGTTCCCAATTCTGCAATGGTTTACCACCACTACTGTCAATCAGCCAACTGGACATGGTTTTTGACCCATTAAGTAATCTCAAAATGTCCAAATATCGACAGATTAAAAAAAAAAGTACATTTTAAGAGGCTATTTCTAATATGTTTTCATTTATCAAATAACAAGCATAGAGGAAATAAGCATTAATGTATGCACACACACACACACACACACACACACACATGATATTAAATACAAATTTAATGATATCAAATTAAATGCAAAAACAATTTATGGATTTAAATGACAATTATTATTTTATAATACATAATAAATGTAATTCTGCTATACTTAAAAAATCTTGATTGTTAATTAATAAGGCTGATTTTGAAACTGACACCAATCAGATAACTGGGCATGTTTATCGACCCATAATTAAACTCAAAATGTAAAAATATCAGCAGATGAACTGATCATGGAAATAATGGAAACTTTTCAATAATTCTTATATTTTTTTTATATATTTTATTGATCAAATAAAAAAAGGCATATAGGAATCTGATATGCATATCATACAAATACTATGGGATAAATTGTGGAATTGGAGAAGAAACATGACTTAAGGAAAGCCCTCTAACAAAGTAATAGAGAGAGAAAAGCCCCAACTAGTCTTCTATCTTTCTAACTGTAGGCTGTAGAGCAGAAAGGAACTGAGTTTAGCTTAAAGTCCCTCCCTCTGACCGCATTAGAGAGAGAGTTTGCACGTATGTCAGAGGGACTATGGTGGAGGGCTGGTGAAGATGATGGCAGCTCTCTGCGAGGATGGCTCATATGGACTCAATTGTGGCCGCAAGAGCGACAGAATATCAGTTTTACATGTCAAACTGACAGAATCGGCCTTTAAATCGCTTGAAAACTACCAAAATTGTAAGGTGAGTGCTGGGAAACTTCCAGTTTTATGGAGAGGAAAGAAACGCTAGAGCTTGTTCCCCCACAAAATGCGTCGAATAAATGTTTTATTCCTCTCCAAAACGATGTAACATCTCTTAAAAAGTTTATAAACGCTTCCCGTTGGTTGATGTCTTTGTACACTTGATTGGAAAATGTTTTTTTAATAAAGAAAAAAGACTCTAGGGAGTGAACATTATGCCAACACACCATGACCTGCTGTGAACTCTCTGCGTGTATTTTAAGCACTAAAAATGAATTTTAATACATTTATGAAGTTTGAGGGATTGGTAGAGCTTATATGAACTGGATTGAAGCTATATCGTTGTGTGGGTTGTATGTTATATTGTGTTTTATCCTCGAAATATCAGCTACGATGCTAACGGTTGGTTAAAACTTTCTCTACAAACGAATAACGTCGATTCAACTATCTGTCATTTCGACATCTTGATAATTTTGGTTAGCTTACAGTCTCTTTAAAGTAAATATTTCGTGTTACGTACGAAAAAGTCTTCGGGTTTGACGAAAATTAAACTTTGGTGAGTTAGCGGATAGCATGGCTAATGTTACTAGCTGGCAGTGCTCCAATAATGATTAAGTTCATTAATGTGTTTGTTGTTTGTGTTATATTCATAATTCTTACTCCAAATAACAGTTTACAAACCCAATTAAACCAAATAACATCTGAGCCTGTCTAATGAAGGTCTAAATATGGTTGCTAGCTACTTAGCTTCGAAGACTCATACACACCTGATGAGTTTAATGATTAAGATAAATGATCGTTTTATACACTAATCGTCGTTTATCACATGCTAGGCATCCATAATTATCACGTTAGATGATGAATCCTTGCTCAGAAAGGAGTACTTTTTGCTTTTGATGTATGGCATGTGACTAGGTGGGGAAACCCATGTAAATTTTTAATAGTGCACAAATTATGTCATTTTGATGAACTTTCTCAACTAGTTTTGACCACAAGGGAGCCATATGTTTATTTCCCTTTGGGTCATTCAAGTACAAAGTGTGAGGAATATGTCACTAAGATAAGGAAATTTGATTAAAAAGTATAAAATACCTTCCGGGCATTTCTATCATTTCAAAAGCATGAAAGAGTTTCTATTGGCTTACTAGGAGAAATCAGGCAGCTTCAATGAAGAGCTGCATTGTCTGGATTTTTTTAAAGCTCTACGCTGCTCAAAGTGCTTACGAGGCAGTGTTTGACTTAAAGCTACAGCTGGCCCGTTGTAAAGAAGAAAAAAACTGTGCACCGGGTTCATAGAGATGGTTCGTTCAGTCCTGAAAGGCTGAATCCAGCTAAACATTTAGGCTGAAGATTTGCTTTGGGTTGTGGATGATTGGTCATTCACCCAGTGCATCTGAAGCGGGCCATATTTAAAGTTAGTCCACTCATTTTGTTTGGAATTTCTCTTAAAAGAGTTCAGTTGAACCTTGAAGCTTGTTTGAGACTAAATTTAGCTTTGTAATCCATCAAGTTCCTGGCTGCTTTAGACTGGCACTGTTAATGTTTGTCTTTGTTGATTAGGGCTTACAGTTTGGTTGATACTCAAAATGTTACAACACTCCTTCGGTGAGGCCAGCTCAACGAGTCTTAAAGGGATAGTTCACCCAAAAATGAAAGCTGCTAGCATTTACTCACCCTAAAGTTGTTCTAAACCTGTCTGAATTTCTTTATTCTGCTGAACACAAGATGAGATTTTTACAAATGTCAGTAACCAAACAGTTGTGGAGCATCACTGGTGTCCATGGCATGGAGAAAAATAAAATGCTATGGAACTGTTTATGAATCATAGTATTAGTCAGTATATTATTTCATATTATATAGTATAGATTTATAGTATTTATTAATGTTTTGAATTGGCATTTTACATTTTCTTTTGTTTTAGTTAGTTTTAGTAATTTTATGAGGTTATCATTTAGTTGATTTTATCTAGCTCTAGATATTATTAATCATAATATTAGTTTGTATAGATTTATAGTATTTATTAATGTTTTAAATTGGCTTTTTACATATTTTCTTTTGTTTGAGTAATTTTATGAGGTTGTCATTTTGTTTTTGTTTTTCTTGTTAAATATTTGTAATTCTAATTTATTCTCATTTCCGTTTTAGCCATTTTAGCACTTATTTTTCTCGGTTGCCAAGTTTAAGATTTTCATGCGTTTTTATTTGGTATGTAACTATTTTAGTAAACAAAATGTAATATTTTAGTTTTGAGCAAAGTTCATGCTGTTCAGTTGTCTAGTGTGTTCGAAAAATGCTATGACAAAGCGAAGGTTACATAACAATCGTGTTGTGTACTAAGTGTCACGTTTTTGTAAAGAATGTACTGTAGCGATCATATCCTGCAGGGCTTTGCGTCCTCCTATATTAATTGGATGGTAGTAAGGGTTTACTTGGTTCAGCTGTACCATACCTGCTCTACCTTTGGCATAATACTGCCAATTAGAAAGTGTTTAATGTATTTTAAGTGTCTCCATCTAACTTGATGCTCTGACCAGAATTTGGTATTTATTTGATACTTCGCTCATGTTTTCATGTTCCAGATCTGTTTGTCTTTCAGCTACCGTTTTAGCTGAGCTTGTGGTTAATCATTCTTCATCTCTCGGCAATGGGACAAGACAGTCGGGGCAAAGAGAGGGAATGATGATCCTGGAGCCATGCCTTATCTCTTGCATGGCCCTAAAAGTTGATAGATCTCAAGTTGTTTGATTTACCAAGGAAGCTGTTTTAATTACGTTGCATTTTTCTGTCACTTGTGGTTTTGGCTGGTTTTTCTACAGAATTTATGTCATGACTCGACGAAGTGCCATAAAGTTTTTAAAATCAGATAATGAAATGTATTAAAATTACACTGAACCGCTTTGCCCAAAAAAATGCAAATGTATGACATGGCTAAATTTTACTATCTTACTTATGCATGATGGTATGGAAAGTGGAGTTTTTATTATTATTTGCATTTAGCGTTGTCTCCGTGACCCTGACTCAACACATGTGCATCCTTTTTTAGAGTTGAGAACCACTAGTTTAGGCTTCCAAATCATCAGAGAGCTTAATCTTACTCCTGTGTAATGTGATCTGATCTAGTCTGTGTGTTGGGGGGTGGGGGGGTGCTTTTGAAACTTATCTGGTTAAACAAGACTTTACAGATGGAGGAGGCTTTGGGCGTTGTTTGACTATAACTAAAGGTGTGTGGTTGCAGAGAAGTCGATGTATGTGCATCTGTTCCTTTAACAATGCAATGAATTTTGCACTGAATACTTGGTATGTACTGCAAAAAACAAAAAAAAATCCTGTTCCAGTGGAAATGGAAGTTTAAGTCGAGTGTGTAGCACTGAGGGATAGGATTAAAAAAAAATTCTGCTGTGTGATCTGGTCATAAATTACACATTTTTGAAAGAAGTAGTAGGTATTGCTGGTGTCCAATGCACGCAGAAACTATATATTCTACGGTATGCTGCAGAAATAATATGAATAGTATGCTATTCTGAGCATAATTTCACTAATCTCACTGTTTTTCTTATAGTTTCTCTTAATTAAATGAGCAGATTTACTTATATTTAATGTTTTGGTGGATTAAATTACTTTTTTGTGGCACGTTTCATTAATGAATCTGTTGACACGTTGAATATTCTGATCTTTTCCAGAATGCACCATCCTCACAGGCGACGATATGTTTTCAGGGTCTTCAAGGGGTAAGTTGAATTTCCATTGCTTGTGGAATTGACCTGTTGATATTATTTGTACAGATTTTTAATGAGGATCATCAGAGGCTGAAGTGTGGGTGTTACTCATCAAAGCACCCTAAAATTGTGGACCCGGTGTCTTAACAGAGAGCCTTCTGGGAGGCGTCTCACTTTTCCAAGCGCCCGTTTAACCTCTGACCCTGCGCACCATGCTGTGGTTTACATCAGACGTTGTGTGACTATAAATACTGGGTTGGCGAATACGGTTCTGCTTTTACACTCATGAAAACTCTCTCTAAATACATAGTCTTAACTAGTGTCTGTGCTTCAGTCTGACTCAACGAGTCTGTTCCAAAATCTCTTTGCTGTTTAGGTAGCTATATTCTCAGGCAATATCCATCAATAGTGATGGATCCTCATAGGTGAATACTTTATAATGCTTCACATGAGCAGTAGTTCCTTTATCTGTCAATCAAGCACATTGCTCTTAATGAGAGCTGCACAACTTGACTGATGTATTGCTAGATGTATTGAGTGAAACATAAGTGTTTATTTCTCTCAACTCCATCTGCCATCTTAGCATTGTGAGACTGTCTACTTGAAGGATGCATGCAATACTACCTTAAAACTGGTACAAAACTAGGCATACAGCAGCATAATGACATTTTTTTTTTTTTCTAGTTCAGCATTTTTTTTAAACGTCCAAAAAACATCTATAATGCCTTAAAGTACTGTCTAGATAGCTCACTTGTTTTAACAAGCTAATAGTAGTTTTGTTTTTTGATAATCTCTATTAGCACTCAAACTGTTTTTTTTTTTTGTTTTGTTTTTTATCTCCAGCGGATTAAAATCCCAATGACAGATGCTTCCGATGGCTCTCATAACTTCGACTTTTATCTGTCCAACTTTGGCAAAGACAATCCTCAAGGAAGCTTTGAGTGTATCCACCAGTACATATCTAGGTAAGGGCAGAATTAATTTCTTGTCAGACTACTGCTCAATTTGCTGTTGTTTCTCATTTTAAGATACTCTTTGTGATTGTTAGCTCTGGAGTCCCCAATCTGTCCTCCTTGGGAACGATTCAAGACAAAATGACAGTATGTGCCACCAATGACTCCTACCAGGTGACCAAAGAGCGCGTGACCAAAGCGGAGGAGGATAAAGGCAAGAACAGCACCAAATTCATCAAACCTGGAGGACCATTCAGAGGTTTGATATTAATCCAATGCATTTTATCTCCTGTAACATGCTCATACAAACACATTCTGGTCACTTAGATAAGGAGAGCACCCAGTATTACATTAATCCAAATTTAAAAATAACCCTAGGTTAACAATTGAACGTGTGAAAAGCCCCTTAAGGTTTTTCTGACTGGAATATTTTATTCTTTTTTAGATATCTGTTCAGTGTAATTCAGCATTTCCATTTAATGTCTGACTAGTTTTTCAATCGATCATGTTTCAGTTTCAAAGAATCTTTCTACACATCTGATGATTATCTACACAGGATGCGGTTTGCTTTTCGATTTCTGTTTTCATTTCCATTTTAGGTCTGCGTGTAGTAAAATGTTGCGTGAATTTGCTTATTTTCAGATTGTAATGTATAAAAAAAAACTGTGATCTCCCATTATAGTCCTGTAACACTCAGCCAGTTCAGTTGTCTCTGTGCATATAGCCATGTGCGTTAAACCAATTGGGAGCTTTACAGGGAGTGATGTATGGATTAGGGTCAAGAGAAAAAGCAAGTAAAAGTTCATCCTATTTATCTGACATGGCTAAGTCGTGGTGCATCCATGTCTCCGTTGTTGTTTATTGTGAAGTGGAAATTAATCCACTGAATCGTTCAGATCTTAAATAGCTATTGTCACCTGCAAAGACACCTGCTTAGGTTGCCAAATGAAAGCAGTGGTTCTTGCGTTTTAAGACCTCGCCGTAACCCTAGAGACCCGTTTTATCTCGTGTTTTAAAAATATATCACCCTTTAGGAAAAAAGGAACAACCCTTAAGGGATTTTATAAGTGTCTTTAACTAACGTCCAAATGCGGCTTATTATATTTCACCCCTTCCATACAAAATCTCTCTCTCAGCACCTGTTCGGCTGTCACTCCCCTCTGGGAGCCCCAGATCTCCGCACCACAGCTGGCTTCCACCGCAAAACTGGAAAAGTCAGTTTCACTCCCCTCCCTCGGCACTGAGCCACAGGGGAGGAGTGATCGGGTGCGTTTGCATTCTGATGTGCAAGAAAAGGAAGGCTTTGCAGCAGCTGGTGCTCAGGAAGCCTAGTCACACTCTTTTGTTTGTGTGGTTAACCTGAGAGACACTTATAAGAGTTTGAAATTATGCAGATTTGCCATGCTGTCCTAAGTTGAAAAGATATGCACTTCCTTGATTCCTCCCAGTCTGCTGTACGTAGTTACATGTGTGATGGCCAAAGCTTATTATCCACTGACGCAAGTGTTTCACCTGACTGGCAGGAGGTGAGACAGCAAAAGTTTGCATCTGGATGCCGTCCAGTCATCGGCACATGTTCGGGCAAAACTAGGGAGAGTCTATAAGAGGAAGACAGTAGGATGGTTAAAGAGTCGTTACTCTTAATCTTCTAAATAGCTTCTGAAGAATTTCATAATTGAGGAAACTTTGAGGCACATGTAGGTACTTCAGTGTTGTTTGAAGTGGGCATATTTTTCAGTATAGATACTGTACTTTGCTACCAAGTTAATACTAAAATAAACTCTACACTCTCTATGATATCAATGTGCTGTCTGACTGAAAATTAAAATACATTTTGCGACATTGCACAATTAAAATGTCCTTGGTTTTCTTTTGACCTTTTTAGTAGAGAAATTAAACGGTATTACCCACCAATGGAAATTAAATACCATCTAGACAGACACTTGGTTTAGCACTAATTCAAATTTTGTGCCCACTATTGAATCGGATGGTGTGCGAATTATCCTTTGAGTACGGGGTCAGCCACATAATGTACCGAAGTAAAGCGCCAAGAGATTTTCACTGAATTCCTTATGATAAACATGTCGCTGTTTTAACTACTACTCTGATTGGCCGTCTCTCTGCAAACATCTTTGTGCATAGACAAAAAAATCCAGCACCGTAAACCGGCCCCCTCAGCCCCTGACCCGGCTCCAGAGAGGAAGCAGACCACTCCCCTCAACCCAGCCAACACCATCCGCAAGTGCCTTACCAACAACCCCGTATCGCAACGGCCGTACCGGGACCGCGTCATTCACCTCCTGGCCCTGCGCTCCTACAAGAAGCTAGAGGTGCTCGGCAGACTGCAAAGAGACGGCGTCAGCCAGAAAGACCGTAACTCTTTGGGCACTACACTACATCAGGTGAGACTGTGGAGTTGAATCAGTTCAGGTCTTAGGATTTAGTTAAAAGTTAAGCTTAGCCGACGGCAGGCATATTAATTCACCATGCAATTAATTTCCACTTTGAGTTATAAAGAAGTTTTTTTTTTTTTTTTAAGATGTCGTTTATGCTCACCAAGGCTGCATTTATATGAACTAAATGCAGTAAAACAGTAATGCTGTGAACTTTTATTACATGTAATGTAAATCTGTGATGGCAAAGCTATATTTTTCAGTTACATGATCCTTCGGAAATCATCAATTTGATTTGGTGCTCAAAAAACATTTATCAATATTGAAAATACCTTTTCAGGAATCTTTGATGAATAGAAAGTTCAAAAGAACAGTTATGTTTATAACATTATAAATATCTTTATTGTTACTTTTGATCAATTTAATGCATCTTTTCTGAAAAGTATTGTTTAAACTTTTGAATGGTAATATACCTTTTCTTGGTAAAGTTGTATCACATTTTTGACAACTGCTTTAAATAATGCAACTTCTGTCCCCTTTCACTTTCATTGTAAGTAGTTAAATTGTTAATCAACATTGTGCTGAAAATGCTGTTGATTGTGTAACTTGTATTTAACCCAAAATATTCTTCATAATTTTGTTAAATGCAATTTTAGTTAAATTATTTGTTCTTTAAAATATTCATATGTTTAAAGATCAAGATGAAAGGCATTTATGGCACTCAACTTACTGTGCAAGGTCTCTGAATACAGCTTGAGGACTTTTATTGTAATCATTCATATTAGTTAGCATCAAATCACAGCTGTAATCTAATGGTCTACAGACTCACTGCACTTTTGCTGAAGCACAGTGTCATGTAATGCAAGTCACCATTTAACAGCTCAAGCACAAAGACTTGTATTCACCACAGCTGAATGTATAGCACGTGGCAAATTAGGCAACCATAAATTAACCTTATTAGTGTAATTACGCACATGCTCGCATGCAGAAGAGACTGGCGCATTTCATTTCAGCTCATCTAAGGTCATGCTGTTGACAGAAGTCAGATTTAAATGGCTTTTGTCATCAGAAGGGGTAGAATTATCCATTTTGGTTTTCCCCACTAGTTTCAAAGGAGAAGTATCATGATATTCATCCTTTTCTATCAATTATAGAATGAATTCATTCAGGCTTTGAATAGAGAAGGATGAAACCAGCTTCTCTCCTACTTGGAAATGAAGAATCTGAAACGGTCCCCTCACTGGGTTGTAACGAAAGAAGTAACACTATATCCCTTTGCCTAACTGTCCATTTGCATTACTATTTATAGTGTTTGTGTATCTGTCTCTCTGAAGTATGCCGACTCATACACATTCGATAGAAAGGAAGACTTGTTAGAAAATTAGTTAGTTAGTAGTTTAGTTGCTAAAAAATAAAATCTGTTAACCAAATGCGTAATTAAAATCAGCAAAATAGTTAAAACTGTATTGGTCATTTAAATGTACCAATAAATGAGAATTTTACTAGATTTTTAAAATGCAAAACGGACTAGGTTAATACTTTATTCAATGTTTTTTTGAGATTCAAACTTGCTATTAAATAAACGCCACTAATTAAGTTCAGACCTATTTTAAGACCCAATTATTTAAATGAATATTAAAAGAGGTCCTTTTAAATATAACTTTCTATGTCCTGTATTTTAATTAAAGAAGGAACAGCAGTCAACATTTTCCATTCCTATAGGTGGCCAATTTAAACCCTAAGGATAACTCTTATTCGCTGAAGGACTTTATCTTCCGTGAGGTCCAGAGGGACTGGCCGGGCTATACGGAGGATGACCGTATTCAGGTGGACAGGATCCTGGCACGGTAAGATTTGCAGGTCACATGCAATTAAAAGAAGAATGGCTCTTTAATGGGTCATGAATCGTTTTTGAGAGCTAGTAGAGGATCCCCAGAGTGTTTGGCAAAGCTTGAATTGTTTTTTTTATTTCCCTCCAACAGTAAATTGGGCTTGAATTCAGAGTCCGTCTCATCCAGCAGTCCAACCAAAGAGCCAACATCCCCACTGGTATGTTAGTAATTTCAACTCTTTATTAATTTGTTTATTTTGGAGTATGTTCTTGGATAATAGCAGTTTTAATGTAGTTGGTCTTGGACAACTAAATCTTGCATTCTGCTGCTGATTATTGCAGAGCAAGTATGGACTTTTTTTTTAAACAAATATGCCTTTGTGAGCATGTAAGATATGCTGTTGCTGCATGAATAGACATGCATAAATTCTGTACCAGATGGAGCTGTAATTGCTTGCAGGTTGTATGTAAAGAATACAACCTGTGCGCTCTAGAGTTTAGCAACTGAGAATTTATTCTATTGGTTTTTATATTTAAAAGAAATCATAATATTGTAATTTTATTGTAATTAATATTATTAAAAAAATTAAAATCATTTATTCTATACGTTTAGTCTCATAGGAAAATAGTCTCTATTTGCATATCCAAGAATTTTCAGGCACAAGAATCATATTTTGTTCCTTGCTTTTCAGAAACGCCAACCTGAGACAGACTTCATTGACCCTCTGATGTCTAAGAAGCCTCGAATCTCCCACCTCAGTAACAGAGGACCTTCCTCCTCGTCTGGTCGTAATCCTTCGGAAGCTGAGGACAAAAAACCCGCACCCACGGCCGCCTGCCCTGGACCCTCTTTTCACCCTCCCCCTGTCACAGGCTCTAGTTCAAATTCCCCCAGCACGCCGGAGGGCCGGGGTTCTCAGGATCTGCCCCTGGACCAGAGCTCTATATGTGGGAACTCCTCAGAGACCTACGGGCCCCGCAACCACACGCGGAGCCCACCCAGCCAGGCCGTTTCCACGACCTCCCCCTCATCCTTCTCCACCTGTACTGTCTCAACAACCACCATCAACTCCACCACTACCACCAGCAGTGGCCTCCACGTTTCCTCTACTTTACCTCCTACAGCCAGCCGTGACTGCAATGGCAGCAAAAAGCCCAAGAAGTCCAAGAAGCACAAAGATAAAGAGAGGAAGCGAGAAGGAGACCAAGAGATGGTTAAGGACCGGAAGAGGGATAGAACGCATCCCTGCAACAAGGAAGCACAGCCCAGAAAGAAACACCGGAATGAGGCAGAGCATAAACACATTTCTGCTAACATCAGCCATGAATTGGACAAAGAAGGTTTGTTTTGCACTTCATGTGGCTTCATTTGCGGTCCACCTAAGTGCATTTTGTGGCATTAACATTGATTTAGTTGATCGTTCATTGGTGGAACGAGTTACTGAATGAATAAATCACTGAACCAAATTGCAATAAGATCTAAATCAGCGTAAACAGAAAACCTGCGATTTATCGGATGCAACCAAAGTTTGTTTACTGAGGATTTGTAAGCTGTACCAATAAGTTGAATAACAGCCCAAAAAATTAAGAAAAACCGCTTAAATTGATTAGCTCCATGCCAGCAATTCTGAATTAAAACTGTTAAAGACCCCATGTGGTGAAAATTGTTTTAATATGCTTTAAGACAAAAAATATGCAAATTCATGTCCACACCATTATTTTCTTTTAAAATGTATAAAACAGTATTCTGTTGGGTACATTAGCTTTCCTGTAGCTCAAACGGTAGAGCGTGGCGCTTGCAACGCCAAGGTCAAAGGTTCGATTCTCAGGTTAAGCAAGAACTGATTTCTTGAATACAATGTAAGATAAAATGTTTGGATAAAAGCGTCCACTAAATGCATAAATGGCAATATAGCGGGTGAATTGTTTGTATGTTATGATAAACTGCATGCCTTCCTCCACTGATCTTCTGAGTTGTTCATTGAATTTCTAAGGATGCTGAATTTGAACAGGAATATGGATTGTTGCATTATTAGCTGTTTGAGAACGTAGTCAAGGAAAAGGCTAATCATATTAATTACTGCTATGTGTCTGACGTTGTAAAGAGCGATACCATTGTTCAGTGTTTACTACAGTAAAGTTGACTGAGTGGATCAGGTATTCTGAGCTGGTGTGGTTGGAGGCAGGGCTAATTTGCATATTCATGAGTCTAGATATAGTAAATAAAGAAAGGGTGTAAAGTTACTTTAAATCAATTTTAAGGCATGGAGACGTTTTCTTTTCACAGGATTTTTTTTTTTATATTTTAAATGTCATTTTGGTGATCAAAGACGAGTTTTAAGGGATACAATTATCAACTGAATGGGGGCTTTAAGCATATTGTGTATGGATAGCTTCATGGTACATTTGCCTTTGAACCCTGAGCTTTAGTTCACGGCATCATATTTAGGTTATTCTGACCTAAAGATGTTGCGTGTTCTTGTGAAATGGCAGATTTCAATGTTTGTACATGACTGGTGTGTCTCTTACAGCTGGCAAAGACAAGCCTGTCAAGAGCACCGAACTTCCAGTCCCAACGAAGCCCGATTACATAGTGTGAGTGAACGTTTTGACTCTTTTCTGTATGTTTCTACATTTAATTTTAATTGGATGCACTTGAATGTGCAAAAGACCCATCTAGACTCTCATTGTCTTTTTTTTGCGTTATTTCAGTAAGTACACTGCAGTGATATCTATGGATCAGAGACAGCACTATAAGGATGACTTCAATGCAGAATATGAGGAGTATCGTATCCTTCATGCCCGTGTTGAGAGCATTACTTGTCGTTTTACAAAACTGGACACCCAGTGTAGGCGGCTAGCACCAGGAACTAAAGAGTACCAGGTAAAAGATCAAGACTTAAAGCAAAGTAAAGATTATGTACTTACTGTGATGCTTTTTTATATATGAAGAACTATAATTGATGTATACCTTTTATGCAATAAATGTCTATTTTTCTTCCTAACAGGAAGTACATGAACAGGTGCTGCAAGAATACAAAAAAATTAAGCAAGTAAGTGTAACGGAGCAAGACTAACCCATTTTGGTTCCTTTTAGTAAATCGACTGAAAATGTTATACTTACTCGTACGTTGTTTTACAGCATAGCCCAAACTACTATGAAGAAAAACAGCGCTGTGAGTACCTGCACAACAAGCTGGCCCACATCAAGAGGCTCATCGCCGACTTCGACCAGCGGAGGGCGCAGTCCTGGCTGTAGGGGACGAGACAATGCACCTCTGCCAATCAGAGCGCTCCTCAGCCAGAGTATCGTCTTTAAGGGAGTGTGGGGATCAAACAGCTCCTTATTTATTCTATTTACAGATTCCCCACTCGCCTGTTTCCCATACCTGGCCTTCTTCGTCCTTTTTGTTTTTTTCTTCCATGTTCATCCTTTCACATACCATTTATTCTTTATTCTCTTTCTTTTTGAAGGACTTTTTGAAAGAAAAAAAGGACTGTATAGTCAAATTAAACAATTTTGAATGCAAAAAAAGTTCCTCAATGCAAAACCATGGGCCTTACAGTGCATATTTCTTGAAGCCTTTTGCAAAGGGGTGATCGAGCCAGTACATGTGGAAAAAGTGGCCATAGAAGAGAGGGTGTTTCCAAAAGCCTTGAGACTTCCTTTTTCCCAGTGGCCCTGTTCTTTTTTTTTTTTTTACAGCATCAGTATTCACACAGTGCAAATGATGCCTTAAGGTATTAATACAGATACACAACGATGGGGCGTCAGTGAGACAAGCACGCTGGGCAGTTGGGAGGAGTTATGACCTGGTCACAGGTCCATCGCACATTTGTGAAACGTGTGATTGATGTTCGCGTGAGTGAGTGAAAAGCGAGAAAGTGGCATGTGTAAATTGTCAGTGTTTTTGTTCATTCTTGGGAAGGATTGTGGGTCAGAAACTACAGACAGAGAGAGGCTCTGAGAGGAAGATTGGATATAGACTAAAAGAGGGGGAAAAAAAAGGAAAACAAAAATAAAAAAAAGCTGCTATATATATTAAAAAAATATTTTCTTTAAACAGCCAGAGCCTTCGGGATCAACCTGGCTCATGTTACATGTTCTTAATTTGGGCCTACTCTGTTTAAGAAAATTGAACCATCTTGAAGGCAAAGGTGCTACTGATTTATGAGGAAATGCATCGAGCAGAGGCAGACCTGTATATTCATTTCAAATGTATTCACTAATTATTGCAAGTCTCAGAGCAGAGTTATTTATGAAATATGAATAGCAATATATTGTTTTTTTTATTATTATTAAAAGAAATTGCTGGAGTTTGAGTATTGTAAAAGAAACTGATCAAATTTACTTAAGTCTTTATTTCACAGGATCATTGGTGATAAACTTCTTAAAGATTAAGGGAAACGTTATGTTTACAGAACCTGTGTACTAGGAAGTTTTGCCAAAAAAGTAATAAAAAGAAAATCAGTCCTATGTTGATAGTCTGGAATAAGACGCGTTTCTCTGAGCGACACTTTGATATCTAAAAGGAGATGGTGGTTGAATACTTTGGTGTCCTCGTATATATTTATTTTCTTTGATCTTTGTTTAGGAAAAATATCCAGAATGCAGCTGTGTGAATCAGCCTTGAGAATAATTATGCAAATACCCACTGGATCGTGTGGATTCTGATTGGCTAGTTAATTCTTGAAGCTTGCTGCATTGTATTTGCACATTTTAAGATGTCGTTTTGAGATCTGAACACACATTCTCTCTCTCTCTTGTCTTAGAATCACAATTATTCCATTGTTAAAGGCTGGAAGGTGTTTTCTTTGTTTTCCAGTGTTGTAAATTGAAATTTAAAAACCTGAGTGAGCCATTCTCAAAACAACCATTGACAAATGTTGGTTTTCAGTATTTAGGTTGGCAGATGGCATCTTATCTGCTTTTTTAAGGGACTTGCTTGTTCTTAAACTCACCAAGATGTTCTGTTGTGTGAGCTTCTGTTCTTTTCAGTCCCTGTTTATAAACTAATCACAATGTCTGATGACAACCAAATACATGTTATGGCTATTTAGGCACTTTACTTCACAGATGCTCATTTTCAAATAGCCTCCACACTGAACCCTAAAGATTTAGGATGACACTAAGAAGTGTTGCTTGGAAGGGAGAATGTGCGTCTATGCATAGAGCTTGGTATCATTGTAATTTGGGTTGATGGTGTGTGTGTGTGTGAGACCAACACCTGTTTTCTTTCCTTTTTGAAGAGACCATGCCTCTGACACCACTAAAGAGAGATATTAATGCTGGATAATAAGCCAAGAATTTCATAACACTGTCATCTCTTGTTTTAAAGGTGGGATGGGGGTTGTTTCAGACTGAACGAGAATCCCTTACCTGTCCACTTAAAAAGATATTAAATCAGTTCAATAAAATGTGAACTTGACAACGTATGTGCTGCCTTGATTTATTTCTTGAGCCATGAATGTATTTTCCTCCATGTTCATCTACAGAACTGCTTTGATACAGTTGTTCATTATAACACCCGTGCCTCAGAGATCTTAAATTAAAAGATGATAAATATGTATGTTTTGCCATCATCTAAATTGTATTAACTCGAAACACT
The DNA here is from genome assembly GCA_037043235.1 of Rhodeus uyekii. Lineage (NCBI taxonomy): Eukaryota > Metazoa > Chordata > Actinopteri > Cypriniformes > Acheilognathidae > Rhodeus > Rhodeus uyekii. The sequence goes on along the minus strand of JAWRVZ010000155.1, from coordinate 630,797 downwards.
CTCAGCACTTTTTAGTGACGGTTGTTACCCTCATTATATAAATGTTGTTTAGGTATCTTCATACCTTTTTGCTTTTTATTCAGTTTTGTGTTAAAAAATCTAAACATTTTGAACATTTTGGAAATATGTGAGTTGTGCCATGTATGCTAATATTTAGCCAATGTTTGGTAGACATTTTGATTCATCCTAGGGACTCGAATCTTCTGAGTCTGTTCTCAAATAAAGATGAATAATTGTGTCTGCAGGTTAGATCTTAATATCAGTATGTGACTACAGTGTCTGAATTCAAACCCAAATACTAGGACTGCGTTTAAGTCTACTCTTCTTTTTTTTTTTGCTGCCTTTCTCTACATTTACATTACGAGTACATTTGCCATGTAGTTGTTGTCATTTGACCTACCAGCATCAGTTGCGTCCATTCACTGCTGTTTGCAAGTCATCTCCTGTGGCCTTAATGGGACAGTAACGTGTTCATTGAATACACACTCCAGAATCTTGCTGGAAATAGTAGGGCATACTTTTGTCACATACTGTTTTTCGCCTACTACGAAGGAGGGAAGTATATGATTTTTGATGCAGCCATTGAATCATTCACCCAAACGATTCTTTAGCAAAGTTGTTGACAAATTAATAAAATATTAATGTTAATAAAATTTAGATGCGTTTCAGTTCATATACTTGTTCACTTTTCTAACGAACTATGATGTTGAGTGACAAATTAGTCTTTTAAAATTCAAATACTATGTGAGAACATCATGTGAGACACAACTTTTGAGGACCTACACAGTAGGCAAAAATTCCCCTGATTACCTACTACTACAGGTGAGATTCTGGAGTGTGCATGATGGACACTTCACTATCCCACAAGGCCACAGGAGAGAATTTATGAATGGCAGTGAAGCGACCCCACTGATGCTGGTAGGTCACGTGATGATGACAACATGGCGGATGTAGTATGTCCAAATTACGTTCATACTACACATATTATTCATAAAATCTCAAGACCATACTATTCAAACGGTCGTAAGAAAATTTAAATGCAAATGTAGTAGATAGTCAAGCCACCTTTACACTGTCTCCGACAAGACGGTCTAGAAAGGAGGATCTGGACGTTAAGACCCAACCGTTACGTCCAGAGGGGAGGAGCTAGACGTCGAGACTCACACATTACGTCCAGAGAGGAGGAGCTAGACGCCACTTGAAGGAAACTGACTCACAAAGCCCGGAAAAGAATCTTTCGTTTTCGCTAGTCCGACTCGTTGCGTCAAGAAAAATGGCAGAATTTGTTAAAGCGCAAATTAAGGGTGACAAAGTAGTTGTATTTTTGAAGCCGTCCTGTCCTTACTGCGTTCTCGCGAAGGATGTTTTGTCAAAGTATAAATTCAAAGATGGACAGCTGGAGTTGATCGATATCAGCGGACGCAGCGACATGGGCAACATTCAAGACTATCTGCAACAGATTACAGGCGCGCGCACCGTGAGTACTTATACAATGGAGCAGTTTATTTACATTAAACCGTCAGTCATTTCTCAACGGCCTTCATTACATGTACTAAAAAAAGTGTAATGCGCAACTCTATCTATGAATTTAAAATAAGCTTATTTTTTATATATATATAAAAAAGGCGTTTTTTTTGGCTGAGTGACCAAAGAGCGTCATGCTCTTTGGTGACTCAGCCCAAAAAAACGCCTTTTTTAGACTTTTTAGTAGACAAGGCCAACATCATTGCAGATATTATTTAACAAATATAAAGTATTTACTACAACTTAAAAAGTGCAAGCTTTATGATTGTTTACGTTTTATTCATTTACATTGTCATTTATTATGTTTATTTACACCTAGGCCTTTTTTCTCCATGTACAATATGTAGGTTCCTCGAGTCTTCATTGGGGAGAAGTGTATTGGAGGAGGAAGTGATGTCGAAAGTCTTGACCGCTCTGGAGAACTGAAAGGAATGTTGCAGGCTATCGGTTCTCTGCAGTGAGAGGGTATACTTCACAGTCCTTCTTTATGAAATATTATAAGCAATATGCAACATTATTACCCCAGTGGTTTTAAACTAGATTGTGCTTCAGGCCCCCAGATCTGACATTGGACATGATGTGTTGTACACAAAATATCTCTAAAATACTTTCAAACACTGCCTTTTCTCTCAGCATCCAGTACATTAATATCACAAAACGCATCATGGTCAGCACAAAACACATTTTTTCCTCTCTAATTTGAATGCAATCTGACTCTAGTGTTATTTTAGGATCATTGACATTATAGTTGTTCATATTTTTCATAACCCTTATCTTTTACCATGCATCGCTTTCATCTACAGTAGCATTATTTTTACCCCGTCATCACCAACCGTATCAGAACGGACACAACCCTCCCGTTGAGAACCACAGGTGCCACAAACTCTCAGAACAAACGCGTGTCCTTCTAAAATGTCTTTATTCAGCATGAGATGGTCAACATAACTGGACTATACTAAAGACAGCCAGAATTGGCTCTACGTCGACCACATCAACTGCACTAACAGGCGATCCACATGCTGGAATGCGTACTTTGTACGTTATTCGTTGAAAAAAAAAACTCAGATGTACGTTACAAAAATAGCTGCATCAAATTCAAATCAATCTGGGGAGGAATAAATATTTGAAGTTTATTCAAGTCATATTGCTATAGTAACCACTGAATTCATAAAGAAAGAAATCTCACCATGACAAAACATGGCTGACCATGAGAGTGAAATATCAATCTCCGGAGAGAGTATAAGGTCTATCCTACCCTGTTTAATACTTTGGGGGTTTAATCCATCGCAGAGGAAGTTTATTGCACCAATCAGGTGTAATCGTTCATACAGAAGATACTGTATCCACATAGAAGGGCTCTATGTGACATTGTCGTATAGGATCCAGTCAAATCCGGTGAGAATTCACAGGTGTCCGCTTTATATCACAGGGTCAGTGGTCAAAGTTCATATGTAAATACAGTACATCAGAATCCACCAATCAACCCAGAGGTCAAACATAGGTCTCTTTCATCCTGTATGTAAGTGAATCTTCAATTTGCATCTTCTGTTTTTCGCCCTCCCTTCCGGTCCGTAGGGCGTCAAGAAGGGGTCACATGATGCTGCAGCGAGACTTGCGGATCTGCCGTCTGCGTTGCTGGTACTCGCTGAGCTCCTGTAGGTAACCTCTGGAGGGCCAGCGGAGCCGTTCCACCTGCTCGCGCTCCTCATCTGTCCAAAAAAAAGCATCATCGGAACTTAGAAAGGATTACGACGACTTCCTGTTCAACACACCCCTCAATGCATTTAAACTGAGCGTTATATCCGTCCATCAGATTTCTCTTCAACTGAAAATCAGCCTGAAAATAATGTAATTGTCTGTGCAATGTCTATATGCGTTTCTTCTTGAGTATAAAAAAAGATAATGCATGAAGAAATTCTAATCTTGCCGTAAAAACCTAAAGGGAGCTTTTTGGAAAAATAAAGAAAATTCCTGTCACTGTTTGCTTGTTGTGTTCATTGACTCACAACTCTATACACAATTCATGAGGTGACACTGTTTTATTTATTTCTCAAGTGCGTGCGGAAGGGCAGGATGTACTAATTGGGCGTGAAAATGATTCATTTGTTTTAAAAGTGACCTTACATTTGCTCTCAGTGTTTCATAATAAAGCTTTTGACAGAAGCTGGTAGTGATTTGCATGGGCTTGTCTGCAGCACCAGCTGTTCGGAGCGCTCTTAGGGCTCTGGTAACTGTTTGTTTTAACAGGCAGAGATAATTGTATGTGCGTGTATTCAAAGGCGCTTAAATGTTGTTTCCAGGTGGTCAAGCGGACGGCTCACCTGAGAGCTCCAGGAAGTCAGGCTTGTGGCTGAAGATCAAGTAGTTATTGGCAATGAAATGGAGGAGCCAGACATATAGCTGGTCAGCGTTGTGACACTAGGATGAGAGAGAGTAACAAAAGATCAGGTACAAGGTATTTTTTGAAATATACTCCCATACAAATATGGAAAAACCCAACGACCTAATACAATTGTCATTTTCAGTAATTTAAAAATATTTAATATTCATTAGAGGCTGTTTACATGACAACTAAACAAAAAGTTATGCATTTTGGCAATTCATTTACATGACTGATGTTTTTGGGGACTGAAAATGCAAGCTTGGAAATGGGTTTAAAGTGCAAATCTTTAAATAGGACACCGTTAGCATCACTGTAAATGACAAAAACGTGAATTTGTGAAAATGGTGGCATGCGTATGACGTGTTAAGTCTTAATGTGTCTAGTGTTTCTTTACAAAGGAAAGGAAAGGCTTTCCTGTAGCTCAAACAATAGAGTGTAGAGCTTGCAACACCAAGATCATGGGTTTGATTCCCAGGGAAAGCAAGAACTGATTAGAGCGTCAATGTGTGTCTTGAATGCAGTGTAAGTCGCTTTGGATAAAAGCGTCTGCCAAATGCAGAAATGTAAACAAAGGGACATCGCCATATTTAATAGTTTTTTGCAGATCAGTGTGAACTGTCGTTTGTCCATTAGATCAAAAGATCTGGAAAAAAGCATTTACCCTGCCCTCAAAGAAATCAGGTCAGAAGTTGGTTGAAAGTGGACAAAAGAGATTAATGTGTGTCTCCCTCATCTACTTGTGATCTGATTGAGAAACACATCTTAACACCAGGTGTTAACAGGGCCTCAAAGCAAATGAGTGAAACCTTCAAAAAGGTAATCAAACACATCTCTATTGACAAAGATGCAAAGACTCACCTTTGCTCTCTTTAGTAAGCGAATCACGCTAATGCCCGTAGATGCTAGCTCTCGACTGGGCATGTTCTGGAGGTACGCGCAGACGCATACTTCACACAGGTGCTGCAGCCGTTTCACCTGGTACATCTCTGCGCAGACGAGCACAGCCATGGCCTGTAACACACTGGCTAAACACACAGATACACACACCACCGTCAATCACCTCTTTGTTCTCCATCAACCTTGGCTCATATTCACCTACTGACAATCAAGCTCAGTCTTTATTTACATCTTTTTACTCAACAGTGTTGCTAAATGTCCTCGATTTAAACAGCAACGCATCCATCACACACTGACTGACAGAATGAGTGAAGCAATCTGACATATTAAACCTTCACTGTTTAATAACAAATATGGCCTGAATTGTGATTGAAACATCTGGATTATGTCACACTGTAGAGTGAATATTAAAGGCTTTTCGACACAACATGCAGGAGAAACTCCTTCACCGACACTTCATAATATTAAATATATTATTACTTAATACTAAAAAACAAATAGCCATATAGTTATATACAGTATAGTACAGTTCAATAGTTTAGAGTACAATTTTTTTAAGAAATAAGATAAATATTTTTAATTAAAAGGAGACTTTAAATTTATCAAATGTGACAATAAAAGATATTTATATTTCAAATAAATGCAATTAATAAAGCTGATATTGGCATCCGTAGTAGGAAAAGACAATCAATGGCAACTTTCTGGTTCCATTAACTGTCTGGTTGCCAATATTCATCAAAATATATTTTGTGTTCTGCAGAAGAATGAAAGGTTTGGAACAACTTGAGTTAATAAAGACTTTATTCACAGCAGCTCCATCTTTAAATTTGAACTGGAATGGAAGCGAGGCTGTGTAGATACATCTTTATATACATGTTTTCAAAGAGTTATTCTGCTATTTACATTTTACATTTATGCATTTGGCAGATGCTTTTATCCAAAGCGACTTACATTGCATTCAAGGAATACATTGAATCAGTTCTTGCTTTCCCTGGGATCAAACCAATGACCTTGGTGTTGTAAGCACCAATGCTCTACTGATTGAGCTACAGGAAAGCTTTTATTCAAACATCTTTCCGAGACATTTCAGTGACGTCATTGAAATTTCATAAAACGTCCGACAATATGAGATGTGGTTATAAAGGGATCTAGGAGCTTTATATAACTTTTTACTGGGATGTCATTGAAAACATGGTAAGCCTCTCTCTCACAGCCTCACTCTCATAGTTATCCCTTTAAAAGCCTTGAAACCCACATGCCTACCTGGACAGCAGGTATCAGTGTAGAGGTACTCCAGGAAAGCTAGGAAGGTATCAGACGAAACTCCATGGATTGGCACCACCCGACTTCGCGCCTCTGCGTACTTCCCACTAAACATGGCAGCCATAACATCGCAGCGGGCCACAAGCACGGCTCTGTGCGCTGGCAGCACGCTTCCTGAAACCAGACGCACAATGACCTCTTAAACACACGTACACACATGGGGTCTGACACATACGAAAACCTTCTTTTGTACTTACAGTCCCACTTTAAACTTAGAATCAATGTGCCATCGTGTGTGTTTGAGCGTCGTTTTTGCACTTTCAAAATATGATTACTATAATAGTGTATAAATAGCACAAGAATTATAATGGTGTTTACATGTCCATGCACATGCAGTGTCAGCATTGACTCTTGCCTTGCACCATGAAGATGACATCAGAGTACAGAGGGGAATTGAAGAGGCTTCCCAATGCCAAAGGACCTTGTTGAGAGCGGGATGTGGGTGTGTCCCTGGGGGCCTGCAACCAGAACGAATCGACACTGCAGTGCACAATTTGAGGCGATGAATACTGTTAGTACCTTGAACATTTATAATCGACAAACCAGGTTAGCCATGCAAATCCTTGGAAAATTCCCAATAGACACCAACTGCAGGTATGATATTTTAAAAATGGAGACAGTAATAATAAATAATCTTACTACTATTACTTTTATACAAATGCCAGATAGTAGAAGTGAAAACAACAACAGCACATTTAATAATCATTATTAATATTTGAGTTTTGTATATTTAGCTATTTTGTGTATATTGCAGTATGTAAATATATATACTGTATATATGTGCAGTGCAGGACTGTTTTTGACACATTTGACTGATAAAAAAGAGAGAGACATTTAATTTAAAGAAAAAGAAGTGTACACACAGATCTTGACTGAATAACTTCAGTAGAATAAATGTATATTTAATTCATGGAATGAAAACTATCCAGTGTATTGTATATACAGTTGATTTGGCCAAATCACCCAACTATAATAATATAAGTTATATTTTAATAGAATTATTATTAATAATGTATTAACCTAGATTAAAAAATGCCACTTCATTTCAGTAATACTTATTATTGGAGACGTTATGTTGCAAAATAAATTCATAGATTAATAATAATAATACAATTCCATAATAGGGAATTTCTGACATTGGTGCAAACACACAAAATGGTGTCAGTATAAAATCTTAAGTCTTGTATCAGCCAGCAAAACAAAAACTCAGACTGCATCCGAAATCACATACTTCACTTCTATACACTAGGCGAAAAACAGTATGTGACAAAAAAGTATGTCCAAATTCACAGTACCCAGATGACCTACTACTTCCGGCGAGACTCTGAAGTGTGTATTCGATGAACACTTTAGTATCCCATGAGGCCACAAGAGAGGACGTAACTGACACTGGTAGGTCACGTCTGGATTACATTCATACTACACACATTCATACTATATAGAACATACTTTTTTAGCACTCGCAACGTACTTATTCAAAATAATTACCTACTCAAGAGAGCATGCGATTTCGGATGCAGCCTCAGTTCTATAGATCCACCCAGCCTCCTGTCTGTCAGAGTGATACCTTTTCTCTCCCAACAAATGAGCGTATCCTGTCCATCAGCTGGGCCACGGCCAAAGGGTTCTTCAGTTTTTCAGCGATGGCTTCCTCCAGGTATTCCCATTCCCATGCCCCTGCAAAGAATACACATCACCAACACGCACTGACCCATGAACGCATCCTGCTCGCACGTGCATTAACTGGCTGTCCAGCTGACCGTGGAGGAAATCTCAACCTTTTACACTGCCTGCTCAGATCTGCTGGCGTTTAAGGGCTGGTGGATTCACTTACAACTTTACAGAGCCTTTTCTCTGCCTTATCTTCTCAATATACTATTCTATGAGTTAAAGGCCACAAATAACGTAGCGGTACAGCTGTTTCCATAATAATTAAATTGTGAAGGATGACAACCATGGTGAAACCAATATTTAACTTGTTATATTAACTGTTATTTCATAGTGAAGACATAGTTTCCATGGTCCTGTCACATCAAAATTTTCATCCATCACAGTTAGCTGATATAATATTAACCTAGGCTCATTCCTAAATCTGTCTAGACATACTGAGTGGGATCTGAGCCGAAAGAAACCATGCACAATGAATTTCTGTGCATCATTTCCGTTAATGTAACGACCGCCCTTGGATCAGGGGATGAAAATGGCCTCTGCAAAATCACGCTATATATCAACGAGGTGAGATGGTCTCATCAGTATGAGCCTCACCTTCTCACCTTCTGAGCATGGCCTCACTCTGATAAATGAGTCTAGAATACCCATTCCTGTTTCCTGAACTGTTAAAGCCTCCTGATTGAGATGCATGTCCATCCTTCCAGCCTCTATTTTGCATTTGAGGTCCCAAAGAATAGCGAGCAGGAGGTAATATTCTCGGCTTATGAGGAATGCATTTTTGTGGCGGGATAATATGAGTACAGAATCACAATTGTGTATTTGGGTGAACGTCATGAAACATCTAGAATACACTTCAGGCCAAAATCTAAAGAAAAATATCATCTACATATAGAGAATACTCTATTTTCATGACATTTAAATGTGACTCCCTCTCATTAAAAAGTTTTAAACATATCAGAATGAACAGTACTTCTTTAAATTCAAATAAGATGGCCTTAAAATGCATAAAATAATATAAAATAATAAGATGAATCGCTTGCTATATATAGCAGCCAGAATACATAAAATTGACTGACTCCAATCCTCATTACATAATGAGTCCGTAATGAGCTTTATTTTTTAGTTTAGTTTTGTTATTTCCATTATTCTGAGTGTGTCAGGATATACACACTGAGAAGGTATGGGGTGAATCCAAAAAAACACTATTGTGGACACACAGCGAACACAATTGGTGAGAGAAGTAGATAATCGATGAAGGGAGCAGGGAATAATGAATGTCTCCTTAGATTACGGATAGTGAAAGGAGCAGATGATGAGCTGGTAGAAGCCTCAGTATGGCACTGTTGATGAAGGTAAGCACAGGAAGTGGGTAACAAGAATAGAAAGCACAAGGTTAACAGTCTTTGTAGAAGAACTGAATACGTTGTGCGATCAAGGGGAGTCTTTCCTTGTTCAAGGCCTGACACTGAGGTGTGTGATTAGTGATTAGTACTCTGGTGGCAAGGAACGCTGAGTGGTGGATGTGAGAGAGCCAGGAAAACCTGTGACAGAGTAAGTCTGTACTGTAAATTACTCTAATATAATTTATACAATGAAGGCAGTTCAATTAATCCTGATAGAATAAAAATGTACAATTAAAAATGTATTTATTGCAATGTGGTGGGGAGAATTTTTTTTGATGTGTGTGTGTGTGTGTGTATGTATAAAGTCTTTCTTTTAGTGCAGTGATCCCCAACCCCCAGTCCGCGGACGATGTGGTACCGGGCCGCGGATTGGATCGCGGAACTTGTTATTGTCCCGCCCAAGGAAATTATATTATATCCAATTTACGTAGTGGAGTTGAGCGGCTGTAGCTTTGGCAGTGAGGAGGTGTGTTTCGCTTCCCTGTCAGAAGCTGAGTTGAGTTTTGCTGCTAACCCCCATTCACCCAAGGTCAGAAGTTCAGCATAATATCGCTCTCCGCGGTAAAATTATCAAACATTGTCCGGTCCGCGGCGCAAAAAAGGTTGGGAACCACTGTTTTAGTGGGTTAAAAGATAACATTTATTGATTGATTGAAAACATAATTTTCTAATTCTTTCTTTTGATTTTACGTTAAAATATGACGTTCTTGACCATAATCATACATTTCTACAGAGGCACATAAACTCATGAATATCCATTTTTCACTATTCTGTCTTTTAAATATAATTGTGTAAAATCCAAATAAACTTAAATTAAATTTATTGGAAAGGGTTTAAAGAATATTTTCACTGCTTGTTCAATTAACAATATTATTGCACACTCTCCTGTGAAATAGTCCTTAAGACAGTAAAAGTTTACAGGTTGTAGACTATAAAGTTACAATAACTTAGGACACTAAAGAGACCTTTCTACTGCCTCTAAATAACACCAGGAGAAAGATACCCAGGGTCCCTGATCACCTCTGAGAACATGCCATACACCTGCTGCAGGGAGGATGAGGATTGCAGATGTGAACAGACTAATAAACTGCAATGTCTGTACAGTGCCAAACCACGTGAAGCCATTTGTCCCTCAGACATGTTCGGGAATTTGCAAGTGCGTTGATGGAAGAGTAACATCTCACAGCAAGAACTGGCAAATCTGGCTCAGTCCATGAGGTTGAGATGTACTGAGAACTTAAAGCAGCTGCTGGCCACACTAGATACGGACTGCTACTTAATATTGACCCCCGCTCTGTTCAGGGACTCATTATTCCATTTCTGTTTGCCAAACGTCTGTGACATTTGTTCAGTGTTCAGTCTCAGTAGTTTAATCTTTTTATGTTCATACAAATATAGTAGTATATAATTATGTACATCTGGTTTCTCTTATTTACTTTCCTCATCTTCATGTACAGTCACAGACACACACACTTAAGCTGGAAATCCAAAGCGCACATACAAACACACAGATCTCTCTGTCCTTCCAACCATGGTAATCAGCCCCACAGCTCCGGGGTCTCATAGAGTGGACAGCCGTCATACAGGCACGTGTAGAACCATATATCACACAGGCCTTACAAACAAACCAAAATCCTCCAAATGAAAGCCATTTAAAAAATTTAAACCATTCTACAAAAATCCTTCTTTTCAAACCTAAAAGAAAACACAATTGCAGAGCTGAAAAGATAAAGCAGAGAATGGGAGAGAAAATTGCAACCGTAACTCAATTGAGTCGCCTAAACCAGAAGAACTGAGGAAAATGTTTCCTTCTATAATGCTAATCTCGCTTCATATTTATGCTTGTGACAGGATTGAACATGGAAAAAGAAATGCCGCCGGCACATTGCAATGAAATAAGCTCTACCCAGAGGAAATGAGCTCTTTCTTAGCGCAGGAGAATTAGATTATCTAAATAAAATAATATTATAAAATCTTTGATACCTCTACTCATTGAACTTATTTCAAATATTCACATTCATATCGATTACTAGTGTTTTCTTTCAAGCAATCTGAGAAGCAGGAGTCTCCATTTAATCTAATTTTCAGAAACAGCTGAGTTACTAAAGAGATTTTATCTGTGTGTTTTTTCCTCATGAAAATTAAAAGCTATAAAGGTCAATGTATTGCAGTCGTTATCCAACAGAAGTTGCCTTGAACAACATCAGCCATAATATCGCAAGCAGTGCACGTTCTCTCTCACCTCTGTAAAGAAACATTAATGTCTCCCACAGGCATAAACACAGCAGCGGGTCCTTCACAACCAGGCGTGAGAGGTGTCCAGGAGGGTGCCCGTCTGCTCTGGGTAGATCATCTATGCCTCCATCCCAGGTGGATAAGAGAGAAGGGGGGCCATCTCTCTCCCTACAGGTGCAGCGTGAGACGGGCCTTTCCCAGGCTTGCCGTCCCACCAACAGGTGTCTGAAGTATGGGCTGACGGCACACAGAACAGACGCGTGCGCCCAGCCCAGCTCCTTCCCAGAATCCCCCGCGTAGAACGCCACGTCGGCGAACTGAACGCCACGTTCGAGCAGCCACTGCAGGTCCTGAGAGAAGCTGGACTCCTCCACTCTTACCGGGGGAAGACGCGCTGGAAGACACGGAGGAGATGTTATAGAACAGCGTTATTTGCGCAGATGTTGCTCTTTCATTGCTCAGGAGACTAAATGTGGGTGTGATTCATTCATATACCAACTTCAGATCTCAGATGTTTCTCCTTAAATACCTTAAAATAGAAGGAAATTACATATAGTATGTTGAAACAAGTATTCTAGACCTCTATTTCCGATGCATTTTCAAAGTGTTCAATATCGCTCACAGCTGCTCAATTGATTTTAAATGCTGTTTAGGAGAAACAACCTAAATATTAAAATGATCTCATTTGCGGTTATTGTTTCCTGTAGGGAACTTCTGAAAGCACAAAAGGATGTGAGAAGGAGGAAGATAAAAAAGAATAGGTGAGAGCGAGAGGGAGAAACAATGTGAGTTAAGCAGAGGAGGATGATGGGTAAGGAATTTTTTAGTGTGATGGAAACAAGGTGGAGACAGAGAATGATGAGACAAGCAAAGCAGGGAAGACAGGATGAGTAAGGGACAGTGTAATAAGATAGGAGAAGTGACCAAATGAGGATCTTTATGGGAAGAGCACATTAACACCAGGTGTTCAAAAGAACTAGAACAAGTACAACAAACGTTTATTCCTCATGTCTGTATTTTAAGCACATTTTTGATGTAATACTGCTGTACGTTTATGTACTCGTCCATAACCATTCATTTAAGGCCGCACCAATGGCTTCCCAGCATTCAATACCCTTCATATTTCATGGACTCTGCTCTATAAAAAGCCCCTAAGTGGTGCTGGAGCCATCCCAACAAACTACAGAAAGCTTCTCTCTCTGAGTGTCAGTGCTGGTAGCAATGCTCATCTTGTGCAGAACGCTACTAGCCTTCAGCAGACAATCCTTTATCTAAATGCCAGACAAGTACATTGACTCAGTTACTGATGAATATTGCCATTTTGTGCATATTGTGCTGCCCGAGTGCTTTGCAGAGATAAGATGCCCAGCAAATTGCAAGTTGTTATTAGTGAGATTAGCCAAAATTATGCAGTTTTGAAGGGAATCAGAAAAGATGCCTAAATATCCTTTAGGCAAACGGGAGGTCGACTTCAGATGCAAACACTAGACACATAATCCACATGATAATGAGGAAAAATCTCAGCAGCCACTAACCTGGCTGGTCCAAATGAGGGGGGCGGGGCTCGTTAAGCCTGTTAGCGCGACGTTTGTCCGGCCGTTCTTTGGCTTTCTGTTTCAGACACTGAATCATGAAGTATTCCAGCTGTATGAAGATTCAAAGGCAAGCGTGTAAAAAGCATACCAAAATCACACCAAGAGCAAATATGGTGGAATAATTGTGGCTATTTACATTAAGTGCACTGTCAAAAAAAGCATTTTAAAGTTTAAAATGTTTTACCTTTAGGGGTACAACAGCTTGTGGACTATCTACTCCTAAACGGTGCATATTAGCACCCTAAATGTACTAATTGTTTAGATACTATGTGTATTGAGTGGGAATAGTGGTAGATATAGTTTTGGCCGAGTTTAAATGGCAACAAATAGCATTTTGATTATATAATGTGCAAATACTGATAGATTAGCGATTAAATAGGAGTGATATGTGCATTATGGGTAAATTGTCGGAACAGTGGCTCATGGAGTTTACAGTGTAAATAGACACTGCTCACATTTTAAATGCATTGAACATCAATAGTAAAAATCTGCATTCCATACAAGTTCAACACAGCATCTGTAACGCTCTCAATTACCACAGAAAATAATTTTCTGCTGACATTAAATGAAAATATAACAAAATGTGCATTTACAGTTATGCACTTATAGAGGGTGTCTATGGGGCAAGAATGGCAGATTAATAAAAGTGATTAATGATCATTGAACCTTGTTTGAGTTCCAGAACTTATAAACAGCCTTGCTAATGGATAGTGTAGGCTTTCTATTTTCAAATACTTTTAGTGAATTTTGAGTAAATAGCTTTTGACAATCAAAACATCAGTTACTGCTTTATTTATTCATAAATTATTGCATCTTGTATTTTACAATGTCCACAGCAATACTAAGAGAGCTCCCAAAGTAGAGAATTAAATTACCATCAGATTTGTGGCTGTCTTATTACAAAAAATGGTTTTCTTATTTCAAGATCACAAGATGATTATGTCAAAATCAGAAAAAACTACAAATTTTTGTTATGTTGTTATGAAATTAAGTATTATAGGAATAGTTTACCAAAAAATAAGAATTCTGTCATCGTTGACTCACTCTCAAATTGTTCCAAACCTGTATAAATGTCTTTGTTCTGCTGTACTGGAAGGGTTTTGGAAGAATGTTTGCAACCAAGCAGGTCTCTGGGCCCCACTGATGACCACAGTATTTCTTTTCCTACTATGGTACTCAATGGGGTCCGAGATCTATTACCAACATTCTTCAAAATATCTTCCTTCATGTTCAGTAGAACTAAGAAATTCATACAGGTGTGGAACAAACCTGTATGAGGGTGAACTATCCCATAATTCATGGTCATGAAACAATAACTTAAAAAATAACTGTAGTTTAGGTAAAGAGAATACAGTATATTAATACATGGCTTCAGTTATGCACATCTTAATTGGCATCATGAAATTACAGGAATGCATGATGCATCTAAAATGCAACTAAAACTCTTTCTGATTTTGCTGTTTAGCCACTTGACAAAATAGTGTTGTCTCTGAGGCATTAAGAAAAAAAGAGATTTAAACAATAAGACTAATTTTCTGTCAATAAAGGTATCCAGACAGTTTCTCACCTGTGTAATAAAACACATAATGTATTAAAGAAGGTGTTTCCATGGTTTCTACCGAGGTAAAGGCCCAGTCACACAACCGAAAACGCATGAAGAACGCACGAATCACGCACAGATTGGGTTTGTGCGTGCTTGTGCGTCGAGAAATTGACCAAAGTATTCCACGAACATTCAACACACGCCTGACGCATGAATCACTGACGGAGCGCGTCCAAACACACACGCTTCGCGAACGTTCCACATACAAGCACGTTCAGAATCCACATTGTCAGTGGATGTCAGTGGAATGAACGTGATGCGCGCGTTGTTCATGCGTGATATGAAGGTGGGGCGTCAGTGGACGGACGTGGACGTGCGCACTTTCGAACCAGTTCCAACGCATAAGCACTGACGGCTGACGCGTGTCCCGCGCATGTCACGCATACTCAACGCATAAACTACGCACGCCGACTCATGAATAACGCGAATAATTCAAAATTTTTGAACCGTTCAAAACTCAAAATCACGCACAAACCACCTTCGACGCACATCCACTTACAATCACAGACGGTCCTCGTTCGTTCCACCGACGAATTATGCATATGACGCACACTCTGCGCAGAAACGAAAATCTGTGCGTAATTCGTGCGTTCTTCATGCGTTTTCTCTGTGTGACTGGGCCTTAAAACAGGCAGCGCCATGACATAGTCCGTGTCCTGGTTAAAATTGCTGATTTCTCTGGTTTTAAACATTGTTGGAAATTTTAGGGATAACATAAGTACCCCCGTCAGCAAATATCTAACATTGTTTTAGTGGATTTTGGATATTTTAATCCAAAAATCTAACATAAACTCTAAAAAATTTACATTGTGCCTTTAAAGGTTGTTTCCAGAATGCCATGCCCCATTGACTTCCATTGTAAAAGCATTTCAGTAAACATCTTATGCTTGGGTTTACAAGCTTAAGAATGAGAAAATGATTGCCTCCTTAATGCCTTACGTGATAGATACTGTCGAGAGAACTTAAACGCTTTCAAAATGTAAATTCTATTCAGCCATTTAGCAGAAGCTTTTATCCAAAATGACTTACAGGACACTTATTACAGTCCCCCAGGAGCAACTGGGGCTCAAGGTGTCAGAAGTGATGGATGGGTTTTGTTTCACTCCAGGCATGGAGTTTATAAATTACCCCTTACTAGGTTTGAACATCCAACCTCATGGTTACCAGCCTGGAACCACTAAACCTCAAGTACAATTCCTCTGCATACTAATGAGACTTCTTAACAATGATTAAGAGAGAAAGAGACACTTACCACGCTGCCAAAGTAACGACCCACAAAAAAGTTGTTTAGAGAGGGCAGTTCCAGGTAAGTGGCCCCCAGGTCCCTGGACAGCTGGAGCCCCTCGCTGTGGGGCACGCAGCTGCTCCAGTCGGACGCACACAGAGGACACGTGCACGGCGGGCCTTCATCTGTGGAGGATGACAGTGGGGGAACACAATAAAAACATGATATATACTTATGCAAGCGTATTACTGATGCACAGCACAAATGACATTTGTAGAGCAAGGGATCAAATAAAGCAGGCAAACATCAAGTCTCATACTGACAGGGAGAACATAACATTCAGAGCCATGTCAACTGGCAGACATATGGAGCGAAGGAATCCGAGATTTTATTACGTAACAATGCATGCCAGCTCAAGTTTATACCAGCGTAAATTTAAACATCAGTATGCGTTTGTGCGGACTGGTGGAGAGAGAGTGGCAGAGACAGAATGAGAGAGCAGGGTAAACAAAGTGTGTGTGTGCATGTGTGTGTGTGTGTGTGTTAGGAGGAATTGGCCAGCCAGTAGCGTAAATGCCTCAGGGAAAAGAAGAGCCAGTGAAATGATAGCAAGAAAAGACAGCTAAATGGAGAGGGAGATAGATGGATTGAGAATGGAAGAGTGTAAGTAAAAGACAAGAGCAGGGCATGAGCAGGAAGAGGTATGAATCACTGTAGCCAATAAAAGAAAAACCCCAGAGAAATGGAAAAAGATGTACCGTGTGAGTGTGTGAGCATGTTTTGACCACGTTTGCACTTTCATTTGGCCTCAGGTCTTTCCATGACAGAGCAATGGGAAACGCAGCATGATTATCATGGCACAAATTCGTATCAATATTGCTATTGCTCCACTAAGTGTAAGTCTTAAAGGTATAGCTTATCAAAAAATGAAAATTCTGTCATTATTCACTCAACCCATGTTGTTCCAGCTCATGTTGTTCCATGACTTTATTTCTTCTGTGGAAGACATCTTGAAAGTCATTGGGATCCGAATAACAGGACTGACTTTCATTGGATCTCATTTTGTTTTTCCCAATGTTTACCTGCACTAAATACAATCTGTTTTAATCCCTAAATGCTGCAATCCAATTCACATATTCCACTGCATATGCATTAATTTACATGTATTCAGAACAAAACTTCAGTGCTACATTCAGAACTGTGACAATGTCACCATTGCTGCTGTGAGCAGAATTATCATTTTTTTCCTTGAAGACATATCTAAAAAGAAAAAGGAGAGCTTTTTGGCAAATATTTAGGAAATATACAGTCGTAGCCACTAACTAGTTCATAAGACACCTGTATGTGCAAGGTATTTTTGAATTTGTCACATTCATTTGCTTACGTTTACCGTATTTTCCCGGAGATTTTACAAACCCTGCAGGGGGGTGCGGGCTATATAAGGGTGCGGGCTATATCACAAATTTATCGGCTATATCGTAATAATATTTCAATATATTTGTTACGTCCCTAAGGACATACGGTTTTTTTTTTTGCTGTATTTTCTTTCTGTTTTTCTTTCTTGCGAGGGTTGTTGTCTCTGGTGCTTGTACTATCACTCTGACAGCTGGCGCTGATAGGCTGTCTGACCTGTCAATCATGCAAGAAGACGTGATTGGCTGTGCTGCCATAAGGGCGGGCTCTTCTCATCTCATCCGATGATCAACACCTGAATTTCACGCACAAGCTCCAACTATCAACAGAAAGACTCTCAAAACATTCTGATAACATGTTCTACCTGTTGGGCTGACAATATTCATCACTATTCTATGGAAAACTACAGAAAAGCAAACAAAGGCTTTAACTAATCAAATAAGAAAAAGAAAAGAATATACAAGCGGCAATGGATTTCCAAATCATCCCTTTTAGGGTTATACCAACGATTTTTTACAACAACAAAAAACCTGCAGGCTATATGAGGGTGCAGATTGTCTGCGTCTACGGGTTATATGTGGGAAAATACAGTAGTTTTTTTCCTTGTTGATCGGATTATTTCAGGTCTATGCCACTCCTAGAAATTGAATTCATATTGAACTTAATTGGATTGACTGATGTTTTTACATGGAGGCTTTGCAATCCGATTGAGCTATCAATCTGAGTACAAAGACAAGAAAAAGAAAGTCACAGAGGTTTAAAATGGCATGAGGGTGACAGTTGATGGGCCCCATTGGCTTCCATAGTATTTGTTTTTCATACTATGGAAGTCAATGGGGCCAATCAGCTCTTTGATTAGTGAAAAGAAGAAAGAAATTCATACAGGTTTGGAACAACCTGAGGGGGAGTAAATTATGACAATTTTAATTTTTGGGTGAACTATCGTTTTAACCTTTGTGCACTACTCATCCTGCACCTTTTATAAGACACACATGCTTGTTGATTTTCTAAGTGATCGAATATATCTCCACATGTAAGATACCACCCAGCAACTGCATATCAACACCTTAGCATCACACTGAGCGTTGCATGGGGCAAGCTGCACTCACACTATCTTCAGAGTATAAAATATATAGTTATGACGAGCAAAACTTTACAGCAGTCCTGTCAGTTGAGCTCCTTTGACCTAAAATACTTAGTTTAAGTAAAATTTTCTGTAAATTAACAACACAATCACATGTTTGCGGTTCTCTAATGCTGGTTAATAACCACATGACATGCAGGTAAACTCACATTTTAAATAAAAACAAATAAAATATTTATATTTTATTATTAAAATTGTAATTATTAGCTTTTCATCAATTCGCAAACCCAAGTTTGAGAAAGCCTGCGCGCTACAGGGACTTTTTGCAACGTTCCTCCTCCATTATCCTTCCGGGATAAATGATGTAGCTGGATGGAATCACATCTTGATGAATTATAAATCTCAAAGGTCATGCAGTAAGCAGAGAGCTGCCGCTTTTACAGTGAATTGTGCCAAATCTGTGGTCTAAGTGCTTTGAGTCTATAAATGTTTACCTATGAACATATTCAACAAACGCTCAAGGCACAACTGCGCTCAGTACATCAAAAGACTCCAAATCTCAGCTCGATCAGACTTTTTCCTTTTCCTTGAAGTCAGAAGCTTCTCATATACTGTGGTGCTTTTGAAGATCAGTAATGCCTGGTACACACTGTATGATTGTATTTGGCCTGTCCCAGGTAAAAGATGACTAGTTGTGGTGATTTCTTTGATCATGGCTCCTAAACGGTGATCCACAGTGAGAGAAGTTCAAAGACGGACATTTTCATGACCTGTGATAATGTTGTCATCTCACAGTTTGTTTGCTGCTATGACCTGTCTACTGACTAGACAATAAAAATACAACACGAAACGGCATATTCGTCAACATGACATGGTGCTAAAACATAAAAATCAAGCAAATTGGCATGCCAAGTTAGCCTCTTTTCCCTAGCCATGATCCATATTCCCCTCTTTCACTTCCTCCTCTTTATTTCAGCGCACATAAAAACTACAATTGCCAAAAAGTGATTCATCTTGCTCTCTTTGTTTACCACTAGAGCCTGATGATGATGTTTTATTCTTCTGTACTAACTTGCGTCGTGGCCTATGATTCAATAGGTGTCATCATCGTACACTCTACATACATGTCCCTAAGTTGACATCTGAAGGCATAATCAGTTCAACACCACAGTACTATATAGTTTCCCTATAATTACATCCATTTAAATGAATTTAATGTTGCATTTTGTCATTTTAGGAATGTTTAAGTCAATTTACGTGTCTAATACTTTGACTGACATGAAGTAATTAGGCTTAAATGCATACCATCATTACTAAATGACATTATTTGCTTTGTTTACAATACTTCAGCTCACATTCCATAAGCATAACCATAAGCCAGTTTTTAACCGGAGTTTAGTTCAGTTGTTTCCATTAAGTCCATTATCTCCCACATCTGCACTGCAAAAGGCTGACTATAATTTTTTTCTTTAAAATTCCATAATAGAGAAAAATACATTAAATGAACAGCAAACGAACGCAATAGAGAAACAGCCAATCACATCTCACCATTTAGTCTCGCCCCAATGGCTACCAGAATCACAGGGAGTCCCCAGTGCCGAAGAAGAGGGCGAAGTCTTGGAGCATAGCCGTTTCTGACCTGCTGAAAGGCCAGTTTGTCGTTGACTGAGTATTTAATGACCACAATGTCAGCCTGCTCCAGAACGCTCCGCACGCTCGCCCAGTCACTGTCCAAAAGGTCCTGCGATTAAAACGAAAGATGAAATGAGCTGGGATGTTTAAGAGGACAGAAGCTCAGCATCTGTTCCACCAATCAGCTTATGGATATCACTGCTGTAGCTAAATTCCTCAATCAGGCGGAAACAACTCCATTCCCGGAGTCTGCAAAAACCCTAATCCTGCTTTTGAATCCCATCATCCCTCTATCATTCACTTTGTTACTCACCCAGCTGGGACAATCCCGCACCATCACTCTGACATCCCCGAATACTCTAGACTGGTACTCCATAAATGCAGGGTTCAGAGGATGCCTTGATGGTGTCATGGAGTTCGGATCCAATTCCCGAGCTCCGTGGCCCAGGTAACTCCACAACAAACCACTTTGGATCTGTCCCGGGCCGGCCGTCTCATCCCCAGGACCGACGCCCCCAGGACACTCACTACCCAGGGCCACTATGTGTATAGACCTGCAGCGGTTTAAATTACAATCCAACCATTTGTCTTTATTTGAGCAGTCACAGCCCACAGCAATCACAGTCATTCACTGATTCGCTCTCTACACTGTAAAATTGTTTGTAATATTTACAGAAGAAACTATAAAAATGCAACAGCAAACAACAACTATTCATTGGTTAACTGTAAGTTAACTTACCATATGGTGAATACCTGTAAAATACTGTAAAATGTACAGTTTTGCAAGAAACTATGAATGAAACATGACAGAGGTAGCCAAATCTAACAATTCAAAAATTGTATATATATTAAAAAATATATATATTATTGTTAGATTTGTATATATACATATACATCATATTATATATATATATATATATATATATATATATATATATATATATATATATATATATAATTTTGAATTGTTAGATTTGGCTACGACTATAAAGGTAGCCAAATATATGCTAAAAGTAAATATATATTTAGTATTTAAAAGGTATATATATATATATATGTGTGTGTGTGTGTGTGTGTGTGTGTGTGTGTGTGTGTGTGTGTGTGTGTGTGTGTGTGTGTGTGTGTGTGTGTGTGTGTGTGTGTGTGTGTGTGTGTGTGTGTGTGTGTGTGTGTGTGTGTGTGTGTGTGTGTGTGCCATTCATTTCACTGTTAAACAATGTTAAAGGCAAAAAACATAAGCATGAATTAATTTAATAAGATTTAGTATAGCCTATATTGGATAAGACAATGCACATTCTTATAGTAACATTTTACAACAATTTTTTTATGAGCAGAGTTGTTGCTAAAATATGCAGGGCCTGGGGAAAAATGTAATAATAACATGCAGTTTAGAGCCCAAAATAGCTTGCATTATTATTGCACGTTATAGTGCACTAATGTTTGAATATGAATAGTACATATAGTACACATTTTTATAGTGTACGTCTATATATCTAACATTTCTATATTATTATTATTATTATTATTATTATTATATTATTATTAATTATTATTATTTCACACGCAGCTATACATGCGTGCAAATGTCAATGCACAGTTACAGTTACAGTCCATTGACATTTATATCAGGTCACTGTAACATAACTGTCAATTTTGCGCTATTGGGGCTTCAGTCATGGCAAAGCATGAATCATATGCATACTTACATGATCACAGCAGCAGTACGCTGGAACAAGGCTCGTGGAGCACGTACTTCAGCGGCGGGTTTTCACATCAGTCTCTTGCTGTTTTCCGCAATGAAGGTCGGACACGGTACAATCCGTCAGCAGAACGAAAAAGCGAGCGGTTCATTCATTAAACACGCGCTGTAAAAGTGAAAGAGTGTCAGGTGCGCAACGATCCGCCAGTAAACACACACATCCAGGCAGAAAAGATCCAGTGGATCCTGCGCTAGAAGAAACAAGTTCATACTCCACCGAAAACAGGGATCCGGCGCTTCCCGGGACGCATGGCGCGATCTGAGCCGTGAAACCGGACGTCACTTGAGCATAACGTCAAAGCACATGGGTCAATGAGATAAGAATATAGGGGAAAACAAGAAAGAGCAGCGCGAGCGGGTGCGTCCTCCTGACTCAGCAAACGATCGGACGGATGTGGACACACTTGCTGTCCACACACCGCACACATGGGCTGCGCACACAGGCTGGTCGTGTTAGTGCTGTGCCTCTGCTGTCTTGTCTGTTGAAACCAATGGCACTTTCAGTCATTAATCCATGATATTAGAGGCTTTTACTGTTACTCCCAACAATTAAAAATGCAAGATAAATCAGATGCGAAACCATATACATATCCAGATTTTCACAAGCATATGACGCTCGCTGGTGCAAAACACATTGGCTTTGCACGGGGCCCTGGGAGCCCCCCCTCGGTACTTCAGTACACTGGTAAGTCAAAAGAGCCCATCGTCATACCCGAGTCGAGACATTGCAGGGGCCCGTAGGGGCACCCAGAGGACCTTTGTGTGTGAGATAACAATATTTATGCTTTGATTTCACAAACAACACTAATTAGACATGCTGTTTGCTGACACAAGTCCTCGCATGACGCGAGCGGGACGCGTGCTCTCACTGTGCTACCTAGATATTATAGGCTTTCAAGGCACTGTTCTGCTAATAAAAGTTTGCAATGGTAATAACAATCATTTATTGTTTGATATAAACAAATAAACATTGAATAGATCCAGATTTGTGCATTACAGGTTGGCGGTTTCTTTTTTCCAGACTGTGCAAAGCTAATATAATCTCTCTCTCTCTCTCTCTCTCTCTCTCTCTCTCTCTATATATATATATATATATATATATATATATATATATATATTGATCAAAATACAATAAAAATAGGAATTTTATTACAATTTAAAATGACTAATTTTCACATGGTCCTTCAGAAATCATTCTAATATGCTGATTTGCTGCTCGAGAAACATTATTGTCAATTTTGAAAACAGTTGTGCTGCTTAATATTTTTGTGAAAACCATGATACAGTTTTTAAATGTGTTTACTGTCACTTTTGATTAATTTAATGCGTTCACGTTTATGTTCCATACGTTTAATTTTCATGGACTTTTCTTTGTCTTTGTTTTTCCGCAACTCATTAGTTTTTACTAGACACTGATTATCATCACAGCTGTTTGTCATCATTATCACTGTGTTTTAGTTGGCTCTGTGTCTATCTTCACTTTGATTGCATGTGGTTGTGGATTACCTAAGTTTGCTTGTTTGTTCTTTTTCACATTGGAACCTTTTTGACTCATCATAATCTTTGGACCTTCCTTGAACTGTGACAAATGCATCCTTGCTCAACAAAGCATTTTTTGAAGAAAAAAAGAAGACAAAAAAGATGGACCTCAAACATTTTAACAGTAGTGCTTATACACATTTTGATGAACTAAAATTAATCAATAAATAATCAATCATATAGCTACAGAATTTCAGCTCAACCAGCCTCTGAATAGTGGAGCAATAAAGGGATTTTTCTAAATCTTTTAAAACATCTTTCGTGTACTGAGACCCCCTAGAGCCGTGTAGTGTAGAACAAAGGTGTAGTAAATTCAGAGTCGATCTGCTTGAGCAATGTACAGTTGCTGAAAACTGTTTCAAAATAGCATTTGACCCTATGACCTAATCAGCAAAAAATAAAAGCTGTCATATTGTTTGTTCTCTTCGTTTCTAGGAATTAGTTGCCATTATTATTTAGCCTCACACAATTCCATCCCAACGTTGCATTCATAAACTGTATTACTTCAGTAAATCTGACGCTTCTATTTTTAGCCAAGTGTTGTGTATGTTTTAATTTGCCTTGTTTACCACAATATGACATCAAAAAAAGCCTCAGCACCCTTCAGATCCCCCTCTGAGATCCCCAAAATAGCATCATCTCTCCTGAGCCGCAGCAAATCTAAGCTCCCATTCCACCTTATTTCCATCAGTCATGCTGTCCTGATCTCCTCAAAGGATTATTTTAATTCAAGCTTTTTATCTAAACAGGTCTAATATAATCCACCGCCCATCGACGTTGAACACAAAGAGAAGCTTTGCATCATAGTTGCGTACAGGAAAAAAGATGAATTATGTGTTGTTATTTCATATTAATGACCTAAAACAATTTGGTGTAGATACAGCTTTCCTTCAGAAATTTCACAAACAACTACAAAGAAATGGCAAGCAACCAATTTAATTAAATACAGAATAATGGAAAAACCGGAATTAGTATTTTGTTTATTAGTGGTGCTTGAAGTGATGTGATTGGACGTAACTTTGTGGCATCATATTTCTGCATCAGAATGTCCTAGAGGCGACTAATTTCACTCAGCTAATGCAGTTGAGTCATTTCAACCTCCTAGACAGGAGGATAAGAACAACATACAGACTCAGATTGCCTAGTCTTTAAATATCACCCTAGCAACCGCCTATCTACACCCTAGCAACCATACAGCAACACAAACAAGCCATATCTCAGCAGCATAACATTGGATGGACAATGTGAAGCTGAGTCTTGTTTAAATGCCATATTAGGAGGATCCTGATGCCTTTTTGCTAGCGACTTCAGTGTAATGTTTTGATTTTCTGTTGTGATTGTCAAAAATGTTACTATTGTAGGTGCATTAAATATGCCAATAGTAACTCTGGACAGAAACTGGACAGTTTTCTACATGTAAAAAGACGCCGGGTAGCAAATCCATTAATCCTGTCACTGATTAAACCCACTATCACTCAATAAAATAATCAATAAAATAATCACATAACTGAGTGTTTTTGAAAGTTTTGTTTGGTTTAACAATTAACCTAACCTTTGCTAGTATGACTCTCACATTTTCTTCAGAAAAAGAACATACAGTACCCTCGCCACTTCGCGGTTCAAGTTTCGTGGCCTCGCAGATTTTTCAAAAATATGAATTGAAAAATAAAAGTTCAAAAATACCGCCATATCGGCAGCCGTATTGCGGAAAGCAGCATTGCTTCGTCGTGATGCGAGAGAAACGGTTTCCCAGGATTCCAGACAAAGAGAGAAACTCTCTCAGAAGCTTTGTACACCCCCACGGGCACTCAGACAAGACACGTGATTGGTTCCCGGCACGAGATCGACGAATGACAGCATGAGTGGATGTATCCCGTGAGCTGATTGGCTGATCCTACTTCGCGGATTTTCACATTAACCGCAATAAACGAGGGATCACTGTATCTACTTTTATTTACAACCTCAAAAAAATCACTTTTTACAGTGTAGTTGGATTTACTTAAGATACAGTATTCCCAACTTCCAGAATTCATTTATTATCTAACGAGGATGTATCGTGCCAGACATCAAGCTACAGTCCTTTCAATTCTACAAGCTAAAAGAAACGAGTTCTGTTTGTCAACAGGCTGAAATAAATAATAAAGCATGCACTTTTATAAGCATTGCTAAGAGGTGTATATGCTATTTTAAGGCTGCTTGGTTGGTGTACCATTGAGAACGTTTGTTTCTAAAGGGCAGGGTGGGTTATTGTAGGTCATCTGCCATGCAGAATCTTATTTCTACTCCAATGCACAATCACGTGCCTGTCGTGTACATTCTTGGCCCAGAGATCACAATCACTCCACAGGGAAGTGTAACTCTTGATCTTACATGCTACACACATTATTCCTCATTGAGAACGGGAATAACAGTCCATTCAGAGCAATGAAACAACGACAGGCCTTGTTTAAGGAGGATATTGCATTACAGAAACTGTAGCATCAAGCTTTGGGACTTTTTAATATTTTTTTAAGCTTCCATAACTGCAGTATGAGAGGAGAACACATGAATGGATATCTTCCTTATTTAGTAATTTGCCTTGTTTAGTATTTAGTTAGTCTTTTCTTGTCCTTTCTTAGTACTTTCTTAATAATGTAAGAGATAAACATGGGATTTGTTAACCAGGCAACATTTGAGTTTATTAAAAATTCTTCTCTCAGCTAAATATATTCATAATCAATAATTATGGATCATTTAATAAATTTCCCTGGCTCAGCACACAGCTGCATGGATTATCCTTTGTTAAACCAGGGAATGCTCTTGCATTATCGCCCAGGTATTGTGGCAACTTATGTAATATTACATTAATTTTATTATTTTTTTATAACATTATTGTGTAATATTTCTTTAAGCTAAGATGCATAAACTTTTATAAAAAAGTGGCAGTAAAGACATTAATAATGTTACAAAAAATGTCCATTTCATATAAATGCTGTTCTTTTGAAATTTCTATGTCAAATAATCTTGAAAGATGTATCAAAAATGTATCACTGTTTCCACAAAAACATTAAGCGGAACATTAACATTAACTGTTTTCAACATTGATAATATTATGAAATATTTCTTAAGTATATTAAAATATTTTCTGAAGGAATTTCTAGCTTTAAAATTACATTTTAAAATATATTAAAATAGAAAACTGTTATTTTAAAGTGTAATAATATTTATCTTTTTTATGTATTATTTAATATTTAAATAAATATGTATTTAATTCATTCAGTTATTTAATTAATAATTTATCTTTTATTTAATTAATAATTTATTTAAATATTTGAAAACATTTTCCCATCCACAAACAGTAGTGTTAGTGAACATGTATTCAATAAATCAAGTATTCAATAAAGGTCTGTAAAGAATCCTGCAGAGTTGAAAACTGCACATTATTAAAACATACTCAAAACAATAAGAGAACAAGTCATATTTCAACACCCATAGTTTGTGTAAAGTAAATGCCTTACTAACCACACTCAAAAGGTCAAAGGTTGTCTACGACCCCACAGCCTAACTTGTGTTCATTGGTCTAAGATTTTGTAGGACTGTGTAAAAACTAGTCCAAAAGTTAAAAAAAAGTAAAAAACTCAAAATTACTCATATTTGAGCTTACTCAAAACTCATTCCCACACCTAAAATACATATTTTACATGCAGTCACTGAATTACAAATTGAAAATCAATATATCATAAACCCTAAAGCTCCGCGCCAGGGGTCATTCTTCATCCAGCACAGTTTTATCACTGAATATAACATATTTCAATATGAGCATTTCAGTCAAATATAATTAATGCAACATGTCAAACCTTTTAACCCATGGGGGGGAGTGACAACCCATGAAAACATTTTAAAAGAAGACCGCAGACTTGGAAACCATGGGTCTCTTTTAGAAGAGACGTGGATTTGTGACTGACGAGGAAAGAAGGGCTTGTTTTATTGTCTGGAGTTCTGCTCCGCTTGGTTTAATGTGGCAATTTCATTTAATCAGGTGTCAATGTATCAGATAAGAGATAATTAGACAACATACAGACTCTGTTGTATTATAAAACCATTCGAGAAACGACCCTCACATAATTCCATAATTATGAACAATGCCTAGGCATGCAGGAGCCAAACAAATGGAATTATTTATTATAATATGAAAATGTATTGTGATGTATGCCAAGACTGTCTAATTCTGTCACTTTGCCATTTACTCTGTCTGTTACGCTTGAAGTTGATGGTCATTGTTTCTCTTTAGGTATATTTCATGCAGAAAATAATAATTGAATTCCAAATTAAACATTTGTGCAAGAATCGACTTGGTAATTAACTGAATTGTTCTTTGCTAAACTAAACATGTCAATATGAGCTTAAGAATAGATTATTCTGCTATACCAGAAGATATCATAATACGAAAAGTATTATTGAAACATCTCCAAAATGATTTGGAATGTCTTATTTTTTATCTTTTACTATTATTATTGCATTTGTTAAACAGAAACAATAGAAAATTCCCAAGGTATGCATGAACTAATAATAATAATAAAAAACTATACATAGGTAAGTATGAAAGCGCGTGTCGAATCATGGATATAAAAAGTCAAATTTATACAGATATGAATAATGTTATATTTAAATTATTAGAATTTTTTTTTTTTCGAAAAATGATCCATTTTATAATGCACATTATCATCTAAATACAAAACAATTTTCTAATTGCTAACACTATCCTCGGGTTTCGCAGACAAGGCTAAAGTTTAGTATGTTTTAACTAAAAGCAACTTGCGCTGAGATACCTTAAAATATGTCAGTGCCATTGTTTTGTCTCAATATGCACACTAATAATGTTTATATTATATCACAGCTTGGCACTGTCACGAAAAAAAAAAGAAAAAAAAAAGAGTATGATATGTTGATTCCTGATGTCAAATCGCAGTTTTATTCAAGTAGGCTCACTGAAATCATCAATCTTAATATATGCAGTTCCCTTAGGATCTCTGAAGCTCTCGTCTCACTGTTGCTGCCAGACTAAACGTCTTCATCTGCATTCACGTCTGCTTCTCCATCCTCTGACTCCTGCGCTTTCCTCAGTTCTGCCCTGCCCTTCTCAGACTGATAATAGTCTGACTCAATCCACCCGGGGCAATTGGACAACGTCACAAAGATGTCTTCGTCTACTTCAGTCACTTTGTGCACTCTCTGTTTTATGCCTTTGGAAAACCACCGCGGGGTTGGGACTTCTTCCATGGGGTTTTTGGCCTTGTATAACCCCTCACCTTCAGCCAGAGTGATCTTATACTTGTGCTTTGGGCACACGATACAGAGCTTGTTGTTGATTTCCTGTGCATGAAACATTAAACAAGGTCAGAGTTCAAATGGGAGGCAACAATGCGTTTCAAGTGCTTCTATGGATCACTGAATGATTCAGCTGCTTGAGCAGAAATGGTATTTACCTCAATATCTCCTGTCTCTAGGGTGCTGCCAGCATCTGTTTGAATCAAACAAACAAACAAACAAAAGTGTTAGAAGACACACAGTAATCTGGCCTGAGCAAATGACCTCTGGTTCTGGGCTTTGGATGTTAGTATTAAAGTTGGCACACAAGCAATGCTACCATGCTCGGTCTGCTACTTTGTCTCCCTCTAGTGCAGAAAACTAAGCAAAAATGTTTTTCATGCTACTCACGGTAACACTGCAGGTCCATTGCATAGAAAATTCTCTGATGATATATAATAAGTATCTCTCTTCCATCCAGAGTTACAGTCATTCTCTTAGCCTGAATGATATCTTCTTTCTTGCCGATAAAATAGAAACGAGAAGGCTTCTTTTCATCCATGGATGTGGTGGATTTTAATGTCTTCTGTGAAAACAGTTTTAGTATTATTAAGTCACTTATTATAACTCAATCCAATCCACTGAATGCAAGTCATTTAAATGTACAATAAATAATTATACATTCAAGGTAAATATTCAGTAGGTATTAACTCATGTCAGTAGATATTAAGAAACATGGTTAATAAAAAACAAAATCGAGTTAGACTGTCAAGTTAAACTGATGTTATACATTTTGTACAAACACTGGCACATGGAAAGGAGCCTTAATATGACAAATTTCTATTTTTATGATACATCACACACACACACACATATATATGTGTGTGTGTGTGTGTGAATATATATATATATATATATATATATTAGTGTTTGCAATATTGTATAAACCATAGGCCTTCTAAAACTAAGAGATTGCAAATAATTTAAAATATACAAAATTCAAACTTTGTATCATATATATTATCAAATTGTGTTTAAAGTAGCCTGATGTTGCTCTGAAGTAAATAGACCCATAATAAGTGTAATATGTATGAGATAATCATACATATTCCAGGATATGATATGCTTCTCAACCATTATCACGTATCAAACCAGTTTAAAGACAAAATGCATATGCATTTAACACATTTATCATTTCAAATTAACTTTTTAACTGTACATATAGACGTATATATATGGTCATTGCTGAACATTTGAAACCGTTTTACCTGAATCCAGTGAAATGTGGGTCCAGTAACGTTTAAAAGTCTCGTGTTCTGAAGGATCCTGTTATCTCAAGCCCACAGGGTGGAGTATCGGGCCCCATATCAGGACACACTGGCCCCATTTAACACCATCTGTGTTTAATGTGTAAAACTCCACTCACAGATTAACACTAAGACTTCTGAGATACCAAAAATAAGTTTTAAAATTTGCATTTGATTGTAATTTATCCAACTATATATTAGTTGCGTCATATCGTATTATTCCAAAAAATTATTTCTTTTAAATATTATTTTAAATAATGCGTCCTTTCACATTCCAATCACATTTTATACACGTTTTCCCTTCATAACAGACAATAAAATAACTTTATTTAAATTCACACTGAGGGAGCCAATCAGAAAGCGACTCACGCTGTACTCTTGAACATCAACTCTGCGCCGCAGTTGCGCAGCTGCGCCTTCAAAACAGAAAGTAGCTTTCATATTTTAGCTCTTTCCTTGCGTCTTTCGCTTATTAATGAACCAGGTTATGTCGCATCGGTTCTAAACAAAAAGGAACATTCAATCATTACCAGCTAGATGTAAGTGGAATGATTTCTTTAGATAAAACAAGCCGTAGTTTAAAGAATGGCTTTTGAATGGTGTTAGCCTGCTGTATTTTCTAGATTAGGACGTATATCCATGTCACACGTTTCGCGAGCCATATTTCGTTCATTATTATTTCTAACCCCTAATTTGTATTTAAATAAGTGAAAACGCTTTCAAGAGACGCGTAGGTCATATCACCGGTGGAAAACAATCCAAGTGGTTTGAAATTCTTGTGCCCAAACTGTCTTTTACATGTTTTTCACTGTTGTTTCCTCAACTTTTTCATTTGTATCCAATAAAGATTACTTTGAAACCAGCAAACACACCTGCTAAAACCAGCTTAGAGTGATTTAATATGGGTTTCACAGCAAAGTTTCTACAAATCAAAGTACACAATAGTTGGAAGTTTAGGAAGGTATTTTTTTTTTTTTTGCAGTGTTTCCCTTTAGAAAGCACAGTGAAACCTCATGGTCACAACTGTAATAGACAGTTGCATGTTCTTTACCACACATTCTTTTATTTAAGATTAAGCTCTAAATAGAAAATAATAATATAAACATCCAGCTATGATAGACCTTCTCAAATATGGTCACATCTCATATTATGTACCATTTTAATACAGAAAGCAAAGTGAAACCTGTTCTATGTTAAAACTATAACTGTATTTCCAGGTTATGGCATTGCGGGCGTGTGGATTTGTCATTTTTCGGCGTTTGGCCCAGCACCCTCCCCCTGATAATATAGAGTTCCTGCTACTACAGACGTCCTATGGGGAACACCACTGGACACCACCCAAAGGTGCAGCTCATGATGTTTTTTTTAAAAGTGTTTACTTACTGGACTATCAATTTCTTTTAGAACCACACGACTAAACTTTAATTCTGCCAATTTAAAAGAACATATTATGAGTTATTTTCAACATAAAGTCTACTTAATGCATTCCCAGAAGATCCTCCACCTATAAATATCCTCACTTCTAGAAATTAGTTCAAGTAATAACCAGAAGAATTAAAGTAAAACAAAAGTACCAGTGATTAAATAACATGAGTAGAGACAGAGAGGGACACACACACACACACACACACACACACACACAGTGAGAGAGAGAAAGACAGAGAGAAAGACAGAGAGGGACACAGAGAGAGAGAAAGAGAAAGACAGAAAATGAGAGCGACAGACAGAGGGACACACAGAGAGAGAGAGAGAGAGAGAGAGAGAGAGAGAGAGAGAGAGCGACAGACAGACAGACAGAGAGGGACAGAGGGAAAGACAGAGAGAAAGAGAGGGACACACACAGAGAGAGAGAGAGACAGACAGAGAGGGACACACACAGAGAGAGAGAAAGACAGAGAGGGACAGAGGGAGAGAAAGACAGAGAGAAAGAGAGGGACACACAGAGAGAGAGAGAGAGAGAGACAGACAGAGAGGGACACACACAGAAAGAGACACACACAGAAAGACACAGAGGGAGAGAGAGAAAGACAGAGAGGGAGAGACAGACAGAGACAGGGAGGTACACCGAGAGAGAAAGACAGGGACAGAGAGAGAGACACAGATAGAGAGAGAGAAAGACAGAGAGAGAGAGACTAAGACTACATCAAAATACATATCACACATGTGTAAGCTAGTTTGCATCTTGTGTCCCTAGACAGGCTGTGAATATGAAATAAAAGGGTTTTTTACTTGAATTTATTTCATATAAGAATATAAAAATAATCTTTTTACAATTTGTCACCTGACCTATCAGTAGAACCATGTGTCTAGCTGCAATTTCATAGTGTTGTTACGGAAAGAATAACATTGCCCTCCCTCTATAAGGTCATGTTGACCCTGGAGAGGACGACTTCACCACGGCCTTGAGAGAGACACAGGAAGAAGCAGGTTTAGGTAATGATCACCTGCGTATGGTCGATGGCTTCCTGCAGAGGTTGCGCTATCAGGTCCGGGGAAAGGACAAAGAAGTCCTCTACTGGTTGGCAGAGCTCCGTGACCCAAACACACAGGTCATTCTCTCAGAAGAACACCAGGATTACCGCTGGGCCAAACTACAAGAAGCCTGCAAGCTGGCAAAATACCAGGACTTACAGGACACACTTACAGCAGCACAGCGGTATCTAGAAACACAGGGCAAACAGTAACATTTACACTTGGTTTTGACAACTCTATAAAATCGTTTTAGTGAAAATTATGTATGGGTAAATAAGGGACATTTGACATCTGTCCTTTTTGCTCCCAGTGTCTCTACTTGCTAAGATTAATTTTATTGGAGCTTATAAATTGCTTCCACAAAAATGTTAAGATAAACTTACAACCTCTAAATCTCCACCAAATAAAACAAATCTGCCATTCGTTTCAAAGAATGTTCCGGGTTTAATACAAGTTAAGCTCTAATGACTCCATCTATGGCAAGCTGTTAATTACCACAGAAAATCCTTTTGAGTCGACCTACAAAAAAACGCACTGAAAACTTATAATTAAAATGGAAGTCTACCAGGCTTACCAAAAATGCAAACACCCAAGTGCATTTTGACACCATAAACATATACAATTCAAAACATTTTTCCTGTGGTAATTAACAGTTGTATATAATTCCTTTAAGGCCTCTAAGTCTTGCAAGAAAAGACACTGTGGTCTTTGTTCACTTTTTATACACCCAACTATCCAATCTAATTGTCACTTTTGTTTCCACAAACGTTTCTCAGCATACTGTACTTTTTTTTTTTTAAGTTGCAGTTTAGGTCACTAAGTGAATCAGAAATGAATTGTATACAAGTAATTTTGCTGACTCCTGCAGATTGTCATAAATTAACTGTAATGTAACCAGTAAATGAAAACCAATGTTCAGGAACCAGTGCTGTTTTAGTATTATTTATACATTATAGTTTTTATTAATATTTTGAAGTGGCTTTTAGTTACTTGGGTTAATTTTATGTGCTTTTTTATTTTTAGTAGTAAAAAATATATTTCTACATTATTTTAGTACTTAAACTTTACTGAGTTACTAAGGTGAGTTGCATTATTTCAGTTAACAGAAATGTTTTTTGATATTTTTAGTTAAAATCAACACCGTCATGAACTGAAAGCACCTATAAATGTGTTGTCTAATGGTTTAATTGCTAAGGAGCATTAACTCCTGTACATACACACAAACAAAAATGAATTGAATTGTGATCATACAAGCACAGTCTTAAAATGACCCCCCCCCCCCCCATCCCCGCATCCCCCCCCCAAAACTCAAATACTTATGTTTAGTATAGAAATAGGTATCAATTTAGATTCATTCTTACTGTTTTTCCATTCTTTCCTACGTGACTCTCTGATATTCCCTTTAACAACATTACAAGAAAAAGGAAATGCACTGAACTTAGAGCAAATAACAAAATCAGTTGTTTTGATCAGGACCACAAATCCCGTCCAAGATTTAGCATATGAAAAACAAAAAACCCTTAATGAAGCATTAAAAACACAATCATGACACACAAATAATAAAATCTTTCACGACAAATCCACTGTCGACTAACGTCACAATACTTTTTGAAATGAACTTGGTTGTTTTGCTGTGCACAGGGGTGTAAATACACCGCGAGTCTCTTGCTGAACGTGAAAAATCCAGTTCATTTTAATCGATTCCCTTGACTCGTAGTCCAGAGGTTCAAGGGAGCGACTGAGTCGGGAACGATTGTTCTTAATAGTTCAGTGAGTTTCTGATGCTCTGCAGAATAAGAGAGCATCGTTCCCTCAAGATCCTCAGATCCACACTCCCTTTTGTAGGGGTTTCGTAGGACCAGGAATCAGCATCCGTGTCCTTAGCTGGTTTGCGGGAATAAAGGTGTACCTGAGACCCCATGTGCATAAACGTATACGCTTCCACCCCCACTAATGAGACTTTAGGGATTTGCGTGCCTCGTTGAATGATTGACACATCTTATAAAACACATTAAAACACACAAGCATGCTCTTGAAAGCTACGGCCCACCGTGGCACCGTTGCCAACGCAAGAAAAGCATAAGACCGGGAATGAGAGGGCCCACACAGATGAGCGAAATGTCCTCAGCAGTCACTGATCTCACGCCCAAGATTATCTTCAAAATCAAAGAAGAAAAGGAGATATAGAAATGGTTTGGTACAGCTGCTTGGACACTCATACATGATCACTTACCAAGAGTATGTGTACACTTAAAAGCATAACAGTATGGTTACCGTCAGTCAAAATCAGTGGATCAAATGTACGGGACTGAACGTGGGACATCATCGTGATGACTTAAACAGTCTCATCGTAGTTTCTGGGTCAGCGAATGAAGGTGTACTGGAAGTAGTTTTAATGCTTGTGTAGCCGAGCACTTGAAAGCACCTTCATGTGCCATATAATCTGACACTGATTTAATGGCTCAAAAAGCTCAAGTGATTTGGGGGTATGAACTGCGCAAAAAAGGATTTATGTAGTTAGCAGGTGTGAAGGTGACCCTGCTGATGTGGATGATGACACTTACAGATTACGAGAAAGAAACAGTCTATTCATTCTCCATTTTCCCACACTTGAATACTTACCTTTTTTTAATGGGAAAATGGGAAATTAGGTACATACTGTTGGGTGGAATCAGTCAAGCCCTATACTGTAAAGACAGTTCTGAAGATTCTCTACATACTTGAAAATCTGGGAAAAGAACAAAACATTCATTTGTTGGTGATTTTACCAGGCATAACTAGCTCATGGGGGAAGCTGAAGGGTTAGTTACCTCAAAAATAAAAATTGTATCATTGTTGACTCACCCTCATCTCATTCCAAACCTGCGAGGCTCCCTTAACTCAAACTGACACACTGAATTCGGTTATGAAACGCAAGAATCAAAGGAGCAAAATTGGCACACGATTGATTGAATACAATTTTAGAACGAACAAATTTTGGACTATTCCTCTTCTGAAGCCATCGTATGGCTACAAAACACGTTATGAATATGGCTCACTAGTCATACTATTATAGTGCTTTTAGTGTCATTGTAGGAGTGTCTGAAATCGCATAGTACATTTGGCGAAGAACGAACTTCGCAATGGTCATGTTACTTGTGAACGGCAGTGAAGCAACACAGCTAACGCCACAACTCCTCTCCCATGGCCTCATAGGATAGTAAAGAATCTCGCCGGAAGTAGTAAGTCAGCCGGGTACTTTATACTATGAATTCAGACATACCAATACTGTTTTTCACCTACTGTATAGTACGACAGTAGGCATATTCAGAAGCAGGGGTTATTTGGTTATGATCAAACATCCTTCAAAATGTCTATTTTTTTCCATGGAAGAAAGTCCTACAGGTTTGGAACAACATGAGGGCGAATAATGACAGAATAAACATTTTTGTGGGAACTAGCAATTAAAAAAGGTTTTTAATAAAACAATATTGAAATGAACACGTTTAAGGTGGCCTGACAAGCTCTGAATACCCAAAAGCCCTGAGGTTAAGAGGCAGGAGAAGGTGGGATGTGAAATGTAACTACAAATGACTGGTTTTATGAACCCATAGTGTACTTTACTGAGGAACTGGGAGGTGCTGTAAGTTATGAAAAAAGGTTTAAGCATAGGAAAAGAGAATCTGAAACATGAGGCTGTCAGGGTAAAGAATAGTGAGAGGGCGAAGGTCAGTGTCACGGAAATGGTGGAAGGAGGTCAAGACTCCTCATTGCCAGAGTCGTCTTCATCGCCAAAACAATCCCCAGGCATTTCGCTGCCAATCCCAACAGCCTCTGCCTCATCTTCGTCATCATCATCCTCCTCTATATCGTCATCGTATAGATCGTCGTAGAGTAGGTCGGAACTACTGTCGTGGGAAGGCACTTTGGTCTGGATGCAGTACTCGGCTAGCGTAGTTGGTACTTTTACTCCATCCCGCTCTGCATCTGCCTTAGTGGACATCACCTGCTTCCTGTGCACGACACAAAGACAGAGTCAGCAAATCAATTCATCCATTATTTTGATCAAAAGTGACAGTATAGACATTTAAAATGTTTTCAGTGATTTCTATTCTGCTGTTCCTTTTGAAGTACAGTAATACCTTGAGATACGAGCGTCCCGACATACGAGTTTTCTGAGATACGAGCAAGCCTTCGAGCTAATTTTTTGCTTTGAAATACGAGTAAAGATTTGAGATACGAGCACGCTTACAGACAGCGACGCTAGGTGTTGAGCACTCGGAGCAGCTCACGCCGCCTCACTCCTTCACGTGTTTGTTGACTTCCTTACACATCTCCTGCGTGTCTTCCTGTGGTGTATGCTATATACATTTATGGGGTACAGTAATACCTTGAGATATGAGCATACGAGTATTCCGAAATACGAGCAAACCTTGATTTGAGATACGGGCACCTCTACAGACGCCGACACAAGAGGTGTTCAGCACTCGGAGCAGCTCAATTTGCCTCATTCATGGGGTAATTGCATAACTCCACTAGAGATTACTGAGGGCGACGAGTGATTCACGAGTATTAAGCTGGAAGCAGCACGAGTTATGTGTGTTCAATAATAATAAGTATGAAGTTCTGAGGCTATCCAATACACTACATGGGAAGAAACACTACACTTCCGTATTGTATTTGCATTATCTACGCTATCCCTCCCTCCCTACTCCTCCGCACATTCCACCATTAGCCACTACTGTATCGTCTGTCTCGAAGGTAAGAATTCATAATTAAAACCACGTTTTATTTTATATCACAGGAATCCTTATATTCTATAATTGTTTGTGTGTGTATGTCTCTATAGTAATTAAAAACATGTTTTTCCATTGTTATTAGCACTAATAAGGGAGTTTTTTAGAGGGCCGGAACGGATAAAAAAATGTCTGTTATTTCTTATGCGAAAAAATGACAATAACATAAGAAATAACAGAAAAAAAGTATCCGTTCCTCTAAAAAACTCCCTTATTTGAGATACGAGCAATTCGAGTTATGAGCTCGGTCCTGGAACAGATTATTCGTATCTCAAGGTATTACCGTATCTATTAATCAAAAAATCCTGAAAAAAAAATCCAGTTTTTTTTTCCAGGTAATACTGGAAATTGTTCCACAATACTATTAGGCAGCACAACTGTTTTCAACATTGATAATAATAAGAAATGTTTCTAAAGTACCAAAATCAGCATATAGTAATGTGACACTGTATACTTTACTAACAATGCTGAAAATTCAGCTTTGCCATCTCAGGAATAAATGACGTAAAAAAGTATAATAAAAAATAAAATTTTTCACAATATTACTGCTTTTACTGTACTTTTGATCAAATAAATGCAGCCTAAGGCCATAAGAGACTTCTTTCGAAGCCATAAAAATATGTGTAAGTTTTGAACGTTAGGGTATAATCTTTAAAATATTTTCCAAAGAAAAAGCTAATCATTTTTCTCAGTTTTCTACTGAGGGATGTTTTGTAAGAAAAGTATGTCAATAAAAGAAAAGTTCAACATTTTAATGTTTACTTGCCCAAAGGGAAATAAAGACACTCGGGACATTATGTCCTGAACTTCAGAGTGATGGTGCAATGGAAGTGTGTTGGGCCAAAATTTGACCTCAGCCAAAGTTTACTCTAGATTTCAGCCAACTTCAGTGGCATAATTACATTTCGGCATTTCTTGAAGAATACGCAAGTTGTGAACAGAGCAGGAAAAGTAATACAATGAAGTTTAATAATTAGAGTTGAAAAACTTTAGCAAGCATCACAAATAATATATTAATCATTTAACTGAGTGCATCTGTACTCAAAGCACTTTATACATTTAAGGTGAAGCAAATAAAAATGCAAAAGAAAAAAAACTGCGCAATTTGGTCCAGCAAAATCAGTTTATATTGCCAATTCAAAGTTGCAGACTGACATATGGTAATTTGATGGAAAATGCTTTTTAAGTAAGTCATTTCAAATTATAAAGTGATGGTACCTTATAATCTCTGCATATTCTTTGTCCTTGCCTTTGCTGTCCCTCCACTTGCGAAACATGACTGAGGCATCCACGTTTGCAGGAGAAAAGGTGTTGGGTTCATTCAACAGCGAGATCACGCTCAACAGGATTGTTCTGCAAACAAACAAACACACACACACACTACCATAAGTTTGGAGTACGTAAAAAATTTGGATTAAAAAAAAATAATACATTTTTTCGTCTCTTATACTCATCGAGGCTGCATTTATTTGATAAAAAACTGTAATATTGTGAAATATTGCAATTTAAAATAACTTTAAATAAATAAATTAAAATATTTTAATACATTTTACATTTTTATTTACTCCTGTGAAGGGCAAAGCGTCACCTGATTCTTAAGAATTCTAAAATATTTCTTATTATCAATGTTAAAAACAGTTGTTTGGTAATGGTGGGTATTTTCACCCTAATACCTGACATTCTGTGTGGGGTTCCATCGCTCCGAGGGCAGCTCTCCGCTCTGGGGGTCATCCACAGGAGGATGGAGGATGGAAATACAAACATCGCCATTCTGGGGTTGAGAGACGTATATTAAGCAACAATCGCAGCATTGCTACTACATGAAGTATGTTTTAAGCTGTTGTAATCCGTTTAGTAGAAGACAGAAACAAACACAAAAGCATCTTCACCTCATAGATGTTTGGATGCCACATCTTGGTGAGGAATCGGAAAGTCGGAGGAGAGTAGGGGTAATCAATAGGAAATTTTATATGGGCCTGGGGAAAAAACATGGAGCATTATTAGCTCACATATGAGCCGTATTATAGCTGTTAAATGAGCAGTTATAAATCAGTCCCAAAATGGAAAGGACACATTAGACTAAAAGGGTTGGTATAAATATAATCCTTGTGAATCTCAACATCATGTACTCTTCATCAGGTTTCTGATATGGTGCCAAAAGGGAGCATGAGATGACAGTTCAACAGTGCAGTGCAGTACTGTGTTAAACGCTGCTCACTCTTCCGTCCAGTGTTTATAGAGTACCATTTTGTGCCGTGTCGTGATTGTAGTTATTATAACAATGGTGATTTTAAAAGTGATTGTGGCTTTGAGTTTAGTTATAACAACTGCAATCACTGTGAAAATAGTTATAGGTTATACAGCTATGAATACTGTTTTAAAGGACTAGATCAGCCAACAATGACAATTCTACATTATTTACCCATTTGACTTTCTCACTTTCTGAACAGTGTAGAAGCTTTCAGACACAATAAACACACAAAATAACCATAAAACACATTCAAGTTTAAGATATTATATTCCCCTCCGACCAGATCCTTGAGTCAGTGAATTTAGTTCTGATTCAGGAGCTGATTCATTGAATGGATCAGATTTTTTTATTTCTTATTATTCGTTCATTTGAAAATTGCTCACAAACACAACAAGTTTGTCATGGTTTGCACTTGGCAGTGAATAGCAGTGAGAAAAACTTACATTTCAGCCTGTTCCTCACAAAGAGCTAACATATGACTTGGAATATACTCCATAAGTCATATGGACTACTTTTTAATGGTACTTTTGTTCTGCGTCTGCATCTTTTTTGATGCATGAAACCTCCAGATAATGAAAGAACTGTCTTTTTTAGTGAACTATAGCTTTAAACATGAATGCGGTGCTAGTTCTAAGGCTGTATCTTCTCTGCATGTGGATATCCTGCTACTCGCTACTGTTGTTGACTGCTGATTATGTGTCAGACAAGATGAACTAGCTGGTGCTCAAGTGCAGCATGACTGTGAAGGCGTAAATGAAGATCTGTGTCTCAATCAAAGCAGTGAGTCTTAGAAAGCAACAACCTGATGCAATCTAGCTTCATTAGCGATCATTAGGAATAAATGGTAACAAACAATACAGTTCTTTGAAGCAAGAAAAGCATTTTCTTGCATACAGGAAACCTTACATAAATACATAATACAATGAACACTACATTTGATGTATAATAAACTAGAAAAGCCATTCCCTAAAGATGCAAAATTTATATCCATGTAAAATCTTGCTGAGGCCTGATAGCAAATACTTTGTCTGATGGTTGGAACATAAATATACCATAATCGTTCTCAAAACATGCTGCATCACATATATCACGCAGATAAAGTCACATAAAAATGCACCACAAAAAAATAATGAATGCTTTAAACTCATGAGGTAATAAACATACAAACAACTCTGTTTAAAACATACTATGGGAAAGAATAAAGTATTTTAACATAAAAAGAAATGTAAAAACTATACGAATCAGTCAAAATGAGTTGCTACCATAAATGCTAAATAAATAAATACCAAAACATCCACAAAGACTGACCTGTGGCATTGTTATGATGCAATAATAAAACTGAAGGAATGCTGAGCAATTCTGTTGTGGTAAATTTGATGATAAGTCACTGTGAAAGTACTGACTATTGCAGTTGATAATATTCCACTGAGAATAAATAACTACGGGGAATACGGTTGAAACACACTGCCCTTCTCTATTTAGCTCTCATATTGAGATGTCATTAATATCTGTCAAGGCTTTAAATAGATGTCTAGAGTATAAGGAACACACTACTGGAGAGAGAAGAACTAGAGGATGTAAAACGTAGGAGAACATGGGGTGTTAAGATATAGTAAAAAATGTATTATAATTATAAAAACTGTGGGAAGCATTAAAGAACATTTGTCAGGCTTACCTTGAAGTAGCCCCCTTCGTAAAGTGTGTTTGGAGGGCCAAAGATGGCCACCTCCCAGTTGTAGAGATCCGACTCCTCCACCAGAGTGATGCGGAAACCTTCCACCGGCTCCTCCTGCAGGGATTTCAGCTCCAGCATCAGAGCCTTCTGAGAGCTTGGCATCTGCTGGTGTGCCATGACAGTCCCGATCCTTCAGCCTTACTGTGGATTCAAAGAAAATGTTTTTTTTAACAGAATAATATATTATTTTATACTTTTTAGACAAAAACAATTTTAGATTTTTTTGTGTTTGACATAGGCTATCTTGCTGCTCAACTCGTTACTTATGCACAGTGAAATTAATTAACAGAGGTATTACTACAAATATTATATATATATACAAACTCACAAACACACACACACACACATATATATATATATATATATATATATATATATATATAATATATATATTCACACACACATATATGTATATATGTGTGTGTTTATATATATGGCTAAAACATAAAGACACTTATTTATAAACGTATAATTAGATTGATATGCAAAAACTATGCAACTACATACTGATAAATAAAAACATGTTTATAGACTGTTTATTACCTGCGCTGCTCCCCAGGAAATGTGATATTTGAGTTCCTTAAACTTCCAGCTTCATGAAAATATGAGTGAAAATATGAATTCGTGGCAGATATTTATTAATTCCTTGGGGCCCAGAAGGGACTGTTAACCTCGCTTTTCCTTTGTTATTTCTCGAATCCTGTTGCTTTTCCTGTCAGACGTGAAGTTATCGAGTCTTTAAACAGAAATAAAGACAAATAAATCAAGTTATCACCCTACAAACAATTAAAAAAAAAAATTATACGTTATTTCTGTGTTTGCTGCTGCCCGCAATGGAGGGGAAGGCGATGGGCTGGGAGTTGTCCTCCTGTACTGCACTAACGTCTAAAGAAAACTCTACAGTATACGAATAAATGTCTACTTTCGCTGTATATGATGAAGAATATGTTTGTCAAACCCTGAGGGTGGCTGTCATCACGCCGTGTCGTTGCGGGTCTTCGGCCGCACAGCTGATCGGCTGCTTGTTTACATTTGTTCTGCTGCGAGGCTTCAACGCACCTTCAAAGCCCCCAGTTTGCGCACAGAATTACACTGCCAACTCTGCTTTATCCGTCCAGACCGACTCGACAGCGAATTCACGTAATGGTATGGGTGTAATGGAAGTGGGATATGGAGATTCAAGAGAGCGCAGTAGAGATATATGTGAACGATATCGACAGGTGATGATTTCTTTTGCCGTTTCTCAATCGCGTCTATTGATGCTTCCGGTTATCACAGTGCGTGCCTCGACACGTCTGTACGCGTGTGCGTCATGACGCAAGACTCAACTGTAAATACACTGTTATTATTGTGCCTGTAGAATAGACCAGTAGGGTTATGCATTACATATGTACACAGCATATATTATATATTATTACACAGGTAGTACACACACAAATATATATATATATATATATATATATATATATATATATATATATATATATATATATATATATATATATATATATATATATATATATATATATATATATATATATATATATATATTTATATATATTTATATATATTGTATATATTGTATATATTGTATATATTGTATATATGTATACTGTATATGTTACTGGCGATTTTAGTAACATAAGAAAGTAACATAAGAAAGAAACGTAAGAAAGTTACATAAATAAAAAAATAATAGAATAGAATGCAATAATAAGATTGAAATGGAAAAGTAAGGACAAATAAATAAATCAAAATCCCCCAGGAAACGCCTGGTAATATTGGTCTGTGCATCATCCTAATTCTGTCAAAATAAGCTACTCTGCATAATGTTTATTTAATGTTTTTTTATTTTATTTCATGGAATGTTCAAACTTTAATATATAGCCTGATAGATAGATAGATAGATAGATAGATAGATAGATAGATAGATAGATAGATAGATAGATAGATAGATAGATAGATAGATAGATAGATAGATAGATAGATAGATAGATAGATAGATAGATAGATAGATAGATAGATAGATCTAACAATACCAACAATACTCA
The DNA here is from genome assembly GCA_037043235.1 of Rhodeus uyekii. Classification (NCBI taxonomy): domain Eukaryota; kingdom Metazoa; phylum Chordata; class Actinopteri; order Cypriniformes; family Acheilognathidae; genus Rhodeus; species Rhodeus uyekii. Next base: position 587,634 of record JAWRVZ010000155.1, on the reverse strand, counting down.
ACATACGAACATAGATAAAAAATATATTTTCCAGGGTGACGGACTCAAACTCGTGCTGAAACCATGTGCAAAGGCTGACACAGATGACGTATCCTCCCTTGCTACTCGCTGATTGGTCGGCTCTGCCATCACTCAGCGGCAACGCATGTCGTCACGCAGGAACCGAAGGAGGCGGTCGAACCAAGATGGCGTTCCGCGATGAAGCAGGAAATATACTCGGTTTTCAGTAAATCTCCTCATTTGAGAGCGTCAACCTGAGCCTGTATGTCCGCAGACAACTGAGAGACTTATTCGGAGACTGAAGACAGAGCAGATACCGGTAAGGACACCGGTGGGACACGCAGGGACAGTTTGAGGGGCGGTGGCAGAGGAAGTCGGGCCCTGTTTGGTCGCTTCACTAACCTGAACTGAAACACAAATAGACAGTTGTTTTTAACCAGATGTCCACGTTCATTAATGTGCTTCTCAACTTCTTAAGCACTAGCTCTTTGGGTTTTAGGTCGTAAATCTTTTCGTTATTTGATTGACATGGCAGATCGAAATGAGAAAATCGTAATAGCTTGGTAAGAAGCCAGAAACAAATATGTATCATGATGATGATCATCTGGTTTCATTATGAACCAACTTCGAAATACTCTCTCATAAGTATTTATAAAGTTGTATTGTTGGATTCAAACTGGTGTTGGATTCATCTAACTTGCTGTCTTTATTACTACGCAACGAACTGTGTGTAGTTAACAGACTGGTTATGATTCCCACCCGATCAGCTGCTATGCTTTTTTATGCAAGACATCATGGGAGGTGTAATGACATCAGAACCGGTTTTATAAGTCTGTATGTCAGCATGTGATACAGTTTTAGGGTAGTTCCCTGGTTATCATGAAGTAGATTGTCAGTTGGTCTTAGTTTATTGATATGTTTTAGATTGTCAACGTCTTAAAAATGTAGAAGTTTATCTGTTTACATTTTCAAAAGGAAAGTCCAAGTCATGCTTGTAACTGAATATTATTCAGTAACACTGCTGTTTTTTTAGTGATCTGACAATTTTTAGAAAAGTATCCGATTACCAATATGCAGCCTTTTTTTGTTTGCATTTATGGAATCATTAGACAAAACATGCGATCATCTGCATTATTATTGTTATTTTTAAACATTTCTACATTTTTTTGGAGAATGATTAACTGTTAACTGCTTAAAATGTTATGGATTTGACACATGAGACTAAATGTTATGCACACATAAAGAGTAATGTGAACAATATACAAAATATATTATTAATTAAAACATAAATATATATAAAATAAACACACACACTTTTTTCTTTTATTCAATCAGGTCACATTAAATTGTTCAAACGGGCCAGTAAAGATATTTATGTAAGATTTCTATTTCAAATAAAATGTTGTTTTTAATTATCTATTCATCAATAATCCTGAGGTGAAATAAACAATCACATGTGATTTTACTATTCAACAATTACAGTTTTGCCATCAGGAGTGTCAGTTTTAATAATTCTTCACGATATTGTTGAATTGAATGTATTTTTCAAAATGCAAAAAACTTTTCAAAATTTTACCGGCCCCAAACTTTTAACAATATTAGTCAAACTGATTGCTGATCAGTTTTCCATTGGTTATGACATCGTTTCAATTTATTTTGAGTAAATCTTTGTATTTAATATCAACAGTTGAATTTAAATTGCATATTTCATTAGTGTCTTAAATTTCTTTTGTGTATTGTTGGCATAAATAGTCACAACCAATCAAATATTTATTTTAATTCTTATTCTGTCTTATACTTTTCAGCCAATTGTGATTAAAAAAAAACTAATTATTATCTTAACCCTTGCTTATGTTTGTTTGGATATTGTCAATTTTATGTTAAAATGTAACCTCTATAGCAAGGGTCAAAGTACAATGAAGAGAAAATAAGTAACTGTCCACAGTTTGTGTGAATTTGTTATTTGTTTATTTCATTAGTTACTCTAAATGGCTGCGAGGAAGTCTGGATCAGATATCCACAACAACGGTGAGTCAGCTGTCATGATTGTTTAGTTTTTGTAAAGGCGGCTAAATAAAAAATACAACACAAACAAATGACACATTTTTGAATAATTTGGTTTCTTGTTCTTCTGTTACTTCGCTTAATGTTTTAAGGACCCGTCAGCTACCTTGATGAAGTTCCCTTCAAGCTCAATGAGAAATTCCGCTGTCCCTCAAAAGTGGGTCTTCCCATTGGCTTCTCTTTGTCCGACTGTACTTCCAAACTCTTGGATCTGCAAGTAAGTCTGATTTTCCCTTTAACTTTCCATCATATGAGTGTTTTTGTCAGAAATAATTAATGCTTTGCTTTTACTCCAGTATGACTTCAGTCTAGAGCGGCGGAGCGTTCAGTGGGGGGAGGAGCTTGCCAAAGCGCGAGCCGCCGAGGCGCGAGCAGCGGAGGTCGCCCGGGTGGACTCTGAAAATGAAAGGCAGGCTGCTGCTCAGGATGCAGATGTCGGATTGGTTGGGGGGAAGAAAGCCCGCCCCTCTGATGAGCGGGACGTTGTCCCACCAGCATTGAATCCAGTTTTAGCTGGCTTATGGCACAACGCCATCCTTACGCCTCTCCCAGCCCCCTCTTTTGGGCAGACGCGACCAGCACCTAGCAACCCGGCCCCACAGAGTCTAAACTTGGCTGACTTTGAGCGAGAGGAGGACCCTTTTGACAAACTTGAGCTCAAAACACTTGATGACAAAGAGGAGCTACGGAATATCCTGCAGAGTCAACCTCAGTCATCGGTTTCACCTCCCCAGCTTCCTCCAGCAGAAAATCGCCCCACTTCTCCAAGTACTTCGCCGCCTCTTCAGGCCAAAGCAGGAATGTTCCATAAACCCAATGGTCTTGTTGGACTGCTGGACTTAGAGCGGGGTGGGGTTGTGGGGACCCCTCAGGGACAGATTGACGCCGACCGCCCATGTAATATTCGCTCACTGACTTTCCCCAAGCTTTCGGAGCCAGGAGACTCCCCTTCAGAACCTCCTCTCAGCACTTACCCACCACGCAGTCTCTCCAACGGCGGCGCGCCACCATCCCTGCAGAGAACAGCGTCGCATACCAACACAACATTCCCCCAAGAGCAACCCGTCTATGCTCAGAATGGGACACCGAAGCAGGTATCATAAAATGAATGAAAACATTTTCATTTCAGTGCTGAATGTTAGCATGTAAAATAGTCGACCCAGATTCGTTGGAAGAACGCGCTTGTGACGAGCGTTTCAGCAAAATTATATTATGTAACTTTCAATTATTTCGTTGCTTGTTATACATATCAAACAGTTTGGAAATGAAATGTTCAGTGAGTGGCACTTGATCGCACTTGACTTGTTTCACTTGCTGTACCAGGTGAACTACCAAGCAATTTGACCAATTTTACTATGTCAGAAAAGCCAGTTCACAAATCAAATCTTAACATAGTAAATCAAGTCTTTCTTAACCAATAATCTGTCTTGTAATCATAATATCTCTGAGAAGGAATAAAGGTTGTTGGTGCTCACGCTATTGGTCATCGTCTGTAAACTGCAGTGAATATGATCAGGGCTTGATATTAAGACCCACCTTTAACCCCGGTGAATTTTATATATAATTTGTACATTCTTCAGTTGTATTCTTTTAAAGAGTTATCTGAAATAATAAACTAAGTGCAATGTAGTGTTGTCAAAGTTTCATAGTTTTCTATACATATTAAAATATCTGAAACCCTTCCAGTACTAATTTTCCACAGAATTGACACACACACATTGCCTCCCCTCACGTACTAAGTTTCATTTGCTGTAGATGAACTTTGTTGGTGTTGAAGGGCTTGCATTTTGGTGTGGGATTGCTATATAACAATAACATCTAAATGGCAGTTTTTCCCTATGATATCGATGTCGATTGTGGGTTGAGAAAGTGGCTTATAACTTTGGAAAACCACTAGCTGTAGTGGCTGGTGAGCAAAAAGGTTGATGTTAAGCCCTGTATATTATGTTTTAATGTATAGGTACATTTGGGAATTTCTCCACAATGTCGGTAGAGGCAGAGCCATGTTTTTCCAATGAACCTAGGTTGAAAGTAGCTCATTTTCTTCTACACTTTTTTTTTTTTCCAGTCAAAACCCATCACAGCTACTGACCATCCGTCTGCAGCCACGATCCTTCTCGGCCTTTCTCCCAGTGAGCGACAGTGTGTGGAGACAATTGTGGGCATGGGTTATTCTTACGAGGGTGTTCTCAAAGCCATGCAAAGACAAGGACAGAATGTGGAACAGGTCACTTTTTAGTCTCGATTACCATTACTACCAGTCTCTGTGATGGTGCTGTTTATGTAAATGATTTGAGTCTTTAATCACTTAGCTGTTGTGTGTTTTCCCTCATCGTAGGTGCTGGAATACCTGTTTACTCACAGTCGACTGTGCGATCGAGGTTTTGATGCGACTGCTGTGGAGGAGTGCTTGGAGATGTATCAGGGCTCAGAGGAAAAGGTTGATAAATTCACACACAGACTGAATTACTAAATACTGTCTAAGTGGATCATACATTTGCACGTGTTCTTGAAAACATCGAACCTATGAGAAATTTAAAAAGAATTATACTTTGTAAGAACAAAATGTCATTTAATAGTCTGTGAGGTGGAGTTTCCTGCATTACATGTCCTTTTATAAATGGAATAAAAAAGTCATACATATTCGAAACAATGATCTTTTCTTTGTTTATATTTATCCAACATTCTCTCCCATAGGCTTTTGAGTTTCTGCAGCTGATGTCCCGGTTTGGGGAGATGGGCTTTGAGAGGAACACTATTAAAGAGGTACTACTCGTGCACAATAACGACCAGGACAAGGCGCTGGAGGATCTGATGGCCCGAGCGGCTGCGAGCTGAGCTTTGAGAGTCTGTCCACCTGGAGCCACCCCTCCCTGGCCCTCTGAGGGGTCCTGGCTGTGGAAGGATGTGATTCTCTTATCTCTAAGACGGGACAACTGATTTTGTATCCTAATAAAGATATACCTCTTGGGGTAGGGATTGATGGCACCGCCCAACTGTGCATTCATCCCTCTTCAGCTGTATGTCTGTTAAGTGATCTTAGAATGGTGATGAGTGGGAGGAGGAGCCCCAAACCCTCCTCCAAGAATCGGCATTGGCTAGTGTCTCTATTGCCATGGTGACAGGCTAGACTGGGCGGTACTGGGGAAACAGAATTGAACGGAGCAGCATTGACCCCAGGTTTGACAGAATATGGACTCGGAGTGACACTCAAAGCTATTACGCTGCCATCTCCCGCTGCTGGACGCAGGCTTTTGGAACTGAAACCTGAACACTCATAAATGCCACCCATTGCTGAACAGAAACCCCACAGAAGTGCCCTCTCTCAATTCTGTTTCTGCTGTTTGTTTGTTCATACGTTGATTATATGTTTGACATGCAGAAACACTTTCTTTCTTCATTTGTCCTTTTTTGAGATTGTTTCTTTGCTCTATGATTAGGAACTACTTTAACAGAACTAATCACCATAATGTAAGTTTGCCCGGTTGGCTTTTTTGCACTGGAATGAACACATTTGGCAAGAGAAAATGGTAGATGCAAAATTGAAATGATGCCGCCACCTTTTCATGCAAATACTGCACATAGGCACACTGAATCACAAATGTTAATATAAACATATTTAAAGATCTGTAAAGATACACTGTCAGTTTCCATCTGTAATAAAGAAATTGAGAAAACTAACAACTTACTGAGGTTAACACATTAATATGAGATTTATTCTGAAATCTATTGGACAAAGCAGAAGAAAAATGGAGGTACACTTGCTCTCAAATCTTTGGGGTCAGTAAGATTTTATTTTTTTCAAGTAATGGTACTTTTGTTCAGCAAGGATGCATACAATTGATTTTATAATGTTAAACCATATTTCAACAGAAATATTAAGCACCACAACAATTCTCATTTTGATAATTAGAAATGTTTATTGAGCATCAAATCAGCATATTTGAATGATTTCTGAAAGATCATGTGATACTGAAGTCTATAGTCTGAAAAATCAGCTTTGCCATTATGAATAAATGTGAAATGTTTATATTTTTAATGTGAATTTTAAATTACCCCCCCCCCCCAAAAAAAAAAACCCCTGCTCAGCTCAGTAAAAACATTAATAAAGTGATTGATATTATATTTGTTTACAAAATCACATTTTATACGCCTCAAATGAACAGTGCATAAGGGTTAAAATTTGAATAATATTTCGTAATATTTATGTTTTACTGTATTTTTTGTCTAATAATAATAAGCCTTGGTGAGCTTAAGAGACTTTGTAGAAATCATGAATAAATCTCACCAACCCCAAACTTCTGAACCGTAGTGTACCCGATATTTGTGCAATAGCTCTGAAGGCGAGACTGTGAATTGTTCTGGCACATCTGTTGGGCTGTTAGAAACTCTTTGAACGGACTTTTAAAGCTTTGATCACCAGAGGAAATCTGAATATCTGTTCAAAGATCGTATATAGGATTGGCCAACTTGCTCAGACAAGATAATGGCTTCCTCTAAATGAAAGCAAAAAAAAGAAAGAAGTAGAACTGCAATGTAGGAACTTTACTGACATTAATTATCATATCTGTCTCCAGTAGAACCTTTGCTCAAAGGCAGGTCCAATGTCTAATCGTATCTCGTTTTTGATACTGAATTTCGATCTTTGGTTATCAGTAGGTTGAATGTCCAGGTCATATTCCACCCCAAAATCTTTAAAAAATGTATTTCTGTATTGAATACAAAAAGCCTATTTTTAGGACCATTAAGTAGTTCTTGTTTTTTTGTTTTTGCATTATTTTCAGAATTATATGCCACCTCTTTTACTGAATTTTGTAACAAATATATCTCACTCTCACAGCAATAATGGTCTTAATAAGAAGTAAACTTTAAATTTCAAATTTTTTTTTTTTTGAGTTTGTAGTGAAACATGACCTGTATGTTCTTGAGGGGGTTTTGTGACATTGACCTCAAACATTGTAAGTGTGCAGTTTATTTTTACTTTTAAGTTAGTTCCCATAACACCAATGTACCGTATTTGAAAGTGAGAAGTGAAAGTGTGAAGCCCAAGTATGTTACTCGGAATTTGTCCTCTGCATTTAACCCATCCAAATTGGTGCACACACATTAGGAGTAGAGAGTAGTGAACACACACACACTAATTTTTTAATGCCTCAGCAGCCAGAGACCCTCATTTGACTCTTTAATGTCAAATAGACAGCAGTCTTCGGTTGTAAAAGGCTTTTACCTGGCATGCTGAACACAAGAAAACAAGCATCTTACCAGAGAAACATGAGCGTCTTGCTGTTGATGCTCTTCAAATTACATCAAGCACTTTCCTCTGAGATGAAATCACTTCTGAAAGAGATGTCCTTGGGGGAAGACAGGTTATTGGGTAGTTCATATGGCCCATCATGAATTAAAGTACTGCATTCTTTAGCAGCCAGATGTTTGATTTTAGTTTATTAATTTTCACCGTTATAGGTACAAAAACAGCCTCTTTGTGCTCACTTTCCATGTGCAATTTATTTAGACAAATGTTACTTCCGAATCATGTTTAAATTGTAATGCATGGGGGCTTGTTGCAGGTGGATCTCATGTCGATGTCAAGGTCGTACAAAAAAGAAAAAAATATCTTTGCTTAAAGAAAAAGTAACAAGTTATCGTTACGTAAACATACTTTCTCTCTCGATATACATGTATGTATATACACAAGGGTTGGACAATGATACTGAAACACCTGGTTAGTATTGGGTAGGACCTCCTTTTGTGGCCAATCAGCATCAGTTCCTCTTAGTCCTTCACAGGATTTTGAGCCATTTCTCTTCCAGGACAGTGGCCAATTCACAATGTGATGCTGGTGGAAGAAAACGTTTCCTGATCTGCTCCTCCAAAATGGCTTAAAAATATTAAGATCTGGTGACTACATGTAGGCCATGGGTAATATTCAACTTTTGGCACCAACTTCAGGATACAATGTTTGAACCATTAGGTGCCAGAATGATTCTGGAATGCCATGATATTCCACGTCAAATCATCATTGATCCATGCCTGTGCTTCATTCTGGGTAGCAGCGGTCCAGGTGTTGCGCCTCTTTGGGGATTCTCCACACTGTAACTCCCACGGATGAGGGAAAAACAGTGAAGTTGGACTCATCAGAGAAGAATAGATGTCACATTGTCTGCAGTGTTGGCACCAAAGAAACCGACTTTTGGCATTGACATGAGTGACCAAAGGTTTTCCAGCCAGGCCATGAATATTGAATCCATGGAGCTCCCGATGAACAGTTTTGTGGAAACAGGAGATTCAAGATGCGCATTAGTTTTGTAATGGTTTTATGTTGTTTGTATGTAATCTGGGTTAGAACCCTTTCAGTCAGCTTCATCTTGCTTTTACAGTTACTTCATCCTACGTGTTGGTATGCCAACCTTGGATACCAGTGCTTGATATTCCACAAAGACTTGCTGTCACAGATTAGCCAGTGAGACACGCACCAACAAGTTGTCTCCCATTATATTGAGTGGATTGCAATATATTATATGTACAGCTGTGCTATTGCTCTGCTATTTCAACCCTCACACTCTACTCTTACTGATAGAATGTAAAATCAGTGAAAGTTGGATGTGCATATATAGATGTGAAACCTTCAACACTATATCGGACCATTTCAGTTTCATTGTCCAACCCCTGTATATAAATGCGTGTATGTAATGAGAATAAGATAGAAATATAGAATTGATATTCATGCTTAATTGACTTGAAAAATGACACGATGAAAAAAAAACTAAACTAACTGTCATAAAATTGACATAAGCAAAAATCTACTATTTTTTCTTTTGGTTTTTTGAGATGAAAAAAAATGACCCGCATATTCTTGAAATATTTCAAGAGTTCACCCATCCCGAACAGTTTTTTTCAAATAAAATAAACATGGTTCTTCCTCGTCTACTTTTTGTGTCAGCATCCCTCAGTCTAGGCTGAATAGACTAGAAAATGCTGAAAAGAACAGAGCAAACGCACTGTTGGCAGCATCACAAAGAGCGTTCTAGCCTGGAGTGAGTCAGCGTTTAAATGCAGATCTATTGTTATAATTGTAAATGGGGAAATGTCCTGAACCTGATGGACAGGTAGAGCAGATCGGAGGGCTTTGTCTTAACGATACAGGGATCTGTTGCTCTTAAATGTGATTTAAAATGTTTAAAGAGGACTAAAACAGAGCAACAGATCTCTGTATCGTTAAGACATAAACCCTCTGATCTGCTCTTCCTGTCCCATCAGGTTTAAAATAATTTCAGACTTCAGTATGATTAAACTTAATGTTCTTTTCAAAAAGTGTGGCTGTCACTGGTGTTTATGATTTATGCACAGATTTTTTCCAGTAGCAGCAAAAAAACAAAAAAACAAACCTGAACTTTAATGAACTCCAGTGTAACAGAAAATGAGCCAATTATCAGAGAGGAAGACACAACTAATTCAATACAGCTCTTTCAGTCATGTTAATTTCCAAACTTTTATTAAATAAATTAAAACAACCCTTTGAAAAAAATCAAGCACTTTATATTAATCTTAAAATCTATTGAAATAATGTTAATATTTTATAATAGTTTATAAAAGTCATACAGATCAATCTCAATTACCTACAATCAATATATTATTTACAAGAATATTTCAAACAACGTGTCCCTTAATACATCATATCATAACAGACTTTAGTTATTAACCTAATAATCAACCTTTTAGAGAGTTTAAATTCACATTAACATAACGACCACTACGTAATGTTGACTTGTTTGTTTTCCAAGTGACATTGAGTTAAATGACCAGAGCTTATTTTTATCCAGTCAGTTATATTAATAAAAAGGAGAAATTGTACTTTATAAATGCCATAACTTCACTCATAGGCTTTAAAAAGCACCTAACTGCAAAAATGAACATAGATCTATGGCACATATTTTCAAGCAGAAAATGGAACGTGAGGTAAGCGGGAACGCGCACGCAACTGACGGGCACGCGTACGCTTGACCTTGTTTTTGTTGATGTTTGACTAGAGTGCGGCTGCGCGCAGCGATGTACGTGTTCGGATGACGCGTTATGTCAGGAGAAAGACGGATAGAGAGAGAGAGAAAGAAGATAGGTGAAAAGTGAGCTCGGTGCAGGGGAGGGGCAGCTGTACCGTTGTAGCTCCTCCACTCAGACGGAAAGCAAACAAGCTTGCCCTAAAAAAACGAGCTAAATCAAACGGATCGGGGAACGGCCACTAAAACGGAATTGGGCGGTTATTCGATTCATCATCATCGGCGGACGCGACTCGGTTGGAAACGATTAGTCGCGCCGCTTCACCAAGCCCGGAGGCCGCCGAAACAACCCCATCGCCATTATATGATCCACTTCCCAGCGTCGCTGCTGCCCTCCATGTGGGTGAGGGACCTGTGCGTGTCGGGCTATGGCGAGAAAAACAGTTAGCAGGAAAAGGAAAGCAGAGGAGCCCAAGGAACAACAGGTAAAGGACATTTAAATCTTATATCTAACAAAAACATCATGCAGCCGTATGCTAACCTCGTTTTATATTAAAATAATAACCACCTATAATGGGAAACAAGCTTGAAATGTGACAGTCTAATGTTAGCACCAGTCCACTGGCTAAAGGCTAATCGTGGGGTTGATAACATTGATCTAGCATTGGTGAACTGCTTTATTAATGTACAGTCATTTATCAGTTGAATTGGACGTTAAGGTTATGTCTGAGTTTGTCTTAATCCTGCACTAGATTACAGGATAACGACACCCCAGCAAGAACTAGACAGTATTATCTGGTTAGTTGTTAGATCTGGTATATTTCTCCATCATTAAGATGAGAAATATCAATAAATATCATCGTGTCTTGATGTGATACTCTCTGAACGAATTCAATGTTCTTAGCATATGTATCTTTATTGGGACTTATGCCTCATTTCCTCAGATGTATGTAATATTTCATATAGACTAAATGTTTTAAACAACAACAAAGAACAGGCATATAAATATGTAGCCTTTAAAGGAACGATAGTTGTATTTCCTGATTGATAGAAGGGTTTAATTTTAGTCACATTTGTGTCTGCACTTTTTGTCAAAAATGTGAGGTATTAATGGAAAGATTTAATATCATAGACAGCCTTGATCATGAAGGTCCTCTTTATATATTCCACCTGCTATGAGTCAAACAGTCATATAGGCACTGTAAAATTTTTAACTTGTCTAGATTTGTCAGTAATTATGATGACTATCTGACACATTATTTTGCAGCTGTTGATTATTGAGTGATTGGCCTGTAATGGTTTATTATGGCTTGTGTGTGATGTAGATGTGTTTAAATAGGATTCACAAGACCGTTGGGGGACGGTGGTCTTCATTGCTACACACTGTTTGTAAGAATAGTTGCTTTCCTTGGTTTTGTTGAAGGTTTTCACAGGTTAGCACTGGACTTAACCCTGTGAGACTGCCATATCTAAAAGAGAAAATCATTAAAAACAATTCACTGATGTAATAGACCTCAATAATTGATGTTAGTAACAACTAGAGCTTATGAGGTGAATGATTGTCTAGACTTTATATGTTCATCTCACTGTTTAATATCATTATTTTATTGCTATAGTATTGTAAATGTCTTATAATGATTTATAGTCTGTAATTCAATACTTGTATTGCTTCAATACTTTCACAATCATAACTTGATATACATTAATACCTCAGTTTACGAGTTTAATTAGTTCCAAGAGCTCGTAACTCAAAATTCTCGTACACCAAAATAATTTTCCCCATAAGAATGCAACAAAAATCACTCGATTCGTTCCACACGACCATAAATGGCCATTTTAATTTATTGTTTTGTTTTACCCTATTAATTACAGTTAAAATTATAACCATTAAGATCTCATATAAATGCTAATTAATAATTGACAGTTAAACTCTAAAAAATACTTGACAATTTACTGTAACGCGCACTTCAGCTTTGAGTAGCGTCACTGCTGGCGTGAAGGAGACGAGAGGAGGGTTTGACTGCTTACAGGGAGAATTTCATACCGTCTTTCTTCCTCATCTTGAGGTCATTGTCTATATGCTGTACTGTACGTATATATTTCACTACGTGAACAATAGCGATCACAATTAATGTTAACAACACGAGGTAAAACCGCTGTAAATCACTTATTAAAGTATCACTGTGGTGAATGATGCAACCAAACCGAGCGACAATGGTGTGAATTTTGGGGGCGGGACTATAGGAAGTCAGATGAGGTATTTTTGTAGTAAATCCTGATTGTTGATGCTGATCCTTGCAGGTTTCCCACAGCTTTAACATTCTTAATGGTCTTATTCTTTGTAGAGTTTGTGAATGGGATGAGAAGGTGGCCGTGCATCGACTAAGATCCTATTCTGATCTACTTTGCTGTTAGGATCTGGGTCAGTCAGATAGGGCTGACGTTTACTGGCCTGGAGGGGGATTGAAAGAGCTTTACTGGAGTAGAAACGCACAAGTGTTTATGACTAGATCGCACTGAGTCAGGACAGGTGATGTAATTTCAGCAAGAGTTATTTATATGGGTGATGATGTCTTGGTTATAAGCGTTATGATGTCAGTACTGTTTAGTGGGAACAAGCATTAAAATGAATGAGTCTCCGTCTCTCTCACACTGATTGTTGGGCCTACGGGAGCTGATATTCTTCAAGTCATTGGTTTTACATGCCCCTGTCATGACTATATTTGATTTGTCAATGCTCGCCGGGAGCACAGAATCGCTGTGTCTGCCAGGTGGCGTTAGCATCAGATGGATGCCCTCGCTATTGTTGTTTGGCTGTTTTGATGCAATTTACTTAGTGGGATTGTATAAAGTGCTGTTAGCTGGACGAGGTGATGAATTTTCAGTGGCACCAGGTGCTTTTCTTCTAATGCAAGCTGTTTTTGAAACTGCAAAAGTGCTACACAGTGCTGGATTGCAAAGTCGCCAAAAGCCAGATGTCCTGTGAGTGTGTTCTCATAATTTAGGGCTTCTGTTAAAAAAAAAAGTTACATTTAGATTTCATTTACATTTATGCATTTGACAGTCGCTTTTATCCGAAGCGACTTGCATTGCATTCAAGAAACACATTGACATTCTAATCAGTTCTTGCTTTCCCTGGGAATCGAACCCATGATCTTGGCGTTGCAAGCACCACTCTCTACAGTTTGAGCCACAGGAAAGCTACATAATGTGTTATATAATCTGAATGAAAAAGAGAGATACGATTTTATTAATCTTAAATAAAATTATGGTTTAAATATTTTATGAAGAGGATCTAATGCTCAATTAAAGCTATTCTTGTAAACACTAACAATGTTTTGTGTGTGTATATTTCCAATTTAATATCCATTTTTCATGCTGTATATTAAGTTGTGATGCTTGAATTTATCTGTAGTATTTAAAATGATTGCTTTTCATTTTTTGTTGTTGTTTATATTTAATTTATTGTATGATTATGTGATTTATCAGTTATTACATGAAAATTATTGTCAGTAACTGCCAGTTTGTTTCAAGCGATGGCATTTTTTAAAATCACGTACAATTGATGAGTAATGATAAAGCATGAAAGTAAAGGATTTTTTTTTTTAAACACCTTGTCAAATCTCTCCTTTTCGTTCCTCTGACAGTTTGACTGGTGTCAGAGTGCGTTTAAGCGTGCACGCGTGTCCAGCTCAGCGCGTCATGCCCAGCACTGGTGGCAGAGCCGGCGGTCGGTGGTGTGCTCTGTGAGAGGGAGGGAGTTTCGCCCGCAACAGCAGCACGAGTGGAGCTTCCAGCGGAGCCTGCGAGGATTCGCTGCTGGACGCATCCCGGGAATCCTCAGAGAGAGAGAGTTCTCCCTCGGCCGCCTTAACAAGGTGTTCGCTTCCCAGTGGCTCAACCACAGGCAGGTGGTGTGCGGGACCAAATGCAATACGGTGAGAGGGTTTTTGAGTAGTGCTTCAGTATGTCATGTTATCAGTTATGCATTTATGATATTCAACATATTACTGCTCTTTCCTCCCATTCAAATTGCCAACTATTTGAAAATGTACTGTTAGTTTATGATGTGTGGTGTAAACTGGGAAATAGTAGATTGCTCTCTCTCTCTATTTTCACTTTATTTTGAGATAATATTTTGGTTCAATCCTTAATTTTTACTCCCCACATGTACAGGATGCAAGTTAGTTTTAATGTCCAGCTTTACTTAGCCATATTTAATTTCCCTGAGACACTTACAAAGACATTTTTGCATATGAGTATTTACTTTGCTAAAGTGCGAAACATAAATCTTCCAAGAGAAAATGAAATAAAAAATATACCTACCTGTAGGGTTATTATTCAACTAATGTAATTTTAAATGACAAAAACACACAACCAAATTACTAAGAATTTAGCTAAACTTCAAAATATTAATTACATTTTAGGATCTCACTGATAATAAATAACACTCCCTACCAGTATACACAAGGTTTATCGTGGCACATGTCATCCTATAGGAATATTCCTGGTTAAGTAAGCGCTATTGTCAGCTACTGTGACTAATGATTGAAACAAAAATAATTTTGGCTTGTAAATTTATGCTGTTATAGAGTAAAACGTTTTTAAAATCTCATTGTTTTCAATAATTTTATCCCTTAAAACTCATCTTTGATCACCAAAAGGACACATTTCAAAGTTTTTTTTTTTTCTGTGAAAGTAACATCTTCTTGCCTTAAATTAGCTTGAATATAACTCTACACACCCTTGCTACATGTTTACATTTTAAATATACGTGGAACCATGAATATGCAAATTAGCCCCGCCTCCACTCACTCACACCACCTCAGAGATTCAGTCAACTTTACTGTAGTAAAAGCTACCTGCTGGCAAGTGGAAATACTAATTTAATTTAGCCATATATGTTTGAACCAGAAACTGATTCAGAAGATTATACAGGCTCGTATACAAGTCGGTGTATCAGAATGGTAATGCGTTTTTTTACACACAACTGTTATTGATATGATTAACCTTTTGCTTGACTGTGTTATAGTGTTGCTAATGTAACTCAAACCGTCTTCCCGTTCTCAGAGTCAGACTTCTGCCTTTTGACAATCAGCACCCTTAGAAATTATTTGAACCAACTCAGTATATCATATGCATAATTCTCCTGCTGCATTGCTGAATGTACCCAATTTTTTTTATCAACAGAATAATATACTTTTATAACCTGGCTTCTCTTGAGACTCCCCTGCTTCACAGCGTACAACTATTATGTATATGATGCATGTTACGATGAACTGCATGCATTCCTCCTCTGAGTTGTTCAAAGCGTTTGTTAGAATGCAGATTTTTTTTAAAAGGCGGCTGTCTGACTCTGAAATTTAACGATATGCTAAAGCCCGTCCACACGTTGACATGATTGGTTACAACATGCTTGTGATGTAGAGAGCAACTGCAATCTCAGACCTGCATTTTTGATACTGTCTTTGGTAAACTGCAGTTTTAAGGAGAAAATACTCAGTAATGGTGTTTTCTGATGAACATAGTTTTACATGAACAACATTAAAAACTTAATTTTCACTGTATTTTCTTTAATATTCCTTTAAAGGTCTGGTTTACTCAAAGTAAAATTATTTTCCATACAGTGAAGGAGAATATCAACTGTCAAGCTCCAATAAGACATAGAACTACAAATATGTCCAGCTGTTTTGCTATATGCTTTTACCATAGTTCTGAAATATTCCAAACTACAATTTTGAGCTTGATTGTCTCCATCCTCTTTCATAATCTTTATATTTATGTTTGTACAGTAATACCTTGAGATCTACAGTAAGACGGAGCTCGTAACTCGAAGTGCTCGTATCTCAAATCATTTTTTCCCATAAGAAATAACAGGAAAAGAACGTATTAATTTCAGCCCTCTAAAAAAAATCTCCCTTATTAGTGCTAATAATAATGGAAAAAACATGTTTTAATTGCTATAGAGATGTACTCGCAAACAAAATTATAGTATATAAGATTCCTGTGATATAAAATGTGGTTTTAGTTATGAGTTCTACTAGTTATTTAATTATTAGTTCCACCTATTGTCTGTGTCTGTAAGCGTGTACGTATCTCAAATCTTTACTCGTATCTCAAAGCAAAACTTTGCTCAAAGGCTTGCTCGTATCTCGGAATACTCGTATGTCAAGACGCTTGTATCTCAAGGTATTACTGCATTTCCAAAATGATCCAATTAGTTTTGAAACCGAATTCCTTCAAGAATTTACTAATCCTGTTTTTCTTGTTCTTTTAGCTATTTGTGGTGGATGTCCTCTCGGGACAGATAACCAGGATACCTATGCTGAAAGACAGAGAGTGCAGGGGAGATGTGTCCCAGGGTTTGGGTGGAGTGGGAGGCCATTTACATTTCCACAATCCAGGATCAGTCGGTGGCCTGGATGTCCAGCAGGGATGTGGCATCCACGCCATAGAGCTGAATCCCTCTCGCACTTTGCTGGCCACTGGAGGAGACAACCCCAACAGCCTGGCAGTGTACAGACTTCCCACACTTGACCCTGTTTGTGTCGGGGATGTGAGTCTGCCCTTTGTCTAATATTTGTATTACAATAGGGGCTTTCGCACTGGAGGAACCTTTTCACAGCCCCTAGAATTAATGGTGGTAGTATGCACTTCTTGGCGTGTTTGCATCGCTGGAACTGGGAACGATTTTAGTTCTAGGAACGCTGGTGACGTGAGTGTATGCTGATTGGCTGAATGCACAGAAAACGCTGTTGGAGAATGGGAGCGCTGTGTGAACGCTCTGGTGTTCACTGCAACAGCAAAATAACAGCCCGCTGCACTGTGAAAATAAGTCACAACAACGAGCGCGGCTTATGTGACTTCAGAGTTCTTACTGGCGGTGTGAATGCAACCAGGAAGTGTCTTGAAAGGGGCTAATGTATTAATTTAAATAAAAAACTGCTTTGTGGACTTAAATGTGGTTGTATATTTCTTACAGGATGGGCACAACGACTGGATATTCTCCATTGCATGGATCAGTGATACCATGGCAGTCTCGGGTAAGAAGCTTGCTGATCCAGTTTTGAGCAAACGCTTTACACCCTGTCCTAACACTTTAAGTGCTAGTTTACATTTCAAGATAACCGTCAAAAATAGCCAAGGTCATGTTTCACGCCAAGCGCAAAGAGAGAAAAGAAATAGAAAGTATGTTTTGCATGAAGAAAATGGGGCCTAGTTCCCGAACATTACGATTGATATTATTTTACAATTTAGCACATCCTTGCCCCCATTTCTTAGTAGCATACCGTAATGTGAAAACGACTCATTCTTATAACTGTAAGGTGATTTATATTTTTCAAAATAAATCTATTTAATTCAGATAAAACAAAGTTTCATTAGTAATGAAAATGGTATTATGAAAAGTAAAAATACATTTTATTTTAGTTGTGAATTTTCAGTGCAAAAATACTCCTAAAACGTGCATTTATTTATGCAACAACATTATATCAGCCGTGACTGTTTAGCAACATTGCTCTACTAAATATCTATGTTCAGATTTGTCGTTCAGCTTTTCACTGTGCAAAAAAGTGTTTGATGCTTTAAATTTGAGATACTTTAAGAGGAGGGGTACAATATGTTATCACATTGTTATTTGGAATTCTTTTTTTCTTGTTTCTCATATTAACAATTATCTTCACAATATTTTACTGTCTATTTGTTTATGTTTTGAGGTCTGTAATAAGCAGGTCTTAATTGCAAAATAACCCGTTTAAGGCAATAGAAACTTTTTGTTAATTATACATTTGTTGTACACAATCACATGCTGTACAGATTCTGTTAAAAGGAGAATTAATCTTTTCTTTTGTTCACTGGAGCAGGATCCCGTGATGGTTCCATGGGTCTGTGGGAGATATCAGAGGAGGTGTTGTCTCAAGGGGAGAAGCGTCAGAATGTGGAAGGTGTTCCTTGTTACTCCCACATCTCTCATCGCGCTCTCAAGGACATCCCTAAAGAGTACACACACCCCTACAACTGCAAAGTGCGCGCACTGGCCTTCAACAACAGCCATAAGGTCAGGCGCTTTGACTCGTGTGGCTGTACTGATTCAAAATATATTGTTTTTGAGTGTCATTCAAGCTCACCTTTTCTCCAATTCCACTTATCCATTAGGAGTTGGGTGCCGTTTCACTAGATGGATATTTCCATCTGTGGAAAGCAGAAGACAACCTGTGTAAGGTACACTTACCACAGTTTTTCTCCTCTTTCATAAATTAGCTTTTTATGCCAAGAGTTTTACAATTGATTCTTTAATCCATTTAATTTGATTTTTAGGAGCTTTCTACCAAGCTTCCCTACTGTAAGGAGAATGTGTGTCTGGCTTACGGGATGGACTGGTCTGTTTATGCAGTCGGCTCTCAGGCACACGTTTCCTTCCTTGACCCCCGGCAATCGACTCAGAACATTAAATCTGTGAGCTCCAGGGAGCGTGGCAGTGGTACGTTTATTTCCCTCGCAAGATAGTTCACACAAAGTTAAAGTTTATTTTGCAAAGCAAACTGGTGCTCAGTTTTCTCTTGTGTATTTTTTAGGTATTCGCTCTGTGAGCTTCTATGAGCACATAGTGACAGTGGGCACTGGGCAAGGTTCCCTGCTGTTCTACGATATCAGGGCCCAGCGTTTCCTGGACGGCCCATCCAGTATACCCGGCGGATACCGGAATCGCACTGCAGAGGGCATCCTTAAACTCACCACAGGGAGAGGATGGCTGGTAAGATTATCCCTTTTTTTACCCTGATTCTCTGTCTTGCATGCTTGATTAGACCAATATGTTTATTATATTTCATCCATGGCACATGCATTTTGTTTCTTTAAGTCCAGTGACTTTTTTTTTTTTTTTGTTAGGCAATAGATCTTTGGGTAATACTTTACAATAAGTTTTCATTTGTTAAAGCGTTAACTAACATGAACGGAGAGCAATAGCCTTTGTTAATATTAGTTAATATAATATTTATGTTTACGTTAGTTCACAGTGCATTGACTAATGTTAACAGATACAACTTTGGATCTTAAAAATGTTGAGATTAATATATCCTGTAGAAGTACTGTTCATTGTTGATTCATGTTAACTAATGCTTACAAAATGAAACCTTATTGTAAAGGGTTACAATTTTTTAATAAAGAAAGTTGGCCATAGGAGTGCAAAATTAAATTTCAAAAGTGATAAGGAATCTTACACCAGTTCAAACCAAGCTACTTTATTGTATACGTTTCATTTATGTTGAAGTGTTTGGCCTTTTAATAGCTTTTAATAGTGAGCATTTTGTAATCAGGCTCTCAAAGTATATAAAGATTTACATTTATCAGCCAATACATTGGTTATTGGCTTTCAAAAATAAATAGTTATCAGTATCGGCCGATATAGAGTTTCATATCGGTGCGTCCCTGTATTTTAAATGTACATATTTTTCGATAAATAGAAAGTTCAAAAGAACAGAATTGATTTGAAAGCATTATAAATGTCTTTAGTCACCTTTGGTCAGTTTAAGCCTACGTCTTACTAACATCAAAATTAATTCTGATATCTAAACAACTACTGTTTCGCAATTTATTTATGCAAACTTTCCTACACATTTGATGTTTTTTCTCTTCTCATCCACTACCTAATTTTTTACCATGAAATCCTTGGGCAAACCTCTGAATGAATTAGTCTGTATATAAGCTCCTTTACAAAGTGCTTACTTTAGCAGTCGGTTTGCCTGCAGCATCAGCCTCTGTTTAACATATGGCAGTTCATTAAGCAGAAATGCTGTCTGCTGCATTAATCAGTCCACAAGGAAGTATAACTGCTATTTGATTGGTTTAATTGGCCCACTTAGGTTGCTGCCCTTTTGTTACAACTTCAAATAATTTAACTATGTATGGGATAATCATTGTACATTATCCCATGTACAGTCAGCCACTCGTTATTGCATAACAAACTATTTTGTCATAATGAACAGTGAACAGTACATTATCCGTATTTTGTGTATATGTGTGTGTGTATGTATATATATATATATATTATGTATATAATATATTATATTAATTATACAGGCTGTTCAAAAGTTTTCGGGTCATTAAGATAAGAAAAGATAAAGAGATTAATACTAATCAACAGTGTCAGTAAAAATGTATAATATTTGAAAAGATTTCTATGTTAAATGCCGTTTTTTTTGTTGTTGTTTTTTTACACACTTTCTGTTCATTAAAGAATCCTGAAAATTTTAAAAGATATTTCAATAGAAAACAGTTATTTTAATGTAATGTTTCACAATATTACTGTTTATAATGTTTTTTTAATCAAATAAATGCAGCCTCAGCGAACAAAAGAGACTTCTTAAAACTAAGAGGCTATCAGAAAAGCTAAAATATCAATCGGGCTCTTGTGCCAATTCTAAAATGCTGATTCTTTTCCCACAGAATCACGATGAAACGTGGAGAAGCTACTTTTCCGATGTCCGCTCCTTCCCGAACGCCGTGTACACGCACTGCTACGACGACTCCGGCACCAAGCTCTTCGTGGCCGGTGGGCCCCTGTGTTCTGGCCTGCACGGAAACTACGCTGGTCTCTGGAGCTAACCTCCGTCCATCATCCCTCCATTTCACAGCCACGTTCCACGGGCTTACGTGCCATCTTCCATCTTCTCCATTTCCGGTTTAGCTTCCATCTTAGATTATCCTCTCTTTCTCAAAGGACTCAGGAGCATAGATTCTCTCTCTCTCTCTCTCTCTCTGTCTCCTTTTTTTTCTTGTGCTTGTTCTTCTGTCTTTAAATTTTCATTTGCCTATTGTGCTCTTGAATTCACATCTGTTTTTGTGTGTGATGGAAAGAAACGGCAAAGAGAAAGCAGAGATTTCCCTGACACTGGTGTCTGATCTTCTAGAGAAGTTTGTTTGAGTCCTAAAAAAAATTGAAGGAGGTTTTCTCCTCTGTGCATTGGATGCCTGAACCTTTGAGAACTGTGGTATAGTGAAAAATATGTAACAGTCTCTCTGGGCATTACGTTTAAGATGTATTTTTCTTTCGTTTTGGTTGCCAGAAACGTGGCGTGTTAATTTTTTTTGCTGTGTGTTTTTCACAAACCTGCCGATCAGCCCTCTTTCTTGGCTCGCAGTAGACTGATATAGCATTGTGGGCCCTGAAAAGGCAGAGAATCGGCATTTGGAGATGAATCTTGGTCAAATGAACGGACAGCCTGACCTGTGACCTCACTGTGCAGTACTGGACACTGGGGTCAAGATTGCAGATATATGAAGAGTTTGGAGGACATGGACATGAATCACATGGCGTCAATGAAGACTCACCCTTATGTTTTCCTTTTTCCCTTATGTTTTCCAAAATAATGTCAGGGAGAGACAATTGAAGGAAGTCAGATAGAGTTTGTGTTCTGTTTGAGGTGTCTTGGAGAATGCCTCTTTTATTGCTGATTCTGTACTAACACACGCACACATTCGCATCAAGATTGCAATTTTCCCTCTGTGACGTTTAGACATCTTATTTATTTTGTATTGTTGCCATCACTAGCACTCATGACGTTCAGGTACAATCATATTTGTTAGGATTGTTGCTTCTTTTCTTCTTCTCTGCTAAAGGCAGGGCGGTATTGTGTGACATTGTTGCCTTTCCAGAGTCTTTCTGTGAAAGACTGTTGAAGATTGAATTTCTTTTTTTTTACATGAAAATCTTCATGAAATTGTCACGAAATGAGTAAAATGAACACAGTAACAGGCATATATTAAGCAGAAATTAACCATCACTTTTAAAATGTATTTTATATATGAAATGTATATGTATACATATTTGGAATCTAATAGAGGGAGAATAGTTTATGTAAATGTCAGAGGATATATGTGCGTGTGTGTGAGTGAACTAATCTGTCATTATTTTGGTGGTGCCCTTTTTTATACACACTTACTGAATGTTTTTACAGATTACATATGTAAAGATATTGTACAAGGTAAAAACAAAACAAGCAAAAGAACAGTAAAATGAGACATTCTTCACAAAGAAAACGAATAAAACTTTATTGATGTATTTTTCTTCCATTCTGGCTTTGCTCCATGGTGTTTCTTTATGCTTTTAAATTGAATTTATCATATGTATAGAGAAAAAAGTGTGTATGTACAGTCGTGGCTAAATGTTTTGAGAGTGACACATTTTCAAAAAGTCTGCTGCTGTTTTCATATACTCCAGAATCTTATGAAGAGTGATCAGATGAACTGCAAGTAATTGTAAAATCCATCTTTGACATGAAAACTTAATCCCAAAACAACAACATTTCCAAAAGGACCAGCTGACATCATGTGAGTCTGGAGATCACTGTCATGCATTGAGTTAGAATAACAGACTGGAAGCTTTAAAAAAAAAAAGAGGGTGGTGCTTGAAATCATTGTTCTTCTTCAAGCCTTGATAATGCAAAAATGGGCTACCATCTGCCCAGAAGTTGATCGACAGCATGCTAGTGTGAATTGCAGAGGTCTTGAAAAAAGAAGGGTCAACAATGCAAATATTGACTCTTTCCAAAAACTAAATGTAATTGTCAATAAAAGCCTTTGACACTTATGAAATGCTTGTAATTATACTTCAGTGGACGATAGTAACATTGACAAAAGATCTAAAAACACTGAAGCAGCAACCTTGCGTAAATTAATATTTGTGTCATTCTCAAGCATTAGATATGAGATGTGTGTGTGTGTATATATGTATATATATGACAGCTATTTCTGTCTTTTACTGTAGTGGGTCAGTAGGAAATATCAGTTTACATTTCAAAACATCTCTTTTGCCATTAATTGTAATAATCCAGTAAGATTTTTGTATGCACCAGGAGTCTGACAACAGGCAGTGCTCCACACAGAGATCTGATCTCACCATCGTCGAGTTACCTAAAGAAATGGAACAAACTGAGTCAAACTAAATCCAGAAGAACTGCTGTATTGTCTCCAAGATGCTTGAAGAAACCCACCTCCAAAGCTCCCTGAAAACAACAACTGTGTAGCTGTTTCAAACACAAAGGGTGTTTGAAGTTAATCGAAAAATCTATTTATGGCATTAATTTTGATAGTTTCCTCACTTTACAGCATTTTTACACGTGTGCCTAAAACGTTTCACTGTACTTTAGCTTAGCAGGAAGGTTTCTTAAAATGTCTTGGAGTTGCCACAGTTCTTCTGGATTTAGTTTGACTCAGTTTGGTCTGTTTCTTCATGTAATCCCAGACAGACTCGACGATGGTGAGATCAGATCTCTGTGTGGAGCACAGCCTGTTGTCAGACTCCTTGTGCATAGAAACATCTCACTGGATTATTACAATTAATGGCTAAATTAATGTTTGGAAACGTGAACTGATATTTCCTATTGACCCACTACATATAAATGATATTTCGCGTAACATAGAGTGTGTTTGTGTGTCTCTGTGTGTGTGTGTATATATATATATATATATATATATATATATATATATATATATATATATATATATATATATATATATATAGAGAGAGAGAGAGAGAGAGAGAGAGAGAGAGAGAGAGAGCGAGAGAGACACGAATCACGACTTGCTCCCCCCCAGCGGTCAAATTTATCACTACAGTGCAGTGTTCCTCACAAAATGCAAAAAAGTCGTGTTTTGGTGTTACAGAATGCGCTTTCACTATTATGATATGTAAGGACGCACAATATACATGAACAATAGCCTATAACTCAATACAATAAAACCTCATTCAATAGACGAGACAACTTTCCTCACAAACTCCAGAAGCACACGTTTTAGGAGTATTTTTGCACTCAAAATTCACAACTAAAATAAAATGTATTTTTACTTTTCATAATACCATTTACAACCTTTAAACAGAAAAGGAGTCTAGAAAAAATCCCAAGTACATCATAACAGAATCATCCCTTAAGATGTTATGCAATTCATTAGTTGCGACTCGATTCATCACTCGCATCAGTAACTGTGTACGTGTGCGCGCACTTGTGAATGTGCCTGCTGGTGCGGGAGCGCGCCTGTAGGATCTGCATGGAGAGAAGTGAGGGTCACGTGACGGAGTCTGCTGCTGGCTGAGTGAAGCGTGTTAGCAGGTAATAAAAAAACAAATCTCTCTTCCACACTCTAACTGACCTTTTTATATTACGTGATACGTAATTAACATTCCCATATCTTTGCCGCTCACCTGTTTTAATCCGTCGCTGAATGTTTTTCGCGGTTGTGTTGCTTTTTCAATGGCTTTGTTTTGCCTCCTCAGTTTAGCTTATTCGGCTTTAGCGGAGACCGTTTTCCCCTCATTTTTATTTACAACAAGCCCGTATCATCACTAAGCCCGATTTACTTACATTGCAAACGACATATCGATAGACATCTTGGTGTTTAAATGCTCTTGAGGGTTTAAATGTTAAGAAGAAGGACGCCGGGCGGTCGTGAGTTAGCCAGCTAGGCTACAACAATTGGAGAGAGGAAATGACATTAGAGATCCTGGACAAAGGAGAGCAGATACTGTATGCGCTTATGCTCTTCACAAACTCCGTTTTTACGGAGTAAAAAAATTGTATGTGTAACTTAAATGCATCCGCACTTCTTTTCTGAGCCTTCACATATATGTATTTTTTTTACCTGGTTATGTTTATGCATGTGGTTGTTTTGTTTTTGTTTCTAGAAATTCAGAAAGCAAACAGTCATCTGTGCATGTGTTTTGATTATGGATGTGATAAAGTAACGTGAGCCATCGCATATTTTGTTTTGATTACGAATGTTTCTTGTATTTTTTTTCTCAATAGTTACTCATGTTATTGGTTTTATTAGTGTTTGATACTTAAAAAGCCAAACCAAGTTGTCTGTTTTAGCTATAAACTGATCATTTGGCTTATGTTTGGCCGTTTTAAGATTATTGGCATTGGTCAATTGACTATAAACAGTAATCAGACATGTAAAAGCTTTAAAAAAATAAGGAAGAGAGAGAAGACAATCTTATAATAACTCTTTTCTGTGTTCAGGCATTTTTGGTTTTCAAAGTAAATGTTCATGGGGGGAAAAAATCATAATTTCAGTTTTGTTTTTGGACATTTTTAAGTACGTTTTATACACACAGTATCTCTGAAGTGGAGGAATCTATGGCTGACCAAGAGAAAAGGCTTTGTTTTTCCTTTTTGTATGGATCTCAGAAATGTCCCCACATGAGACCGTTGTCAGCTGGTGGAATCACTTTTGTGGTTTGTTTTGCTTACTGTCATCATTAAATCGTTTGTGACCAGCAGCGTTTGCACAGCCAGTTTCACCCCAGTAAGATCTTTTATGATGCATTTTGCAATCTGGGAATTTCTTGCCAGATAATGTCTTTAAGACAGAAAGAATCTATCTTGAACGCTGTTGCCGGGCGTTTTCTGTGTGAGTACGTAGAAGGGTTAAACATGCACAATAAGATCTCTTCTAGCAGCCAAGAAAAGCCCACTGTGTTCATCACAGATGTTGTGTGTGTTGCCTTGTCTTCTATGTGAGCAGTGACTCTTGCTGATGTTTTAGCCTTAGTTTCATGGATGTGAAGAATCAAATGTACTGTTGGTCACGTGGAGGTTTTAATTTGGTGAAAATCATCCAAGAAGGTTTTTTTTTTTTTTTTTACTGAATAGTTCAGTCAAAAATTAAAATCCTTTAACAGTGGTGTTCACTTATCTCGAGCTTGGTTAATTCGCCAACCCTATTACCTCAACTTTTTTGAAGTGGAACCGCCAAACTCCCTATTTGTCTTAGCATTTTCTTATGGGTTATATCGATTCTTTTATGTTGCCGAACCTAATATTTCGAGCACAAAAGAGGAACAAATTCGCCATTGTCTCGTGACTGATGATCATATCTAGTTCTCTGCGCATGCGCTGAGTTTGCATTGCATGTGGATCACGCTCCATATGGTCGCTCTGACAGTGACGCGCAGCCGCAGAAGAACTCGCGGAAGTGGCGGAAAAAATCAAGCCTTGCAGATGCTATCTTGGAAGAGGAGGTGCAGGAATTCCCAGTTTACATTGACATCGACAAAGATGTTGTTACTGATAGAAGCATTTGTTTTCTTTGTTTAAAGGCAAAAGGTAACAAAGCATTTTAGAGTTTATAAAGAAAACATATTAACCGCGTGCGCAATACTATCAGAACTGTGTCAGAGCGAAATGACTGTGTTATGAGCGAATGTGTTTATGTGTGTTGTGACTGTTTACGCTGTGAGCAAAATTGTGTTTGCAATGTTGGAGAATATAATTAAAGGTTTTTATAGAGAATCAAAGGTATTTTTTGTTGTATATATGATAAATATCTGTTGTTAGTTGGTGCACATATGCCTTTTGTTGTTAGCAAACATACAGTGTATGTAAAAAAATGTTTTGCATGCCGATCGCTTTATGAAATAAATCGCCATATTTGCTTTCGGTTATCTCAATGCTTTTTTTGCAACCCCCGAGGCCGTTGACATAACCGGATTCCACTGTATTTACCCCCATGTAATTTCAAACCCATTTGACTGATTTATTTGGAACACAAAAGCATAAATTTAGCAGACATCATTTAATTGAAAGGGAACAAGAACAGTAGCTGTTCAGCTCCAATACCCTCCTAAAATCTTTACACTAGTAGTTAGCCTATAGGGTTAGGGCAGTGGTTCTCAAATAGTGGGGGGTGCGCGTGACCCTGGGGTACATGCTCTTTTTTTGCCAGGGAGTAGGTTTTCTTTTTTCTGAACAAGAGCAGCAGATATGAAGTTCAGATAACCATCCCCTCATCATTTGACGTGTACGATCACACCGGTGTTCGTATGTATCACGTGATCAACCTCTAAATCAGTGGTCGCCAACCCGTCGATCGCGATCGACCGGCCGATCTTTGGTCGCCATCCGGTCGATCGCGATCGATTGGTCGTCCTTTATCACCATCCCGGAAGCTCCCGAAAATAAGAACGTTTCAGTTGCCAAATTAGCAAGTCTGTCACGCACCGCGCTCTGCAAGCTCCGATAGGACGACAACTCCGCTCCCCCCCCAACCCGTCAACAGGACGACCGCTCCGCGCGCGCACTCCCCCCCCCCCCCCCCCTCACAAGTCGATCTTGCCTCTCATTTAAGCAGAGGAGGATGATCTCCAGTTTCAAAAAGTTGGTGACCACTGCTCTAAATTCACACTTGTTTTCACGCATATCTGGCACTGATCCAAAAAAAGCGCTCAGAGCTTGTCATTTATCACAACAATTCAGTGTTTTCAACTACATAAGGTTTCTTTTATGTTTCAACAAGTTGAGCCAACAAGTTGGTGACTATTTTGAATAAAAAAACTAAATAAATGTGCTCTATCTATTATACAGCGCTTTTTGTGATTGCGGTATGTCACGTGACAAGCATGACTCGTTGCCATGGAAACAGCAAGGCGAAAGTTCAAAAATGGGGGGGTGGGGGGGGGGGGCACGCGAAATGTTTACCTCTTCCTAGGGGGGGCGTGACAGAAAATAATTGAGAAGCACTGGGTTAGGGTAACTTGATTAAAACAGTTCAGGGGATAAAAACAAGGGTAGTCGATGGCAGGCGATAAAATAACGCAATGTCTTTAAGGGAATTATCTATGATTTTTTAAATGTGTATGTGTGTATATATATTGCATTTATTAGAGGTCGTCCGATTAATTTATTATACAGTCTCAGAGTTTTTGACTCGCGAGGCTGTATGGAGTCGGACACTTCAGATACAGATATATAACATCATACTTTGTAATGCCTCAGTTGAAGCGAAGCGGCAGTGCAAAGTGCCAATCATATCTACCGCTTTACTATTTGCGACATGAATGAACATCAGAAGGTATGTTGAAAGATATAGTACAACTTACCAAAATCCATATCTTGTCACATGTAATCTCTGAATCAGTGATTCAATTGCGGAAAGTCATCAATAAAACGGCTTGTAAACAACATCACTTTTACCTCATAAAAGCCATTTAATTTTCAGCTTGAAAAACAAACTTGGAGAGGAGAATTTTGTTAAATGTAGTATAGGTTATTACATATTCATTTTATTTATACTAAACCTGTTGTTCAGTATTAAATGTATGCTTGAATAAATCTGTTTTATGACAGATACCATTTAAATGTTTGTATTAAACTAGGAGAAACAATTGTCATTAAAAATGTATTGCAACATTGTTATAACTTCGTTATGTGTAGTTTATATGCAAGTAGTCTTCAAATCAATTAATTGTAGCCTTTAATATTGAAATGAGGTTCCAGATGTGGTTTCCTGTATAGTTTGCAGCATTAGTTTTTTGTTTCTTTGAGGAAATTTGTCATGTACTGGACCGGATAGGCCTCAAATTAATCAATATTAAATAGAATTTAATCAAAACCCTAGTGTCAGTAATTATTTATTTTTTACTTTATGGAAATTTGCCCTTTATTTAGTTGTCAAGGGTGCACCAGAATGCTTTGTTTACCCGAAGAGTTTCTCATGGGGAAAGATGCCCCCAGACTGTTAACTTTGTGAACGGCACCTTTTTCACCTCTTGTGGGTTTTCAGGTCTGAAACATAGACAACAAATGATATGTATACAGTACACTACCTATTTTCATAAACTAATTGGTTTAACCTAGATTAGTAGAGAAAAAGTAGCAGTATAGGCTATGCTGTCGAGGCTGTGAGGACGCTAACATTATGAGTACCTCTAATGGTTAAAACAGTGTGACAAAAATACATTTTTAATGTCACGATTGTTACCGTCTGTTTGCATTAGTTTTTGTTCAGCTGGTCGTTTTAGGCATTCGTTTACAAGCAAAGTTGCATATTTAAAGTTAGTGACATGAGAAAGCAAATGAATGTTTAGGCAGCGGAAAGAAACGAATCAGAAATGCATCCGATTTCACTTCTATTTTTTGTCGCCACTGTAACAGTTATTTTGTGTAGTTGTTATTTTGGTTACATCGATCGAGTGTTCTAAAATCAGGCTTCGACAAATCCAATAAAGTAAAAATTTTGTAAAAATTTGATAAAATTCTTCAGATTCCAATACAGTTTTTCTAATCATTCAACTGTTACTACATAGAAAAAACTTCAGGCCATATAACACTCGTAAAATTTGCCAAACAAAAGCAGAAAATCGACGACGGGCTAGTAGCGATCAGATATACGATTCAGTACTAAAGTTTGAACCACGAATCACGAATGTAGTATTTACTACAGGGGTCTCAAACATGCGGCCCGCAAAACAATATTTTGTGGCCCGCGGGACCATATGAAAGTTTAATGTAAGTGTTGCCCACGAGTTTTGAATGAATAGCGCTTTACCGCGTTGTGTGTGTGTGAAAGGTTCCTTTTTCGTGCGAGCTGGAGCTGTACAAGCCAACCAATCACAGTGGATTACATGACTCCCGGGGGCCAATCATACTGGAGTAAATGACTACGGGGGCCAATCACAGTGGAGTAATGACTCCCGGGGGCGGGGCATCAGCCGGGCTTGAGGCAGACAGAGAAACGTAGCTGCCCGTGTAACATCACCAGTGTGCCCCCCCCCCCCCCCGTCAACAATCGCGAGGAGGTCTAACCCCCCCCCCCCCCCCCCCCCCCCCCCCCCCCCACTCCGTCAACAATCACGAGGAGGTCTCTCTCTCCCCCCCCCCCCCACCCCCCGTCAACAATTTTGGTCTTGGGCGGGAATTTTTGTGAATGGGCGGGTTTTTTGCTCTAGTTGGGCTGGAAATCGTCAGTCCAATCTGGCAACACTGAACATCACATTTGTCAAAGCCGTCATAGAATTATTAGGGGTTCAAACGCGAAGCGTTGAAAACCTATTGTAATTGTTACTTATTGCGTTTGAAATTGAGCATGTTTGACTTTGAGCTGGACGAATTGAATGTTACTGTTATCGGCGTTGGATTTAGCGTCATGCGGATTGTATTTTGTTTTTCCATCATTTGAAATGGGCTGATTTGCGGGACATCGGTGTTATAATATAGAAAATAAAATCCAGTAAATAACGCCTCCGTGGCTGCATCCCATTGTTTGTATATAGTACATTTATTAAATTTATGTCCATAAAAATGATCTTCAGATTCACTATCAGATTAATTATATTGTTTCTGGGTTCTTGTTGCATTCAACCAATAAATATTTGGTTTTGCAGTATATCATGTGTTTTTTACTTTAATAACTATTTTTGTCTGTTAAAATGCAGGGCGAGTGCTTTATGTGAAGGGCGAGTAAGTTGTTAGGGTCACTAGTCCTGCAGGGCGAGTGACCCTGGAATAATTCATCGAGGCCTGAAAATAGATTCATCAAAACAATCAAGAGTTCTAAAAAAGAAGCAACTAATGTGAGAGTATACTGACTTATATATATATATATGTATATCCTGTCCTTTGTGTAGATATTGCATGACTCTTTGAATTTATATAAAATGGTAACACTAATAAGAGTTCATGCGTAAGAGTCCTTAACTAAGGTTAATATATGCTTAAATTAAAATATTGTTAATTCTTAGATCATTAATTTATACGGTTACTAATGTGTTTTTACATTTTAAAGTTGTATCTGTTAACATTAACGCACAATGAACTAAAATAAATGATTACATTACAGTATAATTAATTTTATTAATCTTTATATATATATATATATATATATATATATATATATATATATATATATATATATATATATATATATATATATATATATATTTAATTTAATAAGTACAGTATATGTTCATGTTTTAGCACTTGTTTTTAAAGTAAAGTTTTATTTTTAAGTATTTTGTTTTCGTTCAGTATCCATTTTAAAAACCGCATTAATGTCAAACTTTGCGACTTTAAAACTATGAAAATTATATTTCTGGGCTTGACTAAAGACTGCCTGGTTTTCTTATTCTGTTTAATAATTGTTATATTTGTTAGGCTACAGCTTTAAGCATTTTAGAACTTTATTTGTTAGAATACAAGAATAAAAACAGCAAATATTTTGTGTCACTTTTTGTGTGGCTGGGTCAGGGAAAGTTGTGAGAGGACAAGTAAAAATCTGAACTGGCCCAATATAAAAAATCCTCAGCATTTAGTCCTGCATTTAATTGTGAATATTAACCTTTTCCTCACACAGAACCATTGAATCGATTGAGAAGACGTGCATTATAGAGCATCAATCGTAATAATTTTGATACTTTTTTTTTTTAAATAGACCGCTTGTATGCCAGCAAAGAAAGTAGTTAAAGATGGAAAATCTTGCAGGTTTTGAAACGACATGAGTCAGTGATGACCTTTTTTCAACAGTTTAAGTTGTGTAAATGTGTTTTCTGTGGTTACTTGCCAGCAGGACTGACAGAATCTGGCACCTTATAAAGAAAATTTGTAATCTAAACATTTCTTCTGTGAAATTTCTAGATGTTTAGATCATCAACACATGCTTCAGTGTAGATTCAAGTATGTTAGGTAATATTCATTCCTTCATCTCCTCATGCCAGACGACTGTTGTTTTGTAAGCATGAGAAATGGCTATGCGTGATCTGAGTGTGAGCGTTTTAAAAGGACGCTACAGGATAGTTGCGAAGTGTTAGCGGACACCACTGTGGTCTCGTAGCACGGTCTTCATTTCAGCGCGGCTCGGATAAGCTTGATTGTTTTTTCTATGAGGGTTTTTGGCGGTCAGAGTATTGCTCAATCCTACCCAACTGGGTTTAGGAGAAAGGAAATCCGATACGGCCCCTGTGCGTTTGCCCGACACTGCGTGGGACACTGAAGGAAAGATCTGCAGAAAACTTCAGCGAGCTTGCTTGAACAAAACCTCGTCTGGTGTCTGCATTTGTCTGGACTTAGAAGTGTTTTCTGAATAGTAACCACTTCCTGTTTTTTGCCCTTGTTTTTCTTCCAGATTTTTCTGTTTTGTACATACATTGTTTTGTATATACTGTATATGATGACCTCGGTGGGCATTGAACGAGCCCGGGGCACTCGGGACAAAGCGCTGCCCACTACCACACAGACCACGCAACCACAGAAACAGCTTCAGGTAAGTGAAAAACAACATATGGAAACGTATGCTATGTTAGGAATGACGTTGCTATTCTTTCTATTTCTGCAATTTATAGTATGAACATACAAAGAATGCAATATGCTACACTTTATTTTCCAGTTTCCTTAGGGGGTGTTTAGATAAGCAACATTAAAACATTTTATTTGCAATTTTATAAGTTGAACTTTTTCTTTTTTAATGTGACGTCTTCACACAGTACTTAAAAAGAAAAAAGATCCTTGTTCGCTCGTTCTGATGTTCATAACTTGTGCTTCCGATTGCAGGCTACAGCTGAACAGATCCGTCTGGCCCAGATGATCTACGACAAGAACGATGCCGATTTTGAGGATAAAGTGAAACAGGTGTGATAAGCTCTCTTTTATCTGAAAAAAGTTGTTAACTTCTTTGTTAACCCGTATTTATGTCCATATTTGCTCACAGCTCATAGAGGTTACGGGGAAGAACCAAGACGATTGTATGGTTGCCCTCCATGACTGCAATGAGGATGTCAACAGAGCCATCAACTTCCTGCTTGAGGGAACCTCTGATGCAGTAAGAATTACAGATGCCATGTGATGTAGACTACTTGGTAGGCACTAAAACTCATGAGATGTTGAAAAAAGGAGAAGCAAAACTGGTTTTATTCAAAATGTTGTTGCTACTGTCAGGTGTTTTGTGGCTGGGCTGTAAAAAGGCCTTAATTTTAATTTTTTTACTTTTATTTATTTATTTTTAAATAACAGTGCTTAATGTGTGATTGACACTAATCTATTTCAGAGATGAAGCATCTGTGACTTTTGTGGTGAAATTTGAGAGCCCTCTTCTTATAGACTCGGATTTGTTTGAATTATTTCTGGGAATGAAACGCAAAAATAGAAAGTGGGTCACTTCTGTAGTGTTGATCAGAAGGTAATCCTGTGTCGTAACAGACCTCTGTGTCACAATGCAAGCTCCTAAATGTCCTTCGTCATTAATGAGGATTCATCAGTGATGTTTAGCAAACCTATATTTAAATCAGTCCTGTAAAATGACACCCAACATTTTGCAAGCATTTTAAACATTTAAAATGATTATTGCC
The DNA here is from genome assembly GCA_037043235.1 of Rhodeus uyekii. NCBI lineage: Eukaryota > Metazoa > Chordata > Actinopteri > Cypriniformes > Acheilognathidae > Rhodeus > Rhodeus uyekii. The sequence continues at coordinate 554,466 of JAWRVZ010000155.1, read as the reverse complement.
TTTTCTGATTAGTAGTAACTTTTTCTGTGTCATCTTTCAGACCTCTTGGGAAACGGTGGGCAAAAAGAAGAGTCTTGGGAAGGATGGCACTTCCGCTGAGAGTAAGGAGAACAAGGAGAACAGGGAGAAGAAGGAGAGGGAAAGCAGCAAGGGTCGTGGAGGGGCGAGTCGGCGTGGCAGAGGGACCAGTCGCAACAGGCCAGGTGAGTGTGTGGATGAGGTTTCCTTTTTTTCTTGTTTTACGTAGCCGTTGAGCGCCTATTTACACTTGTCTCTTAATTCATTAACCCAATAATTACAACTGTTTATTGACACTTAAATGTCTCCAAAAAATGAATATACATACAATCTTCAATGCCTTCACTTTGTACATATTGAATTATGTTCACATCAATGAAAACAGCACATATGAGCTTCATTTTATTTATCAGCTCATTTCAAGATCAAATAGAAGTGGCTTCAGCATTGGTAAGATGGTTTAGTCTCATAACTTTTAGTAAAGATGACTATGTGGTGAGCTTCAGGATGTGACGCCAAACTTTCAGTGTAATTTGCGGCAGTTTGTGCGCCGGTTTGCTGAATAGGCAACTTATCTGCGGTGGGCCGTACGTGTAGCATTGAGAGCACATGAAGTGGCTAAGTGTGTCCGACAGCAATATTTAGGTGCAATTTTGAAAACGTATAGCAATGCCACCAACTCTGCGTTCTTGTGAACCATACGTGCAGATAACTGATTAATCAATAGATAGTTTTTAAAATGGTTACTGGTTAAAAATCAAACATAAGTAAAACAGTGCTGAACTTTATTACAAAAAACCTTGAAAATGTGCTAAATCAAATATGTAAATATTAATATATTATGATAAAGCAAATAAGACATGTATTCAGACTGAAACAAAAAAGTAACACTGTTAATTTTGACATTTATTAATACATTACTAAACTGACAATGAACACATCCCTAGCTTTCCTGTAGCTCAGTCAGAAGAGCATTGGTGCTTACAACGCCATGGTCGTAGGTTCGATCCCAAGGAAAGCATGAACTGATTCCTTGTAAGTCACTTTGGATAAAAGCGTCTGCCAAATGCATAAATGTAACAATACTCCTACAGCATTTATTAACCTTAATGTTACAAATAAACTCTTATTGTAATGTGTTGCCATTTCATGAACAATTTGCTTTCTCGAGTCATTAGCTTTGAATTTAAACTAATGGTAACAATCGGAAAAAAATCACTTTAAACATTTGGTTTGGATTTGCATGTATTTTTGTCACATTGTTTTAACCGCTTGAGGTGCTAGTAATGTTAGCGTCCTCTCAGCCTCGACAATGAACATCGGCTACTGCTGTTCTTTCTCTGCTAATGCAGCATCTAGTCAGCAAATTAATTGCATTATAGTGATTTGACAGCGTTTTCTGTAGTATTCATACTGTTTCTCTGTGTGTGTTTTAAGTACTAAGTACCGCACGCAGCCTCGCGTGTCAAAATAAACCACAGGAGGCATCAGTGATAGTTTTCACTTCACCTCTAGAGGCCGCTCTCGTACTGAATGATGACCGCTGACCTTTCTCAGCTGCTCCAGCAAACGACTCAATCTTGATCAAGTATTGGCCAGTAACCGATTGTTCAACCAATCAGCTATCAGTGCCGATTAATCAGCAAAACCTATGAATTGGTCGAACTCTAGTTGTATTATGCCTATTCGCAACAACCATGAGTTTTCATGAGGAAACTTTTAGGGGAATAAAAAATGTATTTAAAATAAAATTTAGAGGAGAATTTTAGTCTCATTGTTCTTCATTATTCTCAACTTCTTCAAACTGCATTAGACTGTGTCTATCATTCTTATTTTTATTAAAGTTTAGGTTAGTTTTTTTTCTTTTAACTATGTTGATGCCAACAATTCATTCAGCTATCCAGATTTGTTTTCTTCTTTATTTTTAAATAAAAGGAAAATTGTCATCAGATTCAGAGATTAAAAAAATTGTGAGGTAGGTTTTAAATGGCTTATGTGTGATCTTATGTTTTTGTCTATAGCAAGGACAGAGGAGAATGGTGTGGATCCTGCTCCTGTTGAGAGAGGTGCTGACCGTGGCCGTAGGGGCAGAGGGAGAGGTGAACCCACACTTACAGTATAAACATCATATCATTCACATAAATTGTACTTATTAGGCATGTGCAAAACAAAACCAACTAAGTGGGTTTCCTCTATTAGGAACGCCCTCTATAATTAGTCTTGGACATGTTTTTAGAGATTCAGTAGTGTGATTGACATATTCGAAAAATAAATGGACCAAACCTTTTGCTTCACCAAATTGACCATGGTCCTCATAGAACACTGAGATAAGAATGTTACATCCAGCAGGTGATTTGAAGTTTGACAGTTACTGTCAATTTATTGTTGAAAGCAGTACAGTAATACCTCGGTTTACGAGTGACTTTGTATACGAGCAAATCGGTGTGCGAGAATTTTTCCTCACCCACGTGCATTTTTACTGGAAATATCCTAACAACAGCCTCTCATAAAGCCTATCACCCCTTCACTCGTTCATTCTCTCAGCGTCGCTCGGTTTGGTTGCATCATTCACCACAGCGATACTTTTAGAAGTGATTTACAGCGGTTTTACCTCGTGTTGTTAACATTAATTGTTCACGTAGTGAAATATATATACGTACAGTACACCATGTAGATAATGACCCTTAAGATGAGAAAGAAAGACGGTATGAAATTCTCCCTGTAAGCAGTAAAACCCTCCTCTCGTCTCCTTCACGCCAGCAGCGACGCTACTCAAAGATAAAGTGCGCGTTACAATACATTGTCAAGTATTTTTTGTTTAATTATCAATTATTAATTCGTATTTATGAGATCTTAATGGTTATAATTTTAACTGTAATTAATAGGGTAAAACCCCAAAAATGTTTAAAAATGGCCATTTATGGTCGTGTGGAACGTATCGAGTGATTTTTGTTGCATTCTTATGGGGAAAATTGTTTTGGTGTACGAGTTACGAGCTCTTGAAACAAATTAAAATCTTAAACCAAGGTATTACTGTACTTTGATAGTAGTGGTGGTGCTTTAAAGGGGATTCATTTTTAGTGGGTTTTATCTCCTTAACTGCCTGACAGTTACAGTTGCTATAGGCTGTCAGCAGCGCATTAAAACTACCAAGAAGTTGCATTTCCCCATTTGAAGTGTTAAATAATTTAAAGATTAAACTTTAAGAAAATAAATTGCCTTTTGACAATTGGGGAGTTTGACCATCCTGACCCAGCAGCCCTAATTTGTTTTTAATAAGTGCTTATGAAGTTTTATTTTTATTTTTTCACAGTGTCTGGAGGTAGAGGCAGAGGTCGGGCTCCGGTTAACAGCAGGTTTACAGCACAGGGGATGGGGTGAATATTATTTTAATGCATAATCGATTTTCATTATCATACAGCCTTCTAAAGCTTCTTCTCACTCTCTATCCTCCAGGACCTTTAACCCTGCAGACTACACCACAGACAGTGGGACATCGAACTCTCACGCTGATGTCTGGGAGACAGGGGCCAATGACACTACAGATGGGACAGGTGAGGGACGCAACCCTGTTGCAAAGAACCTTTCATAATTCTTTGGCCCACTCTCATCTGTCTTTCTCTCTCTGACACATTCAGTGGCATGGCAGAACACTCTGGACGAGTGGGCAGCTGAAGACTGGAGTGAAGATGTGAGTGTGAGTCATGCTCTATAATTAACCTCCCATGCCTTATGGGGTTTGCAGAGTTTGAAATTAATAAGCCTTAAAGGACATGGATTTTTTTTGTATTGTCCAAAAATATTAAAGATTTGTATGTAAACTATAGTGATAATAAATAATATATTATGTACATTTATTATTATTATTAAATATTTTGTTATAATTCTGTAATATGATTATATTTTATACATCTGTATAATCTATATATATATAATATACTATATGAAAATAGATTATACAGATGTATAAAATATAAACATTAAAATTATAATCATATAAAAAAATTTGCAGCCATATATATATACACTCGCTCACACGCATAAATGTATAATTATTACAATATTATTAAATATAATATTTTTTATATACTCTTTCTATTTTCCTGTTTAATTTTAGATCTCTCCCTCATATACATATATTTAGTCATATACAATATTTAGCATTTTTCTGCCACAACAATAGCACACTAACTTTCCTTTTTTGTATCTCCAAAGCTCTCTGAGACCAAAGTGTTCACGTCCTCTTGTGCACCGCCAACTGAGAACCACAACACACCTGGCCAGAGGTAATGAAGTCAAAACTGCTAATTTCCTGTGTTTGAGTTTAGCAAAGACAATCTTTAGAAACTCTATTCTTTTAATTCCAGTGATATGATGATTATAGCATTGCTTGAATATTATGTCTTGTGTTAATTTCACTGTGTGTTTGTTGTAGTCTGGATCTATCATCTCTGCTGCAGAAGCCTGTGGATCGAGAGGATGTGGGGGGTCTGAAGGCCGTGGGCTCCTCTCAGGGGCTCGGCCACAGTCTGGTCTTCACCAACTCCCACCACCAGCCGGCTCGAAACGGAGGCACTTCTTCTGGCTCCAACAGCTACACACACGCCACTCTGGTGAGACAATCCACAACACAGAACTTCGTTTTCCTAGAGAACGAATAGAGGATGCTTAAAGGACCTTTTTTCGCAAACTTTATGCATTTTTACGTGATTATTTTTTAGGTATAATTTTCAGACTGAATGTATTGTGCAATATCACAAGTGTTGGGTTTCATAATGGCACCTGTACTTTGTGCCTTTTCCCAGTCCTCTGTTTTGGGTTCTGGTTTTGGAGAGCTGGGTGGTCCAAAACTCGGGCAGACTGCGGGGCAGCAAATACTGGAACAGCTGAAGGGGCCTGGTCTTGGGCAGCTTACCTCCCAGCCCTCCAGCACAGGGACCAACTGCACCCCTGTAGGGGGGCTGGTGGGGACGGGGATTTCTGTGCCCTCCTCTTCCTGGGACATCAAACCTCCTGGAACTCAGAGCTCTGCTTCACTCCCCTCCCAATTCAGTCGTGAGTGTTGCAAGTGCTTTACTGGCCTGGAAACATAAAACATGTGACACTATTTACCTTGCACACCAATTCTGACCTCTCTACACAAATAACATAAGCATTTTAAAAATGAAACAGTCATTCCTATGAAATTCTTCAGACTTTTTTATTTTTATTTAGCAACATGTGACATGGTGTGAATGTGTGCTCTTTCTGTATTGTTTGCCCTGTTAGGGGAGTTTCAGATGCAGCCAGAGCCATCTTTGGTGCTAAGCCAACTTGCCCAGCGACAACAGGGCTCCCTGACCCACACGGGGCCTTTAGCCAGGCAGCCCAGCCCTCCCCCACTGAGCACTCCTTTACCTGCCCCGGGAACACTGGAAGCCTTTCCGAAAGCGCCAGAGCCATCTCAGCACCGTGATGGGCCCTCGATGGGCCTCTCACAGGCTGCTGACTCTCAGGGCAGCAGCACACAGCAGCGGCAGATAAAGACACAAAAGCGACGGATACCTCCCACTTCCAAGGTGAATAGAGATTTTAAAAACATTGTGGTGGAATGCTTTTTAAGATCTTTTGGTGAGCTCTCTATTACCTAATACAGTTTGTAGATAAATATACATAGCATCCTATTTTGCTTATTTCTCGGTTCAGTGGGATTTAAATTTTTTTGCCAAAAAGGCTGTAGGGTAGGACTATTTTTTATTAATCTTCAGTGTGTCAAAAAGTGGGTTTTACCAGAATGTAGAGGGGAGCAAATTTTGAAGAAGAAAATGCACAGATAAATTGCTTGAGCATTATTATGGAGTCTATTTTGATTTTGCATATGTTTTTAAACTGCGTTACTGTTTAAAAGTTTGAGATCTGTACATTTGATCACTTTTTGTCAGTTTAATACTTCCTTGTACATGTTATGAAGCCCTGTAACTGTTATTACCTTTTTTTTTCTTTGTTATTTTCAGTATATATGTCTGTTTTACATGTGTTTGTACACATCCAGATTCCCGCATCTGCGGTAGAGATGCCCGGGTCAACAGACGTGTCCGGTCTAAATGTGCAGTTCGGTGCCCTGGACTTTGGTTCAGAATCTGCCCTGCCAGACTTTGGCCAGTCGGAGAACTGCAACAGTGACCCCATAAGGGAGGCTGCAGTGGTTCCTCAGTCACAGAGCAGCCTTTATTCCAAACCAATCAGGTCAGTTTGTGCGAGAAATGGATGTAATGAAGACTAAATGGTCTTGCTGTTGTCTAAATTCAATTGAAGTGCTTTTTCTTTTTCTTTGAGCAGTGGACTTCATGAATTGCTTATATTCCTAAATCTCTCAACGCATGTCTTTCAAACCAATGTGCTGTCTTTAGCTTTAAAATCTCTCCGTTCTGCATGCTAATATGTTTCCCCATGATCTCCCCTGCAGTGAATCTCTGACCAGTCCGGTCCCTTTGCTGCTGCCTCTGGCCTCTTCTGACAGCATCTACCCCTCTCCCTCGGTACCTCTCCCCAGCCTCGCCCCTTCCCACACCACCCCCAGCTCGGTGCCAGCCCCCTCGTCCTCCTCATCTTCCTCGTCCTCCTCCGCTGCATCATCAGCGGGTAACAGCTTTGACTGCGGTGTGGCCCCTCACTCAAGACTGACCTTTTCTCAGAGCAAGGAGCCTTCTGGACCTGTGACGGTGGGTACAGACAGAGAAACTGAGTTGAATTCTCCGTTAAAGGGCTACGTCAACCAAAAATGAAATTTGTCATAAGTTACATTACTGTCTAAACTGAACAGTTGTGTACGTGCTCTCATGTTGTACTATGGATGCATTTTTTTGTGTGTGCACCGTACGTCGAGGAAGTTATACTGCTAGTATTGATTTGATTTAGCACGTTTGTTTGCATCTCTGACAGAATGGTTTCAATGGTGCGAGGACCTCTGCTGCTTTAGACAGTAAGTCACACTCATCAGTTTTACCCTTCTTTCTGTCATGCATTTAAGATTTAACTTAATCTCTAAGTTTAACTTTTAACTGCTTCATTTTTGTAATGTATGACATTTATACCTTCTCTATCAGCCACATCGAGTTCCTCCACTCCAAAACAAGAGTCTCCCTCTCTGGGCAGTGGCACAAGTGTTGCCCCCTCTGCCCCGTCCTCACTGTTGCCCCCTTCTGTTACACCACACAGCTCTGTTCTGCCCAGCCTGGCATCTGAGCTGACCTCTGCCAGCTTACCTCCTCTTAGCAGGTGAGCGAGATGTTTGTTTATACCTTTTCTTTGTATTACTCCTTTTGATTTTATGTTTTTGAAAATGTTATGTGAGCAACATATATCTGTGACACTGTCTGTTTTTCCTGTAGTCATGTGAGCAGTGGCCATTCCTCTGTGGCGGCACTTTGCACCACATCTTCACTTACAGTGAGTTCTGTAGGATGCACAGACACACACTCTCTCTCCTCATCACCTCCACTGTCTGTAACACCTCTGTGTGTGTGTGTGTGTGTTCTCAGTATACCAGTGTGGACAGTGTGAACTCTCTCGCCCCCTCATCGATGGCATTTTCCTCCCAGCCTGTGTCGGCTCTATCCAGCAGCAGCATGAGCAGTGCATCGAGTGGCATCAACAGTCTGCATGGGTCTGGAGTTTTGGGTCATGGCACCAATGGTGGCACACCTTCCGGTATCAGGGCTGCCCCGCTACTGTCTTCCTCCAGCGGTGAGAGAGAGCACACACATCACAGTATTGTAATGGTATAGCAATTATCACAATACCATGTAATGTCATGATACCATTTGTGTCGTTTAGATGTACTTTTACACATTTAAATAGTGTCAGATTGTTGGCATTCTGCTGTCGCTTGTTACGTTTCTTAATTTATTTCTACAAAGCTTCACCAATAAAAAAAAAAAGTAGAACTATAAAGTACTAATATTTAGCTTGGATAAAAGCATCTACCAAATGCAGAAATGTAAATCGCAGCACAGTAGGAGTCAGAATCAGATCGCTTGTCACGTGATTAAGGAGAGATGACTGACAGTAGGATGGTGGAGGATTTGGTGTGCAACAAATCCTGAGTGCCATTGACATATCTAATCTTGTAAAATGTGCGGTAAAACCTCTGCTTCCTGTACACAGAGTACGCTTGACTGCGAATTTGAAAGAGCGAGCATTTAAAAGCGGTTTCAATCCCCCGAGAAATATCAGAAATACCGGTGTGAAAATCTTATCAGCCACTCTTGCATCCATTTTAGCTTAGTGGGTAGACTGTAATTCTTTCATTTCATTGTCCAATGGCTCTTCCCTCTCTGTGTGCAGGTAAAGCTCCTCCTAATCTTTCTCAGGGGGTACCTCCACTTCTGCCTAACCAGTACATCATGGGACCCGGAGGTCTGCTGCCTGCCTACCCTGTAAGAACTCAAAACAGATCAGCTTTCACCCCTCTAGGAAGTTTTGTAGTGGATGAGGAATTTCAGGATTTGTGTGTGTTTGTTTTGGGATTGGAGGTTCAATGGTGTTGCTTTTATGCACTCTTGTAATGCGTGGGTGTGTGCGATTTGTAAGGAGTGTGGTGGCAAAATCTTTTATCAACTCTGAATAAGAGACAAATATCCCAATTGTAATTTATAAAGGTTTATTTTCTACCAAGAGAAGGTCAGCAGTCATACAGACATTCGAAGCTGCCCTGCAGAGTGTGACAAAGAAGGGAGGGCTGCTCCAGCATTTATATCTCTAGTCAAGGCTAAAGGCTCATTTGTAATTTTCCATTCCTTATCAGGAACACATTACCCTCTCTATACCTCAAGCGTATTTCTTCAGACTTATTATATCTTTCTTACTAGTTCTACAGAGTAAAAATAAAATTAATGTCACACAATAATCAATAATGTCAAGAAACAAAATATCATCATATATAAGAAGGAAAAAGAAAACACATCATTTATAAAATTCCATCACACAAGTTTATGTTCACTAGCTCTGAGCCTGTGAATAGTGAAATACGGGATATTGATTTCAGTAGCATTTATAGTGTGTAAAGTGCTGAAAGTTCTTGTTTGTGTTGTGCAGCAGATTTACGGCTATGAAGACCTCCACATGCTCCAATCCAGACTACCAATGGTGAGTCTGAGACCATCAAATTCACTCTTAAAATGCTTTAGAGCAGTGGTTCTCAGTGGGATTATTTAAAATGAGACAAAACAACTATTAACATAAGAAATATCTTGATTTTTAGTTGTTATAGTTTATTATTTGGTAATTTTTATAATGAATATAATTCTTTCTAGTTATGACAATCTCTAAAATATTTTGTCGGTTAGAAATTGAGAGTTGGATGAGGGGGAGGAGTGGGTTCATATGTTGTTGTGGTCAGTGGGGGGGGGGGGGGGGTGAGATCCATTGCTTTAGAGCTACTCCTGAGTTTGTTTTCTTTTCAAACTTAATTTCTATTTTCTTGATTTGATTGACATAAGTCATCTTGAGAGTAGAATGGCAAATATAGGTCTATAATATGATATTAAACAAACACAAATGCTAATCTTTACTCATTGACAAGACAGAAATAATATGAGAAACAACAGAAGAGTTAACCTCTGTTAATGGGCCAAACATTTGTGTGTTTATCAGCTCAAAAAGATGAATCAGCCTGACCTAAACTTGTTGCTGTTATTACATAATCACTTGATTATGATTATTTGATTTAATTTTGAGTATTTGAGGTAACATGATCATTGAGAACTGTAGATTCCAGTCCTTTTAAAATTACGTCTCAAATAAGGTATACAAGGTATTTTTAAGTGAATATAAAAATGCAGAAATCAGTGCTCTTCCTTTGTGAGAAAATCATTAAAATTCAGTCTAAAGGGAAGAAATTAGAACACATATTTGTAATAATTGTAATTCAGTTTTATTATATACTGTATAATTATATAATAAAATATTAGCTAATTAAATGCTAATATTCAAGCGTTAATGGGAAGTCAATTTAAATATTGATTACATTAAAATAAAATCTCTCTTTTGTAGTTCATATGGTCTTAAAGAAATCACATAGGCCTAATATTTCTAGATCATTGTTAACTCACTGTGTATGTATATTTTAAAATGTAAGTAACATAAGTTTTAAAAAAAGTTCACTCTGCAATCTCTGCTTTTTCTGATTCCTGTAGGATTACTATGGAATCACATTCCCAGGCCCAACTGCGACTCTGTCTGGCAGAGATGGAAGCCTCGCCAACAACCCATACTCAGGTACTGCATTGCTGTTCAATTGCTTTGTGTTGGTCTGTAAACTTTCAATCAAAATGATGGATTTGACGTCGGTGTAGACCGAATCAGAATTTGTTTTCTCCGCTCAGGTGACATCACAAAGTTTGGCAGAGGTGAATCCACCTCACCAGCACCCTCTACCAGCCTGTCCGCTGCTCACGCCCCACAGACGGTGCAGCCTCCTCAGGCTCAGAGCCAAGGACAGAGCCAGCCCCAGCCGCAGGGCCACCACAACACCCAACAGACCTTCCTGAACCCAGCCCTGCCCCCTGGATACAGCTATACGGGCCTTCCCTACTACCCTGGGGTGCCTGGCGTGCCCAGCGCATTCCAGTATGGCCCCACTATGTTCGTGCCCCCTGCCTCGGCCAAGCAGCATGGCATGGGGCTGAGCAACCCCACAACGCCATTCCAGCAGCCCAGCGGCTACGGCCAGCACGCCTTTAGCTCAGGTTTGTGAAGATTAGACATCTGCACAATTATCATGTGTACTCTGTGCTGGTGATTTATAAAAGTGTTGGATTTATTTGGTCTATTTTAAGGGTATGATGATCTGACCCAAGGCCCAGCAGGAACTGAGTACAGCAAAGGCTACAGTAACTCTTCTCAAACACAGGCCAAATCTGCTGCCTCTGGCCCAGGGAAAGGTACTAACATACTCGCACTTCACGTTTCAAATGTTATGTTTAAATTTACCCTGTCCACTAAATGAAAATGAATGATGCATCATTTTGTGTCCCAGGTGTCTCTGTGACATCTAGCAACTCTGGGGTGCCAGACATCAGTGGAACTGTTTACAATAAAACACAGGTATGAATACACCTACAGGTGTTTAGATGTCTCTTATGCTCCCCAGGCTACAAGTACAGTAATACCTCGAGATACGAGCGTCTCTACATACGAGTATTCCAAGATACGAGCAAGCCTTCGGGCAGATTTTTGCTTCTAGATAAGAGTAAATTTTTGAGATACGAGCACGCGTACTGACGCCGATGCGACGCACTTTCACTTCAGTGTTCACTGACTTCTGTACGCGTCGACAGCGAGTAGCTGATTTTCTTTCCATTTTGATAATTATTTTTCATATTAGTGATGAGCTCTAAGAAAGTGAGTGGTAAGGATGACACTGAGAAGAAGCGCATGATGACCATGGAAATGGAGCATGAAATTGTGGATAAATATGAGCGCGGTGAGTCATCTAGCAGCAGGAGCATCAGGAGGAACTGCCGACTGAGGAGTTGATCGAGCTGCAGACGATACGCAGGTGTTGCAAGAGCTGAGCATTGAAAAGAAACACCCTGATAAATTGTCTACTGGTCGTGCTTCGGTGCTTTTTGATGACGCGTACCTTACTTATTTTTAAATGGAGACAGAAACAAATCTCCCTTGATAGGTATTCGTTAAAAAGTCTGCGCAAAGGGAAAGTGAGGGTAGTCAGGCGAAAAAAGGGAAGAAAACAAGTAAAACAATAATATAAAATAGAAAAGTTACAAAAAATATGTAAGCTAAGTTTAGTTATGTTAATTTAAGTTTACGTAAGTTATGTAGTGTTTGTGTAAGGTACGATACGAAATCAAGTGTCAACGCACCAACCCCCCTCCCCCCACACCTGCCACTAATGTCTGTAAAAACGTATAATTAAAACCACATTTTATTTGATATCACACGAATCCTTATACTGTATACATGTACTATAATTATGTGTGTGTGTGTGTGTGTCTATACCAATAAAAAAAACATGTTTTCTTCCATTGTTACGGATCTGGAACGGATTAATTTGCTTTCTATTATTTCTTATGGGAAAACATGATTCTAGATACGAGCAATTCGAGTTACGAGCTCCGGCCTGGAACGGATTATGCTCGTATCTCGAGGTATTACTGTATTTGATCAGAAATATAGTACTATTGTGAAGTATTATTGAAATTTAAAATATCTGTATTCTATTGTAATATATTTTAAAATTTCATGTATTCCTGTAATGCAGACATTATTCCAGTGTCACTTAAATTATTTCATTAAATCTTTTTAATATGCTGATTTGCTGCATTTTTATACATATATTTTTATTTTATTTGATCTATGTTGATGTTAACAATGGTTGTGAGTTTCTTTGGTTAAAAAGAACATTCTGGAACGGGAACATTATCTTTTAACAATCTTTTAGAACGTTATAAATCACTCTTTAGCATAAAGGCCCTTTCCATTGAGCGGGAACCCATTGTCTTCAGCACTAAACGAGAGTACATTTTTCCTCATGTATGTATCGCATAGTTATTCCCATTATGCATTCTTTATTGTTATTAAAAAATAAACCGAGCCACGTTTAAAATGCATACAGAACATATATCAGGGAATAAATCATGTGTTTATTTGGCTGCTTGTTTAATCTGTAGAAATGCACCCGGTACGAATATCTCCATAGGGATCCATTGTTTCGATTAAAAGTCAAATAGCCTTAATGCTTCCTTTTCTTTTCTTTAAAAAAAACCCAATTGGCTCCAAACTTTTCTATAAAACTTCATGTACAAATGAAGAGAGAGTATTATTTTCTAATGTGTACGTTTGTCCTGCAGCCGTTTGATAAGCAGGGTTTCCATGCTGGCACACCTCCTCCTTTCAACCTCCCCTCGGCTCTGGGTGGCACAGGACCTTTGACCCCTGGCGCTGCTCCTGGTTACGCTCCTGCTCCATTCCTTCACATTCTGCCGGCACACCAGCAGCCCCACTCACAGCTGCTCCATCATCACCTCACCCAGGATGGACAGGTCAGTCCCTGTCTAAATCTTGAATTAATAATGCATCTCAAATACTTGAAGACAGTGAAGCCATGTTCTCTGTGACTGAAACTACATCTGTTTGCAAAAACAAGTATCCTGATGTCCAAATTGTACTTGTAAACCTCTTGTGAGCTCATCTGTCTGATGTGTTTGTTCTCTCAGGGTGGGCCAAACCAGAGAGGCCAGTCCAGCGCCATGCAGCAGAAGACCCAGGTCAACAAGTCCAACTATGGCAGCTCTCCCTACTGGGGCAACTGAGCACAGTCCACGGCGAGCAGAGCAGAGGGACGCCCATACACACTACCATCATCCTCATCCTCCTCCCACATTCTCTTCTCCCCTTTTAAAAAGTTTTGGCTGTTGTATGTAAAGTATATTTATGTATGTATTTATACAGTATATATGTATTGGTAGAATATGAAATGTGGTTTTCTGCATTTTGTTTTTGAAGGATTGTTTTTTTTTTTCATTTCTAACTGGCGGAGAGGATATGATGACTGATAAGTGATGGGAACATAACAGAAGAGTGAATATACTTGAAGCAGAGCAGGCATCATGATTCAAACATGGGAGTTTTTATTTGTATACAACCCCTGATAATGTATGTACATTACTGCTAAGCTTGATCACTTGATGGCGAAGCCTTTTTTTAACTTTTGTATTTTGCTCTTCCTCCCTCCCCCCTTCACCTGTGAACTTTTTTTCTATTGAGGGGGATTTTTAATTTCAGTACTTAATTTTGGTTCCCTCTGCCCTTCATTTGTGAAATCCCTCCCACCCACCAAATTGGCTAAATGGTAGCATTTTAGATCAGATTTCATTAACATTGGTTTTACCCTCGTTGTCAAAATAAAACTGTCCAGTTTACTCATTTTAGTCTGATTCTTTATACAGTACTGCAGCACACATGAGCAATCATTTTTATTGTCTCTAATCCTGCATTCACATCTTTGCAAAACTTGTAATTGACAGTTGATTTGAACTAATGAACTTATCACATTTATTAATCTAGGTTAATGTTTTTTTTAAACATACTATGGTTATAATTTATAATAGCTCCCTTAAGTAACTTGCTGGCATTGAGCAAGTTGTTACAAATGTTGAAGTTAAATATTTTTTCTTGAATATCAGCACAATTGTAATTTTACACAAGTTCACAGTACAGTAAGTGACAATTTCAAATGTGCTTTCATCAACAATTAAGTTATTTCCAAGCAACACAGCTTTGATTTAACGACCAATCATTGTGAATGACATTTAAAAGCAAAAAGGAGGGGTAGAAGTAGATTTCATTAACTACTTGAACAGTAGCTTTAATATAGAGAAGTTATAATATACAACTTAACATTAACCAAGAATAGCTACTCTAAAATAAGTTTATGACACATTGCATTAACTACTGTACAAACTTGTAACTAACAGATAACATAACAGGAACACAAGTTAAGTTACAGAAGCACATTAATTTATTGAAATGTCAACCAATTACGGATTGCATAATACAAAGCCAAAAGGAGAACTTGAGAAAAACAGCCAAGTAGAAAACATGCATGATATCAACTCAAATGTTCCTTCTCCGTAAGTTTAATGTCAGTACGAGGAACAAAAATATGCTTAATTACAAACGGTTCAAAGATGACCATGAATAAGCAACCGCCAGACCTCAAATCAAACCTTAGAAGCCTGTGACATTCAGAATGCAATCTTTCACTGACCCAACAAGCCATAGTTTCATTAGAGCAAGGCACATAAATGATCCGTTTCAGAAAGGTGCTTCGAGAATGACAGGCAATAAAGCAATATGTATGAAAGAAACACGACGGCTCTCATTGATTTTCTTGCGCTCACAATGTCTTAAAAGTCCAACAATCAATCGAAACTAAAAAATAAAGCTATACAATGTTGAAAAAGTCCAGACAGAAAAAGTTATTCAACCTCCTCTGCCAATTTCTTTTTTTTCTTCTTTTTCTTTTCCACCTGTGTAACATCAGCCTCCTCAGTCACCTCAGGCTCCGCTTCCACGGCCTCAATATTCCTCTTCTTTTTCTTGGCAGGAGTGGCCTGAACACCACCGTTTGTCGTGACCTCCTCTTCTTCCACCTCAGCTGCCGGCTTCTTTTTCTTTTTCTTCTTTATAGTATCCTGAAGAACCAAAAGGAAACCATTAACACCACATATGAAACCTCAAACAGAAGATCAAACTCAGATGATAATGTCCTGCTCACTTCAGTGATCAAACCCACAGAGTCGGGCCTGTCAATGGTTCGGAGGAGATTTGCTCTCGCATGTCAGATATGAGACAGGTCCATGAGAAGGACTAGCCTCCAGTATAGTCATGCGATGTGTGCTAGACCAGGGATTTTTCCCTCAAATCTTTTTAGACGCCATGGATCCCCACCTTGAAAAATTCAGCTAGTTTTCCCCACATAACCCAGTCTGAAAACCCTTCTCTAAAAGACACCGATGAAGTACCTCAGTGTCGCCGTTTGCCGTCTCGTCATCTCCTTCTGCTGTGGAAAGAGCTTCTAGTTTCTTCTTATCACGCTTCCTTTTCTTCTTTTCCTTCTTCTCGATCTTGCGCTTGATTTCAGCAGCCACCTCAGTAGCCTGCAAACGAGAAAAACGTTACAGTATCTGCATTCGTACGAGCATGGTAAAACAAACTTCACAGTGCTGTGTCAGGCTCATTAAATCAGTTTATGCCTCCATGAAGCGTCAGGAGAGAGTTGTCATCATTCACAGCACTTACGGAAAATATAGTAACAATGATTCCTAGTGAGAAAGATTGTCAGCACTTTTTTTTTTAAAACCGTAGGCAGCTCACTAGCCTTAAGTGATATAATGCAACACCTGAACGCAAGCTGAGAAAATTATTTATACTGCATCCAAACTAGTATACATCAAGTAGCAAGTTTGAATAAAAGTTCCCCGTTGAACTAAAAGATGCTTGAGTGCGCATTGACAATATTTTCCCATTGCCAGGCCATTGGAGAGGATTTGTGAATGGCATTGAAACGACGCAGAAGACATGGTAGGTCTGTTGCCAGATTGGACTGAAGATTCAGCCCAACTACAGCATAAAACCCAGTCGGCCGTGACCAAAAGGAGCCCAATTGGGCGGGTACCCGACCAATCTGGCAACACTGGTTGCACGATAAGCAACATGTCGCGTATAGCATGTCCAAACTTCATTCAAACAAATTCAGACTACACAAAACATCAAACCTTTAACAAATGTGAACATTCAATATTCAAAAGTAATAGGTAATTTCTGTGGAAGGTTGAGGTTTGATATCCTATTTTAGGAGTATTATGTCAATAGCTTAGTTAGCATTAGTCAGCTACGATAGCATTAGTGCTAAAAATAAATACCCAATATGGCAGCTAGTTGACTTACTTTCACATCAAATGTTTTGTGCTTGAAATATGCCATTTGCTTGATTGATCAATTTCATAGTGACCTGGTTAGCTAAAATGAAACCTTATAAGAGTCTAATCAGCTGAACACCACACTGCTAAGCTTTAGCACTCACCTGTGCAACGGCTTCTTTCATGACGTCCAGGTTCTTTCGTGGGGCTTCACCGGTCTCATAGAAGGCCAGACGTTCTTCTACTTGACCGCGCAGCTTGTCACCAAACACACATGTGGGAACCTCTGTGTGAACAGAACAAAGACATCAAGACAAGGACAAGCAAGTACTACTGAAAATATCTTCAAAGTTCTGCTCAGAATTACAGTTTCAACAACCACTGAGGTGGATTACTGTTGACGAAAAATAACAGACATCATGGCAAAAACCAAGCAGTGTTAACTAAAGAAATGAGGGAACATGGGAAACTCACCGGAAAAGCAGTCAATGCGCGATGCAATGGTACACTTGTTGGCTAGGTAACGGGAGATGCGACCCTTGTTTTTCGCAGCGGCACGTCCAATGAACGTCGAATGGAAAATGAGACCGTACTTCGGGGTGTTTCCTTTGGTCTTCAGTGCCCTGATTCACGGGACAGAACAAAATCCATCTACACCGGCGTTGAGGGTTGGTCGCAGTCACATCAAAATTCAACGCACCAATTTTTTGGTTTATATAGACATAAAATAACGAATTTAGTAAGAAAAATTAAGTCTTAAGTTAAATTTGGATAGCTGGACTCCATACGCGGTTCAGAACGTGATGTTCTCCAGTGATAAACCAGTCAAATTGTAAAATTCAAGAGGTGGCTCATTACATAAATGTACATATTGCAAATCTAGAACCATAAACTCATTTTGACAACAAAAAAAAAAAGCTTTCGGACAAATATTTTCAGCTGCATTGCTATGAAAAAAACAAATTTGTAGTCGTGGGGTCTCAACAGAACATCTTCAAATATATCTACCTCTCAAAACCCTCAGCAGCCGCTCAGACTGGGGGTGCGTAAGATGGAGCGGGATCACTTTACGGTGCGTTCATTGACGCACTAAATCACCCACTCCTGCTACGCCCCAGCCCTGCCATCACTGCAGCTGCATGAAACCCCAGCAGGGAAGGGGAGCCCCAGTACCTGAACAGGGCCTTCTCTGCCCCCAGGATCTGCACAGTGGAAGCCGGATATTTGGCCAGGTTTGTCAGACTGCCGGCATGAGAAATGAGACGGGCACCAACCTATTAAAAGAAAATGAACGTCAGAGAACATCCACTCAAACGGCTCAGGTAAAGCTTAAGAAATATCCAAGGCATTTTTAATTTTCACTTTAGCATTGAAATAATATTTTTCTAAACCAAAGCGCCTCTACCGCATTACATTGACACAGACCAAAGGTTTTTTTAAAAGTCGAAACTTCATCTTGGTCTGACGTCACACCAGACTTCGATTTAAGTATATCAGAGCCTGCAAGAGTGTTGACAAACACATACCACGTCGCCAATGAGCGCTGCGAGATTTGGGGCCACCTGGCCCATTTTAGACCGCAGGTACTCTTGCAGTTCTTGTCTGTAGTTTGAGAGAGACACCACACGATTGGAGAAGCTCTCAATGTTGATCAGGTCAATCGGAGAGATATCCATGCCTTTAGAAAAACAATGACAGACCAAATTAGTACAAATCAAATTGAGCACTAAAAATGGTTGAGCTGAAGTGACTCAAAGGTTCAGTGAGGTATGCTGTCGTCACATGGTCTCAGTGGATTGACAGATTATTATAACATCATAACACCCAAGACAAACTCACAAGGAGCTTTATTGAGGACATCAGTGAGCTCGTCTTACCCATAGAGCTGCGGGACGCGTCGAGGATGGCCTGAGCTTTGGCACTGTCCATGGTAATCTCTTCTAGAGCTTCCAGCGACTCCTCACTCAGTTCCTTTCTGTTCCCGATAAGCTTGGCCAGCTTACAGTACATACTGTTATCGCTCACTATCTTTATCAGCTCTGGGAAGTGGTAACCGTACCATTCACTGCACACATAAGAGAAAGAAAATTAGAAACCGTGCCAAAAGGGCTGCACAATCTCTCTACCACAACAATGCTTTTGATAACACCCAGATTTGTTTCGCTTGTTTAAAGGGGTGCACAACTTGGTCAAAAATAGAGAGACTATCAAAATAAAACCGTATTAATACTACAACTATTAATTTATTAAACTAAATGTATTTGTTACATTTTACAGTATAAAGGAAAAATTTACAATAACCTAGTATAATATTAAATATGGCTATATTCATTTAAGGGTTAAACTAAGCTTTTATTTTCAATTGGATGATTGAACAGAGCCACAATCCCGATTTCTGTGTTATATTGATTAACCGTGTAGCCATACGTTACAAATACTAGGCTCCAAATAAGTAAAAGTGGGAAGGTTTGTCTCCCCCCTCAGGTTGTGTTCACTCCAGTTTGAGGGACTAAACACGCCAGAGAAAGGACTTCACTGTCCCTCCCGTTTCTGTACAGCCAGTGCACTAGTGGGCGCTGTCTGCGGTAAGCATTAGGAGGCTGCTGGTTAAGATCAAACTACAGGAATGTCCAGTAACGACATCTTACCGTACACGCATGGAGAATGTGTTGATGTCCTTGTCCAACTGATCCAAGAGGGCAATTGACTGGATGATCATGTTGTCCGCCCTGTTGACATTGAACTTGACTTTGGCTCTGGAGTAGCTGTGACCCAAACCCAGTTGAGCTTTGGACGCGGCCAGAGCGGTGAGTCCCTTCACCAGGGAGTGGAAGTGGAGGCGCACGCCTATCAATCACAAGAAGCTGCATTAACAACAGTTAATACCGTTGGACTCACGGTAAAAAAAGCACCTTTTTTTGCCCGTCTGTTCAGCTTTTCAGTATAAAGCATCAGAAATCAGTTCATCTAGGTACATCATTACAGCAGGCTGTTCAACGGTTCAGATATGCGATTTGCATTATAATAATTTAAACCAGGGGTTTTCAATTGAGTGGGTCCATGAGAAGATACCTCCAAAAATATGTGAAGATGAATCAAAGTAAAATATTCTGACTCAACCATTTCAACATTCAACCATTTCAACTACTGTAGTGATTAGAAACTAAATACTGACCAAGTTTCACATTTGTGATAACTATGGTATAAATCAGGTCTTTTTATATGAAAATATACAGCTGCCCATGCCACAAGGATGATATTTTTGGGTCTGTGACACCTTGGAGATTGAAAACCCCCCAAAATTTTAATAATCTTGCTCACCCCTTATGATTTCAGATACCACGCCTCCAGTCTGAATGGACAGATTAAGCTCTTCCTGAAGTGCTGCACCAATCTTGGCATCAGACACCCCCAACATGGACTTCTTTTTACCCCCGGACGGAAGGTTGGTCTCCAGGAACAGCCTGAGATCTGCATGAACAACTCCTGCCAAGATGAGGAACGAAGTGTCAGTAGTTGTAGGTCATGATTTTAAATTCAACAAATCAAGCTCAGATGATCAGTTAGTAGGATGCTGTCATCACAGTAATTCAGTGGATTGACAGATTATAGGTACATCATTTCATCAGTGAAGCAATTCAAAATAACTTCTCTCTCTTACCTTCTGAAACAGCATTGATATTTTCCAGAGCAGCCTGGGCGGATTTGAAGGGGAAGAAGGCGCTCAGTCGGATCACGCTACTGAATTTACCAACATTTAGGACACTTTCCTCCACCTATGAAAGAATCATAACGTATTAGTCATTTAAAGACGTATTTAAACTACACTGGCAACAGATCTCCATATTCTGATGAACATCCAAGTGTAACAGGTTTCTGAAAATAGGGGGACGGGGGTAACAAAAGTATTGAAAAAGGCCTGCATATATCGGAAAAACACATTTTCACCAGGAAAATCAAATGATACTAACTTTTTTAAATTCATGAATGAATAACTCAATAAGACTTGAACTTCTTATTCAGGAAATACCTTTTTTCATTTAACTTAAGAAAAAAGTAGTTTACCAACCCAATAATCTGAGTTTTACACTCACATGGGACTCTAGACTGGTTTTAAATTACACTTTTAGGCTGGGATTTGAACCAACAACCTTCTGATCACATGTCTGAATCTATAAACCCTTCCCCACAGTGTTTCCATGCATAAAAACGTTAATCTAGCATTTCCTTAACATACAAACCTGAGGTAGAAGCATTCCAATCTCTTCCACTTCTTTCACAGCAAACAATGCATATCCAGCTGCATGCTCGAACAGCACATGTAAAAGCACCTGAGAGAGAGAGAGAAGATCATTAATAAACATGAACACCATAAATAAAACCCCAAAATGCTTGATTTCCATAATAATAACCAGTAAATACTACACAAGGATGAAGTGATCTGTGCAAGTCAGGTAAAAATAAGCACGTGCGTGAAGCCCACATGTGGTGGCATCTCAGGAGACAAAGCAGCCTCGTTTTTAATTATTATTTAATATGATAATACAACATTACGTAAGCAAAAGATAACAACAGTCGTTAATAAACGACTCGTGTTTAGATTTTATGGCATTAGATCCTGAAGCTGGGCAGAAACACATTAGCATGGGTTAGCACAGCCACAACACGTGTTCCTCCAGTGGATCAGTCTCAGATCGTCGCTTTTAAAATACAACTACTATTTATAACACGGAGTCCAGAACTGAATGACCACAACATCGACACGAGGTGAGTGGAGCATTACGACATCGTTATATTAAATGTAATATCTCTCCTAGGCTTCAATTTCACACGGAGGCCTCGTGTTGCCAAACTCACCCGTTTATCCTCTCGTGTAAACTTAAGTTATTGCAAATATGTGGTTTGTATCGTGCAAGCCCGTAATAATTGTGCACAATAAAGTAGTTATAACTCTATAATTAGTAACAAAGCTCAAATACGCACGTTGGCTATCACAAAAGGCAGATTGTGTTTATAACACAACACGTCGTTTAAAACATTGATATGCTAACTTTTAAAGATTACGTAAAGAAATATTGCGAGTTTTACCATGTTTACTGATCTCGCGCGCCACGCACGAGGGAGCGTCTGGTTTCTTCTGATCACTTCAACAGGAAAGAAATTCTCTTGCGCTCAAGTACGAAAACCCACATGATTCAGCCACGCATTCTATCGCGAGAGTTCCAACGCGCGGGATTTTGTGGAAGCGCGTGCGTCGCCTGATGGAAACGCATGGAAATGCAAGATGCGTGGCGCGTTGATGGACGCTAGCGTTTGCTGGAGAAAAGTGCAGTCTATGGTGCAATAGAGGAAATTACATTCATGAGAGGAATGCAATAAAATATTACAAAATGTACCAACATTCAGTTGAATGTACTGTTAATTAAGGGTAATTCATATACTGTAGTACTTAAATCGTTTTAGATGCATTTAATTTGAGAATTTATTTGAACAGTTTTTTTATGCTGTGTTAATTATTAAAAGTAATTCTGACTCAAATAATCGTATTTCAATTCAATAGGATATGTACAAATAATAATAATAATTATGACGTTATATAATGTTAAATTATTAACTAAGCCTACAGTTGAGAAGGTCAAGGCCTAGTTTTTAATCTTGTTTTCATGCTTATGTCAATTTAATGTTTATTGATAGTGTTTCATGTACATCTGATTTCTCAAAAAGCTAAATATGTGCCTCTTTCTTAATATGAAACTTTAATAATGCGACTGAGAGTGTTTAGGAGGGACAAATTGCCAAAATATATTTGATGCAGGAAACATTTCAAGAGTTATGACAGGAAACAGTGCTGGCTGCACACTCATCCATCCATTAATTATCAAGCAAATGCGCCGTAATGGACGACCCACAGCAATAAATTCCAGTGTTGACTTCGTATTTTAGGAAATAATTGAATTTATGACTTTATATCCGCATCAACTGGAAATGCAGAGTCCTTAGAAACAACAAAATACACATTTAGTACCCTTAATACTCTTAATATTTCATCCAAAATGAAAGCTCTGTCATCATTTACTCACAATCATGTCGTGCCAAACCTGTATGATTTTTCTTTTCTGTTGAACACAAAAGAAGATATTTTCAAGAGTTGATGGACCCCATTGACATTCATAGTATTTATTTTTTTATTTTTTTATTTTATTGAAGACAATGGGGCCCATACATTTTTGGTTGCCCATATTCTTCAAAATCTTTTGTGTTCAGCAGAACAAAGAAATTCATACAGGTTTGGAACAACTTAAGGGTGAGCAAATTATGACAAAATTAGATTTTTTTTGGGTGAACTGTCCCTTTTATATTTTAATGTTGTATTCTGGAATATTCAAAATTCTAAATAGCCAGCTATCAAAAGGAAACATTCTCAGAACTTTAGGTAAAATTCTTGCAAGGTTTTCACAAAGTTAGAAACAAATGTTCTTCCAGTTTAGTTATCTGGTCTTTCATAATGTTCTCAGAATGACATGCACAAAAATTTTATTTATGTATCATTAGTGTTTTTTCTTTGAAAAGTTTTAGTTGGGTATTCATAAAACGTGTTTTTTTTTTTTAAGTATTACTTCTTGTATCAGAATATTTTAGTCTAGCAGGAGAAATAGGTTCCCATGTAGGCTCTGAAGGGCAGAGGAAAGAAAGCCTGCAGTATAATGGATCTAGCCATATTAGCCATTGGCAGATTTTTGTAATTTGTGTTTTTTGAGACGTTAATGGTGTCTAGTTAAGAATTTTTTATGTTGCCAAGGTCAACTAATGTTGCATGAGGTTTGTTTGATGGCCAGCTTGAATTGATGTCAACACAAGTGGAGAAAAGTACAGATTTTCATAACTCCTGAACCACACAACATACAAAGACAAATTAACCCACTTTCTAAAGAATTCTGACACCAGTAATCAAATGGAAAGGACATTGAAATGGTACAGCCACTGTCTTGGTGAAAAACAGGCAAATAACGCATTTTAGGCTCATAACGTTTTCTACTTTGTTTGGAAAATTTGGCCACATTTAACTAATTTATTATATTAGAACTAATGAAAGGTTATGCAATTCATCACTATCAATGATCATCATCATAGTCTTCTCCCAAAATCTTCTGAAGCTTCTTGCTCCTGACCTGGTTGATTGATGTTTCACAGGCTTGACTGAACATCACGCACATGAAGACCTTCAGCAGCTCCTGCACTTTCAACGTCACCTTTAACTCATTGCCCAGCTGACTGTAAAAAGATTGTTGGGATAATAATTGATTAGTTTGCTCGTTCCAGATATTCTATTCAATACAGATAACATGCTAAACTATAAAAAATGTATCCACCAACCTGAAAGCCTTTTACAATTTGGGGTTCTTCTGGAGCTTTTTGATTGGTGCAACCTTGCCCTTGCCTTTGAGGGCACTGGTAGAGTCCTCACCACTAAATACAGAGTCAGTTTTTCTGCCCAAGAAAGCCAGCTCCGTAACATTGACCAGCTGATGGTGCCTTCCCATGCCAGTGCCAAAATAGATGACGAGGTGTCAGTGTGATGCAGGAAGATGAAGAAGGTGTCAGTGTCCGGGGTCCTCATTACTGCTGACTTGAAGCCCAGCTTAACATCATGATTTAGGTAGGGCACAACCTGACTGTTTGTCTCCTCCTGTTCCAACTAGATGGCTTGGATCTTAATAACCTCAACCTGAAGAAGCAGAAAATATCACAATGAATGGTGGCTTGTACACTTGGTAAACAATTTACTGACACAAGACCTTACTGAAGTTTCCAAGGTATGGATCAATCAACTTCTCCATCTGATGACATTAGTTGATTTTGTATGAAGCAGGCTTGTTAGGGCATTAAAGAGGGCGTTCCCATCTTGGATTAAGTACCCTTAGGGTACTACGTCTGTCTCGTCATCCAAGATGAAGTGTTGCATGGTGGCTTTGTTAGTCTTGACAAAGAACCCCTCAGGTGTTGAGAGACAGACGAGAGGGAGAATGAGAGACAGACGAGAGGGAGTAGCATATCAACTCATTAAGATCAAGTGGAGCATGAAAATTAGCTTTGTGTAGTCCATTACAGACAGGCAGAACACTGCTATCTAGACAAGATGACCTTTGCGGACCTTGTCTTGATACTCCAGATAATACCTGATGATGTTGAGGGTGCAGTCATCTAGAAGAACATAGAGCTAAGAGCTTGCTCACGTACTGTGAAGCTAAAGCATTTAGTGGTTTGTAAGTAATTAACAAGATTTTAAAATGTATACAGTGTTTAATAGGGAGTCAATGCAGTGTTGAAAGAACCAGACTAATACGGTCATACTTCTTGGTTTTCGTAAGAACTCTAACCGCTGTGTTTTGTACCAGCTGGATTTTGTTTATTAAGCATGGAGGGCAACCACCCAGTAGACTATTACGATAATCTAGCCTTGAGCTTATGAACGCATTAATTAACTTTTCCGTATTTGTTAATAAGTGTATATGTCATAATTTATAAGTATTTTTAAGATAGAAGCATATGGTTCTACACATGCCAGAAATGTGGCTTTCAAATGAAGGATTGCCATCAAAGAGCACACACAGATTTCTAGCTGACAGCAAAGATTTGACAGAGTAGCTATCAAGTGTTAGACAATACTCTAGGCTATGACTTGCAGAGGTTTTTGGTCCAATAATTAGAATCTCTGTCTTTCCAGAATTAAGAATACAGTTATCCATTTCATTCATTTTGTAAATTGGTATTTTTCGTCGGAGTGTGAAGAAATAGAGAGCTGAGTATCATCAGCATAACAGTGAAATGTAAAACCATGCTTCTCCCATGGTAGCACTGGGTGAAAAGCAACGGTACTAGTACTTAACCTTGAGGTACTCCAAACTGAACTTAATTTACTGCTACAAACTTATAACAATCAGTCAAGTATGATTTGAATCATGCTAATGCAATTCTACTGATGCCAACATAATTTTCGAGTCTGTACAAAACAATAATCTGTTTGAGAGTATCAAATGCAGAACTAAGATCCAGTATCACAAACAGAGAGACACAACCACGATTGGATGATAAGAGCAAATCATTTGTAACTTTAATGATACCAGTCTCAGTACTATGATAAAGCGTAAAGAGTAACACCAGTGTATGAGCTGAAGCTGCCCTGACCTGGCACTTTCTGCTTACCGTTACTTGATATCACCCTGGAACCATTATTTGACTACAATTAAAATAATGCTTGAAACCAATTGCATCTAATTAGTCAAAAAAGTCAAATATATGCAATACCTGCTCAGCATCCAGACATAGGACACTTGAAGACAGGCCTTGAACTCTTGGTCATTCTCAGCAGGAGGGATGACGGTTGCATTTTCAGGGAATTTGGGACCCAATCCGACATCAGTGTTTAGTGGAGAGAGGATCTCGGGTGTGTCCAGCTTCAGACGTCGTTCCATGTTCCTGAATGTTTCTCAGCTCAGTTTTCCGGGCTTGGTGCACTCTGTTCCTCAAGTTCAAGGACATATAGGCGACACAAGACATGTTGGACATGTTTGCCATCTACAATTTGCTCCTTGACATAGTCTCTCACATCATTGTAGGCTGCACTGTATACTGCAGTCTTCTTTGGGTGGTCTGTGTCTTCCTTCTCCAACTTGGTAGAAGGGTATGGTAGAAGTACTCTAGATAGAGGTTGTTACAACAGGTCTCATGGTATTGAGCCTCTTTTGCAAAGAAATCTTCACATTTGAGTTTGCGAAGCAGACTATTTTTGGAGCCTGTCTGGTCTTGTGGACCAATTCTGCCCCTATTTCTCACCGACCTGTTTGCTGCTGGTGTCATCAGTGATGATGATGAGGGGGAAAAAGATTAGGTGGAGATTGATGATGAGATGGACGATGATGATGATCAATAGTGATCAATTTAACCCTTTGACGCATACGATTGAAGATCAGGTTTAGGCTGGTCCCAGAACATTACGATCACACTGGTGTGATCAGTCTAGGCTGGTCCCTGGAGCGTTTGATCAAACCGGTGTGGTTAGAATGTATCACATGATCAATTGCTAAATTCAAATGTGGTTTTATGCTTTGGCTGGCAGAGAGACGGACTCGCTTACTGCTTGACATATATCACAACCATTCAGTGTTTTTAACCACACAAGTACTAGCAAAATAATACATTTATGGTTTCTAAAATACAGACAGGTGTCTATGGAAGTGGCAAAAACAATCCTTTCAATGATATATTGATGACATTTTTTCACATCAGATAAACATTATGTAGGTAGCTATGAAGTTTACTCTTTGCTTCTCCCACTTCACCAGCTACTTACTTTCATGATTATAGAGAGAAATGTATGAATTTACGTGTTATAATCTGACAAATCCGATTCAATGAATTCACCGAGCAAACTAACAAAGTGGCACCCATCGCGCATTATAGATCAGCTAACATGATCATTATAAAGGTTTTTAAAAGACAAAACAGAATCCTATAAAAAGTGGGTTCATTTTACCTGATAATGACAATCTGCATTTTTCACCACTCGAGTTTACATTAATTTAAGATGGCCACCAAACGAACCCCAAGGGACATTAATTGACCTTGGTAACATAAAAATTCTTAATATTAGAGTCAAAAAACTACCAAGCAGGTACATAGGAACCTATTTCAAAAGTACATTAAAACATTCAAAAGTAGCGTTCACATTGTGTTTCCATTAAAAATGAAATGTTCCCTTAACGTTAGCATAACCAAGATTTTTTTTTTTAAACATTAAAAAAACTGAGCAAAATATTTTGAACATATTTTTGTTAGCTGGGTTATACTGAGCTACAACTTACAAACATACAAAAATGTTACTATAACATAACAGACCAAGTCGTAGAGTTACTACAACCAAGTTATGTCAAGTCCTTATAGTGTCTCTCTCTCTTGTCTCCATGGTCGAGGTGGAGGAGTTTATGGAAACATACGTCAGAGATAGTAAATAAGAGCTCAGTGTGATCCAAGAGTTCCTATAAAGCTGAGTGCTCTCTGACCACCGACACAAATAAAGCCGTCACAGAGGCCACCTGCATGCTGAACAAAGGTACACCTCTCTCTCGCTCTTCCTCATTTTACCATGAAAATAAATCTCAACGGGAACTAACTTATCAACAAAAGCATAAGTACGTTACCTCCCATGTTGTGTTTAACACTTGCTGATTTGTGTTTTTATATGTCGCCCAAAGATGCGCGGAGCAGTTACAGTATGTCTGGTGCTGGTGTATGTTGTTTCTCTTCAGGCTGACCAGGCGGAGGGACACATCGCATTCTTCAGCCCCAAAGAGATGAGAGAGCTGAGGGTGAGCGTTCATTTCAATTCAACCTCCAGTGAAACATGAGTCCAAGAAAGAAGTTGTTTTGTTTCTCCTGTCATTTTCAACAGGAAAAGGAGGGTAGGAAGGATGCTGATGCCCTGGCAGAGGGGGTTTTGATTGACGAGATGTCTTCAGAAGAGACGGTGAGGGAAATCAGCATGTTTTATTAAAGTATTTCAGAATGTATTTGTTTAACTGGCTGTGTTTCTGTCTGAAGGGCCAGCCGGTAGAAATAGGGCTGAAGCTCACTGTTAAAAAGGGTCACATGGGATCTGCTTTGGGTAAGCTGCTGCAGAACCTTGCAGAAGAGCCAGAGAGCGGTGAGGAGCATTTCAATCCATACAGTTAAATGTCTTTCTATACTTCATATATACACACAGACCACTCTGATGTTGTGCTCTATTTTGACAGTGAAATAAGGCTGGAATTTTTATCTTCATTCAACGGCAATTGCAGTCTGATGATTTTCCACAATTGAAAGCACACGTATTTTGACAATGAATGTAAACAAATCACAATAAAATTAAATTGCATGCAAAATTGGTTTCTTGTCATATATAGGTGAATTTTTAAACTGTTAAACAACATGCTGAATTGCTGTTTGATTTGATTCTTAATTTGGCTCTAAACTTAAACGCTTTGTTGCCTGTAACTTTGTTAAAGGTTTTACTATTACTATATTAATAAATATTGTCATTTACGATACCAAATGGTTATGGTAAAATCATCTCAGCTTCACATTTTTAATGCTTTTAAACCTTGAAATTTACACTACTCATTCAAAAGCTGTCATGTTTTTGAAAGAAGTCTCTTTTGCTCACCAAAGCTGCGTTTATTTGATAAAAATACAGTAAAATTTGTAATATTGTGAAAAATTATTATAGTTTAAAATATCTGTTTATCCATTTAAATATTTAAGTTTCAGTGTCATACGATCTTTTGGAAATCATTCAAATATGCTGATTTGCTGCTCAAGAAAAATGTCTTCTTAATTTTTTTTTTAAATCATTGAAATAGACATTTTGTAACAATGTAAAAGTCTATTTGATAAATTTTATGCATCCTCGCTTAATACAATTATTAATTTCTTCTAAAATCTTACCAACCCTAAACATTTAAATGGTATTATATATGTGTATGTGTGAGTTTTTCCACAGTGGTTTTAATATGTATAGTGTCAGATTGAGTAGAGTTCAGCATGTTGGTTGGAAATTGTAGGATACATGCTCAAAATCTTTTTTTTTAGGCTGTTGGTGTTGGCTATTGCAAAAAATTATAGCAAATAGAGAACATATGTTGAAGCATTTAGATGTGTCTACATGGGAAAATGTTAAGTTCACATTGCAATTTGAGTGCTTCGATCTGTTTTCTATTGGTAAGTTTGAGAAAATAACTCCCACATTGCGGAAGGAAACATCACAAACATCACGTTTGAAAGAACAACTCCCTGTAAAAATTGTTGCGTGTACAAACAAGAGAGGCATAATGGTAGAATGAGCCTTTATTTGTTCTTAATTCAAAGAGGTTTTGTACAATATGTTTGCTTCTTCTGCTGTATATAAAACGTTAACTTTACAACAATCAGTAACAGCTGGTTCGGTCTCAGATGGAGCTTAAGCAACAGTAACATTTCACTCTGTTCCTCACATAAAGACATCAAACAGCTTCAAAACACTTGGAATATAGCACATGGGTCACATGGACTGCTCATATGTTGCGTTTGGTCTGTTTTGAGAGGCGCGTTCCTGAATGATGAAGAATAGCTTAAACAAATAAAAAAATAAACCAGGTTTAGAGAAACCATCATGAATTCATTAATTAATCTCATTTTATTCTTAGGTGAACTATTTCCTTCATGGTTTAGCAGTCACTCTCTCACAGAACTCATATTCCTTCACTCCAAGAGCAGGATCTCTGGCAGGAGGTGCCGGAAGGACCAGGGAACAGTCACTGTCAAAGTATTTTCCAGTTAATCCTTCAGTTTCCTCTGACACTGCACAGTATATTGGGCTGAAAGCCCCCTCTTCAGGACTCTGTGGTGGAAAAATGCAGTAACTCACATAAAGTCAATAGAATATAAATCCTTTTTGTTGAATATTCAATACATGTTGTATAAAACAAGTGTCATTTGACAAATCTCATTTGCTGTTGTTAAATTGTAGTACAGTTGCGGGGAAATGTGTCATTCCTAGTGTTTAAATGAAACTTACATAACCGGTCTCGATATCAGTAAGAATTGCATAATAAAAAAGACATTTTTTTTAGATACAATTATCAGATAAAACTTTTTATTTCACTCCTTCCAGGAAACTATGCCATTTCTGCTTCTCAATTCTTGACTGTTGACGCATCACTATATTTACTATATTTATATTTACCTTTCATGCAGTATGTAATATAGTTGTTTGCGAATTTAAGAGGTCTGCAAAGTTTCAAAGATCAAAGTACATGATAAAAAAGTTATCATCTCCCAAAAGAAAGATCTTATTCTGAACTGCCTGAAACAAATCATCAGTAATTCCAGTTTTTCTGCTAAAATGTAGGTTTGTAACAAATTTACATAATACCAGCCTATGGTCTTCATTGGATTCCACAAACAACGTCTACTTTGACCCACCGTAATTGTAGTTAAGAGTTTGGTTTGTGTTGTTGACATGTCGAAAAAGCTCAATGTTTTCTGTGCTGTGAGAGCAAATTCACTTTGCATGCACTTCAAAATGATATGGTAAAATCGACTCCATCGTTAATGTTTGTAATATTGTGTATCAAGTGCTGAGGAAGTGATATATTATTGCTGTGGTAATGATATATTATGTTTTATTAACAAAGTTCGGGAGGAGCACGTTCAAATGATTAACACAACCAACACGTCATCAGCAATTACACCTCATCCTATCAGCAGGAGAGGAAGCACGTATATATAGACATGTTTGACTCACCTACAGCTCTTTGACATTTTTCGGCATCCCTCCACCACCCCAACTCCTCACACTTAATTGTTCCAATCAAAGTCAGGATACGGGGGGAGTGCTCCAGGTTCGGGCTAAATACCGAGCTCGGAGCCCTCTCCTCGGACAGCACGCCAAATACGCTTACCATTTATTGCTCCTGAATCATTTGTAAGTGTGAACTCGTGAAGTTCTGTTTCCGTCACGTGCCGCAAGCGATAGACCAATCAAAACAGACTGGTCATCTGACCAATCAGAGCAGAGTGGACTTTTGGAAAGAAGGGGTTTAGAGAGATTGGCTCTTCAAAACAAACCATCTTCGGACTCTATGATGAATGAGGTGATGTTGCAATGTACCGTATTTTCCTGCATATAACCCGCGGGTTATACCAGATTTTACAAACCCCACAGGGGGGGTGCGGGCTATATCACAAATTTTTAACATTTAATAATATTTCAATATATTTGTTACGTCCCTAAGGACGTAAGGGTTTTTTTTGCGGTATTTTCTTTCTGCTCTTCTTTCTTGCGAAGGTTATTGTTTCTGGCGCTTGTACTATCACTCTGACAGCTGCGCTGATAGGCTGTCTGACCTGTCAATCATGCAAGAATATGTGATTGGCTGTGCTGCCATGAGGGCGGGCTCTTCTCATCTCATCCAATTATCAACACCTGTAGATACGCTTCTTGCTTTCTCTTTTTCTTCTGATTCTGACTTGTTTGTTTTCTTATTGTTTGAATTTCGCGCACAAGCACTGTGTACCGAACAGTTATGGATAATTGACATCATGCGAGCAACATTTGAAATTCGAAATGTGAACTTACACAAAAAAGTTCATCAATCTATGGGTGCGGGTTATATAAGGGTGCGGGCTATACCAATGTTTTTTTTTTATACAAACCCCCAAAACCCGCGGAATATGAGGGTGCGGATTATCTGCGTCTGTGGGTTATATGCGGGAAAATACGGTATATTATGAAAAGTTTTTTCTTTTTTTCTTTGATGCATGTAAAAAAATAAATAAAAATTATATATATATATGTAAATAAATATAGACCTTCAAAACAAAATTAGGAACCTTTAAAATGAACCTAAACTGCTAAGTTATTCATAAAGATGTAGAAGTAGCTCCTATGAATTGCTTAACTTCAGAGGTTATTGAATGGACTGTTTAGGACTTTGTTCCAGAATTGCAGTAAGAATGAAAAGCACTAACATATGTCATCTATTTTGGGAGCTAGTCCACTAGTGTTGCCAGAGAAGTTGGTAGAAAGCAGCTGGGAGATGTTTGTATGCAGGTTAGCGTCATTGGATTGATAGATGACTCACTTTGAAGAAGAAAAAGCCGACCACATTGAAGAGGAATCGGATAATGAAGTTATAGTTTCTCATCACATCTGTCATAACTACACCTGGATGCATAGAGTTTGCTGTCACTCCTGAAATAAATGGGGGGAAAAAATGGTAAAAGTGGTTTGCCTACAGGGGTTTGGCTGCAGAATTGCCGAAAGATTAAAGAGACGTTATCAGCAAGATGGTAGAAGACTGTACATTTCTCGTCTATTCTCGTCCAACAACGGAAATAAGCACAGTTACATTTCTTTGAAACAGTAAATTTCTTTGTTCATTTCCTAATATCTTTAATTATTTTCAACCTTACAAAATCAAGCATTTTCACATCTTTCCAATATGTTTCCTGCCTTTCCATAAAAATCATGTCCAGTCATAAAAAAAATCCCTTTGTTTGAGAAGAAAGTGAAAACACGTGTGAGACCCAGATGTTGCATTCTTTCTCTGTCACTTGAGATTTTTGAGTCAGAAGGATTTTTTGAGAAAAATTAATGCTTATTTTTTTTAGCTATACGGTGCATTAAATTGATCATAGTTATAAAATAACATCATAAGTTATAATACATTTATTTTATCACATTATACACAGTATACAGAGCACTGAATCATGAAGCAATCTAATCATCAAAATCTAATTATGACTCATATTCGGTCACACTTTAGGTTAGAACAATAGTAAAAATTGGACCTTAAGCTAAAGTGTTACCTCGCTAAAGACAGACAGCAGACAGTCAGAATGTTGAGATGCGTTTTGCACATGTACCTGTGCCCTGAAGTCTGCGTGCCAACTCATTGGTCCAGATGACATTGTGAAGCTTGGTGTGGTTGTATGCAGCATCCATCCCATTGCTTAACTTGTCCCCACGAAAATGAGCGAAGTCCACTTCGCCTCTCCAGTGATTCATAGAAGAAACATTCACGATGCGAGCTGGGGCTGATTTCTTTAAAAGGTCTGCATGAAAATAAAAAAATAAAAGCCATTATTTATGAGCGTTATTTTTTCCTGAGATTGGAATAAAAACATGAGCAATGGGTATGTTTGACCTAAAAGCAAACTGGTGAGTAGGAATGGCCCAATGTGGTTGGTTGCAAATGTGACTTCCAACCCATCAGCGGTGATCTTACTGGGTAGGCCTGTAAGAATGAAGAAAGCACTGTTTGTATGGATATAAAAATATATATTGTAAGGATGATTTGGAAATCCATTGCCGCTTATATAAATATTCTTTTATTTTCCTTATTTGTACCTATATTCTTTTCTTTGTCTTATTTTCATATGTTCTTTTCCTTTTTCTTATTTGAATGATTTGTAAAGAGTGATTTATTATCAAGTTAGGGATTTTTATTAGTTAAAACATTACTTTTCTGTTTTTTTCAATAGAGTAAGAATGAATATTGTCTACACTTCTCACCAGATAAAACATGTTATCAGAATGTTTTGAGAGTCTCTCTGTTGATAGTTGGAGCCTGAGCCGAGTTCAGCCTTGGAGAAGCTGTGTATCTGTGTGTGTATCTGTGTGTGTGTTAATATGGTCTGTATTGGTGAGTTGATTAACTGGCACCATAAGGAGACGGAATGACTTGTTCTCGACAAGCCACGTGGAAGGTCACTAACCCGTCAACCATGTGATCAACGAAGATATGCTTCAGACTGTCTGCTCTTGTGTGGAAAATTACAAGTTTAGTTTATCTTTCTTTCTTTCTTTCTTTCTTAGCCAATCAGAATCATTTAACTGCCATTGACGTGGTTAGTAGCCTCTGTTAGAGTATAATTGCTGTAACAATGTTATTGTAAGTGGGGCGGCCTACAAACTCCTTGTGAGACCTGAAGCTGAAGCTTCTGCTGATGAAACTGCAAACTAAACTTCACTAAAAATTCTTCTATTGACTGCACTTCTGACTCCTGGTCTTCAGGTCTTAACTGTAAATTCCCCTACAATATATATATATATATATAGACATATATGAGAAAGAGAGAGAAATGGCTGGTCCACCTGAGGCCCCAGCATTGTTGACCAGGATGTGTAATTCCTTCTCTTCCTCCAAGATCCGTGCTGCAAACTTCCGGACAGACTCGAGCGACGAGGTGTCAAGTAGACGCAGATGCACGTTCTGGCTCCCACTGCTGTCTCTGATCTCTTGCAGAGCTGCAGTCCCACGAGCCTCGCTCCGACATGCCAGGATCACTCGCGCCCCACGGCGGGCAAAGTCCAGGGCAATGAACTTCCCAATCCCTGAGAGATAAAAATTGAGTTGAATGACCCAGCTGTCACATCCCCGCGCAATGCCATGTGTATTTACATTTTCCACCTTCACTGTTTGTTTGTAGGTTGTTCTTTGTGTCACTTGGATATGTTTGCATTTACACTCGCTGTTGCTTTATCATCACCTACATGGAATACCTGACTTTATTTTCTTTAAAGAACCTTTTTGTGTATTGAGAGCTTTTTGAACTCATCTTCTTCTTCAGTGGGTAACACCAGCAGTTAATATTAAAAATAAAAGTTCCAAAAGGTTTTTATATATTTATTTTTTGCTATGATGCTGCACTGTGAAAACAATTACGTAAAATCAACAGTAACTTACTGGCAACAAATAGCCAACAAGCTTCATTATACCACAGTAAAATGACTGTAAAGCTAACTACAGTAGTTTTAAACATACTTTAAAATAAAGTACAGCATAATACTGTTACATATTCAACAACACAAAAGTTATTACTTCACATCAACGGCTTTACTTAGGTTTCATCTTTTACATTTCATAGCTGAACTTTAGTAGAATGCACAAATTTACCAGCATATTAACCATATTTCATCAATGAACAAAATACAATCATAGCCATACCAGTAAAATCATAGTAACATTGTGAAAGTAGAAAATAAATGTTGGAAATGATGAAAGCACTTCATTAGTACCAGTATGCAACAATAACCAGCGAATACATATCGTCTTAAAACATTTAAAACCACATGCTGTAAAGAAAAAAGGTCTTCCATGCCTGTCCCGTGATGGTTAAATGAGAAATGAGCACCCGCTCCGATGTTCTTACATAAATTGATTAATTCAAACATATTATTAACCTTGCAAGTCACATTTGTGTAAAAAAAATAAGGCAATTACATTTAAATTGATGCATTTGGCAGATGCTTTTATCCAAAGCAACTTACATTACTGTCAAGGAACACATTGAATCACTTCTTGCTTTCTCTGGGAACGAACCCATGACCTTGGCATTGTAAACACCAGTGCTCTACTAATGAATACAGGAAAGCTAGAAAATTCCATGTGTTTTTAAGTGTACCCACTAGTTTCACAAACTCTTAGGAATGTCATCTTCACAACGCTGTGTGAGGAAAAGGCCAGAGAGCACAGTTTAAACTTAGAAAATGAATACTAAATGCAAATAACATCAAAATAAACACATAAAGATCTAAAAAAGACTAAAAAATGACAGTTCACCTACCATATTCTTGTGGGCTTTCATCTTCACACGAGGTCAAAGTGTATAGGTCTCTCTTATGATGAGTTGGAGGTATGTTATTCTTTGTGATCATGGTCATATAGGACTGTATTTAGATTTACAGTAATATTTTCCCAGAATGCATTGAAAATCTACAGTAACGTATTGTACACAGCTTAGGAAACGGTTTAGAATACAGTAGTAGGCTAATACTGTGAATACTCAGATTCTACAGGAGGGAATTTTACAGTAATATTTCAGTGAAAACCACAGAAATCATTTACAGTGCATTTACTGTCCAAAGAACCAACTTACAATCTACTAACATTTACTAACATTCTTAAAAGGACCATGTTGTTCTGGTTATGAGGAACATGTTAATAATCTCCATGGATGTTACAAGTTCTCCATGAATCCATGCCAGTAAAGAACTTTTATTTTTTAAAGTGTAGTGGGGATTAACAGAAATATTTAAGACTTAATGCAGCAGAACAGCACAGTCCAACAGTGTTTTGGTTAAAAATATATATCTCCACTTCATGAGCTCCAGCATGATGTAACCAGTCATTCCAGACAAACACCACAAATGTGAAACATGTGTTACTATATACGAGCCTGTCTGCTAGTTTAACAAGTTTTAGAGAGGCAGAGCTGTTCATATGAAAATAAACTAGTTTTGGCGTTCCACTGATAACACATAACTTAAACTTCCTCATATTAGTTCCGACTCATTTTGTATGGTTTCATCATTTGTATGGATACTGTGTCATTCGTCTTATGCATTATTGGGTTTCATGCTTTTTCTTATGCATTAAGCGTTTGTATGCTCATTCCCATTAATTATAAACATCAGGTATTAATATTTGAAATGGTAACAGCGAGTTTCTCACCGGTGTTGGCTCCAGTGATGATCGCAGTTTTCCCTTTTAACTCCACGGGACACGCGCGCGGGTTCCACTGCGCTTTCCGCTGCGCGCGCACAATTATGGCCAAGATCACCGTTGAAACCATCCATAACGGATGGGAAAATATGTCACTCCACTTCCAGTTCATTTAACAATTCGATAAAATCCTCGGTTGACTTAAAAGAGACAATATACCTAGTATGAGTGACACTGGCACGACTGCGCACTATGGCATTACAGGGCAAAGAACGGGGCAAAGACTGTAAATGTGCAGAAGTAGTTCAAGACTCATTCAGAGTAAACATGGGTTCCTCTGGGTCCTAACGTCGGGAATTCATTAATCATAGACCTGCAAATATAAATCTATGCTTATGGGTGTGGAACTAGCTCCAATTACAGTAAAAGTCAGACAGACAGACAGACAGACAGACAGACAGACAGATAGATAGATAGATAGATAGATAGATAGATAGATAGATAGATAGATAGATAGATAGATAGATAGATAGATAGATAGATCTGAGATACTCATAATTATCTATGAGTTGATATAGGTGCACCGTATATAAATATAGACAAATATAGACACAAGAGAGATTTTTATTGTTTTTCCTGTAAATTAAAAATAGATCAAGGGATAGATATGGGTAGCTATAGAAATAGACAGATGATGGACAGATATTGTAGAATAATATTGAGATATGGCTAGATAAGATGAATTGAAGAATGGATGGACAGTTTGTTTTTAAATTAAGATAGATAGACAAATGTGTAGATGTCTATATTTTGTTGTAAATATGTATAAACTGGTGTGTGTATATATATATATATATATATATATATATATATATATATAGGTATTTCAAGCTATTTTTCACGAGTTCACACTTACAAATGATTCAGGAGCAATAAATGGTAAGCGTATTTGGCGTACTGTCCGAGGAGAGGGCTCCGAGCTCGGTATTTAGCCCGAACCTGGAGCACTCCCCCCGTATCCTGACTTTGATAGGAACAATTAAGTGTGAGGAGTTGGGGTGGTGGAGGGATGCCGAAAAATGTCAAAGAGCTGTAGGTGAGTCAAACATGTCTATATATACGTGCTTCCTCTCCTGCTGATAGGATGAGGTGTAATTGCTGATGACGTGTTGGTTGTGTTAATCATTTGAACGTGCTCCTCCCGAACTTTGTTAATAAAACATCATTAAGTGTACACTAAGTAGCTTACAAGTATGGAATTCATAAATCATTTATAATTAATTTCCAAATCAAGAAAATACGAGCAAGAAAAGGATATTTTTTATTCAATAATTCATGGACAAGTAAAGGGTATAATTAGTGTTGGGGAAGTTT
Source organism: Rhodeus uyekii (assembly GCA_037043235.1). NCBI lineage: Eukaryota > Metazoa > Chordata > Actinopteri > Cypriniformes > Acheilognathidae > Rhodeus > Rhodeus uyekii. Next base: position 516,626 of record JAWRVZ010000155.1, on the reverse strand, counting down.
ACTTTGAAAAGTAAAGCATTACAATATTGTGTTACTCCCTTAAAAAGTAACTTACTACATTACTTAGTTACTTTTTGAGCAAAATAATGTGTGAAGTTACTTTTACATCACTTTTTCTGATTATGTTTGAACTGAATCATTAGGTCAGCAGCAAGTACTTTAGTCAATGAAGTGAGATTAAATGCTTAATATTGTTTTATTTCACATTTAATTATTGGTAGTTTGCGAAGTGTTCTGATTTTTCATTTTTTAGGATTTTTTTTTGTGTAGGTGAGATTAGTAAATGCTCATATTTACTATAGAGCCGGGGTTTTCAAAGTGTGGGGCGCTCCTCCCCTGGGGGGCGCCAGAGCATGCCAGGGGAGGCGCGGAGAGTTGTAAAAAAAGATCTAATAATAACTCGCCGAACTTATATTAAACCTCCTTCATTTTACATTTCCCCGTGATGTTATTCTGTCGCGGCTGCAAGTGCTTCGTTCAACCCTCACCCCCCGTCAACGATCGCGCATCGCGTCCACCCAGTCAACGATCGCGCATGGCGCCTTTTGATGGGGGGGGGGGGGCATTGGGTGAGTTGTGTCAAAAGGGAGGCCCACTGTCTCAGACCTTGAAAACCTTTGCTATAGAGGTTGGAAGGGTTTAATTATTAAATGAAAATGAAAACAAAATACAAACAAAAACTGCCCCATGGGGGAAAAACAGAACCGAATGACTGGACTAGACTTAACAGACCAGACGAAACTCGACTTGTCAAGACAGGAGCGACATATGAAAAGACAACGTGCAGCACAGGACAGCAAACACAAATATATTGAATAGTGATACAGGAGGTGGGCTAATGAGGTCAGACAGCTGGGGTAAAGGAAACAATAACAAGGGAACAAGACGGGCAGGGTAACACAATGACAGGATGAACATGCAGCCAATGTGAACGCGCATAGCCGTGTGTCCACAAGGAACAAGACCAGACAGTGCGCAGCTAGTGAAAACACAAACTGTACGCAACACGAAACACGGCCGATATAAAAAAGACGAGCCGCATGCTAAACACTACGCGCACACAAGAGAGAGTGCAGCCTGAACAAAGCTAGAAACCACGCCCCGTCATTTGATAAGCAAACACTCGTCTCGTGCGCTCACAACAAGGACGAACACACGTGCCATGGATGTCAACACAAAACTAAGACTGAACAAGAATATAAACGGGGAAAAAAAGTTACTTGCCTTACTTATTTGAATTTTTTTTTATTAAAAGTAATGCGTTACTTTACTAGTTACTTGGAAAAAGTAATCTGATTAGGTAACTTGCATGACTTGTAACACATTACTCACTTATAAAGACAATCACGTGTCGTAATCTGAAATAATACAACTTGTAGAAAAGTGACACGTGTGAAAAGAAACAATCTGAGTGTGTGAACTAGTGCAGCCTACATTCAGTTGAAAGGTCAAGTTGGCTGAGGTGATTTGTTTTACCGCAGATATCCTTTTCTGCTGTGTTCAGCATTGGTTTGAGCAATCAGCATTAAATAAAATCAGATAACACTTGCTCATTCCGGAAATCCCTTGGAATATTGCATGTGCATGTTTTTCTCCAACCAAAGTTCACTGATGAGGAAAAACTGAGGAAACTGTGAAGAAATATTTTTCTCCCTTTGGACAATAAAACCCCCCCACGCCCAGAGTGTACAAATGATCTCATTAAAAACCTTAAACAGTCCTTTGAATTTTAATAGCTCACTTATACTCTTTAAAAAATAATTAATTCAGTTTTACAGCAGCTTTTACTTTTTCCTACACAAAGTAAAGGTCAGCGGCCTGTAATCACCCACCTTATTGACCCTTATTTTTGGTGAGGAAATTACTTATAGGTCTCTTTTACGTACCTGCCTAGGCTTTGTTTACTTCCTGGTTCCACATCTGCTGTCCTATTGTAGTCTCTGTCCCCTGTCTCGTCATCAATCACCTGCCCAGTCTTGTTAGCTGTGTCTTGTTCCTGCATTAATCCCTTGTGTATTTATACCCTGTGTTTTCCCTCTGTCCTCGTCCATCCACGTCAATATATAGTCACAGTGTACCCACTCCTGAGGTCCGTTCAATAAAAGTTTATTCTACAGTATTTCCTTCATCTCCATGATCATTCTACATGCTACAACCGTGACAGTCCCTTACACTTTTGTCATATCACTCACCAAATCATGTACAGAGGAATTATCTTCTAAAGTACAACTCTAAATATGGCACACAAACAGTTATATATATTTGGTTACATTTCCCTAAAACAAGTCACTAAAAAAACTATGATTATTATAATAAAACATATTCTTGGGCAGTGTTAGATGAAACTGGTTACCTTGTAGTGTCTGTGTGTGTGTGTGTATAGCTTGGTGTAGCACGGCTATCTCAGCAAACCAGATGCAGGGAGGGTCCAGTTGAAGAAATACACATTTTTAATTAATTCAGATATGGAGAAGAGTTTGTCCCCCTAATAATTGGGACATTTTTGGGAAACTGTTTAGACATTTTTTTTTGTTGCATTTTTTTTTTGGTGATTAAACCTTTAATTTCACAGGAAAAAATAAAGCATGTCTCCATATTGCAACTGGCATACCAGCTAATAAGTGTTGTTATAATATTAGACAAGAAACTTAAACTAAACAAGAGTGAAAAAGGTTGTCTTGCAACAAGTTAAGTTTGAAGTATAACTGAAATAAAAATAAAACTGAAAAAGAGATGACAAGATCACATAACAAAATGTAAAGGTCTAAAATGTAAATGAAAACTTAAAACATTAAAAGCATTAATAATATATATTGATATATCAGATCTGATTGATCTATAATGAAAACACAGCAGTAGTAAGAATGGGGCAGCGAATGTCAAAATGTCATCATACAGCTCCCCCACCTTTGACCATGACCACCCACGTCACTGTCACCTTCAACCTTTTCATATTCCCCGGGGATCAGTGACCTTGACCTCCAGTGACCTCCAGTGATCAGGGACCTATGGCCTTTTCGTTGGAGTTTCTTTGGAATACCGATGATCTTTGCTATTCTCCAGGGTTTAATTTGACCTTTGATCCATTTTTGATGTTTGAGAATACATATTTAAGCTCCCCAAAGTCTTTTTTGACCTCTGATACCAGGTTGCATCTGTACACCATGTGTTGGCATCCGTAAAAAACTAATCCTGCACCAGAACTAATGCTTACCGTAATATATATATATATATATATATATATATATATATATATATATATATATATATATATATGCCAACACATGGTGTACAGATGCAACCTGATATCAGAGGTCAAAAACGACTCTGGGGAGTTCAAATAAATATATATATATATATGAGAATCAGAATGAGCTTTATTTGCCAGGTGTGTTTAACAAACACAAGGAATATTTCTCTAGTGACAGGAGCTTCCAATGCAGAAGAAAGTACAGACCTACTGCAGACATACATGTGAATTACACAGTAGAAATGAATATATATATATAAAAAATAATATAAGAAGAACAAACATTTTAAATAATGCTATTCACAGCACCATCTTGATTCCTCAGCTATAAATAGTATATATATGTCTAAAGTACAGTATACTCACATACACTATTAGGCTGTACTTTAGCCATCTATTAGCTGTTTATCTCTTACCACTAGTTCCTTCATTTCTCAAAACAAATCAGTTAGAGATAACCTACCTTAATAACAAAAAAAAAAAACTCTGGCATATATTATCTATAGATTATGAGAGTACATAGTGCAGAAAAGAGTAAATGATTCAATAACTTCTCATTTACGGCATAATTGTTCAAGTTTAACTACACAGATCAGTTTAAACTGTTTAAATTAGGTTTTTGTCAGGTGTGTGTGTATAGTGGAGGATGTGGAGTTGGGAACCAGGAAGGATTCCCACGGCGATATCGAGGGTGGAGCCATGGTGGAGAACAATGATCAATCTGAAAATTAAAATGTTTTTGGGTGTGGGCCTTGTAGTGGAAATTCTTTTCCTAAATATTTATCAATAAAGCAAGTGAAATTCTCGAAAGGTATAATAATCTTAAAGCTTTATTTCTTGCAAGAAAGGCATTCACACACAGAGACAACGTCTAAGCAAGTGAAGGCAAAGAGCATAAAGTTTCATTGCTTTTTCTACAGTTTTCTAAGCCTCCACCTTTGCTTCTTCTCATATCAGCTCGTCACTCTTGGTGACTAAACACAATATGTATTCTCCGTGTGCTTGGTACAGTTTGATCTGCACTTGATAGCAACAGATAACAAGGGAATTTCTGTACAGTTGGGAAATCCATGTTTTGGGTCTGTTCTTCTGCCAGGCATGGGTGTGTATATAAATCACACATTGCAGAAGATTATAAATCCACATAATCCACCAACATAAACTCAAGACTGCGCAGCATTACACAAAACAGCGTTACACAATCACTACATAAAGTAATAGACTAAATCTGGGAGCTAAATAAGCACAGCTGAACAGAATGATTAACTGCAAAGGACACAGGAGGCGACAGAACATACATGTGACAGTTGTAAAAGCTGAGACTTTGTACCAAAACAGTTGTGAAATTGTTTTTGAAAATACCAGTTTGTGTATACTGAGGTTAGGTTGTGAAGTATTAGTTTTACCATAAGAACATACATATCAGTTCATATATATATGATATATTGCATGATTATCTTATCTTTAATTGATACTGATGGACAATTTTAAAGTTGGAATAACTCATGAGACTGCTATCATTGTGTGTTGCTTGTCTATTTCCTGTCCCTCAGCCATCACCAAAGGGTACATGCGTGAGTAACGGGGAGGAGCAGAGACTTCATATAAATAGACATCACTGGCAAACACCGCAGTACAATCCAGACAAGACCAATGGCAACCATTCAAAAAGCCTGAATTAGCAAACTGGGGGAGAAGAAAAAGCGTGACAGGAAATGAAACAGGAAGCCAACATAATGGAGGACAGTTTTCAAGGCCATATGGCACCTACTGTGATATCCATGTTGAAGATCAAGAATGAATACATTCGAGTGGTCCTGGCAGAGACCCTCTGCACATTCATCATGATGGTAAGAGGTTGTTGCTTTTGTGAGAATTCATTATGATGTTTAGTAGTGGCTCATTTGCATTTTCATTGAATAAACACTTGAATAATTGTCACTTGCCAAGCTTGGAAAACAATTTAATATAATTTTACTAAGTATTTTACTGATGATTTCTTTCATTGTATTAGTTCATTGAATTATTCATTCTTCAGCATTGTAGAACATTGTAATGCTTTGGATCACAGTTGCACGAGTTGCTGTGTTTGGCGTCAGACCATGTGCTGTATACAATCTATTCTTAGAAAGAATAAACCTGAATCAGGTGAAATCAGTGTGACCATGTTGAGTAGCTTTACCCAGACCAGTATTATTTATATAGTAATATAGTTTTATAATTTTTTTAAATTAATAAGCTTTTGCTTTTATATTTTCTGAGTTATTTGTTAATGCGCTTTTGTCATTTTGTATTAATTTTTGTTATTTTTATATATTATTGTTTAACTGGTATTATTATGTTATAATTATATATTATGGTTTAATTGGTAAAATTTTACAATAAGGTTTCACTTGTTAACATTAGAAACACAATGTGTTTTACCTCAATTTTAATTTTTGTATTAATGTTAGTAAAAAAGAATGTTCCCTTTCAGCTAGTCACGTTCGACGTCAAATCGACCAACAAATTGGAATCTCACATAATACCCTAATCTTCTATGAATGTAAAATAAAAACTAAAAACAATGCATGAAATGTTGAAGAGCACATGCAATTGCACATGCTTGTCTCGTTCTGCCAAAGGTTGGATCATTGGTATCTCCGGATGGGCCACGCTGACTGCCAGTGCCCCATACCAGTGTCTTTCTTCCTGGAAATGTATAAGCAGGTTACCAGTTTGAGGAAGGCACCTTTTTCTGCCCAAAACTGAGCTGGTTCCTTCTTCCCCCTCATTACGCTCGATGGTGGTGTGGCCAAGGAGTCTGTAAATGAGATGCTCCCCAGTGGTGCATGCAGTAGCAATGCAGTTGTGTCCACAAAGCTGGTGCTTGCAACACTAGGGACATGGGTTCGATTCCAAGGGAAAGCGAGAACTAATCAATGTCTATCTTGAATTCAATGTATGTCGCTTTGGTCGCAATGTATGTCTGCCAAATGCACATAAAAGTAAAATTGTTTAATGCCTCATGAGGTGATCCAAAGCCATCATGTTCAGCGACATCATTGTGAACTTTGCTCAACAGTTCTCGGCTGCACAGAAGCAGATGGAGGTGTAGAGGAATTTACAGTTGAGACTTGAAGACAGAAGTGTAGTCAATTGAAGAAAATTTTAGTGAAGAATAGTTTGCAGTTCCATCAGCACAAGCCATCTTCAAGTCTCACAATGTTTTTATAGGCTGCTCTGCTTACATTCACATTGTTACAGTAATTATACTCTAATAGAGTCTACTAATTACGTCATTATTTCAAGTGAAACAATACTGATTGGCTAACAAAAATAGACAAAATTAGTAATCTTCCAAGGGCAGATAGTCTGAAGCATCTCTCCATCCAGCAAGATGCTGATGCTTGGACCTTGGATTTAGGAACAGGATGATCTTCTAGGTCATGACACGGCGTCTGCAGGTGTCCAGCAAATTGCCAGTTGTCCACCAGTAGCGGGCCTGCACAGAACAATAATTTCTAACTATTTCAAGGCTGATGTTGACCCAGGATAGTCTCTCAAAACTCTGATAACATGTTCGTTCTCTCAGTGAGAGGTTGAGACAATAATCATTATTAGTCAAAAATGTCTGCATTGGAAACAGTCACGAAGACGATGATGAGGATGAAGAAAAGTTTAAAGAAAAATAATCCACATAGAATAAGGAGAGTAAAAGCAGTGTTTCTACTCATACGTAGCAAACACGAACAACAACCGACAACAGAAGAGTGAGCAGGAAGAACTAAATGCATACAGTGATGAACAGATGACAAACAGCTGTGATTAGTGTCAATGGTGATTAATGTGTGAAGCAAACTAAGAGTCTGTGTGATGAAGCAGCATGACAAAAATGAATGAGAAACAAATTTCATCAAGTGGAAGCCATAATTTTTTTTTAGATATCATGCGAATTTGGAGCACAACGCGATTTTATTACAGTTTTAGAGTAAAACATATTTTGGAAAATATGTATTTCACATGCAATTTAAAAAAGTACTTTTGTGTTTAAAAAAACCCCAATATCTTAAAGTTCTATGTGTTTTTGTTTGTTTCATCTTTTAAACTTTTCTATTACTTAAAAATGCTTATACATTTCATTTTCAGGCCTTTGCTCAGAAAGTGGTTAACAGGCAATAAATGGACCATAACTATTCCATTAATATACTTTAGTACCATAAAATCCCCTACAAATACAAAATATTAAATTAAAAACATTATCAAACTAAAATAAAGTGCATTCATTTTGATAAAAAAGGGAAAAAAGAAAAAAAGAAGCTTGACCAGCACCAGAGGGTTAATAATTTTAAATATAAGTTTAATGAAATAAGTTTCTGTCTTATTGTGGTCTCTTTAAGCAAAACTAAAATCTTTAGTAAAGATTTTCATTTTCTCTAAAAAATGTTTTATGTCCATTTAAGTTTTTTTATTTATCTGAGACGTAGCCATGAAATAAGCCTTGAATCAGGGTTTTGTCTGGCTGCACATAATCCACGATTAGCATGTTTAGTTTCTCTGACAGTCTACTTTTGAATTCCAGGTGTTCGGCCTTGGCTGTGTTGCACAAGTGGTGACAGGAAATGGTTTTTTTGGAGAGTACCTCAGCATAAATATAGGCTTTGGACTGAGTGTGGCAATGGGTGTGCACATAGGTGGAAAAGTGTCAGGTGAGACCCTCTTGACCCCAAACACCAGGTCAGAACTCTCACAAATCGCTGTTTTCAATATTAATGACAATTAATAATACAATATGTTTTACTCTATGATATAGGAGCTCATATGAATGGAGCTGTTTCATTCACAATGTGCGTGTTCGGCAATTTGCGCTGGAAGATGCTGCCACTGTACGTTTTTGCTCAACTTCTGGGCTCCTTTCTTGCTGCTGGGACCATTTTTTCACTTTATTACGGTGAGCAAATACTCATCTTCTTCAGTAGTTATTTTTATTCTTAGTGTTGCAGGTCATATACATTTCCACAAGGTTTCTTCGCTCACATCTGTACTGTGGTTTATAGATGCTATACATCATTATTGTGGGGGTAATTTCACTGTGTCTGGCCCCAAAGCAACAGCTGGGATCTTTGCCACATATCCAGCACCGTACATCTCAATCTATACTGGATTCTTTGACCAGGTATTTCAAAACGAATAGTGTGCAAAAACATCGCTTGACTGTAGTCTCTCCATGAAGCATTTTTAGAGGAAGATACTTTAAACCCTCTGAATCAGGTCCTGGGCACCGCCATGCTGTTGCTGTGTCTGATGGCTCTGTCAGACCGGAGAAACCAGCCGGTTGTGGCAGGAGGTGAACCTGTGGGTGTGGGGCTAGTGGTGATGCTCATTGGTATCTCTCTGGGGAGCAACAGCGGCTATGCTATCAATCCCACACGAGACCTGGGGCCAAGAGTCTTCACACTGATGGCAGGTTGGGGCATGGAGGTTTTCAGGTGAATATAAAGCCAAGCTATAAAACACTCTTTGATATTTTGGTTCAGGGTTAATGATTTTGTAACACCTGCACTTTCCGCCACAATAAACCTGAATTTTTGATATACATGACTTGAAACCATCCATGTTTTGGATTTTGCTCAAATTAGCAGTGTTGCCATATTGGGCGGGTTCCCGCCCAATTGGGCTCCTTTTGGTCGCGTCCGACCGGAAAAAAATGCATTGGGCTGGTCGATAAAAATTGGGCTTGTTTTTGATGACAAACCCGCCCAAATGTCCTATATAAATGCATATAAATTCCATTAAAACAAGCCTACAAATGCATATAAATTCCACTAAAACACCCCCCCCCTGTCAACAATCGCGTGGAGGTCTCTCTTCAATCCAATTAAACAAACCTGAACCAGCTAATCAAGGTCTGACTAGGCAAGACTAGAAACCTCCAGGAAGGTGCATTGAGGCAAGTTGGAGCTAAATTCTGCAGAACAGTTTGGACACTAAAGGTGCACTAAAGGTACATGGTGATGGGAAAAAATATGAGATAGGAGGAAAAAAATGGTTTCAATGCTTTTGTATTCTCTCGCAAAAGTTTTGCATTCCCAGAGAAACTTTGCTTTAGCTCACCAAAAAAAAAAGTCATGTTCCCCCAAGAAACTTTGCATTTGCTTGCAAAGAACTCTTCCCTGAACGCCAAAGTTTGAGGGAAAATGCAAATTTTCTTGGGGAATGCAGACATTTTGCAATTGAATGCAAACTCTTTTGAGAGAATGCAAAAGCATTGACATAGAATTTTTCCTCCCATCTCAGAATTGTTTTCCCTATGTCCCTTTAGAGCAGGGTTCCTCAAATCTGGTCCTAGAACGTCACTGTCCAGCAGAGTTTAGTTCCAACTCAACATCAAACACACCTGATGAAGCTAGTCAAAGTCTTTAGGGTTACCAGAAAATTGCAGGTAAGTGAGTTCAGTCATGGTTTGAGCAAAACTCTACAGGACAGTGGATTTGAGGAACCCTTCTTTAGGGGCTCTGTAATGATCAGATCATATGTGTAAAAAAAGTACTATAAAGTAATAATTTTTAGTAATAAAGTGCTGTCTCAATGTATTTCCAGGGCAGGCAATGGATGGTGGTGGGTACCATTGGTGGCCCCTTTTATTGGTGGAGTTACTGGGGCTTTAATCTACAAAGCATTTGTAGAGCTACATCACCCTGATGTTACGAACACTAAGACAAAGTCAAAGTCAACAGAAGATCCTGAATGTGTTCCTCTGGAAAAGTGCAAGAATGATAGTACAGAGATGTCTGTGTGAGACCTTTTCAAGTTAAGGACCAAGAATGGTACGGAAACCAAATAATGAAAGTGCCATTTCCACCGAGGGCAGCTGGGATGTTTATAGGAGTAATATGAAATATACTGGTCAAAAAGCCTATAGGGTGAATTGTGAGTGTGTATTACAGTACTACCTTTTGAGTAAGAGGCATAAGCTATTGAAGAATCTCAGGATTGTCCATGTTTAATTTTTAATAAATATTTTACACACACACACAGATTTATGGGCATCAATAGATAAAATGAAGAACAAATACCCCTCATTAGCCAAAAGAACAGTCATCATGCCTGTATGAGAACAGTCAATGGGCAATTGTTGGGATCATCGTTTAGTCACGCCGTGTCTCCCTGAGACCCCTTGTCCTTTAGCTGTACTGCCGCCGCTCGATGGGACCTGTGCTGGCTGCTTCTTCTTGGGAGTGGGTGGCTTGGCCTTGCCACGGAACGCCTTGGCTGGGTCCAACTTGTTCAATAAAGGTTCACTGCATGTGTCAAGATGGGGATCACCACAGAAGGTCAGGGGTTGGTAGAGAGCGGCCCATTGCTGTATCAAGAAATTAATGGAGAATTTCAAGTTGCTTTGTAGCAGTTGATTACATAATGACATTTTATTCAGCAAGGATACATTAAAACTGTGGACATATTTCAAATACATGCAAAATATTTTGATTTGATGGGACTGAATATATCATGCTGACCTTAGCTTGTGGGCTGGGGCCGTATGAAGTGAAATTACACTGCCACTCCGGAAGCCCCAGATGAGTGATCATAAGTCGGTAGTAGGCAGTGAAGGAGGGGGTGAGATAGTGCCAGAAAAGCGATCGGTCCAAGAACCACACCTCACACTGCTGAGCCATTACACCTACACAGAACGGGCCAGATGGGAGATTAAAATAATATAGACATTTTTGTACACTCTTCATATCCTTTTGGATTAAGTGTAGGATGCACAATCACCTGGAGTGCAGCTCTTGTAAACAAGGCAGACTTTGCCATTACCATTGCAGGGGTCAAGCTCAAATATGCGACTACGGGAATCAAAGTGAGGTTGTTCAGGGCCAACAGATTCTTAAAAAGAGAAATAAAATATGTTCAAATAGGGTATGTAATTCATGCAAATTTGCATGCAATGAAATGATGCTAAAACTGCCCATAGATGAAAGAAAATCTCACCCTCTATGTCATCATCGAAGTCAAGATCAGCTAAGGTAGGTGCATTGGGGAGGGAATATACATTTGATTGAATCAGGGGTCGTAGCTGAGCAACACTGTTTATCACCATGCATCCCACTGGAACCACTTCATCTGTAAGACACAAAGCATATATAGATTTTTTTAGAATAAAAGCAGAACCATAATATGACAATTATCCCAAAATTATGTTCATATATAATGATGTGCTCACAGAAGTAAAACGCTGATCAGATATGAAAAAGCACTATAAAAGAGCTAAATTTAAAGCATCATTATGTGTATATAATTTATATCCACACCATAAGGGCTTTAAGAGATCAGTGTATGTTTCATGTGCTCACTTTCCAGCTTGGAGTTCCAGGCAAGCACAAAGCCATCTGTTGTAAGATAGAAATCTCTGAGATCTTCCGGCAAAGCACAGTTGTTTTTCTGGAGAACACACAGGAAAAACACACCTGCTGTAAAGATACCCACATTAAAGCTCTGTTTTGAGAATATTCTTTTATATATTGAAATACCCCCATACCTGCTCCCAGGAGAGAAGGCATCTCTTTTCTGCAGGGGCTTTCTCTGCGAATCGTACATCCAGCACACCAGGAAGGTTCTCTGCCAAGCAGAAAAAATGCAAAAGAATAATGCACATACATGTATATGTAATAACATTTAATAAATCATGAAATAAGTAATTAATCTCTGTTTAGGGATTCCTTACTGACTTGGTTTGCTTAAGTGCTAAGACAGCCAAACACACACTTTAATAAATATGTGGTTTATGAGGACTCGACATAGGCGTAATGGTTTTTAATACTGTACATCATATAGTATATACCTGCAACAGAATATTCCATGCCCCTACACCGTTCTGCATTTCGAAAAAACAGTGTTTAGTATGTTTGCAATACTAATCTGTAGTTTCTTGGTTTATGTGGACATTCCATAGACATAATGGTTTTTATACTGAACAAACTGTATAATATATCCATAATATTCCTAGTATGGATTTAAAAGCCATCTTTTTGTGGACATGTTTTCCCCAATATATAGGGTTCACATAGAGAGAGAGGTAGAGAGAGAGGTAGAGAGAGAGGTAGAGAGAGAGAGAGAGAGAGAGAGAGAGAGAGAGAGAGAGAGAGAACAAACATATTAAATCAACTTAAGCTGGTATGTTGGGTTAAGATGGTCTCCCAGTCTGGTCAAGCTGGTCGCCAGCTGGCCTCCCAGCCTGATCCCCTAATCGGACCCAAAACCAGACCACTTCGGGAGACCAGCTAGCCATGATGTTTTCTTCAACAATGCATGCAACCTATAATAATTACAGTCTATAATTATTTAAACATCGTCCACTCACCCAAAACCCGAGTAATACCGAGGGTGAGTCTATCTACAAACCCCTTGTACGTCTTGTCATCTTTTACCTCCTCCATTCCAAAATAACACAAAAAGCATCTATATATTTCTATGCCATTTATTCTCTTGCTGCAGTCACAGAGAGGTTACCAAGCACGCAGAACCAATGCTTTGCGGTTCTGCACTTCTATTGGCTGAGAAAATGAGAGGTAAGTGTTTAGACCAATAGTGTCCTGAATAGGCGGGCGCAGCAAGTTAATGCCATCCAATCACACTCACCAGCGATGAAAAAGAGGAGGGGCTTCCGGACGTAATCTGGAAGTGGCGGTTGTTTCAGTATGGCGTCTGTTGCTGAGGGCGCAAATGGGAACGAATTCTACTGGATTCATGACAGTATCCTTACAGTTATTCGTGTTTTTTTGTTCATTGTGTCTGTTTAAATTAGTTATATTATTATGGTTTAGCAAGCATAACGGTTAAGCATAGTCAGTGTGTGTAAGAGAAGGGAGGCTAATAATTTATTAGCGGATTTTCATTGCCATCTTAACCGAACTCTAGTGTTTGTGCAGTTGCTGTATGTGGAATTATATATGAATTGTTCTGAATTTAAGATATATTATTGGAAAAACACATAGACTACAGTGAACGTGTTTCAAAACATAAATTGGAGTGCTACTGCTGTAGTCTTACCTTGTTCTCTTCAATATTTCTCAACAAAACAGTTTATTTCTATGGCAGGCAATGTTTGCATGTTTGTTTATCTCGTGTTTTCTTTAACTTGTATAGAATCAGATGAAGAACAACCCATGGTTTTTGTTACAGGTTAGACTGTTTTCAAGTTTTAGGCTGTTACTGTTAGTCTAAAATATCCTGTTCATCATTCTGACAACTACTGTTTGATGTTTGAAAACTGTCACTCTCCTCGTCTTTTAGGGATGAGCAGGAACATCGGTCTGAAGTTTGAGTCAGCAAATAATAAAGAGAGAAAGATAAAAAGGAGACCTTGCAGCGCGGATAAAATTGGCAAGAAACCGGGATTGGCAATGCAAAGTGCTGAGATGGCAGTGGGAAAAGCTTCAGATCAGAAGATGCCTTCTACTGTTGCCAAATCCAAAACCACTACAGCTGCACCAGAACCAGACCCGCCTCCTCTCACATCAGCTCAGGTGAGCTTTAGAAATATTTACAGTGAAATGCCTTTGATTTTAGTTAAAATTGGCATGAAATGGAATCTTTTCTTCCCTGTTGTGACATATATCTGAGTGAAATGGCAACTTGAATCAGAAAAGAAATGTAGGACGCATCATAATTTTGTCCTTCTGGAATAGAATCATTGTTATTTACTATTGCTGTGATCTCATGTGAGTGACAGGATGACCCGTCCTCGTGCCGGTGAACATGTAATCAGAGAAGAGATGTTATTGCAAAGCAGAGGGGAAGTTATTTTATATAAAGATCATGAAAAAACAAAAAACACTGCAATACTCCATACAAAAACAAAGTTCAATTGTGCATTTTGATTTCATGGTGCATTTAATGTCTTCCTGCAGTTTTATGCCTAATTAAAATTGAACATTATTATTATTATTATTATCATCACAATAATAATAATTAAATGGTTATTTTGAATGGGAATAAAAACAACACTATTAATGCAGCGAAGTAAAGAGTAGACTTAAAAAAATAAAGTTATATAGCAAGTAACAATATATGCTTTATAAATCCAAAAATATATTACGTTTGACCTATAATTAAACTCTGTATGTTCTCACCGGTTGACATCTTTATCAATATCCACTCCAGCATCCATTTAAAAATAGCAAATGAAAATAAATGTAGAAATTTGTGTTGTTTATTTGTCTACTAAGCTAATTTCAAGCATATACGCATTGGCTTTGTGTGCAAATAACTGGTACTGGTACTATATTATGTTTTAGTTTTATTATTTATCACAATGATTGTCCAACAGCATACTCGTTTTTGATTTTTCTCTTTTCAGCGGCAGTGCTTTAATTAGGATAGATTTGAGATATTATGCGCATAAATCTTTTCATGTTGTATTTTAATTTGTCAGGTTTTAAAAAAAGGGTTTTGTGCTATGAGTATTGAATTACTTTATGATGACATGTAAAGCTAAAATTAAAAAAGATTTAAAAACATTTGTTTGTTAATGTAAGAACATATAAGGCGAACCTGAAACCAACTTCATTATTCAGATCTCCAATAAGACAAGTCACCTTGTTAATTTTTTTCAGTGTGGTGTTTTGCATATCCCTGTACTTTATGTAAAGTTATTATTTGCATGCTGAATTTTTGTCTTTATCGAACATCACCTTGCAACAATTGATATTTCCTTCAGGTTAGTTTTTTAGGATGAACAAAGAATCTATCCAGGTTTGTTTACTTGATGTGTACATGAAATCTTCAGTAAATTATTTTTCTATAGATGTTTAATGAAATAAAATTGGAAAGTGTCTGTTCTGGATTGTAGACGCTCTTCAGCGCTGCCCAAGCCAAAAGTAAGCCATCGCTGAAGGATCTCTGCCCAGAAGACAAGCGTCGCATTGCCAATCTCATCCAGGAGCTGGCCAGGTAAAGCCCTCTCATTATAGTGATCTGATGCTTTTTAGACTGAATGAATGATTACAGTAGACCTCAAGCCAATGTGATGCACTGTGCATAATGATACAGCTGCGGATCCGTTTTTATTTATGCGTTTCTTTTCAGAGTGAGTGAAGAAAAAGAGGAATCTGTGCAGAAACTCAGAAATGAACAGGAAACCTTTGAGAAAAAAATCCAACATTTAGAGCAACAAAACCAGCTCATCGTACAAGAGAGAGAAAGTATCCTTTTACAACAGAAACTGTAAGAATGCTCCGGTCGAGTTTAGGTTTTAGTCTTTCATGTAAATGAAATTCTGTCATCAGTTACATCAAATTAACATTTTAATAGCAAACATCTAATCTAGGGGTGATAGCTATGACCAATCTCATATTATTGTATAAGATTTTATTTCACAATAAATATATATATATATATATATATATAATTTTTTTTCCTTTTTTTTTTCTACTGGTAATTAAAAGAAATATATACAGAAATTATTCCAAATTATTATTATTAAGTTTCATAGTAGGTTTTCAGTACAAGAACCATTCAGATTTGAGTTTTTCAAAGTGTTTTTGTTTTATTCTTCATGTCGTTTTAGATAACTGGTGTCAGTCTCAGACAAGTTTGTTATGTAGTTTGACCGGTTTTCTTGGGTAAATGAGAAAGCCGCTTAAATAGGTTGTTCCACGTTATTATTATTAGGCAAGTCACAGTTCTCTTGCAATAAAAGGGGGAGGAAGAAAGATTATTCTGAAGATAAAGTGTCTTGGAAAAGACACGAAAGCACTTGATATTTTACGAAAACTCAATTGTGATTATCAAAAGGTTTGTGAGTCTAATTAAGGATAGTTTATGTCAGACAAATTAATTGTATTAAAAGCTTTAAAAAAAGTAATTATTTGGAACACAGTGTATTAAAACATAAGTTTTAGCAGTGTGACATGCGGCAAAGAGCCAATCGCACAGAACGTGGAGAGCGTCACGGATTCACTTTCCACGAGAGAGCCGGCACTATTCACTTCTGCTGAAGATTAATAGATCATTATGAAAAAGTAGCATGAAATGAAATGCAGGAATAAAAACAGCAAAATTGAAAAGAAAATATCTGACAATATCAGTGCAAGTGAATCAAACAATTAGACCTTGTAATTTATATAGTTTCACAGAGAGCTCAAAAGAATACACGTAAACGTAATATATATATAAATATTTTCTTTTACAGCATTATCAATTAATATAATAATTCTATTAATATATGATGTGAATTATACATAATTACAATTCATTTAATAAATAATTAGGTGTAAAAGATGGGCAATTTTGTCTCTAAAAAGGTTTCACTCTAAACTTCTTTAATTTGAAGTGAGAGAAACAGTGGCTGTATTGCATCAGAAAATATGTCACTTTACTCACAGTTTTGATCTAATCTCTAACCCAAAACAAAACCTGCTTGAGCCTGAGTTTGTGCAAACTAATCTCAAACTTACCTGGGTATCAACGGAAACCCGCAGTCAAAATCAAAGAATGGTTGTGTAATTCACAATGTGGGTACTTCAAATCACAGCCCACTCTTTGGAGAAAGTTAAGGCCGTTTTAGACTGACAGGGGGCAGTGTTGTCTAAGCATTGGATTCATGTTCAGCCTTGTCGTGACTTGCTGTAGGGGCAACGTAACCACAGGACATTATTGAGACGGTTTTTGAATTACCTGTACAGTTGTGCTTGACGGCGTGAGGAGCCACTTTTTTGGCATTTTGTGTCACATTGGACTACGGTACTCTAATATAGAATCTTGTCATTGAAGATGAAATAGGCTTTATTTCCAGCATGATTGTGTGAAATGTAAAAACAGACAAACGACAACGAGAATGCACACTGTTACATTTAATATGTACCATTTTAGATGCCAATTTTTGAGCTCAGGGATTGGACCCGTCCTTGGTTTGGGTTGAACTGCTTTTAATTTTCATTTGAGACTGAAAGAGCTGGCACTGATCACATGACCACTGGGAACGGCGTGGGTTTCTTCTCGTGCCAACCTGTCATCCGACTGGCACATCACAAACCTCGCACAGTTCGGATGCTCCCTTATTTTCCTTGCAGTTCTGCCAGCTTTGGTGATCTTGCTTTGGTCAAAAGGCGCGGCGACCATCAGTTTCGGCCAACACTGTGAAATACGAAGAGCAATCGCAGGCTGCTAAATTGCAGATTTGGCAGGCGAGCTCAGAAATTAGGCGAGCTCAACTCAATTAAACGCACTTTGGCTCTGCGGCCTGGCATTTCCACTAAAATTCAAAACTCCATTAAAAAGAGATTGTAGTGCAAGACAAACTCTTATGAAAGCCCCCTGTGGAGACAGGGCGGTCTCTAAAGGTATCAGACAGATGCTGGCCCACAGAGCTGTTCTTAAAGGTTAAGGGGGACGCGAAAAGACAAACTGAGTTATGAGGGTCTGTGTAGAATAATCGCTTGCATTGTCTCCGTCTCATCTGCCAGGATGGCGATTATCAAGAGGAAATATCTTGGTAGGAGGGGAAGAAAAAAAATTATAAGTTACATTCTGTGCGTAGGAAGAATTTGAAGCTCGTGTACGGAATGAAATTAGAGTTTTTCTCAAGCTCGTCTTTGGCATTCTACACCACGTCTCTGAGCGGTAGATTCTATTACAGAGAAGCTCGCAATCTTTGTTCTTCACAAGGAATTTACATCAAGAAGCATAGAAGACACAAAGGAGAAGTTGAATGTATTCATCAATATCATTAATCTTATTGAAGTTTGCATGGTCGTTTTCTGAACGCTGTGGATGGATCAGAGGAGCTGAAGTCCTTTTGTAAGAGTTTGTTTGACTAGTTCTGGATCTGTGCGTCCTGGCGGGATGAGCTTAGGTGTGGCATAAGTCCTCAGAAATGCCACTTACTCACAAACCCACTGCTTGCTTACTGTTTGTGACCAATTTGTTTTGTAGACGCACTAATAATGGGAAGTAATAAACCACATGCTTGCAGCAAGTGAAGTCTCATGTTAGATAAATAATCAAATCATCAGTGGCTTGGTGAGTCATTTTCACTGTTATTTAAATCGAAGTGTGCGGTCGTGTGAACTGTCCTCCTATCGATTTACATCTCAACCTACACATGCAGACCATCCGGCCGAGAGGCCCCGTAAAATATTCTCTTTGGCGCAATTGTGTTCTACCTCGAGGTGGATTTCATTATTTTATTTCGGCGCGGGCTGACAGGGGAGTGAATCATGTTGACAGCGCCTGTCTGAAATATCGAATGCGAACTCTGATTTTGTGTATTTTTGGATGGGGGTGGAGACACATCGTGCCTGCAGCTTTCTTTTCTCCTGATGTAGGCCCTCGGAATGAGCTCTGATTGGCCGGCAGCCAACAGAGGTGCCTGCACGGCGGGAAGCGAGAGAGAATCTTATCAGTCCCGCTCCAGTCGCTCCAGATTACCAGGCGCTGAGCGTTCCCGCACGCCCTTCTGTTAATGTATTAATATGTGTGTTTACGCCCAACCTGTCTATCGGAGTATCAGAAGCCTCTCGTCAGCTGCGAGGTTGATGCCTGCGTGCGATGCACTCTATCTTTGAGACAGGCTCTTCGTTCTCATTACAAATGAGAGGCCTATTTATGGTAAGGGTCCTTGTTGAACAGTTACTCATTTCACACTTGCTATTACACAGAGGTTTGACATGCAGCTGTCATAAAGGACATCTCAGTATTTGATATCCCTTTGTATCCTCTCATTTTAGACAGTCCGATGTTGATTAATGATCTTGAATGAGTTACAATAATAAACCTGATGGATTTAGGTATTTTCACCCACATTCTTAACAAGGACTCAACCATCAATTTGTGGTTACGCTTTCTTTTTGTGACTCGAACGTAGAGAACAACGATGTCAAACTCCTGTTTGTGTCACCTGACCTTAACACAGGGTTGTGTATGTGCACTTCAGTTTAAACATTTTTCAAAAACTCTCTCTTTTTGCCCACTGTGGCTGCATTAAAAAAATGTTTTTTTCATTAGATCATAAAATATTTAAAAATGTAATTTATTCCTGTTCTACCAAATCTAGAAACAAGCTCTAACAATCTTTTTCCAGTCTTCAATGTCACACGGTCCTTCAGAAATAATTGTGATTTTTAATTAGGAATAACATTTCTTATTATCAATATTGAAAAAAGTTGTGTAGTTGAAACTAATATTTTTTGTTTAACATTTTTGTGGACAGCATTTATTTGAAATATAAATATTTTGCAAAACATTATAAATGCCTTTACTGTAACTTTTGGTCAATTAAATCCATTCTTGCTGAATACAAGTATACATTTAAAAAAAAAAACAACAACAAAAAAAGTTTTATTGACCTCAAACATTTGAACAGTAGAGTATTTATAATATTTTTGTATTTGATATTCCAGAATCCAGAAATTTGGCTTTAACAACCAATATTGGGGAGCAGATGAAATGTGCAAATTTGATTTATCCGAGGCCTTTATATTACATTTCTAATTACCAAATGAAATGAGTAATTGGGGAGTGTTAAAACCACTTACTCTCTTTGCTCTTAACTTTAGTTTTTAATAGTCTGATATATCTAATACTTCAATCATCTGAAACTGAGCATTAACAAAGTTAGTAATTTGTAGTAATTGTAATTACAGGCCCGCTTCTCAACACTGAATCAGTATTAGTGAAGTGTATTAATTTTTTTATATCGCTAATATACATTACGCGTGAATGCTGAATGTAGTATGTAATCAAGAAAAGCATTTCCACTTTTAAGATGCAAGCTATAACATGCAACAAAACAAATTGAATCATTTATCTGTCCTCTATGACCTGTTTGACTTACCGTGGAATGCAAGAGCAGATATTTAAAGGCAACACTGGATCCCATTGACTTTCATTTTATGGACAATTCATTTTATGTCCTGCAAAAGAAAGTAAGTCATACAGGTCTGGAATAACATGGGTGGGTAACGGATGACAGAGCTTTTTTTTTGTTATTGCTTGAATTGTGCAGCAACTGTAAGGAAATCATTACACAAATTCTATGCTACTTATATTATTTATTGTCCTGGTTTGTTCTTATACCAGTAAGCCAGTGTGATTTATACCACCTTACCTTGCCTTAACCATGGTAGAAATCTCAAATGCATGGCCTCTTGTATTTATGAAATTCCTTTTCCCTTTTCTGTTGTGCAGTATTCTGGAGGTTTTAATACTAGCCTTTGTTTTTAGGTAAGATTTACCATGCTTATCTTATGGGTATTGGTTTGAGAGGCTGTTGAGCAGAGGCTGGATTTAGTGCTTATTGACATTGTAATAACGGAGATATGAGGACTATAAATAATCTCTGCATCATTCTAACTTTCAGTTGGTTTGATCTGTGTTGCCCCTCTCGAGTTCCTGTGCCTTGAGGTATTATGATGATCACTGAGTGGTTGTGCTCTACAGCCAGGCTGGTTATTAAGAAAACTCCCAAAAAAGTCGCTTTCCATTATTGCTTTCCACGTTGGAAAATTAGATCTACCGAATGGATTTCTTCAGAGTGTGTGTGAGCGTAAGCGAGCGTACGTCACGCTGTCATTAGTCGGCGCAGTCGGCGTAGCTGTGGTTCTTCTTCAGATCAGTTGAGTTCTGCCCAATGCTGCATGCCTGCCAGCTCTCTCTGTCTCACAGCCTGGCATTCTGCCCACCCCTGCCCAGCCAGACCCAGATGGAGGAGTGTGTGAAGCCCTCTCCCTGAAGAAACACTTCTATCTCTTCTCTGCAGTGCTGCTGTCTCTTCTCGCTTTCTTCTCTGTCTGTGCACTTTTTCAAAAAGTCACAAACATGACTCAAGGTATTGGCGGCTGGGATTCAGGCAGAGTAGAAGTCCAACTGGTCTCCTTTTTTTGATATAAGGACACTGGGCAACTGAGTTCTCTGTGAGAGAATTTTATAATACATTTATTTATATATGTATGAATATTATTTTAGGATGTTTCAATTGTACCTAGCCAGTTGCATTTTATTTAGAACTTTTTTTTTTCTTCCTCAACAAAACTGCATGATACAGATTCAGTTTTGTTGTTGTGATTCTCTGAAAAAACATCCAAATCATCACCTGTGGTTTACAGCATTGTACAAACAACCCTTGTTTAATACCGTATTCAGTGTTGTTACTAAAACTGCATGATATCAGTTTGCAAAAATGTATAAATTAATTTCATCCAAATAAATTTGCCTAGCCATCTGAATAACAAAAATATCACCTCAAATCTTAGGGTCAACACCAACTTTCTCAAAGCAATAAACTGATGTTTTAACTACTGCACAAATGACCTATTTTTATTATTATTTTATTTTATCACCCTGTCAATTTGCAGACAACTGACTTAGACCAAGAAAGGATCTTGAAATATTATTTTGCCTCTCAATCTTTATTTCAGGTATTTACCTTGACATACATCTGATTTTACAATTACTAGTTACCTTTGGGGGGGATTACATTGAGGGGGGGGGGGGTCATTCCTTTTGTGCCTTCTATGTACAGTCTCCTGCCTACTCTGCATTAGGTTGACAACACTACATTGGGGGAAATGGATTACCATGTGTGGCTTGGGAGGAGAGAGAGTTTTAGTCTAAGTGGAAACAGTGGCAGAGTTATTCAGTGCGTGTTGACCCTTGACCTACAGCACAGGCCTGCAGCAGCAGTACCGAGAGTGTCAGGAGCTGCTGGGACTCTATCAGCAGTACCTCTCCCAACAGCAAGAGAAACTCAACAAGTCTATCACACTGCTCAATCAGTCCTGCTCCCACAGCAATGTGAGTACTAAGAGAGAGCGTGTCTGTGTGTGGGAGAGAGCGATAGAGAGAGGCCACAAATGGCTCAGACTGAACATGTGCGTGCACTGAATTTGTATCCTCTATACTATGTTGGAATTTTAGCCGATCAGTCATGGCATTGTATAACCGTAGCTTGTAGAAATGCATTTGTATGGCCCACTATCTTTATATCCTGGCAGACCAACCACTTAATCGACTGATATTTGGCCATTTTGAGATTGTGAATGCAAGCCCAGCAAATTTGTATTTTTCCTTAAAAAGTATCGAGGGAATTTTTGATTACACATTCATCATATTTTGTAACCGAAAGTAGGTGTATGTAAGTGTTTTTAAAAAAAAAATATATATATATACAGTGGAGTCCGGTTATGTCGACGGCCTCGGGGGTTGCAAAAAAGCCTTGAGGTAACCATTTAGCGAGAGAACCTACACCCAATATATCTATTTATTAGATGAAGCGATCGGCATGCTATAAAAATGTACGTACACTGTATATGTTTGCTAACAACAAAAGGCATGTGTACACCAACTAACAGCAGAGATTTACCAGTATACAATAAAAACACTTTTGATTTTTGATACAAACCTTTAATTATATTCTCCAACATTGCAAACAAAATTTCGCTCACAGCGTAAGCAGTCATAACATATTCATGAGGTCATCACTCTGTACTAGATTGCATACTCTCTTGCGTTTTCTAATGTGCTTTCCTAACAAGTTCGGCTTCGTCCCGTCTTTTAATAACTGTTTTTCCTTCAGCGGCGCTGAGCAGAGACAGCGGGCTTTAAAATGGGCTTTATGTGCACACAGAAGCGGATGAGGCTTTGGGATGGGGGTAGCCCGGCAGCTCTCGTAAGAACGTGAATGTGCTTTCACTTCAGAGAGTCCTGTGAGTAGTGTCACTGACAGAGCGACCACATGGACCGCGATCCACGTGCAATGCAAACTCAGCGCATGCGCAGTGAACTCGCTATGCTCATGACTCACGAGACCATGTGAAGTGACGACTTTGTCCAAGATATTTGCTTGAGATATTAGTGTTCAGCGACATTAAGGAATCGAAAATACTAAGACAAATAGGGATTTTGGCGGTTCCACTTCAAAAACGTCGACATAATAGTGTTGACGAGTTAACCGTGACTCGAGATAAGTGAAGTCCACTGTATATGTATAATATTGACCTTGAATATATAGCGATAACGTTGCTGACCACAGGTGATTGGAAGTCCACCAGTAATTTCCTAGATTAGATGGCCTGTTTTGTATATCCTAGCTAAAGACTGTATTGTATTTGTCCCTCTGTCTTGCACATGGTCAAAGAGAAAGAGATGAAACCACCAAGGTTGCAAGAAACATGAAAATACATTCATAATTAATTTTAATTCTGTAACATTACATTTTTAAGTGAAATATTTGAAAAGGAAAAATGAATACCACAATTAATTATTATCCATTTGAAGTTGAGCATTATCCATCTGCTGTGATGGAATATGTACCGGTATGTATGTTGGTAAGCAAGCATTTTTAAATGCATCAGGAACAATTTTTGCCTGAAACAAAATAAACATGAAAAGTACCCTTAGAACCCATATTCAGAATTTGTATTTATTTGTCAACCCGCAGACCACGTTTATGACCACTTGTAAGTCTTTCATGACCACCAGTGACGCATTCTATCTGAACAGTGTAACTAACAGATATTCAACAAATAAAAAAACTAAATAGCTACCTCCTTTTATTGCTCAAAACTCTTATAGATCTCTAGATTATTCATAATAATAGTAATGTTTCTCACAGCAGGTGATTTGAAGTCCAAAAGTAATTGCCTTGAAATGTGTTGAAGGTGAATTTGTTGAAAAAAACACTGTTCTGATGGTTCTATCGGTGGTGCTTTTAAAAGGGATGGATTTAGAGAAGCAGCTTCTCAGAGAGGGGTTTTGGCATGCTGACAGTTTAGCATCTATAAGTGTTAACCTGTCAGCACGCTAAAACCCTCTCAGAGAAGTTCCATCTCTAAATTCATCCCCTTCAAATCACTGTCACTAAAAATATTAAAGCTTAAAAAAACAAAACTCACTAACCGACTCTGTAAAACTCATATGGTGTTTTAGTTCGGAACTTGCACCCTCCATCTTTAGCTTGTATAAGGGAAATGAGATTGTCCTCTCTGAAACCTTGGCTGTGAGTAATGTATGTTTACATGCTCCACGACCTCCTCTTGAATTAGTCAGCGGCCCATTTCTGTCCCCTCAGAGGCAGACGATTCTCCTTTGTCCTGAATGTTTATCTCTTCGGAGATTGACCTTGGGTTGTTGCGTCCTCTTGGGATGAGCCCACCCTCTCTGACTCCCTTGAGTAAAACCTGCTTTCGTTACTACATTATTGAATGGTCAAAGGTGATGTGTATGCTTTATCTACCTCTGCTCTGTCCCACAGATTCCTAGAAGCGGAGGGGTGCCAAGGAGGTCTCTGGGTGGGAGAGGAACTACTTTAGATGGATCTTACTTGGACCTTCCTTCATCAGGAAGTAGAACCGAGAGAGGCGGGTCAGTTGAGTGTGCTCATTCTTTCTCAACGGGACCTTTAGGCCCATCCTCCAGCAGCGAGCAGAACTTCGGATTCCATGATGGGCACACCAATCACAATTCTGAAGGTGGACATAGTGATCCCAGCTTCTCCAACAGGGAGCCCTCAGCCTGTGATGCCCTGAAGCAGCGTGGTGCCTCCGAACCCAAGTGCTCTCAACAGTGCCACAGAATGGAGAGAGACATGTGTGGTGCTAATCGAACCGGATTAGCGCCTCCACCTGGTCGGGAGAACTGGGAGGAGAAACGACAGTATCTATTCCTGCAGAAGAAACAGCTGGAGATGGAAAGGGAGCGAATTCAAGCTCGGTTGGCTCAACAGGAAGAGAAACTTCTGCTCCAGAACCAGCTACTCCGTCAGTCTTACCTTCAGTACAGCAAGTAATTACTAATAATGCATACACAGAAGTTCATGCATCTAGAAATAATTTCTAGTTCATTTTACTACTATCATGGTTTTTGTCTCATAAAAAAAAACTTATCAGAGAAATGTCCGTTTATTTTTGGTGGTAATCAACATTATACTACAAATTCTGTTTAAATAGCCTAACTTGAATTGAACTACAAATATTCTTTTAATTTTCTCTTTTGAAGGCTTCAGCAAGCAACCACAACAGACTCTGAGAAACCCCTAAATGGCGACAGCAGTTTTAATGAAGTTCCACAGTCCTGTTTTGTAATGGATCAGGTGACACACAGGTAAATATTTTCTTAAATTGCATTCAATGCAAAAAAGGGCTGGAGAGATAAAAACAAAAAAAAGGTTTTTGAAAGAATAATATTCATCAAAGAATCCTGAAAAACAAAAATATGAAGCAGCACAACTGTCTTTAATATTGATGATAATATAAATTGTTTCTTGAGCACCAAGCCATTAATTAGAATGATTTCTGAATGATCTTATGACACTTATGACTGGAATAATGACTGCTGAAATAATATTGTTGTTTTTAAGATATTTTGGTAAAATTAGCAACTCCTACTTTTAATCAGTAGTATAATATCTTTCTCTCGCTTTCTTATTTAGCAGTGAAATAAAAGAAAGAGAGCCACACATTCTGCAGCGAAGTGTTCAACAACCGTTGAGTAGCATACAGTCACAGGAACATGCATCATATGTTCAGCAACCTACACCCAAGCTTTTACAAGGTGCGTTCACAAGATATTATGCTATATCAGTTATTCCTTTTGCTTTTTTACTTTACCTTCTTGATTGAAAATTTGC
This sequence comes from Rhodeus uyekii, assembly GCA_037043235.1. Lineage (NCBI taxonomy): Eukaryota > Metazoa > Chordata > Actinopteri > Cypriniformes > Acheilognathidae > Rhodeus > Rhodeus uyekii. The sequence continues at coordinate 490,773 of JAWRVZ010000155.1, read as the reverse complement.
ATTACATCCTTTAAAGTATCTCTTATTTTCTCCCTACAGAAATCTCCATTACCAAGAAGGATATGGCCACCTCTCCTGTGATTCCAGAAAGCTGCTGGACGTCTGCTCTTCCCAAAATTCCTCCTCTTGTCCTTCCCAGAACTCCACAAGCCTCCAGGTGAATTAAGATGTCCCTCAGGGTTCTGTCTTTGGTCCACTCTCGTTTTCTATGCCATGGATTGGCTTATTTATACGCTAACGCATCTGTCATCCCAGCCTGTCTAGGTCCTGCCCAGCTGTCTAACACAACCTATGTGTTTTTCCACACCCTCTCTGTAGTTTTAGATTAACAAAACATTTAATTTGGCCATTTGTGTGGTCACTGCCAATTTGTGTGGTCTTCTGTAGAGAGGCTACTTTTACAATTTAAAGATGGGGAAAACTCCTGGTGCTTGAAAGAAGCCACTTTCAGAAAACCCAATGAAAAGAACTATACAAGTAAATACAATTTAACAAGTTCAATTCAAGAAGGAATGAACAGAGGGAAATGACAGCAATTTTGCCTCAACTGCACAGCAGGGGCCAAGCTCATGTATCAATTGTGTTTTTGGAGTCCCTGCCTTTGTGATAGAACTTCTTAATTCAAGAATGTGAAAGAGGAGAAGGGGAGGGAGAAATGATAGATGGGGGAATCCAAATAAAACAGGGGAAAAGGGAGAAGTCAAGGAAGGGGGAAAAAAAGAGGAAGCTGGTCTGGGCCGAACGCAGTGCGAGGCCTGTTTGATGAGTTAAATGAAGATTTTTGCCGGCCAGTGCCGAGGCTGACAGGAGCCAAGCTGAGTCCCATTAGCTGGCGTAGCAGGGCCCAGCAGCAGGTGTAATTGAACCGAGTCTTCCAGCTCGGGCCGAGAACGCGCCACCTCCCTCAGCTTAATGAGAAAGAGTGAGGCAGAGAATGAATCACTGACCGCTAGCGCGAGACACACTCTGGGATAGGGAAGGAAATTCATTACCGTTTTCTTTTAACGTAGAAAGGTAATTAATGTGACAGCATGTCTTTTTTTCCCTCCCCCAACCCTCACTGCGAGAGAATGAGCATGTCTCGTTTAGTACACCATCTCTGAAAAATGCAGATTATTTGTAAGTCGTTTGTTAGTCGTATTTCTTCATTTTTTTTTCTAGGAGAAAATGTACTGACTTCAGAAGTAATTGCCTTTTTTCTCCTTCTGTTATATGTTATGGTGAATATTTTGCATTAATGTGTTCCTGTCTGTCTCCGACGTTTCATTATCAAGCCAGAACTTTTACAGGGGCTGGGAAAATTAGGTTGCTTTGTGTGCAACCATGATATTTGTGGGAGGCATACTAAGAGAATGTCAGAACTGAATGGGATTTCAATACTTGCGTATGCTTAATATGTAAGGGCCAAATGTGAACTAAGACTAGGGCAGAGATGTGTCTTTTAATGAACAGTCAAACTGTTGAATTACAAGTGACCGTTCCAGATTTACCTTTCCTTGTGGCATCAAGCGGCATTGAAGCAGTAAGTCAAAGATGTGTGATAAACCAAGCAACAAGATATATTTAGTTATTTTAGGATTGTCAATCAATTAAAGATATTGGTTGAATCAATGTTATGCCAATATATATGCCTCATATATATGTCAATTTATTGAGAAAAGCATCTAGATTAAATTGTTCAAATGGTTAAAAAAAAATCTCTACAGAATTTTAAATTATTTACAAAAATGAATGGGAGCATTACATTTCTATACATCTGACACGCAAGCCATATTTTGATATAAAAGGACACACTTGCTTTTGTTAATCTTAACATGGTCAGTAAAGCATCATGGAAAAACGTCCCTCTCACACTAATACCGAACAGGTATACAAAGTCTAACAAAATGACCATTTACTCTGAACCAGCACTATGGAAAGTTTATGTATAGACGATAAATATTTTATTGTATCCTACTGTCTGGAGGGTGCTTTTGCATTATTCAAAACCAAACCTGATTTGCGAAAATCAATGAAGTGTGTCGTTTATTTATATATTTTTAAGAAGCCAGAGGTTGCATGCTGCCAGGCTGTCTCCTGGACTACCTCAGGTCTGATGGCACAGGGACACAATTTAAAAGAACAACCGAATGCCCCTGTTAGCCCACGATCAATCAATAGACTGTTGTAGACGAGTGCTGTATTACAACAGTATTTGATGGAAAAAAGTTTGGATTAATGAAAAATTATAATGTGTCTTGTGCCTGCTAGAGATCATAACATTTCACTCCACCTGAAATGTATGTGTGTGTGTGTGTATGTGTATATATATATATATATATATGTATACATGCATACAGATATACACTTTTTTGTTAAATAAGTTCTTACCACTGTGATGGTTTATTTTGCATAGCTAGATACTAGATACACTCACATTTCCTTTAAAAAAATATACAAATCTTTTTGATTTCACTCAGGTGAGTGGCCTGCGCTTTAAGTCTCACAAAAGATGGAAGGTGATGCAATCAGACTGATAAAACTGAGCAACCTCTGCAAGAGTCGTCAAAACGATACATTCTTCTTTCAAATTACCTCCACCTTTTTAAATGAACCTGAGCAGGCTTGGGCCATCTTTTGTAAACTCCTCTCCTCTGTACAAGAGAACCTGCTCCTGCCCATGGCCTGTGTTTCTCCTCCGCTTACCATTGATTTGAAAGAAAATTGACAGGCAGTTTTGTCAGTATTTGCCGTTTAGGATTTTTACATTTCTGTTTGGATACAAATTTGTTTGGGCTCTCAGGCGTGACGGACATTTTTAATGAGAACAGTAAAATAACTGGAGTCAAAGGCAAAGAAACTGATAAACTGTCTTTTGTTTGGAATTATTGAAGTAGAACCTGATTCTTTCTCTGTGTCTTTCACCCTCTCTCTGCATTTTACTCTTCTTCTCTCTTATTGATGCGAGTAGGAGCTTGAGTTAATGAGGTAATCTGTTGAGATTCTACTATATATTTTTATACCATTTTTGTGAGTTTAAAAAAAATCCACCATCGAGCAGAAAACTACAACCTTCTCTTCAAGAGTATTGCAAAGCTGCATCACTGATTAGAAGTCACTTACATTTTCAGAATAATATTAAAATAAATTAATGTATCGTTATGTATTCTAATCATTATGTATTAAATATATATCTTTGTGTTAATTTTAAAAAAGTATAAAAATAATGCGTTTTATAGAATTTAAAAATGTATTTTTCTCAATCTAGAGGCTTAAGTGTGGATATTGTACTACTCAGCTCTACGTCTCTTTTCCAGCGTCTTGTTGTCAATGCCTTGCTGATCCGTTGAATGAACAGATAGCGTTTGGGATTAGCAAACCTCCTCTTAAGTGATATTAATGTCTCCTGGTCATTCGCCAGTGGACCTTGTGAAAAGCAATGAAAGCTTTTGGGTAAATATGACTGCCAAACACATTAGCATTCTCTTCGGCAATTTCCTCCTACCAACGCCCTAACATCCCCCTCCCCCGCCCAAACTACACCTACCCCTTCCCTTGTTATAGATTGTGACCGGCGGTAAGAAATGCATTATTCATATCGGCAATGTCGTCCGTTGATGGATGGCTGTTTGAGAGGCCTGTCCGTTAAATAAATCAACAAATAAAAATGCTAATTCTCACATTTCTAGAGGGAGCCTTGCCAAAGTCCCACCCCATCAGCCATCCACCCTCAGTATAAGCTCTCTTTCCCTCTAATGCAAATATGCGAAAGAATTGTTGGATGGCAATCGATTGTCATTCGCCAAAGCGACAAAATGAGATTCTCGGATTGGACATTACTATCATTGTCATAGGACGGGATGTAAACGAAACCTAGATTCAAGTTTCAGGCTTAAAAGCTAAAGAACATTAAGCAGCTTGAACCATTATGATGTTATGAAATATTTGTAACAATTTTTTATTCTGAGTGAAGATATGAAGTTGCATACTGACATTCAGTAAGCGGGTCTCTTTCTCAAACAGTCTTGTAACTGGCTGTGTAATCGCTAGCAAATGAAACAAACCTGACAGACAAAGTGCAAATGCTGTTTGCTTTTGTTAGTCATGATCATATTTCTTGTTACATAATATTTATTGCAAAGTAATTTCATTAAGAAATATCCATTTATACAAAGTAGCAGCAACATCATAGAGAGTGCACAAAAACATTCAGTGTAAAATTGCAAGAGGGAAATAAAACATTCTTGATTATGCATTACTGGAATATGCTTTTGACTGGTTAACAGTTCAAAAACAATGTATGAGTCACCATTAACTGTTCAAGTGTGCAGTATAGTGACTTCTCACTAGGGTTGCATCTGGAAGATTTATGAGGGTGGCCACGAAGAAGAGCAGGGAGGGTACCTGCTCTTTTCCAAAACCTATTGTGCCACCTATTTTAAGGCGTCATTTTGCAAAAGGGGAACCTGAACCTTTTGTGCGCTATTTAACAATGATCATCATTAGCTTAGAAACATGTTGTCATCAAACCTGTCTTGTTGTTTATTAACCAAAACTATTAAATATAAATTTCATTAATTGAAATAAAACTGAAATAAATTATTCATAGGCCTATTAGATAAAATAACCACAGGAGTTGATCTTTTGACATGTAAGAGGTCATTGTAGTATAAAAACATCCTGTAAGTTTCAAAACTTCTTTGTTAGTCCAAAAACAGCTTTTATTGAAACCAACCTCCAAAGGCGAATCATTTTGGATCTTGTCACATTATGATGTAATAGTGCGATGAGGAAAGTGTTTGTTTATTTTCAACAATGTGAATATCTCAGTAGAGCATTGTTTGTTCAGTACATTTCACTGTGGATTCTTAGGTAAATCAGTCGCATTTTTGGCGCAGGCTTGAAAAACAGACTTTTATTGTGAGATAGTAATGCCACAACATAAAATAACCATGTTAATTTTAATGCATTATCTGCGATAAGTGATTTCTGATCGTTTACTATTGTGTCAGTAAATCGCGTCAGTGTGAAAAAGGCTAACTTCTCATTGTTTCTCTTAGTTATCAAATAACCTTCCCTTTATGCTCACTGGAGCTTTCAGTCACACAGCGTAAGTTTATCAGTGACTGAATGTATGTCCATCTTGTAATTACATCATTTCAATTTGTAAAAAGTCCTTGTAGAGCTCGTAATTACAGTTTGTAAGATGGGAATGCTGTACTACCTGACCACTGCAGATGAATTTAGGCGTTGATAGTTTTTCTATAGAAAGGCATAATTCCCATTCTGAGGACATGAACAGCTTTGAACAGCCACACGTTGTCATCTTGAGACTACGGTAATTACGACATGGCAAGAATACTGCTTGAGATCTGGACTCTCGCCAAATCTCCCGCTGTAATCAATGATGCTGTCTACACTGTACAATGAATCTCTTATTTACAGTGTGTTTGATGATAAAAGCATTCATGAGAGTGTAGAAATAAAGTTGTAATGATGATCACTGCGTTCATGCGCTCAACAGTCTCTCATCGGCTACAATGATCATCTCTGCAACCTTCCATGGGTTGGGAGTAGATCTAAAAATAATGTTTTAATTAAAAAATTCATGATTCGTTGATCTCGACAGCTCTAATATTAAAAAGCGTAGTAACAGATTTTGAGAGAGTTCCACATGTAATACTTCTTTCATAAGCAAAGATGTCACGATTCAAAGATTCATAAGCAGACACGCCTCTTCCAATGAAGTGTTTAAATGAGAAGGCTAGAATCGGGGTAGGAAATGACTTTTTATTTCTAAATTATGACAGATACTAAAATAACACTCCAGCAAACTTCATTTGTGAGCTGAGCTCCTGTTCGTTTTCGAATCTCTCATATAGGCAGTAGACCGTAAGTTCTAGTTTTTTTCTCTGTTGGCAGTAGGTAGAGCGGCCAGTATAGAGCAGCGTATGTAGGCTTGTTAATGGTGAATAGTCGCTGCCTCTAGAGTCCAGGGTCAGAGACGGAACAGTGGTTAACAAACTGCAGTGGGTCCAGGTGGTCTGTCTAAGGACTGGCTTCTCAGAGGTCTTCGTAAAGTGTGAAGTGAGATCAACTGGACTGTAATCCTTAGGGAACCAGGGTTTCCGATCTTTGGCAGCGGAACAATGCAGGATGTCTTCCAGAGCTAGGGCACCTTCATCAGTCCCAGCATGAAGGAGAACAGGTGCACAGAAACCCCACCGAGCTGGCTGTGAGAACATGTGTTCAACACTCTGGGGATCAATCCGTCAGCCTCGGAGCTCATCTTTACCTGTACAGAGATTCACCAGTGTGCTCAGTCCTCACCTGGTCAACTGAAATGGACACTAGAAGAGGGGAGAAGTAGGTATAATTTTAGTTTTTAAAGGCATAGGTCATCTGAAGGTAAAGAGTCTGTCATCATTTATTCGCCCTGATGTTGTTTCAAACCCGTAAGATTTTGGAAACATAAAGCTTTTTTTGATACTTTTGCAAGTATTGATAGTGTGCAGAACTTTCTTACATTTACATTTATTCATTTAGCAGACGCGTTTATCCAAAGCGACTTACAACCAGAGGAATACAGAAAGCGATTCATTCTGAAGATGCAAAAGTACAGAAGAGTGCTCACAATACAAAGTTTTAAACATTGCTTGAAGAAGAATAAGCCTGGAGAATAGAGGGACTACATTTTTGACTCTTGATCTTTGACTTTTTTGGTCTTTTCTCCTACACTTATATCTATTACCTGCAGGTGTGCGAGGGCAATTGTTAAACCTCCAAGATTTGAAATATTCTTTCAGCAATTTTTTTAAATAGTGTGTTACAGGTAAGAATGTTTTGGCTGCTTTTTTAATCCAATCAAGCAAGCCTCGAAAATGACAAAAAAAGCACCATAAATGTGCCGTCATGGTTACTTTTGCTAGGCAAATTCTTATGGGTGAAATCCAGTTATTTCAATAGGAATGCAAGTGCGTTTCATGTGCGGGCAAAATAATTTCCTACATAAATTTTACAACGGATTTAAGTTGGTCCCACGGATTCGCTGCGTTGACCAAACAGAAAGCTGTTACGTTTCAAAATGACTTCTGTTTTTCAGCTATATATCACTACATTATTGGACCTTTTTCCCCTGTGAAATTGTATACATTAATACGACTGCACCTTAAAATGAGACCATACATCTCATTCACTAAATTTTACGGTAGTCATGCAATAACTTTAGTGAGAAACAGGCTGAAATTGAAATCTGAAATCTTTTTTTCTATGCGCATCGAGATGCTTTGTCTCTGGTTTGATGTCAGTGACGATCAGTTATGTGACACCTGAGAACCAATGATGTTTGATCTCAAATTTGGTGTGACATGTCTTGATGTACCATATTTGAAAACCAGAATAGGTTATTGAGTGACTGATTTACTACCTCTGTTCCAAAATCTAGTGAGCCGCCTACCCAGACAATGTCTCTTTCAATTAGAATTACAACTTCGATTTCTACTTTAAAACGGCTCTCTGGTGTATTCATGTTTTTACTTGATGGATTGAAAAGAAGAAATGACCCGGAGAAGATTTCTACGTCAAAGAATGCGGAGCTCACCTACCTATTACGCCATTGCCATGGACCAGTGGTAGAATGAAGGTGTTTACCAGCAAGAGGAAACTGTTCTGGAAAGTTTTCCAACTCCTGAGTCACAAACTTTGCTCTTTGATTTCACTTTTAGAAGGCATCAACCTGTGTAGGTTGCAAGCAGCTCACTTGGTTTTGGAACACAGCAAATGTGTCACCCAAGAAGGATGGAAGGTTTGACACCCTTTAATTTCTATATACCTTTTTGTGAAAACAACATTTTTAGGTGCAAGAAATGTCAGACACGAAGGAGATGGTGGATGGCATGTTTCTCCGTGTCTTGTTTAATGACCACTATCATGGCCATGAAGAAAATACTAATTTCATATGTCAGGCACTCAGTGGATGGCACAGCTTTCTGCCTTTCATAGAAGGCGGAGATCCCACACACACACACACACACACACACACACACATACATATATAGACATGCATCTGTATGAATACTCACTCATCCCTTCTGCTGCATGGATGCAAATCAATACTGTTTAGAATGAGCAGTGAATTATGTTAGCAGCATCAGTGGAGCGTGCTTTAAGAATTCATGTTTTAAATCTGAAATGTGCACGTCTGTACTCAATGAATAATTTATTAAGCACCTCGACTGAGGGGTTGAATCTTTATTAGCTTAATCTTTGTTTATTTATTCTTTTTTATTTATTTATCTTCTCGCTCAGCTCTCTTAGTTTTCCTTCCAAGCTAAGAAAATGCACTGGCTTGTTCTTCATATCCACCCTAAGGCCACATGTTTCAAAGCCTGTGAACTCTTGTTTTCTAGTCAGATGCAACAATGTGGTTTTTATGTAAGGGAATCTGAGGATGTGAAGCATTCTGAGCTGCATGTAAATTATATAGCTTTTTATTTTTTTATTCCACTGCTGTTACGTTGGATCAAATAATTGTGATGTCTCCTGAGTCGTGTTTTTTTTTCCTCCTTCTCATTGTTAGGTGGGATGACTCTTTGATGGAGCTGTTGGACATTTTAAGCCCTGTATCCAACTCTGAGAGATACCCAATCAACCCCTCGTCCCGGAAGAGTTTCGTCGCCCCTCCGTCCTCTCAGAAACCCCTTTTCTCTCCTCTAGGCCCCAGCCGATCCTCTTTGCAAGATCTCGAGGAGAGTGAGATTTTAGAAGACATCTTTTTCATCTGTTGAAAGGTTGTAATGGCAGCTCAGGTTAATTGTTGGTAAACAAGAACTCATTTGAATGATCATTAATTATTCATGTGCTCTTAATTCTGCCTTTTTAGTGTCTTGAGATAATTATGGTCTTAATTTTTTTTTTACATATTCAAGTGTAATTTCAGCCTTAATAAAATGTTTATCAATAAATGTTGTTGTTTATTCAGTCACAGATGGTTGGGCAGCAGTTCTGTACAAGTCTACCAAGCTTTTCAAGGAACTGACTTGGCAACATGTATGTTTGAAGAGATTCTCAAGAACAGTTGCTGAAATCTGAAGTGTGTAATCCCACCATCATCTGATGAAATGAGGTTGACTTTTCAATAAGATGCATTTCTAGTCAAGGCTGGATTTCCCACAAAAATCACAAGTTATCAAAGTTTCATATTTCTTTTCCAAAGACGGTGTAGCCCTTTTTTCTTTTTTTTTCTGTGTCCCCTCACTTGGCTATTCCCCTGCTTTTCCCATATACACAGCAGCATATATGCTTTGATACTTCAAACTAGATCTGGGAACACCGGTAGATGCAATGGGATTCAGCCAAACATCGCTCCAGGGCTATTGGTCTAATTTGATCTGAAGTGTTGTAAAGAAAGTTTCAGAGGCGTCTGTGTGTGCGCGCGCACGTAAACCCTCCGCCTTTGAAGTGGTTTCAGAGTACATCAGTCGTGCCACAAATCCATAAAAAGAGAGAAAGAGATAAAAACAACTTATAAAAAGGCTTGTATAGACACAGCAGGAAATGGGACAAGCATAATGCTGCTTTATTCTACACTGTGCTTTATTACTGGGCTTAAGCGGAAACGCGTCATTCAGTAAAATTACAAAAGAGAGTCTAGGGACCAGAGAAAAGTGGAGTTGAGAACAGGGCAGGAGCTGCGGCAGCACTCCGACTGCTAATACAGCTCAATCTCATTGTGATAGGCTTGGCAAAAAATCCACAGATAACACCCAGCACGCTCAACTGTGCTCAAAATGTCATTTTTTTTTTCTTTTACCCCATTTTACTGCATTGTTTCTGTAAGTTCAGACTGTTTCTGATGAGTTGAAGACAGTTAGTGCTAATGAAGAAAGGCTATAAAACAAAAGTTGCTGAGAGTCTGATGGATTAGTGCAGTTTTTCCTTCCTTTTTTTTCTTTTCCAGCGCGTTTGAAAAAGCAGTGAAGCAAATTGGAGTTCTGACAGACGCATGGAATCGCAGAACACAAGAAAACAGCAGACAGTTCTAACAGGTGCAGCAAAAACTTTTGACACCAGTCCTTCATGAGTTCTACATTCTCCATAAAGGTTTACCCTGATTCTGCCAGTTGCATTGTTCCATTGTGTCTCACAATACAAAAAGATGTAAAAATATATATTTAAAAAAAGCATCGCTTAAATGACAAAAATGAAATTCGGTGTGGTTACAAACATTGAAAAGATAAAAAATACATATATTAGTACTTTAAAATGAAACAAAATAAATGACATTTGAATGAACAAATGAGTACATAAATAGGCAAATAAATATGCATGTTGGCAGCAGTTCTGAAATGTTTGGATTCAACTTGATTGGCTCTTCTTATGTTCAGTGATTACAACCTTGATGCATCTCTAAGGACTAGAGTTTACCTGCTTTAATCCAGCGTTTCATTTTTTTGTATGTCTTTAAATTTTCTCAGTCATCCAGTCCTTCTAGTTAGAAGTAAAAGATTATAAAATATGCAAACCTATATACAGAGGAACAGAGCAAAAAAGAGAAAAAAACATTTACAGTATATCCAGTAGTTCATGTATATACTTATATATATTTATAATAAAATTTATGTTTTGTCTTGTTGGATTTGTCGACTCTACATTTCCAGATTGCTATGTAAACAGTTGCAGCTGAAACGGTTAACACGGAGGGAGCTGATGAGCGTGAGACAGACCGGGAGAGAAAGACAGGTGACACTGAAATCCAACAGATGGAATGCATTGCAAACGATCTTGGAATACCTGAATGATCATGTGTCGGAAAGATCTAGAAGGCAAAATGCAACATTCTCGGAACCCGTCGATTCAGAACCGAATTCCCTTTCGAAATGAGGTGAACGGACTACTGCTTTACCCCTCCCCCACCCCCATTATCCAGCTCTGAAATGATCACACATTTACAATGGCGCCATCTTGTATAATAGCGGCATCTTGTAATAGAGCAGTTGCGAAGCATAACCAAAACAAATTGGAAGTCCTTAATTGGAAAAGCTTCCCGCCAATCAGTCAGAACTCCTAAGCTGCGCATGTAAACGCGCAATGTGATGTGGATTCTGACGATACTTGTGCAAAACGTACATAATGCCCACTTCATTGTAACCGTAAGCAGAACGTCGAGTGGGTGTATCTGTAAATGGCGGTGTCAAGCTGCACAGCACAGGTTTGTCATGTCAACAAATATTTGAAGGCTTCGCTGTTAGCTCTAGCTAACTTTTTTCTTTCTTTATTTTTGTTTCTTTTATTTTATTAAGAAGTAGAGTGTTTCCGTTGTTTTGACATCATCATAATAATGAATGGCTGCTAGCGGTGTCGTAGTAGCACAGTGCTGACGATTAGACGGCGCGTGTTCAAAAAACCGATAAAGCCAGCGCTCGGTTCGAGTGAATAACGTCGTTTGTTCGCGAATGTTTGCAGAGGCGGGAGGCAGATATGTCCGTTTTCTGTACTATTTCGTAATGATCCTGATTCTTTTTAAACTCTCAAACGAGAGGAGGCCTTTTTGCATTTGTAAGTAGCATATACATATATACACAAACGGAATCAGTTTTCTTACTCGTGTGTGTGTGTGTGTGTGTGTGTGTGTGTGTGTGTGTTGGCGGATACGGAACGCTATATCGGATCGCGAGGAATGCCTGCAGATTGCAGCTGCCGATTTGAGATTCTTCCCAGTGGTAAAAGTCCAAAGCAGAGCAGAGGTTTCAAACTCCAGCTTAAATCTACAAAAAAATTACAGCTCTACATATTGAATAGCCGGTTTCTATATATATACACACATATAAAATATATGCATATAAATACATATATGGGTTTTGGGATTAATATCGTATGTATCCATATATATGCTTTACAGGTGCATAAATATGAATACATATTGCTTGAACGTCTGCTATACATATACATATTGTATGTACGTTATATATAAACAGGATTGTTTATCTCAAACCTCTTTAAGATGGTCTCTTAACTACAAGGTCAGGACATAAGATAGAAAAGGTAAGGCTGCATTATGGAACAACCCTTCCCATGCACCCTTTCTCTCACCACAGAGAAAAACTAGAAGAGAAATAAAAATAAATATTCTTCATTTTGAGCAGTAATTGTAAACTAGCGAAGTGAACGGCCTCGACGGACCATCGGAAATAGTTCTGCCAGTATTCAAAAGCATATCAGCAATCTATATGTATGCATTTATGCATATAGTCATATATGTTCTTTTTATACATATATCTTTTTTAAATACAACTCTAACCGATTGGCACAGCAAGAGTTGCAGTGGTCCGATTATGTTACAGGTATGAGTCTTTTTTCTTTTCGTCTCTCTCTTTCTTTCTTTTTTTTCATTTGTGATAAAAAGGTTTGGTCATTTGGTCCCTACACAACTAAGGAATGACAGGTAAGTTTCCCAGCGGACGGAGGCTGCGGTTTGTGGCAGCCGTTGCCCCTGGAAACGGACAGGCACTCCAAGAAAAAAAGTTGGCCATCCCGAGTCGAAGCAAGTTCGCGTCCTGAATTGTCACATCCTTCCAAAAAGTCTTTCAAGTTTTTTTTGTTCTTTTTTAATCCGTTTTGTTGGTTTCTAAAACAGTTCTTTAAAAAGTTTTCCCAAAGACGTGTTCAATATTACATGATTTCCATCTAAAAGTCTATCTTAGTTTTAAAAAGTGTTTCCCCCTCCCCCCAGTCTACATATTCGTAGATTCAAAGCCTTCTGAGGGCTTACATTGTTTTTCTTTTTTTAAATATATATATATATATTTATATATATATTTTTGTGTTGGTCTTCAGTAGTGTCCTGTGGTCCTGCAAAACAACGGCTCAGGGGTTCAGAGAAGGGAGTACGGTATGGTCCAGTTACACCGCGGCTCCCCTGAGTTTAACACTGAAGTTCAAAAAGGTCCATTGAGCCTGGTGGTGGTGGTGGTGGTGGTATATCACACGGCTACGTCCTCCACATGTCCTGCTTCAGCTGTACTGTATCCCCAGCCCCAATGATCTTGATCTGTTGTGTTTTCAAATACATTTGGCATGTTATCAACATGTGTTCCAGCTCTACAAAACCTAGGAAGCAAACACAAAAAGAATAGAAGTGTTTAAAGTCGGCATCAAATGAAAATTCACCCCATCTATTCTAAAAGCAATTAATCCGTGCATATGTTTCTTTTCATTTTTTTTTGACCCCATAGAGGTTGTTCACAATATCAAAACAGGACCTTCCAGTAAAAATATCAGACTTCTCTCTGGTGCATGATTTCTCCAATCATTTAGTCTGCTTAAACTTATATATATATATATATACAAATTAAAGGCTCATCATGGCTTAGTTAAATAATTAAATAATATAAACATGCGATTAGTTAAATAATAGCTTAAATATACGTCTCCTACTGGACTTAACCTGTATTTGGGGGCAGCCCTAGCCGTTTCCCTCGAATGTACATCACAAGTCGGAAAAGAAAATATCTGTTGCTACTTCTGTTTCATTGCAGCTTTGAATGCCACTTCTTGTGGCTTTTGTCTATTAGCTTTGAGAACATCCGTTGCTGGCATACTGAAGTTGACAACCCTTTTTTTAATGTTAGTTATATATATATATATAATTTTTTTTTCATAATTTTTTTGTTTATAATGCAATTATTATTAGCAGTTACTATTTAAATTGCTTAGTTATGTTATTAAAATTATATATTATATTTAATCTGGGAAAATGGTTAAAAAATATTGTTCACCAGACCATATATACAAATCTTTGTACAATCATATCATGTTTTGTATAAAAAAACACACCTTTGGTACATCTGTAACTTCTTGTCTATTCAAACCATTTGATGGGTTTGAAAAATAATTTTCTTGAAATGTATATTCTCTGAAATGTTGCTTCTTTTATAGTTTTAATGACGTTTAGATAGTTTTACTGTAAAACAAGACAAAAACAGTGATTAGTGAAAATGATTTTGGCTGGCTGGGAGAGGTTTAATGTATCAGGTTAGTGCTGAGATGTGCAGGAGCCGTACTGTGTCATCTACGGAGGCGGAGATGCCTCACTAGCTTTGTAAGTAGGTAATAACTTGGCCCAGTAAAAGGCATCAGCAGGGTAAATTAATGACACAGCATTGATTTTCCATCTTCATTTAGATGAGGAGATGTGAGATGATACGAGCAACATGGAGACGACTAATCTTTCCCCCTCGGCCACAGCCGTTTTTAATATCATATGCTGTTACACTGCAGGCTTGAAGTCAACATGAAACCATATCAGATAGAAAAAAACACTTTTATTATTTACTGAATTGTACAGAGTAAGAACAGTGAACATATCAATCTTTTGAGCTAAATCTATATAAATGTATAGTGTGTTTGTCTTTTGGCTCCAAGGTGATTTGGCTGACCTGTCGTTCCCTATGCGCAGCGGCGGCCTTCACCCCCAGGGTCAGGGGTGGCTGGGGGAGGGATGGGGCTAATATGGGCGGTTGGCGTCCTTTGGCCTTTTCAGCTGCACTTTGAGTCTCTTCATGCCGATCTGAAAGCCGTTCATGGACTGGATGGCAGCCTGAGCGCTGCCCGGGTTATCAAAGCTCACGAAGCCTGGAGAATGAAGGGAGAAAGATGGAGACAGAGAGGACGACAGGTTAGTGCCAGATGGATGAGAAGGTAATGCAATGGACAGATGGACGTTAGATCGGATTGAGGGAAGGTTGAGTGGGAGGGGGTAAGAGAAATGGGTCACGGTGAGGCCAGAAATGATTTTATGAGAAAGAGTGAGGTGAACATGAAATGAAGAGAGGGAAGGGTATCAAACAAGTTTACTTAAGTCATCGTGACACATATTTACAAGATACATATTTAACATTCAACATATATGCACAATCAAGTCAATCAATACAATACAACAGCATACATTTGATACACAATATTCAGAAGCACAGAAAACATGCAAAACCTAGCACAATATCCAGTCCTAGAATTAGCGAAAAGTTAGCCAGGAGTCCTTTTTAACTCTTTCCAGCCACTGACCGCATTATTTTTAAATGTTCAATCGCATGGCCCACAAAATATGTTGTTTGAATAGCTGAACATACAATATATCAAAAGACAGAAGTCATGTATTCTTTTTTTTTTATTAACACTTGAAAGTTTCATTTAAAAAAGTATAATGTTAAACAAAAAGCTGAGAAAATCACATTTTTGTTAAAAACTATGTCCGGATCAAACTCAGAATGATGATCAAAACATAGATTGAGTCCCAGCCCAAAGCTTCACAGTCCTATACCTTTTCCATTTCATTCGGCTTACATGTGCATAAACAATGCTTCTATCACTTGTTTCTGCTTCTTTTCACCTGTGATCAAAGATTCTACACCCTTTAGAATAGCCTAATATGTCATTTCCGCACTGTCATTTCTGTTAATGGCAGGGAAAGAGTTAATACCGTGCAAAATACAGTCCTAAAGCAACTAACTACTAACTTAACTATTTGTTAGTAGTGAGAAAATAATTTAGCTCTGAGCAAAATAGCACAGTTTTTCCAGTCATAAGTTGTTGTTTTTTGTTGTTGTTCAAAATGTCTCTTATCTTTGAAGCCATCTGTTCAATACTAATATATTATTTATTTTATATTATATAATTATTTTTTTCTCTTTTGGGAGAATGGTCCAAAAATGATTGATTAGACCATCTTAGCCTGCTAATATTCAGATAAACTCGTAATATTCTCATAAAATCTGTATTTCTACTATCCAAGCACCCATGTGATGAGCTTCTTTAAAAAAAAAAAGGAGAAAAGAAAGTTATATACTTTAAAACCATATTAAACTGCTTGCCGAGTAGGTAGTCACTGTTGTGTTGAGATATTCCCTTTTTAAGTAGAAAATCTGTGTGCAACATAATATATTATAGGGCAAAATCTGTGTAAGGAAAGACGAATAGTAAACATATAGTATGCTAACATATTGATGGTATTGAAGCAAAAAAACTTTTTTATGGGGTCTTTATAAAATATCGTCCCACATATATGTAGCCATGTTTGTTATTTTGTAGCTTCTGAATTATGACAAAAATGCATTATTTATTATTATGCATTATATGGTTTTGTAAAGTGTATGGTGTAAATCAGCTTCAATCTGTTCTTGAGGTCTTAGAAATGACAGCAAAACTCTGCCTGTTAACACATGAGCATTACATCGCAAATTATTTCCTCTCATTTTCTCATCTATTTTCTCACTCTCGGTCGCTCTGTCTTGAGGTATTGTGATCATTTAAGCTGGTTCAGCATTTCAAATCATCACGTCTGAGTCTCTGAAACACCTCCCGCTAACTGCGTTTATATTAAGTTGAAATCGAATAGCGTTGTGTTTGTTCATGCATGGGATGCCTCTGATAAGTCAAGGAGCCAGTGAAGCTGGAGATAGCGCTAATTAAAATATAGAGGTTCACATTAGTCACAAGCGGGACACACGAACACGCTTCCGCAGTTTCCCCCTACAGCCTCATGTCCCGCTCTGATTAAAGACATAAAGATGCTACACTGCATCCTCTTCTTTTTTCCCTTTAATTTTCCATTCATTCTTTTTTTTCTGTCTCAAGCCAGGTGCACACCGTGTGATTTTTATTTTTTCCTCCTGCCCTTTACGATTGTTGCTTGTCAGATTAAATGATTTTAGGTGTAAAATATACATATATGAGCTACTATTATGCTTGTGTTTGCAAGTAATAACACATCTAAAATGAAAAGAAAAACACTAAATATGATATTTGGTATACATTGTAGACAAGATCATCCACATTTTAAACGGTGAGTTCTAGAGACCCAGGAAAAACTTTGTTGGAATATTCATCGTAAAGGTAATATTTCACCCTCTGGTGAACATGTCGTAATAAATTATCTTAATTTAGCCCAACAATTTCTAAAATGTATCTCAAGATGGTGAAATAGTAGCAAAAAGCACACCGTGTACACATGGCTTTATGGTTTCGAAAGCTTTGCTGTGGTAGAGAAATGAGGTAAAAATGTTAATAGTGTGAGTAGGAATGAGAATAATCTTCACAGGTGTCTTATCATTTTTACCCACCAAAGCATTTACTTTGGTTTGTCGCCCGATCCACAAACACTTTGGAGGAGATGACATTACCGAAAGGCAGGAACATCTGCATCAGCTCGCCGTCCCCAAACTCCTGAGGGAGGTGATAAATAAACAGGTTACAGCCCTCTGGCCCTGGAGACAGAGAAAGAGAGAGAAAGACAAGGAGGATTGTGGAATACAGAAGATTAGAAAAGCAGTTAGACAGGAGAGAAAAAGAGCAGGTAGAACAGAAAGAATAAATGAGGGAAATAAAGCGAGAGAAGGCAAAACAAAGTCACAAATGGCGAAATTAGACTTGGCTTGCCAAAGAAGAAACTATTGAAAGAGTTTCTCTTTATTGAGCAGTTGCCCTGGCATTTGAAAGTAGCAATTCTCCCCTTAAGTTGTATTGATGAAATAACTGTACAAACAAATACTCGGTGCGACACTTCCAGGTTCTTTAGGCACTCTAGAAAAGGTGTTTTAGATTAGCTCTTCCTTCAAACTGAGCCTTAAGTGTAGCTAAAATTTGTTTTCTTCTTCAAATTCTCATCAGGATAAAAACAAATCCTTGATTTGACAAAGAAATACAGTTCACAGCTCACTGTCATTAGGACTTTCTCTGCTCCAAGAAGACCCGCCTGACTGTGAACATTTTCATGAAATCACTGTACTTGCTCCAATCATAAAGTTTTTAATTTCTTGTGACATACATAAGACCCCGATAGACCACAGACTAACATCCAATGGGAATGACTGCAGCATATACTGGGCTGTTGCAATATACCAGAGGTTTTCAAAGTCTGTGACAGTGGGCCTCCCTTTTGACACAACTCACCCAACGCCGCCCCCCCACCCCTGTATCTGTACTCGGACTGGGCGGGGCATAACCCGAAAGTGGGTGGATTTTAACTCGGAAGTGGGCGGGGCTTTAGCCAGTATGTTATTTTTAACCATGCAATTGATACAGGTTGATCAGAAATTGTTATATTTATTGCTGATTAGAAAACTATTTACATGACAACATCAGCATTGAGCTTCAGATCAATGGTTTTGATCACAAACGAACTATATAGAGAACAAGTTTTGCAACAATTAATCCAACTCATGCGGTTGCAATTATGAAGAAAACTGTAATGAACAAGAGTTTTCATTTAAACATAACTCTCTTTTTTTAACTTTTAATTTTTTTATGATCAGTGTAATTTTTATTTATTTATTTCCACACCAGGTATGCGTGTGTGTGAGTGAGAGAGAGAGACAGAGAGAGAGAGAGGGGACTGTGTGTTCTACGGATCAAATAGTCTGACGCTGTTTTTAAGATCTGCATTCCTTTATTTTGTATGAAAAACAGCAAGAAAGCGTCAGACACTCAGTGCACGAAGTTAAACAACTGAACAGAGCAGCAAACGGTTAAATAAACATCTCCGACAGGCAGAGACGCAACGCTAGTCGCATTCTATCAAGAACCACGTCTGAACAAAAACCCCATGTTTACCAGAACTATACTGGTTAATAAGTAATACAAACAAACCGAAATAAAAAACGAACCTGAAGCTGAAGGAACCCTAAACGTTAACGGAAGACGCGCGAACCTGAGTGATAGAGAGAGAAAGACACCGTCTCAGTGTTCTGCACGTGAATGAGCAGGGCGGAGCCGCGCGAGACGAATTAAATCTGCATGTGTAGGGGAGGCGCGCTGTGACTAGCCTATCACAGACACAGTCAGCTACCCAATGAGGATTTTATTCAGTCCGAGCACAGATAATGACTCTAATTACTCGTATGATACTCACACTCGGCAAAAGTGCTTTATCCGTACCAGATACTCGTTTCAGCCGAGTATCCGGCTCAACTCTAGTTAGTAGACTTTCATTTTTTACAACTCTCCGCGCCTCCCCTGGCATGCTCTGGCGCCCCCCAGGGGAGGCGCGCCCCACACTTTGAAAACCCCTGCAATATACTGTGCAAGTATATGCAATAAAAAAAAGAATGAAGAACTAAGTTTATTTTTGAGTCTGCAATTATTCGTCATACTATAAAAATGGTTAGCTACTGAGTTTGATCAATGGCAATTTACTAATTTACCATTGGAACAAATGTGGAAAATCGTCTTTCTGTAAAGTAATATTACAGTAACTTTCACTAGTAGTGGCAGTTCTAGCTTGAATTGTATTTAGGCATGGGAACCCCGCAAAACCCTCTGCCCCTTCCCCATCTTGTGAGTAATGTTTTATACAGGCAACCAACAACACGAAATTTAACTTGAAAGATTATTCTAGGTCATTTCTTATACGTAATGTTGGTGGATCTTTGACAGCCTGTCAATCATGAGAGACCGTAATTTGGGCTTGTCCTTTTGGGGTTGCTTTAACTACTAGGCTACCATTATAAATCTATTTACTGCAAACATAATGATTTACTGTTTGTTTGCACACAGTGAGGGATGAATCAATAGCACAATAGAAATGTGATCCACTGATTTAAAAAAAAAAAGTTGTTTATATGTCTATATGCAGTGTTTTTAGTATGTGCAACTTCATAAGTCAACACAATTGCGGAGTACCGTATTTTCCTGCATATAACCCGCAGACGCAGATAATCCGCACCCTCATATAGCCCCCGGGTTTTGGGGGTTTGTGTAAAAAATCGGGGGCATAACCCACACCCTTATATAACCCGCACCCATAGATTGATGAACTTTTTTGTGTAAGTTCACATTTTGAATTTGGAAGTTGCTCATATGTCGTCAATTATCCATAGCTGTTCAGGCTCGGTACACAGTGCTTGTGCGCGAAATTCAAACAATAAGAAAAAAAACAAGTCCGAATCAGAAGAAAAAGAAAAAGCAGTCTCTCCCGCTGTGCAGCAGCACGTCCCTTAAGAAGCGTATTCTACAGGTGTTGATAATCGGATGAGATGAGAAGAGCCCGCCTCTCATGGCAGCACAGCCAATCACGTCTTATTGCATGATTGACAGGTCAGATAGCCAATCAGCGCCAGCTGTCAGAGTGACAGTACAAGGGCCAGAGAGGGATGTAAAAAAGATATTGAAATATTATTCAGTGTAAAAAAATTGTGGTATAGCCCGCACCCTTATATAACCCGCACACCCCTGTGGGGTTTGTAAAATCAGGTATAACATGGGGAAAATACGGTATTTTCTCCCTAAAACATGGTTGTCAGTGTAACATTGTCTCGAAAACATGGTTTGAAATGGCCGGTGTTTCTTATGTCACAAACATTAGCAGCACATAATTAGCTGTTTCATAACACAGTCAAGCAAAAGGCTAATCATATCAATTACCGTTATGTGTCCAACATTGTAGAGAGCGATACAAAAAATGCGTTAGCCTTGTATACAAACCTGTATAATTCACTCTTCCTCTTTTCTTCCGAATCAGTTTCTGGTTCAAACATATATGATTGAACTAAAACAGCATTTCCACTTGCCATCGTGCAGCAATTACTACAGTAAAGTTGACCGAGTGGATCAGGTATTCTGAGTGAGTGGAGGCGGGGCTAATTTGCATATTCATGGTTCAGTGTATACTAAATGAAGCAAGAGTGTAGTTCAAGCTATTTTAATGCATGAATAAAACATTTAACTAAGTCATTTTGGTGATATGTTTTAAAGGACACAATTATAGATAAAAAGGGAGATTTAAAAAAAATTAGTATCCCATAATTCTTCAGAAATCATTCAGATATGCTGATTTGGTGATAAAGTAATATTTCTTCTTATCAATGTAGAAAATGGTTGTGCCGTTTAGTATTTTTGTGGATACATTTTTTTATGATACTTTGATGAATAGACAGTTCAAAAGAACAGTGTTTATTTGAAATAGAAATCTTTTGTAAGATTATAAATGTCATTACCGTCACTTTTGATTAATTGAATGCATGCTTGCAGAACCTTACTGACCCCAAACTTTTGAATAGTTGCATAAGCGGCACATAACAATCACTGTATAAAATCTCACTTTAATAGAACATCTATGAAAAGACAATTATGGAAAATGTCACAGAGAGTGACCACGTAGAATCTTTCACTCTTACAGGTGACATATCTGGCTGTGACAGACTCACCTTCTCTCTGTTGCTGAGGGATGATGGGAGGCGGCTGGGGAAAAGCCTGGCTGATCTGTCCATATGCAGCAGGGAAGGCTGCTGAGACACACACACACACGCCAATGTGTCAGGAAACACACACACACACACACTTCACACCTCTTATTCCAGCACACGTAGACACAGTGCATGCACTTTTTATTAACTTGGAAGCAGGAAAATCACAAACAGCCTCCTTTTGAGTGACAGACCTGCATATTGTTGGACTCCAGCATAGGCCTGCTGCAGGGGGTCTGCTGCAGTGGGACTCTGAGCTGCGGGGAGAGAGAGAACGAGAGAGAGAGACAAGAGTGTTACAGACACAGCCGGGGTCACTGAGTGCGTTTGAGTGTGTTCGGGCAGAGCTGTGCGCCGGGAATGAGCTTACCACACTTCCCTCCCCCTCACCGTTCACCCCCAAACAATTAAGCTGTGGCGCTCGCGCGGGACCCTGCCAAGCTTCCCCTCTGCCCGAGAGTTGGAAAGACAGCCGGAGAGTGTATGGAGAACAATATAGATCTACAGCTCTATACGGCACATCAATCAGCTGAGAGCTTTCACAGTAATAAAGGCAATTCAGCCCCGGCCCGCGACGCTCCTGTTCTAAACACAGATACACATACTTACAGCCCTGTACCTTACAGCTGCTAAAACACTAACAGGTAAATACTGCAACATCCATGTTCTTGATTGTGTGTTTGGAGCTCATTTGATGGATTTATAACTCTTTCCCCACCATTGACATAAATTTCCCATCATTTATGAAGGTACATTTACGCAACACTGATTTACTAAAAATGGAAAAGTTTTCCTTTGCTTTTTTAACATACGGACAACAATGTTGTCAAAACGATCCCTATTCACACGTCCGACGACTAGAAACAAATGGTTTTTGGCAGGACAGTAGTTGGTGATATCACTTTGTGCGTCTGTAGACTAAACACGTAATACACACGTGCATGACGTCATTGTTTTCAAGTTTGCGTTTTTGTACTTTACATGGAGACAATAACAGTTCTGAAAGACATTTTGAAAAGTTTGCATTTTCAGTTCCCCAAAACACTGCTGTTGTGTAAATGAATGGCCAAATTGCATTAAAAAGTTTTCAGTTTTTAGTTTTTAAATGGTGTTATGTAAACGGCCCCTGAGACAGAATTTTATACAGTAGGAGGCGCTGTTTTTTCTTCTGAAAGAGTACAGAATCACCAGATCAAAACACAGGTGAAAAAGGAACAGGAACAAGCAATGAAAGCATTGTTTATGCACGTTTATGCAACTTCAGAAATGCTGGTGATGACTGGCAACTTAAAAAAGAAAAAAGAATTGCCGGTGGGGGAAGAGTTAAGAGCAAGGAGTATTTAGCCAAAAATGAACATCCAGTCATCATTTGCTCGTGTTGTTCTTAATAAGTATGAATATAAAAGAAAATGAACACGGCCTAGATTTTCATTGAATTGCTCGCTGGAATACTTGATTCTGATTGGTCAATTATGTCATTAAGACGTCATTTTTTTCCTAATATTTGCCATGCCAATGCTATATATCAGACCAAATGCGACTAGCACTGTATTATAATTTGAATTATTGAATTATTACTTTAGGCTGATTTTTCACTGAACGGACCATTTTATGTGGAGGTGGAAACTGAATATACAAATAATATTATGTATTGTATAATATAACTGTATTGTATTAATTTCTGTATTACATACATTCCACTATATCCTTTTGTTATATGAAACAGCATGAACAACATAAAAGTGAGGATAATAATTTTTATCATTGGTCCAATGGTATAATGGCATGGCATATTTATGTTTAAATTATTTGAGTAGAACATGTAGGAAATATTGCTGTTAATTATGTATAGTTAAATTAAAATGGTTAAAATACATTTTATTTAGTGAAAAGTGTCTTTATTTTTACATTTTAATTTAAACAAAATTTTAACTGCATTGTACTTCTTGCATGCCATTTTAATTTTACATAAATGTTAGTGCATATATAAAATAACACATTTTATTTTAGTTCTATATTTTTTTATTTTTTTTAGACATATGTTTTGTATAAAAAAGCATGAACAACATGATGGTGAGTAAACGATGATATAAATTTGCAATTTTTCCTTTTGGTGAACTATCCCATCAAAGGGAACAACTGTTCAATGGGAGCACTGGGCTGACAACCAAAAGGTTGTAGGACTGAACTCTGGAAGGCGTGAGCAAATACCATCGTGCCCTTGAGCGAGTCACTTTAAATGACAGCGTCTGCCAAATACAAATCATGCACATATACTGTAACTATAGCCACACTACAACAATAACAACAACAACAACAACAACATGGCACTCTACAAAGCTGACAACACCAAACAAACATGAAGAAACTACTCACGTTGTTCACTCCCTCTGTCTACCGTATGCACACACACACCACACACACACACACACACACACACACACACACACACACAGTAATACAACACTAACGTTTGAGGGAGTTCTATACCTTCTGAGAGAGACGACAGGAAGCAGCTTCCCTGAACCCCAAAACAACTTCTCTGTGCCACGCCCAGGCCGCCCTTCTCCGAGTCTTCCCTAAACACCACTTCCTGCAAAACTGGGATACAGCCGGGAGACAGGCATTTGCTTTTCTCTGTGGCACTGGACATGAACACCACTCCACCACACACACACACAGACACGCTGTGACAGCTGACAGCCGGCCGCTGGCCGTTTCACAACTCCAAATGCACAGTTTCGAGAAACATATTTAATAACGTTTTTATGTTGAAAAAAAGGCTGCTGACTCATCAAATAGAAGAACAGTTATATTCCTAAACACACAAGTAAACAGTGCAGAAGATAAAATGCTTTATGCACCAACATAAAATTTGATTATACTGCTAAACCAGAGCTGACATTAATCGTCAGAATAGGATGATGACATAAAATGTTAGTCTTAGTCAAAGTGTAACCATAAAGTTTGCCTATGAAGTTTTTAAATATAATTTAAGTCGGTTCCACGATATTAAAATCCTGCGGTATATCAGAGGATGAGTGTGTGTAGTACCTGGGTAAGGATGGATTCCATTGGTAAACATGGCTTCTGCTGGGGCCTGGCCGTTGGCCTGAGGAGGAGGCAGCCCTGTGAAACCGTTGACACTGATTGGAGACGGAATGCTGGTCACCGTGGGAGCCGTGATGCCAGGGGGCGTGCTTCCACCTAGGGGCGGGGCCGAGGGGGGGAGAGAACATTTGGAATTTTCACAATAAACTCGTAATGGCTTCGATGGTATAGAGAGGTTCAAAAAATATTTGTAGGTAAATATTGCCGTTTATAATATATATTGCTATACTGGAGCATACACTGAAATTCTTAAAATCTTTTTTTTAAAACACCATTATTATTTTTATTAGATGTTACATTTATTTTTGAATCTTCATTTCATTGCAATGATGAGTCCTTTGATTGGAAATGCCTGAAGCTCAGACAGATTAAGTTTAACAAATAAATGTATTTATTTATTATTATTACTATTATTTATACATTTTATTAAACATACATTTTATTTGGTTATTGCTTAGTAGCCTGTTAAAGAACTACATATGTACCCAACTCATTAAATTAATTTCAAAATTTTAATAAATAAGGATGTAATATTTATATAAAAAAATGAGTTTCATTTTTACTTAACTGAGCATGCTCTTATAAACCATATGTGCTATAACTTTTTTTTACAATTATTACAATTTACACTTATTTACAATTACTCAAGAAGAGGAAAATGTAAAAATTATAAATAATAAAGGTAACCTATTTTGCTAAATTTACTTTAACGGTGCTCGAAAAAAAAGTGCGTCGACTGTGTGTACGTAACCACCCAATAATGGTAAAAATCCACCCACACACTTTTTTTAGATCCCCATAAATCATAAGTAGTATCAGAACAAGTGTGTTTGCAGATTGTACCTTTTGTGATGTCACAAAATGCAAATGCCCCGCCCACAAATGCTGACGGACTCTGCCCTATTAGCATAGACCCCGCCCTCAGTGAGCTGTACACAGTCCGCCATGTTTACCTCCTCGCTAGAGCAGCTAATCATAAAATGTCTCCGCTACATAAACATTGTAACTGTTCTGTTGTCGCTGTAATAATAAACATAAAGAGTCTCCATACACTCCCAGCATCTGAGCCACTGACGATACAGTGGATTCATTACATTTCTAAAGGGAACGTGTCCAAGAAAATAAGTTAAAGTTTCACTCTTACTTTGCAAACGAGGGACAGTAAAATGCATGATTTGCAAAAAAAGTTGAATCAGTCACAACTGGACGAGATCAAACTTCATATCCAGAATACATAAGAACTGCATTTTGTTTTGCGAATGTTTGCAAATCAGCTTTCTGAATGTACTTAGCACGTTTTCTCTTACTGTATTTACAGAGACCAGAGCAATGTTGTTATTTTTGTATTTTTAACTCGCTCACACGCTCTGTATAATTCATATACGCAACTTTTTACTTCATTAAAGTAAAACTAACAACATAGCTCAGGTTTCTATGAATACAGTAAGAGACAATGGTAACTTAAATCACATTAGCTGTACGGCATACTAACAAGCACTCTGAGAAAGCCAATTTGCAAACATTCACAAAACAGTGTGATACTTACGTGTTCTGCATATGAAGTTTAATCATAAACAGTTAGTATTGATCCATCTTTGGGAATTCAATTTGCTGCGTGAGGTTCTGTTGTTGCCCTAGTTTTCGAAGCAAGAGCTGTAAAAGGCTCTGTCCTCTTCTACAAAGTGGGTGGGGAGCAGCAGCTCAATTGCATTTAATTTTTTTATTTAAAAAAAAAAAGCTGATCAGAGCCCACTAGACTTTAAGGAGCTGGAGAATTTACAGCAGCAGCAGAGGACATAACTGCAGCATGCGCTGAGAATATACAGAATGATTTGTCCGCTGGTGTGAACACTGAAATAGTTATTGTTTTTGTTCTGAACGAGCCTGGGAAAGTCTGTATGTGTGTGTTTCCTCACCTGAAGTTGGGGTCATGGGAGCCCCTGGGAGGCCGTTGATTGTGGCCATGTGTTGCATCTGTGCGGCAGCAAAAGCAGCCATAGGGCTGAGATATCCTCCCTGACCCACTGATGCCATCAGCGCTGCCTGCTGTTGAACCTGACGGGGAGAAGCACACACATATACATATTTTATATATATACACACACACACATAATAGCAAGCCAAGATAACATAATCAAATAACGAATGGAGCACCGTGTATAATCCAGTCTTTAGAGTCGACAAATTTTTCCACTGAGATGCTGCACTTTTGTTGGAAATAGATGTATAATGAGAGAGAGAGAGTGTGAGAGAGAGAGAGAGAGAGAGAGAGGGAGAGAGCCCTTGCCTGTGCATAGGCACCGTACGCTCCAAACTGCAGGGCCATCGGATTGAAGATGCCCATCTGACCGGCCATCTGCTGCATGCGTCGAATGGTCCGTTCCTTATCTGTGTCTGCAAACTTCACCACCAGGCTGGAAGAAGCACCCTGAAACACACACACACACACACACACACACGCCCCAAATGAGGATACTTTGTGCCTTAAACGTGCTAATGATACAAAAGTGTATGATCAGATGTGCTGGCACTCACAGGCATAGTTTGGCTGCCGTGTAAAGCACTAATAGCGGCTTGAGCTTCTGCATGAGTGGAATACTTCACAAATGCACAACCTGAAGAGAGAAAAACAGTCAAAAACGCCCTCCTCAACATTTACAGACATTTTTTGGGAGTTTCTCAACCTGGGCCCTGGGACAAGAAGCCGTTTTTGAACTACAAAATATTTTAATAATAATTATAATTTCTATAATTATAATAATATTGTATTAGATATTATATATTTATATTGTGTAATTTAAAAACAACAAAAAACTATATGTACACATACTGTGTGTGTGCATATATATATATATATATATACACCCACCTAAAGGATTATTAGGAACATTTTTTTTAAATTTCTCATTAATGCAATTATCTAATCAACCAATCACATGGCAGTTGCTTCAATGCATTTAGGGGTTGGTCCTGGTCAAGACAATCTCCTGAACTCCAAACTTAATGTCAGAATGGGAAAGAAAGGTGATTTAAGCAATTTTGAGAGTGGCATGGTTGTTGGTGCCATACGGGCCGGTCTGAGTATTTCACAGTCTGCTCAGTTACTGGGATTTTCACACACAACCATTTCTAGAGTTTACAAAGAATGGTGTGAAAAGGGAAAAACATCCAGTTTGCGGCAGTCTTGTGGGCAAAAATGCCTTGTTAATGCTAGAGGTGAAGATGCGGAGAATGGGCCGACTGATTCAAGCTGATAGAAGAGCAACTTTGACTGAAATAACCACTCGTTACAACCGAGGTATGCAGCAAAGCATTTGTGAAGCCACAATATGCACAACTGAGGCGGATGGGCTACAACAGCAGAAGACCACACCGGGTACCACTCATCTCCACTACAAATAGGAAAAAGAGGCTACAATTTGCACGAGCTCACCAAAATTGGACAGTTGAAGACTGGAAAAACTTTGCCTGGTCTGATGAGTCTCGATTTCTGTTGAGACATTCAGATGGTAGAGTCAGAATTTGGCGTAAACAGAATGAGAACATGGATCTATCATGCCTTGTTACCACTGTGCAGGCTGGTGGTGGTGGTGTAATGGTGTGGGGGATGTTTTCTTGGCACACTTTAGACCCCTTAATGCCAATTAGGCATCGTTTAAATGCCACGGCCTACCTGAGCATTGTGACCATGTCCATCCCTTTATGACCACCATGTGCCCATCCTCTGATGGCTACTTCCAGCAGGATAATGCACCATGTCACAAAGCTTGAATCATTTCAAACTGGTTTCTTGAACATGACAATGAGTTCACTGTACTAAAATGGCCCCCACAGTCACCAGATCTCAACCCAATAGAGCATCTTTGGGATGTGGTGGAACGGGAGCTTCATGCCCTGGATGTGCATCCCACAAATCTCCATCAACTGCAAGATGCTATCCTATCAATATGTGCCAACATTTCTAAAGAATGCTTTCAGCACCTTGTTGAATCAATGCCACGTAGAATTAAGGCAGTTCTGAAGGCGAAAGGGGCTCAAACACAGTATTAGTATGGTGTTCCTAATAATCCTTTAGGTGAGTGTGTATATATATATATATATATATATATATATATATATATATGTATATATATATATATAGAAAGAGAGAGAGAGAGAGAGAGAGAGAGAGAGAGAGAGAGAGAGAGAGGGAAAGAGTGAACCCAATAACCTTTGCTGTTTCCGTCAGGACCTCTAAGGATAGTGCACTCTTCAATGCTTCCGAAAGACTCAAAAAGGCGCCGCACGTCATCCTCACATTGCTGCTTATTCAGCATGCCGACAAAAAGTTTTCTGTCTTCTGAAACAAACACAAAGTCGTCACATATTATACAGGACAACAACATCTCTCTGATGTTACTGCTCATTTCAATAAATCCACACAGCTCCTTATTCCAGTTTTACTTTACTTTAAATGCTGTTTTCATTTTCCGAGCATTTTATTATTAAGGACGGTTGAATCATATAATACTCGAAATAAACAAGTACTGCATGAAAACAAATATGCAATTAAAAGGCACTATTGCTAAAGTGCAACAGCACAAACTTATTTAAAGTCAAAAAAATAAATAAAGCTCTTCAAACACATTCCCTCAATCAGTCCCACAATTCATGTTTTTTTATTCACCTAATATATCATTTTCTGTGTCTAAATCCAGCAATCCACTAAGAAACATGTTGGTGCTACTGTATAATGAAATGAGTTTATGAGCGAGATTTCTGTGGAGAACCTTTCGCCTAGTCGATTCTGCCACCTCAGGAGTCCTTGTTTATTGTTTGTGCTTTTATTTATCAGATTATGTAGACATTATTGAATTACACATCAGCGTGAGGAGAACAAAAGCGCTATTGTTTCAGGGTTTTATTAGGCTGTAATTGCAGTGTCAATGCTGCATGTTTTAAACTCTAGACAAGGCACATAGTTAAAAAACAAGGCACATATTTATAGGGTGTAGAGGGAATTGAACTGGATACGGCAGTGAGTAATCATGCATTCACATACATTTATCTTGCTATATAAACAGTGACAGACTTCTACTGTTTTTTTAATAAGAAAATATAATTAAATTATTATAGATTAACCCGAAGCCAGCTCCCATAAGAAAATATTTAGCATCAACAACAAATAAACAACATAATTCATTTATTAACTCTTTACATTAATAAGCTATTACAAAATTACTATCTTTTTATCATGTACTGTAAATACCATGGACTTTTAATATTGCAATGATTCACTGCCACAGCAAATGCACTTGTAAAGATGCTTATTCTGTTTGTTTTAATACATTTCTCTGACCCTTTGTCCAGTGCATGCGTGTGTAATTAAAAGAAAATGTGCTTCAAGCAACTAGATATTCTGTTTAGTACTGCTAATGGGTTTGCATAGCGTAAAACTTTCTTATATCATTAAACATAAAAGTGTATGTGTAACGTGTGTGTGTAAGTATGATGGATGACGCAGCAGAGATATTAATGAGCACTATTGTGTAGGGGGTGTGTGTGTTCATGTGTGTCCACGCCCGATGCTCACTAACATGCTCTGACAGGGTGTCCTTGCCCAGTCAACAAGACTAATCTCTAGTCCGGCCTCTCACTGTGGGGAATGTTTACAAGTGCAGTGCGCGTATGCCGATCGGAATAAGACACACTACACAGGTAAACACAGGCCAAATCAAAAGGTATACATTTTAAATAAATAATAAATAAATGCATGCATTTTATACATTTAGTTGTAATGATTTTTATAAATAAAATAAAAGACACAACAATAATACATTTACAAATAATTTACATAAAAAAAATTTCTGATAACAAAGTCTGATAACATTGAGGAACCAATAAGGAACATTCTCCGAACTTTGGCTAATGTTATTATAAACGTTCTTTCAGTAAAAGTAATAGACTGTTTGGTCAAAATGATTTGGTCTTTAATAATGTTCTCAAAATCTTAGCACAAAAATGTTTATTCATCAACCATGGAATGTTTTTTTTGTGAAATATTTTAGTTGAAACGTTTTTTAAAGGCTACTACTTCTTTCAAAAGCAACATTCCCAAGATGTTTGTGAAATTATAAAATGGAATGTTCCCTTAACATTTGTAGAACAAAGATTTTTTATTTATTTTTTACATTAAAAAAATTTGACATTTCGAACGCTTAGAAATAACGTTTTCATAACTCAATGGGAATATGAGAATATTTTGATTTTCTCTCGATTAAACATGTCCTACCTGTAAATCACATTGTGCACACACTTCCAGATAATAGTGGGATGGTGTGAAAAAAGCTCTTTTGTTTAGTGGTCTCTAACCAGTGTCTCCAACCGTTTCCTTTCATTCTCTTTGATATCCATCCTTATTTTGCTCTTATGACCACCCGTGTCTTCTCGCTAACTCTCTTTAAAGTCTCTTTCTGTCTTTCTGTCTCTCACTTCCCTTCCTTGTCTTTCCCACTTTGACCTTTAGCTCTATCTCTCCATCCCGGCGTTTCAGTTTAAATGACTAGTGAATGGATCGGTCGGGGACGGCACATCAGTTTTGCCAGTGGAATCAGAGGGCTTTGCAGGGACATATATTGCGTTTTTACAGGGCTAACAGGGGGATAAATTCAGCTGTCCATCATGTCGAAGACAATTGATCTGTCGAGTGTGAGTAAAGGAAGACACTCTCAATTAGAGGAAGGAACGCATGGCATGAAATGAAAGGAGAGACTGAAGGAAGGAGAGGTGCCTCCATCTCCGAGTCCTCTATGTGTATGTCTCGTTCTCTCTGTGGGTCCATCAATCTTGGTTATCAGGAAAACCTGACCCCAAAACGGGGAAAAGATGAACCATCTCTCACCAAACTACTTCCACTCTCACACACACATGCATAGTCAATGCACAGAAACTCAATCTCACACTCCCATGAAGACAAAAGCACACTTAAATAAAAGCTTTTAAAAAATTCTAATATTATATAATAGGAGAAACTTTTTAAGTTCTTACAATTTAAAAAAAAAATATATAATTTGATGTTGTAAATAAAACAGGTTTGCAGACTTTCTGCTTCAAAATGTCATTTAATTTAACGTTTGCCATTTCTTTGTAATTATTTCTGCAAAAATTACTAAAAAAGTTATTACATTTACTACCAATTTCTGAATGAGAATCATTTCAAAGTAAATGATACACCTTTTTTGTTCAGTGTATGATGTCAAGAAGAAACTTCTTATGAAGTCACAGGGGAACAATTTTAAGTTCTTATGATGTCATTTGAGAATCTTTTTAAGTTCTTGTGATATCACAGGAGGACCATTTTTAGTTCTAATGAGGTCATAGGGGAACAATTTTAAGTTCTTACACTGCAAAAACAAAGTTACTGTCTTACATTTAAGTACAATCAAATGTTTAAGTCATTTCAACTTAAAAGCATTAAGCTGAGTCATTGTATAATCTTGTAAACTGAGTTGAATCTTTTAAAAATGTTGATTTAATTTGATTAAGTAAAAACATATCTTGTCACAACTTATTGATCATACCATTTTGTTTTACAGTGTATGATGCCAGAATAACCATTTTAAGTTCTTATGATGTTATAGGACAACCTTTTTAAGTCAAGTCAAGACACCAGCGATTTCTCAGATATAAAAGGAAAAAAAAATGCAACAAAGTTTGTTTTGGCTGTTCAGCAGCTCTAGAAGAGCAGGCCAATCAATAATATTAATGAATATTAAGTGTTAAGTGTACCAAACAAAGCAAGCCAGAGGCGACGATGGCAAGGAACCAAAACTCCAGCAGATGACAGTTCTTAAGTTCTTATTTTTAAGTTTGGTCACACTTTAGATTAGGGTCGAGTTCTCACTGTTAACAACGACCTTTTCCTTAATAAACTCCTAATTGCTGCTTATCGATATTTTTTAGCAAGGTAATTGTTATGTTTAGGTATTGAGTAGGATTAAGGGTTGTAGAATATGGTAATATAACTACTAATAAACAGCCAATACCTAGTAATATGCACAAGTTCAACTAGTTAATAGTGAAAATATTTATTTCCATTTAAGTCAACAAACTGTCATAATTTTCCTACATGCATGTCCATACAAAAATGTCCAGAGTGTGTGTGCATCAAAAACTCTGGAAAGTGGTATGATAATCCAACAAAAGGAGTGACGACACTTATGTAAGGCATGTGAGGGCCAGCTCAAGATCCTCTAGGGCCCTGTGTGACTGTCGGGTCTCATCGAGGTGCGTCATTATACTTGACTCTTAAGAAGGGGACATCTACCGGTAATGGTGAGACTGATGTAGAGTGACAGGAAGGTGGGGAGAGAAATAGAAAAGGAAAAAGAAAAAAGAGGAGTGGAAATCTACCTCCCCTGCTCTCACTGTCAGCTGGCTTCACCTGGATTGGCCTGTTCATCTGTGCAACACAAAGAGAAGAACAAGGGAGGGGGCAAGACAGAAGACAGACAGAAAGAAGGGGAAAAGACAGAAGACATTAGATTTGTAGCAGAAAACTATTGAAGTGAAGTGTTCACATTTGCAGTGGAATCATCTGTGTCCATATAACAATTGATGAAATGCCCTAAACACAAAAACTTACTAAAAAGTGTTTTGCCAGCTTAAAATGAATCATAACCGTATTTTATTAAAAATATGATTTAATGTGATAATTTTTTGCATATCTATAGGCATTATAATTCTTTAAAAAAGTAAAATAAATTGTTCCCAATTATTCTTCTCTCCATGAATCTTCATGTTCCCATCACACAGCCTTGAAATAATTCATTTCAAATAAATCATAAATGACATAATGAAGAAGACGTGACACCATTTGAGTTTTGAGGAGCCAAGTTCAAAGATGTTCTATGCTCATTTAATATTCATGAATTGTTGTTCATGAATAGTTTATTTTAAACTACTATATATAGAAAAGTAGATTGAATGCTTAAAAAAATAGAAAAGGCCATAACCATCATCATAGGTGAGCTGAAGCAATTATGGTTTGAATTGTTCCTCCCAACACAATTCATTAGCAACGTAAAAAGCAATTCATTAACAATATAAAAATATTCTTTGTCTGAGAGAATAATGCCATAGAACAATGCACTTTTGCACAAAAATCCCCTTATTAAACGGAAAAGGCAAATGTTTGATGGAATGACTCATTATAGCTTTACAACAGGAAAAATCAGAGACGTAGAGCAACGCAGAATGAAATATTCAAAGAAACGCATGCCACAATACTCATACCTCACTTATATAAACACATTTGCATACATCTGTGTTTATGTCTATGAATGGCCACTGAATGCAAATGTGTGTATTTGGGTGTGTGTGAGGTCTCACTAAAAGACGTTCACAATCATAAAGTATTTCGTTCTGCTTCCTTCACTCGTGGCAGATTCCCGACTGACTCCGGCTCAATAATACATGTAAGCCATGGAACGGTCTGCGGCAATCAATTTTTAATAATGCCAATTGTCACGCTGCCAGCAGGAAGGAGACGAGAGGAGAGGAACGGACCCGTGCACAGTGGCGGATCCTGGCATAGGCGATACAGACAGTCGCACACGGCTTCAGCGGTCTCTGGGGAGGCACAGGGCTCTGCCCCCGAAAATAAGACACAGACTCTACTTCTCTATCGCTCATCCGCAGCAGTTTACTCGCTATCTGCTTCACGCGCCCCCTTTGCTGGAAAGGAGTTGTGACGTGTCGCTCCCTGTGCTTCACTTCTATGCCTCCTCTCACTTCTGTCTGCTGCGAGAAAAAGTCTCTTTGGCTGCTAAAAGGCAAAAATAGGGAAGCATAATAGCGCCATACAGTACAAATGAATCAAATCATAAAATAAAATGTCCCTTGGATCCTGATCCACTTATATATGACATTGTAATTTTATTTGGTTTAATAAAAAAAAGGCATACGTTTTTTTTTACCACCGAGCCATGTGACTACGATTCATTTCAGTCATTATTTTATTCTATTTTTGAACAATCATTTTGACCTTTCATTTTTCAAAAGATTAGTGAGGATGATTCAATAAAGCTGTTTCGTTATTTAATAGAAAATGAGCTTTTAAATAAAAGAGTAAGATCATTTACTCCTTTATCGTGTTTCCATAAATGTGTTTTTTTTGCTCATTACCCAGTGCGTCCAAAATTAAACAACAAAACAAACAAACAAAAACATTTAACTGACCCCAAACTTTTGAAAAGTATGAATGAATGAATGAGAAATAGAAAGTAAGGAGATACAACAAACCTATGAAAGAGTATAAAAATTGCATGTGGATTTCTGTGCTTGTCTTTGCTTTTGAATATTTACAATGAACTAAACACCCTGCAATGCCAATTAATCTGCCAATTATGTTTCTTAAAGTCATCTTCCAATTGCATATTTTACTGGACTCATTTACGATGAGATAAAATACCCACAGTGCACTTGGGCAGCGCACCTGTGGCGTCCTGGCTCAGGTCCAGACAAACAGCTCTGGGGTTTCTCACTTCATAAAGTTCACTTAGTTTCAGACCTGATCACTCACTCCTTATTTTTCTCCATCCCCAGCATCCTCC
Source organism: Rhodeus uyekii (assembly GCA_037043235.1). Taxonomy (NCBI): domain Eukaryota; kingdom Metazoa; phylum Chordata; class Actinopteri; order Cypriniformes; family Acheilognathidae; genus Rhodeus; species Rhodeus uyekii. Next base: position 455,858 of record JAWRVZ010000155.1, on the reverse strand, counting down.
TCTTTTATTGGCAGTAAAGCCCAGCTAATGTTTTTAATGTGTTTTGATGCATTATTTATTTTACCATGGCTGCTGATAGTGAGGGCGTAGGGAATAGTGAAAAGAGAGCGAGAGGGAGAAAGAGAGGTAGATTTGGACATAGATCAGGGAGCAGAGCAAGGTCACAGTCACACACACACACAGACTCGCACACTCGCAGACTCAGGGTCCCAGCAGGCCTCCCTCACATACATTTTAATGTTTCCCTCCCAATGGCACAAATGGACACTGCTATGTGTGCTAATTGTGTTCCCCCATTGAGTCTCACCAATCTCATAGGAGACCGTTTCTCTCTCACACACACAGGAAACAAAAAAAAAAGCTGCTAGTAAGTTTAGGCAAGCTTGAATATGTTAATTCAAAAGAGGCGTATTATTTGTGATGTGTTGATTTTTACATACAGCCATCAACATTCTTTTACAAATGAGAATATTTATAAAGTATATTAATTCAAAATTAATAAAAGTTACTCTATTAAAATATGGTTTAGATGTATATTCATATAAACCATAATATATTAATATTCAAATATTATTTATATGCAATTATTTTTACATGCCCATACAGCCATCAAAATGTTTGCTAATGTAATGCTAAAAAATATATGCTAATTCAAAATTAATCAGTTATTATATATATATATATATATATATATATATATATATATATATACAGAGAGAGAGAATTGTATTAAATTATATGTTATTATATGTTAATATGTTATTAATGTGCAAATTCAAAATGTATCAGTTATTCTATACAAATATAATTTATTTAAATATTATTAAAAATATTGTTAAAATGTGATGTTTTTAAATATTTGTATAATCATTTCAAAACAACAAAAACACATTGCTATGATAATAAAATATTTCAAAAAGCTTTCTAAAACTATTTAGATATTAATATTTGTTGAGTGTTTTTCACACACACATGGCATTTCTGCATCTCGACAGGGAAACCTGGATGAAATGCCCTCACATTGCCAGGGTGAATCTGACGTGGAATGAGATCTTGTGCATGCTCAGTACGCACATTAAAACTGAACGTGATGGCATGTCATAAAACTGAGCTGAATGAAACATAATGTGGCATTTGGAGACATTTGTCATTGTGCTGCGCCACAGGCTTCACCATTACTTCTGAACTGTGCTTTCAGAGGCCCCTAGAGGACTTTCATCGACCACAGCTAGATGGCAGCATTGAGCAGGCCAATGTTTTTCCCTGCCTGAGCACCACATCACATATTCCGAGGGCAAAACCTTTTACACAAAGGAGAAGCAGAAACGGCCTCCCGCACACAAATGTGCGAACACGGACAAATACAAGCACTCAAATCCACTTGCGTACACACAAAATCAACCTATAATTCCACAAAACTACCCTTTACAAAGATAGTAGCATAAAAACACTTCTCTCTCTTTCTCAATCTGTACTTCACCTCACCATAAACCTTCTGTCTCCATCTGTACAGGCCCCGTCGTCCATATCTCCGCCACTGAGCCACAGCATGGCACGGCCTTATGGTGATGTAACTCTCTGGCACACACATACACACACGCCGGGCTAAACGGCAACAGAAACGTACGTGTGGGTGTCATGTCTGCACTGAGGGAGTATCTTCCACCACAGGGTTCTTTTTTCCTCCTGTTAGCCCATTCTAAAGTGCTCCAGAAAGCTGCGATGAGCTGTTACTCACCACCTGCATGTCTAATTCTACATAATATCCCTGCTTCTGATATTCAAATGCATGAACAATCAAATAGATCCTCTCTGTATGATTCAGAAAGATAAAATCGTAGCATGTTTTAGCTTTGAACTCTCAATGTTACGATTAGCACACCGTTAGCCAACCAACACTGAACCCCACTGACTTTCATTGTATGGATAATAAAACACAGAGACGGTTTCATCTTCTTTTGTATTCCACATAAGAAAGACGTGCTTGGAACGATGCAAAGGTGAGTAAATGATGACAGAATTGACATTTTGTGGTGAACTATCCCTTTAAGGCAATGCTTTTAGCTATATGAAGCACGCTACAAAGTAACTGGTAGGCAACGTGAATATAGAAATAGCAAAACCAACTCTGGTTATGTTAAATATCGGACCTTCTGTGTTTTGATGAATGGAAAGCATGCAATGAATAATCTATCCCTTTCCCAGTGCTCTCGCAGAGAAAAATAAGTATGATGAATATCACAGCCTTTATATTCAAATACTAAAGGCTGAGCTGTCTGTAAAATACTGTTACAGTGAGCTTTTAAAAGAGCCATGCTTTTAAATTGCAGTCACGTAGCAAGAGCAGAGAGCAAACTTTTCTACAAACTAAGGCAGAAAAAATTCAAAGTTCATTCTCACAGTAGGAACAATAATATTCCTTTCATTTCCCCACAAAGGGATGAACGTGCTCTTTCTGGGTTTGTGAAGGAGGAGGTAATTCTTGAAGGATGAGCTACCCTGCCTTTGTTGTGCCGGGCTCAGATTGCATTGAGAGTCATTCAAGACACGAGAGCCAGCAAACAAATACTAAATAAAAACATAATAATAAATTATAAATCTGCAGTCTTGAACAGAGTATACTGCGGTGAAGCAGATGTCCCAAACAACACGGGTCCACAGAAAATCTAGGATTTTTAGTTTTTGTCACATAAACCTTAAAATAATCTTAAGTCACTTTGGATGAAAGTGTCTAATAAAAAAATAAATGTAAATGCAAGATTAACTAAGAGTGTTAAGATTTTGTGATATTCTGTAAATGGAAATATATATAACATAGCTGGTTTTGAAGCAATTAAACTCACATCTACATCGTTATTAGAGAGAGACTGAGGAGACAGGTAATTCACACACGCAACTCTCATTTTTACATTTACATGTATACATTTGGCAGACAATTTTATCCAAAGTGACTTTCTAATCAGTTCTTGCTTTCCCTGGGAATCGAACCCATGAACTACAGGAAAGCTGTTTTACTTCTCCGGTCAAATGTTGTGCTGCAAATATCACTAACAGCTATAAGCTGTCAACGCTGGCAAATGACCATGGTTGAATCTGCATAGTCCATGGCTAACTGTGCATTAAAAAATTTAATTCGCTCTACGTCGTGCATTAAATTCATATAAAGCACAGCTAGCCATGGATTATTCTTTTCATATGGATAAAATTTTGATAAATAAATTCCTTTAATGTTTTTTTTTTAAATCTTAAATATATATATATATATATATACACACACACACTCACCTAAAGGATTATTAGGAACACCATACTAATACTATGTTTGACCCCCTTTTGCCTTCAAGGGTTGGCCGTGGCATTTAAACGATGCCCAATTGGCACTAAGGGGCCTAAAGTGTGCCAAGAAAACATCCTCCACACCATTACACCACCACCACCAGCCTGCACAGTGGTAACAAGGCATGATAGATCATGTTCTCATTCTGTTTACGCCAAATTCTGACTCTACCATCTGCAAGTCTCAACAGAAATCGAGACTCATCAGACCAGGCAACATTTCCCGTCTGGCACCAACAACCATGCCACGCTCAAAATTGCTTAAATCACCTTTCTTTCCCATTCTGACATTCAGTTTGGAGATTGTCTTGATCAGGACCAACCCCTAAATGCATTGAAGCAACTGCCATGTGATTGGTTGATTAGATAATTGCATTAATGAGAAATTGAACAGGTGTTCCTAATAATCCTTTAGGTGAGTGTATATATGCGCACATACACACACACACATTGAATAAGTAGTGCTTAACAGCAGCTTTAAACACCCACTAACACACACGTTTCTACATCTCTTCAATGAGGAAAGTAATCTGTTGGGAACACGCACAGCAACCCAGCGACCTCCACTCGAGCACAATTTCCACTTGGCACTCTCCAAACGTTACTTCCTGCTTCTTCCGGGAACCTCTTCTTCCCATTCAGCACAGCCTTATTTTACCCAGAGCACCAGGGGCATCTGCTCAAATTTGGATTTCACTGAATTATTAAACCAGCACAGTGCCTATAACTCACACTCATTTTCATTCCCTCTCTCTCTCTCCCTCCCTCACTGCAGCATGTCCTGAGGTAAGTCTTTAAAGCGCCGGAGTCCCGTGGCTCCTTGTAACCTTCCCAAACGACACGGATGGCTGCCTCTTTAAACCCCTGCCACCGTCCTCCTCCTCTCCCGGCGCCCGGGACGCCCGTAAAAATTCCTGCGCGTTTTACACCTCCCGCAAAAGTGCTTTGCACCTCGAGAGCTTCCGAAGGGTTTCATTTAATGATCCAGGAGTGTAAAATAGCGCATGCTTTGGAGGCACATCTATAAATTGTGTCAAATGAAAATGAGACAACTTTACCGGAGGGGGGAGACAGGAAAGTGCTCTTTCAGGGCCCGACTCAGTGTGAATCTGCACAGAAACTCTGCCATAACAGGTGCAATCTGAAGCACCTGGTTAATTAAGCAGTTTTTGCTAGCAACGTGATTTGTGCACTTTATTGTGAACATGACTACTAAGAACTTAAATGTAATGTCATGCAAATAAAGACTTCAGTTAATGGAACACAAAAAGACATGAATCTGCCATCTGCCTGTAAAATATTGGCATTCAAGTTTTTTTTTCCTCTAATCTTTTAGTATCTGTGCCAGTTGTTTCCTTTCAGTTTGAATGTCATTAAAAATGACACAAAACAGAATTCCCAACTGATTTAACTTATTATAAGTGACATTTCACACAATATTTGTTGGGACTGGAATTTACGCCTCTGGATTTGAATGGATTATGAAACATTGTTAGGCTTTGATGTTACTGGTTAATATTATTACTCTTTGCTCATGAGCCCTTGGTTACATCAGCAAAAAAGGTTATGAAAACATTTTTTTTCTCATGCACAATAAGACCAAAGCTATTATTTAGATGGTAAATATTGCATTGTCATATATTATATTAAGTACCATGTATTAAGGATTTCACTTTTCTTTTTCTTTGTTTAAAGTTTCTTTAATATTGTTCTTGTGCTTCATAGCCCTCATTTCTCCCATGTAGTAGATAGAGTAACAGAGCTTTATTTTCCCTATTTATAAAGTGCAACAGGAACTCGAGGTGAGACACGCTCTTATGGGAATAAAGCTGAAACTGGATTTGAAACGAGAGATCTTTCACCTTTACCTGTGAGGCTGTCTAAAAGTGAATAATGCGCATTTAATTTGTATCCAGTGACATGATAATATATAAACTCGACTTTGAAACACTTTGTTTTTGCTGTTACAGACCTCAATCAAATGTATTACTGATGCTATCAGAGAACATTTTATGTTATTAAACTTATATATTTTTGTAAACTTTATATTTTTGTAAATCTTTTGTACTCATGCAGAATTATATGGTTAATAGATTTGATTTAGATTTGTTTTTTTGATGTTGACCATTATGTAAATATTACACATTAATAACAGACAGTTCTGGGTAATAATTTATATGTAATAATCCCACTACAGTTAAATTTTTATTGATTACAAGATTAGTTAATATTCACAAAATGACAGCAAATTATTCAGCAAAAATATAATTGACTGATTTTCACTGATTCAAAATATTTTAAACCTATGTATATTCATAAATTTCAAGTTTTCCTCATGTAATTTGAATTCAGTAATGGACTACAATTGACAAGTAATCGACCCACTGGTAACATATTAACTGTCTATATATATATATATATATATGTGTGTGTGTGTGTGTGTGTGTGTGTAATTATTTATTAAAACCTTTTCTACCTTTTTTAGTACCAGAACCATCCTATCACTCTCTCTCTCTTCTGATCCAAGTGTTTCTCGAAGCGTGTGTATCTGTGTGTGTGTGTGTGTGTGTGTGTGTGTGTGTGTGTGTGTGTGAGATGAGCTCATTAAAGTTGGGCCTAATCCATTAGAGAGGCAGATTACACATCACAAACACACACTTGCTCTCCCATCACTGCATAATTACACATATGAAAGCAATAAACAGCTGCAATAAGCTGCCTCCGGTCATTATGATAGTGACGATAAAAAGAGAACATTTATTTGACAACACGGAGAAAGAGACAGACGTAGAGAAAAGAAAGAATATGTCCCTCTTTATTACATTACACCTCCTCCCTCTCTCTCGGTAATGCAAAGCTTTGCGGTGTGTAGCGCAATGCCTTGGTTGCAAATAAATCCTGCATTCTCTCAGAGAAGTAAACATAAATCATAGCACAACACCCCCCTTTGCCTTCCTTGTATTTGCTTTTACTTATCTAATGAATAAAAAATGAAAAACAAGCCCAAAAGCTGTCAAATTGGGGACACTCTCTCTTCTCCTCCTCTTCTTTTTGCATTTCCCCCCCTTTTTTCTCCTCTCACTACCAAGACACAAAAGTGAAGCTCTAAGTGGACATGTATAATTGCCTAGGGATTATTTATGAGCTTCATACTAGCCCACTTGTGGTGTCTTGCTTTTTATTCACTCTTTTCTTTCTCTTTCTAAATGCCCTTTGACTTTTTTCCGCTACTTTCTTCAAAATGACATCAAATGCAGTTAGACTTCTTTTAGACTTCCTCTAAGTAAAACCAATAATACAAATATTATATTTAAAAATAATAATAATAAGTAGTAGTAAATTAAAAACAAAATGACATTTGCAATGTAGGATTTGTGTGAAGAGTCAATAAAATAGGAGTCAGATAAATATGATAGAAGTCACACAAATAAATAAATAAATTGCACTTTGCAAACAACAAGTGCATTTTGCAGACAGACAAAAGGTCAAACATATATTTTATAAAAATGTAGGGACAAGTCTGATAATGGTTTTCTTGACCATGAACTTTAAGCACTTATGACCACAGACTTGCTCACTTCTGCTATAAATGGGTCAAAAGTGGATCATGTGACCCATCAAACCTGGCCGTAAAGGGATGTGGGAGGTTGGGATGGGGTGTAAGCAGCCATCTGATCTTGTATTCTCTTTTCATATAGTGACAAAAGAGTCAAACGGGCAGAGGATACGTAGAAACAGAGGTGTAGAAAAGAATAGGAAAATGAGAGAATTGTGGTACATTTACTGCAAAGGCAATGGATGATGACAGTCTTGGGTAGGAAGGTGTCAGGATATGAGAAGCAACCTCTTGTCTCTTTGTACTGTCTGTGACGTATAAGCCTTTATCCGAGACAGAGAGAGAGAGAGAGAGGCCACAGCAAACTCAGTCCTTAGGGACTATTTAGCGCTCCTACAGCAGTAAGCAATCATTACAGCAAAGAACTGCCTCACTTTAAATGGAGTTAAACACACACACTGGAGCAGAAGATCACCCACACCAACACATACACACAACACCAGTGCAATCCCTTTCAGTATTCTGACATGCCCAGGCATGAGAACACAAACAATCATCTGTTCTTGAGGGTTTTACCATCATCACACACCTAGTAACTTGATTAAATGGATATTTAACCCAGAAATTATCATTTGTGTCATTATTTCCCTGTAATGGTCCATGTATTTCCTGTATTTCAAATAAATGAGGACTGACACTTTCAAGCTTCAAAAAAAGAACCCATAAACTGACAAAAGCATATATCTATAGATTAAATGGTATGATTATTTGAATTGGACATTATTATAAATCATAATGTGCCAAGGAAAGCTAGATTGCAATGAATTTTTGTCATGGCACTATTTGTATTTTCTCAGAGTTGTGAGCTTAAACTGAATCACAAAATAATAGAAAACAATGAACCAAAACCCCATCTTTCTTTCTACTTTTAAAGTTCTCGCTGGTTTTAAATAATAAACGTTCTAATTCATGAACAAATTAGTCCCTATGAGCAGGTATCTGCAAGTCACAAATCAGTGTACACTACAAAACATTTATTTTTTTGCAAGCAACATTATAATTTAAAAGTTTGTTTAACAAAAATAAAATTTAATTCTTTAAATGATGTATTAATTTAATGTAAAAAATGTATTAAATTAATTAAAAGTGACCTTCAAGACATTTATAATGTTAATTTTTTGTAAATTAACTTTCTATTCATCAAAGAATCCTTTAGAAAATGCTTTTAAAAGTTTTCAAAACTGATCATGTGACACTGAAGACTGGAATAATGATGCTGAAAATTTACCTTTTTTAAATTTTATAATCTATTACAACAGAAAACAGTCATTTTGAATTGTAATAATAGTTCACAATGTTTTCACTATTTTTGATGAAATAAATGAAACCTTATTGAGCATTAGAGAATGACTAAAGAAATAAAATAAAAACCTTACCAACCCTAACATTTTAAACCACAGGCATGTCATTATACTGTAATAGTTATTTTTTAACTGACAGAATGGAAAGCAAATGCTGGCTGGAAACACAGATCGCACCAGTCGTGTGTGTGTGTGTGGCGGCTGACTGACGTCACGTGCTCACTCTCAGAATCGCAGACTCCATCTGTGCTCATTAGAATAGACTCTTGTGCAGATGTGCTCCCATCCGCTCCTTAACAATAAACTCAATAAACTCACATGTACATTATTAGACTATTGCTTTCCAATGAATGCACTTGCTATCTCTCTCGCTCGTTAAATCAGTAAAGCACCCACTAGTTCTCTTAACTTAACACACACACACACACACACACACGGCTGTCATTCAGGTGACTTACACCAGAGTGACGACATTCCTCTGAAAAGGTCAGCAAAGCCCTTCAAGATGAGTGCAGAGCACAGCTGGGTTATTTTGATTCAGTCTCCGAGGGTTTGCGACATCCATCCTCTTCCCATGATCACAGATGTCTGCATGTGTGTACACCTAGCGAAGCTAATCTTATTAGCACCTTGGAGGATTCTCGGTAGCGAAGGCAGGAAACTCTGAGGCTTTAAGTGTGACAGCAGGAAGACCTGCCAAAAGTGAAGTGAAACGGATAGATTCCCAATTTAATCCTCGGCATTGATTAAAACCTTTTCAAATCAGCACCAGACTATTGAACTCAAATCCCTTGGAGAAGCAGGAAGCAGAAATGTTTCAGTTACAATCAGGGACAAGAGAACTGTGGGAGTTTGCATGTAGTGTGGTATTGATTTACAGACAATATCATTAAAACACAGTGTGCCAAAATCTCTAAAAGTCCAGCAGCAACAATAAGCTGCCTATTGCACGAGTCAACTGCCTGCTTAATAATGTGCTCTACAGGCATTGGAAGAGGTAGTTAAACTATAATGAACTAAACTAAATAAGTGTTATGGCTGTGACAGAAACATGCTAACAGATCATTTACTGATGCCTTTTACACACAAAAATGTAACAACCAGAGCTAGTGCTTTTCCATTCAAAAGTTTGGGATTAGTACATCATTTTTAAAAAGAAATGAATACTTATATTCAGCAAGAATACATTCAATTGATCAAAAGAGATTGTAAATGCAGTTAGAAATAAAGTTAGAAAATATTTACATTTCAAATAAATGCTAATTATTAAAGAAACCGGAAAAAGTGTATCACAGTATATCCACAAAAATAGAAAGCAGCACAATTTTTTTCAAAATTGATAATATGTTTCTTGAGTATCAAATCATCATATTAGAATGATTTCTGAAGGATCATGTGACACTGAATAATTTTAAAAAATATATAATAAAATTTTAACTTTTAAATAGCAAAATATGTCAAAGTATTGCTGTACTTTATTTTATTTGTGATGAAATAAATGCAGCCTTGGTGTGCAATAGAAACTTTTAATATACTGATTTGTTGCTTAACAGTAAGACATTTCTTACTATTATCAATGTTGTTGTGCTGCTTAATATATTTTTTTTTTAACCTAAATCAGGAAACATTTATTCAGGCTTCTTTAATGACTAGAAAGTTTGAAAGAACAGTATTTATTTTAAATAAAAATCTTTTGCAACATTATAAATGTCTTTGATCAATGTAATGCATCCCCTCTGAATAAAAGCATTAATTGATAAAAAATAAAATGTGAAAAAGGTCTAAAGGCTTTCTGTTTAATCTGGTTGTTTAAGGCCAGAAAAAGCAGGCAACGTGGACCAGACATACACACACACACACACACACACACACACACACACACACATACACAAATGAAAGAAATATGGAGTAAGAAAAAGCTCATTCACCCTCAGAGTGGCAAGGACAGCAAAGAGCAGCAGTCACTTCAAGCACTTTCTAAAGCATAATCGTTCCTGCTTCCGCAGACCCCCTGCCACCCCCGAAACGATCTGCCCCCACCAACCGCACCCCCCCCCCCCCCACGCCCCCTGCCAGCCAGTCTGTAACATTTCAGAACAATGATTAAAATCTTTAATAATTTAAAACACGCTCTTCAAAGAGGGAGGGGTGATGAGAGAGAGAATAAGAACGAAAGAAAAAGAGAGGGATGGTGACGGCTTAGAGGAAACAATGTTTCATATTTCCGCTCTTTGAAGAGAAATGAAATAGTGTCCTCTCCCCACGGGGCGTAAGAGCAGCACAGGAGCTCCGTTTTCGCCTTAATTTACTCTCTTTCATTTGTAGACACCCTCTGCGCAGTTGGGAGGGCGTCCAAGACCGCCAACCCTGGCCCTCGTGCAGCAGGGACATCGCTTTCATTATTAATGCAAAAAGAAAAAAAATTCTAATAAATGCCTGGGTCAGAACACAGAGTCTCTCACATTGGGGGATGGAGATGGGGTGGAAATCTCACAAGATGGTTTTTATTGTTAGGACAAAGAACATTTGCGTTTGACAAAGGATCGCAGTTGTGTACAGTGGCAGATTTTCTAGCACAGTGGCTTTCAAAATTGCAGAACGTTCCAGAAAGTTTTAACTGTTGGCCTGGCAACAAAAAGTAAAAAAAAAAAAAAAAGTTAACATGACACTGTACTTGGAGGTAAGATAAAAATAATTTGTACTGAATGTACCAAACAAATTATGAATAATAAATACTATGGACTCTTGCCATGAAAAAGCAAGTCTTTAATGACTTTCAAAGCACACTTCAAGCTATCTGCTCAAACTGAACTCTCAGAGGCTATGGGCCTTAAAAAACTGAACAAATGAATATAAATTGTTTGTTAAAACATTCTTATATAAATGACCACGTTCAGTTTATGTAAGCATGCTTTTAGAAACAATTCTATATACACAAGAAAAACAGTCAAGTTCTGCACCAGTTTATGGAGTTGGTATAGTTGGCATGAAAGAAACATGGACAGATATTTGCAAATATTATTTGGAAGCATCCATAAGAATGCATTAAAAAAGTATATACCAATTAGTAATGTCTTGCATCGAATGCCATACAGTAGTTTTCCAGCTAATTAAGTTAGATTGAAGCAATATAATTTCAAACAAATGTATTTTTGTACAGAAAAACAAAGTGAAAAAAATGTTGTAAACAACAAAAAACCTTAGCATTAAATGAAAACACACACACACACACATATATATAATTAATTTATAAAAAAAATAAAATAAAAAAAAATTAAAAATTACTTTTAATAAATAAATAAACCCAAAACACCTCCAAACCTTCTGTTGAAATATAGTAATTTCTATAAATATAAATATTAATATATTTTATATAAAAAAATCTAAAATTAATTTAGAAATTACTTTTAAGAAATAAATAAACCCAAAACACCTCTAAAGCTTCTGTTGAAATATAGTAATTTCTATAAATATAAATATATTTTATATATATTACAAAAATCTAAAATAAATCTAAAAATTACTTTTAATAAATAAATAAACCCAAAACACCTCTAAACCTTCTGTTGAAATATAGTAATTTTTTACTATCTATAGAATTGTTCCTAAAACCATCCTTAAGTAAATGACATGGAAATTTAGCAATTTCTTTTTTATAAACTTTATAACAAAATTAATGTTTCATAAATGAGTCCCATAGTTCATAGTTTAATTTGAGCTGACATCTTTTGGTACCACTTGACTATCATCCATCCATCCATCTACTTTTGTGTGTGTGTGTGTGTGTATGTGTGTGCGAAATAATGTATAATTTCAATTTATAAAGACTTTGTTCTTCTCATGTTTCAGAAACAAGTCATAACTATGAACATTATACTAACATACTACACTCACTTTTTGTGCAGGATACAGTATGCATGGAATAAACAGAGAACAAATAAAATTTGTCACTATTTCCCACAACATAATGTGCTCAAAGTGACCTATCTTTTGCAAAACATAAAGTGGAAGTAATAATAGCAGCAATACTATTTACAGGATTTGGAAAAAGCATACAAGTTTTACTATTTGCCTTACGTTATTTTATTGTATGGCAGAAATATTAAGAGTAGTATCCAGCCTGTGTTTGAGTTATCGTTGGATCGGTTTGCCAAATCTATAGAATACAGTGCATACAGGACATTTTTCAGTAAGTATGCTAGTATTCCATCCGAACAGCCATTGTTTGATGATTGATTGCTGGCTAACCAACCTTTTTCATAACCTGAACAAACTCCTTCCTGATCCGGTGTATCTCTCTCTCTCTTTCTCTCTAAGGTTCCTCTCTATCTCGGCAGGCCTGGAGCCCAGTGTGGCCCAAGGGAGGATTGGACTGTCTGTCACAACCAGAAAAAGTCCTGCCTGGCTCTCCCTGCAGGGACCTGGCAAACCACTTACACGGCCAAACAAAAATCAATAGCTTAATGATCCAAAACTGGTAATAGAAAGAGAGAAAAATCCCACACACCCTCTAAAAAAATAAAATGTCTTTTGGCAAGTGCAACTCTTTCCTGTGTCTCAGTGTGTGCACACGTGTGCATGCGCTCACGTAGCTTAACGTATTGATTTACTGATTCCCCCGTTTTTGTCCAGTTTTCTTCTCTATCCCCATTGCTCTATGCTACTGCAAAGACTCCTGGGACGGTTGGACTGCAGTGGGACTCTGGAAGCGGAAAAAAAAGGCTTGTGTCTGCACGAGCTTTCCTCAGCTTATATCATATGGATTTATTAGCACGGGTCATGACCAAATCAAAACCTTGACCCATCTGCTCACTGCAATTTATAAGCATCTAACAGCAGCTAGTGACGGTTTGGCAGGGGATATGCGGTTCTTTCTGGGCCCAGGCTCCAGTGAATGCCTGCCTTGCGTGGGTAATTTAGCGATTAGAGGACAGCTCGTACTTAATGATTTATCCCGGGCCAGGCTCTTGTAAAAGATCACAGGGATCTGGTTGTTAGCTGCTGGGAGAGGCCACACAGGGCCACCGTACTGTACTGCAGTGGGCCGCCACTGTCTGCGCTGATATAAAACACCGGGATGCCACATGTCATCAGCAGGACGGGCCTTGAACCGGCCGTAAAGATAAGGCTGTTTAGAAACATGACGTAATGGAACAGGTGACAAAAAAATGGGGTCACATGTACAGATTTGAGTTATCATTCTATCTAACAAGGCTCACATGTGCAATCTAATTAATCTATTTATATGTATGATTGGCATACTTCTATTCAACTTTTGTGTACAGACTGGCAGATTGTGTATAAATATTGAATAAATATTTAATAATATACTAATGTCATATTCAATTAAATAATTTTTATTAACAATTGCAATATTTAAAAATCTCTCTCTCTCTCTCTCTCTCTATATATATATATATATTCATATGTATATATATATATATATATATATATATATATATATGCAAGAACAAACATGATCATTGGGTAGAGTTTGCATAAATAAGATATATGTATATATATGTACATGATACATGATGTACATGATAATTTTCTTTCCTTTCAAATTGTTAAAATTTAAACACTTTACGGGTTGAATTGAATTTTAAAAATTGAATTGGAATCCTATATTTTCAAAGTTGAATTTTGCACCCCACTGTATATATATATATATATATATATATATAAAAATGTATAATAATAACTATTAAAATAAAAATAAAAAATTCACCCAGGACTGAAAATGCAAAGTCAGTGAGTGCAGAATGTGAGTAGGGTTGTCATGACGACTTGTTATCCCGAGTGCTCCTCGAGGCAGCTGGGAAATCAGGAGGGGAGGGCTACGGGGACCAAGGCTATTCTTAAACACACAGCAACAGGCAAATGCAATTACAGGCACAGGGAGACAGTGGCCTAATCAAATCAGTAGGGAGGGGAGGCGAGGAGAGGTTGGTGGAAGGGAGGGGGTGCTGTCGGATGCCTGTAGCTCACGCCTGGAAAAGCTCACCCAGATGCAGACCTCTGCTCTCCAAATGGGGAATGACATGATGTGGTGCCCGCATACACAGCGGGCTTTTGGTCCACACGTACACACAAACACAAAACCACATACCAGCTGTTAGAGGCCAAAAGGTATCCTAATAAATCTACATTTTTATCATGATATGTATGATTACATTAGTGGTAATAAACCTCCAATGCCTGGAATATATATATATATATATATACAGTAATACCTCGTTTTACAAGTGAATCGGTGTACGAGCATTGTATCGGAGTGCGAGAAAATTTTTCCCTTGCCCACGCCCATTTTTGTATGGAAAAGTCCTAACGCTCAGCATCTTCGTGCACATTTTTACTGGAAACTTCCTAACGACAGCCTCTCATAAAGCCTATCACCCCGTTCATTCTCTCAGCGTCGCTCGGTTTGGTTGCATCATTCACCACAGTGATACTTTTATAAGTGATGTACAGCGGTTTTACATCGTGTTGTTAACATTAATTGTGATCGCTATTGTTCACGTAGTGAAATATATGCGTACAGTACAACATATAGACAATTACCTCAAGATGAGTAAGAAAGACGGTATGAAATTCTCCCTGTAAGCAGTAAAACCCTCCTCTCGTCTCCTTCACACCAGCAGCGACGCTACTCAAAGCTGAAGTGCGTATTACAGTAAATTGTAAAAAAAAAAAAAAGTTTAATTGTCTATTAATAATTAGTATATATATGAGATCTTAATGCTTATAATTTTAACTGTACTTAATAGGGTAAAACCAAAAAAATGTTTACAATGGGCATTCATGGTCATGTGGAACATGTCATTTTTATTACATTATGGGGAAAATTGTTTTGGTGTACGAGAATTTTGAGCTACGAGCTCGCTCTTGGAATGAATTAAACACGTAAACCGAGGAATTACTGTATATATACATATATATATATATATATATATATATATATATATATATATACACACACACACACACACACACACATATACATATATATATATATATATATATATATATATATATATATATATACACACACACACACACACACACACACACACACACACACATATACATACACATATATATATATATACACACACACACACACAATAGTTTGTTCTGGTCCTTGAATATGAATGTTTGTCCAGGAGTGTTATACTGTATCGGTACTGAGATTGTTCACTGTTTGTATCACTCTGCTTTTCTTTCAGGTTACCATTATATTTAAATTTAATATTTGACAGGAATGAACACAAGGCTGTGAGGGATAGAATACAGTGCATTCAATGGACTGTACTGTTGTTAAACAACAATCCGATTGCTCAGCTGACGAAACATCTTAAAAAAAATAAAAATAAAAAGATTTGTCAGTAGACAAAAATCTTTTTTTTTAAAGAAGTGAGTTGTGAAAAAGACATTTATACAGTGTGTTTATACTGAATGTCTATCCCTCACAGCCTATTTTTCATCTGCATTAAATTCAATAAGGGGGCTATGTCGACCCCTTATATATGAGAAAACCTACTATAATTTTTTAAATACTCCTTATTTATCATATTAAATGATATTTGTCATGCCAGCCCATTAAAACTGAAATTCCTATTGAAATTGAGGCAAAAAGATCATTTTGGACCCTGTTTCATAGCCTCTAAAATGTGTGTACAAGTCTTGCAGCCATTCAGGTGTCTGGACCTCAATAGCCCACACTTTAAAATGTTGAATTGACCTTAATGGCCTGTACTGCAAAACAAGAAATGTTAGGTTGTGCTCAAATAGGTTAGTGAAAACAGCAACCTTTGCTCATAGCTCTCTAAATGCACTTCCAATGTACTTTCTAAACGTGTTTCTCGCTGTTGTGTGCTTTGTGTTGATACAGGCCAGGCAAGCAATCAACTTGAGTTGACCTCTGTGAGTCACTGCAATCATTTCTCATAAAGCATCTCGATAACGTCAACTAATCAAGTATAATGGTGTGCTGCGTCTTACCAGACGCCTACCTTGTGCTCTCCAGGGCTGGAGAACATCCTTTTAACCTTCTTTACTTAGCATGACTGCGTAATAGACTCCTAACTCAGTCCACCCCGAGAGCTTTGGCCCCGTCATCCGCAGAGGGCCCAAGTGTGAGAAGCCTGCTATAGTCAGGCCTGTCTGCTTTTCCCTTTGTGTTAATGAGCAGGGTAATTACTGACGACCTAACCCTGGCTGAGGGAGCAGGCCTGGATATGTATAGAACCACACATACAGACCTTTAATTAAAAATACCTCTCAGGGACCAGAAGAGAGACAGACAAAGAGGAAGATTTTACATATATACATATATAATCTTCCTCTTTATCTGTCTCTCTTCTGGTATACAGTGGAGTTCACTTATCTCGACTCACGGTTAACTCGCAAATCCTATTATGTCGACGTTTTTGAAGTGGAACCGCCAAACTCCATATTTGTCTTGGCATTTTCTTTTCGGTAATGTCGATTCTTTAATGTCGCCGAACACTAATATCTCAAGCACAAAAGAGGGACAAATTCACCACTTCACATGGTTATCTCGTGACTAAGCGTACCTAGTACACTGAGTTTGTGTCGCACGTCGCTCTGTCAGTGACGCTTCTCTCACAGCGCCGCGCAGCAGTCTCTGAAGTGAAGGCACATATCGTTCTTACGCGCTTTTGTTCTGACGTGCGCTCTGCTCAGCGCCACTGCGGATTGAAGAACCCGGTTGTTAAAAGACGGGACGAAGCCGAATTTGTTGACAAATCAGACAGGAAGAACGCAAGAAAGTATGCAATCTAGTACAGTGTGATGACCTCACGAATATGTTATGACTGTTTACGCTGCGAGCGAAATTGTGTTTGCAATGTTGGAGAATATAATTAAAGGTTTGTATCGAGAACCAAAGGTGTTTTTTATTGTAAACTGGTAAATCTCTGCTGTTAGTTGGTGCACATATGCCTTTAGCTGTTAGCAAACATATACAGTGTATGTACATTTTTATAGCATGCCGATCGCTTCATCAAATAAATCGCCATATTGGCTGTTGGTTATCTCAACGCTTTTTTAGGCCGTCGAGATAACTGTATTCCACTGTATTTGGATTTAAATAGGCAAATGCTATGTCTATGAATGGATCATTATTGCAGGGATTATTATATTTCAGGTTATATGAACAGTTATTCTAAGATCTTGACCAAAAATGTATGCACCTCTTGGTGGAAATAATTGTGTGGTGTTATTTACAACAAAAGAAGCCTACATTTTTGGTCAAGATCTTGTATTGACAAAGAGTTGAGCACTTTTTAAAGTCTCGTCCAGCACATCCCAAAGACTTTCAATGAATTTAAGGTCTGGACTTAAAGCTGCCAATTCATGTGTAAACATTTCCCCTCCCAATTCCTTCACAATTTGAGCTTGATGAATCTTGAAATTGTCATCTTGGAATAAGGTCGTGATGTCTTCCTACATGCTTGTTTAAGAAATGAGTTATACAAGCCATCAAGTAGGGTTAGAATAATAACAATAATTCAGTAAATCCTCTATCCCTAACTGTGACTGGAGTGGATACAAAACCCTCTTGAAATCTTGTAGTGTTTTTTCTGTTTGCACTGGGATCTGGGGGTGTATATGACAGAAAGGATCAAAACATTTCCCCCCAAGCAAACAGGCTCAGCTGACAGAAACGCAGTCAAACTTTTACTCTCTCTATGATTAAAACATGGCCGCCTCCGTTGGCTCACCCCTCCCGTTAGTAATGAGTGAAGCACGCTGCTGCCGCTGTAGAACGCACTGGCCTGTGAACACTCGTCCACATCAGAGCCCAGATACATCAGAACACTTCAAACACCACAATCCACAATTAACTGACAAGAGCTGGCAATTAGTACGGAGCACAGCAACCCGCATCTGCAGTCTCAGCAGCAGGAACAAGGACCGGTCCCTCAGAGAGGCGACCACGTGTTGTGCTTCCTCTTGTTAAGCTAGGGCAGATTCATAGCTTTGGCAAATCAGAGCCAGACTGCAACGAAGAGCAACTGCATTGAGGAGAAAAATGTAAGGTTTCTTTGTACCCACCTCCCTTCAGTGCGTTTCAGGGCTTTAGACAGCATCTCTACAATGAAAAAATGGCACAAATACGATATGAAACACAAAAAGCCCACGGCATCCAGTCAGCACTAGTTGCATCCATTAGAGTGAAATGCACTTAGACATAATTAGAAAAAAATCAAATATCCGAACTGTCCTTACTCCGACCTCATGGAAAGTTTACTTGAGATCATAAATTCCAATCAAGGGCTTTATAGGACACTCGATAGTTTGATGTTTATAATTCATTACTCAGCTTATTCTAAAACACAAGGTTGCCAAGACACTGCTACTGTAGGACAAATAAAACCATGCATCTATGTTTTAAATATTCCATAGATGAATGTGAATGAATTTACAAGGGCCTGAATTCGCCCTCGTTGGTTTAATGGGGGAAATAAGACTGTAAAGTAAATATACCAGCTAGTGTTAAAAAAATTCAATTCTATAATTCAAACATTTACTAACTCTTATGTCATTCCAGACTTTATTGACTATTTTGTTTTTCTGTGGAACCCAATTTCCATGCATGGGGACTCAGTGGACCATTAAATAATCATAAAAGTTGTTTATATGACTGATATATACATGATATTACACATCTTATGAAGCTATACAATTGCTTTTTACAGCTGCTAGCCATTGGTATTCAAGGACACATTTAGTATTAGGACATTCAGCAAAAGATTCCATGAAAGAAAGAAAACGTATCACAAACAGGAGAGATCCATTCTTCACTTGCTTTTCATTGTACTTGTATGGAAAAAGTGTCCTGTGAGTTACTTTTCAGCAGACGAAAGCAAGGCAGGCTTTGAAAGACATGAGGATTAGTAAATGATGACAGAATTTGTGGGAAATTTAGCCTAAAATTGCACACAAACAAATGATGAGGGGTATGATCACATTGGGATATGTATGCAAGTGTAAGATCCGTCAGAGCAAAGGCCCTCAAATATCCTTGATGTGCAATCACTCCATTACTATTTCATTAAAAAACACCTGCTGGGACACAAGGCAAATTGCTCTGCTAAAATTAGGAAATATACTTCGATCAGCAGGGGCAAACATTGTCTTTTTGTGTTAACCAGCACCTGACCTCCACAAAACCTGTCTGAAGAAGGCGTATGATGTGATATTCATATTTTGTTCTTGATTTGACCTGCATCAAGACATGATGTTTTATATTTACTATGCTTACTTTAAAGATATTCTTGCTGAAAAAACCTAGTTCTCCCAGAAATTAACAAATCAATCTTTGTCGATTTGTTTTTATTTGAGAATATTTTAGGATAGTTTCCTTTGTGATATTCAGAACACAAAAAGGAGATTAAGCTGAATTTATGTGTACTGAAACTAAACTAAACAGTGAAGGCATATGGCAGCTTTGTGCGAAGAAAAGAATACAATTTAAGTCTGAGTGTAACTACAGAATATATGATTTTCCAAATACAAAATCATAGTATAAAATGGCTTTAGATAACTTGGAATATTATGCACAAATGATTTGGAAATTCCGCAAAACATATTTTGTATTCCAAAGGACAAAAAGGTACATGATGGAGAGTTAATGAAGACATATTTATAATTTGTGCGTGAACTATTCCCATTACATACAGTATCTCATTCAAAAGTAGTTAATGGATCTTAACTTGAACCCGAATCTTTTCATTACCATTTCAAGCCACTCTACCAACTAAACTTCATTTAAAGCGTTTAAAATGCTCATAATGGTACATAATCCAAGCAAAACTTCTCAGAAAAGGATTTATTATAAGGGATGCACACACACATATGTTCAAAGACACCAGCAATAAGCTTCTAATCGCACACACAATGCATCCAGACTATTTCTGACAGTTAATATGAACAGATGTGGGCCCCCGCCTGTCTCTCACACCATATATACACACAACACCATTTTTCCCAGCACCTGGTGTGCTGTTCCAGATTGTGTGTAAGCTGTGATTGAGGCGGATTTCTAAAAGAGGAGGGAGTAGGAGTCATTCCAAAGTTTAATCAAAGAAAAAGAGTGTCTTCATAGAGTCGACTACCCTCCTATAAACATCTGGGCCCCTGTATGGCTCCCAACAGCACGCCTGCTGTTTCATATGTGAGCCGAAACTCTCCACGGTCTGGGTTTTCCATATGAGACCATACAAACAGATGAATTAAGAACAGAAAAAGAAGAGAGAAAGACAAGGAAATGAGACAGAGACGAGTGGGGAGAAATACAAGGGATTATAGGTGCGAGACAGAGAGACAGAGCGAAAGAAAGACAACAAAAGCGAGGGAAAATGAAAGAGAGGCTGGGACGAGAAAGTGTGTGTGCAGAATAGCAGAGCTTGTTTAATTCATCAAAACTGGCTTCATAGAGAGTTGTAGATTTAAACTTTAATGAAAGAGCCCTAAAGTCCTGATGTAACAAGAGAGCAGGAAAATAAAACAGGGAACTCAGCAAAAGAACTTGGGAAATACTGGAGAGAAACAATTGCTGTCTATTTCATTAGACACACGCACACACTTTCACTAAATGAATTAAATGTGGCTGCACCATGTGTTGCTTAACTAAAAACAGTAATTCTTTCTTTCTTTCTAAAGATGTATCGTCTATCCATCCAACCATCCATCACATAAAAGGAGGTGTATTTATAATGAAAAGAACGACAATGACAATTTAAATGCTCAAGGTAAATAGGTTAAACAGCACTGTGGACTCTTTTTGGTTATTGTATTGCAATACTACGGTACTCAGAAAAGTAGCAGCACAACTGTTTAGAAAATTCACCCCACAGTCGGTGTCTCTGTGGTTACCCGCTCATCCTGTTTCAGTCATTGTTATGAGTTCAATGTGTCAGCAGAACATGCTCGCCTGCTGTGACCGGGGAACACATCACTGTGTATGTGTGTGCGTTTTATGCCAACATCCTTGTGATGGAGGCAGTATGCAAACAAGCATTCACACAGTTTTATCTGCATCTCTGCTTATCACTCTGTTTGCAGAGACTGCATTTGTAAATGTATGTGTGTGTGTGTGTGTGTGTGTGTGTGTGGATTGTCAATTCAATCTGACCTCCAAATGATTTTGTCCATTACTTGTGTGCAAAACAGAGCATGCTCCCACATATTCTTCACAAATTACTTTCTCTATTGGTGTTTTCTGTACTGTACGGTAAGTTTTTAAGTGCTATTTTACCAATATAGCCTGCCATCATTACCTTTGAGAAAAGAAAAAAAGAAGAAAAACTAACAAGAGAGACCAGGGTTTATTTCCAAGAGTAGGTTAACTTCTGTACAGATACAAGCCTTGGATGTAAATTCTTGGATACAAAAACATTTATGCCATTATTGCCCAGAAACAAAAACAAAAAACATACTGTACAGTTTGTACTGAAATTTCAGCCACCAAAAATGAATCGACCGAAAACGGCATTTTCGATTTTTGTCCGCAGGAGAAAAAAGGCCAAAAATATGTGTTCAGTGCTTGGGTTTCACTCTTACTCTAGCCGTTATCACTGCACAGAGTGACAATCCGCTCAATACTCTAAGTGTGTGTGTGCTCTTCTCAGTCGCTCACGGCCCATGCGAACGCTCTACTCATGTTCCACTCACGTTCACTGGAAAAGAAAGGTCTACTGACAGGATATTTCTCTGTAGTTTGCTTGTTTCTGTTCGCAATAGCACTACTATGCCGCAGTATTGCCCTGCTGGGGAACGCTATTTCTAGGACTATATTATTTGGATAATTGGTTAAAAAAAATGCATTTATTAAACCTGATTCTGTTGCATAAAAATGAATAAAGAATAATATGTTAATATTTAATATTATTTTAGGTACCAATTTTGGTGTGATACTTTAAATAAAAGTGTGTTTTTTTTTATTTTATTTTTTCAAATTCAGATTCATTAAAAATATTCATATTTTTTAATCATAAAGTCGAATATTAACACAATTATACAAAATACTAATTTAAAATAAAAAAACAAATTTTTAAATGTCATTTTCGGTTTTCGACCCAGCGCATCCATAATTTTCATTTTCGGCCCGAAATGTTTTTTTCAGTATTCAATTTCAGTACAGTTAATTACATTTGGTTTGAACAAGCAAATATTATAAATAAAAAATTATATGAATTTCGCAAATTGAAACCAACATTCATACTTAACGTCTGACTCGTTACTGACAAACAGCCCTGTGTGACAACTAGCCTCAATCTTCCTCTACAGTCATTTTTCAAAAATTCATTTTAAAGCCTCCCTCCATTTTGCTGCCACTCTGCATTCATTAGTCAGTCTAATTTAGCAGCTGTCCTTAAAATTTTCTATGCAGTATCCAGGTCTGTAATGATGTACAGGTTGCACCATCTGTGTCAGAGCCCCCGTGCGGATATGCCTCTCTGTGACTCATCAGTCTGCGCCAGCACTGTTGGTGCTGTCGTACGCATCATCATTCTGCGCCGAGGCCGGCGTGCCAGGATTCCGCCGCATGCCGGCATCTCATATATCTCCAACCATCATTTATTTGGCACTAGGCAATTAGAGGACCCAAAAGCCTCGGTGTGGGGTAGGACTAGGTCTCCCTTTTTAATCACCCTTCTTAATTACTTTCTCTGTTCCGTGTCATAAGCCGGCATCTGTAGCTGCTGCATTTAAATTTTGCGGCCAGACTTGAATGCAATTCTATGAGCACAGAAAAAGAAAGCCTTTTGGAGTTGGGTTCCTGTCCAAAAACATTACAAGGTTGTCCCTTGAGGGGCCAATCCATCAAAGTGATTTTTCTCTCCGCCTCCACTCCAGCCCTCTTCTCCTTTGCAACGTAGTCATTTTCTTCTCACTGGGAGTGACATTGATTCATAAAGTACTCTGCTGCAGGTGCCAAGGCACACCAGAGTTTTGGTAGTGTCGTTGAGTTTGAGTGCGCAAGCTTGTGAGAGTGTGGCTCTCTCCATCTTCTCTGCTGGAGCCAATAGCGTTTAGCTGTGCAGTATCAGCAGGGGATGTGTCATATCACAGGGTCAATGGGTCAAAGCTTGAGGTTCGGAGAGCAGTGACCTTGAGCCGCTGTGCTGATGCCGTGAAAGGCTGCCGATGATCCTCCAGCACTGAGGGGACTTAACCAGGTTCCAAGGGTCTGACAGGAGGACAGGTCTAACCAGGGAACCCAGCTCAGAAATGTAAGACAGCATAATACCCCTCATAGCTCACTCTGCAGAGAGGGTAGTAAAGCTACAGGAAAAGTGTGAATGGCGCATGTAGGTAAGGTCAGCATGGATGGAGAAAGAGAGTTAGGGTCATGTGACCATGGAGTCACTTTATCAGATTTGGGTAGAGGGGACGTTCGGGAAGGTTATGGCTACTGTGTGATTGATTGATAAACTCTTGGAAGGTTCTCTACGATGTAAGACATGTCGAATGGGCTGCATTTTTATGACTTGTAACTTGCCATGGCATTTTAAAATGTAAAAATATGCACATTTTCACATGCCAGTGATTGATATTCAATTTTTTTTACTTTTAGAATTTCCTCATATGTACAGTGCATAATCATGCATACATATATTGTAATTTGCATATATATATACCAAAAAAAAAAATATATATATATATATATATACACATATATATACACACACACACACACACACACACACACATTAACCAATATAATTCGTAGTAGATTTACGTTTTTAGGTTTTTTCAATTCATATACAAATAACGTAATTAGTCATTTAAATCTTTATAATGAATGTATAATGTATAAGCTTGATTTGCTTGTCAGCTTACAGCTTTGCCATTTATTCGTTGCCTTTTTCTGTGGCTCACAAGAATGATGTAATACACACAAAGCATCAGCTCCACAGCTAAAGTGGATTTTTTACTCTTCATTATGTGCACAAAGCATTCTGTCTTTGTCATGATGTAAAAAAGAATGCAATTTAAAATTGTCCAACACAACCACTTTATTCCGATCAAAATCTCTTGATTGCACATCATGCCATAAGTATGACTACCCAACATCCCAGGAGGACTTAAGGGCAGCAGTAGCTCCTCCATGTGTTTAGCACAACTGCTAACGCTGCATATTAATCAACACTAAGCTAGTGCACTTCTCGGCAGCTGATCTGACTAATAATGGACCTGAGAAATCCCTGTCTCGCCACTGAGTGTCCACATGTATGGGAGTAAAACAAAAGATAGAGGGGGAAACCGTTAAAAGAAGTTGACACATCTGACATCCAGAGCTGTTAAATTACTTTCAGATAAGAGGAGGGGTGTAAGCAAAGGGCTGTAAGTGACAAGATGAGAGAAAAAGTGAGAGCAACTGAGTGAGACATTGTTCAACCATGCAGAAAGTTGAAGAGTGAAAGAGTGTGCAGGAGAGGAGACCCAGTTTGCGGTGAACTTCACAGAAGCTGAATATCAAATTCCTGATAAGGTCCCTGCTTGTTAATAAATGAACATGATTTGATATTGATAAGTTATCAATAAAACACACTGCTAGATATGTACACACAATAAAACCAACATCAAGTCTAGATTTCACTCACAAACGTGCGCGCACACATACACGCAACTGACTGGCTAACCGAGAGGATGCCCGCGGCAGGAAGTCAGAGCAAAGGAGAAGCCTCATTGAGCACAGTCTGGCAGTTTGAACACACAACATCAAGAGCACACAATCACAAACAGGCCAGAGCTGAATGAGTTACACGTTTAAGGTCAGAGGATAGACCACTGGAAAAAGATGGACTAAACATATTTGAAATTTTTCCTATAAACTCAAAATCGAAGAGCATAAAGCAGAACTGCGCAGCACGATTATTCCATGCAGATAATTATCAAACAGCACAAAATGCATTACAAACGAGCTTGGCGTGAGAAATCAGAGCTCTGTTCCAAAACAGTGAACTGCCTACATAGACATCATTTCAAAGCATCATACAACAAGTCAGCTGTTAATAATAAAGGTCTTCTAAGATGCTTGATTCTGGGCAAATTCTTCAGAATTGCTATATCTTTTGAAATCAATCTATACACCTTTCTCTGTTAAAAGGTTTGGGGTTGGTAAGTTTAAAAAAATATTTTTGAAAGAAGTCTCTATTCTTTCACAGTAAAAACAGCAACATGAAATATTACAATTTAAAATTATTATTTACTTTTCTTATTATCAATGCTTAAAACAGTTCAGTGCTGATTGATTCTTGAATCGAAAGCTCAAAAGAAAAGCATTTGTTTGGAATAAATCCAAATTTTGATACATTTTTTCTTAAAATATCTAACGGTTAAAATGTATGGGTTAAAATCATTATTAAAAGCGCACAAAACATCTCTCTCACAACCCCCACACATTTGTTACCTGACAAGATGCTCCTTTAAAAGACAGCTGTGTATTTAGACACTATGAAGCAAGACAGGAACAGGATGTTTTTTTTTAAACAGTGTAAAAAAAAAAAAAATCACAACATGGAACAACAGTGTAAAAAAGACCATAAAGCAGTGCTGGGGAAGAACATGGCACAACAACGCATGGGAGATGAAGCACCGAGCAATCCAAAGTACTGCCTCAAATATGAATAAGTAAGAGACACCCCACAAAGAAAAAGAGGACAATAAGAAGAAACAGAATAAGCCACGAGCCAGGAGACAGAGAACTGGATGGAGGG
The DNA here is from genome assembly GCA_037043235.1 of Rhodeus uyekii. Lineage (NCBI taxonomy): Eukaryota > Metazoa > Chordata > Actinopteri > Cypriniformes > Acheilognathidae > Rhodeus > Rhodeus uyekii. The sequence continues at coordinate 429,849 of JAWRVZ010000155.1, read as the reverse complement.
AAGAACAAATAGAGCAGGAGGCTTAGATGTCTGCCAAGTTGCCTGGACACACTCTGGCCTGATCTCTCCAAGCCTCTATCCCTACACCCCTCCCCTTCTGTGGCCACGAAATCATGATTTAACAAACACTGCTTCCTCCTGCCGCCCATCCCTGGATGACACCACAGCAAAAACACACACTGAGACCCACACATAGTGAGTGTATTTAGAGCATGCAAAATCTACTGTCTCCTCAACTCTCTACCCTGAAAGAGAAAGAGAGAGAGAGAGAGAGAGAGAGAGAGAGAGAGAGAGAGAGGAGGACAGAGATAGAACAAAGTACAGCAGGAGAACAGGAAGAAGAGAGACAGGATGACACAGCAAATGTGTGACAGACAGCAAAAGAAATTAAGTGTGGATGGAGGCGATGAGAAAGGGGGAGAGACAGGTGAAATAACAACAATAGAGGAGAAAGGAAAAGAACATAGTTTGGCCATAATGTTAACCATTAAAAGCTAAAACACCATAATATAAATATATACACAGAAAAATATACAATATTTACTTTTATTAATTTAGCAGACACTTGTAAGCAAATTGACATACAATTAAGGAATACAACAAGCGAATATTCTAAAGAGGTAATAAACCCTATTAATGCTTTTTATTCAAAGTTTCAGCCATCATTAAATAAGCCATAGTAAAACAGTCCATGTGAACCTGTGGATGCACGTTAAATGCGTTTTACTACAGTGGCCATTCTGAGCAGAATGTGACCAGATTTCTTTTCTTTTTTCTTTTCACATGAGACATGTAACTATCAAAGAAATCCATAATGAATGTGTAAAGAAAATTTGCTTTAGTAATGGTATTCAAAAGGTCAAAATAAATTAGAAATGCTGTGTAAAAATAATATATTGCAATCAAAGACACTGCTACTCAGAGGAAATGAGATTTACAGAGGTTGTGTCACCAGAACATTTTAAATTAAAATGATGAAAAATAAATAAATATATAAATCAATTCAGGCTGAAAAAAAGAAGCTCCTCAGAAACAGCAGCTCACAGTATGATATGCGCTGCCCACATACAGCAGTGTAAAATTCTAAAAAGATTTTGAATCTTGAAAAGAGATGAAAGATTTCCAATTGACTAACAGCTTCAAGCATAAAGGGCAGCACAGAGGGAACCTGAATGTGGAGAAAACAGGTGAGAAACAGACAGCAGAATGAAGAATGAGCGAGAGAGAGAGAGAGAGAGAGCGATAGAGAAAGAGAAAGAGAGAGATAGTGATAGAGAGAGAGAGAGAGATAGTGATAGAGAGAGAGAGAGAGGGAGAGAGAGAGCGTGAGAAAGAGATAGAGAGCGAGAAAGAGAGATAGAGAAAGAGAGAGAGAGTGATAGAGAGAGAGGGAGAGAGAGAGGGAGAGAGAGAGATAGAGAGAGAGAGAGAGAAAGAGCTATAGAGAAAGTGATAGAGAGAGAGAGAGAGAGGGAGGGAGAGAGCGTGAGAAAGAGAGAGAGAGCAATAGAGAGAGAGAGAAAGTGCGATAGAGAAAGAGAAAGAGAGAGAGAGCGCGAGAGAAAGATAGAGAGAGAAAGAGACAGAGAAAGAGAGAGGGAGCGATAGAAAGAGAGAGAGAGAGAGCAAGAGAAAGAGTGATAGAGAGACAGAGAGAGAAAGAGAGAGAAAGAGAAAGAGGGAGTGATAGAAAGAGAGAGAGAGAGCGCAAGAAAGAGAGAAAGAGAGAGAGAGTGATAGCGCGAGCACAAGAAAGCAAAGGAGAGAAAGCGAGAGAAAGAGAGAGAGCGATAGAGAGAGACACAGAGAGAGAAAGAAAAAGAGAACGAGAAAGAGAGAGAGTGATAGAGAGAGCAATAGAAAGAGAGAGCGCCAGAAAGAGAGAGAGAGAGAGGGATAGAGAGAGAGAAAAAGAGAGAGAGAGAGAGAGAAAGAGAGAGAGTGATAGAGAGAGAGAGGGAGCGATAGAAAGAGAGAGCGAGAGAGAGAGGGAGAGAGAGAAGACAGAGAGTAAGTGTCTGAATCCAGCACCCTGGACAGCACCTATCGATCGTCTCCCAGCACACATCACCACAACTTTCACAGATTGCTATTGAGAAGTGACCTGTAATGCAATTACTGGCCAATGCAGAGCCGAAGTGGCCATCAATAATTAAAAGGCAGCCATGTCGTGGCCTGCAATTGTGTTTTTATTCCCGTGTCGCTGTTGTTGTGTCCGCTCGCCCCAGCTAGCAAACTGTTGCGCCACCAGCGCTCGAATAAGATTTGTGAAAATGCATCCTTCAATAAAACCAATCACATCGGACAAATGTCCTCCGCTGTAAAGTTTATTATTCTGCCGGCATATGGCTCCTACCACAGCACAGTCATATTAACCAGCAACAAATCACCACACGCAATTGCTGTCTGCTCGACGAGGCTATTATGAGTGGATATGTCAACGTACCTATTGTCTCATCTGCGCAGTGTTTAAACGAAGTCAGCACGACATCGGCTGCAAAGGAAATTTGTGTTTTTTTCCTCCTTCCTGGGCCACTGTGCTGTCACAAGCATTTTTCACACTGAATTCTCAATATAGAGCGTCTCTTCCGTATTACATAATGTTGTAATCAGTACAGCAGGCCCCCACAGTGGAGGCAGAGAGCTCTACAAGTTGAGAAGAAGAGCATCTATTTTTCATGACGACAGACGAGTATCTGTCAAAATGTCTCTCTCAGCGACGGATTCTCAGGTTTAATCACCGTGAGTGATTATGTAAGCACTGTGAACTCGCAGGTGATTCTGAGGTTCTCTTCCAAGAAGAAGGTCAATTCAGATTGTGTGTGTGAGAGAGATGAGGTGAGTCTCAGAAAATGTGTTCAGGAGACATTTCACCCCAGAATCAAAACTGAAAATATATTTTGCAAGAAGAAAATGAAGACCATAATGATATTTGGTGTTGCCACATTTTCATGCACAAATCACTCTTATATATTCAACATACAATATATAGCACAGCTACTTTTTTAATTAAATAATAATAATAATAATATAGTACAAGAAAAACTGCTGTTATTATTTATAAATATTTTATAATTTAAGCATACATTTGTTTCATTACTATAATGAGGATTGCAGAAAAAAGGTGCTTAATTATCATTTAACAAAATACACTAAAACACCTTTAATTACGAAATATATATATATATATATATATATATATATATATATATATATATATATATATATTAAAAAAAATTATTTACAAATTTTTAAAGCCTTATATTAAGGTTGTAAAATAACCCTTCGCGCCAAATAACTAAACATAATTAAATAACTAAACATACATAAATTAATTAAGGCATCAATGACAATAATAATAATTATGTAATATATTTAAGGAAATTATATAGTTTCAAAGTTTGGACACACTTGACTTCCAGTTATATTTCTCATTGTCCCTTATACTTAAATTCTTGGAATTATCATACCATTTAAAATAACAGTGTATATATATATATATATATATATATATATATATATTATATAATATTACATTATATAATTTGTTTAACTTATTCAGTTGGAATGGATGAATGAAGAGAAAGCACACATTTGAAATTCAATAATGTTTAAAAATAATTCCAGGATGCACCAAAGATCAAATATAAAAGTATTTAAATATATAAAATTGTTAAAAATGTTAGGTCATAACATCATTCCCATACTTCAATTTGATTTACTTTTACATTTAATTTAGTTATTTTCATTATTTTAGTATTATTTATGCTAAAATATGAAGAATAGTAGTAATAATATTATACTATCAATATGTCTAATCTCTTTACTTGTAGTATAAGATGTAAAACACAGCAAGTTTCTGTCGGTTTAAAACACAACATTCATAGGTCGTCACACTCCCTTATTTCCGGCCCTCTCTTGGGGAACAGGTCTGTATTGACCAGTCGGCAGACTTATTGAAAGAGCTGCCACAAAACTAGGTCGTGCGGTTGGTCAATGGAATGGATTGCTGGCTCTGTAGCATATCGCACACAATTGCCAGCGAGAGAGAGAGAGAGAGAGAAAGGGAAAACGAAAGAAAGAAAGTAAATGAACAGAAATCAGAGCAAAGAGCCATGTCGCCTGCTTCTGTCCTTTCTTCCGTTAATGCATTCAATCCTCCTCTATTCCCATTTCATCTCTGTTCCTGGAGGCACGGCTCAGACTCATATCAGAGATCAGAGCTGGTATACATGTGTGTATGTGTGTACCTTTATGAGTTACAAAATGATGCATTGATCCACGTTGTGCATCCTTATCCACAGACTGTCAGTATGTATTACCAGGGGTCTATGGACAGTCCATTTATGTGGTTGAGAGTATAAATGTGTGCTTTAAAAAACATTTTTTTGAGTGGGTGCATGCATTTTTTAGATGTCTAGATATATGTGTGTGTACGTGGGAGGTAAGGTAGGTTTATCGTTGGGTATGTTCAGAATGGAAAACTAACTATTTCTGAAAGAAAATAGCATGCCGTGTGTATACAGTGCATACTGTGCCAGTTTTGTGAATCCGAATGATGCAACATTTGCCAGAATGTGCAACCAGAGAGCAGTGTGAAATACTGAATCCCATAATGCAACGCGATCAACTTGACATTTTACAGTATTCTGACAAGAACAATATTGTGGTGACGAGCAGGGCCGGTCCGAGAGTTGTGGTGGCAGAGAAAGGATGGTGGAGTGAAAGATTTGCACATCTCAAGTCCCATTTAGGAGCTCCGGAAGTGAAAGATAAGAGTTTGTTACATTTATGTTATGTATTATTATGTTTATATGTGGCAGTTGTCCGTGAGGGGTTTACGCTTGCTTTCGTTCTGTGGTTTGTGGTTAATTTTCTTAACAAGCTTTACATTGAATGTTCACCGGTATCCTCTGAATCTTCAACTTTGTTACAAATATCAATTGAAATCTCTTTTGACTTCATAATTTGATTGGACTGTTATAAGTTATGACACAAAATGCAACAAAAAATGCAAAACAACTGGATTTATGAGATGATCACAAGATGCTGCTTGCCGAATTAAACGTGCATGTTAACATGACAAAAATTCTGCATACTACTTAAATTTAGAATTTAGTATATGGTATTTAGTATATAGTATTTAGTATATGTTTTAATTAAAATTAAAACATATACTTCGCACAGTATACTAGTAGTATTTCATTTTGAACATAGCCATGGTGTATCTGTGCCACAACGAGCATTACAGCTCGAGTCTGCAAATATTTTTACATGAATATTCATCCACATGAATGCGTATTTGTGAACATTTTGCATTTGTGTACGATCCAGTGAGTAATAGCTGCTTCGTTTGTACTCGTGCGTGTGTATTTAAACGTGAGCGAGAGAGAGCGGCCGTGGGTGTGTACACACACCCTCCTGCTGATGAGGCCCAGTGCCAAAATCAATAGAGTGCTTCTGAGGCATCATACTGTAGTATGAGAGAGGCCGGAAGAGATTTTTAATAAATGCAGTGTGCATGAGAGCATGGCCTGACTTGACACTGCAATCGCTCCCAACAACAACAAAAAAATCTCCCCTTTCTAGAATCTATATGTACGACAATATAACAGTATTGTAGTAAATATTATACAAAGCTTATATCTTTTAGTATTTGCTACAGAGTTTTTTGTTGTATGAGACATACAGTTTTTTTTTACATTGTTACATAGATTTTGCCATCACAGGAGTCAATTTAAATATATATACTATATACTATATGAGCAGTCATAAATTACATTTTAATAGGGCCATAACTTAAGAAAAAAGGATTTTCTTTGTTCTTTTTGATTTACTACTTCTAGGAAAATGGGCTTTCATAAAAATGTAGCTGCCTGTGCAATACAAAGGCAACAAAATTAAATAATACACTGATCATCTGACTAGAGAAAACAGAGAAAAAAGGCTGCTGTCTTCCTTCTTCGAAATAGAAAGGAACACTAATGCAATAATGCTAATCCATTATGAGAATATCCCATTATCCCATAATGCAAATCCAAGTCCAAGGCCACTCCCACCAGTCCAATACGAATACTCTTATCAGTCAAATACTGCCTTGCTTAGTAGAAAATACTTCTTTGCAAACTTCTTGTCATAATGTTGGCGACTTGTATTGTTCCCAGGTGTAAGCACGTTTAAGGGAGGGAGTTATTTTCATCTTCCAGCATGTTGCAATCAGCACAAACACTCCATGTTTGTATCCAACATTTCAAATCGAATAACTAACACAGTGTTTTAGGGCAAACAAGTAGGGAAAAACTGAAAAAATCTGTCGTTTGTCAGTTCCACCCAACCAACCGTACCAAAATGCGGTCATGCACAGATAAGAAAGTTTTGCTCTATTTTTACCATAATGCCATTTACAGAGAAGAGTAGTGAGAAGTACAATACAATTTTCAGCGATACCTACTCTTACAAAACAAATTTTGTTAATAACCCTCTGTCGATCTGAAGGGCCAGTCACACAGCCGTTCACGAACGAATCACTCACAAATCACGCACAGATTGGGTTTGTGTGCGCTTGTGCGTCGAGAAATTGACCAAAGTATTCCACGAACATTTGACGCACACCCGACGCATGAATCACTGACAGAGCGCGTCCAAACACGTACACTTCGCGAACGTTCCACGTACAAGCACTTTCAGAATCCACATTGTCAGTGGAATGAACGTGATACGTACTTCATTCATGCGTGATATGAAGGTGGGGCGTCAGTGGACGGACGTGGACTTGCGTGGTTTCGAACCAGTTCCGACGCATAAGCACTGACAGCCGACGCGTGTCCCGCACATAGTCACACATACTCGACGCATAAACTACGCACGCCGACTCATGAATAATGCAAATTTTGAACCGTTCAAAACTCAAAATCACGCACAAACCGCCTTCGACGCACATCCACTTACTGACGGTCCACGTTCGTTCCACCAACGAATTACGCATACGACGCACGCGCCGCGCAGAAACGAAAATCTGTGCGTAATTCGTGCGTGATTCATGCGTTTTCGCTGTGTGACTGGCCATTGACTGTATGTGCGGAGATACAAAAGACTTTTGCTGAGAAATAAATGTGAATTGCTCTCTCCAGGTTACATGAAAAACGAGTAAACATTGTTCATTTACAAATACTACCAATACTGTAACAATACAAAGTGGGTTGAAAAACTGTGTGAAGTTACACTATAAGCTTCAGTTCCAATGTGTGTGAAATGTTATTCAAAAAATGATAGCACATTAACACATGATCACCTACGTTCATTTATAACTGACTATTTATTTATTTATCAGCAACTTCCTGAATCACTGATGAGTAATTTACAAATAAAAGTCTTAAAGGTACAGTACCAAAACAACTGGTTTAATTGTAAAGGTCAGAGAGGCTGGAAAATTGGTTGTGTAAAACTAAAATAAGATCCTTAAATTACATTATGCAAAATACAAAAGTGTAGAATATAACCCAGAAAATATGACAAATGATCATATACCTACATGTAATAACCCAGAAAAGATATAAGGTACAAATAGTTGATTTTCTGTATCATACCAGTAGGTAATACACCTTAAACCAAATTACACATACAAACACTATATTCTATGCTGCATTACTTTATAGCTGCAATATTGTGATGTCAAATTTGGCAGAAATGCTCGATAAGCACAATATAAATGTTTGTGCAATTTTAGTCAGAAAGCGTATGCCATACAAAACAAAAGAAACTGTCGCAGAGAGTCAGGCTTTAAGCTAACAGGCGTAAATGTGTTTTTCATCATTCATTTGGAGCGACTGAAGGTCTAAGAACAGCCCACTCTTTTTGGCTCTTTCTATCTCTTCCTGACTTGAACTTGGGAGGCCTTCTTGCACTTGACAGAACTTTCTAACATAAAAACCACTTTCCTAAAAACCATCAAGCTGTCAAGTGAAGTGGAAAAATGAGAGAGATTACTGCATAAAGGCCGAGAGGGGGACAAAGAGAAAGAATGGAAAAGAGATGGAGGATGGCTCAAGATTCTCCTGCAGATAAAACACATAAAAGGTTCCAATAACTTTTTGCCATCACTTCAGACTTATTTATTTTTCTTTCTCTCGCTGTCTCTCTTTCTTTGTTTACCTAAGTATTTATTATTCACAATAAAAATGTGGAACTTTATTTTGAAGTGGCCATAATGGTTCATTCTAGAATGAGAAAATGAGTTGAATTGGAGAACAAATGGAGATTTCTGTTTATATAGAACATATCAACAAAATATGAATAACATTTCTCATTTTCTTTTAATTTAACTTGATGGTACTAAAAAAAGTAATTAAAATTGAAATAAAAGACATAGACATATAAAAAAAATAACTAACTTAAATTTCAAATGAAAATGTAACATATCAAGAAAACTATTTCAAAATATGAATAAAAAACAGTATCTAAATGATACTAAAATAACACTGGAATGTACACACTCCTGTGTTTCCTTCAGTGTTTCAAAGAGTCTCAACAAACTGTGCTCAGATCTGCCAACAAAAGTCCAAAAACTGGGAAGAAATGGTTCCAGCTCAATTTGCATTTGATTGGTTTAGCACAGCATGATTACAAACCGCTCTCTTCCTGAAATTCTCGTCGCATGACGTCGCAACTCCCAGCACTAGTTGTCCACTGAAGCTCAGCAGGGTTGAGCCTGGTCAGTACCAGGATGGTTGACCTGCTAGGAGAACCAGGTTGCTGCTGGTAGAGGTGTTAGTGAGTCTGCGTTCTAACCTCCAAGTACAGTGGAACCCACTTATCTCGACCTCTGTTATCTCGCCAAACCTGTTATGTCGACGTTTAAAGTGGAACCGCCAAACTCCCTATATTTCTTAGCATTTTCTTATCGGTTATGTTGATTCTTTTATGTCGCCGAACCCTGATATCTCGAGCACAAAAGAGGGACAAAGTCGCCAATTTACATCGGTTATCTCGATCCCCGCTATTAATGATAGTACCGAGTTCACGTTGCGCGTTCATCACGTTCTGTATAGTTGTTCACTCCAATGACGCTTCACTCACTCTTGCGGCGCAGTGCCGTGCAGCCGCGAAACCATAGCAACCGCGTGTGCAATACTTCTCAGAACTGTGTCTGAGCGAAATGACTGTGTTATGAGCGAATGTGTTTATGCGTGTTGTGACCGTTTACACTTTGAGCGAAATTGTGTTTGCAATGTTGGAGAATATAATTAAAGGTTTGTATCGAGAATTGAAGGTGGTTTTTATCGTATAAATGGTAAATCTTGAGTGGTTGACGACTGCCCAGATGACGAGCTTTATAGATGGGTTTCGTACAAGCACAGTCTTCTCAAACATGTAAAGAGCGTAAGTACAAACCAGGAAAAAGAAAACACTCTGAAAATAGAAACAGCAGATTATGCTATATAAGTCAGCGGTAGAGCTGCCATCTCTCTCCACATTCAAAAACACTCTCCTCCCTGCGCGTGCTCACACAAGAACAGCGCGTACACAACAACATACGCCGTCTTAAAGGTATATTCCCGACATACACATAAAGTAGCCGTTACTGCTGTTAGTTGGTGCACATATGCCTTTTGTTGTTAGCAAACATATACAGTGTATGTACTTTTTTTTATAGCATGCCGATCGCTTCATCAAATAAATCGCCATATTGGCTTTTGGTTTTCTCGATCTTAGGTTATCTCTACGCTTTTTTGCAACCCCCGAGGCGGTCGACATAACCGGGTTCCACCCCCTCCAGTGATGGGGACACTATACTGTCAAAAAGCACCATACTTCAGATGAGACTTTAAACCGAGGTCCTGACTTTCTGTGGTCATTAAAAATCCCAGGATGTCCTTCGGGAAAAAAGGGCAGGAGTTTAATCCCAGCATCCTGGCTCAGAATTGGTCACTTGTCTGTTGCCTGGCTGCTAGTTGCTAAGTGCACCGTTTGAGTGACGTAAACATATAACTAATAATAAAATTAAAAGAAGTTATTAGCCCCACCGAGGAAAATGAAACCATATCTATCTGGCTGGGCCAGATTGTCACAGAATGGAACGGTTAGGCCGTTCAGTGGAAAAGCAGCTTAAGATCTCAATATGAGCTCAAACAAACATTTGTCATTAACCCATCTCTCCCTAACCCAAATGATCTCTTCTCTTCACATTCATTTTACACCTTTACTCATACTATACATCTCATTTTACACCTTTTTACATTTCTTAAGAAAAACATCCATGACAAAGACAACCAAGAAGTCTATTAAGTCTCCTGAGGTCTGAATGAGCAAACCGAGCGATAAAATGTTCCTCTGGGTAATTAGTATTCTTATGAAACATTTGTGATAGGCAGAGCCTTCGATTGAATTCATTTGCAGCTGCTGCGTTTGCATTTCGTGCAAATAGATGTGCTCATAATAAGACGATCAAGGAATTTTCTTATTACAGTCAACATCTAACATGATGACTTACACGCTAATGTGGGGGAGGGGGGTGGGTTGGATGAGCGAAACGTATATGGCTTTGTGTGCAGCTTTTACAAAGTGAATATTCTTTGCACTATAAGAGAAAGGAAGTGGAACTATAGCAAAGTGACTCCCCTTGCATTCAACATCTATGATGTCATAATCACTCGCATCAAAGGCATTCCGTTCGCCACGGCAACTGTCATTCTCCCTGGAGGCGTCATTAAAACAGAACACACCAAACCGAGCTGAGCAAGAGCTTACGGAGAAACTTCAAAACACACACACACACAAACTCACTGCAACCAAACAATGTTAGAGCGGGACAGCAAGTTTGTACTGAACCTAAAGAGGAGTGACAGAGTAATACATACACATACACACACGCACACACGCAGACACACGTGCCTGAAGACATTCATGCTGCACGATCGCACACACAGACACACACATGCTCAGAGACACTAAAAGACACTATAAATAGGCCAGCTCTAATGTGGTGCTGTGTAGTTCTTGCCCTTGGGTACAAGGCTCTTCCAGAAAGTAAGAGAGCGATGGAGAGGAGAAGGAAGGAAGAGTATGAGAAGCAAGTCAACGGGATTGAAAATGCAGCCTAAAAGACGAATTGGCACTTTTTGAGGGTTAACTTTTTGAGATTTACGACTCAAAACATTTACACGAAAATAAACCTTCTAGCCAAACCTGCATACAATGCATTTAAAATGTAAAATGTAAAATGTATTACATGTAATTTTGGGTAGCTGACATATATTTTATTTATATTTTGTTTAAATATGCACACAATTTTATTTATATACACACACTACCATTCAAACGTGTTTTTTATGTTTATTTAATCAAAAATACAGTAAAATATGATTACAATTGAATTCATAAAATTTAGAAAATAACAGTTTCCTATTCTAATATTTATATTTTATGTATAAAATAAATGTAATATATTGCTGTGATGACAAAGCTGAATTTCAGCATTATTACTCTATTCTTCAGTGCTACACAATTCTTCAGAAATCATTGTAATATGCTGATTTTGCTATTATCAGCTGAAAACAGTTCTGCTTAATATTTTTTGTGGGAACAGTAGCCCACTTTCAGGATTTATTTGAACAAAATTCAAAAGAACAGCATTTATTTGAAATAGAAAATTTGTTTAGCATGTCACATGGCAAACTTCTCAAAAGTATGTCAACTACCCATTTGTTCTAGTTTGTGTGTATGTGTGTGTTTATGTTGCAGTTTGACCGTGGTGACCTACCCCAGGTAGCGTCTTCTGCTCGTGAAGCGCGGTCTGAGCTTTTAGCGCCGATTCTCTTGCACAGTATGTGAGGAAGGCACAGCCTGAGAAAGGAAATAACAGAGACAGAGATAAATTAAAGACAGGTCAGAGAGGTTGAGACACAAGCAGGTGTCCGTTTGAGTAGAGCTGAGCTCTCTACCTTCATATTGTTTTCGCCAAACCAGGAAAGAAAAACAACGTTATTACATTTGTGTAGCAGACTCAGAGACATAAAAGAAAGAAGAGAGATGAAGAGGTTCTGAGAGCACATGCCCACAGCCATACACACTCACGCTCCCCAGAGAAAGATGGAGAGTGTGCGCAAATACAAGTGTGTGTGTGTGTTTGTGAAAGAAAATATGCAGCTTCTTTTAATTTTCTGGTTACAAGGCCTTGCTGGTATCAACATTTAATAGTGTATGTTTGTGTATGCTTGCTCATTAATTTGACAGACAATAAGGGTGCACTGTTTGGGATATTTTGGCCAATAAAAATAGCTGATCATAATTTTTTTTGTAAAAAACAGCATTAACTGACTTCAGAACGTTAAACATTCAGAATATTACCTGCTTTAAGAACACTCAAGCTTGAACATTTTAATATACCAAAACCTGATTGGTTTGAAACCATAGCGTGAAAAAAAAAAGTTATGGCAGACAGATAAATCATCTTATACAACAATATGCTCATTTGCACAAAAAATTGTTTATATATAAAATATAGTGTATAACTTTACTGGTGAGAAACTTTTTACTGGCCACAATGAAGAACGTTTTTAGCTACATACTGTATTTTAAATGCATTATAATTGTATAATTCATTAATCATTTATCATGACTAGGAACTAAGGCTGACAAAAATCGATCAAATTGCATCTAAACATCGTGTTTATATGTGTGTGTGTGTGTGTGTGTGTGTGTGTGTATACACACAAGCACGAGTGCACACACTCACTTATTATATAAACAAACTTTTATATTTTATATCATGATTCATCAATTTGACAGCACTAATAACAATTTATTTCACTTAATAGATCGTAACTACATGACAACAAATTCATAATTATTCATTATTAGTAATGTGAATGATGGGATTTAAAAAAAATTTAGGAAGCTAGATAATATTAGATTATTGGATACCATTATCTTATCTCAGAGCATAACTACAACGTTCAATATATTATCACATTCCCCAATTTTCTACGTTTCGAGACCTGAAACACATGAAAACAAAATGTGAGAATTTAGAGACAATGTGGCTTTGATCCAAATAAACAAGAGTCTGTTCTAAGCAAGATATGCAGATTCTAGCAGGAGAGAATTAACAAAGTTTGCTGCATGATGAAAGGATAACCAAACAACGACAACAACAGCAACAAAAAGTTATGGAGGAAATCTTTAAGAAGAAAGAAAGTTCATCCAAGGATCTTTTTCTCAGCATTCTGCAACTCATGACTCTGTATTTAGTTCAGTGTGACAAGACGACAATCTTCCCGTCCCTCCTCAGAACATCTGCCCTAATGTGCATCAATGTGCATTTGTGTTAACATTCAGTTCTACGAACAAGCATTCACTCTCATATGATGCTAATCTCACCCCGCTAAAGTAGTTCGCTAAAAACAACCGTGAATCTTTTCAGCGTCAACTTAATCAAAAATCCCACTGGGATAGGAATTGAGTGCAATAACCACTGAACAAAAGCTGAAACGATTAGCGTTGCATTTGTACATGAAGTAAGCAAATTTGAATATGCAAAAGCATGTTAATGGATGCTAATGTATATGCTAATCTTGCATTAATATTAAAAAAATGCTAATATATTAATATGCTGAGTAAACATGATAATCTGCCGCTGACATTTCCGCCTGCATGCTAATAGTGTCACAAACGACGATAAGATGGAAGGACTGATTGCCAACCAAAATGGAAAATTAAAACATTCATTTATTTTCAAACAAACCCTTGTTGCAGCAAGATGCTAATCTTTTCTTTTTAACAAAAAAAGGAATAAAAACCATTTTGGTTATGAAAGAAAACCAATCCTTACAAATATATACTATGCTAAACACAGCTTCTGTTTTTGTAAAAATTATACAAAATTAATCAATGAGATTTTGTTAGCATTTTACAATAAAGTTTCATTCGTTAACGTTAGCTTACGGAGTAAGATTTAAGATGAACTAACAATGAACAATACTTTTACAGAATTTATTCATCTTAGACCCTGGGATTAAGATGTATTTTGGTCGATCAGATCACAAGTAGACGAGGTATACACATTCTCATTTACACACATCATTTGTCCATTTTCAAACCCTTCCTGATTTCTTCAAGGGAAGGGTCTATTGGCCATTTAAATCTGTTTTTCTTTTCCAGATATTCAATCTAAAGCACAAAATAAGCTTGCAAAATTTACATATGAATGCGCCCAGAGACAGAAAAACGAAAAAAACACACTGAGAGCATCAGCTTTTGTTTCTGTTCTGATAGCCACAAAACTGTGCCGAATGCTGTGATAGAAATCAGGAATGGTGAGAGAACTTTGCGCTTGATATGCTTTTTCATCGCCAAAGTTTAAACCAAACTTGAGTACCCAGCTGACAAAGTTTAAACCCCATCTGGCTAGCACACATCCCTTAATGTTTAAGGAGTAAGCCAGTAGGCGGAGAATAGGCAGTCTTTTGTGGCTGTTCGAATGCATTTGACCACATGAGTGTTTATACCATGAAAGCAGTCCAGTCGAATGTTTTTTCGACTAAATCTGGAAGTGGTCAAAAGTGGACAAGCTCAAAACATTTTAGAGCCTGTTTACACTAGGATTTAATCGACCAAAATGTTTCTTACCTGGGATAAACAGTGCCATAGTCAACAGTAATTTCAACATTAACTAATATATTTTCAAACGCAAATTGTGTTTGTTAACATTTACAGATGCACTGTGAACTAACATGAACAATGAATATTACTAAAGTTAACAAAAATTAAAAATCATGCTTTAAAAATGTATTGCACATTGTTAGCCGATAATGCTAATACATTAACCAGTGTAGCTAAATGCTATGTAGATAAAGATAGACAAATTTAGATAAAGATAAAAGATAAATGCCCTATGAGATAGGATAGTATAAGAGTAGACATAAAGTGAAGAGTAAAAGGGATTGGGATGGGATCGGAAAAGGTCCCCAATCCAGAACTCAAACTAGGTTAGCCCAAATAGCAACAGCTAAAGCTGTATAGCAGCTAACCATTTTAGAAACAATTTTGGTGGATACAAAAAGAAAATTGTGAACTCAGAAAAGAGAAAAGGGAACTAAGTAAAAAGACTGTGAGAGCAGCGGTAGTGTAGCTTTCTCCCTGACTCCCCATAAAAGTCTCAGTGCCGCAGGGACGCTAAAAACACACAAGGGACACACGTGCTGACGTCCACACACATGGGCCCCCTGAGGCTAGAGCATGACTCAGCAATATTCTTCCCCGCTGTCCACTCAGTTTGTTTAACCCCGGACAGGTTGGGTGAGCGCATGTACGTTTGCGTATATGTGTGTGTGTGTCGATGTGTGTCTCCTGCAGTCCTGCCTGTTTTTTTTTTTTTAATTAACTCTGACTCATTAGCGTTGGGGAGAGCTCAGTGTGACAGCTTGGCGTGCTCCTCTGAGGGCTTGTCATGTTATAGAACGGGCTAGAGCTCTCATGGGACACTTGTGCATGCTTCCCGGTCCCACTTGACAAGCTGAGCGCGCACACATACACAGGCGAACGTGCACAAATGTACGGGATGAACGGAAAGATAATGGAGAGGCTCTATTTGTTTGTCCTCTAAAAGCAATATTGTTTCTTTCCGTCTGGTCAAGACAGCACTTTAAGGACAACAGAGAGAAAACAGAGAAAGAGAAAAGAAAATACAGTACAAAGGGAGCAGTGAAGATAAAACACAATGTTCGGATGGTAATGGAGGGGTTTCGGAGCAAAAGCTTGTGAAAAACAGAGGAAATAGTCTCTGAGGTTTGTTTCATTTGAACATCAGGGCACGTCTCCAAGCACACTGGAAAAATAAATCAAATAAAAAATGACTTTAAAAGCGATTCTTAACTCGTTTTATTTTAAAACCCAGATTTTAAAATGGAAATCAAATGGCAACCAAACACAGGACCAAAATTGGTTGCACTTTTTTTCTTCACAGTACCTAAAGTACTGGGTAACATAAGGTAACTACATGGGTTAAGGTTAAGTTTAGGGGTTTGTTCAAATTTAGTACATCTTATGTAGTGATTACCCAGTTATTGTAATTACTATAATAACCACATAATATGTACATGGGAATTTTTTTATATATAAAATTTTAGCTTAAAAAATCTAACGGAATGTTCTTACAATTAATGAATAAATGAAATGTATTAATATTACTGTAAAATGCATAAGTCAAAGAATTCATCAATATGCTAATTTGGTGCTCAAGAAACATTTCTTAATATCTTATTTTTAGGTTGAAAACATAGTGGAAACCATGATGTATTTTTATGATTCTCTGACGAATATAAAGTTCAAAAAGACAGCATTTATTTGAACTGGAAATCTTTTGCAAAAATTCTATATTCCTAGTTGTCATTTTTTATTCGGCAAGGATCCATTAAACCGAACAAAAGTATAACTTCCTAAACAAATAATAAAAAAAATAAAAAAAACTTTTGAACTGTGGTGTACATAACTTAACTTGCAAATTTCAAGATGAATTTGCACCAAAATATTAACAAGGCATTTCACACTATATTCTTGACTTTGATAAAACAAGACAGAAGCAAGATTTAGGGACAATTCACTCCCTCTCAGCCTAACCCTGTAGATGTGAAACATGCATGCTGTGAAAATTGCAGCACAAGGGAGAAGAAAGGATGAAGGAAAGAAGGAGAAAGGGAAGTAGAGAAAAGATAAGATCATCAGGATTCTGTGAACACTATCCACTAGTGTCCTACACTAGCGTCTTATCTCCCCTTCTGCAGACACCCTCAAGGGACACACACACGCACATTGTGTTTTCATGTTTTATGGGGACTTTCCATAGACTTAATGATTTTTTGATTTTAAATCCTGTATAAACTGTCAATTCTATCCCCTTAGACTAACCCTACCCAATCACAGAAAACGGACTGTATTTTTACATTTTCAAAAAACATAATTTAGTATGATTTATAAGCTGTTTGCCTGATGGGGACCCAGAAAACGCCCTCACTAAGTCAAAGATTCCGATGTACATTTTGTCCCCACATCTTAAGGGTTAAACATTTTAGCTCAGCAATAAAATGAATCTGTATTTCTACCCTATAAGATTGACAATCAACTAGTGAATCCTAATCTGGATTAGAAATACATTTAGTGTTATCCTGAAATACAAGAATGATTAAGCAAATTATGAATGAATGTTGCTGATTGTTATCAAGATAAACCAATATTTGTATATGCTGGCTTCAATGTACTATATAGTCAAGTTATCATAGTATATGTATAATATATATATATATATATATATGTATATATATTATACATATACTATGATAACTTGTTGGAATACCTGACTCTAACTACAAATGCCAAATACAAGTGCTCCATTAATATATTTAAATATATTATATAAGCATATATTTGTATACTTAAGGGTCGTTTATGACAATGCTATCCTACCAGTTGCACACTGTTGGTGATGCATATCTTCTCTATCTCAGCACTGGATCCCAGTCACCATGGTGATCACTGGCCCTGGCTCTATTCACAGTGCCTTGGTCAGACTTTGTGATGAGCAATGGCTGTAAGTTCTAGATTTAATGAAGGAAATACCAATGCTTGCATGGCTGAAAAATTAATATGTTGTGTTGCAATTGTAATGGCATGCCTTGCTTTCAGTCTCACTGCATGAGAACCAACACATTCAACATTGTTCTATCAGTTTAAACATGCAAGACAGAAAGGGCAAATAACAAATGTAAATAAATAAACGTAAAGAAGGCCAATCATAACTGAGTATGTAAATATTAAAATGACATCACCATTGTTAAATCGATTGTAATGATAATGGAATAATTTTAAACATAAATAAATATGTTTTTTAATTTAGAAAATCTGATGTATTAAAATCAAAAGTGGTTAATCATTTAAATAGTAAAACAAAATCCTATTTCAAGTAAATGCTGTTCTTTTGAAATTTCTATTCATCAAAGATTCCTGGGGAAAAAAAGAATCTAGGAGAAAACGGCTTGCAACGTCAAGGTCCTTGGTTCCATTCCCAGAAAAAGCAAAAACTGATTAGAATGTCGATGTATTTTAAATACCATGTAAGTTACTTTGGATGAAAGTGTCTGCAAATGTATTTTTGATTAAATAAATGCAGCCTTGGTGAGCATGAGAGACTTCTGATCTTACCTTTTTACCAATAGTAAAACATATTTTAAATTAATTATAAAAATCAATAGCACATTCGAAGCTGAAAGCGAAGAAAGCGAAGTCTGAATATAGGCTGTTTGTTAAGTGGTTGAATTGGGCTGAATTAACTGTAGAGAAAAATTGAAGAGGAATTTTAATGAAGTGTTCACCTGTAATAACTTGCTTTGCTCAGAATGATAACTTGGCACATATTTCTATGTGGTAATAAACAAATAAAAAAGACTTTTAATGCTTTCAAAAAGAAGTAAAACACATTGTCACATGCTTTGAATGAATTGGATTTCTTAATCTTTTTCACATTTTAAAGAACGCTTAAAAAACTTAAATTACACAAATACAGTTTCTCTCTCACTGTTAACATTTGCTTAAATCATAACTGACTGTGATTACAAGAATGCTTGCCAATACTGACATTTTGGGTGTGAGCACAACATCTGTGGGAATGAGTAAAATTATGCGCAATACACGCAATCCCACGCTGAAATTCAAGACCTGCAACACCAACAATATTCATATGGAGTAAAAGAAACGAGTGAGTGAGGAAGGTGGGTTTGTGTGTCAACTCGCTGTCGGAGAGATGAGAGAGCAAGAAAGCGCAGCTGGTATCATGTATCCATTCTGTGGAAAATTAATATTGGAGTTTCAGATATTTCAGTATTGATATGTATTGAAAAATCTTTATTTTTGACTACACTACCTTGCACGTAGTTTATCATTTCAGATGCCTTTGTAAAATTTCTAAAATTGAAAAATGTATATATTATATATAAAATTCAGCCCACAAACTTGAATATAAAATCTCGAATTAAATGTGGTGGTTTCAGTAGCCTTTTTACTATTGAAAATAAGTGTGTTGGATCAGTATTTCACTAGAAGCCTTCAGGATTTTATTTGCACAATAGGTTTCTAAAGTAAAGGAGAGGGCAATGGAATAATGCAGCAGTCATTTATAACAATTGGGATTCATGATATGAATAATAAATTACAGCTGCTCCTTCACTTGTTTTTGCTTATTACTGTCATTATTTATACCTGCCACAGCAAATAATCCAATTGATCATCTGGCCAAATAAGCATTCATCTTCAAAAGTTTCTGTGAGGGCAATAATCACTGGTCCACCGAAACAACCAACAAACAAACTGTAATAAACACACCAAGTAAGCTGAGACATTTCCAGCTGTGATTTGTGTGTGCTCAAATCAATATGTGCTGATCAAACATGTATTGTTTCCAAGCACTGTCATGTTTGTTCATGTCATTTTAGTGGCCGTGCCTGTCAAGTGTGTATCACTTTCATGGTGGTAGAGATTGAGCAAAGGTACCAAATTCCCAAAGTTCCCCCTCCTCCCTTTTAACGAGAGTATTCCTGTAGACCTTGGGTAATTTGAATAAACTGTCCTCCAAGGTCTCAGAATTCAAGGTCTCCTGAAATACTCCACGACACCTTTGCTCCCCTCTGCCCTGCCTCCACCTCCAAACAACATGTCATCTTAAAATATTTAATTGGAAGCAGTAAACCCCTGATTAAATAAAAATGCACTTTGAAGACAGCAATATGAGCTCAGAGAGTAATCTGAGAGAGAGAGACAGAATGTGAGAGAGAACGAGAGCGATCTTCAATTACTGTGCCGAAACCATGTCAAGCTTTTCTTTTTTGATTCAATAAAATAGGCCTTAAATATTCAGGAGCTGTTTCTGGGACTAATGAGTCCTCTCCTTGAGTGATATTATTCCAGTGGAATGAAGTGGTAGTGTGAGGGAATATTTGAGAAGGTCGGTGGATGCATTTCTAATGGGCTTTAATGCTAAACCTGGGTTCCTCCTTGCTGGATCCCTTGCCAGAAAAGAAAAAAATAAGAACCTTGAGATGGCATATGAGTAGAACTCCCTAATGACATGACATACACAAAGTTTTGGGGTCAGTAGGATTTTTTGTTTGACACTTTAACATATTTAATATGTACATATTAAATTGATCAAAAGTGGAATTATTATATGTTATACAAATAAATGATGTTCTTTTAAAATATCTGAATCCTGAAAAAAGATTGTCTAGGTTTTCACAAAGATATAAAGCTGCACATGTGATACTGAAGACTGGAGAAATGATGCTGAAAATTCAGCTTTGCATTATAGCCTGGTTGAGCATTAGATACTTTTTTCAAAAACATTTAAAAAAATCTTTCCAGCCCCAAACTTTTGATCAAAGTAAACTTAAGCGACAAGGAGAGAGAAGGGCAGGGCACTGTAAAATGAAGTAAACTAAAGAAAATGAGGGGAAAGGAACAGGTAAAGGAAGATGAAAAGCAAAGGGTAAAGTAAATGGATAAGGAAAGGAAAAGAAAAATACATGTAAAGAAAAGGAAACGGTAAAGGAAAGCAATACATGAAAAAAGAAAAGGGTAATTTAGGGCTGAAAGTAATCAAAGACATTTGAAAATGAACAGAGATATTTGGTTTACTGTTTCAATCCCCACTTTCTCACAACATGGAACATTTGGAAGAGGTGTTGATAGTGGTCAAGAACTGTAGGTCAAAATGTGTGGACATCGATGGTCTGCTAATTGTTCAGTTTGATCAGTTTGAATGTCTCAATTTGGGTTTCAGTCACATGGTCAAGGAGGGGATAAAAAGAGATTGAACTGTTTCTCTTGGCCCTTCTTGTTCTCTGGGGCCTCCTCTTTTCTCTTTCTCCCCTCGCCCCCTCTCTCCATCTCCATCAAGTAACACTCTACATATATGCAGAGTACGATTCATGGAAGACTTCTTTATCATCTCCTGCATTTATTTTGTAACTATTTTAAGTGTAACCATATTGCTGATAACGATTTAGTCATTCAGCAATCCAGCAGCCTGTTGGAAAATCACCCTTACAGAGAGGAAAGAAACAAGTATGGGGAAAAGAAATGGAAAATTACTTGTCATTGCATCCATTTAGTTTAAATTGGAAAGGGTAAAGGAACAAAGTGAAGAATAGGAACAGAAACGGGTGAAAGAAAGAAAGTGAAGATGAGGAGCACAGAGGAATTGCGACAAGCGCAGAACGGAGGACAGGAGAAAAGAGGAACGGCTGTAAGTTCTGTGAATCGATTGGCGGAGGAAAAAGCCTGGGCTCTAATGTGTTGCATGTGAAGGATTTACTGTGAAGCAGAGCTACTGAATCAATGGTGTAGAAAACGCATCATTAGGACACAGTCCCCCCCCACTCCAAACTCCCAAAGTACCCAGAGACAGTATGATCACACACTACAGTAAATACGATAAATGCATGCAATAGATACAGCAGAACACCCATTCAACCGTGTGTTAAAAGTCTCGCAAGTAACCACTTTACTTGTTCGTTCACACAACTACACATATGCATTAACATACAATACAAAGGGACTATAAACAGACACCTGCTGGGATAGGGGTGCAATGCTTTCCAGGGGAGGCAGGGTGTTTACCCCTTCGCACTGTGATACGACCTATTTTCTTTGAATACATTTTCACAGATCCAATACAGTGTAAGAGATGTCTTTCAGTTTCTCTCTACCATTTTTTTCCCTCTCACAAGCGCTCACACACGCGCGCACACACACACTGCTTAATTCGACCAAGCCTTTTTGAATTGAATTTACATCACCTTTTGGACAGATAATAGAAAATTCAGCCGTGTGGTGTTCAGAAGTGGACAGTCAATTACATTCTGGCTCTGTGGGGCTTCAGCGAAGTATCAAGGATAAGCTCGTCTGCCAGGCTCTGAAATACAAGAACTGAAGGTTGCGCTAAAAGAGGGTAGAAAATATCTTTGGCTTACCAAATATAGTATTGTTAGAGCAAGGATGTGAGGGAGTGTGTGTTTAATACCAAGAGCTTGTTAGCGAGATGTCATGCAGGATGGCAGTAAAGTCAAGGTTTATATAAATGTGCTGCTAAGCCACAGGACTAATCAAACCAGTAATGTGGCATTTCACAGCAGTTTACAAATCAACGTCCTTCCCACTGGCAGGGTCGTTCAGATGGGCAATGCTGCGAGTGGGCTTTAGCCCTGAAAGTTTTAATGCACAGCCGTTTCTGTCACTAATAAAATCATTCAGAGCTGCAATCTGCTCTACAAATCATCCTTAGTGTAACAAGCCAAACTTTTGACTTCTAGTATAAAATTGTAGCTTATTCTGCAACAAAGTGAAAGCTCATTTAAATTAATCTGCACACTTTCAGTTCTACAGACAACCTTTTGACTTTTTGGTCAGATCCATCCAGATGAAGTACTGAATATTTCAAAGGCATATCTGTGATAAAGTGAAATGTACAATTGTGCTTGAAGAGACACTAGACTTACCACTTGAGATTCTTACAAGTCTTTTATTAAGACACAATGCCATGAACCCTGCGGTATTTAGACAAATCCAGAAAATAACAAAAGTTGTCAGTAAGACTTAAAAAAAAAATAATACATTTACACAAATTTAAATAGTCGTCAAAGATAACAACACAAAATGCAGTTTTTAAATGAAGGTTGCTATTATTAAGAGGCAAAAAATTTTAAACCTGCATTGCCCTGTATGAAAAAGTGCTTGCCCTCTAAACCTAATAACTGGTTGGGCTACCCATAGCAGTGATAACTTGTAATGAGTTTTTGCAGTGCTGTGGAGGAATTTTGGCCCACTCATCTTTGCAGAATTGTTGTAATTCAGCCACATTGGAAGATTTTTGAGCATAAACTGTCTTTTTAAGGTCATGCCACAGCATCTCAATAGGATTCAGGTCAGGACTTTGAGTAGGCCACTTCAAAGTCTTCATTTTATTCTTCTTCAGTCATTCAGAGGTGGACTTGGTGGTATGTTTTGGATCATTGTCCTTCTGCAGAACCCAAGTTTGCTTCAGCTTGAGGTCACGAACAGATGGCCACATTCTCTCCGTCAGGTAGGCAGCAGAATTCATGGTTCCATTTATCACAGCAAGACTTCCAGGGCCTAAAGCAGCAAAACAGCCCCCAGACCATCACACTACCACCACCATATTTTACTGTTGGTATGATGTTCTTTTTCTGAAATGTGGTGTTACTTTTACGCCAGATGTAATGGGACATATACTTTCCAAAAAGTTCAACTTTGACCAAAAGGATCATCAAAATGTTTTCTGGCATGTCTGAATGTTCTTTTTGCTCAACAGTGGTTTTCGTCTTTGAACTCAGCCATGCAGGCCATTTTTTCTCAGTCTCTTTCTTATGGTGGGGTCATGAATGCTGACCTTAACTGAGGCAAGTGAAGCCTGCCGTTCTTTGGATTTTGTTGTGGGTCTTTTGTGACCTCTTGGTTGAGTCATCACTGCGCTCTTGGGGTCATTTTGGTCGGCTTCACTTTGTCAGGCAGGTCCCATTTAAGTGATTTCTTGTTTAAGAACAGGGGTGGCAGAAATCAGGCCTGGGTATGGCTAGAGCAGGGGTCGGCAACCCGCGGCTCCCGAGCCGCATGAGGCTCTTTCACCCCTGTGCTGCAACATTTTGGGTTTGCTGACCCCTGGGCAAGAGAAATTGAACTCAGATGTGATAAACCACAGTTATGTTTTAACTTTTTCACACAGAGCCATGTAGGTTTTGATTTTTTTTTCCCATAATAATAACAACCTCCATTTAAAAACTGCATTTTGGGTTTACTTGTGTTATTTTGAATAAAATGTGAATTAGTTAGATGATCTGAAACATTTAAGTGTGACAAACATGCAAATAAAAAAGAAATCAGGAAGGGGACAAACTCTTTTCAACACCACTATATATATATATATATATATATATATATATATATATATATATATATGACACACACACACACACATATATACACAAACACTTGTTAGGTCATATTTCCACAAAAGAATGATTGAAAAAAAGATAAAATCAATATAGAAAAGACAGTTGAAAAAATAAATGATGAATGCATGATAAAGTTGAAGAAACACTCAAATATTAAGCATAAATTAATGGATACCTTTTTTAAGTATTACAAGCAATCTTGCTCCATACGAATCCACCGAGGTCTTTTGAGATGTACCAAAGATCCACCTGCTAGAGCTGGAGCGCAGACAGACCAGAGCACGGAGACGGTCTGACGAAAGCGAACAAGTGCGTGGCAGGGTGACCGGCCTGTCTGTCTGTACCTCTCACCCTCTCGGTACCGTCCTTGCATTGACACCAGCAGACACAAACAGCTCCTTAATATTCCCCCACGGTCCCCTTGTCTCATCCCGTCAGTGTCCCGCTGTCCTCCTGGCCGCGTGGACAAAAGGGACGGGACGTTCCAGGCGGAGGACATGAATCATTATGTTTCCTCTTTCCGGGACCACTCGCATACCCATTGATTTTACCGACTTAATTGGCTTTATTAGCCAAGACGGGAAGCCGGTGAGGGGCTTCTGCGGCGTCTCCGTCTGCACCCCCCTCTCCTCCTCCATCTTTCGACCCAGTCCTCCTCAGGAGAAACACAGTGTAATTGTTTTCCCTCTATCTTCTATGTCATTGTCAGATGGGTCCAGGGGGATTATTAGTAACCCTGGGTCCCTCAATAATTCATCCTAAGCTATTTATACACAAATGGAGAGTCCTTTAAACTCTCCCTCAGTGAGCTTATCTACTGTTCAGATGGAAAGGGAGAGAGAGGGAGGGAGAGAATCCAAAGAGATTGTAAAGGGTGCAGAGAGCGAGTGAGAAAGCGAGAGAGAGCGATGTGTACCTCTTTTCAGCAGAGACACAATGACCTGTTTCTCCAGTGTTTTCGAGTTTCAAGGTGACGCTGGCATACTCTCTCCCTTCTCGCCTGCCAACCCAACAAAAGTGCCATCTCGGGAATACGCTCGCTCACACAACGCTCATTAATGGCTTCTAATCTGCCAGCTTTTCTACCCATTTAACGCAATTAAGACGTTTACTAAAGCTAACATGGACCGGCAATCAACTCCAAGGACACAGCAAATGTGCATAATAGGATTTGTAAACAGACAATGTTTGATCAAACGGACGCTCGATATCGTTTCCAATGCGAGCGCAGCCCAGACAGGAAGTCAAGCTGACTCTATACAGGAAACAGGGCATTTTGGCTGCTCTCCTAAAATCCTGCACATGCACACAGACGCATGCTGTGAAGGCCCTTGCGGCTGCTTCACGCTGATACCCATGTTCCTCACTTTTTTTTAAAGAGGACAGCTAAGCTGCTCAGGGTGAGGAGGACCACGGAGGAAAGCGTTTCTACAATCCTCAAAACTCGTAATATTTATCCGTTTGGCAGAGCAACCCTATGCTATCTTTCTCTCCTTGAATAAGTAGGACTGCAGAGCTTCAATTTCAAGTCTTTTTTTGTGAATTTAATGCCCTCGGGCAGGGCATCCGAGGTAGAGCATCAGCGTGCAACTAAACGTGAGTATGACATGGGAACTAAATCAGAGAGTAGTTTGCAGAGACTAAATAATTTGCCTACTAAAAGCAGCTCTGTTAGCCAGTCTTAGTTATCAGTGTCATCAAAGTCTGGGACATTATTACAAAGCCATAATGTTCCGTAGAGAACCATAATGTAGTCTGCTACCTCCAGACAGGTCTAAATATGTCTGCATCGACTGGTGGTCTCCAGGGAAAACAGACATGAATAGAAACTAATGAAAGACACTTTCTTAGAGAAAAAGAAAAGGTACATTGTGTTTATTTCTTAAAGATGAAGAATGTAATATTTATGCTAGTAGAATTGCAAAAATAATATTTCCAAGCAGAATCAAAGATGATTATAATTTAAAGAAATTCATATATCTGTAACTAAAGGAGATACACAACGATAGACAGATGGATAGAACAAAGAAACAAATGATAGAACAAACAAATGATAGAACGAACAATTGATGAATTGAAAAATTGAATCAATTGAAATATAGATAGATAGATAGATAGATAGATAGATAGATAGATAGATAGATAGATAGATAGATAGATAGATAGATAGATAGATAGATAGATAGATAGAATTAATGATAGATGGATAGAATGAATGACAGATGGATAGAACGAATGGACTTTAGATGGATAGAACGAACTAATGATAGATAGATATATAGATAGATAGAATGAATGATAGATGACAGAATGAATGAACATTAGATAGAATGAATGAATGATAGATGGATAGAACGAACTAATGAAATATAGATGATTGAATAACTATAGACAGATGGATAGAACAAAGAAACAAATGATAGAAAAAAACAAATGATAGAACGAACAATTGATGAATTGAAAAATTGAATCAATTGAAATATAGATAGATAGATAGATAGATAGATAGAATTAATGATAGATGGATAGAATGAATGACAGATGGATAGAACGAATGGACTTTAGATGGATAGAACGAACTAATGATAGATAGATATATAGATAGATAGAATGAATGATAGATGACAGAATGAATGAACATTAGATAGAATGAATGAATGATAGATGGATAGAACGAACTAATGAAATATAGATGATTGAATATATGGCTGGAAATACAGATGGATAGACGGATAGATAGATAGACAGATAGACAGATAGATAGATAGATAGATAGATAGATAGATAGATAGATAGATAGAATGAACATTTGATAGATAGAATGAATGAATGATAGATGGATAGAACAAATTAATGATATATAGATGATTGAATATATGGATGGATATACAGACGGATAGACGGATAGATAGATAGATAGATAGATAGATAGATAGATAGATAGATAGATAGATAGATAGATCGAATGATAGATCGAATGATAGATGGTTAGAACGAATGAACGAATGAATGATAGATGGATAGAACGAATTAATGATATATAGATGATTGAATATATGGATGGATATACAGACGGATAGATAGATATATAGATAGATAGATAGATAGATAGAACGAATGAACGTTAGATAGATAGAATGAATGAATGATAGATGGATAGAACAAACTAATGATATATAGATGATTGAGTATATGGATGGATATACAGACGGATAGACGGATAGATAGAGGACCCCACTGGGGAGTCATCTTGAAAGGGGAAGGATAGGGCAGTAGATTCACTTGAGATTATTATTTAAAACCTCTGCTAATAAGCTTTGCCATGCTGGGAATGTGCTGGTGGGGTGAGGAAAGGGTGATCTCTGGGGCCATTAAATTGCAAATGAGTGATGATGTGCTAGAGAGGCCCCCCCTCCCCCCCAGCCCCCATCACAAGCCACTGCTGCAGACATAAGGGCCTCTCATATACTTCAGCCAACACCATACCCAGCTGGGTCCACTGGATACACAGCCAAAAGCAGCACAGGGTGTCTAGTCCCCGTCCACTTCCTCTTTCCAGTCCTTTATGTTTCAAACTGAAAGTTTTTACCCTGAATGTCATACATACTTACACTGTATATTTCAAACATATCTACATCCTTAAAACAAAGGGTATTTAATTCATCAGGCTGGCCTAAGAGAAAACAACAACAAATCCATGCGTTCAGTGCCGCACTATCAGACCTGCATGGGTGCGAGTGGGCTGATTTTTAGCTCCAGACCGACTGCGACCCTGCATTAGAAGGTCGTTCTCTGTCCGAGGCCATGATGGCCACAAAATAGTGCTTAAATCTTTAAAAACGTCATCTATAAATTACTGCAAAGGACAGCGGGGTCAAAGCTTGGTGTGGAAACCGGCCAAGAGCCATCAATCTGCGGTGAGGGTGACATCTGTCTCAGGGACTCCCCTGTTCTCTCTTTCTGTCTGATTCCTTTCTCTTTTATCCAACCCCCCTCCCTCGCCAATCCATCTTTATCACGCTCTTTCCTGCTTTCTTGCAAATGAAGGTCCCTCCACTAAACCCAAACATATTAAAATTCATGAGCAAATGTTATGTCGCATGTATTTTGAAGCAGGGGCTTCTCAAGTACACAGCCTTTTCATGGCATCACTTTAAGTGCAGGTTTAATGCCCATTTTGGGCATGAAATACAGATTTTCTGCCTCAGAAAGTGGGCTCTGCACATTTTAAACTGCCACGGAGACTTTCACAGCACGGTTGAAATCCAGCCTGCAACTTTCAGACTTCCATTCTGACGGATCCTTGATCCCAAAAGCATTCTGCAGTCTGACCGGCCTGTTTCACTCTTTTATTCAGATAATGTATTCATATATTCTCCTAATTCCCAAAACAAACCTTAAATAATCTCCAGCTCTCTCACATCCAACTGGAAAGCAAACTTAACTCACAATTTTTTATTAACAGCCATTCTGATGGGAGTCGAAAAGTTTGAACTGACTGAATCTCATAACACAGATTTGTTTGGTTCCTGATAAACTGAAAAGACAACCAAAACCGCTTTATTTCTGAACGGTGTTGTTGTTTTAGCCATTTTAATCTTAAGATAACAGCTTTCAGGTAGCATACATCTAAGCTGTAAGAAAACACAGATGAAAATGATGCGCTAGCAGTCCGGTTGGTCTTTAAACGTCTTATGCTGAATGAATTTCAGCCCAATAAATATCATGACATTAAAATCCTATTTACATGCAATAACACTGAGTGGGAAAATCACTAATGAGGATTTATTTATTAACAATGCCTCAATAAAAAAAATCATAGCCCCCTATGAATAACAAATAGTCTGTTTCAGTAGACGTCAAGCTAATTATAATCTCATAATGGTTTAATAGGGGGTTGCTCCAGAGTCATTACGTGTTTTTCTTGGGGTACAACAAGCGCCATCAAATCTCTTTTGTATGAAAGAACGCCATGAATCTACAACCACAAGAAAAGTAGATACACACAGCTTACTTTAAATGCTATACAAATACACGCATATACAGCGCATATGCAGCATGCATAAACATTGCAATCTCGACACGCTGGAGTCGACCGGTATCATATCATCATCTCGATCTGCTCTGACTGCAGGCGAAGCGTATCCTCCACCCTCACGTATCCCACAATGCCTCCTGTTCTCTGAAAACAACTAGCTTCCACACATCCTCTGTTTTATATCAAACCCTGCATGATAAATCTCAATAGAGCTCAGCACAAGACGGTACATTAGCATAGGTACGAGAACACCTTGTGTCTGTACAGACGTACTCTGTGGTAAGCTCTCCAAATATTAAAAATACAGACGGATGGCTGTTCTGACACGTAGCTCACAAAACAGCAGTACTTAATGCACTGTTGCTTCTGGTAGAAAGAAAAGACAAACTATGCTTAATATAGCTTATCTATTCAATATGACAAACACATGTATAATAAGATGAGGCAAAATTATATATGCAAGCCAAAACATCAAGTACCAGGATGTTTTTAGCTACCACACACGCTTAATACACACACAGGCTGTTGTTTACAAGGAAATGGTGGGTGAGTGTTGTATAAAGTAAAAACCCATTAAGTGACCGTAACTCTGCCACACTGTGCGCATTCATGCGATCACTGACCCATGGAATATTGTTTCATCTGTTCATTGCAGGATTTTAAATACTACTGCTTCCTGTAATGCATGCATGGAAACTCAAATAGTTCTGCACTTTGGATCCATAAGTTTAACGGCTGTTCATTTGTGTGTGGAATATGCCCAGTAGTACATCTCTCAGCCAGGCACGTACATCTGTGAAACAGATTTTCACAGAATTGGGACAAACACCACTTAAAAAGTTTGTCTACACATCTACTATTCCTTACACAGAATATTTTTTTGACACAGAAATTTCCAAGGCTGCTTTTTGAAGTCTAAAATCTACTCTTTGCCATACACAAAAAGGAAATACAGTAATACTTCGGTTTATGAGTGACTTAGTATACGAGCAAATCGGTGTACGAGCATTGTATCGGAGTGCAAGAAAAATATTCCCTCACCCACGCGCATTTTTGTGTGGAAAAGTCCTAACGCTCAGCATCGTCGCGTGCATTTTTACTGGAAATATCCTAACGACAGCTTCTCACAAAACAGTCACCCAACCCCTTTATCACCCCTTAACTCGTTCATTCTCTCAGCGTCGCTTGGTTTGGTTGCATCATTCACCACAGTGATACTTTTATAAGTGATTTACAACGGTTTTACCTTGTGTTGTTAACATTAATTATGATCGCTATTGTTCGCTATGAAGGTACGAAATCCTCCCTCTAAGCAGTAACACCTCGCCCCGCGCCCCGCTCCCCCCCCCCCCCCCCCCCCCCCTCTCGTCTCCTTCACGCCAGCAGCGACGCTACTCAAAGCTGAAGTGCGCGTTACAATAAATTGTCATGTATTTTTAGAGTTTAATTGTCAATTATTAATTAGCATTTATGTGAGATCTTAATGGTTATCATTTTAAATGTAATTAATAGGGTGAAACCAAAAAAATATTTAAACTGGGCATTTATGGTCGTGTGGAACGAATCGATTGATTTTTAGGGCATTCTTATGGGGAAAATTGTTTTGGTGTATGAGAATTTTGGAACGAATTAAACTCGTAAACCGAGGTATTACTGTATTGAAAATTATATATGATTATGTTAGGTATTTATAAAGGGACATGATTTGATTCCATGTCTCCAATGAATCAATGCTCATACATCTAAAAAGTCTTTCTAATCCTGTTCATAGTCAAACAACCAACAGTTAGTCCAACAATCAGGTGTAATTTTACAGCTTCACCATAGCCATATTTACAATCCGCTATAAAGAGACACAATGATGATTAACAGCACACAGTCCCCATAGTTTGCTCTCTTTTTCTCCTCTGCGCTCATTTAAATCAAAAAAGTAATTAAAAAGTTGCTTGCTTAAATCAGTCCATACAATGAAAATGATCTAAGCTATTACCTAGCCTTTTTGCCTGCTTTTAGTTCTCAACCTCACCATTTTCTGCACACTAATTAATGGAGTTTGAATACAGCATCATTAGACTAACAAATAGGTAACGCTTCACAAAATGAGAGAAAAAAAATTGAGTTTAAAATGTAAAGGGCTCAGACAAAAAGAGTACACTGGTGTATTTTTAACAAGATGGATGTTATGTGGATTCTCAGATCGCATCAGGAACGCTTAATTTAAAAAATCGTGTTAAATTACAATGACAATGTGGTTGGTGTTATTTTTGCATTAGAATAACAGTAAAATAAGTAGTCATTAGTCTAAACAGGTTATTGCTCATAAAAACACTAATACCTGGAGAATGTTTACATTCACCCTAAAAATTATGCATGTTTGCTTCTTCGCTCATGGGGAAACAGAATTTGAACTGATCACATGAGCCATGTGACAAATCACTCTAGAGTCATGGGAAATCTACATCATGTCAGAACTGGTTAGCTACTGAGGGGTGACGTCAAATGCATCAAACGAGATAAAAAAGGGTCATACGTTCACAATTTATTGCCTGCAAAAAATAGCCACAAAACAAAAATGTCCATTAATTGAAACATGCTGCATATAAAACCAACTGCTCTTACACGTAGATCCATTTTTTTTATTAGTGTTAGATTGCAGCTAGAAAAATGGAAATATAAAGGATAGCCTGCATTCTGACAAAAAGAGCATCTCCACATGAAACTGAGGCATTTTGACTGACAGCTCTGTTTTCTTGCTGTATTGTGGGAACTATGACACCTTTTCTTAGCCTTGCCTAGACAGCAGTACACATATCACTCCTAAACCCTTTAAATATTTAAGACACACACACACACACACCACAATAACACTTAGATGATGCAACTAGTTTGAAAACAGAAACTATTAATTTTGCCAGAGTTGTTGCTAGAAACTGCAAGGCTTCGGAGGTTCTTAAATCAAAATTGTGATTCACAGGCAGGGCGAGATAAAACCAGTGTGCCGCAGAGGGGGGTGTGGCCTCGGGCTTTACATCGGCACAGTTTATATGAAATTACAGCTAAACCTTATAAAACTTTTAAGGCTGAACCCAGTTTAGCCCTGCCTTGCTCTTCGAGTCCTGCTATTTAAATATATGAAAACACAACAAGGCCATTACGCCGGACATAAATCTTGCAGGATAGAATTTTAGGAAGCCTGCAAAAGCTGTGCAGCGTAGCATATTTGCATAGTTTTCAATTTAGAAAGTAAATCGCCTCCGCCAAGCAGCATTACTTCCAGTTTAAAAGTTCACACAGCTATCTGACAGAGAATTATGGTAGATAACAGACGAAATTCATGAGTGTTTTGGGATTAACTGTTGCGCATAAACATGTCTCCCTGCTGTCCGAACGCCTGAAAGAACTGAGACGAGTTTCCTGTGGTGCCCTGAGGTATGAGAAAATGGCTACATTTTGGCCCACTTCAGAAAGCACAACAGGGTCACACTAGCTAATAAGGGCCACCGCAAGGTTAGGACTGCTAGACAGGTTCTCCATCCTGTAGAACTCCAAACCTGCAGCGTTTCCTTTTCCCTCTCTTTCACCAGCAAGCCATTGCTCACCTTGAGTAACTATCTTTTCTTTTGATGTCTGACCTCTGTTGCAATCGCCTCAAATTACACTGGACAAAAACAGTTGCCACCCTCTCGACCGTCTACCTGAAAAATAGGTCTGCTCTCACGGATTTGCATGCAAGTTCATGCCACCACTGCTACGTATATTTGATGCAGACATGCCGCATTTTGAGAAGGCGACCTACGGACAGCAGCGACCTCCGCAGTGACGCGTCAACTTTATTCATAAACAAAACGGACGCATCGATCATGCGGCGCGGAAACCGCACTCGAAGCGGGAGGTTGTCTGCGCTTTCTCGGACGGGATGAGCAATTGGAGACAAGAGGCTTGAGAGGATTTGGGATGGGCTGAGGCTCGGAACATCTGCAGATCCAAATGAGCAAGAGAGGGGAAAAAAAGAGAAGCGCTGTGTGTGCAGATGATGCAACAGCAATGCAATGGTGAGTCCAGGACGCGAGCTGAATTAACACCAACCCGCAGGAGGAAAAACCAAGCATTTCTCTTTCTCCGGCAAGGACATCCAATTGTCTTTTGGAAAAATCCTGCCCAGAAACTCAGGTTTAGGTTGCCCAGAAACAGCATTTTCATTTTCATTCCCAGTTAACACAGTCTCTCGATAACACATCATCCCCAACGGAAAACATTCGTACTTGTACATTTTTCAAGGAGAGCTTGTTTGGACCTTCGAAACAACTATCTAGAAAATAAAAAAAGCACCTTGGACATGGATAGTTTGAAGTTCAAAATCATGGTAACACTTTAGTTTAGTTTAGTCCAATTCTCACTATTAACTAGTTGCTTATTAGCTAGGATATTGGCTGCTTATTAGTAGTTATAAATATTTTACATCCCTTAAAACAACTACCTTATTAGCTATTAATAAACAGTAAGTAGGAGTCAACTGAGGCAAAAGTCACAGTTAATAAATAGTGAGAATTGGACCCAAAATCAAAATCGTAATAAATAAAATTTGTCCATCTTCACCCTTAAACATGTTTGTGAGTTGCAGCTAAACAAGACAATGCTAACCGTCCTAATATCAGACATTGCAAGCTGGGAGTGATAGTCTTTCGGTGCATAGCGGCAATCTCCCCTACGCTAAAAGGCGTGTTAAAGTCCGCAGCATGTTTCCCGTAGCTGCTGGTGACCGGTACAAATGGCCTCTATTAGCTGTGCTGAGTCACGCAGAGCAGCCAAAAGAAAGTGCTGGTGAACGGAGGACTCAAGAACACCCCCCACCCAGCTCAGCCCTGCCCCGACTTACCGGTTTTCTCCATCTAACTCCCTTTCACTGTCTACTTCTATTACTCCGTTTAAAAAAAAGGCCATTCCTGTGTTAAACTCTCTTTTAGTCTGTTTTCATCCATCTTTTTGTTTCATTTCTCCTCTTTCTACTGCCCTCTCTTTCAATCCATCACTCTCTCGATCTACGTCCTTTAGCCAGTGTTGTAGCATTCACCTCTCTCTTACTTTCTCCCGAGAGACGAGAGTCTAAGGACTAGATAACTGATGTACAGAATCATTACTTTGGCTGCTCAAGCATGAGGATGAATGAAGCCCCCTCCGCTCAGTGTCTCATTAGAGTCTACACGTAAAACGCATCATGCTTTATTCAGTCATCTCTCCAGATGCGTGATGAAATCAAATGTATGCCCGCACGCCGCGTCTACATATCAAAAACAGAACTCAAAAGTAGACCATATGCATGGGAATAATGACTATCAAAAATAGAATTCAGCAGCATAGTACGAAAATCTAGCGTCTCCTCCTACATGCTTCTTTATAGCATCAAACGCGTTCCCTCTCCACCTACACTCATCACAACTTCAAACGCTCACGCTTCTCAGCGATGTTTGCTTCTGGTGTTTACCTGCACAACGTGGGATCGTTTTCTTGACGATTTTAGAATCTGCTGAAAATGCACAGCTAGCAATTAAAGCCATAGTTCACCCAAAAAGGAAAGTTCTGTCATCATTACTAACCTTCATGTCGTTCCACACCTTTATGGCTTTCCTTTTTCAACACAGAAGAAGATATTTTGATCCAGACAACATTGGACCCCATTGACTTCAAGCATGCAGACATTTATTCACAAGAAAGTCATACAGGATTGGAACGACAAGACATTTTTCACAAGAGGTTTGGAAAAACAAGAAGGTGAGTAAATAATGATAGAATTTTCAGTTTGTGTTTGGATGTGATCTCAACAGCCTACACTGGCTTGCCATACCACTGTCTTAGTCTGTCATGAAGCAAGAAGCAGAAACTATCTTTAAGTGACACCAATATTTGCAGGGAAACGCTTGAGGTTCTGCTGTTGCTGTTATCCTAAGACCCCAACAGAGAGCTCTCAGGACCTCATCTCAGCGTGAAGTGTAATGGTAAATCTTGAACGATGTGTGTAGGAGGGTAAGTGAGTGAATAAATGGATGACAAAACCCCTTCTAGCCTGTGAATGGAAAGAAAAATCGCATGATTGGAAGAGGAGAGACGGCACAGACATGCAGCAGGCTGGAGGAGGTGATAATGTGTGAAGAGAGGAAG
The DNA here is from genome assembly GCA_037043235.1 of Rhodeus uyekii. Taxonomy (NCBI): domain Eukaryota; kingdom Metazoa; phylum Chordata; class Actinopteri; order Cypriniformes; family Acheilognathidae; genus Rhodeus; species Rhodeus uyekii. Next base: position 394,644 of record JAWRVZ010000155.1, on the reverse strand, counting down.
TGGGTGGAGGTGGAGATAGTTGAAGGGCCAAGATGGAGAACTTCCTATAATGATGAAAAACAAAACAATGCGATCGTGTTAATGATCAAGGAGGCCAGACTACTGTAGGAATAGAATATTTATGGAGCTTTAAAAAATATGTTTATTCATTTGATTGGGAAGCCATGTCTTCTCTGATGATTTGTTCACTAATAATCCCACCCCTCCAGGAAAATGTCACTCACATTAGATCGCAGAAATTAGCTAAATCAAGTTCAGCACTACACACACCAATTTAAGTACAATCAACTTGGATATTTAATTCATTTCAACTTAAATGACATTAAACTGACTTGAGTTGAAAATGAAAATGAGTTTGATATTTGCTTAACTTTTTTAATGAGTTAAAGCAATGTAAAAACATCAGTTGTCATAACTCATTGATCATATATATTTTCTTTACAGTTTATACACTGCAAAGATATTATGGGGAGTAGTGCATTTTATGTGTTTATTAAAAACAAATCTTGTTTGAGAAGCTGTTTCACTGTCACTATCACAGTTGGAGAGAAAAGATGACTGGAACTTCTGACTTAAAGGGATAGTTTGCCCAACATTTTTAATTATTTCATTTACTCACCCTCGTGTCATTCTAATAGATTTGGAATTTCTGCCTTCTGTGGAACTCATAGATAGTGATAATAATAATAATTAAAAAAAGGTCCAAAGTTAAAAACACTGAGTCAAATATCTATTCAACATAAGTCTGGAACCACGTGAGGGTGACTAAATTAAAATTTTAGGTGAAATATCCCTTTACGGGTACATATTAGCACTTTTAAGGGAGCTGCCCTAGTGACAAGGTAGTACTTTTCCTGAAAGTGAAGGGAAAGGTCAGCTTTACAAAACAGCATATTAAGTTCTTGAAGCAAAGAGAGCTCTAAAGTGGACAGGCCCCAGCATACTGCAGGCTATGGAGAGAACGGCACTGCTGCCAAAGGGAAATAGATTTTGAGAGACACTGACGCCAGTGCTTGTGTTGTTGAGAGGGAGTGAGCGAGTACCTAAACTCAGTCGTAACATGGAGCCAAGCAGGACTGATGACCAACACTAGTGAATACGGGCCCTACAGTGGGCGGGATGGATACAAAGGACCATATATTGCAAAAAAAGGAGACAGTTCCTAGAATCAGCCGGCATGACTCCCCATAGTTCACAAGCAACATGATTAACCACTGGACGGGGAGTACTCTAGCAGTACTATTAATAAAAGATAACCTCCTACCCTCCCCAGATCCGCTTCTCAAAGCCACATTTTTGCTAGGCACATACAGAGGACAGCTTTGTTTACTACAACGGAGGGACTTCATCCCTGGGGCTTGGGTAAGCAGCTTCTTCCCTCAACTCCCAAGGTTGGATGGGAAAATTAGCCACTGATGTGACCCTAAAGCCAAACAATGTCCTCTGGGTTGGAGATCAATTAGACCAGCCTGTGAAATAATGACACCCCTGGGAAGAGCTTTCTAGGGAGACCCACATTTGGACCCCTGGCTGAGGGCTTCAGGAATTGATCTTTCCGAACACACCACAGGTACACAACTTCAGCAGTAATTACCACACTGCAGGAGCAAGCAACCACACAAACAAGGCACAGTTGCGGCTCCTAACCGGAGATGTGAGTTGCTGCGTATGACACCAACTGGCAAAGAGAAGATAAGCAGGAGGTAATTATAGTTCGGCTGCTGTTACTGCTAGAACACACCACACTGAAATGCTATTGTGTGGACTGTCATAATAAATTAATATTTTATTGTGAAGCAATAGAACAGGAACAATCATGGCTACACAACCCCAATTAAGAGGTTACTGGACAGACTCTTTCAGAACAGATCCTATCCTTGCTCATAATGTTCTCTTTCATTGTTTTGACGGCTGCTATTTACCTTTAGTTTTTGCACGATCATACTTAGACAAAAAGACTCAAGATAATGGGCTACTTGTCTTAGATAGTACGCAAGACAGTTTTTGTTGTGCACACAACACGATCTCTAGAGAAAACAAATTGGGGGAAATGTTTATAGAAGCTCACACACACACACACACACACATTCATTTATTTCAATCGTGATGGGGACTTTCCATACTGTTTTTATACAGAGTTACATAATATTTAATAAATCTCAGAAAGATATTTTTTTCATCTTTATATTTTCATTAAAATATTATTTAGTGTGTCAGTGTAGATTTCAGGCTTTTCTTTCCTTGAACATCTAGTCAGCACAATGTAAGCAAAGCCTGAGCACACACAGGGAGAGATAGAGAGAGATGGAACAAGTCTCAATGGAATTTATTAATCTTTTTTTGATGTCATGACTAACAAAGTGATGGACCTCAAAACAGCTTCTACAGGGGTTTTCTCGCTACATTTAACCTAGGGTTAATGTCTTTTTCAACTATGTGTAAAGATCAGTTTTAACCCTGGGTTAAGCACACGTTTCACACTTACCATTTTGGAAAGGTATTAGCGTCACCTTTATGCCAGGGTTACACTATCGCCGATTTAACGAAACAACACGACGCTAAAACATTATGTGGAGTTGTTTAGCAACACTCACCAACCACAAACTGCCTCAGTGCTTACCTCATTAAATATTCATGCGCTTTGTACAGTCGCTAAAACTTTGTGGCGCGTTTAGTCCCCGCGTCTGAGAGGAAACGGTTAAAAATGTCGAACAGCGACGACAGACGCGTTAAATGAAGACGAATAGACGGTATTAATTTCGCTCTACATTGCGACTTTTCACAAAGACGAACAAGCAGGTAAATAAACACGTCGCGTGCAATATTTATCAAGCGACATTCACCTTATAAAATGTTCAAAGAACGTTAAGGTTTACAAATGCACAGCTTTGAATCTCAAAACTTGACTATCCAGAACTAACCAAGTAAGTATGAAGAGTGTGAAACAATAAAATACGTGTATAAAAAAAACATTTCCCTCCCTCCCCCCGCCACCCCTGTCCTCAAAATAGGATCGCGTAACTAGCCTCCCATTTGCGTTCTGTCGCTATTTAACAAAATTCGCTTCGTGTTGGGAACTGAACAATTCTAAATCAACACTTAACTTTCGTAGCACACACACGAATGAATTATTCCCCGTCATATTTCATATGTTAAATTTCTATATGCATATAAATAGCCTGAACATCCAAGCCTGTTTTTATGATGGAAACGGAGGCAAAGCAAATCAAGACGTTACAGTGACAGGAACCGAGAGGGGGGAAACTGCTCTTGCGAGCGGAACGTACCTTTGTGCATGCCAGTGAAGCGGTCTTTCAGCACGGTGAGCTCGTAGATCTTGCCAAATTCCTCGAAGAGCGGCCGGAGGTCCTTCTCGTCCAGGTTGCGGGGTATCTGTCCGATGAATAGTTTGATGGCATCGTGGTCCTTCATGGGAATGGTGGCGCAGCTCGCGGGACTGTGAGTGTGGCTTATTCCGTTCACGAGCCCGTTCGTACTGGCCGCTCCTCCATGCACCGCAGCGTCCACCTGTCCGTTCGTTAAAGTTGCCATGTTCACCGCGAGGACTTTCAGCTGCTACGCCTTCTTAAGTGTTGCAAATGACGGGATGAGACGTCCTACTCTGGTTTTCGCCGAAAATGTACAGATGCAAACACGTACCATTGAACACAAGTCAAATATCAAACGCGTTTGGTCGTCCAGGCGGAGGCGTGTTTCCTTGTATGTGTCCCTTACTACTCAATTCATTCATTCAAGTAATAAAAACGAAAGAGAGAGAGGGAGAGAGAAAGAGAGAGACAGACCGTGAGCGTTCGCTTTACCTCCGTTCCCCTCACCCCTGCTTCTAGCTACCCTTTTATTTTTTGCATTGAGAAGTCGGTATGGGTGTCCTCCCGGTTTAAACCGACAGGGTTGTCTCAAACGCGCTCAGTGCAATGGGGAGGAAGAGGAGAAAAAGCAGCTCCCTTTATGTCACACGACGCTCTCTCTCCCCCTCTCATCGTTATATAGTAACATGGTATGTTCCGCCGAAGGAGAGGGACTATAAATAAAGAAAATATCACATTTACACGGCTCTTTGTGCGCTGCCTTGTGAATGACGCACCTTCTACATTGTGCCATCCAGTCTATTTATTTAAAGAAAACGGTGTGCATTGGTTTTCCAGCGCACTACAGTGCACAATGTTCCCCTATGTGCATTTCTCTGGAAAGCATCAAAGGATTCACCCAAATTCAGAGGGAGCTAATGGACAGCGACAGTGCTGAAACGCTCGGAAAGTGCCAGGGCGAAAAAACCTAAAAAGCCTTATGCGCGCAACCTCTTTTGAATGTTATTATTATTATTTACTTTTTTGTAAAATTGTATTCCGCTGAATGAGAAGCAATGCTTCTCTTCAAATGCACGAGCCAGAAAGAGGGCTGTGAGCTCCTCCGCGCGGTGTGTACGAGCAGGGAGGCGACACGCTACTGTGAGTGTGTGTGTGTTCAGGAATGGGGTTGTAAAAATACAAATCTGTACCATAGTTGGTTCTAAATGAGGAACCTTTAACCCACTCTGACCCAGTGTCCACTGCAATGAGAGTGTAAGGTTTTGGCTCAGTGCATTTTCAGCCTGCTACATTTTTTTTTTTTTTGTCTTGCTCAAAAACCTAATTTTGAAATAAGGTACAAATATATGTCACGATTTGAACGTTTACAATCTCTCTCGCTCTCGCTCTCGCTCTCTCTCTCTCTCACACACACACACACACACACACACACACACACACACACACACACACACACACACACACACACACACACACACACACACACACACACACACACACACACACACACACACACACAGGGGTTCCATGTTTTATGGGGACTTTTCACACATACACACAGGATGTTTCTGCAGTTCAGGGCCAATGCCTAATGTAATAACATTACAAACATCTATTGACATCTTATCACAAAACGTTTTAGTTTTTTTGACTGATTCTCCCTTATGGCACTTAAAGAGGAATTGGAGCATGGTCATATTTTTTGTGTCCCTGGAACATACTTCAAGAGCAACTGGTCAAAAGCTGACACTGAAAATTCAAAATACTCTTTAGAGAGATTATTTATCGTTGCATTTTTCAACTTAGATCTGACTTCTATTGGATTTTATTAGTTAAAAATGCTGTTGAGTGACTAATTCTGAGCATTTGCTTCAACAAAACTCACTAAAGCCACAAAAAAAAAAAAAAACACACACACACACACAAAATGTCTCTTCAATTTAATAATATTAACCCAACACTGAGTCTACAGAGATCTACTGTTCTCTCTGATCAGGAAAACCAGACTTGATGTAATGAAGACTGACCACACAGATGTAAAGAAGACGTCTTGGGGGTTTGAGTGATGCCTCCAAACATCTAACCCGAGCCCTGAACACCTCTAAAATCCCACTTATCCACGATATGAACCTCTGTTGACAGTCAAAACGTGTATGCACAAGTGCAAACGTTGCATGCAAGCCTCCAATTTCCACACCACAGCACACAACCACAGCGTTTTTCATGCTGACAATGACACACCACTGTCGAGAACAAAGCACCTGCTCATAATGATGGGAAATTGTAGGCTGCCTCAGAGTTCCTGCTGAGCACGAGGCCCACGGAGAACAACAGGCGTACATGTGTACAGCACCAGCACAACAGCAGGTACGGGCGCTCAAGTGAACTCAAAATGGTGGAAAACAACAAGCCAGTTTAGATGAGGCCTTCTGTAAGCACTGACAAACAGGTGAGGAAGCTGTTTAGAACAGTGGTTCTCATTCGGTTTTACTTCAGAAATCAGATTTAGCACTTGATATCAATTGGCATTTATTCTTAATAGTCTATCCTAACTATGAACAATCGCAAGATTATTGCATTGCATTAAGCAATCTATTTTTGGATCTTTGGTTGAGAAGTACACTTTTTCCATGAGGTTCATCAAATGATTGTAAAAAAAAAAAAGACCAAGAACCATTTTCTGACAAAGAACCATTTTTCACTGTATAAGACATGCATATCTTGGGATATTTATATAAACAAATGTAAATATGTTGTATATAAAGTTTGTATATTTTTTCTAAAAATAAATAAATGTATTCCTTCATTCATTCATTCATTAACATAAAATACATTGAGAGAATATTTAAAATGTTTAATAAAATGTAAGTAATGTTTATATGTGTGTGTGTGTGTGTGTATATATATATATATATATATATATATATATATATATATATATATATATACCAAAAAATAAAATAAAATAGAGAATAGCATAAGTTCTTAGAATATTAAAGGTTTTTCATGACGTGTGATTGCAAAATCCTTTTTGAATCTATGGTAATACAATAAATGCAATGAATTACATCATGCTTCTTAGAAGAGCAATTTCTCTTAATTGTGTTCATCCAAATAAGTAATTTACAGCGGAGAAGCTCTGGTATCTCTGCATCTCTTACAGTTTCATGTGCTCTGACCAAAGGTCAACTGGTCAAATATTAAAACACAGTATAATCTTGTATGTGTTTGGCCTTAACGATGCAATTTGAAATCTTTGGATGTGGTCCAAAGCAGCATTAAAAAGGAAACTAAATACACTCCGTGGCCCTCTCACCTACCGCTCTCAGAGGCTGTAATGGCCCGTTAATGTCATTTCGGACTGTCAGTATAACCCAGCCCAGCTGAGTCAGTCCGCTTTCTTTGGCAGGGCACTGTGCTCGGTTCTGCAAGCATACCCTTGGGGCCACGTTGCTCGAGATCACGCCCGACTTGCCTTGAGCCATATTTTTAATACAAGGACGAAATGTGTTAGCACAAATCATTATAATTATGTTCTGCGCGTAGTATCGCAACGATTATATAAGTTATGTTGCCATTATTTTTCCCTATAGTCTTTCTCTTCAGCCCTCTCTTGACTCTTTTGTGGTTTTCAATGTGCTGCAAGCTGACCCAAATGAAAAGCATCTTATGAGCACGTCCATCGTCGTGATAATGATAATCATACGCAATTAACGGGTAATTTACAGACCGATTGGTCTACAGAGGGTGCCCTGTAGGTTGCTGGGAGTGTGGTTTGATGCAGCTCAAATGAACCTGGAGTGGAACCAAAATGCTCCAATCTAAATTTCAGCAGAGGAGTGGTCTCAAGAGGAGAGTGTCGCATCTTAATCCTAAAATTTGATCTCAGCTGTACGTCTACGCGAATGAGCCTTACAATCAAAAAACAATCAATTTTTTTCTTCTGTCAGGAAATAAATAATAAACCCAAATGCTATTTTCTTTGACAGCAGGCCTGCTGCTAAAAATAAGTACTTCTACATGGCTGCTGGAACGACAGTAAGCCGCTGTCCATGGTGCTGAAATAATCTCACTGAGGCACATCTTGTCAAAAAGTTTGTCATTACATATCGACTGACCCTCTCTAAAAACAGGTTTACTTGAGAGATACTGCTATAATATTTGAGTGCAACCAACAAAAGCCTTTTCTTGATACCTCTCACTCTTTGAAAATAGAGTGCACTGAAAGAACTTGTGCCCTTGGAACATTACTTTGAATCAAATCCTGTTCCGGTGGTGTAATTGTTGAGGAAGGCAAATAAACGGGTGGCAAATGAAATTCTTGCAGGGCAGCTTGCACAAATAGATTGATAATGTGCGCCAGCCGCCGTAAAGTACGTTGAGGTTTCGATATTACCTGTTCTGCATATTAATGTCTCTCCTAACCTGTCCTTCATCCAGGACAAAGTTCTAAATCTCAGGGAGCCTTGAGCCTCAGAGGCAGTTTATCACCTCAGTGTAATTTAGGAGGATGAGCAGGAAAAGAGCGGAGAACTCCAAAAAACCTTTGACAGAGCAGTGTTATGAAAAAGACGCAGAGTAAAGCTAATTGGAACCTATAAATGCGAGGAAGAAAGTTAATCAGATGTGACAAAAAAAAAGAAACTAACTAAGCAAGCATATAAAAGTTGATGTTATCAGATCCACTGAGAGTACCGTACATGCCAATATGAGAAACTAGAAAGCCACTCTTGAGTAAAAAAAAAAAAAGAATTACAGCGACACATATATGGAACCAGTAAAGCCGTGCATTGGTGGAGTTTTCCATTTAATTATTGTTTACTCTAGAGGAGCTGCTTATCGTCTGAGCGGTGAGTTTTTTGTTGTGTTTTTTTGCATCAGAGGGTGCCGCTGGTTTTTAGTGCAGTATTGAAAACAGATTAGCGCTTAACCACTTGACAATTGGGCATTTCTTTCTTTCCTGATCACAACTCTCAAATTTTTCACCCAATTGTAGACGAAAACAATTCAGGTTTCCTCTACAAAACAGCACTACCCCTATTCAGAAGAAAAGAGGAACTCTCTCAGAGGAAAAAGGCAGTGACCTAATCCACACCCCCATTTCAAACAATGGTAACCTATTATAATAAATCACAACATAACGTAACATGACATAGCATAATGTTATGTAAATTAATACAATATAATAATTGGTAAATTTTGGGGTCTATTCCTTTAATCATAAAAAGTATCATAGTTTCCACAAAGATATTAAGCAACATAACGGTTTTCAACATTGGTAATAATAATTAAAAATGTTTCTTTAACATCAGATCAGCATATTAAAATGATTTCAGAGGAATTGTGTGACACAGAGTAATACAGTGGAGTTCAATTATGTCGACGGCCTTGGAGGTTGCAAAAAAGTAGAGAGATAACCGATGATTGAGATAACCCATATAACATATTACCGATTTTCCCACATATAACCCGCAGACGCATATAATCCGCACACTCATATAGCCAGCAGGTTTTGGGTTTTGTGTAAAAAATCGTTGGTAGAACCCACACCCATAGTGTAAGATCACATGTCGAATGTTGCTCGCATGACGTCAATTATCCATAGCTGTTCAGGCTCGGTACACAGAGCTTGTGTGCGAAATTCACACAATAAGAAAACAAACACAAGTCAGAATCAGAAGAAAAAGAAAAAGCAGTCTCTACCGCTGTGCAGCAGCACGTCCCTTAAGAAGCGTATTCTACAGGTGTTGATCATCAGATGAGATGATGAGAAGAGCTCGCCCTCATGGCAGCACAGCCAATCACGTCTTCTTGCATGATTGACAGGTCAGACAGCCTATCAGCGCATCTGTCAGAGTGATAGTACAAGCGCAGCTGTCATAGTGATATTGCAAGCGCCAAAGACAACAACCCTCGTAAGAAAGAAAAATGAAAATGTATTGATGTACATGATGTGAGTTATTAAATGAGAATGTACATGATCGTGTTTTTGATGTCTTTTTACACAACAGTGTTGCCGCGATTTGTTTGATGAAGCGATCGGCATTCATCTAAAACATTTTTACACACACTGTACTATGTATATACTATACATATACTATGTATATGTTTGCTAACAACAAGTTTAGTTTTCTCTTAACACCTCCAGACATTTTTAGAAGAAAAAAAATCAGAATAGCTACAGCGTGTTATCCCTCAGACAAGATCAACGACAATGAGTGAACCTTCATTGGGATGAGCGGACCGCGATGCATGTGCAAGGCAAACTCAGCACCTGCGCAGTGAACTACAGTAGGTACGCTCATTAGTCACGAGATCAAAATAACCCATGTTAAGTGGCGAATTTGTCCCTCTTTTGTGCTTGAGATATTATATTTCGGCAACATAAAAGAATCAACATAACCCACAAGAAAATGCTAAGACAAATAGGGAGTTTGGCGGTTCCACTTCAAAAACGTCGACATAATAGGATTGGCGAGTTAACCGTGACTCCAGATATGTGAACTCCACTGTATATCAGTCTTGTATTGATGTGCTTTTTTTGGTAATGCACCTGGATTTCAAACACTGTTGTAGGTGCTGAGTTTTCACATTCTTTTAAAAGTTCAAATACCATCGCAGGAATAAATTGTATTTATTAAATATATTAAAATAGAAAGAAAAACATTTTGTTGGTGAACAAAAACATTGAAAAAAATCGTACAAATTCCAAACATTTGAATGGTAGTGTTTTTCCTTGGTACATTGTTAATAATTATTATATAACGTTAAATGATTCAGTAAAGTTAATGTACAATCGTAATTTGAAATGAAATATTTGATATTTTGTTTTGATAAAAAAATATGTAACTAACACTTGACTCCAAAGCTTGAATGTCAATGCCATCAGCAAAGCTATAAAACTCTATGTATATGTGTATTGAATATATTCATATAAACAATTTAAAAAAAAATTGTAAAAAAGGATAAAAGTAAACAATTACAGAATTTATTTTTAGGGTGTTTTATCCCTTTAAAGAAAACAAATGAGGATTTGTTTGCCTTCTTTTGACAAAAAGCAAAAAAAAATATGTTAATCCATAAATGCTTCATATGATGCATACTGATGAATTCCACAACATGTGAACTCCTTATCTTCTCCAGGACTAACCAGAGAGAGAGAGAGAGCGAGAGAGAGAGAGATTCTCAGCGGTATGTGGCTTCTAACTTCTCTTGATGTCAGTTCCATTTCTTTAATCAGTGGTTTGGGATCCTGTGACCTCTGACCCCTAGCCTGTCTCACAGCACCTGTGCCACAGCCAGACGTGTCACCTCGCTGTCATGTCAGCTCTTTTACAGTGACTGTGGTGTCTGGGTGTCTGGCCCCACAGAGCCCCTGATTGCTCCCCCAGGAGGGCGTTAGAGAAGGTGGGCGAAGCCACCTGCCACTGCTCTACAGCAATGGAGGAGAGCGGAGGGCCTGGGGCTCGGCATGACTGCTGGAAATACAACACATGGTGCTGCCAAAGACCATTCCAATAGATGAGAAAGAGAAAGCAAGACAAAATGAGTGCACGGTTGCATCGAGTGACAATGTTGGCTCCTTCGAAGTGAAAAACTGTGCCTATGGAGACAGCAAAGTCACTCAGGACCAATTTTCCTTCTGCTAAACCAGGTGCAAGCAATTACATGAAATGATTGGACAATCAGTCAGTCTCAAATACTCCGAAGACACCATAAACTTCCTATCATGTGTTTATGTTTCAGGTGCTGTTTCTGGGCAGCAACCACTCCAAAGGGAGAGAAAGGTGACAATGGAAAAAGCTCCGACATGCTTTATGAGGTATTTCTGTGGAAATAGCCAGCCTGTCAGCCGCAACAAGAAGGCATAAACAACCTGTTGTACCTTTTAACTGTTGTATCCTTTAAAAAGACCCAGGGGGAATTTGTTGCTGAGCTAAATTACTTGGAGCCCTTCGGGGACCCTTTGCAAGAACCATATACATTCATTTTGTCATTTTGTGTAAAGCATGCAACAGAAAACCTGCTTAAAATAATTATTTTGGATGGAGATGGGACAATAATATAGCCTGTATCTGTATAGGCGCCCATTAAGTGCAGATGAGTTTCAACTATGCTATATGTGGGACTGCCAAGAAACAAACAACATATCCCCTGACTTTTGCAGAACACACTGTGGACATTTCAATCATAGTATTCTTAGTATAGCACTACAATAGCTATGGCCTGCTTTCAAGGAATTTAATAATTACAAAAACACCAAAAAATAGTATCTGCTATCTAGCCATTTAATTTTTCAAGACCTGCATGCCACACACAATCTCTGTGGAGACACATCAGCTGCAAAATTGATTGTGTTAATATACAAATTGTGTTATTTTTTTGATTGTGTTATTTTTTTATTTTTGTGTTATTAATTGTGTTATTTTTTATCAAATAAAAAAATGATTGCATTGGTTTCAGCATAAACTCACAAAATAATCTACGCAACCATGTGAATTTCTATTGTTTACTCTCGAAAACTGTGATGATAGTAAGAAATTACATTCACAGCGTTTCTTTTTTTATCAAATAAATACAGCTGTGGTGAGAAAACGCTTAAAAAATCCTAATAAGTACCTTATTTCACATCTTACACAAACACACACACTTTAAAGATTACACTTTGATTTATTTTGCCACACTAAGATCTAAGGAGGGAAAACTTACAACAACAACAAAACACTAATATCTAGAGAAATGTAGTTTAATACCTTTTAATGCCCTATGGATACCCCATAAAAGTTCAAGTATATTTATTCCATTTTGCTAGGATAATATGTTATTGTTAAAATCAGCATACTTGGCATTTTAAAGATGATACAGATGAACTGCTGACTAAAAACATCTGAGGAAATTGAGGAAAGTTTTCAGGCACAGAAGTGTTTTATTATGCGTACTTGTATACAAATGTGTCTGATTGACAGTCACAATAAAAAAGACCATGGACAAATGATCCATGTCATTTCAAAGACTTCTAATAAAGGAACCCAGCATTCATAAAATGAAAACCTTATTGTGAAAGTGAATTACACATCTGCTTACCACGGGGCTTGACAACCACAACTAAAACATAGCACGAATACCACAAATTTGTAATACGAAGGCTTAATTGCTGTGAAAGAATGACAGATTGTGAGAAGTTATTAATGTAACCCACACTGAGCTTATATTAAATTTTACAGTAACTAGTCAGCAGGCTGTCTGCATTATCTGGAACACCTTTAACAAACGAGAACAGCTCAAGAATGAGGATTTTGAACAATAGCACAGACATGCTTTTATTCCAGCAAAATAGAATAAATATCTTTCATTCTTAAGTTTTCAGTGTTTTTATTCTATTAAATGTGCACTAGATTCTTTACATGGTCTTATAAACACTCTTGTCAAATTAACATGGAACAAAAAAACGAGAGGAATTGGGGTCAATTAGATGTCTGACTTTGCCAGGCTTCCTCCACCTACATGTAAGGCACTTAAGCAGCATTACAAAGACCTCTACTGGATTACGACAGCAAATGTTTGTGTCTGCGGACATCCAACCCATCATCTCTGACATCTGACATGGGCCATGTCCTCGCTATTGGCACGCTCTAATCTCGCTCCGCTCCTGGGAGAACACGGAGAAACTGTAACGCTATTATCTAATGACTGGGTTGAGATGCTGTATATTTAGAACAGGCCCCAGGGTGCTCTTTAGGAGGTTAACATGCACTGACCCTGATGAGACCTTCTCTCTGGCACCATGCCCGACCCATTAGACTTGGCTTTAGTTCTTAAAAGCATTGTTAGAAAGAGGCAAACATACCTGGATGAGTCATGGGGGATGAGGGGCAGATTTCCATCAACTTCTCCATTTAAGAGAGCCTGTAAAGCTGCATAAACAGAAAACACAATGTTAATTAATGTTAATTAACCAAACACACATATGCTAATTAATATTTATAAGCCTGTGCTATAGTAAGATATATACATTTGTGAAGATACGCAGAGTTGTTTGGCCTTGCTGATGCTGAAGATTCAATATCGGACTTTAGGGTCAAATATTTTTTAAATCAAAACAATATATATATATTTCAACAATTTAATATCAAATTACGACTACCGTTCAAAAGTTTGGAGTTGGTTTGCATGCTTTTAAGATAAGTCTCATCAAGTCTCAAGAAGTCTCACCAAGGCTACATAACAGAAATATTATGAAATATTATTACAATTTTAAAAAATGGTTTAATTTAATATATTTTTAGCATCACATGATCCTTCAGAAATCATTGTGATATGCTGATTTGCTGCTCAAAAAACATTTCTTATTATTATCAATGTTAAAAGCAGGTACTATTACTATTTTTGTGGATACTGGTACATTTGTTCAGGATTCTTTGATGAATATAAATTTGTGAACAAATGGCAAACAGTTCTGCTTTGAAAAATGACAAACTGGATGAAACAACCCAGTTGCCCAAAGAAGCAGATTCAGAAATAGATTCAGATTCAGATTCAGAGAGTTCAGAAAGATTTGACCATATGACTAAACTAAACCTGAGACATTTAAATCAGCAATTTGTGACAGTGGACTGACCCTAAATGTTTGACTTAAGTTCAGTTGAGTTCATTGGCCCACTCGGTTATGGTGCTCTTTGTGATGGATCTATATTTGTGTGCCAGGATAGTAAGTGACACCAAACAGCGGGCTCCCACAGCCCCTCCTCTCACTCCACCCGTCCATCCGTCACAGCCATGATCTTTAGCTTCATTAGCATGAGAATGGGGAATGATGAGATAGCTGGCATCAAATGCCAGCCGCCGGGAGCCGGCAGTGAAGCACTGATACACACGCACACGCATGCACACGCATAGTGCCATAACCCAGAGACTCATTTTAAAGAAATAGTTGCACATTTGCCACACACACAGTACAGCAGAAAGAGCTCTTTCATCACTTCTCCTCAAGGAGCATCTGCCAGATATCTTTAAACTGGTGTGCTCTCTGTCGCAACTAGTTCAAAGAGTCGCGCAGCTAATGTTCACTTCTTTTAGGATCTGCTGACTTTTTCCAAGGTATGCAAAGCGGATACTGAATGTTTAAAATGTGATGTTTTTTAAAATCAAAAAACGTTAATCAAAGAGGCAAATATAAATATATATTTATTTATATATAATTATATTAATATATTTTTGATTGTTTTGAGTTTTTCTAAAATAACATTGAATACATACATACACATATATTATATAAAATGATTAATTAAAATATATTTTTAACTATTACTGGGAACTTACATCCCAAAATAAATTTGAATAGATAGTTTTAAAAAAGGTACTTATTTTTTTATGCTGTACATAGTAGTTAGGATGAACCAAAAATGTATCATTTATTTTTTCCTGAGTGGAACACAAAATAACCTAGTATAATACAAAATACTATAATGTATAATAATATACACATATGTAATTTAAAGGTTTAATGAGAGTGAAAGGTGAGTATCCGGTAGTTGTTCCTAGTTATTCACTTTCTAATGGAGGGGGAAAAAAAAGAAATATCACCCTGAATGAAATGAAATGGCTGAATGAAAGTCATAAATCTTGAGGATGAGTAAATAATCATAGGATTTTCATTTATGCGTGAACATAAGTTGCTGAACTAAAGTGGAACTGATTATAATATGTTCACTATAACCATGGAAATGTTTGGTGACTGAATTTAACAGCGCTCTTGCATCATCTTTCACAACAAATGGGAAATGTGCTCTGCATGAATGTGTCTGTGTGTGTGTGTGTGTGTGTGTGTGTGTGTCTGAGTCATACACGGATGACATTAACATTTATATATGGACTGTAGACAAGATAACACAACAATCTACCTTCAGTATTATCATACAATAAGTGTGATGTGCCGGCAGAATACAGAATGAGAGAACGAGAGAGATGAAGAGAGAGGGGATGGGAAGGAGGCAAATTAATCATTTCATGACTTTCACAGGATGTAGATTGTTCACTGTTTTCTTGGAAACACTCTCATTAGTATCTTTCCTCCAAATTAGGGAAAAGACATAAGCTAAAACGGTGCAATCTAGTAGTCTGTTGAATTATGGGTAACAAGGCTGTACCTCTCTTTGTTAACGAGTCATGTCATTGATTTTTTTTGGTTGAGATTGTGTTTCTTCTTACACTACAGTAACACGGAGCCCCTAAATGGACATTACTTTTGTGTTCTCTTGCTAATGTTTTGTGTTTTGCTAGAGAACACAACGTTTTCCTCTGTTTTGCGAGTGAACACATTTACAAGAGAACACACAATTTTTTCCACACATCTCAATTTTTCTTTTTTTATTACCATAGCTCTGTACAGTAGCATTCATACATTGACAGACAAATGCTAATAACAAATTAAATATAAATATTTAATCACCTTCATGTTGCTCCAAAGCTGTATGACTATTTCCTTCCTACAAAAACAGACACAAAAATACTTTTAAATATTTAAAACATGCCACAACAGCTTAGACTTATAAATAAAAGTCATATGGCATTAGCGTGACATGAAGGCAAGTGAATACAATTTTCATTTTTGGGTGAACCAAGTACTTACAAGCTTTTAGGTTTTCATACATATTTCTATGAACACAATCTAAAATTAATTTGCACAGAGTAGATTCAAATTCAAGCAGAAAAAAAACACTTTGCTAACACTCATTTTAATAATTTTAATATTTTGTGAGGCCTAATTGCAGCTCTAGTAATAATTGAGTTTAAAATATCATTTAAAAGTCCGCATTTAGATTTCTGTTTTTCATTTGGCGACTGCTGAAGTATGCAAATAAGGTCTGCAAACAAACCCTTAAGATGAAAGGACAAATCTTTCATAAAGGACTGTTATTCTTTTTCATATCCTTCCACCTCCTCTATCTGTAATTAGGGAGGCAGAGGAAGATGATATTTACTGTAATTGGCTTCTCAAACATCTTAATTAGCAGAAATCCAGTAAAATGTAACTCATTAAGAGATTCTTTGCCATGTGATACATCAGTAGGTTATTTCCTTGGTAACTTGATGGAAAGTAAGAAAAGTTGCACTTCCTCCTTACATAAGAGCTCACTCACACAAACACATATTCATGCATACACACACTGTATACTATATATATATATATATATATATATAGAGAGAGAGAGAGAGAGAGAGAGAGAGAAAGAGAAATCCATCTATCCACACACACACACACACACACACACACACAAACACATCAAAATAACATGGATCAACTACGGCCTCCTGACGAGCGCAGTCTCATGGGGGCTCGCTCACACACACACATACACACACAGGTGTCTGAAAGTGCCTGCAGTGGTGACTCAGATGCTCTTATTCTATCAGATCTCCTCCTGTGCCATATGGGAGTTGTATGTGAATGTACCTAATTACCATATAAAAGCAGGTCAAGTGTCCAGTATCCCAGAACATTGACCCCTTTTAGTGTCGCCTTGATGTCTAAACTCGCAGGCTGCCTTGAAAGCACGCTGACTGCTGTTGAACTTGATATTTTTCACTCGTAACAACCACTGCAAGACTGGTCATAGCCTGTGTTTTGTAAGTTGTTGTCGAGGGGCAATATTAATTAGAGATAAAGTTTTGGGACAAGCCCTTGGGCTTCCAGAGCTGCTTAAATTGCACATATACACAAATAGATCTTCACTCTAATGCGTCAGTAATTTGTTCAAAGCTCAGGGGGTGGGGGTTCGAATGCTGCAGGACTGTCACATAAACACTAGAGAAACACAGAGACTCACATGGCATCATCTCAAGAGGGATACAAAACTGCAAGCTCAGTGCGACAAACACTTTTCCAGTTTTTCACACATCCAGTGTGATTCATTGCAATCCATATAATTTTATTCTATGATACAGTCCACCTCATTTTGCAGATTCAGATCTATTTCTAGCTCATTTGACCTCTAAAAAACACTTGTATGACAAACCAGTTTAACCAGTAATGTGGTAAATCAAGGGTTAGTCACATGCAGCCTAATAATGTGTTAGTAAACTTACTTATGGCTCAACTGAAACAAAGAACCACCATGCAAAAAAAATGTATCGTAATTATCCTAGCTTGATTTGAATGAATAGACTGAAAGAGGTGGAGCAGATCTTAAATATTACAACTAAAGGTAGCTGAAAATAACTAAAATAGCACAAAAAAATAAAATGAATCTGAAATATTAGCTACTTTTCTACTGTCGGTTCTAAGAACGATAAGAAATGTTCCAGTTATATTTCACTTGAGTCTGGCACAATTACAAACCGTTCTCGGCCAAACCATGCTGATAAAATACATGACGTTGCCACTCAAGATTGGTTACTTGTCTGTTGACTAGCGAAGCTCACTATTTGAATGCCGTACAAATTAATAATATAAATAAAATGAATATCTGATCACCGTCCATGTCGCAATACATGGTTCATATCTATAAACAATTGCTTTACCTGGACATTTGTTTGAGTTTTTGTTTTTAAACACACTTTGATAATTATATATTTTATCAGTACAGTAGAACCCCGACTTACGAAACGCTCTACATATGAAAAGTTCGATGTACGATAAAAGATTTCAGGAGTTTTTTCAGTCCTATTAACGACAAAATGATCGAGATGCGAAAAATTAAAATCTCAGCCGAGGCGACGATTTCTGAGGTTTTATTTTTACATTTGCGCGTCACTGACCCGTAAACTCGCACCAATCGTCCCGCTCTCCCATTGGCTGTCTCCCGGCTTGGACGCTAGCTTTCGCTGCAGCATCCTGCTCTCCTATTGGTCAGCATCGCTCCCACCAGCCTCTGCGTAACTGCGTTCCTCTCCCACTTTGTCTGGGCTACGCGAACGCTAAAGTTCATCCATGCTTTCGCATACAAGTTTTGTTTTCATCGTGCTGCATCGCCATTATTTTGTGCCCAGTTAAACTTTTTTCTAATCACTAGCCATGTGTAACTAGCCACTCGCTTGCTTCTGGCAAGGGTGACCAAAAAAAAAAAAACTCAATATAATACACTCGAAAGAAAAAACAGTTCTCATGCGAAAAAGGTTATTTATTAATACAAAAATCAATAGAATAAACATACAGTAACAAAACATTTCTTTACCCTCGAAAGATGTAAACAGTCAGCAAACCCTCTAAACCCAAACTCAACTTAAGTACACAAAACAATCCAAAAGTAAAGAATAAACTACATGAATACTCCCAAAAATCATACACAAAAGGTATACCAAAACCAAAAAAGGAAGAAATCCCACTGCAAATACACCTCATACAATGGAATAGCTTGTATAACTTAAAATACAATATGTAAAGAAAAGAAAGGTTGGCAGACAAAACGAGGCTGGGAAGTGTTAAACAAACAAAACATACATTTAAAAAAAAAAAACACTCCGCTAGCCAGTCACCCTCACACTTTGACATCAACCTGCACTGTAAACCAACAGCGTGCACATGGGCACTGGCTAGCTGAGAAAATTAAACAAACATAAGAGGAACAGCAATCAACTAAACATAATAGAAAAACAAGACACAATCAACACAAAATAACTACAATACTTTAATTTCATTAAAATGATAAAAAACACAAACTATAAAACCTGCACAATTACCTTTTAAACCGCACCAACTCACTAATCACGAGGAAAATGGGTGTAGCATCAGCCTACAACGCGACCAGGCACCATGTACAAACATCCAGGGAAGTGTCACACCAACACACTTCCCACCAAAGGATCAGGCCCCATCTCTAGGCCTCTCTTCAGATGCCTGCTTAAATACCTGCCTGGCCACACCTCACCCCAATTACAACCTCACTGGCTACACATGGATGTGAAGATTGTTGCTGAAGTGAAAGGGAAGAAGAGGATGCTCTCCATGGAGATGAAAAGGGAGAAAATTGAGAAGTATGAAGTTGGGATGCGCTTGTCCGCCACAGCGAAAGAATATGGCCGTAACCCTTCAACCATAGGGACCATACTGAACAAGCATAGCATTATTATAAAATTAAATGTGTTCTCGTAGGGCTTGGAACGGATTAGGCAATTTACATGTAAAAGCCTGACCGATTTACTAAAAGATCGACTTACGAAGCCAACCTTGGAACGGATTATTTTCGTAAGTCGGGGTTCTGCTGTATTCATGTTCTTAGTTAATAAACAGCATGACATTGGCATTGATAGCACCAAACTCCTCGAGTTGAGCTACACGAGCTCTTTAGCAGTTAAGCAGAATAAGAAAATTCAGCATTCGGCCTAACAGACCCATACAAACACGACAAGCAATTAGCCATTGACAATCTGCTGTTTCTGTTCTGATTTTTTCCTGTAATCCGTCAGAATCATCATCAGGACAAGACAGGAATGATTAGAAGGAAAGGCTTTGTACAGATAGGTTCCCAAAACCCAGTTTCCTAAACTCACACAGCTGCAGTCTGTGTCTTCTGGCTCGGATTCCCCTGCCTTGTCAAGACACAGTTTAGAAGGAAAGCGAGATGTCAATAAGCATTTCGGGAGAGTAGAGAAGCAGGCAAAGAGTCACCTGGCTCACAGCATGACAGATGCCCCACCATCGAGAGAAAAAGCGCCACTGATAAACTCACGGCTGTCATGCGCATGCAAAGATGTCGACATGAACATGAAATGGTTGAGCAAAATACAGCTGTGAAGAATTGGCTATACCTTTCAATTCATCAATGAATGAATTTGACAGAATTGGCCACACCCTACAGGAATTTGAATGGGAATTTCAGGAAGAGGAAATTACTGAATTGCAATAATAAAAACAAAAAAATCCTGGGAAACGTGCAAGTATTCTGGGAAATTAATTGTTCCAACCCTACACACACAAATATATATATGCACAAACATCTAATATTCCATCCATCCAGAACTAACTATCTATCTATCTATCTATCTATCTATCTATCTATCTATCTATCTATCTATCTATCTATCTATCTATCTATCTATCTATCTATCTATCTATCTATCTATCTATCTATCTATCTATCCATCTACTGTATGTTTCTATCTATCCAATTGACTAGTCCATCCATCCATCCATCTACCAATTCACCTATCTATCCACCCAACTGTCTATCTGTCAAACTATATTTCTATCAAAACTTTCAAACAAGGCTTTGTCAAGGGAACACACAAAGATAGTCTTGTCATTTCTAGTTAAAAATATATGCAATTATTTGAATGTCAGGTATTTTTTCCTTTTTTTAAAATTTCAATTAATCTTAATTCTAATTCCAGTTGCGATTCTGCTCCCTGAAACCGCCAAGGAATTTAAAGTGTATTGTTAAAGTTGTGCACAATACTAGAATATGAGTTTTGTATTCTGTCGGGTTGCTGATTGTGGTAGAGTTTTGTTTTTGTCTCTCTGAACAAGCGATTTGGTATGCATCTGCAGCACATGTGACCATCTGCAAACCTGTATATGTGTGTGGTGACTGACCAAGTCCCAGAGTCTGATGGGGTTTCAGGCAGAAGCACAGGCTGCAGGAAAGATAAGATTCCTGGGTGGGTTGGCTGCAGGCAAGGGCCTCTGCGCTCTCCTCCACAGGCCTGCGGCGAGGAGAGGAGGGGAACGTTATCAGGGCAGCACAAGGCAGGCTGTGTACACACTCCCCTCCCCCTGCTTTTTTACTTTCCCTCTCAGTTGTACTTTCTCTCACCTGGCAGGACTGTGTGAACGTGCACCCCTGCTGTGCCTTCTAGCTCACGGGAGCAATCTCCCCGTACACCATGCTAAACATCTGCATGTTTTCTTCTCTCTCAAGAGCTAAATATTAGTGTTGGGAGAATTGAGGAAAGAAGAAGTGTTTCTGAGTGAGTATTTCGTGGTACAGCAGTCCATAGCTGATCCCAGTGGTTCTACTGGTAACGGAAGTAGATGAATAGAAGGAAAAATCGAACAACGCATGCCAACTGACAAGCAATCACTCCCCCATCGCAACTTCCTATTGATGAAAACGAACGCAAGTTCTCCAACAGCCTGCTAATAACAAATTAGCCTGTTTGTTAGGGAAAAATGTAATCAGCATGAAGAGGTGAGGAGACACTTGAAGGTTAATTGGAAGCAGCCCTTCTGTAAATGTCAACGGAAATTTAGAATCTTCAGTTGACTCTACACTCAGACACCCTTACCCGGGATAAGCTTCCTCAGACCGTGACGTCGCTGAATGTAAAAGCCCTCTTCTCTTGCTCTCTCTCTTAGAACAAAGAGTAACAAAGAATAAAAACATGGAGAACAAACCAATATACTTTCCCTGTGTGGGAGAGGGTCTGTTCCAAAACCTACTGCAGTGAACCACCTATCAATCATGAATTTTGTGTAAGACGACATCTTTTGACCGAATTCTAAGGTAGGCGCATTACACACACACACACACACAAAAAAAAGATCAAGTACCATTTCTAGCTTACACTTTCACTTCTGGGCAGAACAGAAAGCTGGGGTAGTTAAGAAGTAATTGATGTGAAGCAACACTTATTGGTTGGAAAAGATGGAGAACAAAGGAACAGGATGTTCAGACCCATCTAAACTTGGAGTAAAAGTAATCCAGACTTGCTTGATGAGCAAGATTTACTGTGAAATCAATGAGTAAATCTACCGCAGGGAACACAGAGACAAAAGATACACACTAGGCCAGTAAAAACATTGAGCGCTATAGGCTATTCTGAGATGAAAAAGGCCATTTTAATCTTATAGCGAGCACTGGCACAAATGTTGGCAAAGCGAATGGCCGTGCTGCCATCGAAATGACCTGCCCAGAATGCTGTTAGTATTAAGATGGCGTGGAAAAATACACAACCAATCGAAGCTAAGCCATCAGCCTCATGTGCCAGAGCTCTGCACATCACTAAAGCCGCCCAAGTGACAGCGGCTGTCAATATATCGATGGGATGTCAGGAAGTCTGTTAGGCTTCTGCCACATGCAGACGATGAACTGCCAGCCCTGCGCCTATCTGCTCCCTCCTTTCGCTTTCCTGTTCCTCCAACTGCCCGAACCTCAGACACAGGCCGTGATGAAACGGAAAACACCTGTCCTGTTCGATCTGCCGTATCAGACTTACACACACAAAGCCAAGTTGCACGGCCAGATGAACATGTAATGAAGAGAGAGGAAGTGGGGGATGGAGGTGATGGAGTGAGAGCGAGTGCAAGAAGAGGTTAACAAGGTAGAAATAGTCCAACTCCAGCAGCGCTAATGTCTGCCAGCTAATATTTCTCATTAATTAAGCCCACAAACAATAGCGTTTCTCAGGCAACGACAGTTACCAAGATTAGACTGACCTGACACATGAGGAAATCCGCTTTAACAATGCAGCACCTCTACAACACACATCACCAAAAAGATGAATTTATTTAAATGTAACTGTGACAGCAAAGTGATAGAACCAGTTCTTGGTGTTAATGATCTCTTAAAATATAAAAATAATGTGATACCAGCATATAATACCAGCCTATCTGATATCCAGGAGATTTCATTGCTTCTCAATTGTTGGGCACCAAGCAAGGTCCACTGCGACACACACTTGATGCTTTTCAGGACGTTTTCGTATTTTTTGAGAATTGCAGTTTTGCAAGATAAGGAATAACGAAATCAAAAGAAACAGATAAAAAGGAACAAAGTCCATAAGCCACTTAAGAAGGAAAAATGATTGAATAAACCATAAAAGCACCATGTCTAAAAAGAGAGAACAAAGGTAAATGTGTGTGCGTGTATGCATTCATATATACACACACGTCAATTTTTTCGCAAACAGTAAAACAAAAAAGTTATCCCTGTAACTTCTTGTTTGCATGTATCCATTTGTGCTCAAGCTGAAGCTCAGTGTTTATGCTGCGAAATTGATTTAGAACTTTGTGACTCCAAAATCCAAATAAGTTCAAAAACAAGCATCTCGTAATCATCACAGAGGTTTCTAGACTCAAATGGAAAACACATATTTTCATTTGGCTTCTTTGTGATGTTGTGCAAGTGGGCTGTGATCCGTGTACTTGCCAGCAACATCTCAGAGCCTCTGCCAGGTAGATTAGCTCAGAGAAGCGAAGCAGAACCGCGCCTCTGATGCGCCGTGGACGTATGCAAATGCACGGGAAACGCACAAACAATTCAATCACTTTCCTTCCTTTCTGGGACGCGTGCACAGACATGATATCTGAAGTTTCAACAAGCTTACAGAAGCTAAGAACCAGTTTTAGACCCACAGAAACTTCTCCTGTAAGTTGTGTTTACAAAGTGCTCCCGTATCAGACCCTCGAGAGTGAGAGCGGATAAGAAAAGCGTTCCTCAGTCTAACGACTAAGCAGATATGAAGCAAATATTAGTCTTTTCACTCAAAACACCGTGATGTGCTGGCACGTTAATCCCCGGGAGATCTTTACAAACTAAATGTTCATCATTTAGTGACATCGTTTAGGGATATTTTCCAGAATCCCATCAGCCGGCTCATTGTCAGCCAATTAGGACAATAGAAGCACTCCAAACTACACAGTGCCACCTTTCTCATCTCATCTGTGTTTGTTAAGAGTGAGCCGGTCCGTCTCGAGCTAATATGCGATTAACGACAGTCTGTCTTCCGAATGCGCTGCCCGTATAAATGTGCCACTCTGATACAAGCTAATGATTTGATGAACAAATTATTGATCTAATAGTATGGGCAGACGCACCACAGGTAGGCCTGTAAATAAATAAGAACGCTCCAGTTCTCCCGGATGGTGGACTCGTCAATCTTGGGAATTGCCTCTGGAGTGCTTCAGTCAGTTAACATTTTAGAAAACCGTCACCCCATTAATAATAAAGCCATATTAACATAAGTGAATTCCTCCACCGTGTAGGATTCACTGAGGCAGTTATTAAAGTCCAATTTGGCCCCATTAATAATGCATACACCTTTGACTCTCCAGTATCAAGATTATGTGGAATTACTGAGGGCATACATTATTTATCAGCGACATTCAATTGGGGACCTTGATGAGCCTTAATTGGTGGTTGGGGGTGTCATTAGGCTGCCTCTGATGAGACCTGTCAATCAACCCTCTTGTTCCTCTGATGCACACACTCATGCACATACCTGCCCGTATCCTCAATGCCACCTGTGCCACCTGTGCCATGGCGGATGACAGCAGCGACACCCCGCCATTGCCGGGTTGTGCCCTGCCCTCTCGCTCTTGTCCGTCAGAGCCGTTTGAAGGGGTTTTGGGAGGGATTGGTATGCCACAGAGCAGCAGTATGGACACCGGCCCCTGTGTCTGTCTGACCCCTCTCTTTCCGTCACTCTCGCTCAGTCTACCTGCTTTAAAAGTTAATGACTCCTAGCTCTTGCCGGGCATTCCAGAAGGTTGTGGGGCAGTTAGACATACAATGCATCATTCTCCCTGCGTCTGTCTTCTCTGTCAGTCAGTCACACACACGTGTTAGGATGGGAACTCTGGGCTGTTCGAGGCTGCACATGGGTCACACACACACAGCGAGAACTGCAGACGGAAAATCAAAAATGAACATTATTCACAGAAGGAGAAGCAGACATAGAGCAATATGTAAAAGAACAATAAAGCTGTAGTACTGATTACTAGATTAATGTACTACTGTTAGATCTACTTAAAAGTCCCTAGATTTATTTGGCAGACATTTAAAAAAAAAACTTACAGTGCATTCAAGATCATTTATTTATAGTAGTTCCCTGGGAATTGAACCCACAACCTTGGTCTACAAAAAAAAATGCTTTAAATAAAATTATGTTTATTCAAATCTTGTGTTGCAACATCAAGTGGCATTATATTATTTACCTCTGAATATTTAGTTTTACCAAAAATAAGTAAAAAATATTGTGGCTGTGCATTGCACTGTGAGTTTCATATCTGAATGAGATGAACATATCACAATGCAATCATTAAAAAAAATCTAATTAAGTAGGTTTTTGAAAGGGTCCCTTATGCTCACCAAGTCTGCATTTATTTGATACATAAATAAATATTTATACATTATGTATTTATATATATTATATTTAGTACATTAAAGAAATAATACTGTGAAATAATATTTCAACAAAACAACTGATTTAAAAAATTTTAAACGTAAGGTGATGGCAAAGCTCAATTTAGCCATTACTCCAGTCTTCAGGAAATCAAAATAATATGCAGAATTGTTCCTCAGGGAACATTTCTTATTATTATCAATGTTGAAAAGAACTGTGCTTTTTCAGAAATCATTCTAAAACACTGCTGAAAACAGTTAAGCTGCTCATTGTTTTTTTTCATGATTCTTTTATACTAAGAAAGGTCAAACGAGCAGCATTTAACAACTTTAGAAATGTCTTTACCGTCACTTTTGATCAATTTGATGAAAAGAAAAATCATACAAACACCACAATTTTGAATGATATACATGTCTGAGAATTTTTTAGGATGAAATATGACCCATACTCTTCATTCCTCATGATATTTGACCTTATAATATAAGGATTGTAGGAGAATCTCACACATGTCAACATAACAGTCTAAATTTAAGTGAATTTAATGGCAGAAATGGATGTAACAGGGTTGATTTCAATGTTCAGACAGGATGTACCAGACATAAATCAGCCGTGCAGGTAACCGTGCTCACTCAAAGAAAAAGAAAATGAACAAAGTGAGAACAGGTAAAAAGCGAGGAACGACGAAAAATGGAACAAGTGAAAAAGTATCTTGGCATTTGGAGATATACTTAAATAAGTTGGAATGGAACATGGTTGATCCTGCTTATTAGCTGAGCTTCATTCAAACAGCTGCACTCTGGGTGAACAGAGGTGGGAGGATTAGTCTCTCTCTCAGCTTCTGCACTCTCACGCTTTCTTACAGGAAAAAAAATCACTGATGAAGCTGATGCAATTGAGTTCATTGGGTCTAAATAATATGCTATAGTAGTAGAGTTTACAGCTGGACTCTCAAGTAAGCTAGATTAGAAATACACTAAAAAAAACCTTGCAAACACAAAGATGTCAAAACAACAGGGAGTGCCAGATTTCAACTTATGGTTAAGTAAAATAAAAATTGGAGCGTCAAAATTGATTTACCTTTGACAGCAACCATATGATTAAGTTAATATTGGTTTAAAACTGTTGTTTGTTTAGCATTTATTTCCCATTTCCAACATAACTTGCTCACCAGAATCACACCGTAAGGAAATTTTAGCCATTTCTGAATAAAAAAGGCATCCACTAAAGATCCTCCCTGTCTCTATCCATCACTTTAAATGTTACCTACTCTCCAATGGGATGCCATCGGATATAATTGGCAATTCATTTTAGGTCCTGACAATATAGTGGAGTCATTTTGCCCACATTCATACAATACCAGAGTAGGATAAAGCCCATGTGTCAACCGTACTCTCCATTATAGTGTGCGCCGATTGCCTCATCTCCGTGGCCACCTCGTGCACATAATTGTTTTCTGCCGCTCTTCCCGCAGCCAAATTACACACGGTCCCTCCTCCCTTTGGCAGCGTGTGAGAAAGAGCAACGGTGAGGGCATACAAACACAGACACACACGCATACATACATACACAGAAATCCTCACGCTTCACTTACCTTCACTGTCTACAGCTTAACGAAAAAAGGCGTCCAGAATATCTAGTCTAGTGTTTTCAGGCCTGCGAGCCTGGACTGATATATTTCGGAAACTATTTATTGTAAGATGTCAAATAGACGGAGACGGAGAGGCAGGAATTGTGAGAGAAAAACATCAAACAGTGAAAAGGGGAGATAATGTTAAGTATTTTTAAAAGGTAAATCCTAATTCACCTGTCACTTGTAATCAAATAGTGCTCTGAAAGACGATGAAAATGAGATATGATAGGTTTTTTTGGTGTTTATACACATGCAGGAGTACTATAATGCAATGGGTTTTTTTTAATCATCTAGTCCAAAAAAGCTATTCTGGCACATTTCTAAAATTAACTTTCATTTGGTTATTACTTGGTATCTCTCAAATTACCAAATATCATGTTCAAGGTAATAAGTAATGTGTTATACCATATTAGACAAAATACAATTCAAAACCTTTGTAATGTGGGATGGAGAATTGATGCAACACTATAATGGTTGATGAATCTCTGAATTATGAAACACCATGAGAGACTGTGGCAGTCCCTGTTCAGTCTGATCATTTCTAATCTGTTTTCAAACCTATTCTGGATCAGTTTGGTGGTGTAGTTCTTAATAACATTATATTCTGTATACATTAGCTCCAAATTAATTGGTGAGAATTGGTGTGCACCTTCAGGACCTGTACAAATCCAGAGGCACAAAACATTCTATTCTATGTTCTATCCCCCATTCTGTCTACAGTTTAAACAGCTAACATCAATTACAACCTTTTAAAAAAAAATTATATAATTAATTCTAAGTAATTGAGAAAAAGGCAATGATTATATATACAGTATATATATATACACACACATACACTCACCTAAAGGATCATTAGGAACACCTGTTCAGTTTCTCATTAATGCAATTATCTAATCAACCAATCACATGGCAGTTGCTTCAATGCATGTCCTGGTCAAGACAATCTCCTGAACTCCAAACTTAATGTCAGAATGGGAAAGAAAGGTGATTTAAGCAATTTTGAGCGTGGCATGGTTGTTGGTGGCAGACGGGAAATGTTGCCTGGTCTGATGAGTCTCGATTTCTGTTGAGACATTCAGATGGTAGAGTCAGAATTTGGCGTAAACAGAATGATTATCATGATGATTATCATGCCTTGTTACCGCTGTGCAGGCTGGTGGTGGTGGTGTAATGGTGTGGGGGATGTTTTCTTGGCACACTTTAGGCCCCTTAGTGCCAATTGGGCATCGTTCAAATGCCACGGCCTACCTGAGCATTGTTTCTGACCATGTCCATCCCTTTATGACCACCATGTACCCATCCTCTGATGGCTACTTCCAGCAGAATAATGCACCATGTCACAAAGCTCGAATCATTTCAAACTGGTTTCTTGAACATGACAATGAGTTCACTGAACTAAAATGGCCCCACAGTCACCAGATCTCAACCCAATAGAGCATCTTTGGGATGTGGTGGAACGGGAGCTTCATGCCCTGGATGTGCATCCCACAAATCTCCATCAACTGCAAGATGCTATCCTATCAATATGGGCCAACATTTCTAAAGGATGCTTTCAGGACTTTGTTGAATCAATGCCATGTAGAATTAAGGCAGTTCTGAAGGCGAAAGGGGGTCAAACACAGTATTAGAATGGTGTTCCTAATAATCCTTTAGGTGAGTGTATTTTATTCATACAGCTGTATGTGCAGTACATAATGCATACATCTGTACATAAGTCTTCTATTCCAGATCTATACACACATTAAACCTCCCACAGTAGACTTGAAAATAGATTGGATAAACACAGACAAGTACATGTTGGGTATTCATGATTTATGGGGACTTTCTATCATGACTTTATACTGTATCAACTGAATATAAAACTGTATATTTTATTCTCTAACCCTACACAGTTTTACATTTTCAAAAAGCAATTTATGTTTTCCTCACGGGGACAAAAAAATGTCCTACAAGGATAAGGATTGCGGATATTACTATCTTTGTCGGGATATGTTTCCCCATAACACAGGGTACGTTCTGGGAACAAAATTACGAGAGAGGGAGAGCGAGACAGATGGATTCTAATTCTTCATCAATTTGGATAAATATACAGATATTTAGAAATTTGATCCCTGACTTATGATCTGCACACACACACAAACTCCTACACACCCATAATTCATTCAATGTTCAGCACGAACTTAACCTTTGAGGTCAAAGTTGTTCTGTTAGTGATCTACTCAACAACTACATGCAAATCTATTCTCAAAATGTGTGTGTTGTTAAGCAATTTAGAGTTTTATCATAATAATGATATGCATCACAAAATGGATCCAAAAGGATCGAAGGGGCCCATAAAGCAAGGGAGATTTTCCTAAAGAGTTCTAGAGACCACAATAGTCCTCTGTCATTTCAATTCAGCTGTTGAACAGAACTAGAGTTCTGTCCCGACTTTGCTGTCATTTATGCAATGCATAATTCATGTGTTTGCATCACATATATTCATACATACCACACAATGAGGGTGGTTTTCACCATCCAAGCTTCCAACAGGGGATTTCGACTTCCTCTCCTCGCTATTAAAAATGCTTGGTTTATATTCCAAATTCCGAGTGTTGCACAAGATTACAGTATTACTGACCTTGGATGACTGCATTCATTTTCAAAGAAGAGTCTTGAAGATGAGGAGGAATGAATCTCTGTGGTTCTGGAGAGTGGAAATACTCTGGTGTGATGCTCTGTGCTGTTTCTTAGGGCATCTCAACCGCCCAAAGAGAGGTGAGTCATTTTGTGGCCTTGTTAGAGGAGACTGAGGAGAAAGAGAGAGTGAGAGAATTTGACAGGGCTATGCTGTTAATTGCTTCTTTGCAGGAGGCTTCGTCTTCACAAGGTCCTTCTCCCCCCTCCTCGCTTTCTCATTGTACAAAGACGTACAGGAGGAGAAAGCATAGCGAAAGGATTGGAGTCTGCCACGCACCTGGCCCCTGAAGCCAACCAAACACAGACAGACACTTCCTGCTCTGTGGTCACAAAACCTCACAGATCCATTTCTCTCATCTTTGCCATCGAATCTTATGTTTTTAAACTGTTCAAATGTAAAACAATCCTCTCATTTCTCAGAGGTAATGTTTATTGCTCTTACACAGCTCGAGAGACTCAATGGAATTCTCAGGTGTTTCATTTAACCAAGTCTGCTACAGATGTTTTTCCTAGAGTGAAGGCAGGATCCATGTGCAGGAGAACTTTATTAAAATAATAACAACCAAAGTAATCAAAAATAACCATGAGAAACCAAAGGCCCAGACCTGAGAACTTCAACAAAATATCAGATAAAGAACATGAGAAACACTGGGGTATTTATAGAGAACACAGGTATTTTAAGGGGTGATTGGGAAACAAGACACATCCGGGAACAATCAGGAACTAATTAACAGGAAAAACTACAAAGGACTACAAAACATGGTACAAAACAGGAAATATCAAAAGTTCACATAAGACCAGGGGAATCATGAGACATTCTATAGCAGAAATCTTGTGAAAAACACAAAAGAAAATGACTGACATGCAGATATGTATATATAGTTCTACTCTGCAGTCATTGAATCCATCCTCTGAACTTCTGTAACTGTCTGGTTCAGCTCACCTACAGCGGATAGTCCAGACTACTGAGCGAATTACTGATACACCTCTGCCCACTCTCCAAGAACTGTACTCATCCAGAGTGAATAAAAGAGCTGGCAAAATCATTCTGGACCCCTCACACCTAGACCACTTCCACTTTGAACTGCTGCCATCCAGTTAGATCACTGAATACAATAATGGCCAGGCATATGAACAGTTTCTTCCTTCAGGCAATCCATCTCATAAACAGTTAATACCCCCACTTGGCAATAAACGTGCAATACAATAGAATACACAATACACTGTTTGTATATTTATTTATTTAACACACCATACTTCGTATTTACTTTTCTTTTCATTTGTACATACATACCTGCACATACACATACGTCTATTGTCTGTTTTTGTATATTGCATTAAAAAAAAAGATTTTAGTTTATTGTTATTTTGTATTTACTCATTCTATTTTTATTCTCTGTATTTTCTGTCACTGTCATTCTGTTTATGCAACCGTCAGCAAAAGAAATTCCTCATACGTGCAAGCAACATGACAATAAAGTTCTTTCTGATTCTGATGTGTGTACTGTAAGTCTCTTATGATAAATAAGATCTCTCAAAGATAAATAAAAACAGTAATATTATGAAATATAACAATTTAAAATAACTTTAATAATAATAATAACTTAAATTTAATTTAATCTGGTGATAGCTGAGTTTTCAGTTGTAAAGGGAAATCTCATTTATTTGAAATCTTTTATAACCACCAAGAAGTTTTAGGCCCGTTCACATCAAGTATTACTATAATGATAAAGATGTAGCTTTAAAAACATTCAAAAATATTTTAAAAAATAGCAGAGTCCTCATGACAACTATAACAATAACGGTGCAGAGAAACATATGAACATGAAGAACAACTAAAACTTGGACAGCCAATCAGAATCCATCCTGCTTTAAAGAGCTTGAGCATTTAAACAGAATTCTTAGAATAAATAGAACAATTTAAATTTCTATTTAACAGTCTGCTGGTGTGAGTGCTAATATAGATCATTTTTGTCATAGTTCTTGGTGTGGACAGGCCTTTAACTAACACTTTCTATCAACTGAATCTATTCTTGGTGAATAAAAGTATAAATTTCTTCTTGGACATTGCATTTAAATTCACTTGGCTCAAAACTCTAAAGAGGAACATGCCATTCTGTTTGTTCCTGTGTGACCATTCTGATCTGGACGTTCTGTACTAATATAAAAATAATCTGAAGCAACCTCCAAACACACATCAAGTAAATCAATTCACCTCTCTGGCCACTGGTAGCTTCTCTAAAAATACTACATGACAAAACTAAACATGAATTCTGAGTTCAAGGTAAGGAGGCGCTTTTAAAGAATGCAAATCATTGCGACTTAACAGGGAAATAAATCAGTTTATCTAAAATAAATAGTACAGGTCATGAGCTCACAACTCAACATGTGCTCCCGGCCAAACCTTCTAACGCCGATTTTAAAATCTGGATCCTTTTCTGCTGCCATAAACACCTCTCAGAGCCGGTGCTGCATCGTGCCACGTGAAGCCCACTCAAACCAATAATAACCTGTAACCTTGGAAACGAGGCACAGGCGCCAATAATTCTCGGCACACACTTTCAACACGTGTGCGGCTGGTGCGACATGCTCCCCGAGTGTGAAATACGACAGGGACTCCAGAATTTTGAGGACAATTTCTTTTTAAGAGCCCTACATTTGTATTTAAATGGAGAAAGGGAGCTGAGGGAAAGAGGGTGAGGAAATAAAGGGAAAGAAAATAAATCCATCCGATCGAGCCGTAGTTAAAGAATAAAAATAGATCTGCGTATATCTGCAGACACATATGAGCAGACAGACAAATACTGTACAGCCACTTCAATTAAACTGACCTCATCTCATAGTAGTGTATCCAAAAGACCTTATTCCAGCTGTCCACCATATGTTGACATTCAAAACTTGTCCTGAGGACCCCATGGGGGTCACTTTGAAATCACAGAACGTTATGCTCTGGAAAAAGTGGGAAACAATGTATATATGTTTGTGTATGTGCACTGGTTGTGCAGGGCAGCCTTAATCCTGCTTTTTACTTTTATAACCCCTGTAAAGCAGATTTATTTGCTTCTCATCCCCTTAAAAGTGAGTCTTTTATGAGTGGGGCACCGCAGTGGGCTTGGGTAAGTGATGTGCTATGGCTGCTTGGAAGCAGAGGGATGTCCGCAGGGAGCACAAGCCCTCTGAACTTACGTCACATCTGCATTCGGCCCCATGCTTCACCTGACTGCCTCTCTCTCTTTTCCTCTAGGGAGATTTAAAATACGGATCAGGATGGATATGCAGCACGATTCTTACTGCATACCAGGCAGCCCAGTGATTCTCAAATGGTTTGCCTCCATATTGGATATTTGATAGAGCAGTACCAAAATTGTTTATCATGCAAAGTAAAAAATTTTTTTTAAATTAACATTATACAAATTGGGAAGGAAAACTAAATATCTCTTGAACTGTGATGGCTTCATGCTCTCAGCAAAAAATAATTCACAGCAGTACTTTTCAAATGTTTGTGGTTAGTAAGATTTTGTTCTTATTATGCAACATTCACTTGGTGTTTGAACATAAATGTGTGTCAGCAGTGTGTGTACACATCCACCCTATAATGGGAAACAAGCAGCATTCACAGAATTTTTTTTTTTTGTATAAACCATATATCAGGAGTTTAGACTGATACGACTTAAGACGGATGTAGATAATAAACTTTCATGATGATGAAGAACTGCAAGGTCATGTGAGCATAGAGATAGAGATGATAAAAACCAAACAGATGGAAGAGTATCCATCCTCTTCTGGAAAGAGGGGTGGGGAACTGAACAACTAGTTTTTTTAATTACACATTTTAACATGCATCAGAGATGTTGTTCTCTCTTCTGTAAATGGGATTCAAGAAATCACAGGGAAAGAGTTGCTAGGTCTTGCTAGAAAAACGGCGAACAAGAACAAGCTCACAATAATAAATCCAAATGCTTTATGCAGAAACAAAGATCAAAATACCGTGACCCGCACCTGCTCAATTTAATAACTCCGTAAACTTGATCGCTTTATGAGCCAAGCTTAAATAACAGGCCCAAAAAGGCTTATAATTAGTGAACATGGCAACACTGCCAGAGCACATTCTCTGAAGCAGCCTTTCCAAGTATAAGAAAAACTTATTTAGCTAGCTTTATTTAAACACAATGATTCTTTTGTGGCTGTAATATTTCTTTGGTCAGAATAGCGGAAACCAAACAAACGAGATGTCAGAACGTTGCTATGGTGTCAATCATCGCAGTTATGAGAGGATCTGGGGATCACTCCCGCATTTAAATGCAGATTACACTCCTTAAACTTTACAATGTGAGCGTGGCCATTTGAATACTGAACACAAAATATTAAGCAGCACAACTGTTTTCAACAGTTAATGATAATGTCACAGGAATTAATTACAATTTAAAATATATTCCCTCGGTTTGACAGACAAAGCTTAAGTCTAGTCCCAGACTAAAATGTATGTTTGAACTGAAAGCAACTTGCACTGAGATACCTTAAATTATGTCAGTGCCACTGTTTTGTCTCAAGATGCACACCAGTAGGTTTTTTTAAAGGTACATTGTTAACTAAGATCTAATCCTGGCTTAATCTAAGCCCTGTCTGAGAAACCAGGCCATTAACATAGAAAAGTTATTTTAAATAACTTAAATATATTAAATAAATATATTTAAAATATTTTACTGCAATTCTGAATAAATGTAGTCATAGTAAGCGCATCACGAAAACATTAAATAAAGCCTAACTGTACTGTACTATAACACAACCTGACTTTGAGTACCGTCTCATGGTCATTTCCTGATCTCGTTCACCTCTCTTCCAGTCTTTCCTTGAATAAAAAAAATGCAAAAGTCCAAAAATATTAAACAATAAAAAACACATTGTGGATGGCACACATTATGCTGAAACCCATATTTAATATAATGATGACTTTGTTTTACCTTGCATAGTTTTGTTTGTGGTTTCAGTGATGTGCAAACAGTCTTGACGTCCTAATCAGACTAGCTTCAACAAAAATTATTTTGTGGAAAAACATAAACCTATAATCGTCATGGTTATGTTCAAGTTTTAGTTCAGTTCACAACTTTTTTTAAACCCCATTACATTAGGATGTATTACAATTACAAGTAGGACCACAAAGGTGGTTCAACACATAAAATAATAAATAAAAATTCTGTATAAAATAAAGTAAATTCATTTTTTAATTGGTTAATTAAAATAATGGGTTACAACCAGGGTTTTTATTATGTTAACTCACTTTGCTAGGGAAGTTTGTGTAAGCCAAATCTGCAAAGATTTAGGGCAAATAGTCGTCATAATATAACAGGTTTGGCTTATCCGGGCTTACTTGAACATATACATCACTACAAATAATGGCAAGCTTGTTAATTTGCGTTAAAACAAAGATTTAAAAAACATGATAATGTGATGATACTTGTCTAGAGTAAGAGGACTGTCTGAGAACACTTGAGCATTTGGTTAACAGAAAAGACATTGTTATTTTCCAACATTCTTATCCCGAGAGCACGGGTTTATTTTGTTTGTTCCATGTGGTGTTTGATGTTTTTGTACTGTAGCCTATTGATCTGTCCACCTAAAATACATTTTTGGTGAAAAGGATGAGGATGAAAGAGGAAGGAAGGAGATGGATGGATGTCAGATGGATTTATAAACAGATAAACATCTGTTTATAAATCTGTTTTCCTTTCTTTCTTTTATCTGTCTAGTAGAAGTTCTGAATGGCTGGTAACTTAGAAATCGAATGGCCAAAATGGGAACAACTTTGGTTACACTTTATTTTAAGGTGTCTGTGCTACAGTGTAACTATATAGTACTGAGTACTGAGTTACTATAACTATAAGTACTGAGTAATAATAATTAACTACATGTACTTACTAGGATTAAGACTAGGGTATGGTTTTGTGTTAGTTGCATTTATAGCAATAACTATATTTAACGTGTAACAAGGACACTGTAAGTGTTACCGAAACTCCTGTCACATACTGTAGAGGCCATTAAAACATAAGCGAAGGACAATTCTGATGGTTACGGTAAAGGTGGGCCGGTACAGTCACATCCCCGCATGCTGTTGTTTGTCCCCGCTGTGTTTGAGTTGGGTGATCTTTCCACTCTGCTGACTGCTGAGTGATTGATGATTAGACGCTTTCCTTCCAATGTCTAACACGATTAGAGTGAAGGTCATACTTAATTCCTCAACAACAACCACAACTATCATCGGCAGTGTGTGTGATGGTTTCCACGGAGCACTCTGTCAAACACAGCGCTCAGACTGATCTGACCAGCACGACGGCTTTCCAAAATGGCTTTTTGCCTCTCCATTCCTCCATCCTTCTCTCATTTTTCCTATTTCCATGGCCTTTTCTCTTCATCTCTAGAGAATATGATTTGTCATGGTGACTGAGAGAGAGAGAAAGAAAGAAAAACTGTTTACTCCGGGAGAAAAAAAAGTCTCTAACGGCCCTTAATGTATTCTTTTAAAAGAATCGACGCAGTGGCACAGAAAAAGATTAATTTATCACGCCATCAAGCACAAGAACCACTGTTGAGAGGAATGGGTGTAAATTGCAAGGCGATGACAATGCCTGTGTTACAGATGGATTTCTCTGTCTGCGTCTCCTATTGAGAAGGGGTGAAGGTGGTGGTGGGGGGGTGGATGTTGGGGAGAGGGGAAGAAAAGCAATTTCGTCAGCGTTCGTCAAAACTTTCAGACGCGGGTAATTTTGATCCATTAGCTCACCTCAGTTCGCCTCCACCAATTCTCCACGTTTCACTTTTCTCTGCTTAAGATCTTGCCGCGCAAGAGAAACAGAGAAAGAGAGAGAGAGAGAGAGAGAGAGAGAGAGAGAGAGAGGGAGTATGTCCCTGTGGCCATAAATGCATCTGTTTTCCACAATAACATACAGGTCCCATCCAGCACAGATATGGTTTCGCTCCATAAATGCTGATTAAGTCATTGTTATATGCCTGAAATTACAAGAGACACCAAACAGCATTAACCTGACAGATTTCTCACTTACACTTTTCTTGTAGTGAGGTTATTTAGCCAATCAGCGAAGGGGCCTATAAGAAAAGAGACAGAGTTATGCGCTCATGAATATTTATGTCGGCTTATCAGGGAATAGGTACAAAGGAGGTTTACTGATCATACAAATTCAAAAGCTTCTCATTAGAAGAGCATCGCTTTAAGTGCATCCCGAATGCTTGAATGTTAATAGCAGGTCTAGTTTTGAATATTAGCCGAACCAAGATAAATCACCAGGTTCATTACGCCAAAAGCATATGCCATTAGCGCGAAAAGCACTTGGTGTTGTTCTAAATATATTATTATGTGAGATAAACAAGGCCCGAAAAAGGCAGAACCCCTTTTATGTTCTGAAAATCAATTCCCATTTCTTGTCTAATCCTTCCAGACCTTTAGTTTTGGGTTGCCTGATTATCTTCCCTAATAAAAATAATCTCACAAATTAGCGTTTTCACTTCTCATCTCTCCCGCACACCATAGCAACCACCGCATGGGATTTAAGCGAGAAATCTCCCATCAGGCCAAGCGCACACCAGGTAATGCAGCAGCAGCGCTGGATTGATAAGGACTAGAGAGAGTGGCGCCATTATCTGCGAGGAGTGGCGTGTGTGAAGGATTAGCACGGATCAAGCTTATCCTGGGCTCCGCTGGCCAGCCGGAGAAGCTCTTCCCCTCTTACCTCAGCGCTGTCCTGGGAAAAAGGCCTGGCTCCTTATCCCAACAGAGGGAAGCTTACAGGCTATCACACTTCCTAGAGTCAGCACAATCCAGCACCAAGAGGATGGCAGGGGTGAAAGAATTACTCGGCAGGGCCTGATATGTTTCCGGCTGGCCCAGAATATGCCACAGTAAGGATTATGTTGGGATTTCTGGGAATCCTAGGGATGAGTGTGAATAGTGCTGCTAAATAGGTAATATATGATGCTTCAGATGGTGGTGACGGATGTATAGAAAGACCAATGTACATACTATCCATCCTAAATAGTACGTGAGATTAGAATAAGTGTGTCCCTAAGCATAGTGGATTGAAAAGATTATGCCAAAAGTCCATGGATGGTCTATTATTTCAGAAGATCCTGTAGATCCATACACACGCTAATGACTAATATTGTCCACATCCCACCATGCTTTTGAAGAGGATTCGGTTTAGAACTACAAACACAAATATAAAGAACTACAAGCATGGTGTGTATGAATGAGGGGCTTCATTTATTAAGTCAACATCTAACCCAGTTGTCACGGGTTTAGGCAAGGACGAAAACCAAGATGATCCAACAGAACTTTAATGATGAAATGCAAGGGTGCCGTAACAGTACAAGTGTATTACACAAACATGTGAATTGCACAAACAACAACCGACAACTGAAAGGTGGAGAAGGAGAACTAAATATACAGTACTAGTGGTGATGAACAAAAGACAAACACCTGTGATGATTAATAACCATGACAACTGATGAGTGACGGAATGTTCTGGAACAAATCAACATGTGACCAAAAAGACAAAATAAGAGTCCCGGATGAACTGTGCCGTGACACTGAAATCTTTTATAAAGACACAAATTGCAAAATAGCAGAACAGATAAGTTTGACCACTAATAAATGCATCATAATGCTAAAAAAAAATTAAGTCAAATTTTTCTCTGACCCACTGGAATGTCAATGTTCTACTTGTTTTTTGCTCTAAAATATTTATAATAAACTAAAAAAAATTAAGTTAAAATATTTGTTTTAATAGTTTGAGTAGTGACATTTTTATTTAGTTAAAATTATTATTGATAAAATGAGTATTTTAACTCTGAGAAGTTGATTGACAAGCTGGATTATAGTGACAGATTGCATGTAACTATGCAACAGAACACTCAAAAGTACCTACAGTACGTTCCCTTCTCAAAAAGAGTACATATTTTTAAGGCATAGCATATGTAGGTGAATTGGGACACGGTAACTAATAATCCCTGCTGCAGTTGAAAATACTGTTAATCATTAAAACATTTCAGGCCTATCAGTTTCGTTTTAATAGCATTCAGGCCCGCTCTCATTTCCACTTACTGTATGAAATGGAAAATGACTTTCTCTTGACTCGTAAGATTATTTATGTTAAATTAGCGAAGTGTAAAAAAGACGATAGTAAAAAAAAACTAAATTGCATGGAAATTTTGTCAGGTATTCCAAGGAAAGAACTGAAACCGAGAGGAGGGGAGTTAATAAAGAAAACATGTTGTCAGTTTGCAATATCTCCCACTTCAAACATAATTCAATTTCAGCTATGAAAGGAGATACAGCTTTTAATTAAATTTGTTTTAGTTTTTTACCAAGGTGCAATAGGTGAGAGACCTCAATTATAACATTCTAATTAAAAAAGAAAAAAACAAGCATACAAATAAATAAATAAATGTACAAAATGGAGAAGGAAACTTGAGAAGCATATGAAGTCGGCACTATCACATTGCTCATATAAGTGGAGGAGAGAATCTAAAATTGAAAGTGACAGTGGAGCCTTTGGAAGGCAGCATTTGATTTCCAAATTATCATATTTTCTCAGTCA
Source organism: Rhodeus uyekii (assembly GCA_037043235.1). NCBI lineage: Eukaryota > Metazoa > Chordata > Actinopteri > Cypriniformes > Acheilognathidae > Rhodeus > Rhodeus uyekii. The sequence continues at coordinate 355,339 of JAWRVZ010000155.1, read as the reverse complement.
ATAATGAAAAGCTTATGATAGCTCCTCAGTAGCTTCGCCGACAGCCTTTAATAAGATAGGGCCAGTGAAGCAGGGTATAGTGCTGAACACAGCTCTGTCTGTACATGCGGGTGTGTGTGTGTGTGTGTGTGTGTGCGCATACGCTCTTATAGCTCAGGTTACGTTCCTTTCAGGTCTAAGATTACAGAGTCTCAGTTTTTAATATCTAAGGCCTGAAATGGAGATGGCATTTGGTTCTTGATTGGAATTTTAGCAGCTCGAGTATGAAGAATAATTTGATTTAAAAGGACAACTGCATTTACAGCCGACGGCTGGTTTACGCTAACCTCATCTGGGGTCACGGCCGCCTCTAAAACAGCTAACGAAAACCATCCCCCATCCCCCAAAACATCGCACAGGAGATGCTTGTCAACAGAAAGGGCTGAAGATAAGCTATAACCCACGGCACGTAAATGAATTGTAGCATTTTTAGGGCGAGGCACCCCTCATTGATTTGTGAATGTAATCTCCGGTGATGAGCCGTAGAAGGTGAACGTTTGCATACTGCAGTGATTACGGGCCTAGCCACCGCTGCACACTTCATTAAGCAGGGCCGACGGTGAAGCTCGATGGCAGTCTCGGGGATAATTGTCTGAGAGGGGGTCAGAAGAAAAGTTGCGGGTCCCGGGCAGGCGATCTCAGCAAAGGCTTGCCAGGTACGCCAGAGGGGCCAAAGAGCAGCGGGGAGTGATTTATCAGGGGAGGCTTCATCCCTGAGGAGGGATTTCTCTCCTTGCTTGGAAGAACCGAATGTGACTTACATAGCGTAGACAACATGAAATGCATTAGTTTTCAGGAAAAATGTCTTTTTCTAATCTTAAAGTTTGTCACACTTCAAGGCTGAGATACAGTGATGTGACTCATTGATGCTGATCTAAAAAAAAGGGATGAATTATTCATGGGTTACCTCCCAAGTTGGCAGGGATGTGTACTCAGAAATATGCTAATATTAACTCACTTGTCAATTTCACTGACTTGATGTATAGTAATCATAAAAAATGGACAATGCAAGCGCATCAACGTTAAACAGGTGGTTGTCAGAAAATTACAAAATAAAAGTCTAGTGTAAAGACTGGTGGTGACAAAAGTGAGGATTTTGACGTCACGCATATTTAATATATAAACATAAATTAGTTCATTTGAATTGTGCACCATATTTCAAGTCTTCTGTGGTCATACTACAGTTTTGGGTATAGAAACAATAAAAGAGTTATTCACTATATCAGTAAGCAATAATAATAATAAAATTCCCTGAAAAACACATTGATTGTAGTCTTGAGTTTTCTTCCTCATTTAAATAATTCCAACCTAAGACATGCAAAAAAAGGGTGAGACCTAGTATAGTTAAAGTAGTTAATAGGAGGCATATATATTGAAACTTAGGGTTATGGTAAGGAGCAAACTCAAAGCAGTTGACCAACCACAAGGCTACTGGCCCAGCTGACCAATCAGAGGCAAATTGTGCTTTTCAGAAGGAGGGGCTTCACAGAGACAGGAACTGAACAGAGCATTATTGACAGACTGGGGAGAGAGGTGCTGCATCAATGTAAAATATGTGAAAAATAAGCAGATTGTAAATATTTAAGCATGAAAACCTATTCTAGTAGACCCCAAAACCAAAATAAAGATTTTGAAATAAGGAATAATGCGGCCTCTTTAATGATTTAGGAATGATTACATTTTCTATCCAAAACTATTGCATTGGCTTTAGAATACTTGCAATTTAATGCATGAGCCATACTGACTACTTTTTTATGATCTTTGCAACCTTTCTGAGCTTGAAGTCTCCAATCCCCATTTACTGCATGGAAAACCACAGAGAATATTATGCTGTATTGATATGTGCATATGTCTTTGAAAAAATACTTCTCAAGTTAAACGTGACTTGTGTTCAGTAATCACTATCTGAACTGGAGTTGGTGGACCCTACCAAACACCAAACATGTCATAGGAGGACATCTAGCCCATCTGTGAAGAGATTACGGCCCTCTTTTGAAAGAGCAATCCACCTTGACCATCCTACCATCCTGGCAAGGACGTCAAACAATCAGAGCAAGCCAAACTGTTAATGGCCACATAAACATTATTGATGCCTCCAACAGTTCATGATTTATGAGACCAAAACTATATTACATGTGTAAGAGAAAGCCTCATTAGAATTTGCCTTCTACTCGCTGACAGAAACTGCCCATTTATGAAAAGCAGGCAGTGCCCTGTCCTTCCTACTAACCTTTCTTTCGAACAGAGAGACAAAAGAACAGAGGGAGTGATAGGGAGAGAACGAGAGAGGGGTAGACTCAGAGAGGATCTAACATTTAAAGACAGCCCGGCAGTGGGAGGCTGCGTCTTATCGCACACATAGACTGTCAGGGCATCTCTGACCCTCTCATTAGATATGCAAGCGCATTAGCTGGGACGGCTGTCTGCTAAAGGTCAGGCAGGGAGGATGTTGGGACGCATGGAAGGAGAGGCACAATCTTCAGCCTCACCCCTTTGAACTTCAATCACTCCGGCCAGCGCTTAATAGGCCTCTGGGGAGGTTCAAAGCGAGCGAGATGGTGGAGGGAGGAAAAGAAATGTAAAGGGACATCACGCTACCTTGACATTTTAATTAAGACTCTCCCATTAACATGCACGGAATTGTGGGAGAAAAAGACACCTAATGTAAATTCATGAAATACTAGGAACGGTCTAGATGGGCTTCCTTTTTTGTAAACATGAACCATGACCTGAGTAGAAAAAAATAGGGAAAGGAATGATAAGAAAATGTTTTGAAAGGGTAAAGTAAGGAAAGCAGAGAGCATTAAGGTTGGTGACAGTATCTATGATTTTTCCAACCATTTTTGTGCATTATGTGTGCATGCGTTTTCTATGACATATTCAAAATCACAGCAAACATCGGCAAACCCACTGACCCAAGCAGTGAAATTATTAGTTATTAGGAAAAGTGCTTGAGCAATTACATTAGAAAAGTGCCTATGAAAAATAGATGGAAAAAATAAAATAAAAAATTCTGTCTGTTGGAAATCATGACACCAATCATCATTATTTTATTCCATTGACAGCCATAGTTCGGGTTTCAATACAATATTTTTCAGCCGTTATGTATATAAAGTGTATTCCCCTGCATTAAAATAAATTAAAAAAATTACACCTCATTAATGTTACAAAAAGAACACCATTTAATACCACACAAACTCATGTTCAACACTCTCAAATACAAGCATATCCTCCTATCGCCTTCTACTTTTCTAGAAATGACGGTCACACCTTAGACACTGAACTCAATAGACTTTCCTTTAGTTCCTATTTTGACAAATCCCATCTTGAGCTATGAAGAAAGAAGCAGGTATTGATCCAGGGGGCACCTAATTTATCACACCGCCTGAAATCCTGAAAAAAAATATTTGACCAAGGGGGTTATTCAATACCATTTTCTCCATCTATCCGCAGAATTAAACCAGTCTTTTTTTCTAGCAAAAAGTGAGTGATGACAGCTGTCAGACAGATGAGATTTGTGACAGAAATTCTCTCTCTCTCTTTCTTTCCTTTCCTCTCCACTGGCTTCATTTTCAACATGAATAGACTTTCAGGCACCAAGTTATTGACACAGAGATATGCGCACTGTGTCGATCAAATGTACAAATCCCACACGTGGAACAGTATCAAAGCAATTACCTCTGACTATAGAGCACCACATGAAAGCATGAGCTAAAGTGCTCTCCATCCATTCCAAACTGAAGACGCATAGAAGAAATTGTGGCTCCCCAAGTATAGTGAGACATAAACAGATTCCAGAGAGACACAATGGGACAAACTGCTAGCGTTAAGCAACTGACACATTTTCATATCAATACACTGACTCCACTTAGAACAACGCTAAAACCTTGTTGTTCTGTGTTTACTTGGGTGATCAAGGTGGTTGCTAAGAGATTGCAAATTGGTTACTAGGGTGTACTTCCTGGTCCAAGTCAAAAGATCCCACCAACAAGTCTTGAAAATATTCAAGAGATATACCATATATTTTTTCCAAAGTCCAATATACCATTTTAAAAACATTATTAATACATTTTTAATCCAATAAGCATTCATTACTATGAACGTATTTATATGACATTACATTATTAATATAATACACAGATTAAGCATTACAAATTGGATATTATAAACAACATCAAATTAGACAAATATAAAGTAAGAAATTAAATAAATAAATGTTGGTCACAACTCTCACTATTAACTGACTTTTGCCTCAATAAACAATTAATTACTGCTTATTAATAGTACTAGTTTATTAATATATACTTTATAAATATATATTTTTTTTTTAATAAAATACACAAATTAAGCAATACAAATTGGATATTATAAGCAACATCAAATTAGGCAAAAATAAAGTAATAAATAAATAAATGTTGGTCACAACTCTCACTATTAACTATGACTTTTGCCTCAATAAACACCTAATTACTGCTTATTAATAGTACTAGTTTATTAATATATAGTTTATTTATATTTATTAATATAATACACAAATTAAGCAATACAAATTGGACATTATAAACAACATCAAATTAGGCAAATATAAAGTAAGAAAATAAATAAATAATGTTGGTCACAATTCTCACTATTAACTATGACTTTTGCCTCAATAAACACCTAATTACTGCTTATTAATAGTACTATTATAGTACTAATTTAAGTACTAATAAACAACCAATATGCTAGTAAGATGCATGCTAATAAGCAACTAGTTAATAGTGAGAACTGTACGCTAAACTTTTGCACCCACTTCCAGTCCCCCAGTTTACACAACTAAAAAACAGACATGCTAGCCGCAGAAAAACACGTTCACTCTTAAAACCTTCATTCACACCTGCAATGTCATTGTCAATATAGTGCCTATCCTTGCAAAGCAAATAAGCCTAGAGTTATGAGGATGGAGCGAACTATTAGAGTATCAGTACAAACGTGTGTACGTATGGTCAGGGAGGGAATCTGTTAGAGTAACCTTGTAGGGTGGAGGAAATAGAAGGATAGATGGGGCAACTCGCCTCCGTGATTGGTTTTGTGGTTTTGGGAGGTTCATAACTCAAAGCCCTGGTGCTCAAAAGGTAAGATGGAAACAGGAACGATGGGAGCTGGAAGCTTCGTCTCCATGGCCCAGAGTTATCTCCTGCATCCCAGGTCGCAATATATTACGCCGAACTACCGTAACTGTCCTGCCCGTGGCTGCTAACTGTGGCTTCTGATGTAAGCTCATCATTAAAGTGATAGCAAAGCGCTATAGGGAAACATTGTTAAAGGCCCTGCAGCGAAGATCACTTAGATCTTGTGATGAAAGGGGAAGAGAAAAAGCAGCAAGAACCTAAACAAAATCAGAGCAGATGTAAATAAAACGCAATTTGATTTGAAGTGTTTTTCAATCCCGGGACATTTTGTTCGATCCCTTTTATTGCTGTCGCTACACACAAAGGCTTTTTTCTCGGGTGTCGCCGGAAAAGGCACACGCTAGTTCTATTCTCCATGTGAGGTTGTGTACAAATAAACTGCGAGATGATCGGCTGTCAAAACGGTAAATCGTGCAAACTAAGCATGAGAATTTGAATTTGTTTGTGTCACAGCGCATGCGGGGGCAATCCAGGAAACAATAGCAGGCACGGCAAAGAAACAATCAGAGCTTGAGTCGCGTCTCCAGTCAAGAGATTGTTCTATTGTTTTCTATCAAGCTTGCGTTGTATTCTGCAGCATGGAGACAACTTTCTTTGATTTTTTTTTCTTTTTTCAATATTTCAAGAGGAGTGAAGGAACGGTTTTCTGTCCTGCTCCATTAGACACGAATTGTTTCGGGAGGGGAAAATTGGTTTGAAAATTGTGTTGTTTATTGTTCAAAGAAAAACACGCATACCGTAGAGAGAGGACCGGGTCTCGAGATGTCCTCTGGGCGCAGGTTTGACTGGAATCTGTTATGAAATGTTCAGCCCTGGGAAACATTCAGAAAATTGATTGGTAATTGGACAAAGCATTTTCAAGACAAATGTTCTAGTGAATGACCATAAGTATAATGTGTTCGGAGGTAAGAAACTGACTGAGGCGTAGCGAAACAGCATTCATAGAGGCCCTAACATAATAGCAACACAGTTCCTCATACTGTATGTATCTACTAGCCACACGAGTCTCTCTCCGGGTTTGGCAAAATACTCTGCAGTATCTGAAAGCAAGATAATTACGGACACAGTTACCAGACCAAGAAGCTCAGCATAAGGTGAGATCTGATAAGCAGCATATTATGTTTTTTTCTTCCAAAAAATTGTGATGAACCTATTGTTGAACAGCAGTAGAGAGGGTGAGGAAACCAAGGCTATTCATGTGCGTTTGATAATAGATTCTAATTACATAAAAGCCACGTGTCACACTTTGTCTCATAATTGTGTCTATTGTGCCATAACTGAGTGAAATGTACTCAGTCGAATGCTCATAGTCTGTTATTGTGACCATTTCTTTTCATAGCATGTCATCATAACAGGTCACTAGACAAAGGAGAACAATATTGAGCGGAGGAAGAAAGCCTACACAGGCATGTATTATCATGAAAAGTTTTTCTATTCTTTAGAAATAAAAATCATTATTATAATCATCATCACCTGACAAAAGAGAGCAATAATGATAATATTAATAATAACATCAATATTGATAATGATTGTGCTAATTATAAGTTTTTAGTCTTCACAAATATGATAATATAATATTAACTTTTATTATATATATATACAAAATTGTTAACAATATTTTCATTGTTAATATTATATACATAAAGAGAGCATTATAGATTCAAATAAGAAAGCATATCTTTTAAAATAATTAATTAAATCAAATTCCATGATATGCATATTAGGAATACAATAATTACTTTTTAATGCCCAATGATGTGAATTTTTTATTTCTTTTTTTCTTCTGAAGCATTCTTACTGTGTATCTAAAGTACTTCCTGTGAATGACAGAATTATTTTTATGCATGTTATGGATCCTTATTGCTATCAAATATAATCGTTCAAAGTAGGATATTCAATATTGTAGAGCGGAGAAGCAAACTAATTACAGAACACATCTCCTGTAAAACGACTAATCTCACAGATAGCCCGCAGTGCAGCCATATTTTTTGCTATTTTCTTGATCCCAAAAGTAATTACATTTCCCTCTAGATAGATAGAGTGGGGGGAAAGAGAGAGAGAAAGATAGAGAGAGCTAAAAATACAGAGGGAACTGCTAAGCCACTCCTCTAACCAGATATGACCTTCATTTGAAAAATGACATCTGAAGACTCAATTAGGCTGATAAGCATTATTAGTCTTGTTTGGATGGTGGATATGTTTGATAAGTTAAAACCTTCATATAGGCATTTAATATATTGAGCAATACCATTATGAAACAACACGTTAAAGTGTCATACATTATCTTTCTTTTTTTTACAATAATCTGTGCGTCACATCAAAAAGCTCAATTCATGCAGTAATTAACATAGGTATGTTTAAAAAGATATAATGACTTTTTCTTCCGTTTGTTTTTTAATTTTTTTAATTTAACCAAACCCTTTTGATCGCATAATGGCTTTGCATAAAAACACTGCACTCAGACAAATAAAAAGCTTTCCTAAGAAATATTATAAATGTTACCCTTATTCCTGTCTCTCGGGTGTTCTTTGTCACTTCCTGTCAGTAAGTTCAATTGTACACTTCCTGTCTGGTGTGGCATTTGTCACGTCCTGTCAGTCATGTTTTACTTCCGGGTCCCCTCTGTGTGTCTTCCTGCACCTGTCTTGCAATCACTTACCTTGTTAGTGTTGTCAGGTGTTGCCCATTTCCTCATGCATAAATCCCACTTCTGTTCCCCTTGTCTTTGTTGGTTGTTGACGTTGTCTTTGTGACTCTGTCTTGTCATGGTTCTTTGGCTGTGGATGCAGTCTCCTTGTTCCTGTCTCTCATCGTTTATCTAAGTTCTCCTAGTTTTCCCGGTTTTGTTTAAAGTGTTTTGGTTTTCGTTTATGAATAAAGTGAGTTTGAAACCTGTTCTCCTCGTCCCACTGGACCCACTGGTCAACCAGTTATAATATACATTTTAACCAGTTTGTACCAGTAACAAATTAATGTTGCCCATCTAAAACCAGTTAAGACCATCTTAAGGTCCAAAATGGTTCAAGCTGCATTTTAAGCATTCAGCTATAATAAAAAAAAAAAATATGTGTGTGTGTATGTGTGAATACCTAAAAAATATACATAAATACAAATAATAATCAATGTATATATTTAAAAGTTTTATTCAAGTCAAAATATTTCAAAATTACAGAAACAAACTGGTAGAAAAGCAGTAGTTAAACGACTGCACATTGCAATACCTAGTTTGCTTAGATTTACATGGGAAACTCTAGTGGGTGTAAAGGTATAGTTACTCATCCTCAAGTTACAAACTAGTTTCACAAAAGAAGAATATTTTGAAGAATGTCTTTAACCAAACCAAAGTTGTTTGGCGCCATTGACTTCCATAGTTTATTCCATAGTTAATTGCTGTGGAAAGGACAAAAAGGGTTTAGATCCACATAAATTATTGTTAGAGACTAATAAAAAAGGTTTCTTGACCTTGGAAAGAACCCTTAAATCTACACCAACACATTCTGCATCTCATGAGATAAACCAACACATTTGTAGGATCCAAGCGGAAATACAAGTATATCTGTAGCTCTAGTGTGTTTGGACTGTAAGGAGAGCTTGTTTCTCCCGTAGCTCCTTCCCTTCCGGGGTCTGGGTGAGTGAGAGTCTCATGCTAGGGCAGAGACTGTCAGAGCTGGAGGTCTTCACATGGGTGGATGTGATTGACCTTGACAGGCTGTTTGTTCATCTTCCACCTGGGTACGCTCACACATCCCTGCCCCCACAGCCCTGTGAACTCGGCTTGGCTCTGACCAATCTCCCTTACTGAGAAAACCTTAAACTTTAAAGTCTACAAAAATAGAATTGAACATTTCCACCGTTGTTGCCCAAGAGAGTTATTTAAAAATTAAAAACACCTTAACTTTTTGTATATTTTGGGAACACGCCCCACATTATGTGGGGAACGTTGTTAGAGTGGAACCTACCATTACAGTTGATTATATACTCATTTATAACAAAATCTGCAAGCAGTCTATAAACAGCTGATTATAGGCTGCTTGCAGTATTTATTATAAATGATTTATTTGTGAATTTAACTTCCACTCTATCTCACGGCTGCTCTTCTCTGAGGGCGGGAGAACTTCAAGATTGACCAATAGTAATCCAATCAATTCCCATTAGACAAAATCAAATCATGTCCAAGAAAACATTTCAATAGTAAGACAACAGAAAACTTCAATGAGAACGTCTATGAGATCTTCCAAAAAGAATTCAGAATTTCAACAATAGTTCACGCTTGTCTGAGGCAACGTCAACATTAATCCAGAAATTTTGCAAACAGTGTTTCCATTTTAAAATGCTTCCTGTCCAGACTAGCATTTTCCAAAAGTTGCTCATCCACATTGAAACATCTGAAAAAATCTGCTTAAATCACCTTAATATGCATGTGTAAAACATACTAAAACTTCACAAGACGATACAGAGTGACCAGACATAATAAAGTTCATACACTATTCTTCTGGCACAATCATTTTATTAGCAAAATATCCCATTACTTAGTATTGTGTCCAGGTTGCATTCAAAATTGCATTGTATAAAATTCAAGCGTCATCATGTTTTGCCACAGGACAGCAATTGCGAGTACATTTTCAGTCATATTTCAGGAATGAAGACCGTACAAAGGAGCATTTCTCTTGAGCAACACTATGAAAATATATAGCAGGCACAACAATGCCGGTACAACAATAGATATAACCATGGATACCTACTGCATATAAGTACAATATGCTTCACATGACTAAACACGTCATCGTTTTCAAAAATCTCGTTTCCGTTTTCATCCCATACTACAAATTCCATACTACAAATATTGTGAAAATGCCACAATATGAAAATGCATTTTCAAAAGGCTTCATCTTTGCCGTCTTAATGTGGATGGAAGGCCAAACGAAATAACGTGGACAAGGATTAAATATATGCAAGTATTTAGGTTTAAAATGTATTCCCTTTTTTATATAACAGCTAAAGCAAATTATGATTTTATACATATTAAACAGCATATAAAATTTTGTTGGTATTTAATTAAAAAAAAAAAAAAAAACTAAAACTAAATATATATATATATATATATATATATATATATATATATATGTATATATATATTTGTGCCTTTTAACCAGACTTCTGACAATCTCCCCATGTGAAATTCCCTTTTCTCCTCTATATTTGTGTGAATAAAGCCACAAATCCACTAACTCTCTGAGAACCAGTCCTATGTGTCTTTTTACTAAAACTCTTGATGAAATACGTTTCTCATGAAAACACTAATTCTTGCACTTCATAGAAATAATTGTTAGTATGACTCAATCATTGTACAAAAAAACAGGGCTTAAATTGGTGGTTTCGTGTGTGGCTGGTGTAACAGGGATGTCATTGCGCCTGGAGAGACCGTGATGGAGTGTCATACAATAGTAACACAGCGCAGCTGCATTAAAGACCAGCCCTAATGAGGATAAATGTTCCACAGCACATGTCAAGGTTCGCTGTATCGCCACACAGGCCACATCATTTAGCTAGGGGAGCGCAAACACACAGGAGGGGGACACACCAGGGCCCTTCACCACCCTATGCCTTAATAGTGCTGCTTGCTAAGGGAAGCATAACTAATATTGCTCAAAATAAAGGTTTGGGTTTCAGGAAACTCAAAGCCATGCATTAAACTTCATCACTTTACTCACACTGTTTCTACTTTTGTATATATAAAAAGCACCTTTTATAAATGACCAGACAATTATTACTATATTGTATAAAATATGATATAAAATAGTATATTAAAATATTGGTATAATTGTTTTTTTGTTTTTTTTAACTTAAAGCATTTCCTTTTTTTCTATTTCTTCTCAACAATGAATATCTGAGGTAAATGTGACGTTATACTTGACAGTTTACAAGCTGTTGAAAAAGTACAAAAATGTACTTTTTCTTAAACTTATAATAAATTGTTAGTACTCTAAATTAATAAGAATAGGTTTCATGATTTCAATTAATTAGACATGTTTTTTAATACAACATTTTTAATGTAACCATTTAAATGGAATCAAGAAAAATAAAAAATAAAAATCGGGAAGTTGGGAAAAATAAAAATCACATTCCTTTAGGTCTTACACATGAAATGCATCTTTTTAAGTTACCTGAAAAGTATATAAATACTTTATTTTACAGTGAACTACCTCGAATACCATTCATATTTTCCTCACACATCTAGTCTGTTGTTTACAGTGTAGTGAACGTCTCTATCTCTCTACTGTACTATTATGAACTCCCTTTAGGGTGTACAGAGAATGTGGCTCAAACTGTTTGCCGGAGGTGTGCTGTTTTATTGCTGCTGGTCTGCGTGTATCGGTGTGTGTGCGTGCACGCTAGGTTTGAGGTTATGCGAGCATGCCATATAAGTTACTACTATATTAATGAATACCGCTGTCCAAGCTGAGCGTTTGAATGAGATGTAAAGAGAGATCAGATGGAGAGAGTGTTTTGGATGGACAGGTCACTTAACATGCAGCCTCCCAAAACAAACACCAAGAAACACAATGGGCCTTTACCCCTGCAGCAGTTGTCAGAGAGACAGAGCGAGAGAGATAGAGAGAGTGCATCTCCAGAGGTTTACAGACAGAACTCTGCCTCCAGCTGAAAACAGAAGACTGTCCGAGCGAAAAAGACAGGAAAGAGATGGAGAGACTGAGAGAATGAGTCAAAGCGAGCTTGAGCAGGAAGGGTAACGAGAGAAGCTGATGACATAGCTATAAAATATATAAGCGTCAAATATAACATTTTTCAGATTCTTCTTCAATATGACTGTGGTTGCAGGGCTGTTCTGATGGGTTACAGACATGAAACAATAATAAATGCAACTAATAAAGTGCAATTAACTAGGATAGCAGAAAGGAGGAAAAAATCCTCAGCATATTTTTTGCTGTTAACGTCGAAGAAAAATCTAATTTGATTGAATTAAGAAGAACGAAATTGAAAAATGTTCAATTACATGCACAAATTAATTTCATTTAAATTAATTAATTAATTTTGATCTTTGAATAAAAGCTTTAACTGATCCATAGAATCAGGGATAATATTGTTGTAGTTATGACATGGCATGGCATTAAACATATTAAACATAGCTGAACATAGTATATTGTCTATGGTTTTCAGTAAACCTGTTTGAAAGGAACTATTATTTTTGCAATTCCACTTAGTGCCAGTTTAGTGCACTTAAACAAATGTCTAAACGCTTATAGGTGTGAGACAAGAAAAGACTGTAAAACTACCTAACTGGCCTACAGTATACATAACGGTCAAATAAAAAATAACATATTACAGTTTTTGTATTATTAACAATGTCGCCTAATTTCATACCACTATTCATATTCAACATACTCTATCCAGATTGGCAGAGCAATGAAGGGAACCATAACTATATCTAATACTGTATTAAGGAGATGTTACTTTTACTGGCTATTAAAGTCAATTTACAGGGTGTTTTAATGATAAAGTACTTTTATATTATAAATCACTGAACAGTCTGTTATAGCATTCCAACTCTATAAAACTCCAGGGCATATTAGATGAGCTCCCTGCTCATATTCCCTAATCAATATACAGTGAGCGGATCATGGACACCTGGAGAAAAAGACACTTACTGATTCAGAAATTCTGGGTTTGTAACAGAGGTGAAAAAGTAGTTCAAGGGCTACTTTCATGTTTGTATTACCATTTTCTCTTTCGACTGTAGGAAGCTCTGAGCTTCCCTCCTCCCACTTCCCCCCAAAGCTTTCTGTTCCATCTCTCCTCACACACATTCACAAAGCATATCATTACACACAATGGGGTTTTTATCACAAGCTGTCATGAAATACTGCTGGATTTGAATAGGAATTTAATTAGGCGTTCTGTGGGTTCACACACACTCTAAAAATCTCCTGTCTTTTCCCCCCCTCACAAATGCACACACACACGCACACAGATACACGTGTACTCACAAACAATGAACTGACTCAACAGCGCACACGCATTTTCTGACAAAAAAAAAAAGAATAGAATATGAGAACAGATTTATGCATAAATATTTGCATTATATGGACCACTCCAACGCTGAACTAACTTTTGCAATTGGAGGTAGCAGCAGCATCACAGATGAAGAAAGAAATGAAGGTAGACATGAAACGTCAATGCAGAAGAAAAATCTTATAGACGCTTGGGTTTTGCATTACGTTAAAATTGTGTTTTTCTTTGGACCCTGCAGTTCTAGTAGCTCCAAATCCTCAAATAATCAATCAACCTCTTAAATAACTGTCACGGGTAAATGATATTACAGACAGTTACCACATAACTAGTCAGCTGGGAATAACAGGTTCAAAGTGAAACGTTATTTTTTGCTTACTGGGCCAAAATTTGAAGACGAACATTGTAAAGTATATATTTGAAAATGTTACATTTTTACAACAAATATTACCTTTTATAGTGCTTTCGATATTAAATATTAAAGATGGAAAAATAGCATACTCATAAAATATTTTATGAGTATGCTAAGCCACGGTCAGCACTGTAAAAATTCCAGCACTGCACAATTCAAACCCCCATAAAGGAGAGGCAGTACATTTATTAATAAAAAAAAAGTTGAGTTCTTTAAACAATTGAGGCCATGAAGAGGTAAGGACAGAAATCGCAAGCGGGATCCATTAAGCATATGTGCACCTTGCGTTGATGTGGCATTGATAAACATGTTTATTTCATGGATATCGATGAGCTATGTAATTTTCCTTTTTGTTTTATGTAATATTATTCATTGCTCTGCCATCTGTATTTGCTCAGTAGTGACAGGGTTATTTAAGGTGCCGGCACTGAAAATAATAATACAAACAATTATTTTATTTATTTAACAAATATAAGTATGAATATGTGCCTCTAAAAGATTTATGCAATGCAAAATGTGTATTTTTATAGGGATTTTTTTTTTACAACCTGTTGACTGTATATGGTGGAAAAATATGGTTATAAGGTTACAGGTATAGGCCCCAATATACCAATCTGCAATACATTAAAAGTTCTGTCAAATACAGTTGTGTATTTTTAAATTTAACAGGAAATGTTTTACTGTATAGCTATAAAATTAGGTTTAGCAACACAAGGAGTCAGGTATTTAGTAAGAGTACGGTAATTTCCAACGCAAAATGCTAGCAAACACTTACAGAATTTGACAAGTCATGAAAATGACAGTTACTGTCATCACTGTTACTGTATTTACACCGGTGAACATGATTTCACCAATATCTGTGTTAATCCTGGAACAACATTCCAATCAACCAATCAGATTTGAGGGACAAGTTTACAGTTTATGTCAAGTTTAGGTTTAAAACCAGTGTTAGGTGCTTCAACTTCAGTGTCAGACACCTATCATTTCCCTCTGGTTTTAGGAGTAAGTTATGGGTAGGGTTAGATTCAGGGGTAGGGATAGTGTTATTAGGACTAAATTTACAGACAGGAACGTCTTACTCGGGAAAATCACATTGACCATTTATGCCCACCATATGCGGCCTACTGCATTTCACCTACCATACTTGCTTTGCTAGTAGCATTTGCATATTTCTGTTCACATTTATACATAGAGAAAGTTACTGTTCTATGCTTAAGCTTTCCTAGATTCTTTGTTTCTTTCTCTCCCTTCCTTCTCCAAAGGTGCTCCTAACTGCATTTCATAGACAAAATATCCTCTCTATAGCAGCTGTCAAAATGGTTAGCCAGTGGCTTGAATCTTTATCTGCAGTTTGACGTCTAATAAAAAAAAAAAAACCTTGCCCTACAGGTTCGATATCTTTTCCATTTCTACACTGCTAAGAAGGAGGAAACGTAAGGCTTCTCTCAGGTTCTAAACAAGCAGAGTTAGAAGGTTACCCAGCTCTCTCCACTGCGGCCTGAGGAACTCACATAGATAATGAAGAACAAACACACACAAAGACACACTTTTAATTAGTCCAGTCAGTCTAATGAATGTTGGGCGGGATAGGGGGTGTATATGATGAGAAAGTGACTTTTAGTAAACAAATCGTTATTGAACCATTTTCCCTCCTCTTGCATGAGCATTAGCATGGCCACGTGCATTTTCAAAGCACACAAAATTAACAAAAATGACTGACTCACAAATGCATTGCTCTAATAAACGTTTCAAAAGTCGCATTCAAATAAAGCCATTAGAAATTACCAGTAAATGAGCTATTCACCATAAATAATGAATTCCGTTATTAACTGAATCACTCAGGGCACGTTCGATTACTCATTCAAACAGAATAAACCGCCGATGCCGCATAAAACACTTTAGTCAGCCTCCAGTTTTCGCCGTTGGCAGGCAAAGCAAGATTTAAGTTTTCAAACTCGCCTATTGTGCATTTACACACTCGTGCGCTAATAGATGCTCTCTGTCTTCATAAAACGACTTGTTTTTCTGCAAAGCCATCTTCTAGGAGAACTGCTTAAAGAGTTGTACATAATTACACTTTACTGGTCGACGAGTGCCCACGGTGAGCTCACGGAAAGCGTTTTATTTGCACACTTCAATTTGTCGTTATTTCCGCTAACTGCACCGCACTGCAGTGCCTGGGTGTTGTACAATAACAACCAGAGCTGTGCAATATTTGGAAACAAGTGTCTCAGTGGACAAGTGCAACCTGTAAATAGTAAAAGAAATTGTGTAGTCAGTCAAATATCTGCATTTATAAACATTTTTATTATGCAACTATTTGAAAGGCAAACATTAATGTGAAATAGTTCACATCTATTTTTATTCAAACAGTTGAGTCATAGTAGAAATATGATTTTAAAAACATAAAATGGCTGCAAACCAGTGTTCTTATTCTTAGCTAAAATTATTACTAATAATGTTCATTAATTGAATGCAAAAACAGCTGAAAACATGCACACACAAAAAAAACATGCAAAAAATTAAAAGAAAATTAGAAATGTTGTCTTGGTAACTAGAAATACTAAAAATAAAAAAGGTTGAAGTTTAAGTAAACCAAAACAGAAATAAAATTAAGCTAAATAGAAAACTGGGCATAAAGCCCATACGATTACTAAAAATTAAGCTAAACTTAGAATGAATAATGAAAATAATAAAATAAATACTAAAAGAGCTAGAGCTGTTGTACAGCCAACTTTGTTACATTTTATCCTGTAAAGCTCCTTTGAAACAATCTGTATTGTAAAAGTACTATATAAATAAAGTTGATGACTTGATTAATCTTACTAAACTCCACTAACTGTCAGAACCAGTTTAACTCTTTGTAAAACGGTAATTGTGACTATATGTGTGAAAGGGGCCATTGTTAGATATGTATGAATTAGATATGAATTGCTGAGGACTTGGCAGTTCAGAATTGGTTCTTTCTTTTAGGAGACAATAACTTGATTTGTTGTGCACTTTGATCTTTAAAACTTTGTAAACAGCTATATTAATCAGTGCATGAAAGGTAATATTCAAAAAAGATATTTAGATATTTAATACTGAAGTATGAACCCATTTTTTTGTATTAAAGTGCCTCTATAATGGTTTTTCAAATATTACCTTACATGCAATATGTAGCATAGCTGTCTGTGAATGTAAACTGTCTGCAAAGTTGTAAAGTCGAAAGTGTGTAATGAAAGAATCAACAGAAAATTGAATCCCAGTGCGTCCCGATTCTAGAAAAGAATCAGTAGAAATGACATTTGCAACAATGTCACAAACAATTTGACCCGCCCTTCAACATTTACATACCGGTACTTGCCCTTACATAACGCTTGCTCTTGTAAGATGGGTTAGTAGCTAGTATATGTGCTCGGCTAATGTATGCACTGTTATTGATACAGATAATACAGTTCCCACATGTGCACTACAATAAATTTGAAATATACACATTGGTTTGTTGATGGACATACTCTTGTTAATGTTAATGTTGAGGAATTCCAGTTGCAACATCTCATAATGTACCTCAAACTGAGTTGTGTATCACTGAGAACGTCTTGCTCAAGTCTGTCAATGTTTCATAATCAGATTTGCGCTTGGATTGACATGATGCATGCAATCAAGCTGTATGAGTCCTCCAAAACAAAAATAAAAAATAGAGGCACTTTAAATATCCACACTGAGCATGGCCTAAAATATCTTTTTATACATTAATTCATATACATTTCTTTCAGGTTCAAATGAAATCCAGAATCTTATACTAAGCTGCTATGCCGCTGCCATATATCTTGCATACCTGATGCTCCTCAGTTTATGAAATCACCGCATATTTTACAAGCGAATCACTGCAGCGGTGTTTTACAGGCCCGATGTCCTCCAGCCTCTGCTCTGAATCTATCAGAGTTGATAGATCTCAGTCCTTGGAGTATAGTTTGTGGTAATGACCAAACTGGAGTTTAAATATATATAGGATGAAGACAAAAAGTACAGAGCATCTCTTGACCTTTGATTTACATGGTGAGTAACAGATTCATTTTTAATAAAAAGTTCAAAATCATCATAACCCGAGTAGACAAGAGCAAGGTTTTTTTTTATTTCTGATGGAGTAGCAAGGAACATACTAACAATGATAAACTGGAACAAAATAATTCACTAACAAGTTCATCCATAGTATTAAATACACTTTCAAATTCTATCATAATGTGATCGAATGTTGCTGAATGTTTCTTTAAATACTAATGCCCTCAACTGTGTACATTGAACATTGCTCCTCTGAAGTTATTAAGTTTCAGCAATTATCTACTGTTTGGATATTTGCCAAATCGTTCTTACGCTCTACACATCACATACGTTTCAATGAGTGAACACATAAACAAATTGACTTAAAACAAACCATATAGCTATTTATGCTAAATTGCAGTTTTCTAAGGTTACTTCTTAGCATCTTTTGGCCATTTTGTAAATGACTGCTCTTCGCTGCTCAGTGAGCCGAATGTTAAGTGACTGGAAATCTGCTTTGCGGCAACTGTGAGCGTTCTTGTGGAGAAAGGCTAAGTTACTTAACTCTCCCAATGCGAACAATAGATCAACAGACTCAAATGCTCTTACAGGCCTCAGTTGAGTAAACAAAATAGAATGACCTTAACATAAATGCCATTCAGACTTTTGTCATCTAATATGGAGGAATAATGCGGGTGTGTCAGCCGTCCTTTAAGAAAATAGACTGTAAATGGCCATGAATCAGTGTAGCTAGTGAGTACACTAGTGTACTAATACATTTCGTCAAATAACAAAAAAAGTTATTATAATCAATCACGGTAAATATCCCTTGCAAACTAAAGTTGTTTCATATGCAAATGTTATATAAAATATTATTTAATCTTGTGTATTTAGAACAACCACAAAAAAATGTGTGGGGATAATTTGGAAATCCATTGCCGCTTGCATATATATTCTTTTCTTTTTCTTATTTCTTCATATGTTCTTTTCTTTTTCTTACTTGAAAGCCTTTCTTTGCTTTTCTGTAGTTTTCCATAGAATAGTGATGAATATTGTCTACACTTCTCAACAGATAGAACATGTTATCAGAATGTTTTGAGAGTCTTTCCGAGTTCAGCCTTGGAGAAGCTGTGTATCTGTGTGTGTGTGTGTGTGTGTGTTAATATGGTCTGTATTGGTGAGGTGATTAACTGGCACCATAAGGAGATGGAATGACTTGTTGTTCTCCACAAGCCATGTGAAAGGTCACTAACCCGTCAACCATGTGATCAACGAAGATATGCTTCTGCTCTTGTGTGGAAAATTACTAGTTTTGTTTGTATCTTTCAATGCAAATTGTTTGTGTGTTTCTTTCTTAGCCAATCAGAATCATTTGACGTGATTAGTAGCCTCTATTTGTCAGGGATGGTGAGGAAAGTATGAGGACTCACAGACGTAGAGACGTGGGGATTTTATTATAATAAAAGAAAATCAAAAACACAACAAGAAACACCCCGAGGGGGAAAAACAAGACTAGGAACACGACTAGGACTATGACTAGGACAAGACTTGAGCATGACTGGACACTAGAATAACACAGGAAGCACAGTCATGAAATGACGACGAGAAAGCACAAGACAGCAGACACTGGTAGAATATAAGCACACATGAGGAACGGTAATTGATTGGGAACCAGCTGAGGCAAATCAAAGTTAATCAGGGAAACAAGGTGGGAGGGTTACACATTGACGAGACATAAACACGCAGCTAATGCGAATCGCCGGGTGTTCACATTAAACAAAGACGCATCACAAAAACACAACATGAAAGCACGCGGCTGATATAAACACAAACCACATGCTCAAAACACTGCACACAGACCCGAGAGAACGTGGCTCGCGCAGAGCTTGAGCCGCGCCCACTCACAAAATAGAGCTCACGAAAACGAGGAAGCATTCGGCTCGCGAATTCAGGACAAGGACGAACACACGAGTCATGAATGCCCGAATTCCGATACAAAACCGAAACTGAACCAGACCAAAGTATCGGGACCGGACATTATAACTCGCACAAAAGACGTCACACAGACACGCGTGCACACGACTCGAACACTCGAAGCCGCGCGCACGCACACCTCGAGACGTTACAGTAGTGTCAGAGCTCTGCCACAAAACCAAGAAATGACTAGACCGAATGTGGCAGAACCCTGACACTGTAAGAGTATAATTGCTGTAACAATGTTATTGTATTTGGGGTGGCCTACGAACTCCATGTGAGACCTGAAGCTGAAGCTTCTGCTGATGAAACTGAAAACTAAACTTCACTAAAATTTCTTCTATTGACTGCACTTCTTACTCCTGGTCTTCATTCCCCTAAAAATGCAAGCTATGAAATTAGAAAGACAAATTTGTTCATGACTATTCAAGGGTAAAAAAAAACTCATGTGTTAGCTGTATTCACAAAGTTATTTAATAAATAAAATAATAAAACCTATAAAATAGTGCCCATAGATGAAAGACATCAGTATGTCAAAGTATACATTATTTCAGTTCACATACAATAAGTGACAAATAGACAGCACCACTAGAAAGAAATAGGTTTTGGAAACCAAACTAAATCCTTTTTATTGATTCAAATGTCTAAAAGTGCACGCAACCCCCAACTAGAAAAAAAAAACATTGAAGAAAGAAATTGTAAAAGGCCTGTGTCAGTTGGCCAGATGTTTCTGGAATAGAGTGCTTTAACGCTGGCTGAGATTTCCAAGTACGTAAATAAGACTTGCTAACAGTCTCTGTCTGTGTGTCTCTTTCAGTTACACTCATAGAGACGAGGGCTCAGGTCGGCAGAGAGCCCAAGGTTGAGGGGGTTTCTGCTGATTGTCGAGGACATTTCTTCTGGTCTCAAGCCTCTCTCTGGCCAGGATAAAGCACCGGGAAATGTGCGACGAGCCGATGTGCGCAACGGCATTGAACCACCTCATCTGAATCCGCTGGGGCCTCTTGTCTTACAAGGACACAGCCTGGATATTCCCACCTGGTGTAAACACTATTGGACAGGCGCAGAATTGAAGAGCACTCTCTTTCCCTACACTCACTCAAATCAGCTGAGGAGGAGCACAACATTCATTCACTCGACCCAAATGTTCTCTTGCTATATCTTTATTTCTCCATCACACTTTTTCCTCCCTCATTCCCTCTCCCCCGAGATGAAGGACGAATCCCTGAGTGGGAGATAGAAAGCGAAAGCCTGTTGAAAGTTCTCATGGCGAGCCTGCCTAAAGCTGCTCTCTATAGCATGATCAATATTTGACCTTCCACAGTATTATCATTCTTCTCTCCCTCTTTTTTTCTTATTCCCCCGTTGGAGCCTGAAATTACATTCTCTGCTAAAGGCCGCCATGCACAGTAGCTTCTCAAAATGGCCCTGCCAACTACAGAGTGAAAGAAAGAACATCGGACGGGCTTCAGAATGAGAGCGCCAGCCGCCTCCGAGGATCCTGGGAAATAAAACAGTCTGTCATAGACACATCGCTGATGCAATAGAGTACAGCTCGAGTCAGCCTGGGCTAATAGTACCTGCTAGAATGTCTAGGCACTGTTCAAGTCTCAAATGATAGATACAAAAGTAAATGCCTCAAAATGCGACTGTTTTACATTCAATCCAGGGGTGTAGCAACAATTTAAACACTCCACTAATATATTTTTGTCCCAATAACGTTTGGGGATAAAATAATGATAATATTAATAAACCTACAGTGAAAAATAGAATAATATAGTAGCAATATCTTGGAGTCCTGGTCGTAGAACATGATTTCAGGCTTTCCCCTCATTACTTGGATTAATCTGGCAAATTCATTTTGTGTTGACATTATAGAACGTGTTTTTGATTAAAAGCTGGAGTGTTTTTTGAATAATCGCCTTTTATGTTTGGAATAAATTTGTTTTACAAAAAAGAAAAGAGAAAAAAGAAGAAAAGAATGAATGATACTACACTGGAAATCCAAAAACAAAATGTGAAGTGAAAATAAAAGAAAGCGCCTCTGATGATTACAGAAAGAAATTAAAGTGAAATCATTTGAACAAAGGAAACATGATAATATCCACTGATGTGAAAGAGTTTGTGTGTGCGTGTCTGTTTGATAATAAAATATTAAATTCCTCAGGGATTTAGATCATGCTGGGTTTAATTCTGCTGGAATAGTAATCAAAAGAAACATGAATTAAAATAAGAAGTTGGGGGGGGGGTTTGTATTGCCTTTTGGGGGGGAATACAATGTTAATCAAATAGAACCAAATTACTGTACGTTCTTATTTAAATTCCTGCTTAACCTTCGAGTTCTCATTCACCAGAAAACGCCGAAGTCCAGCGTCAACCACTCAAACCTATTAAAAAATACAAATGACATGCTTTTCAAATCTCAGTGTGATTTAATTCAGTCTATTTGGATGGCGCCCCTCTGGGCTTTACTCAAACAGCAGGTACCGAAGGACAGCTTACAAGTGTCACCAGAAACAACCTGAAGTAGCACCGTTCTGAACGTTATTACAATAACACATGACTCAATAAAGGTAAATGCAATTCCATCAGCTGTAAATGTCTTTTTGTTGTTAGATAAAATCATTCACTCTGCAGAACGTCTACACTTGAAGCGAACAAAGCATTTCACATTTTGTCCTATGCATCCATCTAAGTATCAATCTATCTACTAAAAGGGACACATCTGTCATAGCAAACACAAAAGGGAGGCCATTTGTTTGAAAATGTGCGTGTGGGTAATATGCATCTATCTAGTTGCCCCCATTTCCATTGAAATCAAAAGCTGTCAGAAGTTTACTCATCCCCCTGTTTTGACTCCATTCAATCAAGTGTGAGTATAATTACCCAACTGCTGTATGCTAATCTATGGGGACCCAAATATTGCGGTTTGACAAATCCTTCATTTGTATTCACACGCCACACAAAGCATCAATCGTGCTTTGCGTACAGGCGGCCCCCCTAAACTTACCCGCACACCCCCCAATTCCCTGGAAAACAGAGCTGCGGTGCAAGCGCCGGCTGATTAGAACTGGGATGCATGCTGGGATCTGTGTGTGTCATTAATATCTTCCCATCCAGATGGCTCTTTCTAGGTATTTGAATTCATAAAAAGCGCTAAGGCTGGGTCCTGCCCTGGAAGAGTTTGGCGACGCGGACTGTCAGCGGGAACAGAAGCCCGGAATAAACAGAGTGTGTGTTCCAAAGTTGGCCACCCGCTGGGGCTAATAAACGGCCCTCTTTCTTTGGTCACAGAGCCTCGGAGAGGAAACAGAGTCTGTAAATGCCATGGTGATGTGCTGAATCTGCAGACACAGGTAAGCGTACGTTCGCCTGTGCGTCGCGTTCTAAATGGGGCCATTTTTTGCTCATCGCCGCCGTTCATTACGCACACCATTGATTTGTGCGAAGCGGGTCTCTGTCGTGTGTGGGTGTCTTTAACAAGTTTCTGCAAGATACAGCAAAATAAAATAAAAAAAGCCTTTGAGCGTGTGACTAATATTTATATAAATATATATCTAAAAGCTTTGCCGTGCCTCTGTTATGATTTGGACCTGAAACAAATGACAGTGGCGTGTTGGTAGATGGATGAGAAGGTGAAAAGCCTGTCAGGCCGAGAGTGTTCCATCACACGGTCACCGCAGCTCTCGTCTTTGTCCGTGTGTGATTATGACGGCCGCTGCAATCTTCTCACAAAAGGGTGAGCGGAGAGAGGGCAGTGTTTCTGTCAGCTCGTCTCCTCCCCTTTAAATACAGACTGCACAGCTGCCTCAATGAAAGAGTGAAGACCACCCCCCCCCCTCCCTCCCCCTCGCCAGCGCTCTTTGTGACAACACTCTCAAACTGAACTCATCAGTCTGTCTGTCTCTCTGTCAGTCTATCTCAAGGCATATCTATCTATCTATCTATCTATCTATCTATCTATCTATCTATCTATCTATCTACCTACCTATCTATCTACCTTTTTATACATATTTACAACAAAATATAGACATCTATACATTTTTCTATCTATCTTAATTTAAAAACAAACAATCCATCCATTCTTCAATTCATCTTATCTAGCCAAATCTCTAGTTATTCTAGTTATTCTACAATATCTGTCCATCATCTGTCTATTTCCATATCTACCCATATCTATCCCTTGATCTCTCTTTAATTTACAGGAACAACAATAAAAATAATGTATCTCTCTTGTGTATCTATTTGTCTATATCTATATACTGTGCACCTATATCAACTCAGATAATTATGAGTATATATGGTTTGATCTATCCATCTATCTGTCTATCTGTCTATCTATCTATCTATCTATCTATCTATCTATCTATCTATCTATCTATCTATCTATCTATCTGTGCATTAAATCTATCTAATTATCCATCCATCCATCTATCTATCTATCTATCTATCTATCTATCTATCTTTTTTCTACTTTCTTTCTTCCTTTTTGTTTGTTTGTTTCTTAATTTCTCACGACAGCCTCTCTTCTTCTCTCTCTCTCTCTCTCTCTCTCTCTCTCTCTCTCTTTTCTTCCACCAGAGGAGATTTGGAAGACAGAGGGTATAAGAGCAAACATGGAGATTAGTAGTAGCTAATAATCCTCCTTTTCCACACAAACTCTCATATTTCTAAATTAAAGAGGAGTGAAGGGGGGGCTTATAAAGCATAAAAGGCCTCTCCATCTGAGCAGCCACGCCCTCTGCCCACCCCCTGGGCTGCAGTGCACCCTGGGATTTGAGTTGAGTAAACTGAAGCCATACATCATGGAGCAGCGGGCCACAGGAGAGATGTGAGGGCCAATAATTTTGAGGTTAAACAATGTAATTTGGATCTTGTACATGCAATTTATTTCAGACGTCAGAAGAAGTTCAAACTTTTCTCTATTATTTAAAGGCAAAAGAAAGCTAGTGGCAAATGGTGACAATGATATCTAACAAAACAAGATGTTTACAGCTTTAGCATCCTTATTCTTAGCTCAACTTCAAACGGGTTAAGGAAGGCTGCTGTGTGTCTGTTTATGTACTTTGTGTGCTTAACCATGTAATTATTGTAATCCTTTTTTATTGCAATCACAAAGAAGCAAATGATAAGACCCCATTATCATACAAAGAGATGTTCAACCCCCATTTAACAGTTCAAGCCATGCATTCCTTTCAAGGGTGATGTCCACATTCACCAACGCTGAAACAAACAAAGTGCTCTGCTCTAACATTCCTGCCTCTAAATGACACACCGATATTTATAACTACAATACATTTTCTGCTTAATTTTCATGTGGGTCCCGTCTTGTAAGGTGTCAGGGTGGTGGTTCGGAAACGGGGAGGAAATCTCCCACAGTTTAGAGGATTAACGGCTACAAAGTGCCCGCCAGAAATAAAAGAAGGCCAGCCGGTGGAGTGATACAAGTGAATTAAAAGATTAAGGTGGTTTATAAAGACTGATTACAAAGCCATAGGGGTTTCTGAATGGGAAGACAAACCTTGCGATGGGATAATTCCCTTGTTCTTTCTCCTCATGGATGAGCTATTATTTCACGTTCCACTCTACTTTAAATCGATTAGTAATGGACACCCAGATCGAGACTTTGGGCTTATAACAGGGTCGAGAGTGAATGAGACCTAAAACACAGAAAGACGAGAGGAAGAGACAAAAAAAGAAAGCAAGAAACTTTTACTTAAAAAAATGAATCAAATCATTTTCGATCATAGGAATGTGTATTGTCCAATCTTCAGCCAATAAGATATCACAATAAGATGTTTGCTAGAAAAAGAGATTTTAAAGCATAACAAATGGAACAGGTCACATCATATCCTTTTAGTATAAAAACGATCAGTCTTTATAAATAAACTTGCAATATCAGTGATAAAGTCTCAGCCTCAGACGAAACACCTACGTACCGCCTACAGTCCTTTCACTGACTGCCTGATGCATATTGCACAATAAACTGGTAAGCACTTGTGAAAATTGAGAGCTTCAATCAAAAAAGCAACTTCCAGGAGACCAGGGACTACGGCTACACACATACAGTAAAAACTGTAATATTGCAAAAAATTCTTACAATTTAAAATAACCATTTTCTATTTTAATATATATTAAAATGTAATTTATTCCTGTCATGGCAAAGCTCCAGTCTTTGGTGCCACGTGATCCTTCAGAAATTATTTTAATATGTTCTTTTGGCCTTTACAAGCAACCATATGATTTTTATCATCTCATGAATAATCAGTAATAATACTTACTGATAGAACAAGGAGATAGCATCCCCCCCCCCCACACACACACACACACACACTCACCAACATAACTGCAAGACAGAGTCACAAAGACAATGTCAACAACCGACAAGGGAAATGCTAGAGGGTTAAATACACAAGGGAATGACGAACACCTGGGTAGACTAACGATGAAAGTGATGAACAAGATGTTACCAACTTTTCTAATTGTCAATACGAATGTTGAAAACAGCTGTGCTGCTTAATGTTTTTAGCAGATACAGTGATAGATTTTTTGTTCCAGGATTCTTAGATGAAAGTTCAAAAGATAGTGCATAACCAGAAAACAAAACCACAATATGTTTAATATAGAAACATAAGACTTAGTCAAGATTTCATGCACCAAATCACCAAACCAATTTGCATGACCACTTTCCTTCCTTGCTGACCTTTAAATGGGTTTTGCTGCTTTACCTTTAAGACTTCTACATGTAAATGACCTGGGTTATGATTGTCTTCCATCACCGCAGGCTAAACTGATGAATATTGAATAGGCGTTGAAATGTAAAATGTGTCCTCCTGGTCATTTTTACATCCTAGTTTAAACAAAAAGGCCATGGGCAGATTGAGGAGAGGTTTGCTTTGTGCACGCTAGAGCATCTTGACATACCACATACTCTTTTAGAGCAAAGAAAATCCTGTTTCCATGATATGTCCAATGAAATGAGCCAGAAAATATAAAGGTTTAAAGAAACGATGGGGAGAAAAGGAAACCAACACCATTGCAGGTGAGCAGAGCGGCAGGTGAGTGAAAAGAATAAATAAGAAAATGAAAATGAGAGCAGACAGGAGAAGATAGAAAATGCTGGCCCCTGCAAAGTCTTCAGACAAAAGCATGAAGCGAGGGAAGAGTTCCTCAAGCCCTTCTTCATTCCAATGAGAGTCTGTAAGCACTTTTTTTTCTGAGCTGAAAAGCTCACTGGAACACCACCCATCAGCACTTTTCCACCACAGGAATAGTGGATCCAGGTAAAGAGTGAAAAAGTGCAGAGGATTTCTCGAGCGACGGTCTCTCTTGTTCCTTTCCTTCCTCTCGCTCGCTCTGCTTCTTTCATCTTTTCGTCCTTCAGCCTCTCTCCTTTCTCCTTGTGATTTTTTTCCGTTTTCTACCCCTTAAACAATCCCCCTCCCAATTTTCTCTTTTCTCTTTTTCTCTGAGCACCTAAACCCCAGCTCTCCTCTGAACTCCCATAATGCCTTGCTGTCACAGCCTATTAGATGATAACCAGCTAAGATCATGGCATCTCTTTTAAAACTACGCCACGTATTGTGTTTCACACCAGACAAGTACAATGCAATTCCCCTTTCATCACCCTCTTTCCACCATATTTTCCTACCAATGAGGGAATGATTGCGGCACACGTGGCATTTGTAATAAAAATCCATTGTGCTGACTTTTACAAAAAAAAAAAAATGACATGGGATCCAGCCTATCTTCTCACATTGTCTGTAATTACTAATTACGAAAAAGTAACAATTCAGCTAATGATTGCCATACTTTTTAGAGTGTCTAGCAGCGAATCCTGAAACTATTATGTGAACTGAGAGCTACTGAGGGTTAGGGTTTTGTCCGTCGGGAATTGATTGGATGGTTGAATGGCTGAATCGTTGTGGTTTGTTATTGCTGCAATTTCATGTGAGTGACAGGTTGTCATGGCAACGTGCCGTGGTTTACGCAAGGACACTGCACAAACTCACGCACACACGTCCAACTCGCCTACTCCGCCACCTGACCCCTGGATGGTTGAATGGCAGAGCTATTCATGTGACTGGAGTCTCCCACAGTGAACAGCGCTCTCTGAGGGAACTTGAACTGAGACACAAATTACATTTTCTGCACAATTAAAGCAGTAGCGGGGCTAAGTGCATAGAGAAAGACGGGCGCCCCTCTAGGCCCTGCCTCTCACTATAATGGCCATGTGATGAAGACGGCCCCCAGTTAATTAGCCTCTGAAAATACTCATTCTCGCCTCAGCACTGCTGATGGAAAAGCGTGCAGAAAGGCCACTCTATCTTATAACCTGCCGCAGACAGACATCCCTCAACAGAGCTCTAATACAGTGATTATGAGGGGCGCTAGGCAGCCTAAAAACAAAAGCATGATGGGATTTGCGATCTTGCTCTGCCATTTTAAGGGCAATTAGCTATATACTTTATCGATGTTCATTTAGGACGATTAACACACCAGTTACTTTGAATTTTACCGCTCATAAGGTTTTATGGCACCACCGAATGACGCTTGTATCATTGTCCATATGACTGAACATGGCCATGTTATTTCAAATATATCGACTGCTAGGATGACTGAAATTTCTCCATTTTAGCTGCATGGAGAGTTTCATGTATTAAGAAGCAAAGCTCAATGTGCTAACAGGACAAATGCATCGTCTAAATGTTGCCTGTAGATTCCTAAAAATAAAAGATGTGTTTATGGAGGGCTGCCATAAAAATCTGATACCATGTAAAGACTTCATTATTACTAAGGGCGTTTTCACACTGGGCACATTCGTTGCGGCCCAAGTCTGAACGCGACTCCCCGCAGCGTTGGTCTAGTTTCACACTCAACTTGATTCTATCGAACCCAGGTGCGTTTGTGTTCATCTTATGTCATAAGAAATTGTCACAAGATGTGCTCCTAAAAACAACAGAGTGCTCCAGCATACCTGATTTTTCACAACCTGATTGGTCGAATTTTATTATATATATTTTGCAACAGAATTCTATATGTAACACCCTTATGGACCACAAATTGTGTGTCAAATTCATTATGAAAGTATAAAATAATATGAATGCTATTATAATTAATATGAATTTGAAAAAAAAACTAAAAAAAACGAATTTGTGCTTTTACAGAATTGATAAATCTGTGGTTTAAACTATGTGTGACCAGACACTGGCAGACAGAGAGAGAGAGAGAGAGAGAGAGAGAGAGAGAGAGAGAGAGAGTTTCTGTCTCTACAAAGGTCCTGCAAACTGTCATTAGGAATGAATTTAATTTACTGCCCTCTGGATAACACACATGCATTCAAATGGTAAAGACAAGGGCCCAGACCACAATAAAAAATAAAACAAAAAAAAAAGACACACACACACACACACACAGTGAAGATTTTTGCTCCACAGTACACTTTTAAAAATAGTCCTAAGTGTAGAAGTATGTTTAACGTGGCTTAGGGTCTCATTCCTCAGGTTTCAAGGTTTCAGCTACATAAGTACTTTCTACATCTCTGGAGATTGCAGTATGAACGTTCACATTTTGCACTCAGAATGGTTTAGTGCAGAGCACAAAAGGAGATGTTAGGCAGCTCTTTTCCATACAACAAAAGTAGGAGGGGACACATGCTGTCAAGCTCCAAAAAGCACTGTAAAATAAGTTCATACTACTCACACACATTCAGTCTTCCGATATCATATGAGGGCTTTATGTAAGGAACAGGCTGAAAATTAAATCAATTTTCGCTGTAAATATTCCCTTCTACCACAATTCTGTTAGGATACAAAAACGTCAACGACATCAAGCAAAAGTGGAGGCATTTTCAGTGACTAACAACTTTATTTATGTCTGTTCATCACATAAATGTATCATTTGATGTCCGAATACGGTGTATAAGACATAAGTTCAGCATTTATGACATTATAATTATTGTGAGCTTTTTGAGCTATTTGACTTTTCATAACATGTTTATTCAGAATAACGGAAGGGAAATATACAAAATACTGTGATCCCTTGTTTATTGCGGTTAATGTGGACCGGAACGTCCTGCGATAGGTGAAAATCCGGAAGTAGGATCAGCCAATCAGTTGACGGGATACATCCACTCGTGCTCTCATTGGTCTATCTCGCGCCGGGAACCAATCACGAGTCTTGTCTGAGTGCCCGTGGGTGTGTACAAAGCCACTGAGATAGTTTCTCTCTTTGTCTGGAATCCTGGGAAACCGTTTCTCTCGCATCAAGATGAAGCAACGCTGCTTTCCGCAATACGGCTGCTGATATGGCGGCATTTTTGAATTTTTATTTTTCGATTAATATTTTTGAAAAATCCGCGATGCACTGAGGCCCACGAAACTTGAACCGCGAAGTGGCGAGGGATTACTATCCATATTTTAAATGTTATTTACACTTTTTAAAAACTTTTTTCTATATAAAAAAACATATTTAAACATAACAATTAATAAAACTTGCCATACAGAAATGTTCCATTCTTAATCAACTAAGGAAGCATTTTTTACCCTATTCACAGGTTTGGAACAACATGTGAGAATATGTGAGAGTCATTCCTGAAAATCAAATCTAAAACTAGAAGGCAGACATACAAATGTTTTCATCACTTTCCATTTGAGATAAGTTTGCAGCCTTGACCATTATGGCACTGCGACAAGGCTGTCCTCTCTTCTCTCCTTTCACTATGAAGAGAATGAGTGTGCCTGGTCCTGGTACACTTGATAATACCCTACACAAAAACAAGTACCAGCTACCCTCATCAGGACCCATACTTGCAACAGACAGATGCATCTGAAATCTCAGGTACTCAGGACTCACTATTCATCTTTATTCACCCCCAGAAGAACCAATGAGAGTGCCTCCTTTGTCTTATTCTAATTCCTGTTTATAGCAGCTCGTCTGTTTTTTTCCCCCTCACCTTTTGTCTCCCATCGAGGTCAGAAACCAGTCATACACAGCATCTAATAAACACAACCTTGCCATGATGCATGGCTCATAATGTTACGGGAGATTTAGTCAGGCCCGTCCACCAAGGGAATGAGAGCAAATGTGAATCCCAAGCAGAGAGCCGTCGCCTCAGGCTCTATACTTTCTACTGTTGTTATTATTGCATCTCATTGGATTTTATCCCATGAGGAAAATCACAATGACTGAGATGGAGACCAGATTATTATTTTGCAACAGGATATACAGTATAAACGTGAGGTTTATGAGTTCATGTCCACGGGGCATCTAGACACCATGAAAAAAACAACTGTAGAACTGAAAAATAAAGGCAGCACTTTGCAGTGCTTTTTCATTACATCAAGACATTTAGAGGGCGGGGCTGACGCTAACAAGACACAAACACTCAGCCAATGTGAGTGCGCATCGCCACGTGTTCACAAAGCAGACAAGACGGCACACAACTAGTAAACAACCAACTGTGCACAACACAAACGACATGAAGGCACACGGATATGAGAGTGCGCACGAGACGTCACGTGCCCTCACACAGACATTATGAGAGAGCAGTGTCAGGGTTCTGTCGATCAAAACACTAGGAAACGAAACTGACAGAACCCTGATAGAAACAAACACTCCAAATGAGATAGGTGTGAAAACGGCAAGTTGCATCCAAGTGAAACAATAGATCTTGGCATTAACAACACCAAAATCTTGGGTTCGATGTTAAATTTTTTAGCAACAAACATTTGGCAAAGTTAAAAAAAAGCCTCCATTATAATTACGCAATTACTTACACACTGTAAAACCAAACAGTAAAAGTGAAATTAGTTAATTTCACTCTAATATTAGTTATTAGTATTAGTTAATGACTGATTAAGCGGAACTTAAAACCAAATGAGTTGCAGCAGATTTTTGCGTTCGCAACATGCGTTACATTAGACTGTTTTGTGCATTTCTGCACAAGATAAATAGGGGGATTTATAGGGATTTCTGTAATTTCAAACGTTTCACATTGTCTTAAACTACTAAAACTATCACAAGAGACTAGCTGACACATATTTTTTTTTGCAATAATCAATGCTGATATCAATGCACAGTGAATACACAGAATGCTCAGTGGCTTATGATATACATATACTAGGATATACAGTATTAACAAGCAAGGTTTGAGATCAGATGATCAGAGGACATCTACATGCAGCAGTGGAGGTTTCTGGTATGCAGGAGTAAATTGCCAGAACACCACCAGCCTTGGTTGGGATATAACTATCTAGTGTCACTACACTGCAATGAGACAAGAACAATCTCTAGACAGGTACTGTAACAAGAATGGAGAAAGAATGAGAGAGGAAAGGTTAAGAGACAAGCGCAGTAAGGAGGAAAACATATCTGTGAAGTATGGATTCAGGAAATTGGAATGGCGTTCACACACTACCGGGGCAAAATGGCTCGACGGCAGGGGGAGGAAATTGTTTATGAAGCTTTCTGTCGCCGAATCTAAACTCTGCACTCAGAGAGAAGAGACGGAAAGGAGAAAATTGGATAGGAAAGCTTCCCGTAGAGTTGGGAGAAGAGCAAAATAAGGGAGATTGGAGAGAGAGCAACAGAGGAAAAAAAAGGAGAAAGCGAGAGATGAGCTCTGATCCAGGATCAGAGACAGAACGTCGCTCACTTCATGAATAAGGTCTCTGCTCCAAGAATAGAGCTTCTTTCACTGATAACAAATTCAAATTTTGTGCTGCCATCTCTAGTGATACACATTACACACAGCGATGTAATGATAATTATGACAATAATTCAAACACTTAAGCTTTCACCCAGGGTTTATGACTCCATCATTTACGGTCATAACATTACATAAAAAGCCAATTCTGTGCTATTGAGCTGTTTTGTCATTCGGTTCAAGCACATTAGAGCTGAGACAATGAAAATGTTTCTGTTCAACATGTGGAAAGTATTGACAGATCTCAGCACCCCTCACTCGTATAAATGACTGGATTGAAGTGCTGCTAAAAGGTTATGTGACTAACTATAAATCATATATATAATCAACGATAAATATATACATTAGCACTGTCATTCTTGGAATTACTTGTTATTGTGTAAAACAAATAGTATCAATATATATATATATATATATATATATATATATATATATATATATATATATATATATATAATTCAGTATTGCAGTATCACATATTTTCAAAAATGTACAAACATGAAATATAGTATTATGAATTAGACCACACCACAAAGAAACACTGTAAGAGTTCTGAATTATTAGTGTAATAATATAGTGCAAATGTGCAATAATTTCCCACTCTTGCATTATTTTATGTATTTGAATATCATAGAGTCTGTTTCAACTGTTATTACTCGGATTGATGTGTGTTGCTTTGACATGTTCTCATAAACCCACAGGCAGCATAATTTCATATAAGCACATACATAAAGACTCGACAAAGCTTTTCCCTCTACTACTTTGCTGATTTATTATTCTGTGCGTTGTTTGAATAGAGCTATTTTATTGATGAATTATTAAATCAAAAGGAGCAAAAACTTTTTTACTCCAAAACAAGAGTATATTTATTCCCATATACACATACATCCGCACTCACTTTTTATACAGAAATATGACATGATTTTTTGGTGACATTGCTCTTTGGCAGTCATTGCTTTAAGTTGAATTGAACTTGAAGATGCTGTGTCAGCAAATGTATACTGTAAATAATCCAAAACTGCTGCAACTGACTAGTTTGGACCCCTATATCACTATTTATTCAATGTTTGATTAATCACTTTTTTGCTGATACACCAGCTTTATAAACCTTTGACACTGCAAGTGGCCTTTCTGTAACCTGAACCAATTGTTGCGAAGTGAGCAAAAACAGATGAAGTTGGTTTTATCCAAGGGCTGCTTGAGTCACAGGTACTAAGAAATGTGAACAATTTTTAATCTACATTAAAAAAAATATATATATGTTTGGTAAATCTTCTTTCTAATGGCCGTTCATGGTCTTTGTTGAGTAGCATACATAGCGATGTTTAAAATCTCACAAGGGCACATAATCTCACATATTCAAAATTAAATATAGGCTCTGCAAAAGCGCATTACTTTCACTGCTCACTGGTAGTGGTGATAAAAGATCAGAATGCTACCTTAATAATACCTAAGCTTTTCTGGAAACCACAAACAATGCAAGACAGTCCCATTAAGAAACTCTCGGTGTGGATGATCTGAAGGTGTTTTGGCCAATCACCGGAGTAATTATTTAGCCGAGTCCATATTTAGCCTCAGCCATTGACCCCTGACACGCAGGGCTCCACTTTTAATTTCCCTGCGTCTGTAGCATCTCCAGTTACCGTGATGGATCTAGGCTCAAGTGAATGTGTCACCACACATCCATCAGACCCTCGCACAAAATACATTGGGTCACATTTCCTTCTGTCTCTCACACACACTTACTCACTTACACATAGAACAGCACTATGCGGTAGGACAAGCCTTGGTGTAAGTCAGGTGAACAAGCAGAAGACATATGAAGGAGAGAAAGAGAGAGAGAGAGTGACATGAATTCACATAGGAAAAACTAAATAATGGAAATTTTAAGCTAGTATTTGAAGACAGATTATAAACACATAATCATATGATCAAAGTTTGCATTTCAATGATGTAATTATGTACTGGACGTTTCTGAAACAGAACATTGTTTCAAGGGCATTTCAATTCTGTTTACACTGCATTTACTTTAAACTAAGAGAGATGTTCTGTGTTGCCTTAAAAGAATAGTTCATCCAAAAATAAACATTGTTATTGTTTACTCAGCATCATGTCAATCCAAACCCATATGACTTTCCCTCTTTTGTTCAAAGGATAAAGTCTGAATAATTTTCATGCTGTTTTTCATATAATGAAAGTATAAAGTGATCAGGGGTTGCCAAAATAAAAAAGGCAGAATTTAAAAGAACCAAAAAGTTGTTCATATCATTATGTTCCAAGTCTCCTGTAGCTTTTTGTCAGAAACAGAACAAAATGTACCTATAGATACAATCATTTTATTAATGAATATAAATATTTAAACTTAAAGGAGAAGAAAATAAGTAAAGTATGACTTTAATTTCTCCTTGGATATTTTACATTGAAAGAAACTGTTTTTTCACATTCTATCCTAGAAATTGCTACATTTCACAAATAATGGCAAGTAATAGATTGAATGAAAGTATTTTCTTGCAAAACTTTAACTAAATGTACTTTTACCTGTTTTAAGCAATATAATTTCAAAATGGGGAGAAAAAATATCACATGGATTTGGAATGAGGGTGAGTAAATGATGATCATTTTCATTTCTGCGTGAAGTAAGTCGTGATGAAACATTTACATATTTGGCAGACGCTTTTATCCAAAGCGACTTACACTGAATTCAAGAACACATTGACATTCTAATCAGTTCTTGCTTTCAAACCCATGAACTTGGCATTGTAAACACCAATGCTCTACTGGTTGAGCTACAGGAAAGCTCAACCAAAGGAAACAAAAGCTACAGATCTTGGTCCAATCCATTATTTGGATTTCGAGATGTAGCCGCTGTGCTCAAAAATGAATGCAAGCGGACAAAGTGATTGGAGACGTCCAATACTCCACCATAGGTCACAGACAGAAGTCTGCTGTTTTCACTAGAAGATTTTGATTAAATGTTACGGAAAAAAAATATATATACACAAAGATTAATCATTCATAATAAGATCAATGACAAAGATCAATTAGAAAATAGATATGGCCTAGAAGGCTGTCTTGCGTTGTTCTAAATGTCCTACTACATATTAATCGTAGAACTCTTCAGAGTGTTAACCATGCCTCAGGCTTTATATTGGTTCAAGGAAATCTCCTTGTGCGCTCTCTTCCTCATGCCTAACATGCTCTTGATCATTGTGGCAGAAATAATTAACTCTTTATAATTGTCATTAGATCTGCCACCAAAGAAACTTTAATTGTCCTGGAGAGAAGCAAAGCAACATTGTGCGATTTGTGCATGTGTTTATATGTTGTCAGGCCATGAGATTCAAAAGTCATGCCAACAGCTTTAAATATGCTCAGAACTGCAGGTTGCCAAACTGACAGGATGGAGGGATCATGGGAAATAAAATAAAAACATAGTGGGCAGACAGGGGTTAACAGCAGGCGTCGCTGTATCGAAAATCATTGATCATTTAACACTAATTAAAGCACAGCTGGGTCTGTTCAATTAATCTAGGGAAAGCCAAGAGCCTCTGCACAGGAAATAGTGCATCTTAGGACACTCTCCCAGACTGAAAAAGTGAGAGAGGGGGAGATATGGGGAGAGATAGAGATAGAGATGGAGGGAGCGTAAAGAGAGAGAGAAATGGACACCTTGAATCTGATTAGTCCTTTTTTACAGATCTCCTTTAAAACTTTTTACTTTCTTTTTACGTGCACACACTTTATGGGACAGAAATTATAACTTTTAAAAGATTGTTTTGAGCTCCCCATAAAAATCCAAGGTTGCTCAACAGTACCTGGAGCTTTTAAATTATTTTGCTGTGTTTTTATTTTATTAGATTTTTTTGTCTTCAACTGGCAGCACAGTCTCTTTTTTCTGTACAGAATACACAAGGAAAATGACGGAACTAAACAGCAACAGCTAAACAAAGATGAACTAATCAGTTGCCATAGAAACTAACAAGAACTAATACAGAAAATACAGGAAATAACTAAACAGAACATAACTATGACACATTCGTGACACCACGTGTTTGTGGTCTGTAAGATAAAAAAAAGAGAAAGTGACCAAGGCTGAATTTATTTGATCAAAAATAAAGTAAAAACAGTAAAATTGTGAAATATTACATTTCAAAAAAAGTTTTTGGTTTTAATAATAATAAATAATAATAAATTTTATTTGTAGTGCGCCTTTCTTAAACCCAAAGCGCAATTACAATACAAAACAACAAGAAAATAATAACAAATAAAGTAAAAATACACATGTAAATACAAAAAAAAAGTAAATACTCAGGTTATACATTAAAAACTTGACTAAAAAGATGTGTTTTGAGACACTGCTTAAAACAATCCAGAGAGTTTGTATTTCTGACAGGGGCAGGTAGTGAATTCCACAACTTTGGTGCGTTGTAGGAAAAGTAATATACTTAAAATCGAATTTATTGACAAAGCTGAATTTTCAGCAACCAATATGTTGCATTCACACCATGCCGTAATTACCGTAATTATGTGAGAAAAGATAACGTCCTACTTTGAGCAGCAGTTAGGTGGTGCAGTCACGCTTGCAACACCAAGGTCATGGGTTTTAACATTTAATTGGTAGTGACACGTAGGAACTCTCCTAAACTATGAAATAGAAACCTCTGAACAATATCATTTCCTTCTGGGATAACAATCGTTTTTACAAACATTACAGAATTTTGCTTGCAAAAATTTGCCTATTGGCCTTGGTCCATCATGGACGTTCCTACTCATCCCCATACTCTAATTGGCTTCATCGCTCTGTCTTCTCCCCACCAATGAGCTGATATGTGGTGAGCGTTCTGGCACAATATGGCTGCCGTCACATCACCCAGGTGGATACTGCACATTGGTGGTGGTTGAGGAGATTTCCATGTAAAGCGCTTTGAGTGTCGTGAAAAGCACTATATAAATGTAATTAATTATTAGTAGTAGTATTATTATTATTGACAAAACTCCAAAATTTGGACACAGATTGAATTCCATGTGCACTTTAACGAACAAGTGCAGGTAATAACATCAAATGCCTATGATAGTTCCAGCAGGTCTCCATCCTTTTGCACAGCCCCCCGTGTGGGAGAACCCCTCAGCTACCGGTAGTCTGGATCAATAATGCATCTGCCGAGATGTGAGGGTAGGCCTTCTCTTATCGTCTCTGCCAGGCCATGGCCCGCATCCCCTCTTTCCCACATAAAGCTTTAATCTAGGGATCCATCCCATTGCAGCGTGAGGAAATGGACCCACACGTTTACTCATTCCACCCATCACTACTTTCATTTCCCTCCCCGCCACAAGTTCATTTCAGCCAAATCCTTGCATCCTGCCATCTATATTGAATCTCACCCCTTGCGTCCACACATAGATATGTTGTCATAGTTACACTCTCTACTCGTTTCTTTGCGCCTCCCTGAGTTATTGTGACAGTAAATTGGATGTTTAGGGCTACGCTTGATTTGAGATGTCATTGAATATTCCAGAGTTTTTATGAAGATGCCTGTGTAAATACCAGCACACAAATGCAGTATTGTCACTTATAAATTCTTCAGATTACAGCGTTTTGCCTTTTGAGAATTGGACATGGCGAACACATCACACCA
Source organism: Rhodeus uyekii (assembly GCA_037043235.1). Lineage (NCBI taxonomy): Eukaryota > Metazoa > Chordata > Actinopteri > Cypriniformes > Acheilognathidae > Rhodeus > Rhodeus uyekii. The sequence continues at coordinate 317,350 of JAWRVZ010000155.1, read as the reverse complement.
GAGATGAGATGAGATTTCCACAAAGAAGTTCAGAGAGAGACGAAGAAAAAAACACGCTTTGCTCTTTATATAATCAAACTAAATATATCTCAAAATCTTCTTTTTATTCCTCATTGGAGATTCAGAAAGAGTGCTAAGTTTATTTGTGGTTGCTGAATGAAATGACCCACGGGACATGAGCCGGAGGCTGATGCTGTACATCCGCACGGATCTTTATGATGGAGTGGGCGTGCTGAAAACAACTTAATATATGAACACAATGGGAAAACTCAAGAATCTGACTCATAATCATTTACGGTTTTATACATTTACTTTGTATTTCTTAAAGGGGTCATATATCATAATTCCCACCCTAAGGATATTACTAGGTATTACTAGATACTAGGTTATTTAGAGTTTATTGCACTAAAAATAATCTTTACACATTCCTTTCCACGCTTCCTATGAACCTTAAATGGACTGTGCTCTATCCATCTGTAATATTTAAATCTGTTAAGATCAAATGTAAAGCATATAGAATGTAACAACATTACAACCAAAAACTATCATTTAGATCAAACACACAAAAAAGAGGGTATATTGGGAAATTTTTATACATGACACACTTACAATGGTCAAATTAAATGCATTTTTGATGCAAAATACATACCAAACTGCATACAAAGTGTCTATACACTTTCTTTAAAATATATGCCACTTGGTTTGATATTGTATAATATCATGCAAAGACATTCATTCATTTTAAGTGTTGCTTAAGTATCCAAACACTTTAGTTGGGAAACTACACTGACCTAAAGGATTATTAGGAACACCCGTTCAATTTCTCATTAGTGCAATTATCTAATCAACCAATCACATGGCAGTTGCTTCAATGCATTTGGGGGTTGGTCCTGGTCAAGACAATCTCCCGAACTCCAAACTGAATGACAGAATGGGAAAGAAATGTGATTTAACCAATTTTGAGTGTGGCATGGTTGTTGGTGCCATACGGGCCGGTCTGAGTATTTCACAGTCTGCTCAGTTACTGGGATTTTCACGCACAATCATTTCTAGGGTTTACAAAGAACGGTGTGAAAAGGGAAAAACACCCTGTTTGCGGCAGTCCTGTGGGCGAAAATGCCTTGTTGATGCTTGTTGAGGTCAGAGGAGAATGGGCCGACTAATTCAAGCTGATAGAAGAGCAACTTTGACTGAAATAAACACTTGTTACAACCGAGGTATGCAGCAAAGCATTTGTGAAGCCACAACACGCACAACCTTGAGGCGGATGGGCTACAACAGCAGAAGACCCCACCGGGTACCACTCATCTCCACTACAAATAGGAAAAAGAGGCTACAATTTGCACGAGCTCACCAAAATTGGTTTCCAGTTGAAGACTGGAAAAACGTTGCCTGGTCTGATGAGTCTCGATTTCTGTTGAGACATTCAGATGGTAGAGTCAGAATTTGGCGTAAACAGAATGAGAACATGGATCTATCATGCCTTGTTACCACTGTGCAGGCTGGTGGTGGTGGTGTAATGGTGTGGGGGATGTTTTCTTGGCACACTTTAGGCCCCTTAGTGCCAATTGGGCCTCGTTTAAATGCCACGGCCTACCGGAGCATTGTTTCTGACCATGTCTATCCCTTTATGACCATCATGTACCCATCCTCGGATGGCTAATTCCAGCAGGATAATGCACCATGTCACAAAGCTTGAATCATTTCAAATTGGTATCTTGAACATGACAATAAGTTCACTGAACTTAAAATAAATGGTGAGATGTATATATTTTGGGTTTGAATGAATGATTTATATGACTAACTCAGTCAAAGATTTCACTTAATTTCTCAATGAATCAGCATTTTTGCCCTAATTTCTTGTCTTGAGTGAATGATTCAATGACAAATACATTTTTTAACAGTCACTTGTCGACATTTGGTGCGCCAAGTTACTTTCAAAATTTGCTCTACTTTGATCACTTCCGTAGACATCAGTGTTTTATCCAAACCATAAACTTATATCCCAGTACTTCAGTAGCAGCACAAACGTAGATTTTAATGTTCTGGTGGGATTTTTTAAAGGTTTAATAGACATAGCCTGAAAGTTGTCATTTAGAAATGAGATCGCATGGGTGTTTGAATCGAGACTGCAATCTTTTAAGGATTAATGCAGCGGCTTTTTATCTGCCAAAGCTCACCCTACTCTCCAAGGTATCATCATCAACATACACATTTAAAAATAAAAAATAAACTATCGTTGGACCATTACTTTGTTTGATATTTTGTAATATCATGCAAATGCATTCACAAACTTTTAAGACTGCCGTATTTGTCCAAATAGCTTTTGAGGCCACTTTAGATAAGGGCTATTTCATGTCTAAAAAGGCTTGAAGGGCCCTCTTACACATTTTGGGTTAGCATTCAGTACTAGCACCAGCTGTGTAAAAAAACAATATGTACTCAGGTTTAATGTATATAGAGTCTAATAAAAGCATTCAGTTTTGCAGTTCACTTTATGATTGTGGTATAGCATCTTTTGCGCTCGCAGGGTGAAATCACACAGTATCAGTGGCCCACTGCTCTCCAGTCAGCCCAATGTCTTATCTGCGCTTGTGCGTGCAGTCAGTCTGTTCCCGTTGAAGGTGGATGGGCCGCTGTATCCTCCACACTCTGCAATTCCTTTCTCTTAATCTACTGTCTACCCACTGTCAGAGCAACAGAAACATTTGCAGCTTGCATGAAAAGAAATTACTGGGCGGACAGCCAGCGAGAGGGAGCGAGGTGCCGCCTCTGCGCTGTGACAGCGGGAGAAATTGCTGCCACGACGGTTGTGTGGGGAGAGGAAGAGAACGAGGGAGGATGACGATGATGCTGGCAGCGTCTCTAACCGGGGAAAATAAACCATGACAACATCCAAATCACACATGCACTCACTCTCAGCGCGCTTGTTTACAGCGATTATGTGTTTGGGGAGGAGGCAAAGAGAGAGAGAGAGAGAGAGAGAGGGAGAGAACGCATCTCAATTTATGAAGCTTTTTCCACCGCTGAGAGTCAACAAAATGCAGACAGTGTTCGCTTCCAGAGAGCCAATTCTGCCATCAGTGGAGGCAAACTCACAGGGAGAGCAGCTGATTAGAGAACAGTATGCTCTGTGCTGCAGGGAGAGCATGGAAAAATAGTGGCATGTCTCACTCAATCCTTCTGCTGTGCCGCGGAAATGATTTTTGAAGTGCCGTGCATGTCGCTGAATGCTTTTTGAAACGAGAACAAAAAAGAGAAACATTTCAAATGCAAGCATGTTCTCTCTTGCTCTAAAAGCGACACTCCGTATTATCAAATATACACCAAGTGTACTAATCATGCTTTGCAAGCATACGACATCTGCAACCGATGTAGAATGCTCTCATTGCGACAAACATAACATGACAAAACCCCCAAAAATCTTATTTTAAATCAACAAAGTTTTCAATAGTGCAAATGAGCAATTCGCCGTGACAAACACACTCCATTATAAAATATATGGCATGGCAAAATAAGACAGAATTCTGTGCAAGCAAGGAACACGACAAAAAATGAATGAATAAAAAACAAGAGGTATTCAGTGAACTTTAGTACCCATTACAAGCGGTGAGACATAATGCGACACAATTAGATTGAACTTTGACATGTCTACACTGCATGCAAGCACTAGAACATAATGATTATGATCAATTGGTATACGCTGCAATTGAGCAACACAATGTGAAAACAACAGTGGTTCAACAGTGACAGACTTACAGTGGTTCCATTATAATAAACTAAGCCATCTACACTTCAAATGTGAGTGATGCAACACTCACCAAAAACTAGAACACTCCTATTTTAAAAAGGTGATGCAAGTCAGGGGCAGACTGGTAACCTCTTTTTTTATTTCTTCTTTTAAAATATTGTATGTTTTGCAATGAGAGCATTCTACATTGGTTGCAGATGTCGCATGATTAGTACACTTGGTGTATTTTTGATAATACAGAGTGTTGCTTTTAAAGCAAGATAGAACATGATTTACCATTTTAAATTTTTCTTCTTTTTTTTTTTGTTCTCGTTCTCAATACCATCAGGAAATGACTGTGGTGCCCCTGAGAAAGGGACATAACGCCCACTCGTACCCCAGGCGAACTCGCTCCACTATGTTCACTACTCACCGCTCCCAATGTGTGAGCAATAACTTGGGTTAAATGCAGAGGAGCATATTCCGAATATGGTTTACCTTCATGTGTCAAAAGAACATGACTCAAAACAAAACTAGAATCCTCCCTATTAATCAAGAAATCTGCATGGCCAATTTTTCATTTGTAACTTTGTGACAAAAAAAAAGGTGACAAAAACACAACATGATGGAATTAGAACTCTCTCACAATATAATCAACAAAGTTTTGGGGCCAGATTTACTAACAGCCTGCACAAGCGCAAACCCTCTTTTGCCGCATTTACGAAAGACACGCAGTGAAAAATTAGAGCTGGAAAGGTGTGGACAGTTATTTTTGCGTTTTATTTAACCGTACTGCAGTATGCATTCATTGGAGTTTCCTTTTCAGATTTTAAATGAATAATGCAAGGTGATATTAAGGTTTGAACAAGTCAAATTATTTATGTCTTAAACCAAACGCTACATTGCGCTGCTCTTGGTAGATCGCCTTGTTAATTATGGAAATGGTCCAGTTCTGTCTGTGTTTTCTAATTTGCGTGTTGTTAGTCGATTAATTTTTGGAATTGCGCTCTCATGCTAATTTGCCCTGTATAGTAAATCTGGCCTTTGCAGTGTAGAACGCTTGATAGTGAACAAAGACACAGATGCCTCAACAGGACATGTCTGCTTCCAAATCGATTTTGCTAGAGACATGTTTTTTTAAAAGTTAAACTTTTAACTTGAAATGCACGTGTTTGTAAAAGATGCAACAACGGTCAAACACATACATCTAGAGCACATTTACATAAAAAACTATAAAAGTATGGAATGGCTGTCCATTAAAAAAAAACAGCGCAGTGGAATGCAAAAACACAATCTCTGTGAAGAGCCCCAAAACTATCGCCGAATGTGTGCCATTTTGCACTGTCACATTTATATTTGCACTAGAACAGTGGATTGCTACTTTGAAACCGGGTGTGGTGTATAGAGAAGACCAGGAAACCGAGTTCTTTTTAAGCAACTCTATGCTTATCTTGTTTTTCTGAAGAACGGTGCACACACTTTTATCACAGAACCAACTTGGGAAAAAACATCCATAACCAGACTCAACCAATCAAATACCATTGATAACCGAACAATCAACAACCATAGAGAACACTACACCAGGTCCATTTGGACTGGCTGTAGTTGTCAGGAAAACACTATAACTTCTCAAGTAATGTCTGTACATGGAGAAGCTGACTGAGACCCACTTTCACAAACAACATGACCGAGGCAGCGAGATAAGATACATTTTTGTGACATTTATTTTCATGGCCAATATATCATCTAACCAAAAATGATCGAGGACATGTTCATACATCGGGTGATAAGTCAATATAGTTGGATAATTATCGTGAGATTTAATAACTAAGATTTATTTGTTAGTTTCAACTTAACTTCAGTTTGTTGGCAGAAATGTTTCAGCTGCAAATAGCATCGAAAAGAGTGGAAAGTGTGTTTGTGTTCAAGAAACATGATATTGCTCATGTAAATAGCTAACCTTGTCTTCGACTAAATATGTCCTTTCTCACTCTTTGTTTGCATCTCTCAGGGCCAGATGAAGTCCGGGAATGATCCAGGGCTGACTTATCAGAGGAGGCAAGAGAGGCAAAAACATATGGATAAGACAATAATAAACAGTACAAAAAATAAAAATAAAATAATAAAACAAAACAAGTACAGTGGAGTTCACTTATCTCGAGTCATGGTTAACTCACCAATACTATTATGTCGATGATTTTGAAGTGGAACCGCCAAACTCCCTATTTGTCTCAGTATTTTCTTGTTGGTTATGTCGATTCCTTAATGTCGCCGAAATCTAGTATCTCGAGCATAAATGAGAGACAAATTATCCACTTCACATGGTTATTTTGTGACTCATGAGCGTGCCTCGTTCGCTGAGTTTGCGTTGCAGGTGCAGCGCGCGCTCACTTCAATGACAGTTCACTCATGTTGATCTGAGGGATAACACACTGCAGGTATTCTGTGTTTTTTTCTTCTAAAAATGTCTGGAGGTGTTAAGAGAAAACTGGACAATCAATCTCAAAGATGTCGACAATGCAGTGTTTCAGTGGTTCACAAAAACACGAGCAACAAACCTTCACGTCAATTGTCCCTTGCTGAGAAGGCGGACATTCTTGCTGCAAAGAGTTTGACTTTACTTTAAAGCATATCCGGGGTGGCTGAATCGTTTCAAAAAGAGGCACAACATTGTCTTCAAAGTGATTTGTGGAGAGAGCGCTGCGGTTAAACAGGAGCAAGTGGATTCGTGGCTTAAGACTCAAATGCGCACAGTTCTGGATGAGACTCGGAACATTTCGGCCGATCGCTTCATCAAACAAATCGCGGCAACACTGTTGTGTAAAAAAACAACAAAAACACGAGCATCCTCTTTCTCATTTAATCGCAGTTTTCTCATGTACATTATGTACATCAATAAATTTTATTTTATTTTTCTTGAGGGTTGTTATCTTTGGGCTCAGCTGCTGCTTCCATGGTCACTCTGACAGCTGCGCTGATAGGCTGTCTGACCTGTCAATCATGCAAGAAAACGTAATTGGCTGTGCTGCCATGAGGGCGGGCTCTTCTCTTAAAGGGACGAGCGCAGCGCAGAGAAGAGAGGAAGAGACTACTTTGGAGAGAAAGAGAGACTGCTTTTCTTTTTGTTCTGATTCTGACTTGTATTTGTTTTCTTATTGCGTGAATTGCGGATTATCTGCATCTGAGGGTTATATGTGGGGAAATCGGTAATATAGTATATGGATTGTATGTTAATATATGTAATATATGATGTATGGGTTATCTCGCGAAACGGTTATCTCAATGCTTTTTCCCGACCCCCGACGCCGTCGACATAACCGAACTCCACTGTAGTTGGTAAAGTACTCATTTATAATTTTAATGTAAATACTTTCAGACAGTTCTGTCTGGAAAAAAGTTATTTGACAGGAGTTGTGTGTGCCTGATTATCCTGTCAATACTTAGTCTATAATATAAAAAAGCATTTTTAAAACATATTTATACATTTCTTACATAAAACTTTGATGCTACCATTGTGATCAATGAAGTAAATATGAGAGAAGTATTCAAAATTCATTGAATGTCCAATTTGTGAATTAGTCTTTCAGATTAATTTTGCTATCCATATTCAATGAGATCACACTCAAAATAACGATTTGTTTAAGATGATTTCATAACGAATGAAGAGAGGAGACTTTGAAGTCTCCCACCAATGCATCTCATACACAAATTCACAACAAAAATACTTCCCATTCTTTGGACGAACTACCGCGAGCATCCGTGGAAAAGGATGACTCCAATGTAATGCCAATCACAGCCCATATACCAATGCGAGCAGGCAGCCAGACAAACCGCCTCAATCACTCCAGCTTAACTCTAAACATTTAGCTCGCCTTTCACCCTAGCCTTTCTATCCACGACTGTCACACTAGTTCCTCGGAGAGACGGCGGGCCGGAGGGAGAGGGGGAATATGGGGATGTCTAAACGTCCATTGATCATTGTGAATTCCAGCACATTCTCTCCTGTGTTTTCGCTCTCTCTGCCTCTCTGTGGTGTCAGCCCAGACCCGAATCACTCAGACAACACCTTTGAAATGCACAATGGCTTTCCTGTGAATCAGCCGGGCCCTTTCACGGCTGTCTGCAGCCGATAACAGCCTCTACTGTGCCCTGGAGTTAACAATCTCAGCTAATAGACTTCTCCCCTGTCAATCACACTTCAAATTCCCAATAAGCCGCACACACACACATACACAAACCTCCCACCTCAATTCTCTGGTCCATCTCCTGATCAAAGCTCATCTGGAGAACAGTAAATATAGACACACACACAAGCAGACACACACATACGGATACGCAGTCACCAGGTGTCATACCGCACATGAACAGAACTATACGCCCTGGTGAAAGTATGCTGCTGGGAAACAAACCACTCTGAGCCAATAGATAACAAGATCTCAATAAACCCAGAGCAGTGGTACAACTCACCTCACCCTGGCTGATTCACCAACACCAGTGAGGCACAATACATTCTTAGTCAATCCCCCCTAAATGCATTGGATTAAAAAGGATTTATATTCGTCTCCCAAATAAATGTCACATAATTTAAGGTTCTGGGATTTATGCATGTGTCGACATGAACTAAATTTGGATTTGAAAGAATGAGATAAGAGCGTGACTTATATATGCATAGACACATAGATTAAGGATCCACAAGCTGACACAAAGTTCTGACTCAAATATGTGGGTTATGTGAAATTTTAGTTAAAATATTAAATATTGTACATAATACACACTATATATATATATATATATATATATATATATATATATATATATATATATATATATATATATATGTGGGTGACCAAATAAAGACTGTGAATGGCCTATCTGGGCATTTCTGTGTCATATGGATTAGATTATCGCTGCTAAAAAAAAATTAGAAATACATGCAGTTATAAACACGAATGGCCTGCCCTGGGCTTTATCGCTCGGTTTCTGGACAGATTGTAAACTCAGAGATTTCTGGCCACATTGTATCACAGGTTTGTGAAATACCCAGGGAGAGTGAAACTTTTGTTTAAAAGTTCAGTCTTTCCAGCCAAAAATGTAAATATGAATCTTTAATATTTTTCCTCCACACAAGGAATGTAATTTGGCTGTACACACTAGAATTTGTTAACTACTGAGTGTTTTGCACAGAGGGTGAAATGTAATATTTAACTATCCTGTACCATATGGGACCGTAGTTGGTGCATTACTCATTGAATGATGTTGTAAAAACGCATTAATTAATAAATGTGCAAATAAATATAAGGCTCATACCCCCATAAATAATGACAGCCATTCTTTATGCAGTAATAGTGGTTGGCACAGCATTTTGAGCATTTGTATTTGCCTACGTTTACATGCACTGGAAAATGTGCATAGTGAGGAAAGGACAAGAGAAAGTAATTTTCTTCATTTTACTTGCAGAAACAGACTTTTGACAGACGTTGACAACCTGGATTGGCTCAGTTATGCGCAGATTCAAATATAAATTCAAAATTCAATCAAAAACCTTGACTGCAACAGCTGCAGCCAGCAAGGGAATTTTTGAGGGGAGGCTGATATGCAAATCAATATTAATCAAACAAATGAATGGTTGTAGAGGGTTTATTTTTATACAGTTCCAGGTAATTATTGCTAACATACACATATAATATCACTACTGACTAAAATAGTCCTGATAATTAATGACACAATTTTGTTAATGTCTCCAAACACCGTGTCAATATAGCAAATCAACGTAACAAATCACACAGCATCATATACAGGATATAATCATAATAAACATACATGAACGGAAAGCCCCATTATATCTAACTAATATTCACCTATTCGAAGATGAACTCAAAGAGTATATATGTACCTGTTGTTTGGTTTCACTTTGTTTTTACTTTGTATTTAATTGATATTATAGGATTTCAAAAGATTCTGTTGCATTAACAAGCGGTTTGGAGATGCCGTCATACAGAAAACTGATTGGCCTACATCGTCAGCTCTTACAATGATTGGTTACAAACTATATTCTCCAACATTGCAAACACAATTTCGCTCAAAGTGTAAACAGTCACAACACACATAAACACATTCGCTCATAACACAGTCTTTTCGCTCAGACACAGTTCTGAAAGTATTGCACGCGCGGTTAATATGGTTTCTTTACAAACTCTAAAATGCTTTGTTGCTTTTTGCCTTTAACGGTCTGCTTGAAAACAAATGCTTCTATTAGTAAAGACGTCTTTGTCGATGTCAATGTAATCTGGGAATTCCTGGACAATGATGCAACTCCTGCCATAGCATCTGCAGGGCTTGATTTTACCGCCACTTCCACGAGTTCTTCTTGAAAAATAGTTCAAGTTCTTCTGTTTACATCTATTCTGATGCTTTATGCTGTTGGCCTCCATCAACATTTATGACTAAAAGCAAAGTCAATGCATAACGACATTGTTTTGCCTTTATCTGAGGCTGAGATTTAGGTCTTATGTAGTGGTTTAGAACAGTCTGAGACAGTATAACTTCATCTATAATCCATCATTATTGTTCAATTTTCTTTTGATACTGTCAACTACAAAACCTCTGAGGTATGTTCATTACCTCCTTCAACATATTTGTGCAAAATTACACATATTTAGTCAGTCCTCAATGCACATTTACTGTAGCATTATTCAGACAAGGTTTAAACTCACACTTCAAACATTGATTTCTAGTCAAAAAAGGAATATGAACCGCACATCATCCACAAAGCTCTGAGACATTTCTGTGTGTGTCCTCTTAAGCTCTGCTGCAGGTCTGGGATGATTTTTCTGGAATGGTTTCAAAGCCTCTTGTGTTGCCTCCAACTCACCCCAGTAGGTCCCGCTGGAAGACTTGGGGATGAAGCAGTGCTCTCTTCAAACAAGCAGGCAGGGAAAATCTTTGTGTGCAAGTGTGTGTTTGGAGATGAGATGGAAGACGTTTATCTTTGAGGCTGTTTACGGACAACAGTTTGTCAGAGGAATACACACACAGTTCTCTTTCCAGGACGGTATTATTCTTGCAGAGAGCAGATGCATGGAGCTACGATGTGAAAGGGATGGAAAAGCGAGTGAATGGGCCTCAGTCTTTAGGACGAGATCATCAAGCACTCCCTGGAGGTTCACTCTGTCCTTCTCCTCCGCTAAAAATATGACGTGTCGTATATCATCCGCCTCAATTTCCCCTCTTCCACTCATTGAGTGCGGCCCTGAACAGGATGAGATAATCTGTGCATGTGCTTGAAACAAACATGGACCCTTCACCAATACACAACGCCCCTCTCTCGCACACCCATGACTCACAGGTTTGATATCTGTTGCTGATACATAATCAGTCCTTTGGGAAAGAGAGCTGCATGGAACACCTGTTTGACAGGCTGAATCACGAACATTGCAATACATTAGTGTGGTTCAGCCCAATGCTCCAAAGTACTCTGCCATCAGTTAGAATCTGTTTGCTGCCTATGTATATATATATATATATTCAAATATCTTTGAAAAATCCGCGATGCAGGATATATATATATATATATATATATATATATATATATATATATATATATATATATATATATATATATATATATATATATGTACACACAGTAATCCCTCGCCACTTCGCGGTTCAAGTTTCGCGGTCTCAGTGCATCGCGGATTTTTCAAAAATATTCAACGAAAAATTTAAATTAAAAAATAACGCCATATTGGCGTATTGTGGAAAGTAGCGTTGTTTCATCGTGATGCGAGAGAAACGGTTTCCCAGGATGCCAGACAAAGAAAGAGAGAAACTCTCTCAGAGGCTTTGTACACGCCCACAGGCATTCAGACAAGACACGTGATTGGTACCCGGCGCGAGATCGACGAATGAGAGCCTCTTCGCCTCTCTCAGAAGCAAATGTTGATGATCCAGCGCCGATATCTGACGATGAGGCGCTTCCCGAACTGATTTAGCTCTTTATACCAGTGCAGTAACACCATCATCATCATTATTCATCATCACATTCATAAAACCGCACAGGTCTGTCATCGTCGTCATTACTGGAGTCAAGTCTCAAGTTACTACTGTCATTGATGAGTGTAGAACACCATAATACTTATCGTATGAGAGAGAGATAGTAAATGTATAATATTAAGGTTTTAAAATGGTTTTATATTAATTATATTAATATTAAGGTTTTTAAAATTTAAAAATTTAAAAGTATAAATATACATATGTTAAACATTCTGGTACCTACACACACAAATATGGTAATTCCTACGGTGGGCCAATCCTACTTTGCGGATTTTCACCAATCGTGTGGGGTTCCGGTCCACATTAACCGCGATAAACGAGGGATAACTGTATGTATATATATATATATAAATATATAAATAATGTATATATATATATATATATATATATTTATATATATATATATATATATATATATATATATATATATATATATATATATGTGTGTGTATAAAGACTGTTACATAAAGAGATCAAGTCCTTTCCAAGACTTTTAACTTACATTATATGTACAAATTTAGGGAGCAAATAGTTAATAGTAGAAAATAACAAATCACATTAATTTGCACAAAAAAAATTCAACCCAAACTCTACAACATGACATATCTCTGTACACATATTTGCAGCAAATTGTAACATCTGGGGAATGGTGGCCTTTTGAATAAACCACACTCAGATTGTGACACACAGAACAGCTGAACATCAAAAATTGTCTATAAAATCATCTGAGGTATATCAACTACAGTTCTGGATGAACCACAGTCAACGATTAACAAGTTTTACAAGTATATCTACCATATGTGCCATATGTGCTGCCATATCTTCATTTGTGCAGTGCAAAACAGTACAGCTGTAATACGATTTTTAATGATCCCTGGAAATCCAAGTGATAGACAAGATAGATAGACACTATCTATTATTTAGGTTTTTATCTATATAAAAATACTAAAACTGTACAACAGAAGAAAAAGAGAGAACTGTTAACTGATTGTAAAGTAAAAGAGTTTCATATCTGATTAAAAGACCATAACCTAAGGCACAGAGTAAAATCATTTTAAACAACGGCTACAGAATATTTCATAGTGAGAAAATGTTCAAATTAAAAGCTGAAGGCAATGTTTTTTCACACAACTGTGTTTAACATCGCAGTTTCAATCTCATTAAGACATAGAAAGCTCTGTTTGGCCCGCTTTTATGTACCGGGGTATAATTATTTTGGAAGCAAATAATATTGTGCATTTAAATCTGGTAATAGTAAAGAGAATATGATGCACTGTTTGCCAGCACACACACTCACGATTTACCTTTTTATTTTTTTGTAGAAATTTTGACAAACAACAAGCTGTGACCTTTAAGTTCGTAGAGGCAGCATGGCTCTGATCACAGGGACTGGAAACATAGCCAGACTGAAATGTCAACCGTCCCTGCGGTTCCAGCACTGACGCAAAACTGCCAGAGAGCTACAGGGAAAGCCAGAGGAGAGAGACGGAACGAGAGAGAGGGGGAGGAAACAAGCGTGTGTGCGTGTACGTTGGCATGTGTGTTTGTGTGCGTGTGTACGGATGGCTAACAGAGACTTACCTGAGCTTCAGGCTCGTTCTTTGAGGCCCGAGCATGTCAGACAGCATTAAAGCAGGTATATGGTTGGCAGATTTCGACATCCCTTTAGAGAGCTGCAGGCTAAGTCATCCAATAGAGCACAAACTAGCCTCCACGCTAACAAACAAGCACTAGGCTGCTTGCTGACCCCTCACAACCAAAGACAGATACAAAAACATCTTCATGTCTTCTCTTTTCACTAAACACGGGTGTCAGTTTATAACTATAGGCTGAAGAGTATTTGAGGTAATGTTTGAAAAATCCATAGATTCTATGGACCTGTTGAGAACAAGAGACACAAATGTTCAATAAAGTTCATACAAATTTTGATGAAATATTCAATAAACATTTATAATGATTTCAGCATGAAATTGAACTTCAGTCTATTTCATTTATTTTCTAAAGGCATGCTACTGATCTTGTTGTAAACAATTAATCTGTGCATGCTTAATTAAAAATAAATGTGGCCATTGAAATTTTGAATCAAAATGTCATGACATCATCTCCCAGTGAATCAACAGACTTCTTACAGAGGACTTCTCCAATCATTTTTGTCCACAAAAAATTCAACATTCAACATTCAATCATCAACTGACATAATGATTCAAGACCACACCCTATATTTTGTTATTTTTGATAATCCACAATTATTTAATATAAATTAAATACATAGTAACGTCCCATTTTGATCAAATATTTGGTATGCATGCTATATATATATATAAAGAGTAAAATATAGGGAAAATTAGCATACAATAAAATTGTGTTATTCACTTTATTTTATAATTGACCTTCTAAACAAACACTTTCTATCCCTCTTCTTAGAGCAGTGAAATATTCTTATGTTGGTTGTGAAGATTGGATCATCACGGCTGCTATTTGAAGAAAAAAATAATAATACTTTAGCCTTTTCTGTGTGGGCATCCATTTATCACTTCCTGCATGTTTTTGTGTAAAATGGTCAAAATGTTGTTTTGGACTCACTGAATTTTATTATTGTTGTTATTGTTCAAAATAGCTTGATATTTTGAACAGAATTGCTTCACACAGGTCATACAGGTTTGGAATGATCACATTTTAATTTTAAAGTAAACTACAAGTGAACTAATATAACTTCTGGACCGAGCAGACACCCGCGGTTATTTCATATATTTAACAAATAATCTCTAAAAACCCTCAAAAACCATTAAGGTGGTTTGCCATAGTTTTATGAACAAAAGGAATATAACAAACTTAAAGTCCGCAAGCACAGAACTTTACATTAAATCGTAGATAATGTGAATGAAGATGCATCCTTCCAGGACATTGTTTGTATTATCACTGTTGTGTATATTGCATATTATGTATACTGTTTTATGCCTGCGTTAGGACAGAGTTATTAGAGAATGTACCCTTTTTCTTACTCTTTTCTCTTACTCTTTCTTACATAAACACATGGAGTTTCCCTATGCAGTCAAACATTATAATAAATGTTATGATTATTCGATTAATCAAGACCACAGATATCTCAATCTTGGTATCTAGCAATTTTTGGTATTTTGATGACCTTTACAAGTCTTGAATAGTTCCCAATACAGTTACATATGCAAATGCTCTGCTTGAGACAATGGATCATAAAACTCTCCCTCCGAAAGCTTGAGCTATCATTGGTCACTGACCTGCCAGAGAGACCATTCCTAAAGGATAAAAGTCAAATCCCACTTTCCTCTAGGTCTTAAAACCTGCAGCAGGCCATGTGCTTTTCAGGAGAGAGAAAGAGAACACATCAAGCTACGTGCAACTCCATTAACCATAGCAGAAAGTGACTGCAACTTTAACACCATCGACTCACAAAACCATGAAATCCTTCATCAGGACTTCAACGATGGCTTCAGACACAAAGAGGCACTACAGGGATTCGTACATTTAATGAGGTGCTGTTGAAAATGAGCTGATGATTCTTGTCACAGGGTGAAATAACGTTAAAGTTTAAATTAAATAAAGTTTAATTTCCTGTTTCCGGTTTAATCCACTTAAACTTTACCATTTCCTACGAATGCGTGTTTTGAGTGTGTTTGTTTCGATTAGTTATGCGTTTGTGATATAGTTGTTAAAACTTTTACATATAAGCTTCTAGTGAGTTGATTCTGGTTTGGTTCTAGTGAGTCTGATCCCTTTAACAATTGTGATCATAGTTACATGCTAAGAAAGAGTTATTTTTCTGTGACTATGAAAAATATCCTTTCTGAAGAATTAATAGACAATCAATACTGAGTGTTCGTTGTATTAACCGAGTTATTGATTTTCATATTATTTTAAACTAAATCAAGGTAATTTAACTAACTGATACATATATTTATAATGAATTATAATGAGTTATGATTAATTATTCATATTTCCCTTGAGATCATTTTGTTTCTATCTCAGTATAACAATAGGCTATTTATGGTTGCTGAGCGACTTGGTGATTATAGAGTGTGAAGTCACAGGTGTGCATTTATACGCATCGTAGCGGCCTCAAACACGGTTCATCCAATCAGAATGTAGAGTCAGAACTGTCCTTTATAAACCTAGATTTTCCATTTCACAAATTCACGGTGTGTGAGTATGTGATTTGCAATGATTCATCCTCTATTACTATAGTCTATGTTCAAACAGTGTGTGTGTGTGCGTGTCTAGAAAGCTTTTGAAAATGGGACGAGCAATCAATTATGGGCATCGCTTGGCAGCCGCTCAGAATGACAGGCCATTGTTAGTTTTTCTCCCTCCCTTTTCTCTTGCTCCCTCTCTTTTCTCTCTCTCTCTCTCTCTCTCTCTCTCTCTCTTCATCTGTCACATGTATGCTAGCCTCTCCTGGGTTCGCTCTCATTCTACCTCCTTTCTACTCAACAGCTGCACGTCTAATGAAGCAAGATCTAGCAGACCTGCAGAGAGAGCAAGAGAGAGAGTCCCCTGTTTGTCTTTGTATTGCAGGTGTGAGATGATGGGAACATTTAGTGTACCTGGCTGTAATTTGCTTGAGGGGGGGTGGGGGGATAAGGAAAAGACTTCTGTCAGTTCTCAGGTCCTCTGCGGTGAATGAGAGGGACAACTCAGGGACGACTCCGATCGGCTCAATCAGCGCCAATGTAAACAGCAGGTTGCAAAAGCCCTGCTCAACTTTAGATTATAGACTTTCTTGCCATGATCTTGTCAAGGGCACGACATCAGGGGACGCCTGTTGCTTCCAGATGGCGGCGCATTTGTCCCTCATTCTGTAAATAACATAAAACGAATGAATGGATGAATGATTGAAAGGGTCATTTTACAAATAAACGACATATTCTCACATAAATCTGGGTGATGCTGTTAGAACGGTAGCGAGGCTGCAGCGGAGTGTCTGGGGGCGTAATTAACGCTTCCAGCATAGTGTGCTTTGCTTTGTGTTTGCATTGGTAATGTAACTTTGTCTTTTTAGGAGATCTCCCACTGTGCTTTTACCCTGAGTTGCCTGTGGCCATCAGGAACACAGTCAGCACATGCAGCGGAAACACTGTGAAAATCCTAGCATGCAGCTTTACCTTTCCTAAACTGCTGATGTTGTTACTAACCTGCCCCTTTAAGTGTCATTCAAAGTGCAAAAACTATCTGAAGAAAAAAATATACATTTTCCACTATAATTTTTCAATTCGCAGACCAAGCTTAAGCCTAGTCCCAGACTAAAATGCACAAATGTGCACTCTTAAGGTATGTTTACATTGGTGTTAAATGTTTCAGATCATCAAACAAATGTAAATATTAAAAGATAACACAAGTAAACACAAAAAAGCATTTTTTAAATGAATGTTGTTATTATTAAGGGAAAACAAAATATCCTATTAAACCTCTAGACCTAATCCAGGTTTAATCTAAACATTGTCTGTGAAACCAGGCCCAAATGGTTTGCTTTTTGTGGTAGTAGAGAAGTGAAATTCAGTAGTCCACGGCTGTTTTAAGAAGAGCAAATGATTAAATGATTAATTGTATTTTCAGTATATATAAGAACCACTGCTAAAAAGTTTGGACCAGTAAGATTTTGAAATGTTTATTTAAAGTCTATTTTGAAAAGTATCTTATTCTTAATAAAAAGTGACATCAGTGACATCATTACTCCAGACTTAAGTGTCATATGATCCTTCAGGAATCATTCTAATATGCTGATTTACTAAATTCATAATTTCATATTTTTTATCAAAGTTGAAAATAGTTAAATATTTTTTCAGGATTGTTTTCTATGATCAGAAAGTTAAAAAGAGGAGCATTTATTTGAAGTGGATATTTTTCTAACAATATAAATGCATCCTTGCTATAAAAATAATTAATTTATTGTTTTTTAAATGTACTAACTTAATGTAAGATATATATACATACATACAAACATTATTAACACATTTATTTATTTGTTTCTTCGAGAAATATATTTTGCCATTAGGAAAAAAAATTCTTAATAGGTATATTTAATTATATATAATAACTATGCCCTACTGTTGCATTTGCACACGCATTATTTAATAGTCCTTTGCAATTCAAATGCCTTGGATCTTGAGCAGATGCACTGGACTGCAAAGAGAAACAAAATGTTTTTACTTAATTGTACTTTCAGCCTCAATCATTTCCATTTTTCTTCCTTTTCTCGCTCTATTCTCTATTGCCGTGTTCATTAATATGTTTGTAAGCATGCACAATGAAAATGGACAGAGAAACAGAAGAAGACACATTGTGGAAGACCTTTGCATCCACCGCCGCACCGATGAAGGTGAAACGGGGTTCAAGGATGCTGGTGGGCGCAGCAGGTGATTATGAGACCCCACCCATTCAAATCATTCACCACTCTTTTCAGCCATCCCTTGTCCGCCTTTTTGTCTATCCTTCTCTCTCCTGCATGTCTGCGTCCATCAGCAAAGCGTCCACTGGGACCGACGTGTTTTGACAGATGCTCATTCTGTCTTGGCACATCTCACAGAATGGTATGGCACTTGTCATCCTGATAAGAGAGAGAGAGAGGGAGAGAGAGAAAGAGAAAGAGAGAGAGAGAGAGCTCTTTTTCACTTTTTCCATCTCTTGCATCCTCAGTTTATTAAATGTTTGTTTATTAAAATTGCCGTGAAAGTAGTCCATATGACTTGTGCATTATACTTAAAAACTACTATTAAAATGTTTAGGGTGACAATTTGTTTTGTTTTTTAAAAAGAAAATAATTTTAGGATGCAATAAATTGAACATTTTAAGTTTCTATTCATCAAATAATCATGAAAAAGTGTATGGTGTATTCCACAAAATATTGTATAGCACAACTGTTTTCAACATTAATAAGAAATGTTTCTTGAGCAGCAAATCAGCATATTGGAATGATTTCTGAAGGATCTTGTGAAAATTGAGCTTTTAAATAGAATCATTTTTTAAATTAATTTACAATATTACTGTTTTTACTGTATATTTGATCAAATAAATGCCGCCTTTGTGAGCGTAAGATAACGTTATTAGATAAATTATTTTAAAAATCATACCAACTTCAATATTTTAAACGATATAGTGTTGGCACTATCCTCTAAAGAAAAATTGCTTGTGCGAAGATATTACCAAATTTATGTCAATGACATGCATGTATGAATGTGGCCTAGCTTTTATTCCAAGTGACTTTCATTCCATTTGTGGTAGACCATTCTCTTGGTTTTAAAGCCATGTCTTTCCCTTCGTTAGGGCTATGAGAGAACTTTTTACACCACTGAAGCTAGACATCATTCATAATTAATTTCAGACCTAAGCGTATCCAATACATTTAGCTTATCATTTCCACGTAAAACTGTAACCATACATGGTGAGTAAATTTATTTTTAGGTGATGTATGCCTTAAAAAACATTCATTTTTTTGTCTTGCATGTCATTTTCTACTCTCTAGCTTTGCGGATATATATGTGTGTGAGTGTGTGTGAACGTGTGTGTGTGTGTGTGACCTCCCCTCAGGTCAGAGTTGTCTGTGTTCTACCTGTTTGCATGCACACACTCTTCTAGCCTGAGGCCCATTCACACTCCCCATACAGGAGCATGTGACAGCCCGGCTATACCCGCCTCGGCCAATCAGAGTTCTTCACCTGAAGGGCAATACAGGATGTGACAATAGATTGAGCTGCAGGTCATGCAAGAAGTCTGCTGCATGCAGCCTCCTGACAGATCTAGTATACTGATGTACCTTGGCAGAATTGGGCTCCATCTCACTGAACACTCCCACCAGAATTTGATGAGTAGGCCCCTTATGCATGCAGAAAGCAGAAAGAGCTCTCTGGGCGATCAACCGTGGATTTTATTTTTTCTTTTGAGAATGTGGCATCTTTAGAATGTTTGTACCGGATTGTAGTGGCTTTCTTCGCTGTCTTGCAAAAACAAATACTTGCGTTCCACTTCACCTCAGGTGAAATTACAGTGTACGCAAAGGCAGTGCTGCATTAAAATCTCTCATACTTTCTTATTCTCTTTCGTCTCCCTCAGTTTTCGTCAATGAATTCACCTTGAACCAGAAAGATGTTGTTTTGTAGATAATTCCATTCTTATACATTGTGTTATTGGATGAGAACTGAACTGAGCTGGACAATCGCATCATTGTTTTCTACAAAGCTGATTTATAGCTGAATTGAACTTGTTTAATGATCTTGTTCTTTTTATATTGAATGAAACTCAATCAACACTGAACTGACCTCAGCTGAACAATAACACTATTTCTTCATGCCTTAAAATGTCTTGAATGTAACTCTTCACCCTTGCTTCATATAGTATATGTTGGTTCATGAATATGCAAATTAGCCCCAACTCAACTCACTCACACCAGCTCAGAGATTCACTTTTAGTCAAATTTACTGTAGTAAACGCTGCACAGTGGTATTGCTCTTTACAACATTAGACACATAACGGTAAATAATATGATTAGCCTTTTGCTTGAATGCGTTATCAAACAGTTAATAATGTGTTGCTAATGTTACATAAACCATGTTCCTGTTCATCATCTCTGAGTCAGACTCCTGCCTTCTGAAAATCAGCATCCTTAGAAACACTTTGAACATCATAGAATGTTAGTGGGGAAAGGCATATAGTTTAGTGATGTAAGAAAACAGTTGTACTGCTTTATTGCTGCTTTTAGTGAAAAACATGATTTTTCATAATTATTTTATGAATATGAAGACCAAAAAACAAAACAAATCACTGTATCATCTTTTTTTCTGCTACAATTGGATCGCTCATTCAAATATAACTAATGCTATAAATATTTGGCTTGATGTGATTGGTTACAGTTCTTTATTGTTAAACATTATCGCCCATGCATTCACACAGTACTGTCCATAATAGAATTAAATTATATATGCAACATACTGGGTCTGACTGTATGATATCTGGAACTGTGAAGCAAAAGAAACAGAGGACCGCATCTTTATGGAATAGGGTTGACTGAGAGTTCAAGGAACATCACCTGCAGCTCAACCTAACAAAGACTTAGCTTCTCGTCTTCCCTGCCAATCCAACTCTACAACACGACTTCACCATCCAGCTAGGTTAATCAACGCTTACCCCATCAAGGTTGGCCAGAAATCTTGGAGTTATCTTTAAGGACCAACTAACCTTCAAAAACCATGTTGTTTGCATTACACTGGATCAGGCCTTTCCAAACGGAGTAAGCAACACAACCTTTTGTCCAGGCCCTAGACATTTTTGGGTTTGATTACTGCAATGCTCTTATTGCAATTGAGAAAAATTGGATGACTAGCAATTTTTTACTACTTAATTCTGAAAAAAAAAGAGACATTCTAATTATTGGACCAAAAACCTCTGGACGTAGTAACCTAGAATATTGCTTAACACTTGATGGCTGCTCTGTCAAGTCTTCGTTGTTAGTTCTGAGTGTGCACTTTGATGCCAATCTTTCATTTAAAAGCCACGTTTCTAGCCAAAGAAAAAAAATAGAAAAAGAAATAAAAAGAAAAATATATCTAAATTACGACAGATGCTCTCAATGACAAAGGTTAGATTATGCGTTCAAAAGCACAAGGCTAGATTATTGTAATGCTCTACTGGGTGGTTGCCCTGCACACTTAATAAACAAACTCCAGCTGGTCCAAAATGCAGCAGCTCGAGTTGTATGACCATACTCGTCCTGTTCTGTCAACACTGCGTTGGCTCCCTACTGAACACTGTATACATTTTAAAATCTTGCTAATTACTAACAAAGCACTAAATGGTTTAGCTCCACAGTACTTAAGAGAGTTCTTAACACATAGTCCTTAACGTCTATTGTGATCCCCAAAATTCTGCCAGTTGATAATACAGTCTTCCTAGCATTGTTTGGGAAGCAGACACACCCTATCAGTTTAAATCTAGACTAAAAAACACATTTCTTCTACCTGGCATACATACAACACTTTATACATTTTTACATTTAAAAAAAATGTAAAATCAATGTTAGGCTGCATAATTTAGGTCAGCTGGAACTGGGAACACTTCCCATAACACCTGATATACTCGTTACATCATGGCATCTACGCTGATATTAGTGTCTCTGTTTATCCCGAGGTTGATTGAAGTCATCTGGATCTGGGCCGTATCCAGATCAGATAAAGGACCAGCACCTGAACACAACCACAACACAGCCCTGAAGTGTCAGCAGAGACTGTGCCTCTACTAGACCCTCCCCTGTGTAAGCCTCATCAACAGCCATCGGCACAGATCCTCAGCAAGCCTGTCTTGATACTGGTGTGATGAATCCGATCTTTTAACCTGACGGAGCTGGATTAAATATTAGTCTCAGTCTGTCTTCTGACCAGAAAAGCTGTCTATATCATAATCATGCATTGCTTGTTCTTTGGCCAGAGGAGAACTGGTCCCCTGACTGAGCCTGGTTTCTCCCAAGGCTTTTTTTCTCTCCATTCTGTCACCTGATGGAGTTTGGGTTCCTTGCCACTGTCGCCTCTGGCTTGCTTAATTGGGGACACTTAACACTTAATATTCATCAATATCATTGATTGGCCTGCTCTTCTAGAGTTGCTGAACAGTCAAAACAAACTTTGTTGGATTATTTTCCTGTTATCATTATTAAGCTTCTTGTGCAATCAAACTTCTACAACTGATACACAACTCTGCAGCACGTCTTGTCTTCAACGAGCCCAAAAGGGCCCACGTCACACTTCTCATTATCTCTCTGCACTGGCTACCAGTTGCTTCCCAAGTTCACAGATCTACCACAGGTCATCTCTCTTCTACTTGCACTCGCACTTATGAGTTTACATCCCTACCAGAAACCAACAATTGGTAAATGAGTGATGCACGTGGTATTATCATGGAATGATCTCCCTGCCTTCATCCACAAATCAGAATCCCTGGCAATATTCAAAAGACAGCTGAAAACTCATCTCTTCTGTGAGCACTTAACCTCATAAAAAAAAAACTTCTATGCTTTCACTTTCCTTTAATCCTTCCCTTTCTAGCTTATGCTACTCTAAGCAATGTCTGAAACTTTGTATTTTGAGCACTTCTTATGTTCATCTGCCTCTTCACGATGGATCGCTTGCTGTATTCCTCATTTTGAAGACGCTTTGCATGTAAATGTCAATAAATGTAAGGCACTTTTTCATGGTGTGCAGTAAAGTGTTGATGAATGTTTAGTCAGGACATTTGCCTTTGTTGAAGGGTTTTGTAAAAGACATGAGAATGGAAACACATGCACTCTATTACATCATACTACATGCACACCCCCACACACTCTCTCATGTGCAATAGTGTCTCAAGGCGACATGGTCTTGGCTATGAATCAGGAAATCTGACTCACTCTGAATGGTCGACTTCTTCATGTACAACGTCAGTCCAGAGGCACAGAGGGTCCTTTATGCATCATTGCACTCATACACACACACACACACACACACACACACACACACACACACACACACACACACACACACGCACACGCACATGTTCTGTTTTTATGGGGACATAATATTTTTTATACTGTACAAAGTGTATATTCTATCTCCTTACACAAACCCTAACCCCTGCATTTTTACATTTTCAAAAAACATCACTTAATTTGATTTATAAGCTGTTTTCCTCACGGGGACCGAAAAATGTCCCCACAAGGACACAGCTTTTGGATATTGCCAAGTTTTGGGGATATTTGTCCCCATAAATGTAGGGTTTAACAGGTCACACACACACACACACACACACACACACATATTCTTGCGCTTCATGTCATTACACACTTTGTGACCTCATAAACCAAATATTCCTGCACACACACACACACAGACACACACACACACATACACAAACACACAGACAAATAGACAGACACACGCAGGCACACACAAGCACAGACGGACACAAACACAGACACACACAGAGTGAAAAGACAGAAAGAGAGGAAGTAGAGAGAGATGGAGGATGAAAAGAAATATAGATGTAAAAAGACTAACTCTCAGGCTCAATGTTAAAAGTACATTTGCGGTGGCGGGACAAAAGGAAGTGCCGTCGAGATGGGAGGGATAAAAAGGTCAAGGTCAACCTCATCTCCACCTCATCCTCTAAAACCCATCTCACTTCAATCTCGCCAATTCAAGCCGCGGGTCCCACACTTCCATTCAAATTCTAAAACCAATCTCCAATAGAGAATTCCATCTCCGCCCACAAACAGGATTCTTCCTCACGGTGAGGCACATGTGAAAGGTGAATCTTCAGTTTGATGCCACACCTCTGCCAAACAGGTGTGCAAAACGCAAGGGAAAATGAAAGGATAATGAAAGAAAATGCATCTGAAATGAAGACGTGTGAAGGATTAATGAAGGTCTGAGTGGCAGAAAACAGTTGGAATAATTCCATGCGCTTCATTTTATATTAACATATGGCCATGGAAAAGTTTTGAAATGTGGAGGTTGGGGACATGCTGATGTCATGAAATGGCTTATGAATGATATATATATATATATAAAATTGTTAATTTATTTATTTATTTATGGGATGTCCCCTACACGAAGTGACATAACCGAACTTTGCTAAGATTTGACTTTTATTTCCATCGTTGTTAATGTAAACTCTTAAAGGTACAGTGCAATTACAACTGCATAAATAATATCATGAGAACAATGTTTTAAATGTAGAATTTTGAATACAGAAAAAAATAGACAATTATTAAATTACATTTCATTGTGAAATTAAAATCGTCAGTAGGTGGTGGCAAATCACTGTCATAATGATTGAGTCATAGATGCATTCATTCAACTGATTTGTTCAAAACGGCTGATTCACTCTGACACGAAGGACGTGACTGGGCCACTGAATCCATTTGTTTAAAACATTTACGAAACACCACTGTGTGTTACATGCGGCAGAGATGCCTTTGTTTGAAACTATTGTCATTGGTGAAATAGAGCAACAACAACAACAAAGAGAAAGTGTTGCCAATATTATTAAAACGTCACATCACAATATTAAGTTTTTGTTTATCGAACTGTTGTATAAAATCAGTATCAAGTTTTCAATCACATTAATGTTCTGGAAATATTGCTTAATATTTTATGTGAATAATATAAAAATATTTAATACTTTGCCACTATAATGTTTATTACTATTATTATTATTAAAATTGTATTAATCCTGGTGGCATTTTGCCCCAACCCCCTGATAATGTCTGAACCCGATTTAAGAGAAACAGCGATAAAACACTGGTAGGCCTGCCATAAAGTACTTGGCATTAAAGCACTATGATTTGAAAGAAATTGGCAAATTTCAGTGAATTTACAAAACATGCACTGATTAATTAAGCTACAACTGAAAACATAATTTTGTATAAAGAGGCATGCTGTTTTGACCATAATTCTCTCTATATTTAGTAAAATTAAGTATAACAAACAGTTTCCATGGCTTACCTTTCTGAAGTGTGAGTCTTGTGTAATCTTATGAATATGATACATTTCAGAGTGTTTATATCCAAAAGAAACTATGTATTTTCTTTTCATCGGGCTGGTGCTGTATGTTTTGGTGTCAGTGATTCTTACACTTTCCGTATTTGATTCATCAATTGATGTTGTAATTATTTATAATAACAATAATTAATTTAGTCTTTATAAAGTCATTCACAAGTCATACAGTTACAGACAAGTCAAGGGATCTCAAGTCTTCTTCATTTAGTCATGTGACTCAAATCCCCCACCTCTAATATACATATATGTGTGTGTGTATCATCACACAAATCAGAATATAGTAAACTCTTCCATACATTCCAAATTCAAATACAATTAAAAAAATATTTCAATGCAAGCAAACAAACAAATAAGCTACATTCATTGGTAGCTTGACTGTAGTTTACCTACTTTAAATCATAAATAGTTCAGCAAATAGCTTCACCAACATTGCTCACATGAACAGGACCTAATGTGTGGCATGAACATCTACACACATTCAAACACTGATATGAATATTTGATACTCGAATGAATTTAGTACACCGTGCATATGATGCATAGCATGCAAAGAATATTGGCAGCATAACATGAATAGACATCAAAACAATGGGACTGAATAATTTTCCATATTGAATCACGGAGCTGCATTCAGTCACTCACCATTCAGAGACAGACAGCAGAAGATGGGCAGCACAAGGGTGTGCTTTTGAATGTTTTTTTTTTATCACCTTGTCTTTCCCAGTAAAATTTCATGCCTTTTTTGTTTTGGCCACTAATAAAAAAATTCTGAGCTGCAGTGCTGCTACATACTTCATACCCAATCTCTCAAAACAGACTTCTGGCTATTGGCAAAGAATATGGCACATGGCTTATTCAGAATACAAGGGGAAAAAAGGAAAAAGAAGAAGCTGGCAGCACATTTAAATAACGGGGCAGTCATTTGTTTCGCAAACAACAACTACAAAAAAAAAAAACAATCTAATGTTTTTTGGCTTTTTGGTCAACTGTAATGCGTTTTAAGTACAACATATTTGACAGATTTAACTAAAAGCTTATCTATAGCTTATAATATACCTTATCTAACTCCTGCACTTATGGATTCCATCCCAAAAAAGATAACATTTTGTCATCACTTACCCACAAGTTGTTTTGAACCTGTATGAGTTTCTTTCTTCTGTTGAACACAAAAGACTATGTTTTAAATAATGTTATTAATCCAATAATTGACTACCGTCTGGTTACCAACATTCTTTAAAATATCTTCTTTTCAGCTCAACAGAAGAAATAAACTCTAAGATGTCTGAGCTAAGCCCCAAATACCCCCCGATCCTAGAACCGTCCTGCTGCTGAGCACTTTGTGTACCTTGTCAATCAAGTTTTATGCATAAACTTGAGAGAGAAAATAATCTTTCCTTCCTTTTCTGCCATGTAGTGGACAAAGAGCGCACGCGAGAGAGAGAGAGCAGTCAGATAGATGGACAGACAGTGGTTGAAGGCAATTTGAAAGCACTTGAGGACAAAATGAGGCTCGGTGAGGGCTGTAATCATGGTCAGTACTGAGCGTGCTCTGCTGTTCATGGTGCTGAAATACACAGTGAGGGGAAAAAAAAGCCCTCGCAACTCCAGAGTTCAGCATGTGTCATTTTCCTGGTGGTTATAGTGTGATGTGAGGATAGGAACAAGCACATAGCCTCATACACAGTCATATTCTACCTTCTGGTACTGAGATACCCTTAAATAGTGCTTAAGAGGACTGTGAAAGGGGTAGTTCACCCCAAAATAAATACTGTCCTTATTTACTCACCCTCACATTGTTGCAAACCTGTATGAGCTTCTGTCATGATGTGGAAAATAAAAGGAAATTTTGATAAATTCGTTAATTTTTTTCTGTGCAGTTTAAATAACTATGGAGATTTCACAAAAGTTGGAGTTTCAGAAGAGTCATGAGAATCATTATTTATTGAAAATATTTGAAAATATTTAAATTCAACCTTTGCCAGTAATTTTTTGAGTCAGATCGGTTTAGTTACTCAGTTCATTCTGTCCCCAAAACTGTTCTGAATGATTCATACATGGATCAAAGTGATTGAGTTCAACAAATATCTATGAAAAATGGCATACATTTTGGTCTGTTACTCATAAATAGTTGCACTGACTACGATGATACCTTTTAAGGAGAATGTTTTAAGCTTAAAAGCTTCAATTGTTCACTGTAATTGCATGGGGGGAAAGTCTTTAAATGTAGTTCTTTTGTGCTGCAAACATCATGTGCTTTCTGGAAGCAAGAAAATCTGACCTTTCAAAGAAGTTCACATATGCAATGTCACAAATGAGCTAATACGGCTCATTTTACATAACATTTTTATTTAACATTTTTTCAAAACTCTTATTAAGTCAACCACTTTCATGGTGATTTTGCATCCTTTTTAAAGCTTGAAAGCTTCAGACCCCATTCATTGTAATTGTATGGATAAGACCATGGGAAAATTGTCTCCTTTTGTGCTGCTCAGGAGACAGAAAGTCATAAGAGTTTGGAAACTCTGGACAGTTCCATTCCCACCTGCTTTTCTGTTTGGAGAAAATATGGTATCTAATGTATCATCTATCTCTAATACATCTGCCTATGTGTGTAAGTGGTGTTAAATAAACTGTTGCTGTGCCAACAGCATTGTTGCTTTTGATGAACTGTTGACACACATACACACACCTCCTCATTCTGTTTCTCTCCCCCAGAGCTTCTGCTCTTCTGATAACATGTGCAAGTTCCTACCCCACCCTCTCTCTCCTTCTTTTATCTCCTTCTTCTCCCTCGCTCTCCTTCACTAGCAGCGTGTGGGTGGCTGGTCTATGGCGCAGAGCTTAAAATAGATGTTCCCTCTTCGTAAATGGGGGCTGACAAACAGTTGTGGGTTCAAACAAAAACGCATGTGCATTTAAAGACGAATATTTTAGGGCTAGATGATAAGGAAAGTGTGTAGTCGCAGCATGAATGGCAGCAACAAGACGTCCATGTTGACAGAATGATGCAGTATGGAGGAGATCTGAAGCAGCTCCCTTAAGGGAAGCTCTCAGTTGAATCATCGTGCAAACAGAGGAGAGGATAGCTTTACGTTAGACTGAACGCAATCACTAAAATGAAAATGAGTATGACTGTTGCTATTGTTGAAGTCATTACCTATAATGCTCTCATCAACATTATCAAGAGATTGCGCGCGCTCCCTAAGCCCCATCGGAAGGGAGGAGAGTGCACGTTATAATCCAGAATTCATTTAAAAAGAACTGTACACTTTGTACATGTTCATTCACTATGAAAATTGAAAATTAATACTCTGAAGTGAGAAAGTTAAGTAAGAACCCAAAGTTAAAAATGAGAAGTGATAAATAATTAAATGTAATTAGTCGAGGCTGTGAGCGCAATACTTTAAGTGTAATTTGACGAGCGCTCTGAGAAGTAAGAGTTGATGCAGCGAATCAGGAACTTGGCACAAAGCTCAGTTTTCACTTCCCAAACATTTTTTTAACGGAACTTGAAAGGCATTCATGCTGTGATTCTAGACGTTTGGTCCCTGCCGATCATTCATGAATCCAAGCAGTCAGCGTTTTTCAGTCAGGCTCGGTGTTATCATCTCCTGACACATCTCTGCACTGCTTAAGATAAGTGACATGACATCTCATCCAACGGTTCGTGATGTGGAAGAGCATAGCGCACACACGCGCGTTTGTGTGCATGTAGGTCATATTTCTCACTCGGTGACATCATCATGTCAGACTTCCCATCCACTTCCAACCCCATGCAGTAAGTATTAATAAATACACTGGGCCGAGTTCCAACCCAAGCTGTACTTTAGCACAGTAAAGCTTCTTTTCTCTCGGTCTTCAACCCGCACTTATATTTCGCAGAAAAAGTGCTTAGTCATCAACCTATGACCAACTACTTCATCCTCATCATACAACAAATATTCTCTCTCACGCTCACTCATGTTCAGGGACGTAATGCATATTTTTTTGAAGAGGGCTTCAGAGACTTTTAATAAGATTAAAAGAAAGAAAAAAGAGAGAAAAGAAAATCCTTATGACTGAGTGAGCGATTCACCTCTTTACTCAAATGATTAATTCAAAGCACTGATTCATTATTGATTGAACAATCATGCAAATATGCCTACTATCATGTTATATAGTGGACAAAACAGTATGTCAGCTAAGTAGTGTGTCCGAATTCATAGGATCCATAAAAACAGTGTAGCCGTGGCCAAAAGTTTTGAGAATGACACAAATATTAACTTTCACAAAGTTGGCTACTTCAGTGTTTTTAGATCTTTTGTCAGATGTTACTATGGTCCACTGAAGTATAATTACAAGCATTTCATAAGAGTCAAAGGCATTACATTAAGAGGTATGGAAAGAGTCAATATTTGCAGTGTTGACCTCTGCAATTCGGACTAGCATGTTGTCAGTCAACTGCTGGGCCACATCCTGACTGATGGCAGCCCATTCTTGCATTATCAAGGCTTGGAGTTTGTCAGAATTTGTGGGTTTTTGTTTGTCCACCCATCTCATGGGAATTGACCACAAGTTCTCAGTGCAATTAAGGTCTAGGGAGTTTCCTGGCCATGGTCTCAGGATGCTTTACTGTTGGCCTGACACAGGACTGATGGTAGCATTACCCTTTTCTTCTCCAAACAAGCTTTATTTTATTTTTTACAGATGCTCCAAACAATATGAAAGGGGATTCAACAGAGAATATGACTTTACCCTAATCCTCAGCAGTCCAATCCCTGTAGCTTTTGCAGAATATCATTCTGTCCCTGATATATTTCCTGGAGAGAAGTAGCTTCTTTTCTGACCTTCTTAACACCAGGCCATCCTCCAAAAGTCTTCTCCTCACAACTGCCTTCTGCCATTCTTGAGCAAGCTGTGCACTGGTGGTACCCAGATCCCACAGCTGAATCAATTTTAGGACACGGTCCTGGTTGCTGGACTTTCTTGGGTGTCCTGGAGCCTTCTTCAAAACAATTGAACCTCTTTCCTTGAAATTATGAATAATCCAATAAATGGATGATTTAGGTGCAGTCTTTCTTGCAGCAATATCCTTGCTTGCGAATCCCTTTTTGTGCTTACTTTGCAGGTAAAGACAGTTAACAGAGGAAGAACAATGATTTCAAGCACCACCCTCCTTTTAAAGCTCCCAGTCTGTTATTCTAACTCAATGCATGACAAAGTGATCTCCAGACGTATCCTCGTCAACCCTCTCACCTGTTTTAACGAGAGAATCACTGACGTCACTGATGTCAGCTGGTCCTTTTGTGGCATGGCTGGAAATGTTTTTTGGGATTAAGTTCACTTTCGTGGCAAAGAGGGACTTTGCAATTAATTGCAATTCACTCTTCATAAGATTCTGGAGTATATGAAAATTGGCATCATAAAAATCTAGGCAGCAGACTTTGTGAAAGCTAATATTTGTGTCATTTCAAAACATTTGGCCACGGCTGTAGGTGAAAAAAGTACTACACCGGACCTATTTCCGGTGATATTCTGAAGTGTTAATTTAATGAAGATTTTACTATCCAATGAGGCCACAGGAGAAGATTTAAGAATGGAATTGAAGAAATGCAATGGATACACGGCATGTGTTGTATGTTAAAGTACCACACATATCCGTACTGTATAGAAAATATTATTTTGATGGTCACAAAGTTTCAAACCAAATGTAGAAGCTACTACATAACACATTATTTCAGATGCAGTAACTGTCTTTATAAATGGAGTCACTGAATCATTTCCTCAACTGATTCATTCTGTTTCTTGGAGATGTGCAACAATGAATTCTGCACATATTTCATTGAATGGTTCAAAAAGTAGTCAAAATAACTGGCAATGTTATGCCTAAAAAGCAAAGTACTGTCAAATTTACTATTGTTCTAGGAATTTCCGCTTGCAAAATCTTGCTAACGTGACCTTAAGTTAATAAAAAAAGAAATACCAAACAGACAATTGTGTAATTTGTTTTGCATGACAACAAATATTGAATTCCAAAGCAAATATTTATTTGATGCTTTTGTCTTCCACAATATTAATCTCTGAATGTTCTTCATTGTGGAATCATGTTGTAATATGTGATTTGGTTCACTTAATCTGCACATGATGTTATTAATTTCAGTAATGTTTAATCCATAGACAATATAAAGAACTATAAATACGAATGAGAAAAAGTGTACACAGCTATGAGACTATGATCTCCGACTCCATCAATAAAATTATTATGCCTGCATTTGGGAGAAAGAAAGACCTTGATACACAAGCCTAAATTATAGCTAACTTCATCATTAAGAGCAGCGGCGTCTCCCCAGTGCAGTGTAAAGTGACTCTTAATGGACATGTATTCTCGGCCCTCATAATGGGAGCATGCAGCTTGGCTGGTCTGACTTAATTATGAATCAGTTTTTACTGTGTCATCAGCGATCCTCCCATCCTGGGCTCTGCTGCGCTACATACTGAACTGACTTAGAAGGGGAAAAAATGCTATTTCTCGGACCTGGGTGAGTTTGTTTTTTTCTTCATTGTTTTTCAATGTCAGTGGTTTCCGTAAGGTGTCATCATGGCAGTGATGTGCAGCGTTCGCTTCTCTCTCGCAAAACTGCTGTGCTGGAGTTTTTTTTTTTTCTCGCCTTTCCTTGTCCATTATTCTCTATTGCAAATGTTACCTAATACAAAACATTTTCATTTGAATTATATAATCCATGACTAATGCTCCTCTTTCATGTGGAATATTAATACAGCATTTGCATTTTTCACAAATAGTGTTTGGGATTTTAAAAATTTAAATGGAAATGCCAATGTTGCAGTTTGGTGGGAGGCCTTGCATCACAGAAGAGATGATTTTTTTCCACCATATTTTATGTATGCCTTTAACAAATACCCCCAAACAAATAACTGAATGCATTTTCATGGGGGGATGAGGGGGGTCTCTTTGGTCCCTGTTGGAAATGAAAATGATAAAGAGGGGAGGAATGAATCGCTGTACGAGTTTCACATTAAAATTCAACTGGTGAATTCACACGAGAGCTGGATATGAGATCGTAGTTCTGACGTATCACACGCCTTCCCTTTGATCCGTGTGACTGTATTGGGTCATGAAAGTTCTTTATAAATGACTAATAGAATGAAGTGAAGCGTGTGTACTCTAAATATATCTCTCACTGGAGGATCTGTGTCACTCATTGCTTCAAATAAAAGAAGCTGAAACATGTTTATTACATTTATTCACCGGCATTTCACCAGTGCTGACTGATTATTTACTTTGGATCTATTTAAAGGAATGTTTTTAGTTATAGTAAGTCTTTCACAGAAAATCAATGCAGTAATGAGCTTACTGTACAGCCTGTATACTGTACAAGTATAAAGGGCATTACACCTGAAAAATGCTTTCGAAAGTATAGCCACAAAACCTAAATATTTAAACTAATAACATCATAAAAAAAAGAAAGAAAAAAAAGCGGCACATTTCTGCTTTTAAACTCTCTGGAATGATTTTCCCAGTAGACTTCCATTGACTGTGCATTGCAGTAAATATGATTGATTTAAAATGGTGAAGTAATATGAATTATGTGGCAATCAAAAGCATCATGTAATTATATTTATTCATATGTATATTTAGTTCATTTATGAAACTCTAGAGGGTGCAGGCTGATAAGTCATTTTAATAGTTACAGCATGGCATAAGCAAGATGAACCTGCAGACAATGGTAATGTTTGCTCAACATTTAAATAGTCTGGTTCATTGTTAATTGTAATGTAGAATTTCAGCTCGCTATTAAAGTTCCTTCTAAACTCTCCACCTCCCCCAGCTCCACCTGCCTAGATCTGCAACGGGATACTTGTCCATACTTGCTTTGCAGCTACAGCAGCAATAATTATCATCATCAGCACCAGCAGCATAGCAGATCTATTTCACCCAAATCAAATACATTAACATTTTCATATGCAAATATGAATTTAAAATATTCTGAGAGTTATCTTATTAAAATATCAAAATATATAATCTTAGAGAATGATTATGAAGACAATACTATTTGTTATCAGATACATTTTTGAAGGTAGGTTTAAAAACAGAATCTGTTCTCAGAACAATCCTTTAAGTATATTTTGATTTACAAAATGCAAAACGCAAAAAACAACAACCTTCTAATCTAAAACATGCATGTTTGGTTAGTGAAAAATGCCACTGAAATTAGTGACGTCTTCAAAAGCTTTGAAAATGGTTTAACAAATAGTTGGACAATTTTCCTCTTCACCAAAACAAGCTATAGCAAAATTGTCCAGTCTCCTTCTGAAATATTGATGAGGGAAAAGGAGGAAGGGGGAAAAAAAAGACAGCGAGGAAGAGACGGCGACCCAGAATGCGAGAGAAAAGCACTGTGGTGATGGGGAAGAGACAGCAATTGACAGCACACCGGAACATTTCTCTATCCTTCAGATAATGACATCGCACCCTGTCAGACAAAGAGCGACTCAGAAAAGAGTGAGGGCGGGGGTGGGGGGTTGTGAATAGACAAGACACAAGCGAACGATATACGGGGGAAAAAATTGAAGCTGAAATTGCTATTTTGTAGGTTATAATATTCTGCAAATGATGTGTGTACATGTGTGCACATACAGTTCTTTGTCATAAACACATTGTTCATATTATCGTCTATGTTGTGTGCAGTGTTGGTAGGAACTAAGTTAAAGTACAGAATAGAAATGTTACTAACTTAACCACATTTTGACCATTTTTAAAACAAAGTAGCTTTTCCATTAACATTGTCCAATGAGTAGTGCAAAGAATCACTATTTTTATTACATGCTACTTGTTGTAATTAAAAGAGTTCATCCTCTTTCACCTAGCACTGGAAAATATGATTCCAGTGAATTGGACAGGTTCAAAAATATAATTTGCTGATACATTTGTATTGATAAACAAAATAAAATTGCAACAATTTTATTAAATTGTATAATAATATTCAGTTAACTAATCATATGTATCTGCATATATATTAATTAGCATGAACCAAGACAAATCAATTATGTATTGCTCATTGTTAGGTCATTCTAGTAATTGTATTAGCTAATATCAATACAATTAATAATTGTAATATGAATATATTGAAATACAGTTAGCTGCTCATAAAAAAAATTTCAAGTTACGAACACTGTAGTCAATGTGTGTGTGTTTTGCTCTTATCTAAGTCTGTGTTAGTGTATGTGTATGCCATTTCATGGCCTTGTGTGTGTGCGCGTTATGCAATAGCTGACCTCCTGTGTGTGTGCATTACTCATGTCGACCTGCTGTGTGCAGTCTGGTCAGGTTGGAGATTTGGCCCCAGTCTGATGAGAAGTAGAGCAGATGTTCCTGTGTCTGGAGTTCTGTCCAGTAAAACCACATGATCCTGCTCAAGGGAGGCATGTCTGTGTTTATAAGTGGGCAGTAGATTTACATATAAGCATGTGCATTGGTACATCTCACAAAACATGTCCAGGTCATAGTAATACATCTTATTTGACTGCTCATTTCTTCACAGTCCAAGTTTTGTAAAAAAAGACAATAATAGGTTCTCTGTAAACATTTTCAAATTTCTTTACTGTTTGAGCATGAACATGTCTTCAAAGTTACAAAGTCACTCCAAAGGGAGTTATTCCCTTACGTTAACAGTAAGCACTGTTTTTGAACTCCTTTATACACCTCGATTGTAGTCTTGATTTTTCTTCAGAGAATATACACATCATTGTATTCCTCTTTGAGAGTGCACCTATAATGTTTTTTTTGTAATATTACCTTTCTTTAAGGCCTGCAAAGTTTTAAAGAGCAAAGTACACAACAAATAAAGTTATTGTCTCCTAAAAGAAAAAAAAATCAACCTAAATGAATTTACAACAATTCCAGCCACACTTCCTGTTACATTCCTACATAACAAATTTGCATAATGCCAGCTCGTTTGAAAACTCAAGTTTGGTTTGAAGACGAAAAACGTACCAAGCACAAGGTTGTTTCTCCATTCCTTTTTTAACAGGCATCAGAGCAGAAACAAAAGGTGATGCTCTCCATCGCCATCGTCTCTGGTCGCAGTCATATGTAACTTATATTGTTAACTTTTACATCCCCTCGAATAAATCAGGACAGAAGTGGTTAAAAATGGACAAAAGAGACATATTAAAACACCATGTGTCAACGAGAATGTGTCTTCCTCGTCTACGTGTGATCCAATCGACTAAAATGCAACTTAATACCAAGTGTAAACAGGGTTTTGTGAATCAAGTTCTGATGAAGTCTCCGGAGCTGAAATTCAGAAATGGTTTTAGTTTCTGATGCACTGATAGAGGTAGACCAATCACAACAGACTGGGTCATCTGACCAATCAGAGCAGAGTAAGTAAAGGAGGGGTTTAGAGAGACTGAATCTTCAAATTCCTATACTCTTTGACAAATCTTTTGAACTTGGATCCATGTAAACCTACTGTAGGATACTCCAAAACAAAATTTGCATAAAAGGGACACTTAAATGATTCCCGCCCAAGGCATATGCTAAATAAAGAGGTGAAGTTGAGTTGCATTAGTAGTGTGTTGAATGTTGCAGGTATGGTAAGGGGCATGGCATTTTTAAAAACACACTCGATGCAATTGTCCAATCACAACACATTGGTCCAGCTGACCAATCACAGCACACTGCTCTTTTCGGAAGGTGGGGCTTCATAGAGACAGGAA
The DNA here is from genome assembly GCA_037043235.1 of Rhodeus uyekii. Classification (NCBI taxonomy): domain Eukaryota; kingdom Metazoa; phylum Chordata; class Actinopteri; order Cypriniformes; family Acheilognathidae; genus Rhodeus; species Rhodeus uyekii. The sequence continues at coordinate 281,297 of JAWRVZ010000155.1, read as the reverse complement.
TGATCTATATTTCTTTAAATTCTTATAATGGGATTAAAAAATAATTTTAGATTTTGGATTGAACTACAGTAGTTTTATGAGATTCACCCTTGTGTATAAACATATGTGAATAATGTAGAAGTGTACAAATTCATTATAGCACTCCAGCCGTTCATCAACGGCTCACAAAAACTTGACGTAGGAGTGCGGGTGTGTCAGCGTGAACTGAGTAAACTCATTTAAACCCTGAGTCAGGCGTAAAGATCTGAAATCCCGCAGAGGTAAAAACTCAATCAACACAGAACCTTCTTATCAAGGAACATTCAGACTATGTAGGAGGCAAAATGAAAAGCCACTAGAGAATCTGTTATTGAGCTGCAGATGGCGTGAACTGTAATAATGTTTGTTCTTAAGGCTATCAAAAGTGCAATTACTCCTGAAGAGCGAAAAACTTAAGATACCAATGTACACTTCAGACACGTAGCCCGAAAAAAAAGAAAGAAAAGAATCTCACGGTGAAGCATTGTATTGGAACTTGATCTATGACTTTAAAAATAAATAAATAAATAAATAAATAAATAAATAAATAAATAATGAAATGAATGAATCAGTTATAATGCTCTTCTACATCATTTGACGATATTTTGGTTAAAGTTAGGGAAGGCAATTTTGGAGAGGTTAGTAATAGCAAGCTAGTTTTGACAGCATACGATCCCATCCTCCCATAAGAGCTTTTTTTCAAAGATACACCCCCTCCTAAAGACATGAAAGCACACAGTAGAGTCCGCAAAGCGGCACGAGAGATGGCGTCAAACTACTTCATGTCTCAAGCACATTGCTACAATAATAATGTGCAACGTACAAAGCTTTTACTTGTAAAACCTGACTGCTGCAGATTCAATTTAGCGATGATTGTGCTGACATAGAAACTAAAAAATCAGGTTCAGTGTTAAACATCACAGGATGCCATCTCATAAGTACAGTTACAAAATGCTGTGAAGGCGACTGCTGTTTGTTTACATGACTGTCTGTCTATGACTCTAGCCTTACATAACACGCTGATGATGTGTGATGTCTGTGTGAGGTATGGAACATCTTGTGTGCAGTATGCTGTATGTTGACATTGAAGGATTGTTTGTTTCTAATTAACTTTAGTCAGATGTATTTGCAATCAACTGTTCTCAACAGTAATTTTGTTTACAAAACTCTGACCCAAATGACCCATGTAATTTGCCCCTTAGGGCAGCATCAGTTCAGTGTATCACTGCCTCTCCATGGGAGAGGTCTTATCAGGTCATCATCAGGTTACAGTATCATTACCTCTTTATAGGGAGTTATTTTATTGTTTGTGGCACATTTGTTACCAGGAAGGTCTGATCTCAAAGACAGATCCTTGGGTTGTGATTCTTTGAAGGAAGACAAACTAACATCGGTGCTGAACAACTGTTACACTACTACCTTCAATAAATTCTTCTCCCCACAAGGTCTCTGGTCAAGGATATTTATTTTATGTATTTAACAATCGAGCCACCCAAACAACTGCTCTGCTAAATATGGAAAAATCTAAAAACACACAAGTAGGACACTGTATTGAATGCATGATTTGACAAAAATAATTGAGTTCTGAGACTTCCACAGAATATATATGTACATTTTAATATTTTGAACATATTTGTTTCCAAAAGTTCGAAAAGTTTTTATAAAAAATATTATAAAATGTTATAAAAAATATATATACAGTATAATGTATATATATATATATATATATATATATATATATATATATATATATATATATATATATATATATATATATATATATATATAATTTTAGTTATATATAATTTAAGTTATATTTAGTTAGTTAGTTATATTTAGTTATATATAATTTTGAGTTCTGAGACTTCCACAGAATATATATGTACGTTTTAATATTTTGAACATATTTGTTTCAAAAAGTTCGAAAAGTTTTTATAAAAAATATTATAAAATGTTATAAAAAATATATATATATAATGTATATATGTATAATGTATATATACATTATATATGTATAATGTATATATACATATATGTATAATGTATATATATATATATATATATATATATATATACATTATACATATATGTATATATACATTATACATATATACATTATATACATATTTTTTATAACATTTTATAATATTTTTATAATATCATTTTATAATATTTTTATAATATCATTATATATTATATATATATATATATATATATATATATATATATATATATATATATATATATATATATATAAATATAATATATAATTATATAATAATATAATATAATTTTATTTCAAAGATCCAAAATGTTAGTTATATGTTTTAGTTATATATACGGACACTTATTTTATTTCAGTTAGTTCCCAGCTAGTTTGACATACTAAAATAACTAAAACTGAAAGAACTGTTAAATCCTCAGGACAAGATGCAGATATATGAAAACAAATCATAAAAAAATAAAACCTGAGGATATCGATGGATGTGAAAGTAAATATGCCTAGAAGAAAAGAGAAATGCATGAAAAAAAATCAGTTTAAGAGATGATCCATAAATATCACAGACAATATAAGGTTGTTATGGAGACAGATCTTTATACTGAGAGGGTGGTCTACGTCACCAAGACAACTAGTGCTGCACCCCCAGATCCCATCTGAACTGCAGACTGCTTCATCTTGGTTTCTCTCTCTCTGCTGGGTTGTGAGTTCATTCCAAAGTGCTCAGCCTCTCGTTATAACGCTGTCATTAGAAGGGGCATTAGAGAATGCCTGCCAGGCATCTCTCTATAGAGGAATTGTACCCAAATAGTCAGAGTGCTTAGACTCACTCATGATCTAATGCTCCACTAGCACTGAAGATATTGTTATCTGAGAGGTCCCACAGAGTAGAGCGAGCATAATGGTTTTAGCTCTTTGGGTTGCAAACATCAGTTATCTTTATTAGGGACAGACAGGGAACTAAACTGCAGAGATGTTTATCATTTAATTGTTGCATAGAAGGAAGAGGCCCGTTAAAAAATCTTCAATGTGCCTTCTTTGGGAGAAAAGAAGTACTATTGTTTTGAAATGTTTTCTTCTCTGAGCAGATTTGCAATAATATGAGACGCCAATGTCAGGAGTATTGAATGACTTTAAAAGAAATGCATCACTAGTGATTGGCTTAAATATTTTATAGCCAATCAGTAAAAAAGAGAGAAAAAGTAATGATTGTAGTTATTAGTCTGAAATTAAACTACTCATTACATATAATTGGTTAGAAATGAGTAGCAAATGCCTAATTAAAAAGCCTTCTCTTTTGTCAGAAGATAAAAACACATGTGTGACTTACATGCTCCAGTAACTCAAAAGTATGATGCTCACAAAACTGGAAAACAATCTGATTGGCTGACTGTATGCAATTTCCGAAAGTACGTCTGGAAAAAAAGACCGGTTTACAATGTATACAATGAGCACTTCTGAAGAAGAACAATCACTAGATTTGTTAAAATTTAGTAACATAAAATTATAAAAGACCGTTAGGAAACCATGTCATTAGCTATGTTTTCATGTATGTATATTTTCGCACACTCACACATATATACATATATGAATAAACTAAAACTCAAAACAAACCATGATTTGTAGCTTTAAATGTCAGTCAAGAGAGTCTCTATGTGTCTAAATAGGTAGTTCTCTGTAAAGTCAAAGGTCTGGCTACACAAGACTATGTACCATCAAACTCAAAGTGTCCTCATTCCAGAAATATTCATCAAACCATGTGACACTTTCAGTTGATAAAGACAGCATTTACCATGAGGCGGTGTTAAAGTACAATCCATAAAAACAGCCCTAAAAGGCTTCGGTGACAAAGGTAGGAATGGTGCCCTCTGCTCAGTCGATAAAATCATCTTTTGCCTCCAGTCACTTTGTCAAATGGCAGCCATAAAGAGGGAGTCTGCTCTGCTTTTTATTGTTTTTGAATTGTGGGCACTTTGCGTGCCCCCTGAACCCCCTGTGTCCTGGATAATGTAAATATTTCAGCGATAGGAGCATAAAAACAGATATATAATTCTAATAAAGAGGCATAAATGTTTCGCGTTGCCCCACCGAGACCCCACTTCTGCCAATAGGAGAAAAGCATTGAAATCAGATGTGTATTATTCCAGCAGGCATACAGGGAGGCATTTTATCCTTGTTTTTGCAATCTTCAGATTGAGGTACAACCTGTGTTGGCTATTGATAAAGAGACTATTGACTCAATCTAAATGTAAAATTGAAACCGAGAAAATCAGCAGCGTAATTGACCTTTGAAACCGCCATCTGTTTATTTTTCGTCAGGTAGATGAAATGGATTTGTCTTGTTCAATATTAACATTTCATAGCACCTCATAAGCCAAGGATTTGCCTTGTTTATCATTAGCAACGGTGGTTATACATTATTATCGCCATTTCTTAAGGTCATCAAGAGGCTAAAGCAAATAATAAACCCAGAGAAAAGTTTGAAATCTGAACTAAAAGGTGACCGTGTGGAAGACCATAGCAATTTCTGATTATGGAAGAAAATAAAAAAGTTAAATAATAAGATAAAAACGTAATAAATAAAATGTAAAGTCATTTATAAATTAATATAATTAAAAATAAAAGTAATTTATTTCATAAAAAAATATGTATAAAATGTTGTTTTTCAGCATAAGCATCCAAGAATGATAATTCTGTCTTTACTCACTCATATATCATTCCACATCTCTATGCTGCAACCGGAAAAAAAAAATGCATACAAATTTGAAATGGCATGGTGAGTAATTAATGAAAGAATTTAACATTTTTAGCTGAACGATTCCTTTAATGTGCATAATTCAACATCTACCAAGCTTTAATTAATGTCCACACCTCACCATAAAATATCTGTATTCCTCTCACTGATTCATCATGATTCGTGATTCATGAGTGTCCTTGAGGTGAGGGTCAGGGTGATTTCAGAGTCTATTGCATCACATTTCTTGCAAACCTATAGCACACATCTTGTAGGAGAATTACTGATGGTTATCACTGGTCTTTTTTGTTGCTCCTGAAACAGCATAATATAAGGTTTAATAGATACTTAAACCTATTACATGTATAGTGATCTATATGCACACATAGGACCGTTGTTTGGTCACTGTACACTGCCACTGGTTTGAAAAGTAGCTTGTTACTGGAAAAGTAGTAGTAAGTAGCATCAATAGTTAGTTGCTCACCATTACTGGAACAGTCCAGAAGTCTGGAGCATAATGAAAAATAACAGATATCAATGTTCATTACATTAGTTGCCTTCAGTTTTCAGCTGATGAAGGGGAAAAATTTGGATATTATGAGAATGATGATTGATTAGAGGATTATTATGATAGACTGAAGTGTCTAAACAAACATTATGAATGGGAAAAACACTTTTTTCCCTCATTGTCTTTGTATTTTTCAGGCAAAACTGTCCCATATTGCTTGTTCTCCTTTGAGCAAACTGAATAAATTATGTACACTCTGACATCCATTACATCAGCTACATTAGAGGAAAAATGAAAGCAAGCAGATGCAAAAACTGCATTTTTGATTGTTCACTGAGGCTTAATTTTTCAGCACATCCTGAAATTGAAACAAATGGGGCAAAATTATTCATTGAGATTGATCGAACGTAAACATTTTTAACGATGAGTTTGAAATCATCTATCCAAATCTGTCAGCAACTGGCAAAAAAGAAAAAAGTATGATTCAGATAAAATTACATTAAATTTAACAATAAAAGGGAAAATTTCTTCACTTTTAAACACAATATTTAAAAACATTCACCCATAATTCAACTTACAGTAAAAAGGCAATAATGCTGAGTGCACATAGAGAAGTGTTGTAGTTACCTAAAACTATTGTAAAACTTATATTTACTATTGTAAAACTCAAACTTAAAAAAAATGATGAAATGTTGCCTTGGAAACTAACTGAAATATATTAAGTTTGAACTGAAGTGATGACTAAATCTAAAACTGAAATAAATAGAAACATTTAAAACAGAATAAACACTAAAATAAATGACAAAAGTTACTAAAACTTAAAATGAAAAATGAAAGCTGAAAATATACAAATAAAAGCCAATAAAATATTAATAAACACTCATATTTACAATAAACCCCATAGTCACTATGCCATGTTGAGTTCATACCCAACCCTGCTCCAACACACCTGTCAGTAATTATCAAGTTCTCCTGAAGATCTTAATCAGTTGTGTTAGATTAGGGTTAGAGCTGAACTTTGCAGGCAGGTATATCTCCAGGAACAGGATTGAGTACCCCTGCTCTACATCAAGGGAAGTCCTTGAATGTTGCCTTCATCCCTCCTTTACGGGACAGGCCTCAATCTTTTATGGCAGTAGAGCTCTGAGGGGAAAATACCCAACATAGCCTCAGATATGTCAGGCATTTAGCACCAGTATTTGACAAGGCTCTTAGAAAGCAGCCTATCATAGGGGAGATTATACTCCATTTTAATGGCCCTTGAGTGATTAGGGAAGAATAACTCAACTTGAGTAAAGGAACTTCTTCAAGACTCATTATTAATGGCTAAACTATAGAATGCTACAATTATGATAAGACGGGATGTAATCCAGGGATGGCAGTCCACCTCTACTCATCAGTTTGTTACACTGATCATCCCCCTACTGAAGCACTCCACCAAGGAGAAGCATGTACCCAATCTTCAAGACCCGACAACAGGAGGTAAACAAAAAAGAGAGACTTGTGCAACAGATCTGTTCAGCCTCCCCTTCCATAAGGAACACAAGGGCAGCCTTCCAAAGGAAGCATACAAGGTTCTAAAAACTTTAGCAATTAGCACCTTTACTGTAACTTGAACAGTTGAGCATGGCACTTACAATGCCAAGGTCATGGGTTCGATTCCCAGGGAAAACAAGAAGGGATTAGAATATCAATGTGTTCCTTTGGATAAAAGTGTCTGCCAAATGCAAAAATGTAAATGTAAAATGTAGCACCTCCCTTAATTGCCACTCAACCAAAGTGGAGCATGCATCCTAACCTTGGCTCAAGAAAGGGAGGCAGATGAGACCAGGACAGTTTGCCAAATAACTCTCATCGGTAAGGCTCTAACCCCAATGAAGGCACATGGGAGCCTAGGCTCTGCTTAAAGACCCCAATGTAATTGGGGGAGAGCAGCTCATACCCAAGGCAGATATTTGGGGAGGGTGGTAAATGGGGTAGAGGGAATCTATACTGGCCTACATAACTCAGCTTACCTTTAAGGTGTAAGCTTCAGGGATACTGTGTATATCTCCTGAAAGCTGCTGACTGAGACCCCAATTCTGTAAACTTCCCTGAGCAGAAATTGGGCGCCGTCCTACCTCCTTATATACTTTACCATTAGCCGCAAGGTGGTAGGCAGAGAAGGCAGACTTATTTGATAACATCTACATCCAATCTACCCACTTGTGACCCCAAGATTGTGGATGCTACGATGCTTCACCACAAGGTACAAACACCTGACATCTCAAAAGAAAAAAAGTCAAGAGAGTTCCTTCAGAGCTCCAGGAGGGCTCCTTCACCGTGGCTTATCACAGTAAGGGTGTTCAGTTTTCTCAAGAGCTGAACACACGAGTGAGACTATAAGAGCAAAATACAAATTCCTCCATCATCTTGACACATCATTGTGAAGATATAGAAGAAATAAAAGGCTCACAAAATTATATGTGGGACAGCGGAAGAGGCGGATTAATCCTCTGTATCTAATTCCTATTAAACATGTCACATTAATCAGTCATGTCAAGAGAGGCCACAGAGCGGTTTCCTGAACCAACATAGCAGGAAAATCCCAAAAGAGGGAAACTTCTGTCATGCTCCTCCCTATGCTCCACCTACAACCCACATGATCAATCCGATTGACTTGAACCGTGAGGTGCAGATGCTTGACTCTCATCCTACAAGAGAGATTTAAGCATGGGTGGAGTGAATACATCACAATGAATGCATTCAGGTCCCCCATGCTAGACTCTTATTTCTCTAGATAGAATCAAGCAATAACTATTACTATTTTATCAACATATTACTGCGAATGGATCACCATGAGGGCCTGCAACTCCCCAGAGAGCCAAACGTGCTGTGTTTTATACCTTTAGAGAACATCAAGCAAGAACAGAGCTTCTTACTTCTTGAAAGCAATGCAATGAGCACATCCAACTCCCTTGAGAGATGAACACGCTCCAACAGACTCTTATCTTATACATGCATACAAACAAGCAGCTCCTGAAGACAAAAAAACGAATGATGTACACTCACACCTACGCCCTGCATGTGACGTCAAGGTCTGCTGCCTGCCAATGATTTTTGACTTTTGTTTTCACATGCCTCAGACACCAGTCACGCTGATGGTGTTCCCCATACCGTCAATACCAAAACACTTCGAGTTACACTTTTGAAAGAGAACACCAGGTTAACACAATCTCTGGTTATCTTGCTTCACATTTCACACTGTTCATAATTTACCCAGGGTTAAAATTTAATCCTGGGCATTCATAAGCGACCATTTCACACGTTGCATTCCTAAACCCTGGGTTAACGTCCTTATTTGCAATGTCACTGATTGTACGAGCACAGCATGTAGCCAGTTTATGCATCCTCATATTAAACATTGTCAACTGTACTATTAAGTTTTTCCTGAATGGACTTTAAAGATGAGAATGAAACAGTCAATGTTTGCCATGTTTGCCCATAAAATACTGAAATGACTATTTATATAATGCATAATAATAATATAATGTTTCCGTGACTGTCCAAACCATGTGAATATGAGGCATGTGATTGGGTGTCGGTTTCCAAGCATCTAATTGTATCATTCCAACACCGCGTCGTTTCACACCGCAATCTGGTGCTAACACTGTGCTATCTAAATAAAAATTGTAAAATTTTATTTTACCTGGGGTTAAAAACAGGGTTTAGAACGATGATAACTCATGGTTAAGTGTAGTGTGAAAAGTCCTAAAACAATGCATGCAACAAATTCTTTTTTGTGAATTCTCCTTTCGCGCTGATAAAATATAGGCACCAAAGTTGAGAGATCTGATCAATATTAGTTCTAAATTCACTTTAGGAGAGATGAAACGATACTGTAAACCTCTGCTGACAGCAACTGGCTCATCATCCATCCCCTCTAAATCTCAGCCCTTGTTGTGTGTCTTAAATGATGAGGAAAAGGAAGACAAACAGTCAGGGGTGGATTTACAAGTGTATGACCTGACCTCCTCTTTGCTTTATCCAGCGTCCTGCCCCACTGCGACCCTGAAATTGGCGGTATTGGAGCACGGCAGGGAGAACGGGGGGTAGGGGGGGGGTTAGTGAAGGAACAGACTCGGAAAAGCGAAACAGCAAACGCTTGTGTTCTTTTTCCCTCTGTGAAAAAGAGAAGAGAAAAAAATCCTAATCTCACGCCGTCTGACGGGGGGCTTAAACGCTCGATTGCTTTGCTGCTCACGTCCCGCTCCCATCATCTTCCCCTCTGCGTCTAAGAGAGAGGGATTCTGGGCGATGCAAGCACACACACATACACACAAGCGCTTATATAGGCCTCCACGGCAACTCAGTGTTGATGAATGACGTCCCCGTCCCATTGGGTCCCTGTCGATGCATGTTCAAGTGGACAGGATTGAATTTAACCATAGAAATGACAGACCTTTTTTTTTTTTTTTTGGCAGGGCCACATTACAAGAATGGGTTATGGTGACGAAGACTTTGTGATTTAAGGCATTACGAACCGTTAGGAGGGATTTGTAGAGAACAATCACAGAGTGAGAGAGAGAGAAAGCTTGAGTCATAAAAAGGATCCCATTAAATATCTGCAAACGTTTGTTAAAAGGATGGCAAGATTCTTTCTATAGTGCTTTACATACTAACATTTCATGTTTGCATGCTTGTCACATTCTCTGTCCACTTTATCAAATCCAGCAGAAAAATGCTATAAAGGAAGGAATGCTGAGAATGGTAATAAATCCACCCATGAAAACAAATTTTCAACAATGTCGGTAATTGAGTATGATTTAGGCAGTACAGTGAAAAACTGCTTGTTATGCATAGGTACTACACCAGTTGAAACAATGTTTTTTTTTTTTTGGACCACTAAACCACAAAAAAACAAATGGCTTAATAACATTTCACAATGCTAATTTGTCTTCCAGAGAAAGTTCTCAGGAGAATGTGTAAACATATCTGGGAACATATCAAGAAAACAAGGCAGGTGTGTTTTAATTTACTCAAAATCCATGAAAATTATTACGATTGAATACATAAATTAGATTGGGAATTACCTAGGTTAATAATATTTGTAGTAATAACTGAGGGAATCTCACAAAAAACATGTCCAGGGCACAATTAATCCAACAATCTAATAAAACAAAACAAACAAATATATTTTTCTTTGATTACCTTTGGGAATATAAATATAATTGATTATATTATACATCATAGGATGATTAAGTGTTTTATATTTCCAATGGTGATTCTCATTACTGTAATACAGACATTTTATACACAAATTCTGTAATATAATAATTGTTTTTTAAGTCAACATGAATTAAAGGTGGTACAAAAACACTACTTTGATGTATAAATACTTTACTTTTGTTTAATTACATTAATGAAAACTGCAGTACACTATTATGTAATTAATTAAAAAATATTATAAATAAATAATAATATATCATAAATGAATAAATAAATAATCTTTAGATTTTGGGGTGGAATATAACCTTGACAGGTTCTGTGAGATTCACCCAACCAGTAAAAACACGCTTCAGGATATAGCTGAAAAGAAAAACGACAGGAGGGACGAATGAAAAAGTGGATCAAAAAAGAGAGAAAGAATCTGACAGGCAGAGCCAACGTTTCAAAAGAAATCTGTACTGAGAACATTGGACCCGGCCCTTCGGAAAGGAGCGAGTGATGCAATCATCCCTGCAGGAATTGGGTCGGCACTGTAAGCCATATTCAGCTCTCCAGATGCCCAGGCTAAGACCAAAAAGGGTTTAAATCATTCAATGGTGCCAGTGATTGAGGACCTAGAAGTGTCATTAGATCCACAGTAATCCTGAGGGGCGGAAGGAGGAACAACAGAACCCTGCTGTGGAATGGATTTAAGGGGGAAAAAAATAAATAAATGAGATCAGAGTGCTTGGGATACAAATAAAGTGATAAAAGAAGTCCACCGGAGAGATGAAAAAGGTATCGCATTTGTCAGAATCTACCTGCTCCCATGCATCCCATCCTGGGGCCATTTGTAAAATGCAGGTTTTGAATGAAAACAGTGCTTTGTAAAGTCGCTTTAGAGAGAAAGTGTATGTCAAGAATATGCATTTAAATGCAAATTTAAGTGGTATGGGAGAAAAAAAGTATTTACATACACACATAGAGATTACAATAAAATAGTTTCCCAGGTCATGTTCAATGCTCAGGATATTATAATCATTAGAGACAGACCAATCGTAACAGTTATGCTCCATTTTATCCGGTTTCAAAAATGTTTGATCGTTCCCTGTTTTCCTGTGTTCCCCAGTTTCAGTTCTACTCATTATCTCCCTGCTTTACATGCCCCGAGTTTCCACAGTTTCTTGGTCCAGTATCGTTTATGTCAACGTCTATGTTAATCTGGTTGTATTTGATTTAATCTCTTGTGATCTTATGAGTGTTCCTTGCATATTTTACTATAGACCATTTCGTTATCCATCTCATGTGCATTTATTTCACCCACATATGACACTGTAGTTGCCATTATTATTATTCAAAATGCAATTTATGAACATGATAATATGTGTATCAGCCAATCTCGAATCATTACGACAGATGATGGGATTACACAAAGGTGGTTTCTCTTCCTCCACCTTCCTGCATAATTTCCCTTTGAATTTATGGAATATCTGAAGCAAAGTCACTTTGAGCTCCATGTAATTTAATAGAGCCCGAAGAGAGAATCGGATGTACAGAAATGCTCAAGAAACAAAAGCCTCATGGTTTTCAGCATTTTATGCTACGCACCTTCTCAACCCACAATTCCCTTTTATCTGTCATACAGTTTGCATGCAGAAATCAAATCTTGAGATCTCACGGTAACACCCACTCTATTGTTCAATCTCTGGTATGCGTCATCGGCTTGCGGATATGTCGGTGTGACGTGTTCATGTGAAATTAAGAGTGATGTTGCCGTGGCGGATCTGGGGCTGCTCCTTAAACGCTCCTGATGCAAAAGCCCGCAGTCCTCGGCTCATGAAATGTTTAGCTGTTTGATACAGAGCTGAAAGAGATTTTGGAGAGAAGTTTGATGCAATAGAAAGTGATTTTAACATCAAGGTCACGGTTAATCACCTGATGCAGACAATTACAGGATATTAATTATGAATGTGGTGTAAAAGACATGCCTTAGATGTTAAAAAGGCACAAAAAGACGTCAACTATTTTGAACTTTTAGCCTTCGGACTGATATCTGAGATCATTTCTCAGTGGTGAAAACTGCCTGGATATATTGTATAAATGGGAATGAGAACTCAAGGTTGGTGTTTATGGTGAAAAGAATAATACAGCAAAGCGTTTATAAAACATCAATGCGGCTTTGTTCGATTTTTTTCTGCATGGTAGCCAAAATAAACCCAGCTGCACGTCAAAGATCCTGCCGTCATTCTACATCCAGTAAATAGGACTGAGCTTTGTATCACTCATGGATGGATGGAAGCAAATATTGCTCTATCTATCATTACCCATAAGCCTCTGAGAGGCTCTGATTTCAGAAACTCATTATTTTGAACGTTTCATAACCAAGTGCAGATTTCTTTATAGGTAGATTAATTTTATCAATATATAATGAGGGTCTTGATGTCAACTCAACAGGAAATGAGGATGTCAAGGCTAATTTTTCAGCAGCAGAGAAAAACTAATCTCTGATTTTATTTTATTGTCCCACTGGATGTGCAGCTCGAGTCGGCACGGTCATCCTTAGCCTTAAATCAAATCCTAGCGGCTCTGTGCAAGTGAATGAGCTTTGGGAGGGAATTAGATGGGACGTTCTCGCTCTTTAAGCCTTCTGGGTAAAAACTTGTTTGATTTTCATTGATTTCAGCGCTAGTTGTCAGCATGTTGTGACATGTAATCAATGTTCCTTGCCAAATTAATGATGAAAATCAGTAGGGTTGTGCAAAGCAAACGTCAATTAGTTCCATGTTCTCTAAGGTGGCTGAAAATAGGTTAAAAAATGTCCAGGTTTTGGAAATGCAAATCATTTCTGACATACGGATTTGAGAAGATCAATCAAAAATCTATTTCACATGAGCGGTGAAGTTAAATTGCGCCAATGAGACTTTGACCTCTCTCTCTCGAGACGAGCGCTCTCTCCATCCTTGCACTGTTGGACTGAATAACCGTCAAATCCGTCGTTCTTGTCATCGTCATAATAACTTGTCTTATACGTCTCTCTTGACGTACCGCATCAGATGTGCTGCTCGTGTTTAAAAAGGATTTAACTGGAAAGAAGAATTTGATTAGATATATAACGCAGGATTACTTACTGTATGTCCATGCCAAATAAGTTAAATTGTAATGTGTTTAGCAGAGGCTTATAGGCAGATAGCATAGGCGGCATCCTTGGCAATGTGACAGAACAGAAGGGACAAAATCCTCCTCAAAATGAAGTACCTGGAACACAATGTACATCACGTATTATTTACAGAAGATTACACATGTAGAGAGGTAGATCCTGGGTTATCAGCACACAGCAGAATTTTAGTCGGAAAGGGAGAGGAAAAGAGTGAGAGAGAGAGAGAGAGAGAGAGAGAGAGAGAGAGAGAGAGAGGGAGAGAGAGAGAGAGAGAGAAAGAGAGAAATCGCATTGCTTCTGGCTCTGCCCAAACAAGCGGGCTCATGGGAACTTCCCACTGCTGGTGAGTGGGCTGAAATGAAAAGCTAAGAGAGCACTTTATCTCATATAGAGAATGTCACGAGTCCAAAAACACAGTTAAGATTAAGGCTGAAACAACTGAAAATGCTATCACTCCAATTGTTTACTTGAAAGGTCACAAAGTGTTGCCAGGCCCCCGAAGATATCTTTAATCCCACCAAGAAGGAAAACTAGAAGATTACAGAACACCTGCAAAAGTTTGTCGTAGATGTTATCAAGCAAATACCCAAGTGCTGCATGTTTAATCTGAACTACTAAAACATAAAAAAGAAAGATCGGACACAGTTGGAAAACAGGAATGTATGGTCACTTACTTTTCTAAAGCTGTCATCCAAGCTTCACTCGCAGGCTTGTCAAAAAGTCTTATGCCATTTTAAAAATTTCTAAATTTTTTCGGAGTTTCCAACAATAGGTTTAAAAAATGCATTGCACATCACTTGAGTCTGGAAATAGTTTGTTCTAAAATTCAGTCTCTCCAATCCCCTACTTTCTGAGAGACTACTTTGCTCTGATTGGTCAGTCTGTTGTTGGTCAACCACTTACAGCATGTGTCGAAAATCAAACCTCTATTACTATATCTGTATATCTACTACAGATGCTTTTTCAATGATTGAAACACAGCGGTACGAACAACAACAATAGTTTTCCGTATCAGCACAACCCAAAACAAACTCTTCTGGTCTCAGCTACAACTACAATGTTTGAGGGCGACACCCAAGTATCGTGATAGTATCGAATCTGAAGATACTATAGGTGCATTGTTACGAAACAGGGATTGTGTACCATGTGGAACGAGGAGACGGAGGCATGTCAGGATTCGAACTGAAAACTCACTTTAATATAAACAAAACAAGACACTTTAAATACAAAATCAAAGAAACAAACTCAGGGAACTCAGAAAGACATCCACACACTAAACGTAACAAAGGCAACGTCAACAACCGACAAGGACAAGGGAAATGCTAGAGGATTAAATACACAAGGGAATGACGAACACCTGGGTAGACTAACGATGAAAGTGATGAACAAGAGGAAACACAGAAGGGACCCGGAAGTGAAACAACACCTGACACGACACACAGGAAGTGACAAATGACCTCACAGACAGGAAGTGTTACACTGACCTCACAGGAGAGCACAGATGACATGACAAACAGGACTAAGGGTAACATGCATTGTCCCAGTCCTGGTAAACACGAACTTGGCAGACGTTGCACTCATGTCTTGTGACTTTTGTAGTGTCTCGTGCATGACACATCATTCTTAAGACATGGCACTCATGTTAAAACATTTTTTAAACATCTCTAAACTTTATTTTATTTTTTATTCTACTGATCTGCGTCTCATTCTTTTAGCAGCAAAAACGCATTCTGTGTGAACTGACCGTGAGACTGGAATTGCTGACAACTCGTTTTGGCAGATCAGAATCATTTCTTTCTTTTAAGAGACAGTAACCTTACTTGTCATGCAGTTTGATCTTGAAAACTTTGCAGACATTTTTCATTCACAAACAGCTATATTACACACTGCAGGAGAGGTAACATCTGAAAAAGCATAATAAGAGCACTTTAAAGTAGCAAGAACTGATTCACCAGAATCACAAATTTCAACATTACAGACAGAGGATTCCAAAACACCAAAGTCCAGAATATGCTGTCATCTCAATCATTTATAGAAATAATTCAGATATATTTTTGACATGTAGAGAATCAGTTGGGTTCAAAACAACAGTTAACCCCCCTTTGACTTTCATTGTAAAGACACACAAAAGAAGGATTCAGAAATTGTAATGCTACATATGAGATATAACCATATACATATAACAATTTAGACAGAAAATGACCCATAAAAGAAAGGACCATTTTAGACTGAACCAATTCGCTAGACTGCTTCGGATATATAAACACTACACATCTTGAGAAAGGAAAAACTGATTCCCTAAAATGATTTGGACATTTCAATACTTTAAATTATTCACTAGAATAATTCAGACATATGATCATTTGATATGAGAGAGAGGACCATTAAAGACCAAACTAATGCAGAAGAATGGGTCAAATATCCAATTATATATTTGAGAGAGAAGATAATGGCTTAATAACCTTATGCTGTGTGAGCAATACAATCTCACATTACAAGCCAATTTGACATTACATACATCTAGCATGCTACGCTGTTTTGAAAACAGCAGAACTACCGTCACACCACTAAAAAATATCATGAAGTTAGTAGCACCACTACTTTTAATCAGTTACTTTTTGTTACTACACTGCAAACCATGCCCAGATATGCTCTGGAATGGAGCCATGTTTTCACATTTGGATCGACTGCTTGGCCAAAGCCCAATTTCGATTCCACCCTTCTCCTCCGCAGGTCTCTTTTCACATAATATGATTTGGCTCCAAACGGTGGTACGTTTGCGTCATCAATACCAACGTGAGTACTAGCAGCATCTGTTTACCTCTGCCTACTCAGAGGGAGAAGGCGTCAAAAATGTTTTTTATCCATGTAAATCTTCTGGGAAATGATGATTGTGTGCCAGTCCAACAAATGAAACATTATTATTAGCATGCAATTGACTTCGGATTGGTTTCATACCAATTGCTAACTGTACTGGGTCTATGAACAGCAACCTAATGCCATGTTTTCAAGCATACTCAGGTTATGGTATAAAGTCAAGTTCAGAAAATTTCAAACTCACAGAACACTTCAAATACACAAGTTGACCTCCACACAAAAGGTCAAAGCTCCTGTTAAAGGGTCAAGTTCATCCCAAAATGATCATCTTTAATTTAAATAATTTATTCACTCTCACCTGTATGACTTCTACAGAACACAAAAGACGACTGTGAAATATATAATGAAAGTCAATGGGCTTTCAATGAGTTTAATTGAGAATTTTTTTTGTTTACATGTAATTTTAAAGACGTATGGAATAATTTTATCTGTGGAACAGAAAATAAAATATTTTTGTTATTAAAAATAATGTCGGTCATTTTGGAACCCATTGACTTTCATTGTACAAACAAAACAGCAACTCAAAATAAGTCATAAGTTTGAAATGACATGAGGTGAGCAAATGATGAATTTTCAGTTTTGGGTGAACTAACCCTTTAAGGTGCGGTTAAGGTTTGTTTGTTTTTTACAACCAAAAATGCTAAACTCCATCAATGCATCAATCAGCTTCCTTAATTGGTCTTCAATTCTATGGCTTATATCTGTAATTCATGAAATTTAATTTTCCACCAGGACGCATTAAGTTCCGTCAAATTTAGCTGCAATTAGACTAGCATCAACGGGCACCATAATTCTGCTAATTTGGAGGGAAAAGAGAGTATTGTGTTTTTGGCTGTGTCAGCACTTTTGAGTTAAGGCTTTTTTTCTATTATTATTTTTTTTTCTCTTATAGGGTGCCTCATTTAGTTTGCTTGATTGTATAGGGCCCCAGGAGCCCTCGGCCCATTAAACTATTCTGATTTTTCAGTGCATGAACCACAGCACAACTCTACTAATAAGGTATTCAGTCAAAGTGCATACACTAACTAACTGACGGAGACACATGACCTGCTAATGTGCGTGATATTGCATCTGAGTTCCCTGACCTGATTTGAATATGAATAACCTGAGCTGAAACGGGTCATGAGATGGGAAGGAGGCATGTGGCCACACTGGGGATTGATGTAAGTATGTTGGGGTTTAGACGGAGGTGTGTTATGAGCGGGTAGATGATGAAGTATATGGAGTTGTTATCAGACAGTAAGGACTGGCTGACACTCATAACCTCTTATTCAGTCTTTGAAGCATTTGAGAGGACAATTTTGTGAATAAATCATTAATATGATGAGCAGATTGATACTTAACTGTCAAAACTCAATTCTGGCTACATCACCGTCTCAGAAAGAAATGCTGCAGGGAAAAACAAAAAGATATCTTAAGAAAAGAGATAAGCAATCAGTTGATGAAATAAAGAAAATCATGATGCCATGCCAAGGAGCAAGATAAAAGAGGCTTGATCTGAAGAAAAAGGAAAGATAGATTGTGCAGGCCGATGGCTGAGGGCAAAAACTGTCAAAGTAAGACCTTTAACTGGAGGCTGCCAGAACAACCCACAAACGCTCTGACATCTCGAGCCAGAACTGAAAGGAAAGCTTTTGTACAAATAGCATTGCTTTACACACCTCATGAATCAGAGAATCACCGTTTCATCTCTGCTGTTGGTACACAGAAAAAGAAATGCATTAGTGTACACCATGCAATTTTTGGGATTGTTCCAATATACTTTTTTATATTATCTATCTATATCTATATGTATATATATATCTTTATCTGTATATAAAATCACACATCAAACAATCTCCAAAAGATCATTTAAAGTAAATATTGTGTTAGATGAGAAAGCATCAAACAGACATTATATACAGTGGAGTTTGGTTATGTCGACAGGCCTCGGGGGTTGCAAAAAGGCGTCGAGACAACCGTTTAGCGAGATAACCAACACCTAATATGGCGATTTATTTGATGAAGCGATCGGCATGCTATAAAAATGTACATACACTGTATGTTTGCTAACAACAAAAGGCATATGTGCACCAACTAACAGCAGTTATTCACCAGAATACAATAAAAAACACCTTTGATTCTCGATACAAATCTTTAATTATATTCTCCAACATTGCAAACAAAATGATCGCTCACAGCGTAAACACAGTCACAACACACAAACACATTTGCTCATAACACAGTCATTTCGCTCTGACACAGTTCTGAATAGTATTGCACACGCGGTTAATATGGTTTCTTTACAAACTCTAAAATGCTTTGTTGCTTTTTGCCTTTAACGGTCTGCTTGAAAACAAATGCTTCTATCAGTAATGACATCTTTGTCGATGTCAACGCAATCTGGGAATTCCTGGACAGTGATGCTTCATTGAACACACACACTCACAGCAGACGTGCTCGACTCACTGAACACACACTCGACTCACTGAACACACACACTCACTGCAGACGCGCTCGACTCACTGAACACACTCACGCACTCACAGACACGCTCGTTTCGGCTCAACTCCTGTGCCTCCTCTTCCAAGATAGCATCTAGAAGACTTTAGACTTCTGCGAGTCTTAGACACCCGCCACTTCTGCGAGTTCTTCTGCGGCTGGGCGGCACTGTGAGTAAAGCGATCCACGTGCAACGCGAACTCGGCGCATGCGCAGTGAACTAGGTACGCTCATGACTTACGAGATAACCATGTGAAGTGACGACTTTGTCCGAGATATTTGCTCGAGATATTAGTGTTCGGCGACATTAAGGAATCGACATTAAAGAATCGAAAATGCTAAGACAAATAGGTAGTTTGGCGATTCCACTTCAAAAACGTCAACATAATAGGATTGGCGAGTTAACCGTGACTCGAGATAAGTGAACTCCACTGTATTACAAAAAGTGGCTTTAGAAATTAGTATTTAATTTGATTCATTGAATTCACATAGAATTTCTTATACATTACTTTTAGGCTAAAATGGACATAATAAAAAAAAAATCTAAATTTGTATTTAGACATGACAGTTGAGAAATTCATGATTCTGGATAAATTGAGAATCATGATTTAAAAAAAAAATAGAGTACATGTTTCTGAACAGACAATAAAACAAAATATTTAATTTAGGCTACTAAAGATTCTGACAAAAATCTATCTAAAATGTTTAATTTGAAAAGCGATTTTTAATTTGATTTTTTTATTCATAAATACATCACTTGTTTTATTACTGAATGAATGTTTTTGAACGAATCTCTTTAATGAGTGATTCAATGATGAACACATTTGTAACAGTCACTTATTATCACCTAGTGGCATAACTATGTAATCAATACAGTCATTATTTGAACTGCCAAGTTATTTTTTTTAAAAGGTGATTTACTTTGTTCCATATTGTAGACATTAGTGTTAATTTTAAACTTTTATCATAGTACTTCCGTGATAATGTGAATATTTGTAACACAGAAATAATACTATGTGTTTGTGAAGCCATTTCATATGCATACCTGAACACAGAATTGAATGTTCCAGTATGATTTTGTCAAAAGTTTAATAGACACACATGTGAGTCGCTGCCATTTTGGAATTTTGAAAAGATTGTGTCTGGGGTTTGAATCAAGCTTTTTTAACGATTAATCGTGTAGTTCTATTGCAGACTGTTTGTTGCAGCTCAGACGTGTCATCATGAATGCATTTAAACTGCAATTACAATTGCATAAATAATGCAATAAGATGAATGTGTTTAAATGGGCTTTAAAGTGATAATTCACACAAAAATAAAAATTCTGTCATTATCTATTCTCACTGTCGTTTCAAATACGTATGCTTTTTTTTCTTCTATGGAACATTTGATCATATGTTTTGCTTGTTCATACAATGGAAGTCAATGTAACCAAAACAGTCTGGTTACAAACATTTTTCACAATATCTTCTTTCTTCCATTTTAACGCATTATTTTTCCACAACTAATTCATTACATTTACATGTTAAATACTTTACTCAACTTAATTAAATAGGTCTAATAGCAAAAATTGTGTCTTATATTTTTGTTTCATCACATGGAGAGACATGAAAATGAACCAGATAGACTGTAGGTCTCTAACAAGCCAGATGATTCAAACTTGGTGAAACTCTGTGAAACACATGTGATACTCTAACTCATGATTAGTTTTACACTTTATAGGTGCTTAACGAGAGATAAAACAGTTTTAAATGCACATATTTCAAAATATGTGTTTCATCAAGGTTTCATCAAGATCTACCAGGTAAAAACATGAAAGACATCAAAGACTTTGGATGCTCCAGATGAAAATATTTGTCTTGAAAAGTGTTGCATAATCATAACACTATCACATGTATAAAAAAGGAATACTGAGAGGAAAAAAGTTAAACTTCATAATAAAAGTAGCCAAAATCTCACTTTGGATCAATTATGAGTTCTGCATTTCAGTGTTCATACACAAGTTTTATGCTCAAATGTGTGTATAAATGATTAATGAATTAGATTTTCTGAATTTATAAGTAATAGAGCAGTTTGTCTAGTTCATAGAGGTTATAGTGCACAAAATTAGATAAATGTTGTAATCTAAAAAAGTCTGCAATTTCTCAAATCACTGACTGATCATGTATTTCATGGGAAATTTGGCAATGTCCACCTGAAACTCCAAAATGCATTGGCAAAATAATTTGTCCCTAGACAGAATGAAAAAGGTAATGATCCACTGGAAATACACATCGTTTCTTTCTCAGAGAGGAAAATAAAGAACCCTGGAAATGTCTGATAAGGTTCTATAATAACAATGACAACAGTTTTGGGAAGCTCATTAATTGAGAGTCTCAAAGTAATTGCTTTACATCCTGCGGGCTGACGCCATCGTTAATGCGGAGAGCTGTCAAACTGACAAACAGCAAGTTGTGGAATATGGATTTTTTGTGTGTTTTTGTGTTAATAACCATTATCAGAGTGTTGCCGAGGGAGGCTGTCAAGATGGCACCCGTGATAAAACGCCAACACGTGACAGAAACACCTGCCTGCGAGAATGACTTCTTTTACTGAGAAGTGCACTGCTACATTCACAGGGTTCGTTTTGGCTCACCCTGAAGGAGAACAATATTGATTGGTTGTAAAATAATAATAATAATAATATCACTAATAAAAAAAGTTTGAAAAATGAAAAAATATTTTCCTTAGTATTTTTCTTATACTTTGCTGGTTTATCAATATGAATATACTGTATATATATTTGAACTGTAGGGATTTTAATATTTTTTCCAATATCTCAAGCTATGTCTTCATATGTTTTCTTAGATCATTTTTCATCATGTTCTAACTGTATAAACAATTAACCCATAAACACATTGGGTCTTTAGTGACTAGGGATGTCATTCACTATCATTCTTCTCATTCATGCTTTAAAGCTGGACATAAACCTTCTTAGTATTCATCTATCAATTCAATATGAACAATACAACAAGAAGAAAAAAAATTACATTTTCCAATTCATTTTTTAATTATTGTGTAGGGTTGCTAACGACCTGAAGTGTATAACAGAAAGAATTTTTTTTTCTGCACAGTAATAATTGAATCTTTGATGACTGAATAAGTGCAATTCATCTTTATCCCACAAGTTGGCAATTTCTCATGCACAATGATGAAGTGACGTTTCACTCGTAGTTACTGCAGGCAGAAAACAAAAGAATAGCTATCATCAGCAAAGAACATGCTATCATCCGCAATGCTTGCAATTGCTCAGTAATTTACTGCTGAGCAAGTACTAAACACAGTCAAGTATTAGTGTCGATGTCATTTGACAGTGGATTTGATGAAGAAGCTGTCAGAGATCAAAATATTTATAATAATTATGTTTGAGTTTTCAGAAATATGAGCCAAAATGTTGAGAGTACTGGGAAATTAGCTCCGATGAGGACAGTGATGATGATATAAAACATCTGCTCAAACTGAACCCTTCTAAGATCCAAAAGGCAACTAAATATGCTTTGTTTTATCATTGTTGAATTGTACTCTAATATCAGGAGAGTTCTATACTATCGTAACAGGTAGAGATCAGTAAGAGATCAGTCACCCAGGTCACTAAAAGTCACTAAAGATTTGAATATGTAATAACGATTGGTCAAAACATTCATACATTTAAGGGTTAAGTCAAAATGTAAAAAAAAAAAAAAAAAACATGTCTGAGATTGACTAGAGTTTTTTTTTTCGAAAGTCTACTTTGACCTACACTTTTACAGAAATGTGTTCTTAAATTACAACATGAGCATACAGTATTAAATTATTAGAAGTTAAAAAGTCCAGAAAAGTCTTAAAAAGTCTGCAAGCACAGAGAATGCTTTCCCAGAAACTCTTCCTCTGAGATATAACAACACTCAAGGGCATACAGTCTAACTGTATAGTGCTCTTGGGTTTTCTGGAAATTTTATACACAGCCACTCACCATTTGCCCTTGTCTCTAAGATCTCAAATTAAAACAAAAACCCCTCAGTCAAAACAACACGAAGCAAACAATTCCACTGTCATAAGGAAACAGTCTAATGCCATTCTATTCAGACGTTTCTTTCAAGGCGTGCTGAAACCCCAGACACCAGGTGTTGTGGAGGCAAACCGGAGAATGCAAATAGGCCCAACAAATGCACCGGATGTGAGCATTCACCATTTGTCATAGAATATGTTCATTACCCACTGCTCTGGACCTAAAATTAGTGTCAGAACAAGACATCTTCACTGGGTGATGAATTTATTTGCCGCACATGTTGCGAGCTTTCGGATTGAAGGCAGAGATACCTCCTTTGCCCCCCTCTTTCCCTCCATTCATCCCTCCTCTCCACCTTCTACACGTCCTTCACATCTCTATGCCTCTTCTATATTTTTCTTTGGAGAAATATTAGTCAACAGCGAAAACCCCGACCACACAGCAAAGGACGGCACCCACCAGATGGTGTGCTAATATTGCTCTCTGTATGAAGGTGTTTCATCTCATAATCCAAGGAGGAATATTCGGCTCGGGTACCGTCACGCTCTTTCACCTTGTCTCCGTGGAAAGACCTCATAAGCACACAAAATAAAACCGCTCATCATGAGTTGAGATTGGATATATTGATTTACAGTCATGGCCAAAATTGTTGGCACCCCTGATATTTTTCCAGAAAATCAAGTATTGCTCACAGAAAAGTTTTAAATTGCATCAACACATGTTTTGTTATACACGTTTATTCCCTTTGTGTGTTTTGGAACAAAACAAAAAAAGGAGGAAAAAAAAAACAACAAATTTGACAATTTCACACAAAACTCCAAAAATGGGCTGGAAAAGATGACTAAACACTTAAACACTTTCTTATTTTATTATTTAAAAGATTTGGAAAGAATATATATTGGAGAGGCAATTAATATATTGCAATGACTATATATATATATATATATATATATATATATATATATATATATATATATATGTTATTGCATCTCTGTATATTATTTTAATATATAGATAATATTAGTAAAAGAAAAAAAAGGAAAAAAAGGAAATTGTATTTATTAAGTTTTAAATGTTAATGAGTTTAGTTTTACTTTTTTCTTTAACAGGGGTGTCCTTCAAATACAATATAGTATTATTGTGTGAAAAGAAGTCAAAGTCAAACTTGCATAAAAATATCAGAAAAGTTTTATGTCCTTTTTTTTGTCTTTCTTGTCCATCTTTTTTAATTTTCTTGTCTTTTCTATGCTTTGCTGTATATCATGTGTGACAAGTATTTATGAAGCATTGTCCCTCAGCAAACATCTCCAATAAACACAAAGTCAAACCGCCCAGACTGACTGTTATCCCGCCTCCCCGCTTTGGCCAGTTCGCTAATGATATCAATGACCCATGAGGGCACGTTCTCACCTGCTTCCTACTACATCACATTTCAAACAGCCACACTAATCAACGTATCCCAGCATCCTTCAGTGCCACGGCCCCTGATGTCAACTCAAAAAGAAAAAGAGAAAGACAGGGAAATATGGCTATTTTTATTCAAATAGAGTCCACATCCATTTTGCTTCTGTAAAGTGATGCATTTCCTTATTCAACATGGGAAAAACCGTAGGATGGGATTTGATTAAAATAAAGTAAAAGGCTGGGTGATGGAAATATTTAGAGGCAGAGTAGGTTTTTATATTTGATGAAAGATTAAAGAATGTTCTCTCTTTGAAATAAACGTGCACAAACGAGACCAGGGATGTGTATTAAGAAAGTAAATAGCATCAGTTTTGATTTCATGTCAACTTTAAGTAATTAAAACTCCACAACAAAGCAGTTATGCCAAGAATTATCTATACGCAACATTGTACTGTGATTTCCAGTGGGAAATCAAAGTTGTTCTTCAAATTGACCATTCTCTAATTCACCAAGAAATAGTCTGTGAACAGTTGCGCAACGTTAATGTTAACCAATACAGCTTAGCTAAAATAATGAGATATTTAAAATAGTTTGTCTGTGCTTTACCTTGGTTCTTGGCAACAGTTTCCCTCCTCCAAGATTGTTTTTGTTCCTTTTACTCTATTCCTGTCCCTTCGTTAATTATTAAAAGCCCATATCCCATGTCAGGGAGCAAATAACCACACAAACTCTGTGTCACTTTTCTGAGCACTTGGACCAACTACCATGTGCAAACTCTTTTGTCCGTCTCAGATGTTTTTAAGGCCTGAGAATGGACTTGCACATGCAAAAATCATTATCTTAGCAGCTCTGGGGCTTATCTGGAAGAAGTTGCTCATATGAAGAATCAATAGAAATGTATTGCCGTCCCAGCTTCGGTAATAGTTTTCACCTTGAGTAAGTTCACAAGGACGTGCTTCCTTGTAGTTGCGACTGCACAACTTCTTACATGTGTTTAATCTGAAAGACTTCCCAAAATCCTCTGGGGAGTTTGGAGCATGCCAAACTAGGCCTAGGAAAACTGGCTGTAGGCTCCATTGTCTCATAATTAATTCATTTATAATCACAGAGCATGGTTGTATGACTCAATAAAATGGCTATTAATTAATAGCGCCTCTATTTGAGGAAGAGAACAATGGTCTGTCTTGGTAGGCTTCCTCTTATGGGATCAAGTATTTTTGGATGCCCATCAGACCATTAAGTGAGGTCTATCTCAATGCCCGCTGAAGCATTCAAACAAATAAATCTGCATTTAACCCTGCCATACCTTCAAAAGAAAGGCTCTCCTGCCCGGTATTATTGCAGTTAGATGCACGGCATTGTGATTTTACACTAAGTGATGACATGCACACAGAGATTAGCGCTTACCGTTTTCCTTATTCATTTCCAGTGACATGTCGGAGCCCTGTGCTCTGCTACTTTCATTCCCACTGAAGACCCTTATCCCTCCATTCAGCAGTGGGAGATGCTCCTCAATGGCTTTTTTCACACCTTTCGCCCTCTTGTCACTGTGTGAATGCCAGTCGGGCTCTGCCATTTCCACAGACCTTTATCTGGATGGCACAAAGTACGCTTTGCGTGAGTGTCTTTTGTCCTCTGCCGGTTGAATGGACCTTTTTGATTTGTCCTTACAATCTCCAGTGCAAAAGAGATGGCTTTTCTGCTTGGGAGCCTTCAACCAGTATGGAAAAAGTCAACAGCCCAACAGATGGGTCCACCGCACCTGCTACCTCAAATCAAATTTTTATGAAGCCATGTTAGTGTCAAGACTAAACTGTCAATGACTTGTGAAAATTTGCGAATTCATGCAACCTGAGACTGGAACCAATTTATTTAAAACCATTTAAAAGGAGCAAAAGAACAGTTCACTCAATTTAAATTAATTGATTTCAAATCCATGTTACATACATCAAGATTGTTCACCATCAAGATTGTGACCAGTCAAAATTCATATATTGTTTACAACGCACAACCTTAACTCCAAACTTAGACTAGCTTTTACATGTGAAAACTCTTTGAGAGCTGACACAGGTTTGAGTCCTGATCCACTGAACTCTTCACAATTCACAAGCAATCTCATTTTGTCCACGGGCTGCTTTAGCACTTGCTTTAAGCCGTGCAACACCAGGATGTACACCACACAAGCGCTTGCATGACAGAACACATTAGGATCTACATCTAAATCATCTTTTGAAGGACTTCTGCCTCACAATCCATGACTGATCTCAACGATAAAATAGCTTTGATTCCAGGCAACTTGACAGACTCAATTTTAGAAGGTGCTTTCTTGGTGGTTGAGGAACAAGTCTAACATTGTAACTTCCATGCTTACTGTCTGCTGGAAAAGAGGCTTTTAAAAGAGGACCAGACAGCAATCTCCTCTGCCCCCAGTGAGTAGTAGAGGACAGAATCAGACTTTATATAGATTGTAATTGTTTCTCCACCTTCCATCTCTTTTTTTCTTTTTGGGCTGGATTCAACGGCACAAGGTCATTGCTCTTAGGCAGCTCCAAACCTGCTTTATTGTTTCCCCAGGTCACAGGGGCTGACATGTATCACAGCTATTATTCCTTTCTAACAAATGGCTGTCTGCCGCTTTGATGTATGGCTCCCTTTTTGAGCCGCTTCCATAATACCCTTGACAGATTTTTTCTTCTCTTTTTGTGATGATCCATCTTCTTTTTCGGCTATTCTTTTCTTTACTGTCTGCTTCCCTTTAAATCTGGAAATTTTATGACGGCCTCATGATGGATAATTGCAGTTTTGACAAAGAGTCGGTTTCAAATAGCGACCGAAATGCACATTGATCTTGCGCCCGGATAATCTGTTTTAGACAAGAAAACAATCTTGTTAGACGTCTCATTGCCATTAATAAGTGCAGAGATGCTTTTTCGTGGACATTACCCAGTACAGTCAGCGCCACAGAGATGTTTTGGCACATTTGTGAAGCCTAAAAACTTGGCTTTCAAATGTGCTACCATTGGGTAAAATGTTTCATTCATTAAAGGGCTGTTTCACCTCTGGCTAGGATTTGAGACCAGACCAAATTGCCACCGTGAGGGACATTGTGTGGCAGGCACTATAATGAGCTCCTCGTGGCGAGGTTGAGAGCACCATTGTCAGACTTTCTCTGCCACAGTTGAGTCGAGTCAGAGTTTTACATAAGAATTAGGGCTTTATCGGCAACTGCACCGCAGGTAGCAGGAGTTTCGCGTGGCTTATGTGGTGGGACAAACATTTGGAATCCTGGGCCGTCCATGCCAAGGTTGGGCCTCTCTGAAGCAGCGCTCGGACGAATTTGTTTAGCTCCCTGCGGCTAGCTTTCAGCTCATTACAGAAAGCCCAAAACCATACCTCAGCCTGTGAATTATTTATGCAGGCTGTTGCATGGTCGTGCTTCACTGTGTGTGTGTGGGTTTTAATTAAACGGAGCCAGTCACCCTTAGACGGGCCACTAGGATGGGCAGAACTACTAAAATGCTAGACACATATTCAGGGCACAGCTGACAACAGAGGAATACCGCTGGCCAAGGGTGTGCCTCGCATTCTAGAAAAGCTCAAGTCAGGTTAGTGTATGGCATTCGATATTTTCATTTCACAACAACATCCTTCAACAATCAAGGATCTCCATCAAAATATTTACATTTTCAAATGAGATTTACGCATTTGTCATACGATTTGATAATCATTAACTCTATCCAGAGTGCTGCAATCCCTCATTAGAAGCCAGCGAACATCCATTTTTGAAGCTAACTATATAAATAAATGTAAAAGGAGCAACAAGTGATTAAATATTTATTGCCACGGTAATTGGCAAGCATCTGAGATGCTCAGCCTTGGAGAAGTACATAGGCTTGTTTTACATGCCTAAACTATAATCGGGTAAATTACTGATGTCACTTAAGTCACCTTACTTGCTTGACAAATAAGGAGTATTAGAAATTCAAAAAGAATAACGGTTTTATCTGAGCTGAGAGCAAATCAGTAAAAACGGTTGTGACCGTTTCAATCCAATTCAATCCAAATGTTCGCCCATGAATTTTCCACAAACCTGAGTGTGATAAGCAATGGCATAGGCAAGAACTTACTTAATAGAAGTTCCCTTGTCAAGAATATTTAAAAACATGACTTATATGACACTCCATGCCATGAAAGTGAGCTCGGACTCTCAGAGCTCATCTCCATACATTTAAAAAACACAGAAAATCACCAGAGGTTGTCAATTTTGTTTAGCACAGGGTGACGCCGAAGCCTGTTTGAAACTACCACAGACCTTATCACCAGTCGCTCCCTTCACTCCCGCTGCACAGACCTTTAAGCATCTTTAATTCCATCTCCAGACAAAATATGCATACCATTACCCTACCACAGATAAGATCTTCAGAGACACTTCCATCTAAATTATTGCTGATAATTTTTTCATAGCAAGGCATGCCATGTGGCAGCAGGGTCACTTTCAAGTGTGAGTAAAGAGTTTAAATAGTATGTGCCTGAAAGGGCCTGGTTTGAACCCAGGCTTCATTAAAATTCTCCTGACATCTGTTATGCGCTCAGGGTCCGGACAGAGGGAAAGAGGCCAAGAAAGTGGCACTCTGTTTCAACTGACTTTATTTACCCAGTTAATATGTTTACTAAAAGATCAACAAATCCAAACAAAATACACATGCCATTCAAAGTTAAATTAAGATACAACTTCCTGATGTGATTCATGCATTTGAAATGAGCAACAAAGAATGCAGAATTGTTATTTGAATTTGAATAGAAGAATGTAGAATTTAAGCAGAATGAAATGGAAAAAACCTACATAATTATAGTTCAGTAAATAATAATACATATTATTAATACATATTAATATTAATATGTATTAATAATTTAATTAATAAAATATTAATAATACATATTATTCTTTCTCTTGCAATTAAATGTAAGTTCAAATAAGCTTTATTGTCATGACTTTTACAGTATTGCCAAAGCTTTTGCCATTACAAAAGCAATACAACAATCAATAAAGTCAATAAATGAATCAGTAAACAAACGCATGAATACTTTTTTAATAACAAGAAATAAGAAAATAATTAAGAGAAAAAACAATTGTACCTACATTCAGACAAGATAAGAATATTTTTGACTTAAGTTGTCCTCTCTCTCTTTATATATATATATATATATAGGTAGTAAAAATAAAAATACGTATACAAATTAAAATTATATAAATTATATACATATTTTATTAAAATACAATAATAAAAAAAAAAATTCATCATATATGGCACTTAAAATATTGAATTGCTTGAAAACTGAATTACCTAGAAATTTAGTAAATTTTTCTTCCTGTCATTAGAACAAAAATGTCAATTCTACATTCTAAACTGACAGGGAGTCAATTCATAAATTCTGATTTTTGGACGGCCCTCAAACACATCAGAGCGATAACATGCAGGTGTGTGCCGAGAAAGCGTCTGCAATACTCACCCAAGGTTAACACTCTACACCAGCAATTCCAAGCCCATAAAGGAGGGTAAATGGAGATCAGGAGTCAAATGCTCACAAGCGTGCTAAATTATCTGCGGAAATCAACACAGTCCTCATTAATTACACAATAGGCCGTTCGTCATTTTCCCGCTCTCTCTCCGCCGCCTCCCCTGCCACGTAATGTGATGAAGAGGCCCTCAGGATAAAGGGAGGATGCGTCTTTGCCTCTGACATTGCTGCCAAACAAGCTCTGATATTGTAGGAGAATGACTTGCATTCACCTTCAGCTCTTCTGATCTTGACGACAAAAGTGAGCATCACACATACACGGAACGCAGTGATATTTGTTGCTGTCACCTTCCTCTTGATCATTGCAATAATTTTTAATGGTTAAAGGAAAACGATGCGCTGTGCACTTAATCGTCTCGTGAGCAGCTGCCGATGCCCTTTTGGTTACCCACACTGCCTATGACATTCCCATTGATGCTGTTTTCTGCCTAGGGGAGTATGACACTTCATCCATCTCATCGGAGAACTCTTTGTTAGACTTTCCTGCTTGCTTGAGAGAGGTACACTGGGAGGAAGTATGCAAATGCTAAGGAAGATTTATAGTGTAATCTCTGACTCTAAAGATTGATCTAACATTACTGCTGCAGCAATATAAAGTTGGCTTTTGTCTCGTTCTCCAGTGGAATACGTTGAAATAAGCCTGGAGACTATCCATTATTTCCCAGCAGAGGTGGATTACTCCTGGCCTGCCTCTGTTTGACATTTACAATATGCATTTTATTATTGGAACTGATCTGTGAATTAACGCTGGTATTGCAAGCCCTGCGCAAAGCTTCACAATCGAGTCGAGCATCCGCCCTTTCTGCATCTCCTCTGACCTTTCTGCACTGCATTATTTAACACATACAAAACCAGCACACCGGCGCACGATGCTGGCAAATGGAATTGACAGTGACATATGGCAGCGGGTGGCTACCGTGCATAATTGACGACCTTAAAAAAACACTCAGCTTTCGGCCTGACCTCTCCTCTTGCATAGTGCTCACCCTGTTGAAAGGACTAGCAATTCTGGTCACCAGTACTCTTATGAAAAAGAAGTGTCCTTTAAGTTATGTTCAAGTATATTTTATGTAGGGAGCACAGTAATATTAGTGCTCTAGTAATAAACTTGAAAGTGCACTATTTCAAAACTACTCAAGACCAAATTGGACCACTTTTTAGTATGTAAAAGTATGCTTACTAAAGTATTAGTAGTAAACTAAGTCCACAAACTAGTTTACAAATATGTTTCTCATTTGTACTGCATCTGTACTACAAGTGAACATACAAGTATACTAGTATTTGAATACTTTTAGCACATTTTGTGTTTTATGACAACGTAAAATTTGTATTGTGAGCACTTTTATACTTCCTGGTTCATAACGTCATCCCCCTCTGATGTCTCTTCGCTTGATTCTCTTCGCTTGGTTCATGACGCAATCACACAGAGCGTTCCCAAAGCATCTTCGACACATCTTCTCTTTTTTCCTCTTCAGAGAACCAAGGTTACATATGTAACAGAGACGTTTTGTCAAAGACTACGTCCATATCAGATTCAGAACGATTATCAAAACATAGATGGAGTAAATTTAGTCTACACGTCAAAAGCTTCACAGTCGGTTCTTCATTTAATTTCCTCACGTCGGTTCGACATTTCATTTGGTAACTTTAGGCAGTGTTGATTTATATGCTGTTTAATGTTTCATCAGTACCAGTATCATGGGAAAATCCATGCTGATAGACCAAGATTTGCTTGTCCACCTGTTAGACAAGCACCAGGGATGCTAGTCCAAGCTCTTTTCAGAAGGCAAGTCTAAACCCCTCAGTCAGAGCAAATATTAACAGTTACACCCGTTTCATCTAAACTAAATTAAATCAAATTAGTAGTCTGGGAAACTTCTCAAAAGTGAAAAGAAGTGAAAAAAGGAGGAAAGGAGAGACTCAAAAAGGCCGCTGTGGTCTATAGTAGGACAGTTTTTGTGATAAGATTGCACGTTTTAGTACTGTAGAGCAAGAAAAGCAATCAAATTCAAGGCAGGTGGTGCTGGTACTCAATCAATGCATTACAAGGCAGCACATTTAATGTTCACAATGAAAAAGTGTCAAGCTTCTCAAAAGTTGTTACTAAGGCTGCATTTACACTGTCAACCAATTCCAAATTTTTCAATGGCACAGATTGGATCTTGCTGAATGTGTGTAAACAGCGAGACAGAATTTTTCCATCTTATTCAGTCTGTCTTTCAAATATAAAATATCTAGGCATCTGATATACACTGCCCGGCCAAAAAAAAAAAGACAAATATTCAAGAGTCAATAATCGGAACATTAGTCCAGTGATTATTTTTCCTAGCATGCGACATATTTAAATAAAATAAAAATGCATATATATATATATATATATATATATATATATATATATATATATATATATATATATATATATATATATATATATATATATATATATATATATATATATATATATATATATATATATATATATATATATATATATAACAATTTAAAAGCCCCTCACATCTGCATGTCTTAAGTGAATGTAAACAGATAAGTCAAAAACAAATATTGAATCTGAGCATAAAGCCTTACAGTGTTGAACAGCTTAAGAGGCATCTTATGCTCCAAAAATCCAGAAATATTGGTTCCCAATGCAAATTCAAAGCACCCAGGCAATTTGTTAATGAATTGTGACTATAAAGTACAAGAAACAAATATGACTGTTTACCTAATAAGCTTAAAAACAAATCCAGCATGCGAGCTGATGCAACAGAAGGTAAACTCTACAGCTCAAAATGCCTCCTCATACACTGCAATTCCAGAGCTTTCCACAGAAACTTCTGCTCCCCCTACAGCCATGATTAGTTTGCTGGGCTAACCAGAAAAATCACAGTCCAGTCAGTTCCTCTCAAACGTAGCTCATGCTCAAACATTAGGCTGATGTCATAAGAAGCAATGTCCTCTCAAGCAGAGAATGCTCTATGAACATTTCGATACATTGTAGCACATCAATTTTAAAATTTGAGTCCAGAAAAATAGAACACTGTTAAAATTTAATTTCACTTCATGCTGTTCAAATTCTAAATGCTGTAATCATGCTGTGGTGCAGTAAAATTTATATAAATCTTCTTGGTTTCCCCATCTACTCCTTCCCTCTGTCCAGCATCATCCAGAACAATCTAGTTGATAAAAAAAATTCAAGAATAAAGTTAAGTCAGTATAAATTGGTAGTTGTGATAGTCTTTGCTTCCTTATTGTGATGTGTATGTAGACCTGCAACAAATGGTACACTTCACATGCACTTGTGGTTTTGTGGACTTACAATGGCTGCAGAGTGCGTGTGATCGTGAAATGCACAAGACCCATTTTCAATTGCCCATTTTAGGCTTCAGAAGCGTGCTTGCGAGCACCCTACCATATTCAGCTATTATGCACCCTCGATGCGCACTTCTGTCGCGCCCACACTTTTCTACCCGAAAGTCAAAGCGGCATTACATCATGAAAGTGTGGACTTGTTGGAAGGCCGAGAGGGTTTAGGTTGCCATTTGGGACAGGGCCAGTGAAACGGCTTCTCGAACAAGAAAACCGGTAGTAAACATGTCACCGGCGAAGACAAGTTTCTGCAAGATGGAGGGGAAGGTATTTTGATTGAAGATTACAAAGGCATTTGAATTTAAAGAAAATAATCATGTGCACAAATACATCATTTATAAATTCTGTAATCTTCAATAAAAAATAAGGATAGTCAGTTTTGAATTCATGGTGACTTTAATGCTTCTATGAACATTTACAATTCATTAAGGATGTGTTGAGGACTAGGTGGGTAATGATTATTTATAATTAACTTGGGCTGCATCTGTAATTGCATATTTTCCTACTCTATAGAAGATGAAAAACATTATGTGACAAAAGAAGTATAACCGAATCCACAATAGTCATAAAAGTAAAAAGTACCCGGATAGTGAGATATGCACATGATGGACACTTTACTATTCCATGAGGCCACGGGAGAGGATTTATGAATGGCAATGAAGCGACACAACTGATATCGGTAGGTCACATGATAATGACAACATGGTGAATGTTGTACGGTAAGTCCAGATTCTATACATACTACATAGAAAATACTTTTTTTTAGCGGTTGTGAAGTAATTGCTTATTCAATATAAGTGCCTACTCACTTTGCTGTATTTTGTACATTTAACTTTATCTGGTGGCTGTAAAAGTTAATTTGTTTGAGGCATCTACTGCCACCTGGTGTTCTGGAGTTGCAACAACATGAAAACATAGAATAATTTTAACATGTATGCAGAATGGATGTCAAAATCAAATCAAAAGGGATCCCATTCACATTCTGAATACATGTTCATGGTCATGTTTTGAGACAGCTACTCCAGAAAAATGGTACACTGCATAATCTTGCATACTGTAGCTCTTGAAAACTTTTCGGCTGATGTCACTTTCAACACTTCCAACACTCAACAACATATCATAGAGAAACTTTATGACTTTTCACAATCTAATCAACTGTGGTAGTAAAATTCCATATTATTGAATTTGCATATGGATGCAATAAGCATGATTGTGGACATTTTTAATTGCGTTACTTCTTATTAGATTTCTTTTTTTAAATGAATCACACTAAATTATCATTCAAATCACTAGCTCAAGCTCGACATATCCTAATATTCTTGTTAGCACTCCTTAAATTGCGATGTTTATACTTTAAGCAAGCTGTATATTTGATTCTTACAAAAACTAATGCACACAATCAACTATGTACTTCTGTAAGCAAGCAGTGGCTTTAATTTCAGTCAGGACTGGATGAGAGCAGAAAAAAACGGGCGAAAATAGAGATCAATGTTCTGCTTGGTATTCATTGCCCTCAGGACCACAGCTCCCTGTCCTTGCCTGTGAAACCCCTCTGATAGTTATCCACAAAGTGTCACTGAGGACAAAAAAAAAGAAGACATTTAATAATTAACAAGAGTATACAAGAACAGCAAAGAAAATAAATGATAGCGGTGAAAAGGAGGACAATGAGTCGACATTAACAATCAGGTCTGCGGGTGACTAACGAGCGAGCCCCACAACGTTTTAATTAGCAGCCTACTGGACGGCAGAGTGATTAATGAACACAATTTTATTTAAGCTTTGCTCTGAATTAATACCAAATTGACATTTAATGAAAATTACTTACCACCATCAGAATTAAAGCTGTTTTCAGCCTTGAAAACAATACCCTGCGAGGTAAGCGATCTCGCCATCATTAAAACGGGTAAAGAAATATACTAATGCACGTTAACCATGACAAACGTTTTCCGGCTGGTTCTCGTTCACATTACCTAGGTTTTTGTTATTAGAGCTATTTTTTTCCCCCTGCTTGCTAATGCATATGCATGATGTTTGAGAAATGTAAATGCCTAGTAAATGCCTGCATCATTTTAATTGAATTTGCGCACACTCTGTTGCATGTGGTTCATAGAGTAATCACACATTGCAAATTTAGAGAGGTATGAGAGACTAGAATGAGATTTAGATATTCAGATGGTGCTTTCCCGTTTCATCTTGCGCTTATTATTCATACTAGAGACCGTTTGAAGATAAAACACTTGATTTGTCTTGGTGGGGGTGCTGGCGTCCTGCAGCGCGTGCAAGACCCGAGCTATACCTCAACACACCTGGGCCACCTGTTGCTTTCACTGCACTCTGAGTTCTGAGGGTCCATGCAAACTGATGCTTTATGGCCCATGCTTATTATGAATCACATTCTCAGGGGTTTTGCTCTAATCATAGCTTGATTACTCTTCCCAACTGTCCTTTATTACGACTGAAGCTGTGTGCAATTTTCCAATTTTAAAATACTTTCTTCCATCTTAGCCTAATATTCATAGACAACCATAAGTAAGCCATGCGTCAAGAGTCTTTATACTCTGGCTCTGTGGCACTGACGAAATATTGCTCAGTTTGTTTGAGTGGTCAGACCAGAGTAAGAAATGCAAACGTCTGGCTCAATCCAAGCATTTTCTTTCACTCTCTGGTTCAACAGCACATAAACAAATATAGATTTTAAAATAATGACGTGAAATGCTGTACAGTACCCCAAAATTAAATATTTTGCTTAAAAACGATATTTGAAAATCAATTATTAATGTCTATCTCATTATGCAACCATTAAAATCAGACTTGCATTGAGGTCTTCCTTTTTGATAAAGCGATTTTAACATTTCAGACAAATTCGCATTGTTAAATCTCCACAAACTGTCCTGTCAGTAGTGCATTCAAAAAGAGTGAATATTTCAGTGCAGCTTTAACCATCCTGTTTATGACCACATTACACGCTGATGACAACACCAGGAGCACCACTTAGCCCTCACATGCGCTTATAACCGCTCTCTCTGTAATCAATAGAGGACTGTGGGGCAGAGTGGATGGAGGGAGAGGGCATCAAGTGATGGAAGCAACAAATCATGAGTGTTTATTCAGCTGATGTTGTTGTTGTGTATGTGTGAGTGTGTGTATGCGATAACGCCTCTCGAGATGGCCGTTGATGACTGTGACCACAGGGTCATCCACCCGCACAGCTAAAGGATTGAAGGATTGTAAACGCTCATCATATTTGCGCTGGGAACTCTATTTGTGAGACTGACTGACTATATGAGCACATAAAGCTCATGATTTGGTCTCACACAATTTAGACATAATAAGCTCTTATCCAAAGTTAATATGGAGAGAAAATTATAGTTGGACAAGAAAGACAAAAAAGAAGAAGAAAAAAACGACAAAAAACACATTTCACTGTTTCCACAAAATGCTAAGCAGCACAAATGTGTTAAACATTGATAATAAGAAGAAATGTTTCCTGAGCACTAAATCAGCATAATAAAATGATTTCTGAAGAATCATGTGACACTGATTCACTCTCCAGCAAATAAATTGCAAACATTTAATTTGTAACCTTAGTAAAAAATATAAAAAATATAAAAATATAGAAGAGATTTTAAGCATGCAAAATATAATATATAATAACAAAAAATATATATAATAAATATATAATAAAAATAATATATAATAAAAAAAAAATTATAATTAAAAAAAATATATATATATATATATATATTTTTATTTATTTATTTATGCATTAATATTTTTCATGTTTTATGTTTTATATATATACATAATAGAACATAACTGAAATTATTATTTCTATATACATATATACATAAACACTTTTTAAAACCCTAAAAAATGGTTACTAAGATTACAAATTAAATGTTTGCAATTTATTTGCTGGAAAGTGACCCTCCGGAAGTATGCAACCTGCTTGCTGCCATTTATTTAATAGTTCTAATTCCAGGAGATTAACGAACTGCTACTCCAGGGGGAAATCATTATGGTTTGCTCAAAAATATCCTTCGCAAGGTTGAGAAAAGGAAGTAGCAGTAGCTATAACCAAAGTGTACCAGACTAGAGCTCTACCATTACAAAATGTTCCAGTCGAGTAATTTCACTGAACCCATTTAGGCTCCAAGCTATTCTTTTTATTCCTTAATAAAAACACAAACAAAGGCTTTAATTAATTCCTAGTGAGGAGATGGAAAAAGAAAGGAGAGCAGGGATGCTCCCTATTCCTGTAAAAAATCTTGAGACGTGATTGACTCAAAGTTAGCATGTTGAACGTATCTTTCTTCCTGCCTGTCAAACTGAACCGCCCTCCTTTGAACTACAAATCTCTCTATTTTCATTAATAACCAGTGTCTTTTCATCTCGCATTGCAAGCTTCACCACTTCCACTGTAATTTGTGACAATGCCATGCTACTTTTTTTGCGATATGCCATTTACCGATGGATCATGCCGCCATATGCAAAAGCGCCACTATCAGTAGTGGCCCTGGGGAGAGATGTTCCACAGAATAACAAATTAGCCATTGAAATAAGACAACTCAATAATATCACAGACTAATTGCATACGCCGGGCAATGCCCATTAATTCACTCACTGTAGAATCTTTAGCTTCATTGATCATCTCCTCCATTTGTTTAAATAAATGTGAATGGAAATGGAGCAGCGATGGTGGCTAGGCATTAAGCTAGGCTAGCGGTGCCGCATACAAATCAGCAGAAATGAGATAAACTACTGCGTAACAGCCTGTTGAATTTGTGCTTTTACAGAGAGTAACAGCTGAATTATGCAAGCCATGTCTGATCAATATGGGCAGTGTTTACAAGTGTTAATCGTGATTCACGAATGTGTACATCCATAAAATCAGATACTTAATTAGAATCTGTTCCACAAGCACATAAGGAGAGCTATATTATATTAAGAAATGCAACTGCTTCAGAGAAAATTAAGCTTCTTTCTTGAGGTGTTATAATGTTTACATAGACTGCTGCTTTCCAAGGCAGCACTATAACCAGTGATCAACCACAAACCTTAACCACAGAACATAAGAGATGCCACGCAAATATATTTAAGTCACAATGAATTTCAATAAAGTTTGATGATAGCATATTGCTAACACCACAACACTGTAATAGGCATATAAATAAATACGGAGTAGAATAAAATACTTTTTAACTGCACTGAAATACGTTTAATCAATAGTATAATTATGAAATCTAATTCATAAGTGAGCTATTTTGAAAATTCAACAGGCAGCAACTCTGCTGCGGTCTACAAGAAAAGCACCTCACTATGCTAATGCCACTAAACTCAAATAGGCAACTCACAGAAAAACCAATAGTAGAATAATCATTTCATTACACTAAACTATTTATCTAATCAATACTTAACTGCAGTGTTGGGGAAAGTTACTTTGAAAAGTAGCGCAATATAATATTGAGTTACTGTGTTAAATAGTAACTAAAGTAATCCGTTACATTACTTTTGCATCTTTTTTCTATCCTGGGCATGTATGTTTGATTGTTTTTTATAACAAAAAAGGTCTATTTTTGGGCAAATGTAAAGACCCTTTCATACCAAAATTTAAATAATAAGGCTTAAATAAGAAACAATTTAAAAAATAACACTTCAATTAATCTGTCATTGTAGGATAACAGCAAGGAGATTGGTCAATAAAGTGAGATTAAATACATACAAATATTTGTTTTCTTTAACATATTTAATTTTTGGAGGTTTGTGTAATTTTCTGATTTTATTCACTTTTAGGAATGAATAAAGGAATTTTAGGAATTTTCAGTTCTATAACTACAATTCTCATATTTACACACAACGACTCCCGCTTTCTCTCAACATCGGGACAGAAGAGCAGTCAGTCAATGAATGGGGAAACAAAATACCTTATAAATAAATATAACTCACAGGTAAATGATTTTGAAAACACTACCTTGGCATTAATTCTACACAAATACGTGCCACATGAGAGAGGCATGTCACAACTGATTTCAAAAGAGTTTGACATTTCATAAGTGAACCAATTTGAGCTTTGTAAATTGACAGCGACTGTGTGTGCCACACACACACAGTGTGTAATATGTGATACTCTAATATGCATAGAATTACACAACTGACAGAAACACGGAGTAGAATAATCCATTTTTCATTACACTATTTTCTAATCAATACTTCGCTTTCACATTTATACATTTGCCAGACACTCTTATCCAAAGCAACTTACATTACATTGAGTTATAGATGTTATTATTAAAATGTAATTAATGTTTACATGGCAACTGAATCCATGACCTTGGCATTGTTAGGACCATGAGCTCTCAGCATTAAATTTCAGCATGAAATTGTATAATTTATAAGTGAATGATTTTGACAGCAAATCTAAACTAATAACTATAAGAGACATACCTCATAACTGATTTTAAAAAAAGTAATGACTCGAAGTGAATGATTCTGAGCTTTTTAATAGATAGCAACTACAATTAGTTTGACGATGGCAT
Organism: Rhodeus uyekii; assembly: GCA_037043235.1. Classification (NCBI taxonomy): domain Eukaryota; kingdom Metazoa; phylum Chordata; class Actinopteri; order Cypriniformes; family Acheilognathidae; genus Rhodeus; species Rhodeus uyekii. The sequence continues at coordinate 241,420 of JAWRVZ010000155.1, read as the reverse complement.
GTTGCACTAATGACCATAATCTCAAAAACTCTCATAAAACTATAGTAGGATAATAAAGTTTTCATTTGAATAAACAGCTTCTTTTATATTTATATTATATATATATATATATATATATATATATATATATATATATATATATATATATATATATATATATATATATATATATATATATATATATATATAAAAGTGTTTAAAGAAATATAGGTGTAAATGTACAGAAACGGTTTGTTTTACAGTTGTGGTCTGAATTATTGTCACCTCTGATAAATATTGTCAAAGATTGCTGTAAAAAAAATAAATCTGCATTGTTTATAGTTTTGATCTTTATTTTTTTTTAAACAAAAAAATTTAATCACAAAAATCTAGCATTGATGTATAGGAATTGAAAGTGGAAGATAAGTCACAGTATTAAATAAATGATTTCCCCCTTATAACACGTCGGCCATAATTATTGGCTCCCTTTTATTAAATACTTTTTGCAACCTCCTTTAGACAAGATAACAGCTCTGAGTCTTCTCCTATAATGCTTGATGAGTTTGGAGAACACCTGACAAGAGATCAGAGAACATTACTCCAGATTCCCAGCTCAATATTGGTGCTGCTCCTCTTCAGTTCACCCCACTCATTTTCTACAGGGTTGAGGTTAGGGGACTGGGACGGTCATGGCAAAAGCTAAATTTTGTGCTCAGTGACACATTTAGAAGATTACAGGCCATTATAGAATTTTTACCAGAGGCCGCCAGGGTTTGATTTTTTATCTGTTGGTATTTGCTAGAATCCATGATACCATGTATCTGAAGAAGTCCAGGAACTTCAGAAAAACACAGGCCCACAACATTAAGCGGTTTATTTAACTGTGGGCATGGGGTACTTTTTTATCCTTGATTGCATCAAAGCCATCTGGTAGGTTTGCTGCCAAAAATCTCTTTTTGCTTTTGTTTAATCTGTGTTTGACAACTGAATATGCTGGAGTTTGATTTTAGACGAGCGAGGAGGAGTTGTCTTGAAAACCTCCCAGACATCATTGGTGATGTAGGGGGTGTTTGTTTGTTTTTCTTAGGCTTTCTGACCCCAAGACTCGACTAATTTCTACAATTCTCCATCTGTGATCCTTAGAGAGTCTTTGGCCACTTAAACTTTCCTCCTCGCTGCTCATTAAGACAATATAGACTCACATTCTCTTCCAGGCAGATTCGTAACATCTTTAGTTGATTGGAACGTCTTAATTATTGTCCTGATGGTAGAAATTGCATTTTCAATGATTTAGCTATTTTCTCACAGCCACTTTCTATTTTCTGAAGTCAACAATCTTTTGCAACACATTAGTAGCACATAAACTATATTTTTTGGTTTTACTCCAAGTGATGGATGAGAGGGAATTTGACTTATGTTTCCTCAAGTCATAGCTAGACAATTTCACATTCATAGTCACTATTTTTTTGGAATGTGCTAAAAAAAATAAGGTAAATATTAACGGGAATATACACTACTCAGAGTTCTAGGGGTGCCAATAAGTTTTAGAGAAAGGGATTTATTTCATAATGTGATTCAATTATTTTACTTCAATGAAAACCACACATAAACCATGCATATTTATTTTTACAGCCAATTTTAATCATATACACCAGGGGTGGCAACATTTGTGAAAACAATTGTAATTTGCACTGTTTGCATTGCATTCTGTGGTCAGAAAGCGGGTAAAACCAACTGTGTGATTGTGTGTTTTCAGTATTTTGGGTAAAACAATTTTTTTCCCTCACAAATTCTGTATTGTTTCCCTAGTTTTGTGTTCAAGTACTCTTATGTTGAAGTGTATTTTCGGTTTCTATTTTTATGTGGTTTTATTTCAAAGCCACTTGAAGGCAAGCCTGAAACCTTAACTAAAAAAAGCAAAATTCTAGCTACCTCTGCGGTAATGAGGGAAGGAGACAAGAGGCCATTTTTTTAATGGATGTCAATGGAGTAGAGGCTTCGTCACGCTGAATAAACAGCTTTTGTAAGGAAATAGCTGTTCATTTAATGAATCAATAACCCATCAGCTAATTTGCTCTTAAACATTTGTTTTAGCTTGGTCTATTTTTAGAGTTATATATAAATATATAAATATATAAAAATAACTCTAAAAAAATAAATAAAATAAAATATATATATATATATATATATAGTTTTATAAGATAAATTATGGACAATAATGATTTAGTTTATGGCACTTCTCATACATTTTGATGGTACCTGCAAACAGTGATTGACTGTTGCACAACTCTGGATGAAATTCAATGATATCAAGGCTGTAATGTGATTGGTTATCAAGACACACGTGATCCAAGTTAGCCGTTAATCTTTCTCCAAGTGGTAGAGCCATCCCAATGATCACTTCCTTTGCCAAGTTACCATTTCTCTTTGTTTCCATTACTGCCTTGTTTGTTGCCATAGTGATTCATTACTGACACCTGCACCTTGTTTAGCCTCTGTGTACATGTGCATTCCTGCTATATTGTAATTACCATAATTACGAGAATTCAATTTGCAAAAAGCATTCATGTCCTCGTTCATTCATAAATACAGATTGTAAGATAGGAGTTTTCTGAGAGCTCCTATTTGTATCATGTGACCGCTGTACCACCTGACCGCTGCACAATGGAAATTCTCAGTTCTAGGATGTGAACAGCTCTGAACAGATCGTGATGTGTTGTCATCTCAAGTCTACGGTACTCATGACATAAAAATACCCCTGTTTCTCAGTAGTGTGATGTTGTCTTTGCATGTTTATAAAGCTGTTGCGTTCTTATTCCATGTCTTGTTATTTTGCTATCTTTGTTGGGGTTTTTTGAATAAATTTATGCTGCACTTGAATCCTTGCTCTCCCTGCCTCTTTAACAGATGCAATAAAAGAGCCATTTTTGGCTCCCCCAACCTTTCATTGAACAGCACTTAAAATAACGTTTTTTTTTTTTGTATGAAAAAGACTTTAAAAAAAATTAAGAACTATTTTAGACTATAAAGAACATTTTGTGTTATGGAAAGGTTGCATGGATGTAAAAAAAATTCTCAGTGGATTCAAAGATGCTAATATAAAAACTTTTTTATTTGGACATTTATTATTTGGATTGTAGTCTTCAGTTTACTCAAAATAAATTTGGGATAAAACAGTTTAATAATTAAACCTTTTTTATTATAAATTTTCTGTGTTGAATAAATTAGGGACATAGTTATACATTAGGGACATATATATTAATATATATATAACATACATACATATATATCCCTAATGTATAACTATGTCTATAACTATGTCTATATATGTCTATGTTTATGTCTATATAACTATGTATATATATATATATATATATATATATATATATATATATATATATATATATATATATATATATATATATATATATATATATATATATATATATATATATATATATATATATATATATATATATATATATGTATATATACATACATATATACATGCATAACTAACATTTTTCTGCACTGGATAGCCCCTCCCAGAAGGAAATCTCAACGGCCCAAAGGCCCATTTCACAAAGTTGTACATTAAACATCAAATATCTTCTGATTGGCTGTGAATATGTCGCATCACATTGCAGTTTCGCTTTCAGTGTGAGAAACAAATTGCTTGTCGCCGGAACAGACGCATCATGCCTGGTTAGGACACGGTGAAAGTCTGCTGCATTTTGTGTACATGAGTGAGAAAGAGAGAGAGGGGAAGAGAGCAACACCTCTGACAGTAATTTATTTGGAGCGAGATCTGCCAGCGGTAGTAACGCCCCCCTCTGCATGCCTGGCATCTGTGCTGCCACCCAAAATGTCAGCACACAGAAGCGGGCACTCACGGGTCATTAGGGAAAGCTGTCACAGCCCACTGTCACCCCATCCCCGCAGAGAGATAGAGAGAGCCACACTTGTTAGAGCATGCCGGGCCCAAAAGCAGCCTCCTTCACCTCAACTACTCATAATGGAAACAAACTCAGAGGAAACTGCGCCCACTAAACGCATACCTGTCATAAAACATAAGGAGGTGTGCTCAAAGAGAAACTTGCATGGTTTTTCCTTGCCTACTGAGATCAATGCAGATAATGTATACATTTTCTGATGATCCGAGTACTTGTGCAGACAAGTAGGTGTAGTAAGGAAGAAACTAGATGGTGTGTTTTGACACTAGCTGTTCTATTTCAGAGTTATGCAAGTGCACATCTATACCTCTGATCCAAACCCTAGTAAGGTAAATAGGTAAAGCTATACTTTCCATAGCAGCATCTTCACTAAACTAGCTTAATGACTGATTTGAACAAATACATACACAGAGACTTTCATACAAATAGTCTCCTGTGTGCTTTGTGTATAGAACACTATATTACATCATAACAATTTTAATAAGCATAATTAGAACACTTAATTCTTGGTTAAAACGATTTTATGATTTATTAATTACTGGTTTTCACTGAGTTAATTTAAGGGAAATTAAAATGTATTTATTTTTTGTTGGAGTGCATTATGGGATTGTTTTTATTAAGTCGGCCAGGGATTCCTCTTTTCAATTCAAAATTAAATAAATCGGTAAAACATTATTAATAATGCTTTTTCAGTAATGAGTAAATCATAAGTAGTAGTTTTGCAACCAGTATTTCTCTATTGTATCAGAAATATTTTGCAATATGGCATTGCTATGTGTGTTTCTGATTATTTTTCTCAGTTTGATCAAATGAAACTGGGTAAAATAGATTATATTAAATTATTTTTAAATCAATGCCATATAACAAATTAAAACATTTATTCTCTCACATTTTGGAGTTATGTATTTGTTGTTACAGTCCATTTTGGGGCTAACCTTTTCAATTTGGGAATAATAAATAAAATGATGTTAAACTTTTTTAGCAGTACATTTAAGTAGTGAACGAATCATAAGCAATTTTTTTAATCAACATTTCTGTCACATTATCAATTTGTATTCATTGAAAGCAAAAATAAATGTTTAATAACATTATTTTATGACATTTACATACAATCAGTAATTCATTCACTGTTACAGTGCACTGTAGGATTGTCTTCATCAAGTTGGCCAAATGAAATTTTCGGTAAAATAGTTTTTAATCAATACTAAGAATATTTATTCTCTTGCTTTGTCTACCATATTAGATTTATGTATTTATTGTTGCAGTGTATGAGCTAGTCTCTTGCAATTTGGCTAAAAGAAGGAAGAATAATTAACATGCTCACCTTTTGGAACAGCCATCATGTAATGAGCATGCCAATGTATTAAAATGTTGCCTAAAGAGACAGCTCGCTTGGGTTTTGAACAGAGCTTGTGTTTTTTTTGTGAATGCTTGTGAAAGTGCAGATAAAGATATACAGTACCAGCTGAATAGGTAGAGAGAACATCTGCAGAGAGCAGGAATGAGAGAGCAACAGAGAGAGACAGAACACTATGGTGCCTGGTATCCGACATGCGCGCTGACGGCCGATTTGTCGCTTCAAACGCAGAGGGCTGACCTGGGGGCGGAGACACACACAGCGCACAGTGAGACAGCAACTGAGTCTGAAAAGCTGTGACACTTCAAAGAGAAACTCACACAAGCACGCTCACATACCCACGAACAAGCTGTCATCTCCTGAGAAAAGATACACACCACGCTAACCTGTTTACTGTGTGTGAGAGAAGGAAGCAAACAACACATAGGTGCTATGCTAAGGGTGCAACAGAAATCAAACTCGATAAAATAACCCAGATGAAATGTGAATTTATTTGTGTGGCCTAAAAATTCTCATCTTGCACATATTCAGAAGCTGCGAAACTTGTTCTTTCTTCAATATCAGTTAACACAAAGCTCCACCTCCACAGCTGGTTGAATTGCAAATGTCAATCTATGGCAGTTTAAAATCATATACTTGTCTACGATATAGTAGATGGAAAACAGTAGAATCTCAGAATTCATATTCATTACATTAGGTGTGTGACCTACGACTTCCGGCAAAATTGGGCCAAATGAAATTGATCATTTTGATCAAACCCCTTCACCTTTCAAGTGAATTACAGACAGGATTGATGTATTCATTGTAACAGCCCTCCTCAATTTGACAAAATATTGAAGAATTATTATTATTATTATTTTTAAATAAAATTGTTTATTTATACTATGGTATTTTAACAAGTCATTTCTGGCCTTTCTTTTTTTCTGGATAGTTAACCGGAAGGCAATAATTGAGATCAGAAAACAGCACAAGTCCTATTTCAACTACTGTCATCCACATGAGAGCCACTCAATGCATTAGAAAATGTAACTGGCCATAGCTTTAGAATTAGTAATCAAGAGTCTGTTCTTCTACTACAGGGATTTAATGGCACTATTGAGCACCGCATGTAACATTTAGACATGCATGTGACCCCGCTTGAAGTGTGTGTGTGTGTGTGTGTGTGTGTACGGTCTCCATTGCCTCAGGGCTTACCTGTGACTCACTCTACTGCTGTAATCACGCTGCTTGCTGCCTGCTTTCTAAACTTGATTTCCAGATTGCCTGTGTGTGTGCGTGTGTGTGTGTTTGTTTCCTGGACTAATGTCAGCTGATTGATGGAGTTTGTTTGGGTTTAATTACACTGTAGGTGACTGACTATGCCTGTGCACTTCACTGAAGCAGAAAACTCAACTTGGTTAGGCCAGAAATTGGATTTCCGAAAAAGAAACAACATCGAATGGGAGGTTCTCTGGACAATATCAATGTCTCCCTCACTGGTTCCGCAATGAAAACAGACTTGTAACATAATTACTATGATATAATGATCAATTCCTCACTATAGAACAAAAGATGTGTTGGACCAAAAAGACAAGAATCTATATTGTTGAGACAATAATTGTGATGTACTCATCTTCCACTTGATAAGAGAAAAATGATAAGTCATCTGCTCTTCCTCTATAGATTTGAGTATTGATGACACCCAGGCTCAATAAAACAGCATGTTAATGTATCGCCATTCCAATACATCACCCTCTTGGTAGGTGTCAATCATTACTTTGAGGAATATAACCAGAACTGGAATAAAAATTAAATTTAGAGCACTTAACTTCCGAGAAAGACTTGGAGAGTAAGATATATTTGAGGGTCAGTTCTGTGGAGAGGTTTAATAATACAGGGCAAATTCTGTAGGGAATAAACGTTCAATTGAAGCGTGCGGCTGCTGGACTGCTGGAGTTCTCTCATCTGTCAGCTTTCCTAAATCAATTTAATTTCTTTGCCTATATCCACAAGGGAAATTGCAGTACTTAACGTACACAGTGTCCACAACATAAAGAATCGTCAAAGATCGGCCTTTAACACAGCAGGTCTTTTTGCATATATATCACTAGAGGTGGGTGCTATACTGGTTAAAACGATAAACCTGTAAAAAAATTGTCAACTGGAATAAAACACTGCATGGTAGGGAATGGACATTCCAATCAGTTTATATTGAGCCAACACGCATAAAACAATAAAAACGTTTGTGACTGCATTTTAGTATTCAACATTTAAAATTAAAAAATGCAAAACAGAATTATAAAACTATATAAAAAAAGGACATAATTGTAGAGAATAGAATGTAAAATGAATAGGAACTGTTTAAGATTCTGCAGTATTTCTCAAATCTGTGACGCTGATTATGTGTACAACTGGTAAAATGTAAGAAATAATGTCGGAAAACATGATCATCAGGTTCGACGCAAACTAGAGTAGTGTACTCTAATTGTCATGCAGATACAGTAACACTACAATGCATAACAAAACAAAAATGCAAAGTAGTTATGTAAGACTTTTGGAAACCACTGTCTGCCAAAATTGAGAATATTGTGATTGAGAAAATTTCAGCTTGTATCACCCACCCCATGTCACTCATTAGCTGTAGATTGTGAGTGTTCAGCTCTTGTACTGGGTGGGCGAATTATTGCAGTTGTGTCTCCATGGCAGGTCTGGACTTTATGAAGTGCTGAGCCATGCCAGTCTGCTGGCGTGGAGTACTGTGGTGCGGTCCGATGCGGGGGAGGTGATGAGCTCTGCAGAAAGGAAACAGGCTTTTCCAGATGGCAGGACTGTGATGATCAGCTCAACTGCCACAGACCTGGTCCAGCTACAGCATTAGTCCGGCCCGCCAACCTGTCATTACCTTATCTCTGCCTCTCTGCTATGCCATCCCTGACCCACCCGCCGTCTCTAGACTCATCTCCCGCTCTCTTTCTCTGTCTCATTCCCTCACTTTATTTGCTTGCCAAACCCATATTTCTGAATTTAGTTACCCCCTCCTCTACTTGCAAGAATATTATGGGGTACTTTGACAAAGTATTTTTACTGTATTCATATACACAATAATTCCATCTGGATTATGTGCCATTTAAAACTGAAAAGAATGCCTTTTAATTCCTATTCTATTCCTGAATTGAATCATTACATAAAATTTTCAAACTGTAAAAATCCACTTTTAGAATTTTGAGTTTAGTTCACTTCCTGGGTTAAGTGGATCAAAATAATTGAATCAAAATATTCTATAACCAGTTGATTTAGAATTGTTTTAACATGTGTCTTTTTTTATAATATAATAATAATAATGTAATATATATATTTAAATTATTTCAAATCGAATACAGTCAAAATAATATCCAAATCAAATTCTCAGGAACTGAAAAGGAGTCAACTATAAAATTCAAATAGCATCCATCCCCAAAAAAACATCTTAACAGGATGGTACTTTTTGTAAGTGAGTCTCCACCACTCTTTCACATCCCTGATTCTGTTCTCATCTCTCTTTCTCACTTGCTCTTCCCTTTCCAGATCTACATTTCCTTGGGTCAGCGACAGAGACTGTAAATGAATTCTGAAGCCGTGTCCAGTTGACTGGCTTTGCTGTGCAGTGAGAGGTGTTGGGAAGGGGGGAACTGCCAATACAAGTGACAGCCCTTAATGCTTACCCTGCCTGGTGTGCTTCATTATGTCCTAGCCGCTGGATCCAGCCTTTCCCCAGCACTCTGGCACTTCTCTCTCTCTTTCTCGTCGCCTCCATCCTCCCCCTGCCACCCGTGTCGAGACAGCCCCTGCCGCTGATGCATTTACCTCATTCGGTGGGTTTTACCCTGAGCAAAGACAGTCAGGCCAGATTTTTCTAGCTCCTATCAAACCCACATTTCTTTGTCAGCTTTCTCCCCTCAGCCTGTGGCATGTTTGGTGAGGTAAACTACTTGATGAAATTTAAAAGTATAAATGTGGATGTGAATTATCACACCTCTGCTGGGCTCGGGCTTCCACTTCGGCTGGCTTGTGATTTTCTGTGTCCCGGGGTGGGAGTGAGCAACGGGCGTCCATTATTGATGACATCCATCAGGTTGAAGGGGCATCTAGAGAGGGCCGGGTTGAGCAGGGGGGCTTTCTGCCATGTGACCGTACTGACTGTAGTAGAAGAGCAGAGTCAAATGGATGATAGTCATTGAGTACCAACTAAGGACATGCCTACTGTGTCAGGAATCAATGCAAAGTGAATGCTGGGATGGACCAAGGAGTGCAGCATTGGCCTGAAAAGTAGGGGTGGTGGGGCATTATAAACCTCATTAGCAGCTTTTCGAAGCATGGTTATATGCCTAGTTGCCACGGATACACTATAAAGAAACAACAGTTGTTTTACAATTATAAATGTTTGAACACCATTAAACTGCATGACTGTTTCTCAAAGGTGAACTTGGTAGGTGTGCTCTAGACGTAATGGAGTACGGTTTACCACCTGAGAATTGATTCAGCTGCTTGAACTGCTTGAACAACCTATTGGTGTAGGCTTTTGCTTGGTCTTAATGCAGTCATTATTAGTAGACTGCAACTAGTGTGGCCTTAAAGGTATGTTCTTTTTCATGCAAGTGATATGGGTTGATCAGAAATTGTTATATTTATTGCTGATCAGAAAACTATTTACATGACAGCATCAGCATTGAGCTTCAGATCAATGGTTCTGATCACGATAACAAAAGAACTATATACAGAATAAGTCTTGCAACAATGAATACAACACATGCGGTTGCAATTATTAAGAAATCATAATTTTTAACTATAATTTTTTTTGCGTGAAGTCAAAAAACTGGTTAGAGCCAGCAGACGATTAAAAAAAGAAAAAGAAAAAGAAAAATCTCCAACAGGCAGACCTAGCACCAAGCATTCTACCAAGTGCCATGTCTGAACAAACCCCACGTTTACCAGAACTCTACTGGTTAATAAGCAAGTACTACAAACAAGCTGAAATAAAAAACAAACCTGAAGCTGAAGAAACCCTAAACGTCAATGGAAAAGACACGTGAACCTGAGTGACTGAGCAGGAGACAGAGAGAGAAAGAGAGCTGTTCTCTTCTCGGTGTTCTGTGTGTGAGTGAGCAGGGCGGGACACAGCAAATCTGTATGTGTAGGGGAGGGGCGCTGTGACTAGCCTTTCACAGAACACAGACACAGTCAGCTACCCAATGAGGACTTTTATTCAATCCGAGCACAGATATTGACTCGTATTACTCGTATGATACTCGCCAAAAGTGCTTTATCCGTTCCGGATACTAGTTTCAGCCGAGTATCCGGCTCAATTCTAATTTACAGTTTCCACTAAAATAGAAAGCCAGGGCAGGGCATATTGAACAACCCCTCCCCTTTTTAAAATAGCCAATAAAGCTGCAGTTTCCTCCTAATCTCTAACCGTTTGTCCATCTAATATCATATCGCCTTAAAATGCAACATTCTATGCAGAATTCAAATGGTTCCAATACGTTTTCTAGTATATGCCGACTTACACAGATGATCTGTGCTATCGTGTCTCTGGACTGGAGCACACTGTGTGCACGATGTGGCAGCTCGCGTGACACTAACATGAAACCAGACTTCATTTGCCTCAATGGAAAGCATATTGTTTATGTAGCAGTATTTACAGAATCGATAGATGCTTAAAAGAAAATAAAGCTGAAAATCAAAAATCCATTATAATGCTGTCGTTGTTTTGAATATGTGTTTGCAAAGTATGTTATCCAGTCTGTTGTGCACAAAAGTTGAGGTTAGCAGCGATTAATCAATGTCTTTCAAATTGTGAGTGATCAATGCTCGACATTTGTGATCACTTTCTCTCTGTCCCTCCTGCGTCTTTTGGGAATCACGCTGAGTAAACAACACACACTCTCAATGATGTTTGATTTATCTTCATTTACACCACTGACAGCTGCTCATCCTTTTCAATTGTTACGCACACACACGCACGTCATGCGTGTCACAGCATGAGCGGAGACATAGCAGCATGGTGCAAGAACACACACAAACAAACACACGCACACACACTGACAGCACTGGAATGATCATGTCTAATTTTTATTAGTGAGTTGATGATCAACCAAAGCATTGTTTTCACATTTAATGGCAGGAGTCGGCGGCGAGGGATATACTGTCTCCAGGGTGATGGAGGAGAGAGAACAAGAGAGAAAGAGAGAGAGAGAGACGGAGGCTGGGGTGGTAAGGGTGCCAGGAAATCAATGGCAACACACTGAAAGATTCGAGCTGGAGGGTAATTATTGGCCACTCTGTGTCTTCAGCACGGGATAGCAGAAATTGTGACAGATAATTAGGAGGTGGTGATTTCAGAGTAAGGAAAGCACGCTCCCGCTGCCGGCTACACGCTCAATGGACAGGATAAATAAATCAATGACATAAACAAAGTAGACATCATGCATGGAGTGCATATGCAGCGCTGAAATGTGGCCCGCACGGAATTGCAGGCGTGCTGAAAGGGTGGGCTTCTCTAATGAACACACATTAAAGAGGGGAAAAAAGAGCTATAGACAGGCCAGCATCACACTGGTGTTTGGGGTGGTCTTAATCTTATATAGACAGATAAAAATGCCTCAAATTGTAACTTATTCTGGTCAAAAAAGTAGGTAGGTAGTAAAGCTGTGTATTGGTAAGAATCCGGTGATACGATAAGTATTGTGATAGAAGGGTGCGATATGATATATTGCAATATTTCTTTTTTAGGAAGAGGATGCAACTTTAGAAAAAAGTCGGTCATAAAGAACACACAGATGAATATATCAGTTTAATATTTAATCCAACCATACTGTGTTATTGTAACATTATGTGCATACTAGCCTACTATGGTATTTATTCACGTTTTGAATTCCATTTTAATCTTAGTTTGTTTTAGTAATTTTATGTGCTTTTGTCAGTTTTATTCATTTCTTTAATATTAGTAAAATATCTAATTAGCTTTATTCTTATTTCAGTTTTAGACATTTATCTAATTTAATACAAATTTCTACAAATTAATTTTAATAGTTTTTAGTTAATAACCACCAAAACACGGTTACCAGATTGAGAAAAATCCCATCCATTTGTATCCGTCATAATCTGGTTGTATGGTGTTGGAAATATCTGGCTTACATGGTTTCTAGTAAAACCTAGTCATTATTATCTGGCCCATGCTAGATACTAGCTGCTTGGGCTAAGGCCAGCCTGAAAGACCTTACTTAGCTAAACTGTTGGGGACCTGGATGAGCACCTTAACCTGGAATGACTGAACTAGAGTAAAAGAGAGTGAATATGAGAGAGAGAGAGAGAGAGAGAGAGAATGGATATGAGAGAGAGAGAGAGAGAGAGAGAGAGAGAGCAGGAATAAGTATTCTCAATACTTGCCATCTCTATAGGATAGTGAAGTTCTGTTAACAATGTAACTCATATATTTCAGCCCTGCAGACTTGATCTACACCATAGTCAGGTTAGCGTCACTCTCGAGACCGGCCTAGCCTTGCAGCCTTGGACAGATTTACATAATAATTTACACTTTGTGCATCTCACTTTGCCAACACGTTCGTAAATTCTGCTTTCTGTGAATGAGGACGTCGCGGTAGATCTTACGGAGGTCATACTGCATCTCCCAGCTCGCCGCGTCTGCGGTATTTCCATCAGAATTTTGAACAACATTTTTACACAAGAGAACTAAATCTGACCTGGGGCACGCTTTTCTTTAATAATGTAGTTTGCATGGTTATTGTGTTGGGAATAGCTCTGAATGGTCTTTGGTCCATCTGAAGCGCTCAATCTCTCATATTTACACGTGCAGCTTCTCTTCCAGGTGATTAAGCGAGAACGGGCTGAGAGAGAAATTGATTTGAAGTGGCCTCCAAGTCAATAAAAGATGGATGTTGGGCGTCGAGCCGAACCGCCTCCCCTCATACCCTGAGATAAAAAGCAGAGAGATTACTGGACATAGTGAGGAGCGTTAGCATGATGGAGCGGGAAAGGTTAGCAGCTAGCAGGGCAGTCGGTGCGAGACAGGTACCTGAGTGGCTTTAGATAAAGATTTGTGTTATATTTTAGAGTCCATATAGCTGCCTAGCCACACACCTATTAGAGAGAGAAGCTATTACAGCGCTGCACTGACAGACCCCCAGGAGAGAACCGCACTGTTCATGGGTAATTCCAGGCAAATAGAAAAAGCCAACAGCAAAATTATTTAATGGTTGGGTGGTGGGAAGAAGGGAGACTGAATCAGAGAAAAGAAGTGAGAGAAAGAAAGGTGACAGACAGAGGAGGGGGCTGCGATGCTAACATTGTTGCAGTATCTGTAAAAATGAGCTAGTTTTATCTAGGAACATTAGCTTATGGTGTCACTACTTTGTGCTTTTCTTTCAGATTCCCCATGAAACAAACATAACATTTCTTAAAATGTAAAACACTTTTTCTTCATATCCACTATAAAAAGTGTACTTCCTGCGATTAACATTGTGAGATACAAAGGAAGTTAATCGCAAACATGTTGCTAAACAATGCTAATAATAGCATCATGAAAAAATAATCATATCACTTTATTAAATTTGAAATATGGGCCTTTGTCTGCAACGTGTTTATTTTATGTTTATTTGCACACCTAACTGTTCAATAATTTTGGATCTATCCTTAAATATTGCTTGATAACACTAGCTAAATGAAAAATGGTAACAGGCTGGCAATATGTGTTAAAACAAACTATTAAAAATCTTCTTTTTTCGGTCATTGAAAAAATGTTTTGGTAATAATTAGAAATGTTCCCTTGGGACTAACTGAAATAACTTGAAATTGATTAATACATTGAAACTACATAGAAATACTTACAAAAACTAATGCTATGCCTAGAAATAATGCCAAAAAGAACACAGCAACTTTCCAAATGCATTAGCCATCAACATTACTTGAGAAAATCAAACTAAAAATATTTTCGAAAAAACAATATTGTAAGGGACAGGAGACAGCCTGGTGTGGCATCTTAAGTAAAAATTAATAGGAGATCATTCCTGCCTGAAAATCACAGCAACACAATTGAGCACAATGCAATCAACCCGTCTTTCTGATTACATTTGAGACAAGCCCAACCTTTTCCTCAGCGGTTTTTACCCTGAATGCGCAAATCATCTTGACTTGTTTGGACTGCCATTTCATAGACGATATCAAATTAGCCCAGTGGAATTTGACTTGGAAATGAAAGGCAAGGGAATAAATAACAACAGGGGTGATATTTCTTACGAGGTTTTTCTGATTGCTCCAATTTGCATCATGGAAAGTGAAATGGGCGCTGGCTAACTCGTCAGCCTCCTATTCATGTTTGAAATGCGCTTTGCCTCATCTTCCCATTAGCAAGGGATGGGGGGGCGGAGGAGAAGTCCTTCATTTTAACTTTGAAGATAATTAAACACATAATGGATATCACTGTCACCGAGAAACTCCATAGCTCGTTTATCGGAAGCAGTATTTTGTATGCTAGCCAAATTAAAAGGCTAGAAATGTGCTTGTTACTAATTCATTCGGCCATTTAAAGGATGGGGAGTGATGCGCTGGAGTGGGTGAGCCAATCTGTTAGACAAAAAGTGCTGCATTCTCTCCCTGATTTATGAGCTCTTTTCCCTTTTTCCTTTCTGAATGGACAAAGCATCTCCCTCTGTGATTCCACTTGACGGAAAAAGTCAGATGTGCAGTGTCTTTTTTTTACTTACATTGTACATCGTGGGAGCGGTCCAGCTTCATAAACGTCATCAGTTATTACTTTAATAAATGCAACAAAAAAAAAACACTGTTATGCTAACGCACATGCTAGTCATATCTGCAAATTATTCATTTATAATACAATTTGTATATGTAATTCAAAGCATCTGCATTCCCCCTGCAAAATCCACCCTCTGACGCTCCTCTTTATGGCATTTATGCTTCAATAATAAATGATGTTGTCAATTTTATAGCTTTTACCACAACCGTATTAGCCTGTACTTCATGCTACGCATTAGCATGCCCTGTTTTTATTTACATGTCAAATTTCTTATAGCTGATTTGTTTAATATGCTTTTGAGCTTGACAGGACAGGCCTCCGACACGGTAATGATCTCCATCATGGACTAGTAAAACTTTACTATCCCCATAACATGCCTTTCAGCAGGAGTAAGATAGTGTTCAGCACAGTGGTCTTAATGGTAGCGTAAAAGCTTCACATTTGTCTGTTGATGTATGGGCTTGCCTCCAACTCTCTTTTACTCTAATTTAATGTGTGAAAACTAATGGAAAAACAGACTCTTTTTTTTACCCCCCTGCCATTGGTGGAAAAAAACTAAACATTTCAGACTTCGGCTCACAGTATTTGAAGAATACTTTAAATAGCTAACAGTTAAAACGCATATACGGAGAGCCAAAATACATTTGGACTAGTAAGTACAGTTAACAACACTTTTTGAGGTCACCGTAAAATTAATTAAATCTAAAATAAAATGATTATTATGATTCTTTCTTCAAGGAACTGCAAGTCTCTGGAGAGGTGGTGCCACACCATCAACTACAAAATGGCCATTGCGTTGTCACATGCCAGTGCATTATGCAGTTAGAGCAATGATGTTCTTGTCATCACATATCGAAGAGAACAATGTATATCGCACAGCTCACGTCAGTTACTCCACTTGCCAATTACATGGTATGGTGGTTCACGTGTTTGACTAATATAGATGCATAGTACTGCAAGTTCTTTGTAGAAGAATCGAAACATCCCCAACTGCACTGTCTTACACACATAGCTCCAGTTTTAGAAAGTTGTTTGCAGGTGTATCAATAACTGCAATTATGATGCTGCCTGTAATTATTCATAATTATTGTGACAAATTGTTATGCAGGATTTTTCTGTCGGACTCCCTTTCCATGTGGTCCTCTTAATTGCACATTGTCATTTACCCTTGACTTCTTCCATAACGTATGTGGTGGGGTGAAGATTGCCACATGCCTTATTAGAGCTGTACGAAAGCATCCACTCAAAATAAATGAAGGCTAGGAAAAAAAATTGGCATTCTGATTCGCTTTCAGTCATCTGGACTGTATATTTAATATATTCTGAGTACATTGGGTCGTCAAGAAAACACTTAATTTTGACTTAACCTGTCAAATTCAGCCACACTTTTATGAGATTGTAACTTAACTGTGGATTTACTGAGACATTTAATAATGTTATCAGGAGATGACACGCAATAACATGTCTATGAAACCCCTGTAAATGGGCGGTTAAGAAATGGACTTGGTCGATGTCCTTTATATGGAAGGGGCTTAACATTTCTAATGTTGAGAAGCTTAGCATATCTAATTAATCAGTGTCTCAGCTCCTTGTCTCACAGAAACAGATCCTACATGGCCTTTTAGGCAAAAGGAGCAACATAATGGAAATGTAATCACATCAATCAACTCATTTTCTTTTCATTCCGTCCCTGTTTTAATGGGATTTAAATCTTTACATTTCAAAAGTGCTTATCCCTGATGCCCTTTCCTACATTTAAACTCTTCACTCACTGTAAAAGGAAGAGGAAAAAAAGTCTAGTTGTTACCTTAAAAACCAGTGAAGTCATTTGAAGAGCACAGAAAAAAGAAGAAAGGGTCATACATCCATACATCCTTTTTTTTTAGGGCCAGTAAGATGCTTATTTTATTATGTTCAGCTTTGGTGAACACAAGACACTTCTTTCACAAAAACTGATTAAAACGATTTTAAAAATCCTGACCCCAAACTTTTAATGATAATGTGTGTGCGCATGGATATAAGAAATATAAATTTAATAGAAAATGTATTTGTGTACAGTACCCGTACACACACACACGTGTGAAAAATTATATTTCTTCCCATTACTGTCCATTAAACAAATCTTAGTTGCTCGCTAGCTGTTATTACATTTGTGACTTGTGTGTTTGTTTTGCTTGCATTGATTCGCTACAAATGCTGGAGGCGTAAACGACACCAGCCTGCTGATCCGTTCATCAGGTTACCGACTGCCGGTATGGAGCATCCAAAAGGTAAATATTGTTTCAGTGGTACCGTTTTTAATGTGGAAGAAAAGTTCTTTATTATGTTCTGCTCGGATAGACCCATCAACTTCCCCACAAAGCTTTCCTCTTCCTTTTCCTGCTGTCTGGTCATTTCTCTCTCTCCCTCCCTCCCTCTCCGGTCCCTCTCCTCTGCCCCTCCACGCCTGGAGGAGCAGGGAGATGCGAGCCTCAACGTGTCTGACTGATTACTGTAATTCATACACTTTAATTAGCTGCACAAACCATTAGCCACAATTAGACTATTACAGAATGCTTTGTGGCAGGAGCAAGCCTGAGGAGTACATTTATCTGCTGGAGGGAGAAAATGGAGAGAGATACAGAGGCAGAGAAAGGAAGAGAGGGGGAGGACGAGCTTTCAGTGGAAATTCACACAAGCGTGAAAATATTAGACTGAGCACTGATGGAGGGGCGCTAGCAAATTCAAAAGAGCTAATAATTTGATGGGGCCTTAAATGCAAATATTAAAGTGTTGCGACAGCCAATCAATTTGTTTGTTGTCCGTAAAGTGAGCTTTATTGTTAAAGACAGAGACTCTGTTCCAAAACCTACAGTGAGCTGCTTTGCTGTCTTGAAGACAGACTTGTTGTAAGGGAACGTTTACTAAAAGTGGAAATAGTAAATTGTACTTAAGTGAAAATATTGATTCTGTACTTAAGAAATAATTTACTTGAATACAAAAAGTACTGAAAATGTAAGCGTAAATAAGTAGTTTTCTGAAAAACTACTCAAGGTAGTTTGAGTAAATACAAAGTACTTAAGTATTATTTTTCTATTTTTAAACAAAATTATGGTGTAGTGTTGTCACGATTCTAACTTCGATATGATACCTCAAAAAAGTATTGATTCTATATACCATTTTCGATACCATGGGGAAAACTACCATATATACTGCCATACAGATATTTTTATTATAATCATCATCTCATAATTCTTTGATATTTTGGGTAATTTTGCTGCAATAGCTTTAACACAGGACAGGGAGACTTATTTGAAACTCAACTAAATTAACAAAAAAAAGACAAGTAAACTGTCAGTAATAAAATCAGAACAAAAACAAATCTCAAATAATTTCACAAATAAATAGATTAGAATAAACAGATATACAGAATACAGAAATAAAATACAGAAATATAATACAGAAATTAAATAGAAAAAACTTAATAGTCTTCATTGTAAAAAATGCAGATTATTACTTACAATTAAATTTACACGAGCTGTGAGTGATTGTCTTTTTGTCTTTTGTTTTTTGACTAACATGACAGACAACAGCAGGTTTATTAGGCTTCTGTCACTTTCAGAGCATTTGCACGGGTTACACACCATGCTCTATTTATGTTCCCAAATGTACTGCTTACCTGAATACTTGCTAAGACTGGCATTTTGACAATGTTGTGCGTATGGCCATTAAAGCACAATACGCTATGAAAAAGAAGTGGATTTGGTACTTGGGAGCTGTTTGAGAGGTCCACTATGTCCACGGCACTTATTTAGACCAGTGGTGTGCGCGTGAAACCTGCAGGAATTAGTAAAATCATGAGAAAATAAGATGAGTTAGTGACAGGAGGCAGTCATGTAAAACTGTCAATTTGCCATTGGAGAGAAGAGAAAGCGAGAATGGAAAGCTGGTATTGGTGTATTGATACACCAACAGTTTCAGTTGGAACAGTTTCAGATATTATAGTATCGAAACCGTGCTAACTCTTATGTAATGTCTGCTTCGTTCATACTGGAAGCGAGAGAGGACCCTTGTGCACAAAGTCCACAAGTGAGTTTCACAGAGCCAGAAATATCACAAAAGGCATCAGATATCGCTAATAGCTTAATAACATGCAGAAAGCTTAATAACTAGCTTAATAACATGCAGAAAGAGATGTTTTGACTGATGAAACCTTAAGACAATAAACACATTGCGTTGATCATCTGCAGAGACAGATTTTGTCACTCTATTACGTCATACTGAGACCAACTTTGAAATTTTTGAGTCCTTTTGGGAGCTTGGTTTCAATAAAAGCCGTTTTTGGAGTTCTGAATTATACAGGATTTTTTTATAGTAAAGTGATGTCTTATATGTCAAAAGATCAACAAACATTAGATTTCTCAATTAAAGAAGAAAAAAAGCAACAGAGTTGGAATGTATTATGGAATTACTTTCTCAACAAAGGACATACAGAATCTTGTCTTTGAATATGGCCAACAACAAAAAAGAGGCTTTTGGTTCTGAGTGCAAGTTTGGGGTAATATAAAATCTCTTATGCTCACCAAGGCTGCATTTATTTGATCAATAAGGCAATACAAACACTAATATTGTGAAATTTTTATAATTAAAAATCAATGTTTTGCATCTTTTTTTGCAAAAAAAAAAAAAAATAAAATAAAATAAAATAGCATCATTATTCCAGTCTTCAGTGCCAAATGATCCTTCAGAAATAATTATAATATGTTGATTTGGTTCTCATGATGCATTTCTTATTAATATCAGGGTTGAAAACAGTGCTTAATAATCTTGTGGAACTTGATACACTTTTTTTAAAGGAATTCTATGATTAATAAATGCTCCTCATGTGAACTTTCTATTTGAAAGGGAAAACTTTGCATCACAATTAATGTCTTTAAAGAATGTTTTGCACAATTTAATGCATCCTTGCTCATTACAGTATTTAAGCTCATTACACTCTTTATGATCAAATATAAAACTGTTTTAATTGAGAATATTTACACAAGAGTATTCATTTTCACAATAACTTGTAATACCACTTGTCCAAATTAACATGCACCATCAAAAATTCCTCGTTTGGTTCGCTCTAGATCTTTTCCCCAACTGCTCTCTCTGTATAGTGGTGTCAGCGATGACAATCTTTTATCTATCATGTCCTTTTATGGCTCTGAGCTCATATGTGAGAGGTTGTTTACAGTAGAGATAGTGATGGACCACAAAGGCTTTTACTGAGATAGATATGAGGGGGAGGGTCTGAAGCACTGGGTATTGCACCAGTGTCACTAATAAGCTTCGGCAAGCAGGAGAGAGGAACATTGAACAGGCGCAGCGCTGCATTCAGAAATTTGAACCTGAGGCACATGCCCCAGTGCTCTTATAAATTTTAAAAACCGATCGAGACCTTTAAAGGGCAGGGCTTGGCCCACTGCGGAGAGAAGCTTTTTCTCTGTTTCAGGCTTGTCAGAGTTAGTGAACTCAGTCATCAAAAGTACCACCATACGCCACCTAACTGTGAAACTATGAGTTTCTGTATGTCTCAGTGTTCCTCACAGGTAAAAGAGTTGGGTGACTTAACTTTGAGGAGATAAGGCCAAGTAAGGTTATCGTCAATCACAGAGTTTGTCAAATGAGTCTCTAACTGCTATTTGCTAGGGGTTTGATGTTTGTTTATATGGATTGTCTTCTAGTGAAGACATTTCCACACATGTTTTATTCTGTTACTACACAGTGACAACTACTGATGGCAAGTTTGACTTACATTAACAAACTGATTGGGTAAAAGTACAGGTATTGAAGTACCATATGCACTAACATTCTAAAGTTGAGAAAGATTAAGAGAGAGAAAAAAACAAGGGCATATCAAATTAGTCAAATAATATAGTAAAGGCATTAATGACGTTGCCAAAAATTCTCTTTTTTTAAGTTTCTATCAAACAAAAAAAAAACTTAAATTGATCAGAACTTTTCAATATTGATAATAATAAAAAATTATTCTGTAGCATCAATTGAGCATGTTAGATATTTCATATTAGTAATAATCCTGAAAATTCAGCTTTGCAAACACAGGAATAAATGAATTGAAATACAGTTAATTTCAATTGAAACACTAGTTCATAACTTTCCTGTTTTTATTATATTTTTACTCAAATAAAGGCAGCCTCACTAAACATACAACAACACTTTAAAAACATTTTTAAAAAGCTTATCAAACTTAAACATTTGAATGGTACCGTAAGTACAGTGTAATCCGGTTATGATGACGGCCTCGGGGGTTGCAAAAAAGCATCGAGATAACCGAGGATCGAGATAACCAACAGCCAATATGGTGATTTATTTGATGAAGTGATCGGCATGCTATAAAGATGTACATACACTGTATATGTTTGCTAACAGCTAAAGGCATATGTGCACCAACTAACAGCAGAGATTTACCAGTATACAATAAAAAATACCTTTGATTCTCGATACAAACCTTTAATTATATTCTCCAACATTGCAAACACAATTTCGCTCACAGCGTAAACAATGTCCAAATATTTGAGAAAACCAATCAAATCAGAGAAGGCGGAGTTTATGTGCACACAGAAACGGATGAGGCTTTAGATGGGGGTGGGACCCATGGCAGCACTTCCTGCTCGTTGAGAAGCGTAAGAACGATATGTGCTTTCACTTCAGAGAGTCCTGAGCGGCACTGTGAGAGAAGCGTCACTGACAGAGTGACGTGCAATGCAAACTCAGCGCATGCGCAGTGAACTAGGTACGCTCAGTCACGAGATAACCATGTGAAGTGATGAATTTGTCCCTCTTTTGTGCTCTAGATATTAGGGTTTGGCGGCATAAACGAATCGACTTTACCGAAAAGAAAATGCTAAGACAAATACAGAGTTTGCCGGTTCCACTTCAAAAACGTCGACATAATAGGATTGGCGAGTTAACCGTGAGTCGAGATAAGTGAACGCCACTGTACTTCCAAATTACTGGTGCACTCCATTTCCAAGCCTTCAGAAGATATAAAAAAAGGTTTGCAATGAGAGACAGACTGTAATTTAAGTCACTGTTCATTGAAAAACCCCATTAATGCATCAAACCTGCCACGAAACCTTCTCGCCCTACATTTTAAATTTGAATGCCGATTTTAGAGCCTATAATATCAATAACAACACATGGTTTGAGAATCTATAAACCTTCAAAACGGTCAAACTTTATAAAAATGAGAGGTCAATCCAACATGAAAAGTTTGTCTTGTCACATGTTACTTTTCTAGGTAAAAATCAATCAATCAATCATTAAATTCCATTTCATTGAATTTAAAGGGAATTCTGAATGTCACATAACCCAGTCCACCATACCACTCTCATGTTATTCACAAATAACTTACACATGTATTTTAGAGAATAATGAAAAATATTTGACATGGAAACTGACAGAATTTGACAGAACACTGTATAAAACTGATCCAGCTCAGACTTACTATATTTAATCTTTCATAACACAATGTGAGTGATGGCAACGTACAAGAACAGTTTGAGCTGAAACAGAAGTCTGAAGGAAGGCAGAGTTAAATATTTCAGCAAAACAGTTTTGGCTGAGGTCTGAGAGATGGTTTTGGTTGGTTATTACAGGCAGCAAAAATCAGTTGGTTGATAGTGTCAGTTACCATTAGCATCACAACAGGCTATAGATGAACTCCAGTCTGTTGTTCAGCAGGAATCTTTAGTGAAATCAGTGTCAGGCAGAACCGCAGGGCCTCGTGTTCAATGATACCACAAGTTTGCTTGGCGGTTTTAGCTATATGCTGACCCAGCGAGAGCTCCGGGAGATGCATCACATGCACAGGTCCATGTCAGCCAACCTTTTTCCCTCAGCATATCTACAAGAAGTGGAAGGAGGGGCCTGATTCTCCAGCGCTCCATCAAACAAGCACTTCATTCCCTCCACCCTGAAGGACATAGGTTTAATAACACAGCTAAAGGGCTGAAGCCCACGATACAGCACAGCAGATTATATGAATGTAAAGATGCTGACGGACCAAAGAGCTGACACAGAGCCTGAGAAGATAAGTAACGTTATCTGTAAGAAACGATAAGTAAAGGATGCCACGGAAAAGAAAAGAAGGGAGCTACGAAAAATGCTTCTTGAGCAGTTTTCTAATCTGGGAGAAAAAAAAGAAAAAACATTGCAGCACCAGTTCTGGATGTAAGTCAACATATCCTGAAGTGCTCCTTAAAATGGCTCGACGCTAATAATCATTTGCACTCAGATGTAAATGGGTCTCTCCACTATAAAGATGGTTATTTGCACCCTGACTCCCTCCTGTATTCGACCTTGAGTGATGGTTGACGCAGCGAGTGGGTGTATGCTATAATGTAAAGTCATTTCTTTCTGACCCACTGGTTGTTAGAGATCTTCTACCTTCAAAGCAGAGGCTTCTGCAGCGGTGCTTTCTGGAACAACTTCAGCGGCCAAACGTGACTCCATCTTGCCCTGTTCTCACATGGCTACATTGCAATTGTCTGGTTCACTAGAGCCTGTCGCTGTGTGGGAAAGGTCTGCTTTTTGATGGACAGACACTCTCGTGCATCTGGCTGATCTCCCTCCCTGAAGCCGTCAGATCCAGCCCTTAGTTTATCTAGCTTATGAGACCATCCGCAGCTCCGGGGCTAAGCCTGGGACTAAAGCCCTAATCTGAGCCTTCTGTCTTGCTTCTGTCGACGCCAAGGAAAGAAATGGACTACATTTGTCTGAATTCATTTAGATGCAGTGCAAGGTTCAGTGTTTTTCGTAGTAGGAGAGGGAGTCAGTACAAGAACAGAGGACGCCGCAAAATACATTTTCCAAAAGTGATGGTACACATCAAACAATGGAATATTTTCTCATTTGATTTGCTGGCATCAAATAGCTTTAATAAATATTATGTATATCATATACACTGGCCTACGAAAAAATGTTGGACTCTAATATTTTGTTGGACCACCTTTAACCTTGAGTACAGCATGTATTTCCCGCGGCCTTGTTTTTCGATAAACTTTTGCAATGTCTCAACTTTATTTCACTGAGATCATGTGTTGAGGATGGAAGAGGCGAACGACAGTGCACAGGGGTTAAGATCGGGAAGTGGCTTTCTTAATGCCACACAACTGAGTTCTCGATGCATAGTGCATGTGGAAATCTTACTTTCACTATTAAACATAGCTGTTCTACTGTCCATTTTCTACATTTTGACTTCAAGCCTTTAAGAGATCTACGATTATGGCTCTTCAAGATTTTTTTACAACCACATTTTTTCCTGGTGTGATGATGGTTCACCACTATCCTTCCAGGTTTTAATAATAATATCCAGTTTTAGTAATTTCAGCAATCTCCTCAGTTGTTTTATTTACTTGGTACAGGGAAAAAGTTTGACCCTTTTGAAATACTGTGGCATCTTTTTCACAACCACAGGCTGTATCTTCTGAAATGATTGTTAAGGAAATGAGAAGGTACGCACTGCGTTAGTTAAAATTAATTTTTTTGCCAGCTGAAACATATTAATCACTTCAGGAATCATCGATTCAAAGGCTCTTGCCTATTTGCTCATTTAATTCCACATGGTGAAATATTACATTTATTTTTATTTTATTTTTTCAACAGGGCAGTGTATTATACACATACTGTATTATATGGTACAGAGTAAGGATACACAAACAGTATTTTGTTTTACTTAAAGCTATTAATATAATGTTTAATAAAAATACAATTTCTAATATAAATATAATTGTATTTTTTTATTATATTAATATTAAATTACTAATATTTCTAAATAATAAATGTATGGTTGTATACACTTGGAAGTCTTTAAAAAAAGAAGAAAAAAATGCAAAATATGTTTACTGGAGTCATTTGTTGAGCACTGCAGAAGGGGTTTTACTTGTATGGATTCCAGTGGAGCCCAGGAAAATTATTTTTCAAGAAAGTCATATTTTTAAATCTGACCTCTGAACAGAAATGTGGTCTATATCATAATCATGCTCTGTTTGTTTGTTGGCCAGAGGAGAACTGGTCCCCTGACCAAGGTTCTTTTTTTCTCTCCATTCTGTCACCTGATGGAGTTTGGGTTCCTTGCCACTGTCGCCTCTGGCTTGCTTAGTTGGGGACACTTAACACTTAATATTCACCAATATCATTGATTGGCCTGCACTTCTAGAGCTGCTGAACAGCCAAAACAAACTTTGTTGCATTATTTTCCTGTTATCACTTTAAAGCTGCTTTGAAACAATCTCTATTGTAAAAAACGCTATATAAATAAAGGTGACTTTGACTTCAACTCTGCAGCACGTCTTGTCTTCAACGAGCCCAAAAGGGCCCACTTCACACCTCTCATTATCTCTCTGCACTGGCTACCAGTTGCTGCCCAAGTTCAAGGCTTGCTCACAGATCTACCACAGAAAAAAAATAAAGCAGTATATTATTGTCTACATTAAAGACCGCTCTATTATTTTCAATAATGCATTTCGGCTACACTGTACCACACAAGGTCAAGTTTTCTCCCACTGCAACCACAATTTCACAAAATGCCTGTTAAGCGTAAAAACTAACATTATTCTGCAATAGAATCCTCACTGAAATGAAGCCGTTCACACCGGTTTGAAGGGAAAACATCGCCAAGCTCAACATTTGTTTGCGAGTTATAACTCACCATGTTTACTCTCTTTATTCATCCAGCCACCATCCCAGGAGGGTTGAGAACAAAGTCAGATATTTCATGAATTATTTTTTAGCTCTGGGCACTCTCTCGAAATGCTCAGAGCAAATATGAGTTACCTTAATGGAACAGCAGTGTGCCACCTCCATGGTTTGAAATTCAGCTCCAAACCTTGATGGCCAGAGCAGAGGCCTGAGAAGAACCGCAGCTTCCTGCTTCCCGAGAGCAGCCCACAGGTGGCCTCAGGCAAGGACAGGCCACATATCCTCGCATACCCCCTCTGGAGGTGACCTTGTGACATTACCTGCTGTGTAAAAAAGCTTTATGGGACACCAAGACAGTGTGTATCAGGGCTTCAAAAAGGCACCTGGGGGGAGAATCGTTTTAAGAAAAGCCCAGGTTTAGAGGGCTCTTTGAAACACAGAGATGCTGGAAAGGGTCTGCATTTTGCCTCACAGCTAACAAGCCACCGCTGATTTAATGCTCCTGTCACCTTAAAGAACGTCAGCTTTTTAAAAAAAATAGTTCATTGGACTTCAGACTTAAGAGTGGAAAAAGGGGGTGAAAAAAACATGCTTTAGGTTTGAAAAAAAGCTAAAACACAAAACAAAAAAAGCTGATGTCCTCGCAGCGTGGTTATCCACTTCCTTTATGGAGCACAGAAGAAAATGAACCCAGGAGCATCTTTTTTTTTCTTCTTCTTCTTTTTTTTTTAACCAGACTGCAGTTCGGCGGTCATTGAGAAGGGCAGATGCTACTAAGGGGAGGATAATTGGTCATGAGCTGTCTGAAATGTGTAATTAGACAAGATGAGATACTCCCAGTTTTTTCATCCCCCTCTCTCTCTTTTATCACCCCTCCTTTTTCAGTTGGCAGTCTGAGCGCCTTAGTGTCAGCTTTGATCTCTGTTAAGGTTCTCTGAGCCCTTTCAGATAGGATCAATTTGCTGTTACACACATCACTCTTGGCTCTCTCCCCTGGCTACTTGCTTGTTTGTGACAGGCGTACGTGCATACAAATAATTGCGGATCTCAGCGTCGCTGGATAAAAATAAGACGCACAGATGTGAAGTGCATCCTCCCTTCAAAAGAATACAGGCAGCTTACAAGAGAGAACTTTCACTGCATATTTCAGAGATTTTGTCACATAGATGGAATTTGAATTGCCAGTGATCCACAAACCCATTTAGTTAACATTAAGCACATATTAAATAGTCCATGTATGTTTTCTGGTCACCATGAATGCCAAATAAGACATGTTCCTGGATCAACATACAGTATTTTGTTGATCCTGGAACAACATTAATGCCTGAAAACTTTGTCCTAACCATATCCCTACTCCTAAACTTTTACTTACCCCTAAAATGAGGGGGGAAATGATAGGTGTAGAAGTAGTAGAACTGATGTAGAAGTACCTAGCCCTGGTTGTAAGCCTGAACTTGACTTAAACTGTAAACTTGTTCCTCAAACCCTATTGGTTGATTGAAATGTTGAACACAATGTTGATACAGGAACAATTTGTACTTGGTGAAATTAGGTTAAATGTGTTTTGGTACTCCTGCTATAAAATAATATGAAAAATAATGAAAATATGTTTTCATAAAACCACTTTATCATGAACTTCTATTCTGGTCTACCATGTCCCATGACAAACAAAATACAATTACACAATATCATTCTGGTGGATGCAAGTCATTTACTAATGAGAAGCAGAGCTACTAAAAAGCAGTAAAACTTAGCTGGTCAACCAATTCAATTCTGCTTGCCCAAAGAAGGCTTTTTGGTTAAAAGCACAGTTCAACCAAAAATTCTCATCTCGTCCCAAACCTATATGACTGACTTTCTTCTGCACAACACACAACAAGATATTTTTTGAGAACATATAGAGCCAAATTTACTAACAGCTTGCATTTGCGCAAAGCTTCTTCATGGCATTAAAAAACTATGGTTAGGATTTACTACATACAGAGTTAAAAAAAATAAAATACAAACATTGGTCAAAATTTAGGAAACCTCAGAATAATGCAGATCTACATGAACACGTTGCCAGTGCCCATTAGAGCAGTTAAGACTTCTCTTGTTATCAAAAGTCACAGAGAAAATAATCTAAAGAGTTTAATCCGATTCCAACCAGGTACTACTGTAGGTTGTGTTTGGGAAGCTGTACAGACAGGACCAATGCCAAGGGCTTTCTGGAGGGACGCTGCTGGGTTTAATGAAAACTCTTTAAAGCATGACTTTTGTGTTTTCCAGAGTGCTTGTAAACGCTCTATGAGGCTCTTGTTGCAAAAATGTGATTTCAAAATGCTTTTAAAGTCTAATGCTGATGGGATTCCAGCTTCTTCACTGTTTAACAAGCTTCTACTCACCTTGTGAATGTCTGAGAGAGAATGGCACCCAATAATGCAGTCTACGCATGAATGGTGCCAAAAAACGGTAAATGTTATGTAGCTTTGAAGAGTATGGCCCTCCAGCACGGGTTCACATCAGCAAACGCACATTTTCCGATTGCCCAAAGTGGTCTGCGCTCTCTCCGTTATGGACACACTGCTCCTGTCATATCTCCTCTCTCTTTCACTCACTCTTCCCCTGCGGGTTCTATCTCTACCTCTTCCCTTCCTCCATCTGTTTTCATGCTCAGCACAGTCAGGCCGTGAGCTGGAACAAGTCTATCTCCAAAACCAGACTTGGATGTGGGTCTTATGGCCGGAGAAGCTCTTTCCCTGGTCCAGATAATTCCACTTTTTCCCCAGCCCCTGCAACAGAATAATACCCTTTTGTCACGCTAGATGACAATCCAAGCTTTGACTCATCAGCATTTATTTTTGACACTCATATTTCCACCATTGTGATGCCACTGCAACAATGAACCATCTGAGAAGACTCAGGAGGCGGCGACGGCAACAGAGAGGATTCTGCATTATGCAGAATGGAGCGTATTTGCAACCATTTCTTGATAGGTTTGATTTTGCCAATATTAAAATGTATTCTCATTACCCAAAACATCAGAAGAAAGGAGAGGTGAGAGGTCGGATGATTACAAGTCTTTGTGGTGCCAGACAGTGAACTCAACAAGAAGCTAGCTGTCAATCAAAGATTGTTTGCCATGCATTCTGGTCAGTTCATCATGTGCAGCCTTGACCTTATGCAAATCTCCAAGATGAAATCTATTTATGATGATGTGGAACATCTTATTGAGATGCAAAAAGCAAATGCTATCTGCCTAAAGAATGGCATCGTTCAGCTTTGCACATATATTGGACATAAGAGCCTGCTCAAAATTCACTACAGACAAATGTATAAATAAAATGCTGTGCAAATAAAATGACTCAAAAAGTAATAAAGCAAAAAAAGCTTGCACAAATGTAAATTTGTTCCAAAATAATTTTTAAATATCAGTAAACATTTAAAAGACAAATGATAAGGCAAGTCACAGATTTCAAAATTAAATAACTCAGAAACATTTTTTTGTTGCTGATGTTTCAAACACTTTATGTAAGGGAAAATTAATGTTAACAAAACTATCCAATTGTGAAGCTTGTTTCCGTCACAAAAAAAAATAAAGAAAAAAAGGCTATTTTAATTTTATCTCAGAATTCCCCCCCCCCACAATTTTTAGCTTTTTCTCAGACCTGCATGCTGTAAACTCACAATTGTGAGTTATAGAGTCAAAACAGCATGATATAAAGCCGCAATTCTGGGTTATAAAATCAGATACATGTATCTATGCATGTTCATATACAATTCTAGTCATTTTCTCTCTATTCTGAGCAATTGTCTTTAAAATGTTTTATTCTATGGCAGAAACAAGTTTCCCAGGCAAACCAAAAACTTGGATCATGAATTATTATTTATTTATTTTTTACACTTGTTTTAAAGCCTAGGCAGAACCTGTATGGAATATTGTTAATAACTTCCAGCCTTACAGTGAATCTCTCAGCCAGCAGAATGGGTTATAGGTTGATGCAAGAGTATTACTACTTAATTTTAGTCACATGCTGACAGTGCAGACCTGTAAAGATGTTTACAGGGTTTATAGTGTATGAACTACAGACCAATTCAATCAAAGCATTTCACAATAAAATCCTCAGACCAGGTTATTTGGTCAACGGAGAGCTAGAAAAATGAAAGAAAAAAGGCCTTCTGCTATAACAGTGTCCTCATAACATGCCATGACAAAATAGTACGAAAGAATACCAGTTCATTTTTGGCTGTGTACGTACAACAGAAGGTTTAGAGTCCTATTCACCTATATGTTTAAAATAATTTAAAATTATTTACAGTTTCAAATCTATGGACAGAATCCATGGCATAGTTTGATTTCAAAAGAAAATTATTTTGACCCGTCCTCTGCAACTTTGTTGATTCTTTAGTAAAAAGAATGGATCAGTAATTTACAAAAATGCATTCACAATGGAAGCCTAGAAAACAATCAAGCAGTGCTTCAAATGAATGCTTAAAATATGCAACTATTGCATTAAGTTGTAGTGTAAACAAAGAACTTAACCAGGAAGAGCCATAACTATCTGTAAAGCACAGTGTTTACACGATCTAACTTCTTCCGGAACTTCTACCCCTGGGGAAGCCTTCAAGGTTAGCTCAAAAAGGTCTTATTCTCAACATGCAGTAATGACCAGAGGCTGGCACTTTTGTTTGAATAGAAGTCAGTGGTCAAATAAACTGCTATTGGATGCTCATACATTTCATGTATTGAATATATGTTCTATATATTCTATGTTTGTAATACAGTGGTACCTCGAGATACGAAATTAATCCGTTCCGAGGCGGCCTTCGTATAATGAGTTTTTCGTATCTTGGAACACATTTTACATGTAAAATGGCTAATCCGTTCCAAGCCCTCCAAAAACACCCCATTAAATTTCATAATGAAGCTAAATTGACCTATAAACAATGAAATAACGTAAAATGTCGAAGCTTACCTTTCGAGTGTTGCCATCTCCGAAAGTGGCGGCAGAGGAGGAGGAGGACAAACGGCAGATAACGTACGTACGTACACTTAACTTTACGAAAACACATACAAAAATTTAAAGTTTCGGGTGCGGAGTGGCTGAGCTAAAGCACCCGGGGGTGGGAGGGATGCTGTCCAATTAGAGAAAAGGATCTCACGGCTTGGCTAGCATCAGGAACCAATGGGAGAGCAGGAGGATGGTGGCGAGTCTACTATAACTAAGATGGCGGCGTGCGGCGCGAGTTTCAAAATTGTTATGGGGCGAATCTCAGATTTTCAGAAACCTTTTGTATCTTGAAAACTTTTCGTATGTAGAGCAGTAAAAATTTTCGTCTTTGCTTTCGTAACTTGGATTTTTCGTAAGTTGAGCCTTTCGTATCTTGAGGTACTACTGTATATGTTCTATATGAATGTATAGTCTATATTTTCAATGATATATATTTAATACAATGCTATGGCGAGTAGGGTGGGGCCAAGGGCCGTGAGAATGGTGCCTCGTATCTCACGGAGGAGCGGAAGCATAAAAGGAGGAGCGACAACTGTGAAGGATGAGAGAGAACCAGGCCTGGACATTTTAGTTATATTTTGTGTTTGTGTGAGCACAAGTCATCCGTGAGGGGCTGCCACCATTACTTTTACTTTGCTGTTGTTTATTGTATAACTAAAGTGTTTAAACGTTTCCGCCTCCTCCTTCGCCAAACTTTATACTTTGTTATAAATACATATTAATTTTGGAGTGAACTATATTTAGAGTTTGTTTAAAAAAAAAAAAAATGGTAGGATTCACTAATGTATTATGTTAATGGTGTCTTGGCATAAAAGGCCAGTATGGGACTAGTTTTCTCCTCCCTTTTAAAAACAGGAAAATATTTTAATTTTGCTGTACCTACTATGTGTGGTTATATGGTAAGTTGTAATTTATGGTAAGTTGTATTGTATGCAAAAAAAGTTAATAAATTAAATAAATGTTTAAACTGATTATTCAAACTAACTGACTGCCTGCCTTTATTTTAGCAATTCCTAGCAAGGTGAAGGATGGCTGAAACTCTACTTTGGCCAGCAGTCATTGAAGCTATTGGGTCTGTTCTACTTGACCTGCCATCCGTGATGTAACACAAAGTGACTGATTGCCCCCTGATGCTTTGCCAACCGAGTCAGACATTTCAGATTTTCTGCTTTTACCATTGCGTCAGTTGGGGAAAGCGAAGCTTAGAGGAGAGACAGAGCCACTGATGAACTGATTGACATTTCCTAATGTGATATTTGAGTCCGGCCGCACATACACAGGCTTTCAGAGGGATACACAACAGTCTCCACACTGACCGTCCATCTCGACTGCTGCAGGTTAACAGAGATGGACTCACCTCGGGTCAGATGGGAAAGCATGTGTGTCGTGAACAACACACTCACAGACTGGAAAAAAAGAAAATGACTTTCAATGGTGGTACCTCGTTTGTCTATCTCGTATCTTGTCCCTTCTGCCCCATCTTTCCACTCACAGCGTAATGGATTGCAGCCCTTACCCTCCTCAGTCTGATTCACCTGAAAACACAAGATGCAAACAAGCTGTGAATATCGGCCCATATCCAGTATGCCTTTCCCCTTACACAGGGTAAACACTTCTGTGTGTCCACGGAAATTAGCATAGCTTCGAAAGGGCACAGCAATCCAGTTCTTTAAGCCCAGGAATACCTTTTGACATCGGACGAACTGGGCATGCATACGAAATCATTGAATCACAGCAATGAGCAGGGGGGAAAAAAGGAGAATCGGCCAAACAGTATTTACAGGGTTTCACTTCCAATCATGTTTTGGCCTTTTAAAGCACCTTGTGAATCAATTCTTGCCTTCAACCCAAAAAGCCTATATTAAATGATTCATGCAAAATGAAATAGAGGTTTCAGGTAGAAAATGATAAACAGCCTTTTTTCAAACAGTGAAAAAAAGTGTTTGGATTGAAACCACAATGTTTGAATAGAATCTGTATACAGTTAGCATGCTAGGTTTAACAGTTAGCCCTTTGTTATGATGTTATGATCGTTTTGGTAAATGAATCGATTGCTCTTTCTCTCTAGTTCTGTCTTCCAAAATAGGTAATCCATTAGGATGTCTCATCATGATTGGATGTCTGGATGAGGTGGGGACTATATAATGAAGCCGCTGGCATTCGTCGGGGACCTCATTTTTGGTCTGTCCGCGAGTGGGTTGAGAGCTCCTGGATCCCTCCTCTGGTAGATATTTTGATTGTTGTATATCGAGTGCAACCTTATCATAACATCTGTTTATGTTACCCTAAACTTAGATCTTTTTGTGTAACATTTGTTATTGTAAAAAAAATTATTTTCTAAAGCCTAGTAATGTGTTAAACATCTTGGAGCGTAGGGGTGTCCTGCCAGTTATTTTTCATTGTTTGTATTTGTTTTTCACCAGGGAGGTAAATGTATTTTTGTTTTCTAATCGGTTAGGTTATTTACTTTATTCCCTCTCTTTGTTTATATCCGTTTTGTTTGTCATTTTGGCCTTTGGACACCCTGAAGAGATGCTCTCTGTTTTCACTTTGTTCATTTAATACATTTAATGTTACTTTTTCTATTCAGTTGTGTTGCTTTGTTTAAGTATTGACCGGAGCGGGTTCAGAAGGGATCCATTTTCACAACCCAGCTAAATTATGCACATGGTAGTTATTTGTTTACTGTTCCCTAGACTCGGGGCGTAATACCCTTGCTGACGCTATAACTACACTAGTTGTGTCTCCAATGACACATGCCTTCAAGACCTCCTGGTGTAACTGCTCCTACTAAAAGCAAGATTTAAAATTGGGTCTTCAATGTGGGAGGTGGGCGCACCTTACTGGCCTATACACTCATTACACTGGAGAGTTCATAATTACGAGACGATCATCAGATGCATTTAAGTAACTTTGGTTGGAACAAGATGACATTTGTGCCTTTTCTATAAAATATTCAGCAAGATTTTTATACTCTATTTTTATAAAATGATGAATGTTTGTGCATTTTTGCGTTTTTATTTAATTTATTGTATTTTTGAACATGCAACACGAGTACATTTTATTGTAAATGAAAAAATAAAAAGACAAAAGGTTACTACCAATACAGCATCTGACATGCTGTCTCACTGACATGCTCTCAACTTTCCACTCTTAATTATGACTTTTTAGTGGTGTCCATGTGTGCTCAACTTGTAAATATAATCTTTCCTGCACTTCATATGTACTCTACTGGCAAGTCTGATAGCTCCGACTACCCCTCCACAACGTAATTAAAGTTGAAGACATTACGAGCAAGAATTGTTTAAATAAGTGCACCATCTGGTTATTTGAAGTGCAATTCTTATTGTTGGGATTTTCAGTGAACACATTACTCACACTGTTTATACTACAAAATGGAATAATGCCCAAATGCCCAAATTGGGATGCAACTGAGTGATTGGTTAGCATGGCATTTACAGCTACAGTTAAATGTCTCAATTTTCTTTTCAGAATTGAACCAAAGATCTAGGTTGTATACATCTGGGTTTGAATGCGCTCACCTAGCAATGCCATGATACTGGATAGCAAAAGGATAAAATTCTCCAAGTAGGCTATATTAGAGCCTGCTGATTTATCTCAAACAACTTCTAGCACAACAATTCAATACATACTACAGCACAATGATGTAACTGCCCCAACACAGTGGGCTATTAGACAAGGAGCTTTTCTTGAACAAATACAACAAATCTGTAAACTGTCAACATAAAAACTTGCTATTTCTGACACTTCAAAATCGTTTGATCAAGGTCAAGCTAAAATCTTTACCTAAAATTTACTGGCTTAATCAGTTGACAGGAGAATCAGAAAAACAACAACAACAACAACAACAAAAAACAGGGCACCAGATTGGAAATTTAAGGAGACAAATAGCATCTGAATGATGCCATGCATTATTGTGTCATCTCCATAGTCATCAAAGGGCTGTATCACATTAATAAAGTGGAGAATGTTATACTGTAACAGATGGTGAGACTACATCAGCGGCTCAGGAGGTATTTATTAAATGCGTTATTAATTATTTTCAACATGATGAGCTTCACGGCTCCTTCTGGCCTGGGTAAAGGAAGGAGTTTGCCGATTGCTTTTGTTCCAGTTACCTTTGCTGGAATTGAAACCACTCTGGTTACTAAAATTGCACAGGAGATCTTAAAAATCAAATTTTTTAAAAAGAACTAACAATTAAACAGGCCTTATTTAATCTAACCCAAGCAGACTATGAATATCTCTGTAATGTATGGCTATGCTTGACAACCCGACACTTCACTTTGCAGTAAAGCAAATGATGGAATTTTTGCTTTCCAGCTGAGTCTTTCGCTGTGGGTCTCAACGCTATCACCCTTCATCCCATCCCAGTTGGGCACAGGTGCAAGCCGGTAGAAGAGGACCACACTGCCCACCAACCTTTTCCCAAGCCTCCTCTTCTGCTTTTCCTTTTTGCTCCCTGCAGCCCTCTGTGTGCCTGGGCTGCCAGCTGGAGGTGACAGTTTCCTCACCTGCCACAGGCGGCCCACCACCTGCCAACACTCACCCCGTTCCCCCACACAGGTGGCGGGGGACAGCGGAGTCACGACTCCATGCCGCCCAGCCTGTCTCCCCTCCTCCCGCCCTCCTCCAGGAACCCCCACCCGTCTGGGTTCACGCTCCAGCACCCGCACTACAGAACTCTATCTCCCACAAACACCTTGCACACTATCTCCAGTCTCATTTGGTGATTTATAGAGGCCAGGCCTCTTCGCCTTTCAGCCTAGGCGTGGCATTTGTTGGCCTCGAGACAAATGAACACAGTATTCATTTTTACACGGTCAAAATGCGAGGGAAAAATGTGTTCATTGATTTAACACATCCAAGGAAGCTTCATTATCTGCTGCCCTCGTGAAGGTAGCGCTACATCCAAAAAGCAATGGACTGTAGTGATGTTCTGAAATAAGGAAGCACTTTCTAATTTTTTGTTGTTGTTGTGGTTTTTATCCATCTTCCGGTTACACAAAGTTGACATTCTCCAAGTTAAATAAACAGTCATACACTATCAAACAACAACGCAATTATTCTATAACAATATAATGTTCTGTTCATTTAAACAAAGTACTGTAAATTTCTCAAGTTAGTGCCTTTCCATGTAGATTTTCATGTTGTTGTTTTTTACATATACATATCGTTAATTAATATTAGATTCCATCCATATTTTATTTGTGAACTGATGTTCAGATGTTCTTTTTAAAAGGTAACTTATTTCAGGATTATCAATCATCAAAGCTGGGTAAACGGTGTAGGTGTCACTGATGTCGAGTTTGATATACCTTTAATCTCACCGATATGTTCCAAAAAAATAAATAAAAATAATTTCCAATTTGATGAAGGTGATATCTAAGTGGGTGAGTTGTTTACTCACTTTTTAATTAGTCTTCACAATAATATCATTATTAGCAAACAGAAAAAAGTGCACACAAAAACAAGTAATAAACAAGTAACAAGTAATAGGCCAATCATTACTTTCTCTAACGTGACGTCCCCCATTCATTCTCAATTACCTTCGACCAAACGCACAGCAAACAATTTTCTCATCCAATTTTTTGAGGAGGCACTTCTTTACCCTCCTCATTGGAAACATAGGAGCAGATCCTATGTGTAGATATTTTAATGCCGCTTCAATGCATGAAGTAAAACATTTGTTGGACTAAATGTGAATGTTTACAACACCCTGTAAATTATAAATCGGGTACAAATTGTGCTGGCAGGCCACTTTGAAGTAATTATCCTCCCCTATGTGGACATAAATACAAATAAAAATAAAAAAGTCTACTAGGATGAATGGACAAATGAGTAAATATATAGCAGCTCAATGCCCTTATAAATGGTGCACTGGCATCATCCTGTCACCCACGGTGGGATTTATTAATGGATTTATTGAGGAGGGAACACCAGCTTTCATATTTTTATTGTGTTTGATGTAAACGTCTGAAACGAATTGACAACAAAAAGCGGTAAGCGAAGCTGGACGGCTAAGTGCATATCAGAGAAGATGTCACATTTTCCAGAACTCTTCTTTATGGTTGAAACCTAAAAGGCTTTCATTGTAGAGCTTTGAAATGTGAATTCAATAACCCATCTTGATGGAATACAGTATTTAAAACGAATGCTTTGATTTCCCAATAATCCAATGAGACCACAACAACAGTACTATTTAAATTCATTTCCGATCAGCCACCTGTATATTTGCTGACAGCGCTGTCAGTTTTCTCTAATGCTGATCAAAGCTGCTTAGACAGTAGTGAGTCACGTTGTAATATTTTTAAGCAGAACTTATTTTTTGGCTCTTTCTGCCCCCTTTCCCTGGGGGATCTGGGGTCTGAACTGTGTTTGAACCCCCCCTTCTGGGAAGGCCGTGGACCTATGGATCGTTAGCGGTCTGACCCACCCAGGGTGCAGCGTGGGGTGAAAGAACAGAATGGAGCAAAAAGAGTAATAGAGAGCTCCATATCATGCGTTAACACTTTCATAATCCTTAGTATTTTATTTTTAGTTACAAAATATTTCTATATGAAATAAATATTGTTCTTTTGACCTTTCTATTAAGCAAAGTATGCTGGCAAACGACTTCACAAGAATAAGCAGCACAATAGTTTTCAACATTGATATAATATGAAATGTTTCATCAAATCAGCATATACGAGGGATATGATTTCTGAAGGATCATGTGACACTAAAGACTGAATTAATGATGCTGAAAATTCCACGTTGGCGTCGCAGGAAAAAATATATATTCTTAAACCTATTCAAATTTAATATTTTAAAGTTGAAATTGAAAGTAAATTCAATCCAGGATGTGGGTAAGCATTTGGAAGGTATTTTCTAATCTGACACCATTTAAAAGCATATTTGAAAGTTTAAAAGTTTGGCTACTTCTGATGTGCACAACCTTAAATATAGGCCTCTCCAAGTTAGCCATGCTGTGCCATTCTATCTAGGATGGAAATCTGGAATACAGAACAGCGATGACAAAACTTTATGTAAAATGTATGCAACTATGCCGTTTTTTAGATGTGTCCCTTTTGGAAACAAACGTACTAGCCTATGGTGGTTTGCTGGTCTAAAACATTTGTTCACAATATTTCGATCAAAATTACGATAAAATAAGGGAAGTAGAACAGCCTAGCCAGCTAACCACTTCAGGCTTGATTTAGCAAATGTCTCAGAAGTGTTTTTAGATGTTTATGGCACTTTTAGGCTTTCCAGATCAACACATCCACAAATATAAAAGCAATAATTGTGTTCCGGGCTATGATCTTAACAGATAGAGATTACTTTAGCATTCAATTCTCTTTCCCTCCCATAAACATACAATGGTATAATTTCTACTGTTCATTTCTTCATACCATACAGTTCTTCAGTAGCTCTTTCAAGTAAACACTGGACTTGAAATATTCATGAATTACTAACAGATGTCTCTTGGCCTGGTTTACTGAGCATACTACGCTAAATAAGTAAATACAATTTGCTGTTTTACTCAGCGTTTCAATTCAAAGCAGTAGGTCTAATTTGGTAGGCCAGTTTTGCTTCGAGCACACCTCTTAGGGCTATCAGAAAACTTTTCTCTGTTTTATCCCTCCTCCATACAGAACTAATGTTAGCCTCCAGCCTGCTAATGTGCTGCTAGGGAGCAGTGAAGCGCTTCCAAGCTCTCGACTATTCATGCCGAGCAACCATGCTTATCAAAACCTGGCCTCCCAAATCAGCCAAGTTTTCTGTTATTCCGAATGCCTCAGGGCCTTCAGTCATTCGCTTTGTGCATAAAATTCAGCATCTGTTTATGGATACATCAGGCGCCTCTTGAATTTAACACCAATGGATTCTGTTTTTTCTAATTATTTTTGTCTTATAGGCAAATTTTCAATATTACACAGCCACTACCTCACCTAAAACTCTGCAATCCTGGTCATTTGTATTTCTATTGATGGAAGTTTAGTAAATTTAGTGCCTGGCATACCTAGCAGCATAGAAGCTGTTGTAGTACAACTCAAACGCCAGGCTCTGGGCCAAACTTTCCTCAAACATGACAGCTCATCCCTGGTGAGGACAGACCTGCTGCTGCCATTCCACTTCTATTACCAAGAGAGTCACACTGCACACACGAATGAAGACATGAAAACCATTTTACGGCAGACCGGGGCCAAACATGTGTGCTGTGGCCCACTGTTTGCCATGTTGCTTTTAAGACCACAAGTGAACAAAGAATGTATGCACGCCAAGTCAGTAGTAAAAGATGCTTACGGTCTCAAAGGAACACGTCCTTGAAGCCACCGAAAAACTAACATCTGTATGCACTGTCTGCCAGAAACAGTGTGGTTCAAAATTAAAAGTTTTTATTTCTTTTATAATTGAATACAAATATTTTCGATATCAATTATATTATTAGCAACATCATCAACAAAAAAGTGTGAGAAAGAGTGAAATGACTTACAACGTACTTACCTAAGAAAGTACTGGGTAATATAAAGTAACTACGTGGTATAAGATTAGATTCAGGGTTAGTACCTAGTTATTACCCAGTTATTAATTACTATAATAATTACATAACATGGACATGGGGAACAGAACTGTAAATAAATGTTTTATAAAGAAATATATATTTTTATTAATCAAGGACTAATCGCCAAAGGGGGCGAGCTGGAGCGACCGAGGGTGAAGGCAGAGGCAAATCCTGAGGCTGAGCGGGCCATAGTCGAAGGTTTAAAGGGCTGAAGAAGTCTGCAGATGTAGCCAGCCGAACCCGAATGATCAATTGAGGGTGGGAGGAGAACAGGCCCAGGAGGAGCGAATTCCACTGAGGATGTAGACAGAGACGTGGGCTCCTCTTGCCCAGCTGAACACTGTTCCCAACAGGTCCGAGGTGGAACCACGCTACTGAAAGGAGGAGAGGACACAGGGGGGGGGACGATGACAAGTGGATGGCAGGAGTGACTGAGGGCAAAACTGGAGAATAATAAATAGTCCAATGAGACAAAATAAACCTTTGATAGTGGTTAGGAGAGGTGATGGGAAAGGGGGGCTGGGCACGACTGATGGGAAGATTCTTTGAATGAGCTGGTATGGGGTAAAGAAGTTATTTTCTACGGACTCACAGTCCAAACTTTGTGTTGCCAGAGTCTCGCTCTCAGTGGATGGAGAGTGGGCTGTGCTCTCATCCTCCCTCAGCGGTAGATGGAGAACCCGGTACATGTTCAGACTTGCGCAACTCAAGCTCTGTGACAATGTTAAGCTCACACGCCCCCAGATGGCTTTGGCTCAGAGCTCGCGGCAGAGAAGGTCTCGAAATCTGCGGTGGTCTCATACTGCTCTATCCCATTCGATGGGCTCTGGCTGGGCACTGGGTTGAGAGCAGGGCTGATGATGCCTTCCACAGTGAATGCAGATCCTCAGGATACCAGCACGTACTCCACAAAGGTGGTGAAGCTCTCTTCGGGAGCCTCCCTGAACAACCGCAATTGTGTGTCAGTGTTGAGGCCAGTGAGTAGGAACGAGTGCAGGCAGTCATCCGGGAAGGTGGTCTGATAGGTGAGATCAAGGAACTCTTCCAGGTGTTCAGAGGTACCACTTAATTCACTTTTGGGTTGAGCAAGACAAATGCACAATGAAGAGGTAGTAGTATAACAGCTTTAATAATCCACAAGGTGAGTTCCATCACAGCCAGGCAGTCCAACACAACATACAAACTGATGAAACTCAATGAAATTCAAACAGAACTGCTTAACTAGAGGAGGTAACGAGACACACACATGATGAAATCAAACGAATAACCATGACAACTAAGACAGGAAGGGTGCAAAACACAAACAGGGTCCATGTGGTGTGAAAGATATACATTATTACCATTCATTTCCAGTGTTTTCCAGAGCAGCAAAAAAACATGAAGCTGCTTGCCATCTTAATGCAGAACTTTCTATTGACCTCTATGCTCCAAGCAAAAAGAAAAAGGACAGATGAATTGGAAAAAGAAAAAAAAACAGGTAAGGCTCTGAGAGTAGAAAGAAAAAAGTGAGAGACAAGGTCTGACTGAAAATTAAGCTTCACATAAGTGAGAAAGTATGACACAGATGGTGAAGGGTGTGAGAAAGAGAGAGAGAGAGAGAGAAAGAAAAAGACAGGAGGACAAAGAGAGGGACAATAAAGGCCAGGAAACAAGATACAGTAAGCATAGAAAGGCAGAAAATGAAAGAAAGATGGGCCGAGAGGACTGAGGGAAGGACATTGAGTGCTAACGGAAAAGGGAAAAGTCAGACGGAAAGGGCAATAGGGGGTGTGAGAAAGGCAGAGCAAGAAGAACTGGAGGGTCTTGTGGGGTAAAGCTCCCTCCCTGGAACACAGTCCTTCCCTGTCAACCCCCCACACTCACTCTTCTGCTTCACAGGTAATTAAATGGATTTCCTGTCTTGTACTCAGCGAGAGAACATGACCCAGCACTCTGTGAGAGCGTGTCGAAAGGCACTCCAGGGCTACTCTTTGCGCCATCTGCATCCTTGTGTCCGAGCAAGGCCCTAAGCAAACAAGAGCTGTGCTGGGACTTGGAGGCCAGGGACGCATGCCTCAACACACAATGGAGCTGAACAGAGAAGGGGCCACTGAGCTCTGGCCTTCATGGCCACTACCTGCCCTGCATCTGCAGGAGGGAGGGAAAGAGGTCTGGTCTCAGGTTACAGTGGTGATATGGGGTTCTTCTTGAGCAGTACTTAAGCAAACAGGTGATCCGCTGTGCCAAATATTTGTTAATCACAAAAGACTGCTTCAGCATTAGATGCTCTCAGGGTTAAATATTGGTAATTGCAAAAAGAAACATTTAAAGCTTGAAACTTGTAGGCTGCATGAAACTATGTAGTCTGAATCAGGAACTAATTACATTAAAACATTATACTGTAAATATTTTTTATACATTTTTCCATGCAATTTATTTCTAACAATAACTGAGAGAACTAACAATGGCATACTTCAAAGATTGAAAAGATACTTCTTTTAAGTTGTCCTTCTATACACTGATAAAAGGTAACATCTGATTTACCTTGTTAAATAAACAAGGTATTTTTTAAAACATTGAACCAACCTAAATACATCAATTTATACTGACAAAACTATTTTTTTATAAATAAATAGCTCTATGTTAACTATTGAAGCTTACCACATTTTACAGTTTAGTTGAACATTTGCTTTTGTGAAAATAGACACTATAAACGAATTATGCCCAAATTAAATGGAATCAAATCAAGAGATTTGGAATTGGAATCATGAATGTATATTAAATAGTAAACACGTTACTAATTCGGGTTTCAGGTTGACTTTAAATGAGCGTACCACCATGATGTCCTTAAGGTTACTGAAACACCCATTCATAAACTTCACAAACTTTAATTCTCCTCTTGTCCCCCACTTTGCATTCTGAGCATTTACCCAGAACATAACGGACCCATCAAGCGACTGAGAAACAACTACAATTACAATGCCAGAGGTGGTGCTTGCAATTTCACAGCTCTAACAAGCTTACCATCAAGTAGCAATCTCAATCACTGCTCAGGTTCCTGTATTCATTAAGGGCCAGTTCCAAATGAGAGCCACTATATTGAAGGAAACGCTGAGCAGCGGCTGATTGGCCCATGCTGAGGGATTGTGCCGTGTTGCCAGATTGTGGGTAAATAGACATGTGAGGCTGCTGCCACACACACTTGGAATTTCTATGGGGTAACAAAATGTATGCAAATGCGGACCTTGACCCGAATCAAATCCCCGACCTGTTCGTTAATTGCAAATTACAGACTGCGGCACCCCAATCAGTGGCCTTTTAACACAAGATTCTCGACTCATTCTTTGCACACGTTGGAAAATAAAAGAGAAGAACGTTCTGCCATTAAGCATGGGATTTGTTATTCACGATGGGGGTGATTAGAAAGGGTCTGGCCGGTGGTCTGAAATGTTGAAGCAAGGGTAGCAGAGGCTTTTGATACTGGCATGGACCACAGACTAAAGCTCAATGGAGAATTATAAAGGCATGAAGCATCTAGTCCGGGATTATGGCAGGGGAAGTTTATGGAGTGGGATTTGGGTATCATCCTCAATCCCAAGGGTCAAGGTTTGGCTGATTAGCATGACGCTTGCTAACTACACCATCTGGTCTAAAAAGCATCTCTTCTCATTGACAGCCATTCAAAATTAGCAGTGAAATATGAGCAACATACAGAAGTCTATGTACATTTCATTACATCATAGAATATATGTTTTTCCAGTGTCTTATTCTTTTTGGAGAGTTTGTAAAAGCATAAAATGGACTTTCACAAATCGATTGAAGCCACAGCTCAGAGTTTGTGAATTGGAATCAACTGGGAATGTGTAGTTTGTTTGTTGTTTAAGTCAAAAGGACCAGTTCTGATTTCATATTGAAATTCAAGCCATTTATAATCAATAATGAATAAATATACAGTAATCCCTCGCCACTTCGCTGTTCAAGTTTTGCGGCCTCAGTGCATCGCAGATTTTTCAAATATATTTATCGGAATTATTTTTTTTTTAAATATTGCGTATTGCGAAAAGTATCATTGTTTTATCATGATGCGTGAGAGAAACAGTTTCCCAGGATGCTAGAAAAAGAGAGAAACTCTCTCAGAGGCTTTGTACATACCCACGTGATTGGTTTCCGGTGCAAGATCGACGAATGAGAGCACGAGTCGATGTATCCCGGGAGCTGATTAGCTGATCCTACTTTGTGGATTTTCACCTATCGCGAGGGGTTCCGGTCCACATTAACCGTGATAAACGATGGATCACTGTATAATAATACAATGAAATACCCCTTTGTCTAAAAAAACACACAAAAGAACACTAAAATGAATTTAGGCATCACAATAGTATAATGTACAGCATGAAAAAAAAGTGGATAATCATTTTGAGATTTGTTATTTAACAGAGTAATTCGTGTTTTCAAAAAAGTCATATTAAGTGAGCTGTAAGAAATGGCAAGGGTAAAAATTGAGGAAATTAGCAAGTAAAAATAATTATCCAATTTCGACTGATACCACTATGGTACAATATCGTGTGCATCCCTGCAAGCTCAGGAAGGGTTTTGGGACGCTGTGCCTTCTTGTGGTGCCATCAGCCAATCAACTTTGGCACAACATTATTTCCTGTGGTTACAAAGTGATCAATCCATTTACATGAGCAGGATAGCTTAATTACCTCCAGGGTGTCCTTATCTAGATGAAAGGGAATGCTATTGGATTGCTTTCTTCATGACATTACAGACCTCCTTGACACATCCTTGTCATTCTTCCACCAGCAACCTCATGTCATATTAAAGCATCAAAACCAGGAGAACACCACTACTAGGTCATAAATATTACACGACAGGCTGGGAAGCATCGGTTTGTTAAATGCAAATCATCCTGACACTGCTTGTATATCCATAACTGCTTTACCAAGCGCCTATAGGCCTTAAAGCAAATGAGCTCTTATTTTGATTTTTTTCTCTTTTCATACCGCAGCTGTTTCTGCTTTTATGCATGTTCTAAGCATTGTCTTTTTCACACCACCCCCTTTCTCTCTCTCTCTCTGCCTTTTTCAAGTCTAACAGGATGTTTCTTAAATGATTTTCTTTTGAGGTTTCACATAAGAGAATACTCCCTGTGGCACTGTTTTCCACAGATACTAGGAAAGCTTCCTTAAAATGGTGCACAAGTGCACACTGTCTCCAAGTTGTGCACCCAGCTAGCACCCATGCATGAATTCTCAGTCGCACACACCCACATCCACCCACTCACACACACTCTTGAGACGGCAGAGCTGTGAATGAAGCGATATTGTAACCTTAACCTATACAGCACTTCCCCTCTGTGAGTTCAGCCAATGAATTATCCTCTCAAGTAAATCCTG
The DNA here is from genome assembly GCA_037043235.1 of Rhodeus uyekii. Taxonomy (NCBI): domain Eukaryota; kingdom Metazoa; phylum Chordata; class Actinopteri; order Cypriniformes; family Acheilognathidae; genus Rhodeus; species Rhodeus uyekii. The sequence goes on along the minus strand of JAWRVZ010000155.1, from coordinate 196,720 downwards.
TTTAGAGGATAATCCTTTTCCCATCATCTGGACAGACACTTTCCGTAATGAAATGCCCTGAGGGTGTCCCTGTCAGTAGCCTCTTTGCCCCACTCTGTCACATCCCCCATCAGAAGAAGGTGGAGATCTCCACACACACACACACTTCTATTTCCATCACATGCTCACACACACACACACACACACACACACACACACACACCTCAATATAGGACAATATTGCCCCACAGCATTTCCTGTTGTATACAACAGTGGTCCCCAACCCCGGGTGGCGGACAAACTGGTACCGAACTGGTACCGCAAAATTATCACACGTTTACCGGTCCGCGGCACAAAAAAGGTTGGGGACCACTGGTATACAAGAACAATCCAGTCACTTCTTCTGGTTTACATCACTGATACGCATGGATGTAATTTAAAGGGGTTGTACATCCAAAAATTAAAATCATGGGACTGGAGCTTTCAAGAAGGACTCAAAAGAAAAAGAAAACAAAGGTACCATAAAAGAAATGCATATGACTTATAATTAGAGTTGAGCTGAAACGAGTATCTGGTACGGATAAAGCACTTTTGGTGAGTACGAGTATTATACAAGTAATACAAGTCAATATCTGTGCTCGGATTGAATAAAAGTCCTCATTGGGCAGCTGACTGTGTTCTGTGATTGGCTAGTCACAGCGCCCCTCCCCTACACATACAGTTTTGCTGTGTCCCGCCCTGCTCACTCAAACACAGAACACTGAGAAGAGAACAGCTCTCTTTCTCTATCTTTCTCTCCCTCAGTCACTCAGGTTTGCGGGTCTTTACCGTTAATGTTTAGGGTTACTTCAGCTTCAGGTTTGTTTTTTATTTCGGTTTGTTTGTAGTACTTGCTTATTAACCAGTAGAGTTCTAGTAAACGCTGGGTTTGTTCAGATGTGGTGCTTGGTAGAATGCGACTAGCGTTGCGTCACTGCCTGTTTGAGATTTTTTTAACCGTCTGCTGCCGTCATCCAGCTCTATTCAGTTCAAGTTTTGTTCTCATCTGATGTGTCAGTGCAGTCAAATCAATAATATTACTGAAAATGAAGAGTCTCTTAAAGACTCTCTTCAAGCCAAAGGCAACAGTGGCAAGGAACCAAAACGCCAGCTCCCCTCTGGCCATAAGTTGTCTTCTGAAGCCGTACAATAGCTTTGTGTGCTCAATTCACAATGAATAAAATCTCATCTAAGGTTTTTGTTGTTGTTAAATACCCTGTTTAACTCTGAAATGTCACATTATGAAAGTAAAATGAGTTCTGAATGTCAGTTAAAATACAAGATGGCAAAGGGGAAATGCATAAAGAGGCATTGCAGTTTATATTCTACATCATAGATGAACTATATGGTTTACTTTCCACCATCTGTTTTAATGCTTCGTGTGGTGGACACAAAACATATCCTTGTAACATTGTATCCATGAAATGTGATCTGGAAAAGAGGGAGTAAATATTTCTCCAAATAACTTATGGATCAACCTGTACTCTGACAATGGCAGGGTGATATTATGAGACTTGCTCCGGGCAAAAGTGCCGAGTGGAGGCATATCTGTGTCTGTGTGTGGACTGGGGTGGCCACAGGGTGTCGGATCTGAGATTTGATGGCGTGATAAAAAGCCTAGGGTGAAGGCTGCTGCCACTTCAATCTGCCATAACATCATCTGGCCAGTCGCTTTCCTGCTGCACTGAAAGCCTGCAAAGGCTTTACACAGGCTCAGATTTTCACTCTCACTCCCTCTGAGAGATTCACCACATGCTCTTTTGTTCTCACATTACATATCAATAGAACAGTGTAATTTATATTTATGCTTACATATCTATATTTATAGATACAACTATTTTTCTTTCTATTTATCTTCATTTGTAAAAAATGTGCTATTCGAAACTTCATTTTCTTAAAATAAAATTACGAATGTCTTTGTATGACAAATTAAAACAAAATGTGGCTTCAGTGTCAAAAAACCTTTTGGAACTTTACAAATGCAAATATAGTTGTTTTCTATACAGCGATACCAAAAGGTTTAGACACTTCTGAATAAATAAAAATTATATTTGTTAATTTATTTGTATTAAATACAACTTTTAAATACAGTAGTATATAATGCACAAATATTCATATATCACTTAGTTTTCTTGGCTTAAATGTTCAGTAACTTTGAGAAAATTAACATGCAAATAACATTTATTATTTATGCAATAAATGATTGATACATAATTAAATATAATAGTAAAAATTATGTATTCATTTCCTCCCCCCAAGTTAGTCCAGTTTTAGAGTAAAAACAAACACACACACAGACACACACAGACACAACCTCTATAAAAAAAAATGATTAGTTTCCATTGGATAAAAGTGATTGGACTTCAATTCCTACAGCTGTCATACTGATATAGAGGTATATAATTAGGTTTAAAAATATTCAAATGAATTTCTTAAAAATATTTAAGAATATTCCTTATTTCTTTAAAACAAATGCTACTTTTTTAAATATACTGCAAAGACACACACAGAACCTTTTTCTGTCTTTTTTGTGTGTGCTATTTTCCCCTTTGACACTGCTGTCTGCTTGCTTGGCACAGCACAATTCAGCTCAGGCATCATAAGGCAGTATCCGCAATTTTAATCTGTTTCACAAAGTCAAGGTAAATATCAAGGCAGAGGATTTGCCTCTATGAGACAGTAACCTGTCAGGTAGCTTTGGTGTCCCCTAACCCTGCTCTTCTGCTCAAACCAAACTCATCTCCCTCAGTGCCCCTAATTTCACTGGGTCAGGGGGCCGATAGAGATGAGTGCCATCAGGCCGAGAGCTGAGACTACAGTGACATTCAGGACGTGAGGAAGAAGCATGGTGTACAGCATTACACTCGTGAAAAGAAAGACAGCAAATATGAGAGCGAACAAAAACGAGTTTGAGAAACAGAAACCTTGAGAAAGTAAGGAAATTAGAGAACGGGACAGAAACAGACAGATAGAGTGGCTGTCATGCCCTCAGGCTGTTCCATGCTTTCCTATCGTCTTCTCCTGGATTAGATGACTTTCATTCGTCGTGGTCCCCAGTGCCCTGAGCTTGGCAGTCGGCGCTGTCTCACCTGTCATCTCTGCTAGTCACTGCTCAGATCTCTCCTGATCAGCTATAATGTCAGTCCAATAACCACTCTTGCCGTATGCTAATATCATAGGCTAAAATGAGTGCTATAGAGCCAGGACATGATTCACATTTCAGCAGAAAATATAAAGAGGAGATGGACCACTTTTAGAAACATTAATGAGAGAAACTGTTATGGCCTTTTCTTTTCAACTCTATAAATGGACCAGACAGATTTCTTATATACATATAAATAAATGTGTATACAAGTATGTATGTATACATGTAATGCATATTATTTAATTTTTATTTTTGGCTAACTTTGGAGTAAAAAAAATAAAAAGTACTCTTCATTCCTGATGACTTGACTTGATTCCTGGTCATCAGGATTGCAATGATGGTGAGTAAGTGTTTATGCTGGTTGAATGAAACCAAAACAAAATGAGTTGCTTGAAGCAGTATTACATAATAAAATCAAGCTCTACGGTTTGGCTTTGGTAAGATCCCAAAAAAATCGTTTTCTCCATTAGCGACAATTTTTGGACTGATTTGACAAATAGAAGTCATATAAAATGGAAGATCCATCAAGTATGTTTTTAACCAGTGCACAGAGTAATCAGATGGGATTGCTGGAAGATTTTCCCCAGAGTGAGATTGTGCCCCCTAGTGGAAGAACACCGATTAGTAAAACTTGCCCAGTTTGAATGATAACAATGTGCAACCCTTGTCTTCTTCCCTGCATACAGCTCACACACACACACACACACACACACACACAGAGATCAGCCCCCAAGACCCTCGCTCCACCAGTACGTGGGATTTTTTCCCCGAAGCATCACAAGCTCAAAGTGTGCTGCAATGCTGATGGCCGTTAAATGCGTACCATTGAACTTGGGTTGTCCTCGGGCCAAGCCCTGGGCTGCGTTGATGACATTCTGCTGGGTAATTGCGAACACGACCATCACAAGGATATGTCTGCAGCGGAGATGATTATAGCAGCCATGCTGATGATGGCCTGAGTACTCCCCTCAACCAGTGGGAAGTAGGTCGCTATGGCAATCTCCGAACATTTGGTCTCTATGGCAATGTTAGAACTCCAGGGAGTCAGGCTAGAGCCTGGAAAAGCTCCTTTGTTAGACACGTTCGCTTGGGGAACAACATTAGAGGTGTTTGATCACTGCGAGTTTATAATGTATTCAAGTTGATTATGTTTCCAAGTCCCCTCAGTACTTAACCTGTGAATGTATCTGCTCTTAATTAGCATGTGGCATTCCTGATGACAGCGGGCCTCTGTTTGTGCTTTGATACGACAGACGGGATGACACCAAAGTCAAGGCACCCCCCACCCTCCACCTTCTCTTGCTGTAGAATGCTAATAATCCTTGAGATTTGCTATATTTCCTTTTAATTGGCATCATTAGCAAAATAGTCGACCTGACATCCAGATGGAAATCGTGAAGAGTAACGTCAAAACCATGGGAAAAGGAGAACACCCAGACCTTTAATAAGCTAAACAGCCATTTATGACTAAAGAGAATCAAATCGGGTCAGCTTCCACCCTGATCCCCAGCTTCACATTACACCATGGTTATTAACCCTTATGGCCACTTGCAGACAGACAATATCAGTTGGTTAAAGGTCTAATGGCTTTGTTTAATAATACAGCACATTGTGTACTGAAAATTAAAGTACCTAAAATTACGACTTTAGAGGATGCTACCGCATTTAGATTTGGACCAAATGTCACACAGCTACTTTTTATATTCTATATCTCTTTAAAGAAAAATATCTTTAAAATATAATACATTTATATACAAATTTTATTAGACTTTTTATGAATTTATGAGTTTAACTTATCCCAGTTAAGTAAAAAAAAAAAAAACTCATGAAACAGTTGCTTTTTTCCCCTTCTTTTTAGATCCGGTTAGATGTACAAAGAAATAATTTGTGTTTTTGTTTTTTTTTTACTTTAAGAATTTATTAACAATCAAAATATTTTTCTTCGTAAAATGTTGATATTTTATGCAGTTTTGCTTCTCATGTAAAATTATTTAGCATTCAGGATAAAAAATACTGAATCAAATAGATTTTTGCAACTTAATGACACCTCAAAATTAAAGCTGCAGATTAAAAAGGATATTTTTCCAAACCATCCCAAAAAAGGGTAATGTCTGTCTCTTCTGTCTGAGTGCCTAGCAACACCCTAGCAACCACTCACAACACCTAAACATCTGCATAGAAATACCCTAGTAATCACTCAGTTACTAGTTATCAGGCCATCTTCAACATCATGCCAAACACAACACACATTTATCAGTTCTCAAAATAAAACTCAAAAATCAACAGACATTTCCCAACAGCACTGTCATAGCATTTACCCACAGAGTTGGATGATCTAGGGAAACAGCTGATGTTCTCATCTGCAGCATAATACAGTGATGATAGCTGCAGTGATTTATACAGGGCTAATAACCTCTTTCTCAGAGGAGCATATGCTGAGATCTGTCTGATATATGAGACTCCAGTGCTGAGAATGTAGGAAGGCAGCATCAAGCCGAGGCATGCAATTAGGGTCAACCGCCAGCTTCCTCTTTCAAAATCAAACCCGTTTACCCCTTAAATAACAGCGTCTATCCTTTACCATCTTTAGAGTGGTTAGTTACTGATTGACTACGACATGTGGGTCATATGCTGCCATAGTCTATGCATATTGATGCTATGGACTGTTACGGTTGAGGTCCCAACAGAAAAAAAAGAGGAAGACAGCAGTATGTGGGCTAGGCGAGCCAAGGGACAGAGTGACGGGCCCCCAAACTGGGACGACAAGAAGCACAACGTCTCTGGATCCTTTTTTTGAGGATCATTAATGCTAAGCGCCTGTCAGGCCCTTCTGGCAAGGTTAGGGGAAGGCGGGTGCTATAAAATCTATCCCCCCGCACTTTTACAAGTAACGTTTAGGAAGCTGCCGAGTCAATAACCTGGGGATTTAGGAAAAGAAGTTGAGAAGCCAGCATTTTAAAAGGTCAATGGAGTAGTATTTAATGATTTCCTTATTAGTGTTATTTTTGTGGGCTTCTCATTTCGTATGCTGGCTATGTTACATACAATATAACGTATGACTCTGACAGCCAGTGTCAAGCATAATGATTAGCTGCTCTTTATAAGCTGAAGTACTGCAGACTTTTAATAGCAGAGACTGCAAGAGAACATTATCGTACAATTTGTGTGTATTTAATAGAGCATTTCTGGGTTACACTTTATTTTGATGATCCACTTTGGACATTCTACCAACTCACTATAATAAAAAAAGTTTCTGACTTCAAGTACCATAAACTTGGATGTTCAAGCCATTTCAACTTAAATTTGATTAAACTGACTTTAAAAATGAGTTGATTCTTGTACAACATAACAGAAAATTGTTTAACTTGAAGAGCTAAAGCAATGTAAAAACATGCTGTCATAACCTATTGACCATATAACGTTTTACAATGTATAAGTAACCATTTAGAAATCACGATTTCAATATAGTCGAATGTTTCTCATGCAATTCTTCCAAAAGCAAATTACGCTACGTTGCAAAACTGCTAAATGAGTCTTGAGAACTGACCATGAAAAAGCAATAAAGTTTTCCTCAGCTTGAAATGAAAGAAAATAGATACATATAGAGCCAGCAACTCAAATTTTCTCTTGTGCTGTTCGTAATTATGTAACCTCCCAGTTGATTCCAGTCCACATCAATGATTCAACCAATTCATTTTATCCGTTAATATTTATACATTAATAGATAATGATTCATTAATGAAACGTCAGAACTGAATGCTTGAACATTTTGACAGCTACTCTTTGAAAATTCAGACAGTTAGAGGGAAGGTTTCGGAGGAACACGCTGCATACAATTTTTGTAATTAACATGTTTTTCAAAGAACCTTCTAGTCATCATCGCTGTCTTGGTGCTTTGACATATTTTTGTCTTTTCTTTCTCTGTATTGCATTCCTTTGCCTTGCAGAGCCTATGGCATCCTTAAAAATGACTGCAGGTGTGAGGCATGCCAAATAAAGCATTCATCTTCATGATTTTTGTGATGTATGGACACTGAGATAGCTCATACTGCCATACGGGATCTGCATCTCGGGAGATTCGGATTGTTATTCTGTTGCTCTAGATGCAGACCATGTATGCTGGATAATGTATGCTTTCTGTCTTTTGAGGAAATATGACTCTTGCTCAAAAAGTTCAGCATTCAAGATGAACACCAGAGATGTTCATATTTCTTAGTTTGACCCTTGAACCGCGTTCAGTAACGGCTGCCAAAAACATTTCTTTTCCTCTGACAGGGAGGACAGGTAAAACAAATTTGCACCGTTTTGTGAAAAGTAAGAGATGCTCTGAGAACTAATGGGACCTTTTGAATACTTTTTAAAAACTTTGGGGTATATTGCACAAATATAGCAATGCTCTAAGTGAAATAATTGGTTTGCTTTGGAGCACAGGTCTATAGAAATTAAGTGTTTGCTTGGGACCCTTCCTTCCACTCTCATTAACGAGCTGACCTGACCCCCCCAAAGTCAGGGGGATGAAAAAACCCCACCAAATCATTAAATACCAAGATGGCTGGCATTTGCAAAATCATCTATGTATGTGTGTGTATTATTTCCAGCTGAGTTTGCAGATATAAAGCCCTTCAGGCTACCTTTGGATACAGCAGAAAAGTATGTGGACGCTTCAGCCACACTTAAAAATGAATGAATGTCATATATAGCATATAACAAAATGTTTAAAAAAAATGTTTTTAAAGAAATAGCACAAGCAAATTTGCACAGTTTGTTTAGTAAAATAAAAAATGTTTTTGATTTAAAAATGTTTATACCTTTTTTTAAATCATACTTTTACCACTTGAGGAGAACTGACTTCATATCATTACACCAAATGGATAAAGAAATGGCTCAAAAAAGGTCAAAATATAAAAATTATATATATATATATATATATATATATATATATATATATATATATATATATATATATATATATATATATATATATATATATATAACTGAAAAACTTTAAAGCTAGTACTGAGAAAAGCTTTTGAAGCATTGATATGCAGATGCCACGGTTTAATACTTTTGTTTCTGAAGCAACAAAATCAATTGTTGCAATAAGAAAGAAAAAGAGCTGGAGAAAGAATACAAATACATTTGCACTGATATAAATTGAAGATAAAAAGAAGCTTTGAAGTCGAGAGTTATTCAGTGATGGGCAACTGCAGAAACGTCTAAATCATTCTTTAATCACTACTCAGTTTGAGTGATTACGACTTATTAAATGTGACGCATATACACTACAGTATTCCTTTTCCTGGTGAGAGGTGAGAGCTATGGGCAAGGGTGAGATGCCATAGAAAGAGAGTGTGGCAGAATGTATGGGAGCAAACGTGTTATGTAGGGGGTGGGGGGGGGGGGGGGTTGACAGTGAAGAAGAGTGTAGTCATTTCTAGTGTAGTGGCCATATTCGCCTCAGAGCCAAGCATATCAGAGCCAAGCAGCACTGAGCCTGCTGTAGCCTTGAGGGAGAGCACAGACAAGGACAGAACTGCTGCTGTCGCTGATGCATTAGTGGAGGAGATACATCTTGTTGCGCAGCATGGTAAATGACAAAATGATATCTCATCAGAGAGACAACCCGTGTGTGACTGTGTTTGTGTGTGAGAGCGAGAAAGAGGGGAAAAAAGAACAGAAAGTCAGTTTGTTGATGAGAAGCCAGTCTCATTATACTTTCGTCATGTTTCACGGAATCACAGCTGGATGTTTTTGTCAGGCTGAAAGATATGGCTAATTTTTTTCTATATGTTTTGGTTATAGCCAAAAGTTTGATTAATCAAAAGTATGATAGCAAAGACCGGGGAGTGTTGTAACACATTTCATTAAAAAGTTCTCTGAAAAGTTCTCAAACCACTATGGGTCTCAAATGTTGACGTATGCGTATGTGTATGCGTGTGTGTGTATTATATATCAATGTCATTTCGGCTATGTTCAACAGAAAAGCCAATTGAAAGTCAAAATTAAATAATGCTTTAGGGAAGAAAAAGAAAAAATGGAAGCAAGCAATTAATCCACAAAAAAAAGTAATTATTTCAAATTTTCAATTACTTTCGAAATGACATCACAACAGTTTGTTCTTCGATTTCGCTTGAAGTATATCAAGACCTTTAGGCTTTTCTAGTATTACCTTTAATGTGCTGTGTAATATATTTTTGAAGGTAAAGAGCCTGACAAATAATGTTATTGTCAACTAAATGAAAGAATACATTCCAGGATTACTTTGTTACATAGCTTCGCAAACAATATATAATTTAATATAATACAACATTTGCATAATGTCTGCCTATGGTCTTCATTAGCTACCTGCAAATGACGTCTTTGACCTGCCCTCTAACACAATGCAAAAACACCACTCCAAAAGAGACTCCTGGAGTCACAGGAGCCGCACAGTTATCAATTTTTAGAACTATATCTTTATCGCTATAGTCCTTGGTAAGCACTGGGACTTTGGTTTGATCCGATTACTTGCTAGGAATATATGTTTCTAAAATGTTTTTAAGGGGTTATTCATAATTGGTTGTAGGTTTACACTTCAAATGTTGTGTTTGTGCGTTACAATTGTTGAGATGTATAGTCTCAAATGTGTAGTGCAGGCTTGCCAGCAGTGATGTTTGATGCCTGAATGAATAGTTATTTTAAAGTGACTGATAACTGGTTTAAAATGAGCACAAAAATAACCCAACAGCACTACTCTAGCACATTTGCTTCTTTTGGAGTTGGACATGACAGAAAAGCTGACTTGCAACTCTTTCTGGTGATTTGATTTGTTCATTTCGAACCGGTTCTTTGGTTCAATAACTTTTCCGATCTCAGCTTGAATAAATGAAATTCTGGATTTTGACAGCATGAGATTATGACGGCCATCAACCAAACACTCAAGGGCAGCATGAAACTTTACAGAACGTTGCTATAAAAAGCATGAAGAGGCTTGAGCAGTGAATATAAGTTTCCAACTACTTGGCTTGGTAGACAAGAACCTACTTCAGCTGTGTACACCTGACAGAAGTTTCTCATTCAAAAGCATTGATTCAGTATGGAGAGGTTTGCAGGTCAAAGGGACTAAATGCTTTGCTTTTTTGTTTGCTTTTTTCCCTTTTCTCCATACTAGCCAAGAGGATATTTGATTCCAAATGTTGACCAGAAATAATGTTTCAATATTTGAATTCAATGATATAAGAAATAACAGCTTTAGTTGACAATTAAATGCACATACTTGCTTTACGCTTGGTCCAAATCACATTTTTGTTCACGCTGGTCCCACTACACTCTTTTAAAAATGAACTATTGACTCTAAATCATAGGACATTTACACCCTCACCATGAGCAACTATCTGAATCACAACAATTACAAACAGGTCAGCATTTATGCATCTTGCAGATTTCATAAACAAAGGAACGAAGGCCACAAGACCACAAATTTACATCAAATGCACAATTTTGTACAGGAGCACATTTTTTTCTTTTTTTTTTTTCTTTTTTTTTGTTGTCCCTGAGCCATTTTGAAGTGCAGTTTCCAGCTCGGAAAGCAATTTCCCACCACCCAATGAACCAAACTCTGACATCAAAAACCACTTCTGTCAACACCAGTGTGAAAAAGCTGCCAGACTTCATACTGAACCATTGGCACATATTTGAATTTTGTTTAATATGTGATACACTCAACACTACTTTACATCTGTATGAACTTAAATGCAAGTGAATTTCAGGTCATAGGATGACCTCAGGCAAAGACCCAGCCACTGGCACTGAGGAACAAAGGCAGTCTACTGCCAACAAAGTCCAAATAAAGCTTTTAATACGTTCACTATTGATCCTGTGCTGAAATAAACTCAGTGTATTGGCAGGGCTGGAATCCTTCTTTGAAGGAACTCCATAATACAGCTAGTCAATGGTAAGTTGTCTGCAATCAATCCCAAATAACAGTTAATTACAGCTCTCATCCGTTTTGAGGAAAGACTGGTGAAAATAAGAGAGAGAACGACTCAAGGCAAGTATAAAGCTGAAAAGACACTTCACAGAGAAAATGAATAAAAAAACATTATCAAAGAAAAGCCACCTAGCATTAACATACAAAACATTTGTGTACATTTTATGTAACAGGGATGTGCAAGACTTAAATCTTGTCAAGCTCCAAAAAAATTAAATAAGTTGAGAAAAGAACTTACCACCTTTTCAAAATGGCTCCTCTGAAGACTCGATGATGTCACTTCCTCTTCATCATAGCATTTAAAGAGGCAGGTCAAATAAGTGCTGTGAAGAGGTTTTACATATAATTAGTTTTGGAATTGATATTCTTATGAATGTAAAGCACCATACATGGCTGGCAATTCTACATACTGTAAAAAAAAACTTCCCAACTTTATTTATGGGACACTTTATATATTTTAGAGACTGCAGCCAACTGGACTCCAGGAAATACATTTTTTTGTGTAGTCTTTAGGTAACAAAAGAGGTATTACTCAGAAATGGCTGAGCATCAACTTAATAGCGTGTCAGATGTTTGAATGTTATCATCTGCCCATGATATATGCACTTTCAGCTCGAGGGCGCGGAGCAAACTGTCCGTTTCATAGCACAAGCATTTCAGACTCCTCCGCTGATGGAAGCCTAATAGCGTTTATGTTACCAGAAAGTGCAAAGCTCTTCTTTTTCTGGTTACATATCATTAATTTAAAGAGTTTATACAGCTGCATATTTACTGAGGCAAGTAGGGGTAAGTGCCCCACTTAAGGTTCTGCCATATCCTGCTGTGTGGACATTGAGCGAGTGTGAATGTGACCTGAAGAGCTTAGCATGGCTCCACACAGACTCGTCACCTGCATAGACAACCAAAGATTAGACATGCAGGACGGAGATGTGGTCATTTGCAGTTTGTTATGTCATTTGATGAAAATGTCTTCTATGATGTCATGTCACATTCATTTATTTGAATCCATTTGAGTAATTTCTGTCTAAAAAACTGTAACATTAATAATTTTTTTAAACATTTATTAATTCACATTCATAGCGCTGCACATTCTGACTAGCATGCACTGTAGTTCACATCAAGTTCAGATATAATTTCTGTATTTTGCAAATGTAAGTGGAAATATCACTGTGGCACTATTGGTTACCCAGCATGCCTTGTGGCTGAGGTCAAATCAAAGTTCACACCAAGAACGATAACTATAATACTATCCACACCAGCAGATCATATTGACCATACAGACCATTATTTGTTTATTATAAGCGTGTGCTGCAATTTTGTCGTCTGCCTCTTTATCGTCTGCGACTATTCTTTTATATTTAACCATTTTTAGAACCATATCTTTATCGTTATAGTTCTTGGTGTGAATGGGGCCTTTAGTTTGATCTGATTAGGAATACAGTAGTACCTCAAGATACGAAAGGCTCAACTTACGAAAGTCCGAGATTCGCCCCATAACAATTTTGAAACTCGTACCACACGCCGCCATCTTAGTTATAGTAGACTCGCCACCATCCTCCTGCTCTCCCATTGGTTCCTGATGCTAGCCAAGCCATGAGATTCTTCTCTCTAATTGGACAGCATCCCTCCCATCATGCATCTTCTATACGTACACGCTGGTGTGCTTTAGCTCAGCCACTCCGCACCCGAAACTTTAAATTTTTTATGTTTTCGTAAAGTTAAGTGTATGTACGTACGTTATCTGCCGTTTGTCCTCCTCCTCCTCTGCCGCCACTTTCGGAGATAGCCTCACTCGAAAGGTAAGCTTCGACATTTTACGTTATTTCATTGTTTATAGGTCAATTTAGCTTTATTATGAAATTTAATGGGGTGTTTTTGGAGGGCTTGGAACGGATTAGCCATTTTACATGTAAAATGTGTTCCAAGATACGAAAAACTCCGGCCGCCTCGGAACGGATTAATTTCGTATCTCGAGGTACCACTGTATATGTTTCTGAGATGGTTTTAGGTAGTTATTCATAATTGGTTGTATTTCACCGTAATGTCACATGTTGTGTTTGTATGTTCACATTGTTGAGATGTATAGTCTCAAATGTGTAGTGCAGGCTTGGCAGCATTGATATTTGATTCTTGAATAATTAGTTATTTTAAACTGGTAAGTGACTGATTTACTGTTTTGAATTCAGACATGACAGAAAAGCTAACTTGCAACTCTTTCTGGTGATTTGATTTGTTCATTTTGAACTGGTTCTTTGGTTCAATAACTTTTCTGGACGTGGTCATTTGGTGCCTTGCTGCTTCAGATGTGCGTCATCGGCCTGGAGCTAAAATTCAATATAGTTCGATTCTGTGATTCTGTTGATTAACCTACTGAATTAATGAATTCCTTCTTCAATTAAGGCTAGATGAAATGGTGAATACTTGCAAAAAATGAAGCCCACTCGAAGCCACCCGTCACCATATACTTCTACTGTGCTGTCTACGAACTATGAACAAAGTAAGACTAATGTATCGAACCCAGTTTCCCTTCTTTCTTTATTTGCACGTCTCTTTTTCTCTCTCCTGCGATGGCACACTAATAGATTTAGCAAAGATTGCACGGGCATTTATTACCACATGTAATTGAACGTGATGATTATCGTTGTTGTGTAATGTGATTTTAATGTGGCGTGATGGTTATGTATAAGCCCTAATGACTTGCCTCCAAGGGTTACAGCTCACACGAAAAGAAAAAGAAAAAAAAAATGGAAAAAGAAAAAGAATTTGATTTAGATTTCCACCCATTTTCACTTGACATATAAATAAAGGGGTTTAATTAAAGCTTTCCTTCGGCAGCTTGCTTTCGCAAATAATCGTCCGTTTTATGAGTTTCCTTTTGGAGATGAGGGAAGTGATTGATAGAAGTGTCTTCTTTTCGTATGCATGTGTGTTTGCGACTGTCTGCTGGCACAGCGCAGAGAGAGTGCCGTAGTTATTTGTAAAATATGAGTTATAGCTGAGCAGGTCTGCGCTGCGCCTCTGGTTCAGACGCCTGAATTGCTGTATTTAAATCAGAATGAATCTATATTTTCTGATGTTCGGTGAGGCCATGCGGTACAAGGCCAGAATACTCGTTTTCTCCTCATCACCTTTTGAAAGCACACACTCCTGCATATATTGGTCGACAAATGCCTGGCTTAACATAAACTTGTCCATTAAGGCCACATTTCATGAGCAAACTCCTTCAAAATGGGGCCAAATTGGCTTCGCTGGGACTATAACCTGTTATTATTGTTCAGTGTTATCGACCTTTTTATTTTAGTATGCAGCAAGCCGCAAACAAAGAGGCCAGTCTTTCTAAATGGTAGAGTGAATGGCAGTCTGCTAAAGAAGTCCATTATATTGCGGCTGAAGACGGCGGCACGTACACAAACATGCTATAGCAGAGAGACTAGACAAACAAGCACTCTGAACATCAAAAATGCATGCAAACTTTGCCAGGAAGGATTGCATGGCCAATGCATATACATTTTCTCTGTCTTTTCTTTATCTCACTTCTTCTCTCTCTCTCTTTCAACACACACACACACAAAGTAAAGGGAAAGCCAGAGCTTTGCTTGACATTATTAGTTTTGCATTTGGGCTCAGTGCCCGGAGTAACGCTATGGATTTTCGTCTTACTTTCCTATAATTGGATGAGTTAAATTTCTCCATTCATTACACAAGCACATGACCTTGTGACCTCTGCTGCTCTCACGTTTTATTAGCACTTTCATCCCCTGTTAATATGGACCTCTTGTCCCAAAAGACCCAGTTCCTCAACACTCATTCCCCTTCTTTCTCATTAATTGCAGTCTCTCTTGTCTTCAATGTTTTTGTAAATAAAACAATAATTACAGATGTCATTTATAAGCCATCATATATAATATAAAAGATAAATATATAAAATACAATGACATGATGTATTATCGTTTTAATATTTGATACTTTAATATTTTCTTGCACAGACTTAATTTAATTAATCACTGATACTATTGCCCATAATTAGAGAAAGTGGATATATTAGCATGTACCTACCACACACACACACAGAAATAACTCAAACCAAGCATACAAACACATACACTGGGGATATGCACCAAGACATGTTGTACAAAGACTTCCCCACACAAGGAGTGCATGCATATTTTATGAAAAGTCAACAGATTGCCGTGTTTGGAGCCTGATGTCTCTTATTGCTTCTCCATCCCCCAGCTGTGTCCCAGCAGCCCGTGTTAGATAACTGTGTTCACAGACGAGTCGGACACAAAGCCGCACAGAGGGAGTCATCCAGATTGCAGCATTAGAGCGCCTGCAGAGACGAATGAATCAAGCCACCTTATTCTAAGACTGACCACAATGGGCATTTTCCATAGAGATTCACAATCCTGGAGAGGGTCATAGGATCAGTGCTATCAAAGTTCACATGAAGTTTACTGTACATTGGAGTTTGTGACGAATTTGAACAAAAGAGTTCATAAAATGTGAAATCAGCAGACTACTCAAGTCTTATTTGCTGAAGTTTAAGTCTTAGTGATTTCATCAACTCCTAACCCTGATAAAAGGTAGTGTATACAATAAAAAAGCAAGTCATTTACCTTTTAAACACTGCTTTGTCAGAGAAACCAGTTAAATGAATCATTCAATGACTCACTTATAAACATAGTCATTTGTTTTGTTACTGAATGAATTTGTTATTGAATGAATCAGTTGAATGAATGGCTCACTAATGAATTTGAGTTGCCACCTACTGCCATAACAATGCAAACTGTAGACAGAAACCCTAATCAGTAATACACAGACTGCCAGTCGTTTTTATATCAAGTGATCAAACTACACGACACATCTGTTAAGATTTGGTTTATGATGTGATAAACCTTTATTGAGTCTTAAGAACTAAATTAGTTACTTTATTGAAGCTTTAGAACTAATTTACAGATTGTACAGATTAGGTCTGCACGTAGCCACAAACAATGCATGCCCTGGACTGGCCCTTAAACAATGTGAATGCCGATGTTGGTGGTGTTTATTAATAACCAAGTCACAGGCTGCGGGATTAGGGTAGAATTCTGGCAAAATAATCTTTCAAAATATACAAAACATCCTATTTTGCAGCTGATCGGTTATTATTTTGCCACAGTGGTATTTTAAAACAGCCAAACTCAACAGACGGCTTAATAGCATTCATTTAGAAAGACTGATGAATGCCAGCAAGGAGGGAGATTTTGAGACTCTTGTTCTAAATTAACCATGAACAGTTTTGAGATGAGAATAAATAGAGGAAATAAGCATCCCAAAAACAACATCAAGACATATTTCACAACCAGTCATCTCAAGCTAATTCCTCTATAATTAAACAGAAAACATTGTATGTTGCCACGTTATCGTCGTGATATACGTGTTGAAATTACTTGAAATTAATAAATGTAGTGTAGTGTGAGTGTAAACCTTAATCCTCAAGTATCTATAACCATAGAAAATTCACAAAGAAAACATATAAAGTGGAGTTCATTTATCTCGACCTCGGTTAACTCGCCAACTCTATTATATCGACGTTTTTGAAGTGGAACCGCCAAACTATTTGTCTTAGCATTTTCTTTTCGGTTATGTTGATTCTTTAATTTTGCCGAACACTAATATCTTGAGCACAAAAGGATCGCGTGCTCCAGTGACGCTTCACTCACAGTCCGCGCAGCCGCAGAAGAACTCGTGGAAGTAGCGGAAAAATCAAGCCTTGCAGATGCTATCTTGGAAAAGGAGGAGCAGGAGTTGCATCACTGTCCAGGAATTCCCAGATTACATTGACAAAGACGTTGTTACTGATATAAGCATTTGATTTCAAGCAGACCGTTAAAGGCAAAAAGCAACAAAGCATTTTGGAGTTTGTAAAGAAACCATAGTAACCAAAGTTTATTTAAATTTAATTAAAGGTTTGTATCGAGAATCGAAGGTGTTTTTCATTGTATACTGGTAAATCTCTGCGGTTAGTTGGTGCACATATGCCTTTTGTTGTTAGCAAACATATACAGTGTATGTACATTTTTATAGCATGCCAATTGCTTCATCAAATAAATCGCCATATTGGCTGTTGGTTATCTCGATGCTTTTTTGCAACCCCCGAGGCTGTCGACATAACCGGATTCCACTGTAATAATAATTGAATGGGGAATTTAACTTTACACATAAATCAGACATGAAGACAAATAAATGGCAGTTCAAAACTCAAATATTTGCTGCTTGTTTGATTTATATTTAGCACGCAATTAATCTTTTCAGCCAATGTGTAATCATCAAGAACAAAGCTCTTTGCTAGTTATTACTCATTCCTTCCTGTCATAGAATGACAAGCAAACAAACAACCAGCACTAAATATCTCTGCAGATCTAATGATCCCCATCTAAATTTCAGTCAAAAACAGCCATCCTACACATCGCCATCCAGCCACAAACAAAGCCACTTCTGTCACGATGATATCAGCGGAGTGGGCTTGGAGTAAATTGATCATTATCTTGGCACACCCAGAGAGCCTGTCTTTTGCTCAAGTGCACCATTTTACCCATTTCTAGAGCCATTTTCCTCTCCCTCTCCAATGGAATCTTTCTTTCTGTCGCCATATTTACATACGGGTTCCGAAAGGGCCACTTGACAGGATAATTCTACCTCTAGAGTTGCGTCAGCTTCTGTCAGGATGTGGGGAGCGGATTACTGTGATTTCCTTAAGCAGGATGCACTTTCCTTTACCGCAGACGGCACAGCTGTTTTTTGGCATGCTGATGGAAAACAAAAGCTCGAAGCCACGAGTACTGGTCCACTGTGCTTCTCACAATAGGAAGGCTGAATCTCCTTCGACTCAGCCCGTTCGCCTCGTATTGGCAACCCTTACCCCTCTTCTTTAATCCACCCCCTCACCCTCGTCAGCCCAAATGCATCATTACAGTCAATAAATCAAGACGCCTCCACCACACAAACTACAGGATGCCATGTGAGAAAGAAGCGCCAGCTGTTTCTCTGCCCTTTGTTGTCGTATATCCAGTCGGCAGAGGCAGGGCTGACTAGTTGCTACAGTGCTGTATTTCTTCGATTTCTCATTCCTTGCTTTCTCTTCATCTGAATTGTGTAGAGAGAGCATTCAACAATGTAGCAATGAAGTAACAAATCCCTCAGGAATTAGTCTATGCCTACATCAACTGCATGCTTATGCACTGTAAAAAATGAAGGAAACAAATTGACAAATTGCTTTTGCTCCTCTATTGTAAGTTGCATTGGATAAAAGTGTCTACTAAATGCAAATGGATTTTAATTCATTTATGTCATTTAAAGTATAAACATATACTCTCAGTTTATAAAGAGTCATCATTGTAGCAATTAACCACTTAAATGATCTTTTTGTTGAATCTATGCAAAGTGTTTCATTTATTTACACATTTTAAATGTTTTTTTGATGAGTGTGACAATAGAGGAAATGAACAAGAAAAATAAATATAGGCCTACAATGTTTCTAATATCAATAAATAAATAAAAAATGTGTAATATCTATAATATTATGATGTGAAACTGGTATAAGTAACTAAATGTGACAAAATCAACAACAAAACAATCACAGAATAGAAATAGAAGGTTGTTAGAACTTCATTATATAAATTAAAACAGAAACAAGGGTGTTATACAGGATAATTTACTTGATGTATGATTCATTTACTGTGTACATATTACTTGCATGAGAAGATTGCTTTCATTGTTGATGCTCACAAATGCACACAAACTCCACAGCTTACACGGTGAAATGCACGCTCTTGATGAAAACTACAGCTCTGTAAATTGCACATACATTCAGGTCAATGGTGCAAAAATCGAAAGTTTGAATTGTGACACAAGGTCATCTCCATCACTGGCTTCATATTGCACTTTTTTTCCCCCGTCACAGTCTGTGTGGCCATGACAGGCTGTCGATCCGTCCATATCTAAATATATATTTCTGAAGGGGAGGACAGGAGCGGCAGACCGGCCGAATTACCAGGCCTGTCACTTGCCGACTGACAGCAGGGGGCTTTCCATCTGGCCTTGGATCACGCTCTCTCTCATGCACTTAGCAACTTAGCAATGCAGCAGTTTCCTATAAAGGCCAAGTGACAATATATTGATCTCCTCAGGCCAGCAACTTCAAGCTATATGCTCGCAGGTTCATTCAATTACCTGTTTGTTGATGCCGCTTCTGGGGCCTGGTGTGCACTTCTTCGCGCTCTCTCTCTCTCTCTCTCTCTCTCGCTCTCGTCCCTAGCGTGAAATAGCAGTGGGCGGAATGCTGTCTTGGCACAAGGTGACAGAAGGTTTCTGACAGCTGTGAGAAAAACTTGCTAATGACCGCTTTCTGTTGTACCAGCCAGTGTTTTAATGCTAATCGTCATTTGCAATGGACGTGGCCCCTGTTTAAAACAATAATTTATACAAACATGAATTTCAGTTATTTAAAACCGTGTCCCACGAGAAAGGTCCTAAAGTTGCATTGCA
This sequence comes from Rhodeus uyekii, assembly GCA_037043235.1. Classification (NCBI taxonomy): domain Eukaryota; kingdom Metazoa; phylum Chordata; class Actinopteri; order Cypriniformes; family Acheilognathidae; genus Rhodeus; species Rhodeus uyekii. The sequence goes on along the minus strand of JAWRVZ010000155.1, from coordinate 177,062 downwards.
TATTCTCTCACATCAGAAATTATTCAGTGGCTCTTAATGCATTTTATACAAGTCATAATCCTGGTGTTCAACATTAATTAGCTAAAGCTGCCTGGCTCCATATTTTTCTTCAATATTTGTTCTCATGATTTTTATTTTTTCCGTCTTAGCACTCTGGGGTAACGTACTTTGCATGACTTTTTTCCCTCCTCCTATCAGCAAATATTTACCTCAGACAGTGTGGAAGAGAAAAGAAAAAGTCGACTTAGCAGGGTCGAATTCTCAAGAAAAAATTCTGAATATATGTAAAGTAGTGGTTATATAGTGAAACTGTCCAGTCACCAAGTGTGTCCTATTAACACAACCAGCTTGGTTAAAGTGTACACTTTACACATAAACGTTATATTACACATTATACACATAAAGTTTATAAGCCAATGATTTTGCGACCAAGAAAAATGTATGATTCTTACACATTTGGTTCATCATGATAATCTTAAATTGAAAGTGAGGTAAATTTAAAAAAATTCTCCAAAACACATTGGAGACAATTATTGGCACTCCTAAAATAAAAGTATATTCATCCATCATAATGAGTTAGACCAAAGAATACAGCAAAAGATTGTTGAGGCAAAATAGAAAGTGGCCGTAAGAATATAGCTAAAGCATTGAAAATTCCCATTTTTACAATTAGGGCAATAATTAAGAAGTTCCAATCAACTAAAGATGTCACAAATCTGCCTTGAAGAGGATGTGTGTCTATACTGAGGAGCGAGGAAGAAAGTTTAACTGGTCAAAGACTCTCTAAGGATCACAGATGGTGAATTGAAAAGATTAGCCTTGGGGTCAGAAAGCCTGAAAAGAAAAAACAGCTCCTACATCATCATATGTTGTTTGGGAGGGTTTCAAGAAAAATCCTCCTTGTTCATCCAAAAACAAACTCCAGCAAAAACTTTGGCAGCAAACCCACTTTATGGCTTTGGTGCAAACAGGGATAAAAAGTACCCCATGCCCACAGTTAAATATACTGCTGGAATATACCGTATATATATATAAATATATAAATATACCGTTGTGGGCCTATTTTTCTGCTGGAGGTCCTGACATCTTTTTCACATAGATGGCACCATGGATTCTATCAAATACCAACAGAAAAAAAATCTAACCCGGACCGCTTCTGCTAGAAATCTTATATTGGTCCATGGTCGGATTTTCCATCAGGACAGTGATCCAAAACAAACATCAAAATCAACACAGAAATGTGTCACTGAGCACAAGATGAAGCTTCCGCCATTACTATCCCAGTCCCCTAACCTCAACCCTATAGAATATGAGTGGGGTGAACTGAAGAGGAGCAGCACCAATATTGAGCTAGGAATCTGAAGGATCTGGAGATATTCTGTATGGAGTAATGTTCTCTGATCTCTTGTCAGGTGTTCTCCAAACTCACCAGGCATTATAGGAGAAAACTGAAGAAGAAAAAAGAAGTAATAATGGCCGACATGCTTTGGAGAATAATTTTTTTTTTATAATGTGATTTACTTTTAATTCTTATACTTCAAAGGACAGATTTCTGCACATTTTGTGAATAAAAGATGAAAAGGATAAACAATGCAGATTTATTTTACAGCCAACTTTGATCAGATTTACCAAGGGTGCCAATAAATCTGGCCATGACTATAAATTAACTACACCAGTCTCTGAAACAAATTTTAAAATATTATTGTGAATTTTTTAGTTAGAATGGTTTTCAAGAGTGTGATTTTGAACACAATGAGGATGTGAAAGGGAACTAGTGAGTAGAGGTTACACTACCTGTTTGTTGTGATGATGTTTAATGTCCCCGACAATCTCTGTAGTCCCATTAATCACTTGTTCGCAACTGCCTTTTTCAAGACAAGCAAAAGCTTTAAAAAAGGCACAAGGGGGTTTTACTGATGTATTTTATGTTGTAGAATAAAATGTAAAATTATTTTGAGCTTGAGTTTAATCTTAAACCCATTCAGGAATGCTAAAATGCAAAAGAAAGAAAGAAAGAAAGAAAGAAGAATGCAAGCTTACGAAATTGTGTTTTGGCCTTCAAACTATGTCTTACCTGCAAGCACTCTATTTAGGGCATGATAAACGTCAGAAAATAATGAAGTTTTTTCTCTTTAAAGATCTGTAGCTTAAAATTTTGATGTGATGCAGCCTCGTGGTCCACAACAATGCTTTTACGCTTATCCATTGCTCAAGCCTACAACTAGAATTGTTTTCAAATCTAAATCAGTGTTCCTTTAAAAAAAAAAAGAAGAAAAAAAAAGTTTGAGTTGAACTAATCATATTTCCATAATTCTCACTCCCAGACCAGTTATAACATCTTTGAGGGAGCCTGGCACATACCAAGTCCTTGAAACACCCATGGTTGGGAAAATAAATCCCAGCTGAGTCCAATTAGGGGACGACCAGGAGCGCTGTTTGTGTTGGCTGTCTCTCACCAGGCCATAGGGACTCATCAGGTTTTCATTTGTCTCATTTGTGAAGGCACACAATAGTACAGTGCTATCCACAGCGGTCTAATTTGAGCGTTCAGCGCCACACGCTCCCTTACCACCGGCTTCATCAACACAGCCTCTCCTAATGCGATGCGGCCCCACGTTCCACAACAATGCCTCTACGATACATTCTTCTGCAGACGCTAATTTACAGCACGATTATGCCGACAGTTGTTAGCATTCTCTGCTAGTCCATATTCAGGGATATTTTCTATATTAATTCATTTGCACCCCTTGTGGAAAAAAGTGGACTTTAGTATACTTTTATAAAGTGTACTTATTACACAAATAATATACTTTAAAGGAACACACTTAAGTGTGAATTAAATGTAACAAAATGCATATTGCATGTAATTGATTTCAGCTGTATCACAGATTACTTTCACATTGTACTTGAATTCCCCACTTAAGTCCGACTTAAGTGGTTTTAACAACAAAAAACTCAATTTACTTTCATAATTGCTTACAAAAGCATAATTGAAGTCAACGTTTTGTTAAGTGTATTTAATAAGTTCTAATAAGTGTATTTAATTGCACCTTACTTAGAAATATATTTTAGTTATTAACTATATTTTTAGTTATTAGCTATATTTTTAACTGTTCTGAAAATGATCATTGTAACAATGCATTGAAAGTATATTTTCATAATACTGTACATTATTAGATATCCTGAAGTTGTGGTATAAATTTAAGTAAAATGTTTGAGCAATTTTATTAAAAATAATAAGTGAGTGATCCAGTGAGTGAAGCGGAGTGGCTGGTTGAAGATAGGCACTTGGAGGCTGGTGGGGACATGACTTGGGAAGACGAGCATAGGGCTCGCTGGAGATGTGAAGTGAAGGAGAATAGTCCTGTGTACATTGTAACTCAGGTGAGGTGTGTGGCGATGAAGAGCAAGTGTGTGCAATCAGTAATCTGTGGAAGGAGATCATACATCTGCAGGGGTGAGAGAGCCTGGTTGATCTGTGACAAGTATACTCTCTTTAAGCACACTTAAGTGGCCTGTAAGGTTAATTACAGTGTTATGAAAAAGTGTTAGCCCCCTTCCGGATTTTTTATTTTTTGCATGTTTGTCACACTTAAATGTTTCAGATCATAAAACAAATTTAAATATTAATCAAAGATAACACCAGTAAACACAATATGACGTTTTTTAAGGAAGGTTGTTATTAAGGAAAAACAAAATCCAAACCTACATGGCCGTGTGTGAAAAAGTGCTCACCCCCCAAACCTAATAACTGGTTGTGCCACCCTTAGCAGCAACATCTGCAATCAAGCATTTGCGATAACTTACGTGCTTCCAATTTCCAATTCCGTGATTGGCTGTCCAGGCAGGAATGGGCATGACCCTATGCAGTTTATGAATGAAAGACACACATACCCTCTCACTCTCACTCTTACTCTTCTTGCTCTCAAGCGCTTGCTTCTGGCACTTAGCTTCCCTCTCCACGGTCATCTTACCTTCAGAGCCTAACTCCGTTTGAACTTCCCGTTGACCCAAGAAAACCGCATACGGATTTATAACCATCCAAACAGAAATTACTCTCCTAACACACGCATCTGCAGCTCAGCAACCAGAAAAATCAAAGTGCAAGTTTCAATATCGATCTCTAAATGCGTTTAAGCTTATATGCCCCTACTAAGGTGATTTCCATGCTCAAAAACTGTTTGTAAGTCACCATTCTGTTACTCTCACTCTCACTCTCATTCTCACTCTCTCTCTCTCTCTCTCTCTCTCTCTCTCTCTCTCTCTCTCCATTAATCTGTGTATGTATTCTGTGTTTTAGATTTATTAATTTGTTTTCGTAGTTTTGTGTATTAAAGTCTATATATCCACACTTGATTGTCTCTGTAATGCTCATGAATAAGTCACTTTAATGTTTGATTTTTCTACATGCTTTGGTGTTGAGTATGATAAAACAAAAAAGATTCTTCTTTGTGGCCATAAGAACAGTCTTTCTAAGAGTCTTCCTAAGAGAATAGTCTTTCCAGACTGGCCGCTTCTTTGAACTTAATTCTAAAACTAAGACAAATTCTGCTAGCCGAATTAAGCCATGAGTAATTATCGATATACATATTTCCCTTTATGGTTGATTTATGTCCATATTTGATCATAACATGTTGTGATTAAACATGCGCATAAATCCTGCCTCATTTGAGCTCGTTTTGCTACAAAGGTTTGGATTTTGTTTTCCCTTAATAATAACAACCTTCATTTAAAAACTGCATTTTGTGTTTACTTGTGTTATCTTTGACTAATATTAAAAAAAATTTTGACGATCTGAAACATTTAAGTGTGATAAACATGCAAAGAAAATTGTGAACAACACGTTTTCACTCCAATGTATATTGTCACAGTCTTGTCTTGTTGTGTCTCCTAGTTTACCGTTTTTTGCACATGAGTGCCGCCTTTTGTTCTTATTCCAAGTGGTTTTGTTTTCGTTTTGAATAAAGAGAGTTTTCGTTTGGAACCGGTTTCTCCTCGTCCTTTCTCTGCATCGCACACACCGCACGCAGTGTGACAATTATATTAAAAAGTATTCTTTTAAGATTTGAAGTTCACAAAAAGTATACTTTCAATACAATTAAGCACACTTCTTTTTCGCAAGGGACCTGACTGTTATAGCTGCAAAGTTTAACACTGATATGGTAACACGACGCTAACACGCACATTTGCCGTGCAAACGGTTTGTGCCTCCAAAACACATCTAGATTTACAAGCGGAATCCTGTGGATGGTGGTGCGTTTTTGTGAGGATCTGGGAACAGTAGGGAACATCAGTAGGGAGTCTAGCAGAGCTCTGGCACTAAAATTGAATTCCACCCCCAGCTGTTTCCAAAGTTTCTCTTATTTGAAAGGCCTGAACCAACAAGAACTGAGTAAATCTACACAATTAATTTGACATGAGCTATGAGGTGAAAAAGGTACCCATTCTCCAGTTCTTTCTTTACTGTCACGGCATTTGCTGCATGTTTACAGCATGAGCTCTACCAGTAAACACACTTGACTAAATATATGTTGTTCCTCTTGATCTCAAAAACATTCTGACCTGTATACTATAGTTCACTCAAAAAACAATTACTCAAAACTCTTTACTCACTAGTATGTTGTCCCAAATCTGTAGGACTTTCTTTCTTCTGTGGAACATAAAAGTAAATGTGTTCCATACAATAAAAGTCAATGCTCCAGTGTTCTTCAAAATATATTCAATGGTGTTCAATGGTGAAATAAAAAGAGAGTGAGGAAATTATGATCTTTTTTAAATGACCCTTCCATTTAAGGTTGATGCTTAATGTTTGAATTACATTTATTCTAACTCATTCTATGCTGCCTTCTCTTGATAAGGCGGTGTTGTAGTCAAGCCCATCTAAACCAATACCAGTGTGTGTTGAGACCAAGACCAAGATTTTGAGGGGTTAAGACCAATACCATTCCAAGTCAAGGTGTGACCGGTCCTATTCAACCCACTGTAAACGTAATTCGAACCATGGTAACCGGTGTTCTAGCAAAGACATTAATGATTGCAGCCTCTAGCATGCCTCTTGAAGCCATAGGAGTGAGGTTTACATACGTCTGTTACACTCACTTGACTAAACCTCACTCCCATCTTGGTCAACAGCACCAAATGTAACCGGGTCCTACACAACCCACTCCAAGCAGGATTTGAACCATGGTCTCTGACATGGGAGGTGGGAGGTGACATGCTAACCAAGACAAATACAGGACAAATGCTTTTGAGACTGAGGCAAGACCTAGATCTTCAAAAAATGGTCTTGAAACTGATCTCAAGATCAAGACCGGCCTCAAGTACAACACTAAGATAAGGGTTATATGGCGAGGTATCTTGCCTTTAGTGGCAGCTAGAGCTGCATGAACTTGTATTTAAAAATTTACGTCAAGCTTGAATTGTTCCAAAGGAATGTACATTTAAGCCTAATAATTAATTGCATTAAATAAACACATTCAACTGACAACTCAGTTACTTGATAAAGACACATGCTGCACAATCGTCTGCGCAATGTACATTACAACGTCCTTTCATTACACAGCCGAATGCATGCATGAAACTTTTATAACTCATATCAAACTGGTGTTAAGCACACATATAAACAACTGCATACATTTGCCCACAGGGCTTATTTGTCACATCTATAATTGAATGCAAGCACATGCACCATGTGTCTTGAATAATGCATGGTCTGTCTGAGACATTTTCCAAATGCTGAAATATTCATGAAATTTCTATAAATTAGAAAGCACCTGTCCCCCATGTTTCATATATATACACAATGAACAACGTGCTTCATGGAAATTCAGTGCTACAATAAAACTGGCCAAATTGAATCAATTAGTGGTGCATATTGGTCATAAACCGGCCATTATTAAGATCAATGCCCTGCGCTATTAGAATCGGAGCTGTAAAGGCCAAGGATGGATGATAAAAGTTCATCTCCTTTCAGCATTCGGCTCCAAATATCAGCAGTCGTATTTGAAATAGGGCTTTCATGATATGCACATTAATTAATCGCAATTATTAACGATTAATCACATTTATCTCTATTTGCTGAGGACAGCAAAATAATTATTCAAAACCTGCTATTATAGTCTAAAGCCTATTATACATAGACACTATATATACACACACATACATATATATATATATATATATATATATATATATATATATATATATATATATGCTTGATTTTATTTCTATATAATTTATATTTTGTGAAGCTTACATTCACTCCAACTAAAAGTGCATCCTCTTCAAGGCTCTCAAATTGCAATATACTGAATGTTTCACACAGCAGGGATCCATCCATCTCCTCAGCTGAATAAGGTCAAACACTACCTCACATACATGAATGCAAACAACCCGAAGGTCTTTGATTTATAGTGGCTAGATACAAACACCCTTCACTTAGAATAGACGTTGGGCTGTAATATATACGTAGCCAAATGCCTATTGGTCGATATGGAATTTTAAGGGCCCCTTTGAAGCTCAGACCGTTTACATTTGCATTTCATTGAGAGAGAGAGAGAGAGACAGAGAGAAAGAGAAAAGAAAAAGAAAAGAAAATGTATGTGGGAGGACCATTTCATCTCTTTCCAAATCTCTCTCTCATATCCTCCACCCTCGGCCTTTTTCGCTCTGTCTCTCACCATCTCTATTTCTCTCCTTCTTCGCTACTTGCAGAAAGCTCACATGTTGTATTTGATTAGTTTTTATTCCGGCAGTCGTCTACCTATATGTCTGTGGTCCAAGAAGAGGGTAGCGGTTTTGGATCACTTCCTTATTCATACACAGCCAAAGGGGTCAAAAAGGCAGACCTGTCATCTCCAATGTATTAAACTGCAAAAGAGAGCAACATCTACAATATATGAACTGCAGATAAAAGGAAATGAAAAATGCTGGGTGGGAACTTAACTCCTTTTCTGCCGACACACCAGACTGCTCCTATAAAGTTATTGGACATCTCGAGTGGAATAGGTGCTCATTGTGTCTCTTTTCTCGCAATTTAGTGCTGGGACAGTGCAAACATGACATTTATTGGTAATTTTCAATGACCCTAAATGGGTAGATGTGGTCCCATTTGGTATAATGAGAGTTCTCTGATTGTGAAGGGTGCAGGAGACATCGGTGACCTGTCGGGCAGTGTTGAATAACCTATTGTCTCCTCGATCGATCAGAACACAATGCGTGACAATGTCGCACCAATGATTTGTGAATGCTGTTGAAGGTCAGCCCTCCGTCCAAACCAACGTGTCCTGCCCAACACACACACACACACACACACAACTCTAGAAACCCTCCATCTACTCCTGTCCAACCAGTACTGCTAAAGATTAGTCAGGGATCATGCAATGCATGCAAAGACGAGCGTTTCTCCGCTTTTCAAGTTTATTCTTCTGCTGTAAAATATAGATGTAAAATATTTAAAGTGTGGTCGATGAAAGATTTTGATGTATATTAAATAAATAAATATAAAATCCACAGAGTTAATAACTAAAATAAAGTTAATAACAACACCATAAATCTAGCAAAAGTTTATGTATATATATATATATATATATATATATATATAAATATAGGGGATATAAATCATAGGGGAATCATTTTTAGTGCTATATAGCACCAAATGGTGCTACAAAGAACCATTATGAGGTACCATATAGCACCAGGTACTATATGGCACCTCATAATGGTTCTTTGTAGCACCATTTGGTGCTATATAGCACTAAAAAGGGTTCCCCTATGATTACGAGCCAAATAACCACTTTCAGTGCTATATAGCGCCATTTTTTTTTAGAGTGTACATGTATTGTTGATGACAGCAAACTATTTAATTGTTACAATAACACATTTCTATATGCTCTGGAAAATGTTTAGGAACAAAGATATTCTCTTTGATATTAATTTACAGCAGTGAAATACATTAACAGTTTTACCAGCCAACAGCCTTACATAAAGACAAAAAGTCAGCATTTGAATGAACTTCTGACCAGAATATTTAAGAAATATCAATATGGTGCTGCCTTGCAAATGTGGGATGAAGCTTGCCCTGCAGAGTGTGGGGCCCTACGTGGTCAGTGTGAAGCGTGGGTGAATAAATACCCCATAGCCCCTCACACTGACACAGGGGAGCGCATGCATAAAACAAAGGGCTCCAGAGGGAGATTAATAACCTGTAGATCCAGAGACAGATACTCCAGACAGCCCAATGTGACTTTAAAACCCAAATGAATAGTGGATGGGCTGGGTCAAGGGCATGGAGGCACAGGTTAAAGAGTCTTTTATCAATCAGCCGGCATGGGGAATTTGTTTGGACAAGCCGTTGACTCCCAGCAGGACGGAGGGGCCGCACATACGGCGGAGGTTTCATGTGAAGAATCGAGAATGGATGCTGGTGTGAGGGAAAGAGGAACGGAGGGCAGAAAAGGGGAAAAAAATTAATGCACTTGGGCATTCAATCCCATTTCCCTCCGTTCTTTCGTTCTAATTTTAGAGGTCTCTTTTCACTTTTAGATGCGGAGCCGAAGCACCATTCACAGCGGGATTTTGTTCAACATATAAAGCAAAATCGATGTGCTTTGCTACAAATGGCTCCCGCTTCCTGCACGCTCTTATCCGACGTCCCAATCGTACGCTGTTGAGAGTGTTTTAAATCCCTGATTGCGTTTTACCCTGATGAGCCTCAAGCCGGATCAATGGCGAGCCCGTTGCAAACACACACAGACGCGCGTCTGCACAAAAGGCAGCTGTAGGCGCCCACACGCTCCCCGGCAATATTGGTGTGGAGATTAAAGCCATATAAAAGAGGGGAGACAAAGGTGACGCCACCTTCTTTCAAATGGCAAGAGCATAGCTTGACAAAATGAGCGGGTGAGCTTCAGGAGAACAAAAGGAGAGGGCGCGGGAGCGTGTGGTGGAAGCAAAGCTCGGGGCAGCATGGGTGAGGAGCAGGGCCTTTAATTAAAAGGATTATATGAAGGCGCACGGCGCGAGGGAGAGGCTGTCCGTGTCCTGAGATGGAGTACAGTAATGAAACCCATCACTGGCAGCTGAAGGAAAGTGAGAGAGAGATAAAACCAATGCTGAAGACCAGAGATGAAAAGAGGGGATGTGTCTAGATTGAATACTGGGGAAAGAAAGCAAGTTTGAATTAATGAGACAATGAAACAATGGTTAGATACAGAGAGCTGGAAACCTGAGGAGCTGAGGTTTGGAATATGATGCAGGTGTGCTGAGTATCAAATCAGACTTACTTTCATGTTGTTCCTGTATAAACTTTGGAGAAAATTAGGCTGTAAATGCATAACATATTATAAAACTGAAAGAACTGACTCTAGTTGAGCCATTGCTATAAACAGAGATAACTGCACAATCTGTAAAAAAAGAGAAAAATAAGGATTGTTTATTTCGATATTTATTAATAATAAATATAGCCGTTTACAGAACAAATCTTGCATTTCTTCATTTTTGTTAAGTATTTCATCAGTTAGGTTTAAATTTTGGATTATTCTTTATAATCCAAAAGTGTCCACAAGCTATATGGCAAAACCTGATTTCACCAAGTACAACATGTTCCTGGATCAACATCTTTGTTGATCCTGGAACAAGAGTGCGATCAACCAATCAGATTTGAAGGAAAGTTTACAGATTATGTCAAGTTTAGTTGTGTAAAGTTGTGGTTGGTTGTTTAAACTGTTTAATATTTTAGCAGTACATTTCCAACTTTAGTGTTTACCTTCGAGCAACAAAGATGAATTTGCCATTTAATATAAACATGAGCAGCAGTCATCTATGCCTTGAGATATCATTTATGGAACTAAATGACAAAAATGCTCCCCACAATAAAGAGACCAATACACCACTGGTCATTTTCTTCTTTTGCCTTTTTTATGATATTAAAAACTGTTTTGAGATACCTAGAGGGGAATACTGTAAGAAATGTGCAGGACAGAGATGAGAAACAGTCCTGCTCAAACCACTGAATCAAATAAATGCATCATGAAAGTGGTCCATACAACAACTTTTGTGAGAAACAGATGATTTAAGTCATAAACGAAATATATCTGATGACAAACTTGCTGAGATCTGTTTCATTTTGCAATATTTGAATACCTTTAATCCTGTCTCATCCTGGGCCACCTTCTTAAAATCAATGACATCCTGATGGCCTGTTGTTTCAGTAAGTTCCCACACACCTTGCAGTTCTGTACTGGATGAATAGCATCTCTGTGTACACCCACGACATATGCACCTCAATGCCTGTGTCTCATATAATCAATGAACAAGCATACATTTCCTTGCACACAACCTGACATGGAGAGATCATACACATCCAGACACAATCCACAATCCCACCTGCATACAGCAATGGCTTGTGTGCGATAAAGTCTCCCCATTTCCTGGCCTGTCCGGGCAAGTCTCCCGTTATCGTGTGAGTTGGAAGATTCGGATCCGCAGTGGGCCCGTGCTGCACACTTCACTTGTCCTAGATTAACACTTATCTCCCAGTGCCACCAGGGTGCCAGACCCACTAAATGAATTAGATGGGAAGGAAGCCATCTAGAAACAAACTTGTGGCTTATGTCATACCAAAAGTATGCATACAGTGGCAATTTGTCTTCTGTGGGCACAGCCGAGCTCCACATCTCAGTTCAGACCTCTACCTCACGCAATTAAAGAGATAGGGAAAAGTTTAAAAATATGGGAAAGACAAAGGTGACACGTAGAATCCAAAGGACTTGTGAGACATTGTGACATGGGCACACAGGGTGAAAGAATTACATCCAATAATACCATAGATCAATGATTGATTAGGAGTATAGGGATGAAATTTTTATGATTCAAGACCTTTGGGCACTTCAAGTAGCCGGTCCACAGAAAGCTGACATATGCTGTATAATTCATCTGAGGGAGTTTGTCCCCCACACCCCCGCCCCTCCCCTCCGCCCCCCTCTCTCTGACTTTCGCTCCGAGCTGACTCTTCAAAGCGCTGGATGGGTGCTGGCTATATCTGTTGTTAATATAGAACGAGAAATACCATGAGAGAAAGAAACCATGCATTTGAGCTTGAGCTGTTCATGCAAGAGATATGCATTCATAATTCTTCTTTAATTGTCAATTAATTGAGGCCAAGAGAGTTCATAAAAAAAGAGAGAAAAAAATCAAGCACATATCTCGCACATCAAGCAAATAAATATAAGATACCATTTATTTAATAAGAAATTAAGTCACAACTACGAGAAGCAGTCATATTGTAGTACAGTAATACCTCGAGATGCGAGCGTCTCTACATACGAGTATTCCAAGATACGAGCAAGCCTTCCGGCATATTTTTGCTTCTAGATACGAGTAAATATTCGAGATACGAGCACACGTACTGAAGCCGATGCCGACGCTCGTTCACTTCAGTGTTCGCTGACTTCTGTACGCGTCGCCCGCGAGTAGCTGATTTTCTCTCTATTTTGAGCATTATTCTTCATAATAGCGATAAATTCTAAGAAAGTGATAGTAAGGATGGTAGTGAGAAGAAGAAACGCATGATGACCATGGAAATGAAGCATGAAATTGTCGATAAACATTTATAAACGTTGTCCGCGTGAGTCATCTAGCATGCACTTATGATCGCAGCGCATCCACGATATGTAACGTCCTAAAGCAGAAGGATGTTATCAAGAATGTAAATCCTTCCAAGGGCGTGACGATAATATCAAAGTTATGTTCGAATATAAATGATGAGATGGAGAGGCTTCTGTTGTTGTGGATAAAGGAGAAGCAGATGTCCCTCGATAGATATTTCGTTAAAAGCTCTGCGCCAAGTGAAAGTAAGGATAGTCAGGCTAAAAAGGTAAGAAAAGTGGTCAAAAGTAAAGAATACAAATCCAAAAAAATCAAAACAATAATAGAAAATAGAAAAGGAAAAAAAACTAAAGCGAAGTTTACAGTTTTTACTAAACGAAAAAGGTACGAAAAATGATCAAAAGTAAGAAATACAAATAGAAAAAAATCGAAACAATAATATTAAATAGAAAAGTTTAAAAAAAAATATGTAAGCTAAGTTATGTTAATTTAAGTTTTTTTCTATTGTTATGGATCTGGAACGGATTAATTTGTTTTCTATTATTTCTTATTGGAAAACATGATTCTAGATACGAGCAATCGAGTGACGAGTTCCACCCTGGAACGGATTATGCTCGTATGTAGAGGTATTACTGTATATATATCTGTATATCTACACACAAACGTGTACACACACATTATAAAATAACAATTACCTCAGAAACTGAGAAGTGAAAACAAGAGTGCGTTAAAAAATGTCATTCCACACACAGTGATCATGTGGCTCCATAGACTGATGCAAAAATAGAAAGACACAAAATAGTTTTAATACATAAAGCACTGGTGAATGTGCTTGGTAGAAATACTATTAAGTACAGTGATGTTGTGGCCTAGCGGCTGGCAGTTATGCTCCTACACAAGCTATTATGTTCATGTGGGCGAAGTGAGTTCAAATTCAGTTTGCCACTAGCTCAGGATTGTGAATTAGTAATATTGACTAGTGAGATGATTTTTTTCTTAGAAGTACTTTTAAACAGTTGAAATTAAAGACATTTATGCTTCTTGGAAAAGGTTTTTAGCTTGTAGCATGCTAATAGTACAACAGTAACTGTATATACTTATATTGCAGTGAAGACAATGTGAGAGTAAAAATGTTTCTCAAATTAAAGTATCTAAATTAATCCACTTTAAAAGGTATTCAGAACAGTTTATTATACAAAACAGCTCATGTCTTCTTAAACTGTGAAAGGCCAAAATATCCAAATTTGTTTGTTCAAAAATCAGCAACAATTGCATCACTAATTCGCCTTCTTTCTTGTATTACAAAGGCAATTGGTTCTTAACAGCTAGACTTCAGTCGGCAAAAAAGGCATGATTTTCTTATAATGCTGGTTGACTAAGGAAGCTTTGCTGTTGTAACACCATCAACCAAAACATATGCTGTTAATGAGCTAGTGTACTCGTTCTCTTTCTTTCTTTTTTTCCTTTTATCAGAGAAGATTTTAAGCTACTAAAGAGTGATCTTTTATCCATTGACTATTAAAGGGATCTCAAAAGTCTGGGTAATTTTAAGGACATTTCATGGTTCAGCAAAAATCTCAATCTCTGAGCATTTGCAAAAACAGCCACGATTCCAGAAAATTGCTTGAAACTCATGAATCTCATAATTGAGCAGACCGCTCTCAGCGCTGCATACAGAGAGCTCTTCAAGTTGCTCAGTCTCCCTCTGGAAGGGAATGCTTTTGGGTGTTGAAGACCCAGCTAGGGAAATGCTACCAAGGTTCCAGTCTGTCATTGGTGGAGAGTCTATGCGGAGGCTTTAGAGTGGGTTTCTCCGGGTGAAGGCAAGTGTGCTTGAGGAGCTATGAAATGAATTTCATTTCCTTTTTCTATCCCTTCCCCTCATTTGCCCACAGTCTCTGAGTGAAACTCACAGACTCAAGATATGTGTCCCACTATTACAGGACTAATCCATCCATGACAGCTTTCAATTTCCTTCGGCAAATTTTTTGCACCTCCTCAAACGAAGGTGCAGTACTGTCTGGATTAGAAATCTCTTTGAGTTCGTACACATTTCCAGGGACTCCACCCCATAAAAAAACATCATGGACATTCAAACGGAAGGTCACATGCTCCCTCCAATTTTCTTTGTGTTCAGAACATTTTAATAATCTAAAGAGCCTTTATCCACTATTATGAATCTTTTTTGGGATGTAAAAGTTCCATGGATGTTCAAGGTTCCTTAAGGGATCATCAATGCCAATAAAGACCCATTGTTTTCAAGAATTTACATATAATGCATTTGATGCTGCGTTGTTGTTGTTGTTGTTTTTTTGTTTGTTTTTTTAAATTGCTGAGTTAGAATTATGATCTAAGAGTGATTAATAGATAATGGAGTGGTGGGTAGTTCAGTCTATCAGAAAAAAAATCATCAAATCTCTCAAACAGTGAAATGGGAATAAAATGCTTTTACAGGCCAGAAACAGCAATGTAAGCCAACTAAGCAAATCTGAAGTCATGCAACATCTCAGTGTCTTCAAAAACACAAACGCCTCTAAAAACCTTTTGACACAGACATGTTGATGCAATTTTGGTACACTGCACCTACAGTGAACGACAGTATATATATATATATATATATATATATATATATATATACATATATATATATATATATATATATATATATATATATGAAAACATCAGTATGTATAAAACCTTGTGTAACTGAATATCGACATTGCTCATCAAAAGACACAACAGCCAGTGACACATAGCTATTATTACATAGCAATCACAAAAACACTTTAATAAATGGCAAGATAAGCTGTCATTGCACAGCAGCAAAACACCTCTCCACTGAATCTACACCGGAGCAAAGAACCATTGTGCATTCCTAGACCTCTACTGATGCGTGTAAATTATTGATCAACCAGAATTCAAAGGGGGTTTGGGTGGAGATGAGAAGCGGAAATTGATTTACATCTGGTATGTTTATGATGCTATACATGTCTTTATATGTTTATAGACAGACACACACACACACACATATATATATATATATATATATATATATATATATATATATATATATATATATATATATATATATATATATATATATATATATATGTACAATATTTCACATTTATATTAAATATAAGCACATTGATAACTGTAAAAATATTTTCTTTGCTGTGGAAGACAACTATATTTTTCCTAAGTATATCACCCCTATCAGATTCCTTCTGTAATGAAAAACACACTATCCATCTATTCTGAATTAGATATGTTAAGTAACCACATGTACATGATCATATCCGTTTTGGAATCTACAAGTTGGTTTTTATCTCTAACAAGGAATAAATACATCTCATTTATTTTCGTAACTCGTAAATCATTTAATTCACACTGTAGTATCACCAATGTGGACTCTGAGCAAACCCTAAATAATTATACTTAAGAAAAGAGTCTGTTCATGTATCTAGTTTGAAAGCTTTTAAACTGATATCGAACCTTTTAGTTGATATTCTAAGTGAAAGCCACATTATGCAAGCACTGGCCTTATAAACTGCAATCACCCCTGATACTTAAATGAACATCACTACTACATAAATTCAATTTTTAATGCCATTTCTTCAACATTAATGGGGACTAGTCATTTAGAATGTGTTTTTGATTTACATGGCTCTCGAGGATAGCTCAAACACAAAATAAACTGTTTAAATAATAATACATTTTAATTGGCTTTAATAGTAGGTAATATGTTAAACTAATGCTTTCGACATTTGCAGAGGAAAATGCTGTTTGCTCGAGAGCAGATAACAAATCCACAAAAGCTGATATTATCATAATACTGTCAAACACGCACATGAGCTGTCACATGCATTGCTCTGCTGAAAAGTGATAACCTTCCAAAAAGGGGAAATTACAAAAATAATCTATAATGCCGCTACAGTTTCAGTTCAGGGACAGTATTGGACTCTTCCTTCAGTTCTTTGATATTTTTAGACTGTTTAAACCTCATATGAAGATTAATCTCAGATGATCCATTCATAAGCGGTCAGGTGATACTGCCAATCATGCCGAGTAAAACGCATTGGTGTGACAACTTATGATCGGTTTCACTAGCGAAACATCTAAAAAAATATTTACTATTTAAACTATTTATATTAAACTAATAAAAACTATTTTTCTCATGACAACTCTCAGAGTGTTTCGTGTGGTAATGGATATAACAATGTTGATGTGTTTGGTCTTGGTGGAATAGATCTGCTGCACTGCTGCTGCTTTTTGTTATTGCAACTTGATACTGCCAATAAATACACAACACGCTGCTGAGACCAAGATATGCAGGTGCTATACAACAGTGTACATATATTTCCCATTGCTAATCTATACAGGTGGAACTGGGGGAGGTGGAAGATTTCTGAAAGCGTGCTGCAAACTGCTAAAGCAAATGCTGACCAAGCATTTGAAGGTTGAGGAGCGAGCTCGTTGGCTACTGACACAGCAGGAACCATCAGTTGTGCCTTATTAAGAATGATATGATTGCAAGCAAATTGAGTTATGAAACAATCAGCTTGCATCATCTAGAGTTTCATGACAGTTTCATGACATTTCTATCTGTTAAATTTTAACGAAATCAAAAACTATCATTTAACCAACCCATTTATTTTCTCAATTGTTGATTTACAGGTGAGGATGGTGATTTTATCAGATTAGTGGTCAGATTTTGGTGTGTTTACACTACAAATGCAAAATTTTGTTATGCATTTAAAACTGTTTCTCCACACAAAATATTTTGGATACCTATACCTGTACTTCGCTACTTGTGATGAGATTGTTAAAAACGATATTAATACCAGGTATATAAACTGATCCAGTCCAGTGGGTGGAGTCAGCTCTACTTACAACATGAGATTACAATGCGTTACACATAAAACTACACTGATGCGTGTTTAAACACAGTATTGGCATTACAATCATTTAGCAATCACATACAACAGGATTCATTTATTAGTCGCCATTGATTTTGTCATTGTTGTTGTCACCGTGAGATGAAAGTGCCCAGCGTGGTCTCCCTGCTACAGAAACCACGAGGACCAGAATTAAAACGTAATATCACAGCACAAACTTTCTCCAAGAAATTCTTGATATTCTGATTGATCCCATGGCACAGTTTACAACCTACTGAAGTGTATCAAAGACCT
This sequence comes from Rhodeus uyekii, assembly GCA_037043235.1. Taxonomy (NCBI): domain Eukaryota; kingdom Metazoa; phylum Chordata; class Actinopteri; order Cypriniformes; family Acheilognathidae; genus Rhodeus; species Rhodeus uyekii. Next base: position 159,264 of record JAWRVZ010000155.1, on the reverse strand, counting down.
TTAAATAAGAAATTAAAAGATTTCAGTACTATTTCAGTGTGCTTACAAAACAATATCAAAGCAGCTGCCTAAGAGAAATCCAGTCTTGGTTTAAATGCATTGCACGTTCATATATATATATAAATGCAGACATAGATACAAAGTCTATAAGTCATATAACTTCGAGTTGTAGAAGAGGAGCTCTATGAATGATAATAGATGAGGCTGGGATTCTCCAGCTGCGCAAGAGAGTGTTCAAATACCTTCTAGTGCTCCTGCCATCAGCTCAAGGTCAGCCCAAATCAGCCACAGATTGCTTCATATCACTGCCATTGAATCTTCAAGCACTAGCCGCTTTCATCTCATCAAAAAGGTCGGAAGATTTATTATTTTACCCTTCCTTGGTGAACAAATGGTGATTTCTCCGTTGAAACTTTGTTTTAGCCCAAGTAAAGTCTTTGTGTGTGGTTTAAAAGGTTTTTAATATTCTGTATTTTGCCTAATTTATACTTTAGACGAGTAGAACTTGCAAATGGAGAGACATAAGCTGTAAACACCTCACTAAAAGACAAAATGTTGAATTGCTTCCATAAGCTCAAGAATAGGTGAAAAAGTAAGAAAAATGGCAAATTTAAGAGCAAAGATAAAGTAATTAGTTAGAACTAATTGGCAAATGTGGCATCACCTAATTAGTCTTTGGGTAAAAGGAATGATTTTGTGTAAAAAGAAGTGTTGCATAAGTAATAAATGTACCTTTAGCATGCAGGATATGCTAAATTCATCCAGCTGTAATGTATTGTATACTGCACATGGGTCTGAGAATAAATAAACCGGCTTACTTTTGTCAAGTGGACTTTTGAGTGCTACTTTGCATTTGTATTTTTCTGCAGATCCCTTGGGTTGCTCGCTAACAATAGCTAACTACATGCTGACAGAATACGTTGTGCACTAAGAACTTGTATATAATTGTCAATCAGAACTGAAAAAAAAACTTAAAATCACAAGTATGTTTGGACTTATAAAGCTTAGAAGACAAGATAAACATCACAAATGAAATTCATAGCATGGATACCACAATGTAGGTTAATAAGACAAAGTACAAAAATACTAACATACCTGTTAACCAAGGTTGAGATGTAACAAAAGGGAACTCTTTCTAAATATTATCCAAGTAGCTTGTACAAAGTTTGTTATAAATAAAATAATAGATTATAGGATAGATTGATAACTAAATGTACTGATTTGCATAATTTATTTAGTGGAGCACTGAAGGAATTAGAGTACAGTAATACCTCGGTTTACGAGTTTAATTCATTCTCGTAACTCAAAATTCTCATCCACCAAAACAATTTTCCCCATAAAAATGCAATAAAAATCACTCGAGTCATTCCACACAACCAAAAATGCCCATTTTAATTTTTAGTTTTTTGTTTTACCCTATTAATTACAGTTAAAATTATAACCATTAAGATCTCATATAAATACTAATTAATAATTGAAAATTAAACTCTAAAAATACTTGACAATTTACTGTAACGCGCACTTTACCTTTGAGTAGCGTTGCTGTTGGCGTGAAGGAGACGAGAGGAGGGTTTTACTACTTAGAGCAGTGGCTCTCAAATAGTGGGGCGCGTCCCCCCCCTGGGGGGGCGAAGTGCGATGCGTGACCCTGGGGTACATGCTTTTTTTGTATGTTTTCTTGCACTGAACAAGAGCAGCAGATCCCCTCATCCTTTGACATGTACGATCACACCGGTGTTCATATGTGTCACGTGATCAACCGCTCAATTCACACGTGTTTTCACGCGAAAAAGACGCGCTCAGAGCTTGTCATTTATCACAACAATTCAGTGTTTTCAACCACATAAGGTTTCAACAAGTTGGTGACTAAGTAAATGTCATCGATTATACAGAGCTTTTTGTGACTGCGGTATGTCACGTGACAAGCATGACACGTTGCCATGGAAACAATGAGGCAAAAGTTCCAAAATGGGGTGAGGGGGGGGCGCACAAATTTTTTACCTCTTCCTAGGGGGGCGTGACAGAAAATAATTGAGAAGCACTGGCTTAGAGGGAGAATTTCGTACCTTCTTTCTTCCTCTTCTTGGGGGTCATTGTCTATACTGTACTGTACTGTACATTGTCTACGCTGTACTGTACGTATATATTTCCCTACGTGAACAATAGCGATCACAATTAATGTTAACAACACAAGGTAAAACCGCTGTAAATCACTTATAAAAGTATCACTGTGGTAAATGGTGCAACCAAACCGAGTGACGCTGAAAGAATGAACAAGTTAAGGGGTGATAGGCTTTGTGAGAGGCTGTCGTTAGGATATTTCCAGTAAAAATGCGCGCGACGATGCTAAGTGTTAGGACTTTTCCACACAAAAAATGCGCGTGGGCGAGGCAAAAAATTTTATCGCACTTCGATACAATGCTCGTACACCGATTTGACTTTCCATGCTCGTACACCAATTTCCTCAAATACAAAGTCACTCGTAAACCGAGGTATTACTGTGTCTGCAAATAAATGTGCAGAATTCATTCATCATACTCATCATCCCACCCACACCCACACAATATTTTGACACAATTTTTTTTATGTGTCTGTTGATGTTAATGCTAGTGTTAATACCAGTATTCCCCACCATCTGATGATCCAAAACACTGAAATGAAAATTACAGACGCTTGACCATGATTAACAGCATCCCTGTCAATTAGCAGGGCTCAGCAAAACTGCATGCGTTCTAATTAAAATCAATCGAATGAACTGAATTAACCTGAATTCATTTGTCACACAGAAATGACCAGATGCTGTGGAATCTGGCGTTTGTTTGAAGCTGCAGGGGTGTTTGATTACAGTCACTCTTCCAGGAGTTCTTTGCATCACCCACAGGAACAGACGCAGCAGAGGCAAGGCAGGAGTGTTTGGCTCACTGTAAACGGCGCCATATCAATTCTTGTGTTTTCTTGAGAAAAGTCGATGCAGCAGTGCCTCGGGAAGACTGACTGGCTCATTACTCCATTGATATTCTCTGACCATGGTCTCATGCTGAATGCTTCACTCAGACAGGAACAACATTAAAGAGCCTCAAGTTTCTCTCCAGCTGCCCAGGCAGAAGATGCCTGGTACGGTAAGACTGACTCACTCTTAGATGGTGGTCTGAAAGCCTGTGTGCCACCTCATTAAAGGCTTGGTCATCAGACACAGCTCATAGATAGAACGAATACAGAAAGTTAGCATTATTTTGCAGTTGGTTGTGAGGATGTTTAATGTAATCAGTATTCTACATATCCTTTGCAGTATTTGATGCATATTTGATATGCAGCCAGCTAGCGCAACATGTTTTTTTGTGTAAATCAGTAAAAGACTAATCAAAAAGAAAAAAAAGGCTTTTTAATTCTGAGCTAAAGTAATACCTTGAGATATGAGCGTCCCGACATATGAGTATTCCAAGATACGAGCAAGCCTTCGAACAATTTTTGCTTTGAGATACGAGTAAATATTTGAGATACGAGCACGCTTAGAGGTGTTCTAGCACTGGGAGCCTCGCTCGTTCACTTCACTTGTTCGTTGACTTCCGTAAGCATCTCCCGCTAGTCTTCCTGTGGTGTATGTTACAGTATTTAGATTTATGGGGTAATTGCATATGATCTCCAGTAGAGGGCCACCTTGGTTTTACAGCGGGGGTTCCCGGGGGCAGCGAGTGATTCATGATTATTAAGCTGGGAGCAGCATGAGTTATGTGTGTTCAATAGTAATAAATATGAGGCCTTATAAATAATAAGGCATACATTATTGTGCATAGTCTATCGTCTAGCGTTATCTATATAATCTACGCTATCCCTCCCTACATGCCGCTTCTGTATCGTCTGTCTCGAAGGTAAGAACTCATAATTAAAACCACATTTTATTTTATATCACAGGAATCCTTACTATACTTTTCGTGTGTGTTTATATCTCTATAGCAATTAAAACATTATTTTTTCCATTCTTATTAGCACTAATAAAGGAGTTTTTAGAGGGCCGGATTATTATGGGAAAAATTATTATGCTCATATATCAAGGAATTACTGTATATGTAAGAATTTTAATGTATTAATCACTTTTTATTCCCAATGTGTGAACAAAAAAATATAGGCTATTAAGGTTAGTTCACTAAAAAATGAAATTTATTTCATTAATTACTCTTTCATTGCCTTTCTTTCATCTTCGGAACACAAATGAAGATCGTTTTGATGAAATCTGAGTGTTCGGTCCTTCAATAGACAGCTAAGCTACTGAGACTTCAAAAGATTCACAAGAGATCCATACAATCCAAGCAATTTAGTCAACATTTTCTAAAGAGACACAATTGCTTTATATGTCAAACAGATTTAATTTTAATTAACTTTTTTAATTTTTTACTTTTTTGATTGAAACACAGCACCTTCGAACTTCCGCAACAGGTTTGTTCTAGTGCAACAAGCATGTTTGGTTGAGCTTCTGTTTATATTCACTGATCAATTTTTATATGTGAATAAAAGCCTAAATTCAATCTAATCATCTATGAAGCAATCAAGTCTCTTTGGAAAATTTGGACTAAACCGCTCAATTCATATGGATTAGTTTTACAATTTCTTTATGAACTTTTTGGTTAAAGTGTCAGTTTCATTGCTGTCAATGGAGGGATAGAAAGTTCTCGAATTTTTATCAAAAAGATCTTCATTTATTTTCTGAAGTCTTATGGGTTTGGAATGACATGATGGTAAGTAATAACAGAATTTTCATTTTTGATTGTACAACTTCTTTTTACTTCTAAGATAAGAACGTAAAATAACTTTACTGTGAGTATTTCGGGACATTGAATAGCATTTAGTCTCTTGCGCTATGTTGTGAATGAGTGCAAGCATGAGCAATAGGTTGCTGACTGCAGTTCAATTAATGGCCACCGGTGTCGCTAATAGGGTTTCTAAAGTCTACTTTTAAATTAGTTTAAAGCCAAAAACAAAAAAATATGTGCACCCAAGCCAATTTTCATAATACGAAAAATCACAATGTTCTAATATGTTCGGCAAGTGTGTGATAATTTTTTTTTTAAGAGGGCTAGTTAAAACTTCTGCATATAAACATTAAACTTAGTTCAGTGGCAAACCTGTCATACATGTCATACAATTCAAAAATTGATGTCATGCATGTTTCATAAGGCATTTGTTCTGCCAATCAACGTACACTTGCATCACTACTAGTTCCTATTGTGCTTAGTTCAATCTCACAAAATGTAGTCCCCCCCCAAAAGGCTAAAAGCTAAAATCCCAGTTCTTGCAGTGTGAACCCACTCCAATTGTTATAAGAACCATGAAAACATGCTAATGAAAGGCATACTGAACCTCCCCTTTTGACAGAAATGCTGAACCTAAGGGTATAATCACACTAGGCACAGTTGCCTTGTACCATGCCCTGTGCGATTGTCCCCCCTCCCCACTTAACAGAGCACGTATCATTTACGACTCAACTTTTTGTTTTGAAGAAAACAGGAAGAAAAGTGCTTTCGCTAATAGATAAATATACTGCCGACTAGAATTATCATTTATGCCACAAAGTGATTTTCACTTGATTGAACTCAATTTATCTGAAGATTATTACAGAGGCAGCTGACAGTGATGGAGGAATTTGCAGCTTTACTCAGAGTGAGAACCAGACCCATTATAAACTTAAATATACTCAAATTAATTGAATTAATTGAAAGGTGTACTATGCAAGTAGTAATTGAAGATGTTTACCTGTAATGCACAGGTATTCCATGGTCCAGCACAGTTAGCGATCACACTACATGTGTTACGATGACGAGCTCCGCACTTTCCCCCTCTGGCCACCGGAGGGAGCTATCACACTTATACTGACACACACATACTAAATTTCCCACAAGCCCGTACATTGGACTGATTATCGCACCAGCTGCGAACCATCACCCGGACTATAAAAGACTTACACACACACACACACACACACAGTCATCGCGAAGTCTTGTTTTTGCTGTAGCTAACAATTACGTGCGTTTCTATCCCTGTCTGTTTCCCTGTTGCCGATTCTGCTGTTTTCCCATTTTTGATTCTGTCTGCCTGCGCCGACCTGTGCCTGGATTATTGCTCGTGATTGTTCTCTGCCTGCCCTGACTTCCTCGCCTGTATCACTACTCGTGATTGTTTCTCTGCCTGTCCTGACCACCCGCCTGTACAACTATTTTTATTAAAGACATGCAATTGGATTCCTGTCTGAGTGCATACAGAGCCCAAGCCCACCTCCTTCAAGCCGGAAGGGCATGATTAGTGGAGCGCCCGGGCACAGTTTGGAGCGATCACACTAATCGAACGAACCAGACTTTTGGGGTCAAATGTGCTCAAGCATGGTTCAGATCACCTAGTGTGAGTAGACCCTAAGACACTTTGAAGAACCTATATTTTTTAGAGTGGAAGGAGGCAGTTTGTGTTTCCCCTTCTCCACTGCTGCACAGCAAGAGCCAGCTGACTGTTATAAATACAGCATTCTAATGGTAACTTTATGATGTTGCCTGTGTGAGTCTATGACCCTCCGGGGGCCACTTGCCTCCAGCCCTTCTCCTCCTTACCCTTCTTACAACTTTCTCTCTCTCCCCCTTCCTTTCGTCTGTGGATTTACAGCCAGTATGTAGAAAGACGGGAGCAGTAAATTTTCCTCTTGCTTTGAATAATTCATAGCAAGGCCTATAACACATAAATAACAGATGAGGACTCTGGTTTAGGAGATAAAAGCTGGAAAAGTGTCGGGCTAATTGTCCATGATGGCCATGTAATAGTGAAATATTTGATTGTGGGGTTTTTTTGGTGAGTGGGACACATAAATGTGTACGTATGTCCACATATGTAAGTCTGACAGGCATGATCGTGAATATATATGAGCGTGTGTAAACACCAACCTTCATTTAAATTCAGCCCTTGGGCCAAAGAACGAGAGAATGTTTCTGTGTTTTGTGGTTTATGGAAAATACATTTAATTGTCTCTCACACAACTTTCAAAGTCTCTTGTTATGGCATACATAGATTTGTTACAAGCTTGCTCTGGACCGCATGGACATTCCTGTCTTGTAATTGTTTAATCCCGCGATCTGTATAGCCGTTCAAATGATGAATGCCGATGAAACAAGGCTATTAACACAGTAAAAAGAACCTTGGAAAGGCCACAAAAAGAGTGTGATTCACCTAAATTGCCCATTTTCATTAACTCGCTGTGAAATTTAGCTGTATCAGAGCATGACCTCTGAACGTTGTCCTCCTACTGTGGTTTAAATGCAGTTGTCACTGGAAAACTTTGAACTGTGGCCATACCGGAACCATAGATTCTCTTCCATTTCACCTCTGGCATTCTTTTGAAGAAAAGAAAGACAGAGAAAGAGAGTGAGAGTATCTTGCCCAAAGTCAGGCTCCCCTGTGAGGGCAAGGAAGGCAGGACATAAGGAGGGAAAGATCTGCAACAACAATAGATTCTTATCTGACTCTCACCATTGCCCTGAAAAACACCACGAGCAGCATGTCCACCAAGATAAATAAAGGAGAAAAAGCAGCACGCAGGGCCTATGGATCGATCCCGGATTCTGGAGCCCTGCTCTAACCTTTCTCACTGATAAGGCGACCATGAAGGTCAAGAGCGGGCGCACTGAGGAATGGACCTCCCAGCCGGCTCGCAACAGCACTGAGGACCATCCTACGGATTGGCAAAAACGGAGCCAGCCACTTGACCTTTTTGCATCATGGGTCAAAAGTCAGAATAATATCTGTCCTTAACTGAGTATCACTGTCTCATTTCCGTTAAGGCACTCAGTTGGAGTGTCAAAAGAGCAAAACTGTCTTAGCTTTTGTAAACATTTCTACATAAATTGTACTTTAAGATTTCTTTTCTTGATTATCCTTATGCATATACTGTTGTACTTTGCCCATCTTTTCATGCTCTTTATTATAATTTTAATGATAGATAGATTAGATAGATAGATAGATAGATAGATAGATAGATAGATAGATAGATAGATAGATAGATAGATAGATAGATAGATAGATAGATAGATAGATAGATAGATAGATAGATAGATAGATAGATAGATAGATAGATAGATAGATAGATAGATAGATAGATAGATAGATACTTGGGTCATCTTTCTCTTCTTATATTATTATTATCTTGTCTTGTAGAATAAGGAGAATTATAGAATTATTATCTTGTCAAATAGCAGAATCAGGTCAAAGAATGCAATTTGCTTTTTTTCTTAAAAAATGTAATAAACATTTTGCAGATTCTGAAAGAAGAAATTAATTTGTATAAAAAGGCTAAAGGAAAAAGCAAGCAAAGCACTGAAAAACAGAGATGGAAGAGAAACTCCCTGTCTCCCTGACCCACCTCAGCAGTGTAACCTTGAAGGAACAGATAGCTAAATATATAAATAAATAAACAAGTGCTTTTTTCAGAACGCCAGATTAGACCTTATCTTGAGTAAAGTGTTCCTATGTGTCAGCTAAGAAGCAGCTGATCAAGATAATAAGCTCCCCCCCTTACTCTTTTCTTTCTCCCTGCCTTCTCCTTTTGAGGTCTGGGAGGGGCGTTTATAAAGAACTCGTCTGTTTTCTCCTTTCTGGTCTGGCCTCTCCCCTGGAGAGCAGCTCTCCTCTAGGCCTATCTGTGCTATCACAATCTTTATTTAGCAGATAAAAGGCCACATCTCATAGCTATATATATATATATATATATATACATATATATATATATATATATATATATATATATATATATATATATATATATATATATATATATACATACATATATATATATATATATATATATATATATATATATATATATATATATATATATATATATATATATATATATACATACATATATACATACATATATATATATATATATATATATATATATATATATATATATATATATATATATATATATATATATATATATATATATACACTGTATATATGTGCACATCTTGGGTAGCACTAGAAATTGCATTGTAAGAAATTGTTCCTTGCAATGCATTTCTATTGTGGACAAAAATATGAAACATGAGCTTACATTTAATCTCCGTGTGTGGTTGCCAAGATTTTGTTATGCAGCTGCTAAGGTGTTCTAGCTTCAAGAGTGTTGCTATGTGGTTGCTAGGGGATTGTGTGTGGTCCCCATGTGGTTGCTTGCTAAGATGCCATCCTGAAGTCTTAATACTCCAGTCTCCGGGTACGGCTCGGATCCCTCTGTCAATACAAATGTAAGGAATATGTTATGCAAATTTGAAGACTAGGTCTGCACAGAATCAGCAAGTCAACTTATGTTTTTACAGTACTTTAACTTTTTTAATGTTACACAAGACTCTTTTTAACGTTTTTGAGTCAGTTTAATATCATTTAAGTTGAAATTACTTGTAAAACCAAGTTGATTATACTTAAAATTTTAAGGCAGCATCTGAGTTTACGTTTTTACTGTGTGGATTCACAAAACCAGGGGTTTTCAATACACAGACCGGGATACACAGTCATACAGAGTCAGGGTGGTCTCCAGGGTGGTGCCAGGGCCACGGAGGACCAGGGGCCAGGCAGTCGGAGATGTCCAGGGTTGCGCCGGGGGCCTGGTTTTCCCCGGAGGCTACGCCTTCTTTGCCCCACCCACCCTTAAAGTGTCCCCCCCGGGATGCCGTCGGGAGGCCTAGGTGGTTCTTGGGTGAGGGGCAAGAGTTCACGGAGCAAGCCCTTTCTTCCTCTTGCGTCGCTTACGACAAGAAAACATCATCCCAGCTAACCCGGTGGGAGAGCTCGATAAAATTTTCCACGTAGCTCTCCAGCCGTCGTCCATTTTGCCGGAGCGCCCGTAGCTGTAATTCAGCTTTTTATATGGGGAACACAAAAACGGCATCCACACACATACAACGTCACATAACGTCAACGATCGACAAAGACAAGGGAACACAGGAGGAGCACCTGACATGACTTTAACAAAGAAAGTGATTAACACGACAGGTGAAACAAGGGCACAGAAAGATACACTGACAGGAACCGGAAGTGGAACATGACGAGATGGTGAAAACAACCTGAACAGACCATGACTGGAAACAGTGCCTGAAAAAGAAGAAAAGAGAGGCTTGTATCACAATAAAGTCCAAATTTTGCCAGAATACTGGAATATGAAGCAATTTGCTGGTTGTGTTGTTTTGCTGGTTTATTGTTTGAGTGGCATTCTTATGTTTAATAGGGAAAAGAAAATGTTTGTTTGTTTGTACAAGAGTATCCGTGCATGGGCTTTTATTTGGGTGAAAGTCATGCACTGTTCTGTGCGGATGAGCGTGAGGACACAAGCAAACAGAAGTTGGAGAGTAATTGGAAAAGACATCGGGTGTATATAAAGACGGATCGGGCTGCTATCTGGGCCTCCTCCCCCGAGATTTAGTCTATTAACACTGCCACTCTTATCATCTGTGCTGCACCTGACAGGCCTTAATCACACTCTAATGGATTTAATTACCTTACACAGGTATCCTGCATACAAGCAAGTCTGCTGTCTACATGGTTAAAGAGACACAGACCAGGGAGATGATACAGGTGGCTTTGGTGATAGGCTTGTTTTGTGCTAAAAAGTCACAAAACATTGACCTAGGCAGTGTCTGTGGTCTCTCTCTCTCGCACACACAGACACACACACTTTGGGTTTTATGGGGCCTTTCCATAGACCTTTCTATGCTGTACAAACTGTATATGATATCCCTATTACCCTAACCCTTCCCCTAAACCTACCCATCACAGAAATCTTTCTGCATTTTTACATAAAAAAAACACTGTAATGTTTAAGCTGTTTTCCTCATGGAAACAAAAAATGTACATTTTATAGTTTACTTGAACCACTCACAAACACACACACACAATGTGGGGTATGCGAGAGATGGCACCGGATATGTTTAAGATGAACAGTTTGTATGGTGTGTGTATGCATTAATTTGATTTTCCTTTAGGATTCAAAGACGGGAAGAACGTCAGGGTGTTATTCAGGCAAACATAACTTACATTTTAATGTGCTTATGCTATTCAGGCTGTTGGCTGAATAGTCTTTTATCTGCCACTTAGACATTTGACACATATTCTAAAGTTTATGTGAGGCCTCAGGCAGATGAACCATAAAGGCTTTGTAAATATTTAAATTAAAATACTTGTCAAATTCAGAAAAAACAGACAATTTGTTTTGTCATATATCATTAGCTGTCACTGTCTTAAACCCCCTTTAAAAAATGCAAGCAGGCTTAATATTGTAACTAAACCTAAGACTAAAATCATTCAAAAGCATTTCCGTTACTTAAAATAAAATAAAAGTTAACTGAAATAAATTGTAAAAGAAAACAATTTTGCCAAGGCAACACTTCCAATTTTTATTTAATATAAAACTATATAGTCTTTTTGTATTCCAGTTTTGCAACAGGACCTTTTCTATGCTATAATCTAGTTCTATATTAGAAAGGAAAACACTTTTTTTTTTTGCTTTGTTTGGGAGCAGAGCATGCACAGTCGGTGCTCAAACTACGAGCAGCTTCCATTACAGACGCTCCGCTCCCACCTGGCGCTCTTCGAGGAGAGTACCTAGGCTCGCGGTCTTTAGGGCTCGGGTCCTGCTGTGGCTGAGGCTCACTGGCGATCTAGGTCCTGGGGATCACAAAAGGGCCTAAACAAGGACCTATCCAGCTCTGAGGAGCTGCTGCTGCTTTGTTTGGAGTGCCTTTTATAGTTTCCTGGTTCATGACGCGCCTTTACACCATTTTTTGGGACGTTTTCTGTGATGAGAGATTTTGGTATAGAGTGGTATGGATGTGTGTAAACCTAGTCCCAAAGAAGAAATCATAATGGTAAAAAAATAAAACCATTGCAACGTAAACGTCTCCTTTCCTGTAGCTAGTACACTATTCTGTATTGCTGAATATAATTTTCGAGCAAAACAACCACGGACACATGGCGATTTCAATGGTAAAACGGTAGGCTGCATGTCCGTGGGTAGCTGCTGAAGGAGCGGTTTTCATCAGATCAAGCTTTTATCACTCCTCCCAGGGTGAGCTACCGCCGATATTCCTTTGGACATCAGCACGCATGCAATAGCATGGCCTCCAGTACACCCTACGGCTTTAAACAAGGCAATGCCTTTGCGAATCCCTCACACTTCGGAAAAAGGATACTAACATTAGAGAACTCAAGCTACATCTTTCCCGTAGCTCAACCAGTAGAGTATTGGTGTTTACCACGTCAAGGTCATGGGTTCCATTCCCAGGGAAAGCAAGAACTTGATCAGAATGTCAATGTGTATCTTGAATATAATGTAAGTTGCTTTGGATAAAAGTGTCTGCCAAATGTATAAATGTAAATCTACCAAGGAATGAAAGACACTAGCTTAGCTAGGATTCACCTAGCATTGGCCTTTGTAATGGTTAAAGCACATAAAAAAAATGACCAAAAGTAAAACATTTAAAACTGAAAATATAAAATAAAAAAAAACTAATTCAAAATATGAAGAAATAATACAATAGTGTGCAAATAGTAAATAGTTTAAAAAAAACACAAAGAAATGGAAAGTAGTTTCAAAGGAAGAATGACATTAAATTTCATTGAAGGTTAAAAAGACACAATTTTCTTTGGAATGCCACCATTGAATTGTTAACAAATAAGACCAAAAGTGTGCATTTGGAATGTTGACCGGGGCAGTTGTAATTTCATGTTGACTTTAAATCAACATTTCTGTGCTGAGAGCTACAATGAGTTTTTTTCTTTTGTTTGGGTGCAGCACTAGTGTATGTACCAAGAGGGCCCTGACGTTGATGGAGAGGGTGATTTCAGGCCTTGCCGTTAGCAGGAGGAGATAGAATATCTTCTTAAGGCCCAAGGATAGCACTTTTTATGAGATGTTCATTGCAGAAGCTACATCAACCTGTCTAGAGCTACTGCAACCCATCGCCTCCTTCTCTCCCTCTCTTTCATCACTCCCATTCTCTTGCCCATTTCCACTACCTCATTCTTCTGCCTCTTTCATTGAACATTTCATAATCTGAAAAACTATATGTACAGTATATACATATACAGATATGCCCCCCCCCCCCCACACACACACACGCATACACACATATATGTTTTAAATTCAGTTTTTAAATGAAGGTTGTTATTATTAAGGGGAAACAAAAATTTAGTTTGCTCCCTAAACCTAATAACTGGTTGGGCAACCCTTAGCAGATTCTTTGCAGGATCGTAATTCGATCACATTGGAGGGTTTTTGAGCATGAACTGCATTTTTTAAGGTCATGTCACAGCACTTCTTAAGGTCAGATCAGGAATTTGACTAGGCCACAAAGTCTTCCTTTAGTTTTTCTTCAGCCATTCAGAGGTGGACTTGCTGGTGTGTTTTGGATCATTGTCCTGCTATAGAACTCAAGTTCACTTCAGCTTAAGGTCACAAACAGATAACCGGACATTCTTCTTCAGGAGTTTTTGGTAAACTGCAGAATTCATGGTTCAATTTATCACAGCAAGTCTCCCAGGTCTTGAAGAAGTAAAACAGCTTCAGACCATCACACTACCACCACCGTCTTTTACTGTTGGTATGATGTTCTTTTTTTGAAATGCGGTGCTATTTTTATGCCAGATGTAATGGGACACACACCTTCCAAAAAGTTGAACTTTTGTCTCGTCAGTCTACAGAGTATTTTCCCAAAGGTCTTGAGGATCATCAAAATGTTTTCTGGCAAAAACTAGATGAGCCTTAATGTTCTTTTTTCTCAGCCGTTGTTTTTCATCTTGGTAGTCATCTTGGCCTTTTTTGTCTCTTTCTTATGATGGAGTCATGATCACTGACCTCAACAAGTGAGGCCTGCAGTTCATTGGATGTTGATGTGTGTCTTTTGTCACCTCTTGGATGAGTCATCACTGCGCTCTTGGGGTAAGTTTGGTTAGCTGGTCACTCCTGGGAAGGTTCGACATTGTTCCATGTTTTCGCCATTTGCAGGTAATGGCTCTCACTGTGGTTTGCTCATTTAAAAACTATATAAAACTAATTTTTTTTATTACATCTGTAGCTCAATAAATAACATCGATGGAACCTTTCCATTCCACAAAAAATAAGTGGTTCTTTTAAGAATTGATCAACGTGATGTTCTTTGGGGTACCTAAAGTTGTTGTTCTTTGGCATCATTGCGAAAAAACACTTTTCAGGACAAACTAAGCTTACTGATGTTTTGTCTCTTTGTCTTAACCCATTCAACTAATTAAAACATTCAACATAAAGTTTGTTTCAAACTAATCAGAACATCCTTCAGCAACTTCCTGCAAACCACAGCCCTTTAACACAGCAATCTAAGAATAGTGCATGTGTGTGTGTGTGTGTGTGTTATGGAGAGAAATAGAGATAGGGTGGCAGGTGGTTGTCGATACAGTGAAAACACAGCCCTGCGGAATTGTTGTGCCTCGATGAACACTACAACCCCCAACCCCTCCAACCCACCCCCCTCATATACAAACACCCTTCATCACCACCTTCCTCTACTCCCTCCTCCTCTTCCAGCCTTCATCAGAGAAGAGCCGTCAGCATTTACATTTCCCATCAGCCCCCGGAGACTTGCCATCATCACACAGCTTGGCTCAGTGACCCCCAGCTCCTATCTGCCATGTTCGCAAATATACTCTCACACACGCACTTGGATGGCACAGGCAATAGGGGATGGGTATAGCACAGGGTATAGCAACTATAAAGCTAAATTATTGCCAATCATATTTTGTTCACAGCTCAACTGTTAGACAAATTGCAGCTTGTGCTATTTGCCATGGGTCAGAGAGCTGAGTAATTTCATTTTAATAAGTCATATTTGACAGCAAGATGACACTACAAATATACACAGATATGTGCACGTGTATCCATGCATCCCATCCACACTAATGCAAAGACAAAGGATTCTCTGACTTACCTTCCCAGTATGTCTTAAATAAAGAGCTTCAGACGACAGACAGACTAGAAAGATAGATAGATGAGAGTAGATTGATAGATCAACCGAACTACCGAACATTAGATAGATAGATAGATAGATAGATAGATAGATAGATAGATAGATAGATAGATAGATAGATAGATAGATAGATAGATAGATAGAATGAACAACAACAAAAAAATTTTTTTTTTTTTTAAATATATATATAGAGAGAGAGAGAGAGATGGATGGACAGATACAGACAGACAGACAGATCGATAGTTAGATGAGTGAAATATCTGTAAAGTATATTCCCAGTAATATTTACCTTTTTAGCACATTAGGGTGACTAGGAGTATGAAATTGATGAAGATGAATAGCTATGACATCTTGTTTCACAGGAGTGTGAGTATGAGGAAACACAAAGGCCAAATTCCCTTAATCATCCATCATAATGAGTAAAACCACAGAATATAGTTCTGATGTACAGCAAAAGATTGTTGAGCTTCACAAAATAAAATGTATATTTCTGAAGCCTTTGTATTACTTGCCATATATTATCTGTCTTCTGTTGTCCTTGAAATGTCTTTATAAATCCAACAATACACCATCAAACTCATCTCTGCCACAGACATAAATAATGCTGTTGAATTTAAATAGCTCAGCTGGTAGCCATCTGATTTATTTTATTTTATTTTAGAGAAAATGCTGTTTCTCCGTCCATGCAGCCAATCTAAATTCTGCGCTGGCTGCACAGGAAGCAAGCTGATTAAATTAATATATATCTGAGCAAATAAACAACTTCTACCTTCAGGGCTTATGGTCGGTATTCCTTTAGAACTCCCTCGAAATCAAAGCGTCTGATATCCACAGCTGCCAAAATGGCATCAAAATCATCCTCGGTATAAACACATCAGCAGTTCCAGGCAACGGCAGCACAGATGTACAGTAAAAGGAAATCTCACATGATAAAAAAATAATTTGGAAATAGACAGTAAATTTCTCTCTAAACTGGAATTGGTCTCAAAGGGCTCGGCATCCACGGCCTGTCATGTTGTATAGCGGTGTCTTTGAAGTCGCCCGTCAGTGGCGCTAGCAGAACACACTTCTGAGGCCGGCTTCCCTTTCAAGTGTTCATCAAGTGTCCGGGTGTTGCTACATCTGCTGTGAACCAGATAACCGGTGTGCCATCATGGAATTCTATTAAATCCAACAATATTTTCTATGCTAAAACCATATTCATTAAAACGGTTCAAGATTTCCAGCTCAAGGTATATGTACAGACTATTACTGTTAGCCTGGGATTGAATATTCATGATACATTTTTACGCTTTCTAGATATTAAGAAACATTGTGAATATGATACAAATGTAATAATTTTTTCGCCCATTAAGTTTCCTATAGAGCATGTCATTGTTTTTATTCAGTATTTACATATAAATTAAATAATAAGTAATGTCCTTGTCAGCCTTTAATGACCAAACTAAATTTGGAAATACACAGGAAGACTACTCGGAGAACACAGCAACGTATAATGCAAACGAGACACTGAACAGAGGCAACTAAATGCTTAAATACACAGGTATTTTAAATAATTAACTGGAACTGATTCAGGTGCGTTAGCTAGTAGTGGGAAAATGTGAACAAAGGAAACAGGAACTAAACCAGAACAGAACATACACATGACAGTATAAAGAGTTTGAGCTATTTACACATCACAATTGACACTGTAGATGCAACACACAGATCTGTGCAACAGTGCTCAACCCAGGTCCTTCCGTTTGCCAAACATTTAGCCCTTGACAGCCCATTACCGCTTACCACATACTATAATTACATAAAGTGATTTCAAAGGGGAAAGAGGTAGGAGGTCCAGTGTCTCACAAAAATAAATACAACATTATCTTTTAATTAAATTCACATAGTTTTTACAAAACGCGTCACTAAATCGTTTTGGAAGTCCCTCTGACATTCTCTCCGGTGACGAGCGGGTTGATCGGAAAGCTCATTTTAAACCTAAATGTATTTCTTTTAAATAATCAAATCAAACTACAGATAATCAGTTCCAGACTACCTGGTAATTGAAAAACTGTTTAATCTGACGCCTTAATAGATAATTTCTTTGAAGCACCATTAAATCTGGTCTTTCAATCTAAAACCGATGCAAGAACTGCAGCAGCAGAATTTCACACACTTTTGTCCCATTCTTAAAGAGATAGTTCACCCCAAAAAAATTACAATTCTGTCATCATTTACTCATGCTCATAAACCTGTATGGCTTTCTTTTTTTCTCTGAAGAATACTAGTTGCTCTTTTCCATGCAATTACATAATAGGGAAATACAAGAATACAACAATCATGAAGGTGGCTGAATACAATCTTTGTGGGTTACACTTTATTTCAATTATCCACTTATAGCATGTTGCAGAAGTGCTTACACTCACCTAAAGGATTATTAGGAACACCATAGTAATACTGTGTTTGAGCCCATTTCGCCTTCAGAACTGCCTTAATTCTAAATGGCATTGATTCAACAAGGTGCTGAAAGCATTCTTTAGAAATGTTGGCTCATATTGATAGGATAGCATCTTGCAGTTGATGGAGATTTGTGGGATGCTCCCGTGAACTCATTGTCATGTTCAAGCTTTGTGACGGTGCATTATCTTGCTGGAAGTAGCCATCAGAGGATGGGCACATGGTGGTCATAAAGGGATGGACATGGTCAGAAACAATGCTCAGGTAGGCCGTGGCATTTAAACAATGTCCATTGGCACTAAGGGGCCTAAAGTGTGCCAAGAAAACATCCCCCACACCATTACACCACCACCACCAGCCTGCACAGTGGTAACAAGGCTTAACGGATCCATGTTCTCATTCTATTTACGCCAAATTCTGACTCTACCATCTGCATGTCTCAACAGAAATCAAGACTCATCATTCCATTCTTTGTAAACCCTAGAAATGGTTGTGCGTGAAAATCCCAGTAACTGAGCAGATTGTGAAATACTCAGACCGGTCCGTCTGGCACCAACAATCATGCCACACTCAAAATTGCTTAAATCACCTTTCTTTCTCATTCTGACATTCAGTTTGGAGTTCAGGAGATTGATTTGATCAGGACCACACCCTTAAATGCATTGAAGCAACTGCCATGTAATTGGTTGATTAGATAATTGCATTAATGAGAAATTGAACGGGTGTTCCTAATAATCCTTTAGTTGAGTGTATATTCACTATGTCTGTTAGGGAACCATCAAAATAAATATTAAGCAGATAGTCTGTTAAAACTCTAATAACTGGTAGTTGCAAAGTTACTTATGGTTAGTAAAATGTCTAAAGTGGACTGAAATAAAGTGTTACATTTTAGTGCTATATTCCAAGTTTATAGATGTCATAAATAGGCTTGTTTGAGAAACAGACATAAAATGAATGGGGAAAAATAATAAAAACTAAATCGGGAAAAGAAATATTAAACTTGAAAACTGAATCAGTCCGATTCGTAAATGAATCATTCAGAGAAGGCATAGAATTTTGATAGTACATTAATCTTTTTTTTTTTTTCACAAAATAAGGAACTTTGTTTTTTAAATGTTTAAAACTATTCCTATAAAACTATGTAGATGCATTTCAAACACAGGCTGAGCAGGGGTTTAATGGTAAAGGCTTACAGTAATGATGATGTAGATTTTACTGTTTCATGCCGTGATGATGAAGATAAGGAGACAGGCCGTGTAAAGCCAGCCCCCGCTCTTGTGATTGATGGCCCAGGTGGCGAGTCAAGGGGCTAAACACCACTAAAAATGCATAGGCACTACACCCCACGCCCACCTCTCAGCAGTCATTCGGTGAGGCATACATCACCGTAATGAAAATGAGATGCTAATGCACTAATTAAAGAGCGGAGTGTAAGCCGACCGCTAAGGAGTTTCACTAGCTTTGGCTTGCCATTGTGCCTCAGTTCTGGTCTAAAGAACCCGAAATGAATTCCAAAGGGCCACAGCCGTAACGACAGGATAGAAATTCAGCTTCGGATTTAAAAAAAAAAGTAAAAGTTATTCATTGGAGAAATGGCCTGTTGTAGGTCTCTAAGTAGCTAATGAGGTTAGAAACATTGAAATTGGCATAAGTAAATATATTTCAACAAAAAGTGCAAAGAAAATTCTATTCCGATTTTTTGTAAACATTTTAAAACAAAAAATTTTTGGTAATACAGTAATACCTTGAGATACAAGCATAATCCGTTCCAGGACCGAGCTCGTAACTCAAATTGCTCGTATCACAAATAATTTTTTTCCCATGAGAAATAACAGGGGGAAAAATTATACTTTCTGGCCCTCTAAAAAAACTCCCTGATTAATGCTAATAACAATGGAATAAAACATGTTTTTAATTGCTATAGAGACACACACACACACAAAAAACTATAGTATATGAGGATTCCTGTGATATAAAATAAAATGTGAGTTCTTACCTTCAAGACAGACGATACTGTAGCGTCTAATGGCGGCATGTGTGGAAGAGGAGGAGGAGGAGGGATAACGTAGATAATGCAAATAAGTCCATATGCAATTACCACATAAATGAGGCGGCTTGAGCTGGTCCCGGTGCTTGACCATCTTGCGTTGGTGTCTGTAAGCTTGCTCGTATCTCAAATATTTACTCGTATCTCAAAGCAAAAATTGCTTGAAGGCTTGCTCGTGTCTCGGAATACTCATATGTCGGGTATATCTCAAGGTATTTCTGTGTAATAAAAAATGAAATTAAAAAGATGTTTTAAACAACAAACATCCTGAAGAATTAAATAAATGACAAAATAAAATTGTTTTCAGATTATTTATTCCTCCTCATGTTGTTCCAAACGCACTGGAAACTTTAATATCTTTTTATTAGTTTATTTTTTTCCCCAGAAATTCACTGTTAAGAAATTAATAATGAATTCAACATATGTCCATTTAAATTTTTGTGTGATCGGTTACTTTTATATATTTTAGCGGCATTTCTTCATAAAGCACAACTTTAGACTAGCCATAATGTACTACTACACTGCTCAAACCAATTGTTTTTTTTTATCTATAACTTAATGAAGTTTAATATGGCAAAGCCAACAAAATAAATTGACATAATCTGAATAAAACTCTGTGTAATGTCACCAAATTCAGAAATATTCTTTACTCCGCTCAGAGTCCGGACAATTATGAATCACGGATGTGAGAATTTCCTTTGTCTCAATGGTTTGTCTGAAAACTGGAGTGCAAATTGTCTCTCTTCTCATTCTTAAGTCTCTGTATGGAGAGAACCACTCCAAGTTCTTCAAGTTATAATCAGGTTCTGTTATGGGTTTACCGTCCGCTAAACATTATTGCTTTCTCTCATCGCTACCTGACCACAAAAGGTCAATGGTGTGCAAATAAGTGCGATTAAAATGAAGCTTGCAAATGAGTCTTCTTTTGAACTGGTGAACAAAACCAAAAAGAGGCTCAGCTGATGCATACTGATGTTGCACAAATATGATGACTGACTTCAGGAATATGAGAACATTCCTTTTAATATATCTTGACCTATGTAAATGGACTCCTGCTGGGAGGATGAGGACAGGCTCTGTGGGGGTCAAGACATAATGGAGAACCTCGGATGTGGAATCACGATTGGAAGATTTAGTATAACTAAAGTTATAGCAGAAGTTTCTGAAGTTCCCAAGGCATGTATGACATATAATAGCACATCTATATTTAAATTTATTTGCATTTATTCATTTGGCGGACACTTTTATCCATAGCGACTTACAAGGGAAACCAATGAGTCGTGCCCTACTGATGTGTGGAATGCTGCAACGGTTTGCTGTCTCAACTTATGCTCTCTATATGGATGCTGTAGGATATTTATTTGAATCTTTAAAGGTGATGTGTGTAATTATTCATTAAAACACCTTCTCCTGTCCAGGTTTAATGTGCAGAGTGCACTACATTGGCCATCGCCAATGTGATTTTTGCAAAATGTGTAAACACAGCGGAGGCATCAAAACATTGAAGGGCGTTTGAGCATTCTGACCAGTTAATGTCATGAGATTGAGGTGGGACCATCTGTTTGTCCAACCAACCAAAGATGAAAACCTGCTTAAATACAGATAAAAGAGAATTCACAAATTGACGATGCTTCAACTTCAACTTCAATGTGTAGCAAAAAAAGTTGCCATGAAACAAAACATAGTTGCGATAGTATTTTGATGTGCATTTCAAATTTCATTTTTTTTATTTCATAGTGACCTCCTTGGAAGTTCTCCTCACAGTCCTCCTTGGAAGTTCATATTTCCCACATCATATGTCCCACTTGTAATGGCATTCATGTGTGTTCAACTCATAAATACGATTTTTCCAACATGGCTTTAATACACCACAACAACTTACTATTGAATAATTCTAGTCCAGCACTGATGTAAACAACCTGATCAAACAAGGCAGGTGGGCCGACTTTGACAGATCTGGAGTGTTAGAGACCCTTTTGGAGAACTAGGGTGAACACATTGTGTTTTGACCAGCCACCTTTGTCTTCTCCCTCTAGCGTTCCCCCACATGAGAGCCTTTGGAAAGACAGCGTTGGCTTTTCCTCGTGGGCAAGGATGTGCTCCGGCAAGGACCCCCAACATATTCATGATATCTATTTGTGTGTGTGTGTGTGTGTGTGTGTGTGTGTGTGTGTGTGTGTGTGTGTGTGTGTGTGTGTGTGTGTGTGTGTGTGTGTGTGTGTGTGTGTGTGTGTGTGTGTGTGTGTGTGTGTGTGTGTGTGTGTGTGTGTGTGTGTGTGTGTGTGTGTGTGTGTGTGTGTGTGTGTTGGTGTGTGTGAGAGAGGGAGAGAGAGAGAGAAAGAGTTTCCATCCTGTAGAGAGCCTCCACTTCAGTGATCAAGAGCGAGGAAGAAAGAAACAAAGGACGGGAGGGAGGGAGACAGATAGGAACGGTGAGAAACAAGAAGAGAGGGAGAGAGAAAAAGTGAAACTCAGGGAGAGAGAGCAGTCATCCAATTCATCACTGAGCCCTCAACATGACTGCCGGGCCGTGAGATTGGGAATAAAGACGCTCGCCAGTCTGCATCCAACACAGACGGCAGCACTTCAAAAGCATTCAGCTTCACACTCCTACATACACATGACTACAAACATTCCCTACCAGGAAAAAAGACGTTCAAACAAATTCCGAAACTGGAAAGACAGAGAACAAACTCAGAAAGCTCACTGAAGTGTGTAGCCCCACCCTCTTTCGACAACCATATGCAAATGACTGCTCAGATATCTTTGTGATTTGACATTGCTTTGTCTCTTTCAATAAAATGGGCAAAAGCCCTTTTTGCTAATTAGATTTCTTGAAATAATTATAGTGGGTAATGAAAATGACCCAGAGGACCTTGGTCATATGAGATAGAGGTGATGCTTTGATTGCATTCATCCACACCATTAATTGCAGTCAGATTTGCTGATGCTTCCGAGCGTGATTTCATTCCTAGCGAGATTTTCACCTCGATTCTGTATGATCAGACAGGATGATTGCCTGAATTTTCTCTCTCCGTCTCTCTGTGTCTGATTTGCATGCTAGTTGGGAAGTGTGCACACGGATCAATCCCATATCTGCTTATTTAGCCAAATCAATAGGTGCGCGTGGACCAGGTGTGGGGTTAGAATGCCGCCGGACCTGCCAGACTGGCGCTCTCTTCGTGCCAAAACAAGGCGATTAGATATTTAGCCGTTCCAGTGCCAAAGCTATTGAGGATGTGTTCTGGCTTACTACATCAACAAAAGCCTCACCACTGAACTGTCATTATCTCCAAGGTCAGAGAAATACAAGATGAAGTTAAACTACAGGACTTTTTCTTTTTTGAAAAGGTCCAGCTTGAATTTCTCTTGTAAAATGCACTGCCATGATACTAAGGTGTTGCTAAGAATTTGCTAGTGTGAAATGTAGAGTGGTCTAACCAGTTGCTATAGGGTCTAAAAAGCCAATCACATAATCTCTATTGTATTCTAGTTTCTAGATATCACTCTAGTCCCTTTTTAATTCAAAGGTATTTTGCCACCAATTCTACCAACAATGAAACAAAAAATTCTCCTCAACAAGCCACATAGTTTAAAGTATCGTTTATGAAAAACTTTCTTAAACTCTCTTTTCTTTTTCTTTTGTAAACCAGATTTGATGATCTTTGTTGGTTTCCAATGACTGGGGGGTAGTGCGAGTGAGATGGATGATAGGTGATGGCGCGAGATTGTTGACGCCGGGGGGGGGGGTTGCGGAGAGTGTTCAAACGTCTCCATAGTCACATCGCCACAGCCGCTTGCAGCCGCTTCCGCGAATGCGCTCCGGTACCACTTCATCGACGGACCGGACCGCGAAATCGCTCCGCGGCCCGGTGGCACTTCGTCCGCGGACCGGGGGTTGGGGACCACTGGTTTAAGGTATAATTTATGTTCATTCTTATTTTAAAAACTTATCTTAAACTAGTCTAAGATGAGTTGATGGTCTTGGCTGTTCTCCCAGTCTGGTCAATTGGCTTTATGAAACTATAGTTATAGTTTCTAGGTATCACTAAAGTTCTATCGTAATAAAATTTTGTCACAAATGTTATCCACAAGACAAATTTAATTGCTAATTAGCAATAGCACATCTCTCCTCAACTAGCCGCATTTAATTTATTATTTATGTCCATTATTGCTTAAGAACTTTCTCAAACCAGTGCATCAAAATATCTAAGATGGCCTCCCATGCTGATCAAATGGCTGGTTTTAGAGTTTTGGTCCGTTTTCAACTTCAAGGCTAGCGAGCTGCGCACATAAATGTCAGTTTTTGGCAGGCTGAGAGACAAGTTCAACCAGCTAAAGACCGGCTTGGCCAGATTGGGATACCAGCTAAGACCGTACTGTTAATGCAACCTCTGCTTTACTAACGTATTAGTACATTTAATACTTAGGGTTTTGAATTTGTTATCCATTCATCTTGATTCAAGATCCAATATATGAATGGTACTTTAGTGAAGTGACAGCAATGAGGTTCCCATAATTGTTTTTAAACAATGCATTATAAAGGAAAGAGCTATGAAATGTTTCTTACCATCACTCTAAACTCTTGTCTTTTTCTCTTTCACATATACAAATGCACAGCAACTCACAGATCTGCGATGCCCTTGCAGAGGTCAGTGGTGAGAGAGGTACTCCTCAGGAAAGGGCCAGCAGGTTGGGTTTTAGTGGTCTGATCTGTGCTTATTTAGAGGCTGTGAATAATGCATGAGACGTCGGTGTGCATGGCTCTGCAGGGATAAAGTGGCTCTCAGCCCGATATCCCAGCATTCCCAGGCCCTCCCAGTCGGCACCGCAGGTGAGCTTCAGCCGGCGCTCCGGAGGTAACTTTCATGCTCTGCTGGGCAAACATTTTCCAGGTCACATTTTCAATTACTCTGAGAGCCGTGCCGACTCGCATCCCTCAGGCTCCCTATCACACACGCACACACACGGCCGACGCCCACTCTAAACAAGCTTTGCTTGAGGAGGAAATGAGGAGCGCGAGAGGACAGGGATGCGGGGCTCTCGTCGTGTGACACCTCTGACAAACAACGGGTTTGTTCCGAGTATCTGCCGGTGTTCTGCCAGCTTTCAGTCAGTGCCAAACCTGCAGAGGGGGAAAAAACAATTGTGTCAGTGAAATCTGTCAAAAAACATCAGGCTTCAGGGCGGAAATGAACAAACTGTTATCCAGGATTCTCTAAAAGACTCCAGAACCTTTTCAAGGAGTCTTGAAATAAAAGGAATAGTTCACCTGAAAATAAAAAAGTTGTCATCCTTTACTCACCTTCATGTTGTTCCAAACTCATTTGACTTTCCTTCTGTGGAAAACAAAAAGAAGGGATAAGCGAATTTACTTAAATGTGACACTGTGCTCCGAAAATCAGGTATTCGCAAGGACAAAGAAAGAAAGATAGAAAAAGTCATACAGTTTTGTAAAGACATGAGAGTGAGTACACGATGACAGAAATTCATTTTGGGGTGAACTATTCCTTTAAATGTAAGACTGCCTGTTCTCCAGATCTGCCTTAGTCACCCTTTCCCTGTTTCTGAGTGTACATGGTATGTGCTCCTGCTCTCTCCTTCTTCAGTCTGTTGTTTCTGACAGGGTGGTGTCACAGAGGAGGATGTTGAATGTCAGCACACGGACAGACTTACACTCCTCAGCCTGAACACATTCTTTCATTAAAGCTAGCATTTCTACTTCGCCATCACGTCTTCTTCACACCCACTCCATCACCGGTTTTCACACTCGTTCCTACTCACTTCCTACTTTTCTCTCTGGGATGAATTCACTAAATATTTGCACTATTTTGAGTGTGTGTGCAGTATTTCAGTGCAAAACCGATGCATTGTTCAGTAAGCAATGACAGGCACAGTTCATCCAAAAAAGTGTATTCTGTCTTCATTTCCTCACCCTCATGATTAGCCTCAATCAGGCAAAACTGAAAATGTAAAAATAAAAACTAATTCAAAACATTAATAAAACCTGAAGTATATCAATGATACTAAAATAAGATTTATTTTACACTCAATGCCAATCTGTCTCATGACTTCATTGTAATCTAATCAATAAAAAACTCACAAACCAAATGTATCTGCTATCCAGTCCAATTCAAGGAATATTTTTCCTCCTTGAAAGTTTGTGATCGGCCTTGTCTGTACTGGATATAACTCATGTTGAGTTAGAGGAAAGAGAGACAGACAGTACCACATTTCAGCGATGAGCCTAATGCTGCTTGTGTAGCTAATAGTCCAGAAAAGGCGGCGTCGCATGCCCGAGCTGGCACTTTAAATTATTCATTCTGTGCTGTGGCACGGGTGCAGACGAAAGCAGCGGCGCTCAGCTGATACACTGCCGCTCATAATCTCTTGCTGTCCATGAGAGCAGAGACGAGAACTGGATTTGAGCAGCCACAGTGAGTCCCAGCAGGATGGCGGACTGAAGGTTGGAGCACAGGAGGAGTAAGTGTGAACTCAATAACTCAATTTGTGAGAGGATGGGAAGGCCGCTTCAAAACAAAGGGTGGAAATGAAAGCTTTGTGTCTGCAAGGCGTAGCCTACTTGAGTGAAATGGATTGCGGGTAGGCAGGTGAGTTAAAGCTAAGATAGATCGAGGAGGTTATGAAGACGGTTAAATCAAGGGGTCAAGTCTTGGCAGGTTAACGTGACTCCATTAACCCCCACTAGTTGATGCCATAACTATCTAAAGAGAACTATCTTTTTACAGTCCTGTTCCCCATGTACACATATTCCACGTCTTGTAGTAATTATAGTTAATAATAACTATATTAACTAGGTACTAGCCCTGAACCTTTCCCTAAAGCTAACCTTAACCGACGCTGTTACCTTATATTATCCAGTTCTTTCTTAGGTAAGTACACTGTAAGTACATGTACTGTAAAATAAAGTCCAACCCATTTTTCTCCACTGACAGTCACTTAAAAGTAGCAGTGCATTACATTCTGACTAATATATGTACAGTAGACGTTTTACCAGTTCCTCAATCTTAGGCCAGTCAGAATTGTAATGACATAATTTTCCTATGACTCCAGAATGATAGTCGCATGGCATTTGCATGGTTCTGAAAAATGTAATTAAAATACACTGTTTATGACAATAGGACAAATGTAAACAAAAAAAGTATAGCCAATGCACTAATGGTTTAAAATGTTTTGAAACCATAATTTATAGTCAAATCAGTCAGTGATTTCTCCTGCTAATTTAGTTAAGAGTAAAACTGCACAGAAAACAATGTCTAACAAAGTAATATAATGTATATATATGCATGTTTCAATACAAAAACAATCCTATTAAAAATAAATACATGTACCGTATTTTCCGCACTATAAGGCGCACCCAAAAGTCTAAATCAAATTTCAAAATTCGGCCACGCGCCTTATAGTCTGGTGCGCCTTATGGTGCGGAAAATACGGAATAAAAATTCATAAAGAGTGTATTTTTCACAGTGTGACCAAAATGTATGAATATGACAACTTAGTCACTATTTTGCCATCAAAAGACAAAAAAATAACAAAAAACAAAAGCTTTGAGGATTTCAAATGCTCACATGCTTCTGGGGGGGTACAGCCATTGAGATAAATGGAAATCCGAACAATCTCCAGGTATTATAGATCACCTTATGTTCAACAACCTATAGAAATGAGTGAAACGATGCTAAATAGAAATATTCTGATGTATCATTCAAACCATTGAAGGTCTTTGAAAAGTCAGGTTGGTTGGTAGTGGACAAAAAAGAGGGACAATAATGGTCAATATTAGAAGAGAAAGACTCATGAATAAAAAAGAAAAACACTGTAGCGTTTCAATGTTCCCAAACCCAGCAATCCCTGAAGCCTTTCTTTCTGCAGTGGAGGAAACGGCAGAAGTGTGATGTGTGCTTCTCCTGTTTTTCCTCACCTCCTGCGCTCAGTATTTCTGTTTATCACTCCAGCTCAGACACAGTAAACAACACCATAAAGCAAACGACAAAAAAAAACAAAGAGCTTTCATGTGGTCCAGCTACCACCTCCGCTCCCTGGTACACTTATGGGTAACTTTCTTCTCAGACTTATAAAACTTAACAAGGATTGTATGGATTCAAGTGTGATGGCCATCTACAGCACCACCCACCTACGCAGACACTTCTGTACATACACAGACACATTAGGGGCTGACAGCAGCTCTAGGAACATGGGGGGACAGGTGTCTGGGTCTCTGGGAGCCAGACACACACAGGTGTTAATTAGACAGACAAAAGTTTGTGCAGAGGGCGCTGGGTCTGACGCAGCAACCTCAGGTCCACCGTTGCCAAAATATAACAGAGTGCCAATGCCTGACAGAACTTTCCATCTCTCGATCAGTCACAGGAAGACTGAGGACCTGCAGACCAGACAAAAAGTTGATTGAGTGGATGCTAATAAGCTATCAGGTGCTGTTCTACTTCATTTTAAGCAAGTCAATCTGTTTGATGGCCATCTTGGTGCTGCCCCAAGCCAGCTCCTTTCTGCTTGATTGGGGAAAGACACATTTCAGGCTTTCCCCAATCAAATAGAAAGGAGCTGTCCCAAAGCTGCCAGACATACTATTAAATAACATAATAAATGTAGCTTCTTTAGAAAAACAACATTGCATCTTTCAGGCTGGTGCAGATAATGCATTTGCACATTCTAGAATAAAATGCAGATGATGCCTTTTCAAATAAAAGACATTTGGCATTTTTCGGGTCAGAGTTGTCTGATGTATTAAACTATGGGTGAAGCGGCTGCTACATAGTTGGCGGTCAAACAATGTCACAAAACTCTGAACGTTCAAGAAATTTTGACCCTCCTTGCTGACAAAGTATACTTAAACCACCCTACACTGATTTATTAATCTAATATAAAAATCTAATTGTATCATATTTGATGCATCAGGCTTGAGGAGATTAAAAAACGCACCTTAATTGTCCCAAACCAAATTGGCACAATACGCAAAAATATGCAGATGATATTCATGTGATTTTTAGAATATTATATGCATTACTTTTTAGAAGTATTGCAGACTATGTACATGCAATGCATATAAATACTTTAGTAACACTTTGGTTTACTGAGGAAAAAGTTGTAGTTAATGGTGAGAAATTGGACCCTAATATAAAGTGTGAACTAAATTTCATTATTCACTCAGTATCTCCCAATAATGTCGAATTGAGATTATTTTAAATGCTTAATTTCATGAACAAAGCTCTGGAGTTTTCATTGTGAGATATGCAAGTAATCCTCCCTAAAAAACCTGATACATTTTAATACAAATTTTCACACAAAAAATGCACACATGAATAATCAATTAATCCTAAATTGCTTCAGTTCAGTAAATATTCTTCTTGTAATTTTACTAACAATGCAAATGTCATTCTTACATTTACTTTATAAAAATCTATTGCTATCTATTTGCTCACAGCAAAATGACACATACCAGGACGTGATTTATACTTTATACATTGGTAAAATAAAGTAGAAACTATCAATCAGAAGGCAGAAAGCATGAGGTTGATTGTGTGCAACAGGTTTTCAAGTTTTGATCATGTTGATCATTTAAAAGCCTTGGATATTTGTGTGTCAGATATGATACAGCAGGCGTTATGGGTCTCCAGTCTTTAACCAGGGTTTTTGGCTGATGTTAGCTAGTTAACACAGTTGTTCTTCCAATTTGACTAGATAAAAAACTGACTCAAAAACTAGTCAAAAGACAAGCCTGTCCAGGCTGGGAGGCCAGCAAACCAGATTAGACTGGTTTAAGATGATTTTAGTGCTGGGGCTGTTTGGGACAGACCTTTCGAAGCACAGTTACATAGTATAACTAGAATTTGCATAATATATACATAAAAATCTTAAACCGAAGGTTTCAAACCAGCTGATTTTTTGGTGTTATTTGGTTAAACCGATTTACTATAATTCAGATGTGCATAACTAGACTGTCCTGGTTGGAAAACGTATGAACCATCTCAGGCTGGTTTAAGAAGTTTGTTTGTTTGTTTGTTTTTCAGATGCAATGTGTGACTGGTCCCACTTTTAACTAGGCTTGTGATTTTCACACATGACGGTAGCTTACTAATGATGTTTTTTTTTTTTAAGAAACAAGTTAGAAACAAGATAAGTAGAAGTAGTTAAAACCTGCAAATCTCCAGAACTTTTCGTCATGGTGAGTGAGGTCTTATTCACAAAACTAATTGACATTTTGCAAAACGGCATGCTGAGGCAGTCAAATTTAGTACACCCACATTCAACAAGTCCTTTTTCATAAGTCTTTATGGGCTGAATTTGCCAAGTTGGAAGTTAGAATCTGAAATAGAATGACAGAATTGAAAGAATTGAAAGGGAATTAATTATTAAATATAAAGAAGTACCTATAAATTAAGTCCAAATTTCAATAGGTACAATTTCAAAAGAGATAAGAATAAGATATTCAGGAATTTGAATTAAAAAGCATTCTGAATGGCGTAAGTCTAAAATTGGACACACTCACTGTCATGTTGAGCCGTGCAATTTCTCCCTTTCATTTTTCAACGGATTGCACTTTTCAGAATAACCAAAACACTGTCTGCAACTTTGTACCTTCAAAAATGTTGTTCAAACTTGAGAAACATGGAATCAGGCCAAGAGCTCTCCACGTGAATTCACACATGCACATCCACAAGCAGGTAATACAGATTCCCTAATTACAGATAATGGTAAATAAGTGTTCTGAAAGTTTCGGCAGCAGCTGAGACGATCGGTTTCTCCTGTAGAGCGGCTCGAGAGAGGAAATTCACCAGAGAGTAATTGGAGCATGAATTCGCTCATTTACTTTGACTTAACGAAGCAGGGCCATGTACAGCAGCACAGCGCTGGTCCTCTGATAATAATGACCTGACAGATATTCACAAGACTTTCAGAGGGATCTGCGGTGCATTACAAAGACTCTGGGTCCTGCAGAGATACACACAAACACACTTTGTTCTACCTCTGTACATGTACTGTAGACGCGGGTGCACACACTCTTCCATCGTCTCACTAACCCAAGCAAAGATACACAAACTAAAAATAGTTCTCCATCAATGCCACATCCGAAAAATCCACATCTTCTCTCACATCAGTGTGTACAGATGGAGCTGTGCTTCCTAATTGAAGGTGTTAAGTGGACAGCTTCTTGCCGGAGGATACGTTTAATTAGACAGTGGATGCCAGGGGAGACATGGAGGCAGACAGAGACAGTAAAACGCCGATGCAGAGGGACACTTAAACGTCGCTCGCGTCTCACTCCGTGACCAGACACAGGCTGTTCACTCTCATGTACACAATTATCTCTGCACTCTGTTGACAGGAGTGTCATCCCACAGTTTGGCCCTCCATGATTGTTCCCGTTCTTACGCACCAAGGTGGCCTAAAATACCTGGAGGTTGTCCTTTAGCATTCCCATTCATCTCAATGAAATCCCCTGAAATACATGATTTCTGCCATCTTTGCTAATGAGACCACAGAGCATTTTAATGCCCCAATATATGGCTAATTATCAATGGCCATCAGTGTAAAATTATATCTGATAATTTTGATGTTGTGAGCAAGGCGTGGGCGTCATGAGGCGCTTATTATCAATCACGCCACCTCACGTCCTGCTCGCCACATTTGAGCCACTTGGGTTAAAACATGAAAACTTGATAGCAATAACAATAGACAGAGAAATCTAACTGCATTAAAAGATATTAAGATGATTTCACCTGCAAACTATGTTCTGTAGTTACAGCGCTGACCAGCAGACAGAGCCATGCTATGCAGCCAAACCTTGACCCTTTGCCAGGCATGCTCAGACTTATGCCCCCCTTGCATGACTGACTTAATTAGAAGATGGCAAGGGAGATGATAAGATGCTATAGTCAGGCCCATGTCTCCAGAGTCTGTGCTCTAATCAGGATGGGTCACGTTTTTCGCCGTCTGCTCATCAGAGACGCGTCGCAGGGTGCCCTGACTGAACATAAAAGTTTCGTACTTTATCTTATTGTTTGATAGATTGAAACCCAGAGGGAATTACAAAGACAAAAGAAAAGGGGGCATTCCTAGGTTCTTCTGTGACAAGAGGAGCAAATTCTTTGACTTGTGCTCCTGATGATAATCCTCCATCGCGGAGCTAATGTGTGAAATTCACTGCCGTGAAAGCCATTATTTTTCCCAAACGTTATCTACCTTTCAGTGCAACGGTGGTCTCAGCAAGACAGTATTTTCCCCCTCTTTTTTTCCATAGACGATTGGAATCAGAGATGGGGAGACAGCTGTTTGCTCCGATCTGTCGGCCAGTGGGATAAATTTTCACATTCCTCTTAACCATAAAATTGAAGCTATCAAGTCTTCATTGGCCTCCCATTACACTTCAATCTGCAGGAGTTTTATCGTATATCAGCATCGTACCTTCACATCACTGTCTTCACCTCTTCTCCTTTCTTCTCTCATCTTCTCTTCTCACATCTACATATGTCTTGATTTTAACTGGACGGATTTTATCTTGTGACAGAATCCCAATGAGTCTGCCTCAAATCAAAGTTTCAAATATTTAAACTAATTTCTCAGTCCCTGATAAGTTCCAATTGATTTATAGGACTATGACTATAAATATGATCTAATCATGTCATTCTATCAAACTTCGGAGTGCAGAGCACCTCTTTGACCTTTGGTGAAATTTAAAAGATTCTGGTCTATTATTTCATAGCTGCATTTGAGGAATGTCTCTAAGACATAAACCTCATGATTCACTCTTAGATGCCGTTAGATTTCTCCGTCTATTTACCAAGCTGCTTATTGTAACTTTTGTCACCGAGTATTACAGAGTGAAAGGCAGATAACCAGATAGAAAGAATGATAGATAGATCAATACAAAGAAAAACAGATTGAAAGATAGAATGATCCATAGATATATAGACAGACAGATGCAATAATAGACAGACAGACAGACAGACAGACAGACAGGATAGATAGACAGACAGACAGACAGATAGATAGATAGATAGATAGATAGATAGATAGATAGATAGATAGATAGATAGATAGATAGATAGATAGATAGATAGATAGATAGATAGATAGATAGATAGATAGATAATTTATCCATATATATATATATATATATATATATATATATATACGAGAGAGAGAAATAGATAGATAGATAATTTATTTATCCATATATATATATATATATATACGAGAGAGAGAGAGAGAGAGAGAGAGAGAGAAATAGATAGATACATAAATAGATAATTTATCCATATATATATATATATATATATATATATATATATATATATATACGAGAGAGAGAGAGATAGATAGATAGATAGATAGATAGATAGATAGATAGATAGATAGATAGATAGATAGATAGATAGATAGATAGATAGATAGATAGATAGATAGATAGATAGATAGATAGATAGATAGATAGATAGATAGATAGATAGATAGATAGACAGACAGACACAGATCAATAGAACAACATATTGGTAAAACAGAAATAAGATAGATAGAATGAATTATAGAACAAAAGTCAGACAAATTATAGACAGAACAATAGACAGAATAATAGACAGAACAGAAGATAGATAGAAAGACAGATAAATTAAAAGATAGATAGATAGATAGATAGATAGATAGATAGATAGATAGATAGATAGATAGATAGATAGATAGATAGATAGATAGATAGATAGATAGATAGATAGATAGATAGATAGATAGATAGATAGATAGATAGATAGACAGACAGACACAGATCAATAGAACAACATATTGGTAAAACAGAAATAAGATAGATAGAATGAATTATAGAACAAAAGTCAGACAAATTATAGACAGAACAATAGACAGAATAATAGACAGAACAGAAGATAGATAGAAAGACAGATAAATTGAAAGAAAGAAAGAAAGAAAGAAAGAAAGAAAGAAAGAAAGAAAGAAAGAAAGAAAGAAAGAAAGAAAGAAAGAAAGAAAGAAAGAAAGAAAGAAAGAAAGAAAGAAAGAAAGAAAGAAAGAAAGAAAGAAAGAAAGGAGATGGCTCAGGAAATGGCTCATCCGGTAAAGGGATGGGTCACCCAAATGAAAGTTCTGTCATCATTTACTCACCCTCATGTCGTTCCAAACCTGTAAGACTTTCGTTCACTTTAACACTTTAAGTATTGTCACATGTTTGAGACCACAATGACTGAACACCAATTGTCCAGTCTGCCATCACAGATCCACAGAGGACATGCTGCTTGATGGTTCAAGCTAACCCTTTATCATCTCACTCCCAGTCTCTTTATTAAAAAAAAGAAAAAAATCAGTCTTGGCTTCATTCCTCAGGAACGGGAATTTTTAATGACATCTGCTTCTGGAGCAAAATGCCAGGGGTAAAGACGAATCAAACAAAAGCAGCAAATAAATCTAATTAGAGAAAAATATGCTTGCGTGCCTGTAGGTCGAGGATTAGCCAGATGTTGTTATGCAATCTATACTCATCAGAAACTACATTTTGACTTCTGTTGCTAAGAATCGTGGATCGCACGGTAAACCTGGGGGTTTATCTTGGGACGGATGGCAATCTGTTCCCTTTATCCATTCCCCCTATCTTTCTCTCTCTCGCTCTCTGCCTCTTTTGCATACTTTTGGTTACAGGCACTCGTTTGAGAAGGTCAACTGAAGAGGGATGCTGGTTAGAATGCTGTCACTCAAAAAAAAAGAAAAAAACTTTCATCTCCTAGAGGAACTGTGTTACAAGTCTTCTCATACTCATATAGCCCTTAGTTCTGGATGTCAAGTATATTTAGTTACAACCACGGAAACTACGCCACAAAAGTCATACTTTCCCATGTAAGTTTATTAGAATACACTGGAGTTCGCTTATTTCGATTCACTGTTAACTCGCCAATCCTATTAAGTCGACGTTTTTGAAGTGGAACCGCCAAACTCCCTATTTGTCTTAGCATTTTCTTTTCGGTAATTTCGATTCCTTAATGTGTGTGTTTATCTATGCTCTGATCAGCGCCGCTGCGGATTGAAGAACCTGGTTGTTAAAAGACGGGACGAAGCCGAATTTGTTGAGAAAGCACATTAGACAGACAGAACGCAAGAAAGTATGCAATCTAGTACAGCGTGATGACCTCACGAATATGTTATGACTGTTTACGCTGTGAGCGAAATTGTGTTTGCAATGTTGGAGAATATAATTAAAGCTTTGTATCGAGAATCGAAAGTGTTTTTTATTGTATACTGGTAAATCTCTGCTGTTAGTTGGTGCACATATGCCTTTAGCTGTTAGCAAACATATACAGTGTATGTACTTTTTTATAGCATGCCGATCACTTCATCAAATAAATCGCGATATTGGCTGTTGGTTATCTCAATAATCGGTTATCTCTATGCATGTTTGCAACCCCGAGGCCGTCGACTTAACCGGATTCCACTGTATTTCATCTGTTTTATCATCAGACAGGACAAAATAGTAAGACAGATAAGTTGGAATAGTGAGACATCAAGCAAGTATTCATCCTTAGCATAAATGCTGTACACTTAGGGTTAGATTTTGTTCAAATACCCCAAGTATGAGCAGTAATAGTGTTGCTAGCCTTAGGAAGCAAGATTAATAAAGACTTTACTCTAGATTGTAGAATATTAAATACCTCTACAGCCACTGGGGGAAAACGGTGCTAAACTATAATTGAGTCCAATGAATTCCAGATATAATAAGTCTGAAAATTATTTCATCATTTGTTTTAGCACCAAAAAATCATATCTTAAAGTAGAAATAATAATAATAATAAATTCTTCACTCTTCTTCTCTCTCATTTACACTCTGTTTTATGTTGAACTGCTGCTAATGAGCGATAGAGAGACTTTGAAGAGATCCATTACCATTTGAAAGGCATGAAAACAGAAATCCCTAAATAGAGTTTGAGTTTAAATGAAAATAGGGAACCTTTTAAATAACTGCAAGAACATGCGCAAAGATGTCCACCTGACACGTTTGATCACGTTCCTGTCGTTGTCCACGCCGATATCTTTGAAGACTTGGTGTGGCTTTAGATTTAGATTTAGATTTAGTTTAAAACGATATACCTTTGAGTTTTGGTCCTTAAATTTTGCATGCTTTAATCTTCCATTATTTAAACATTAATAAAATATTCGCCCTGCTTAAAAGATTAACATCATCAGCCATCACATTTAATGAGATGTCACCTAAATCGACTTTCCTTTTTTTTGAGTAATTGTCTTTTAATCATTGAACAAAAAGATTGAAAATACCTTTTTTGTACTTTCAAAGGATTAGTCCACACATAAAATGATTTACTCACCTTCATGTTGTTCCAAACCTGAACGGCTTTCTAATTCTGTGGAATACAAAAGGATACATTTTGAAGAATTAATGGGAATTGGAGCTTTCTGTCACGGTTCTGTTAGTTTGGACTTTTTGTGTTTCGCCACCTTCTACCTGAGGTTATCATTTGTTGTCATGGACGCTCATCATGTTCAGATGTTCACTCAGTAATCTACTCATTAATCTACGCATATATACAGTATATGTATATTTCTGTTTGATTTTTGTTGTCCAATGTCATCAGTTCTTGGATGTGTTGTACGCTGCTCTGTATCAAATTATTCTGTATCAAATATTACCAATTTACCTTTATCTTCATTTTTACAACCACCTGTGGGACACTTTCAAGACTCAAAAGCACCATAAAAACAACATACAGTAGAAATTAAACTTAATTTTTGGTGAGGAATAAAAATAAAATTGAGTTAGTGACTGAAAATAATGCACTTCAGTGAGACGTTAGCCTTGTTACAGTTGATGAACAAGTCATGATGAATTATTCAAACTGTCTCTGGACTCTGGATAAACTGATTCATTGAAAAGATTTGACTCAAAATAATGATTCACTCAAGAATCAAACAATGGCTGCATCTGAAATCGCACACTCTCTTGAGTAGATTTTAACTCAAAGCTCAAACAGTAGAACGTGGCGCTTGCAACGGCAAGGTCATGGGTTTGATTCCCAGGGAAAGCAAAGACTGATTAGAATGTCAATGTGTACTTTGAATAAAATGTACGTCGTTTAGGATAAAAGCGTCTGCCAAATGCATAAATGTAGATATTATTTTGAGCAAATACTTACTTTGAGAGTACTAAAAAAGTGTGTTCTATATAGTATTAATGTGTGTAATATGAATGTAATTTGGACATACTACATTTGCCCCGTTGTCATTATCATGTGACCTACCAGCATCAGTTGTGTTGCTTCAGCGCCATTCATAAATCCTCTCCCGTGGCCTCATGGGATAGTAAAGCATCCATCTTATGTACACTTCAGAATCTCAGCGGAAGTACTGGGACTTCAGACACATTATTTTTTACCTATAGTGAAATAAGATGATGATGAGATCATCTAAGGTGAATGTCAGTAATAATGATAGAAATTAATTAACATATGGCTTAAAATTGTATTAATTGTGTCACTTTTAAAATAATGCTTTTTTTGTTATTGTGGATTTTAAAAATTGGCAAAATTAAATGAATTTTAATGAACAATGACTTTTCATTTTTAGGTAAACTATCCCTTTAAGACTATTCTGGAGCTGATCCCTTTCCACTCATGAATTGCAACGTGCAGAAGGGTAGGCGTTCTTTATACGGATCTGACTCTATAAACCGAAGTCTCTGAGATTACAGACCCCAGAGATTTCTAGAATAAGAGGAGAATAAAAGCTATACATTTTAAACAGACTCGTGTAAAAAGGAGGCGTATAAATTATCTATAATTGTAGGAAGAGGCACATCATATAGATGAATGCATTTCCTCTGTGATGGATCTAGCTGGAGTGTCAGACAGCGCCAGTGGTCATCAGCTGTGCCGTGCCGACACCACTCAATAAAAGCAGCCGGTCTTATATTTACATTCAAATATGCTTAGATCAAAATGGGCCCCAGGGAGACACGCGCCGTCAGATTGAAGAAGTTTCAATTCTCACTTTGCCTCTGTCTCTCTCCTCAGGCTGTCTTCCTCCATCACTCCTTTTCTCCCTCCCCCTTCCAATCTTTTACTTTCCTCCCTCTCTGTCTATGCATCCCCTCTTTTTCTTCACTCTTTCTGAAAACTCTTTTTTTTACTCGTCACAGTCTTAATTCTTCTTCTTAAAAAAACAAAACAATTCCCCTTTCTGTCATTGCTTTGGCTTCTAGAGTGACCAGATGATCAAGATACACATCGGGACAAATTTGATATGTGGTTCTCTGTGGTTTTCACTCTCAAAACTAACCAAATTATAAGTGAATATAATTTTATTTACAGCTACAAACTAGACAATATCCCACTTAGCCTGTTTCTTCTTCAAGCATCTATTTATTTTCCTCTCTCTGAATATTGAACACTCTCGTTCCAAGAAAAAAATCTTTGCAGTCATAGGTCAGAAATAGCAGACTATTTCCCTCCTTTGCTTCAACACTGCATTCAGGCACCATCTCCAATAGCTGTCATGTTAAAATCAATAATTTACACCATTGAGGATATGGTGAGAATGGTGTTCCTGTCAGAGGTGTGTGTGTGTCTGTGGTTGGCGCCGGGTTTGACAGATGGACATGTGGGTTTATCAGGTGGACCGGCCTCAGCACCATTATCAATTCCTTAGGCAATTAACGGCTGAACTGGGTGCTTGGCATGCTGGATTTGCACAGATAAGGAGCGATACAAGCCCTGTCTCATTAAACAGGAAATTGTCAAAACTCTTGACATGCTCATATTTGCATGCTTGATTGAAAAAGACATGTAAAGTTTACTCAGGAATCACTGACCAAGATCATACCAATATTGCTTCTTATTAGCGTTCTCAATAGTGGTATTAATGTTATGTCATTAGTCTTCATATTACTCTTAAGGTAACATTGAGACTTATAATTCTTAGAGGATTAATACTACTACTACTAAGACTTACAGTACTTTTTGAAAAGTTTTTATATTTTTTAAGGCTATTATGCTAACCAAGCCTGCTTTTTATCACAAATGCAGTGAAACTGTTGTGAAATATTACTACAATGTTAAATAATTGTTTTCTATTTTAACACTTTAAAAATGAATTTATTCCTGTAATGGCAAAACTGAATTTTAAGCAGCATTATTCCATTCTTACATCACATTATCCTTCAGATTTATTATCAGTGCTGGGTAGTAATTGATTGCATTTAATCTGGATAATGCAATCAGATTAAAAAATACTTTGAATTAGATTTTATATTATGTTTTAAAATATTGATGATCAGAATATACTTACTTTATTGCTTACATGATTACCTAATATTCACAAAATGGTAGTAAATTATTCAGAATTCATGGATTCTCCCAATTCTTCTCTTTCATCTTTTAAATGTTCCTTTCTCAAAAATGTTGTGGAAAGGCACACATGGACCGGTCACTAGTCAGGCGAGAGATAGAGAGGTTGCAGAAATAAACTGTTATTTTTAATTAGCGTTTTATTTTTGTTGTTTTTATTTATTTATTATTATTATTTAATTAATTAAGCTTTTCATAATGATATGAACTCCCTGAAATTCCTTACTAGTTGGAGAAACCCTTACATAATGTAATGTTCATTGCAACTGATTTTATTGATATCAGAAAAAGGAATAAAAAAACGTAACTTTGTATTTTTTATCAATAAATAATATAAAATAAGGCTATACTATTCAAATCAATGTCATAAACACGTTAGGTTAAAAGTAATCAAAAAGTAGTCAGATTATGTTACTGTCAGCGATCAACAGGCAGAACACAGACGTGAGTAGAAGCGGTCTTTATTGCACACTGGAGAGTACAGCAAAAACACGGCAAAGGCAGGCTTAGCTTGGCAGGAGAAGATGAAGGCAGACACTGAAGACACAGGGAAACAGGACCAGGGATACACGGAAGGAGTAAACTCAGGTAATTGTAGAGCAGAGACTCTGAAGCAGTCTTGGCGCGTAAGACGAGACCAGACACTGACTGTTGAGCGAGGGCTTGTAGAAATAGTGCTGGTAATTGATGACAGGTGTTCAGAACTATGGTGATTGCGATTTCATGAACGAGTCTGGTGCTGTGGGTGTGGCTGGATCCGTAACAGTACCCCCCTCCCCACGGACCGCTCCTGCGGACCGCGGTGGACGGCGGCGAGGACGACCACGACCCCGAGGGGCGGGCCTGCTAGGATGGCTGGCATGGAACTCCTCAAGTAAAGCTGGGTCGAGGATGTCATCTCGTGGTACCCACGATCGTTCTTCAGGCCCGAATCCCTCCCAGTCCACCAGGTATTCAAGAATGCCGCCTCCCCGTCGAGAGTCCAGAATCGTGTTGACGGTATAGATGTCTTGATCCGCTGGATCCACAGGAGGAGGAGAAGGAGGTGACTCTGCTTCCGCATCAGACTCTGTGGTTGGAGGAAAGAGAGGTTCAGTATACGGTTTTAGGTGGGATACATGGAAGGAAGGTGAAATCCTGTAGTGCGGGGGGAGTTGGAGGCGATAGGTGACATCATTAATCTGCCGCTCGATCTTGAAAGGTCCGGTGAAGCGGGGACTCAGCTTACGACAGGGCAGACGTAGGCGAAGGTCTTTGGTGGAAAGCCAGACGAGTTGACCCGGTTCATACCTAGGAGTGGGGCGTCGCCGTCGGTCAGCCTGGACCTTTTGCCTACGCACCGCCCGTTGAAGGTGGATGTGCGCTGAGTCCCATACCCTCTCGCTCTCCTGAAACCAATGGTGGACGGCTGGAACGTCTGAAGGTTCACCTGACCAGGGAAACAAGGGAGGTTGATAGCCAAAAATGCATTGGAAAGGTGTTAACTGAGTTGATTCTTGCCTGAGTGAATTCTGGGCATACTCAGCCCAGGGGAG
Organism: Rhodeus uyekii; assembly: GCA_037043235.1. Taxonomy (NCBI): domain Eukaryota; kingdom Metazoa; phylum Chordata; class Actinopteri; order Cypriniformes; family Acheilognathidae; genus Rhodeus; species Rhodeus uyekii. The sequence goes on along the minus strand of JAWRVZ010000155.1, from coordinate 118,835 downwards.
GAAGCGGTTCCAGCTGTCCTGCTGGCGGCCACAGTATGACCTGAGATACCTCCCAATCTCCTGAATCTTCCGCTCCGTCTGGCCGTTGGACTGAGGATGATATCCAGAACTAAGGCTCACTGTGACCCCGAGAAGTTTGAAAAAGGATCTCCACACTCGGGAGATAAACTGGGGACCTCGGTCAGATACAATGTCCTCAGGAAGGCCAAAGTGTCTAAAAACCTGGTGGAAAAGTGCCTCAGCAGTAGCCAGAGCGGTGGGCAGACCTTTCAGCGGAATGAGCTTACAGGCTTTAGAGAAGCGGTCCACCACTACCAAGATGCATGTGTAACCGTCTGAGGGAGGAAGGTCTGTCATAAAGTCTATCCCAAGGTGGGACCATGGACGACGAGGGATCGGGAGTGGAAGAAGTTTACCTTCGGGAAGGTGGCGTGACGATTTGGATGTGGCACAGACGGAGCAACCTTGTACATAGCGGGAGATATCCAGAGACATACCGGGCCACCAGTAACGTTCTTGGATGCGCGAGAGGGTTTGTCTGCTGCCTGGGTGTCCAGAGCCCGGAGCTGAGTGAGCTTGGTCCATGAGAGACGGTCGGAGGCTGGTGGGAACATAGATCCGTCCCTCAGGACCCCCCGGCGGAGCTGGTTCGAGTTGGGTGGCCTCAGCGATCTGTTGGTCCAGCGACCACGTAATGGGACTGATGATGATGGCTGGAGGGAGGATTGTCTCAGGAGGTTGAACACTGGAGTCTGAGACGAACTGACGTGAGAGTGCGTCAGCCTTTTGATTCTTGGTTCCAGGTCGGTAAGTGACAGTGAAGTTAAACCGAGTGAAAAACAGGGCCCATCGTGCTTGGCGTGGATTCAATCGTTTGGCTTCGCGGATGTATTCCAGGTTGCGGTGATCTGTTATGACTTGAAAGGGGTGAGCCGCTCCCTCCAGCCAGTGTCTCCATTCCTCCAAGGCCAGTTTAATGGCCAGCAATTCGCGGTTTCCAATGTCATAATTTTGTTCCGCCGGGGATAACTTCTTGGAGTAATAGGCACATGGATGGAGTTTAGGAGGGTCACCCTGCCGCTGAGATAGTACCGCCCCCACCCCAGTGCATGATGCATCCACCTCGACGACGAAGGGACGATCTGGGTCAGGATGAACCAGGGCCGGTGCAGAGCAAAAGGCTGTTTTGAGGGTTGTAAAGGCGGTGTTGGCATTCTCATCCCACGATAGCAACTTGGTTCCTTTCTGGAGCAGAGAGGTGAGGGGTGCGCAGATGGAACTGAAATTCTTGACAAACCTCCTATAGAAGTTTGCGAAGCCGAGGAAACGCTGTAATTCTTTGACAGTCCGAGGTGGTGGCCAGTCTCGCACCGCCTTCACTTTCCCTTGGTCCATCTTTACTCCACTCTGATCAATAATGTAACCCAGGAATTGAATGGACCTGCAGTGAAACTGGCACTTTTCAATCTTGAGATACAACCGATACTCCCGTAGTTTGGAGAGGACTTGAATGACATGCTGACGATGTTCAGTGGGATTTTTGGAATATATCAGGATATCATCGATGTAAACTATGATGAATCGATTGAGAAACTCACGGAAAATCTCGTTCATAAACCCCTGGAAGACCGCGGGAGCATTGGCGAGACCGAAAGGCATGACCTGGTACTCATAGTGGCCAGCTGGGGTGATGAAGGCGGTCTTCCATTCATCCCCCTTGCGGATACGAATGAGATTGTATGCACTTCTCAGATCCAGTTTAGTAAAGAGGCACGCTCCACGCAGTTGTTCCAAAGCAGCGGGGACCAAGGGAAGTGGATATCGGTATTTGACAGTGAGGGAGTTCAGATGGCGGTAGTCGATACAAGGTCTTAGCCCCCCATCCTTTTTGCTTACGAAAAAGAAGCTTGAAGCGGCAGGAGACGTGGATGGTCGGATATACCTCTGATCGAGAGCCTCCTGGATATACTCCTCCATGGCCTTTTGCTCCGGGATGGACAATGGATAGATATGACCTCGGGGAAAGGTAGCTCCAGGCAGCAGATCGATGGCGCAGTCCCATGGCCGATGAGGTGGTAATTCTGCCGCTAGCTGCTTACTGAAGACGTCCTGGAACGCCCGGTATTCAGGTGGAATGTGGAAATCAGGTGAGGAGCTGGGACTCTCAACAGAAGTCGTGGTTACGGCTAACCTTGAAGAATTCTTGGCACGTGGAGTCACTTTTGAGGGACTGTTAGTGGATCGGAGACAGTGTGATTGTCAGTAGGGACTCCATCTACGGACCTTCCCTGATCTCCAGTCGACTTCAGGAGAATGGATCGAGAGCCACGGGCGTCCCAGAACGATGTCCGAGGTGGAGCCCTCCAGCACCAGAAAGGGTAACTCCTCTTGATGCCGGTTACCGATCTGAAGAGTGACGGGTGAAGTGATGAACCGAATGCACTTGCCTCCCAGCGGTTTTCCCAAAATGGAATAGGCTTGATAGTGTTGCAGTAGAGGATGTTTCTGTAGGTGCAGTTTGTGGAGTAATTGGGAGGAAATGAAGTTGCCTGCCGAACCGGAATCCATTAGGGCTTTGGCTGAAACAGAGAGAGTGGCAGTTTTTACAATTACATCTATACTGGCCAGATTTAACACAGAGGGAGCCGAGTGGATGGTACTCACCGCTGGGCGTGGTGGTCGGATAGGACAGTTGAGGCGTAGATGGCCCTCTCCACCACAGTACAGGCAGAGGTGCATTCGGATCCGGCGTTCTCTTTCGGCGGGAGACAGACGATGGGCATCTATTTGCATCGGCTCTGGAGCTGGAGGGGTTCTCTCACTGGGCTGAGGCGGGAAGTGCAGGTCGGGTTTGGTAGGGTTGCAGGCTTGGAGGTTTTGGGCGACCTGAATAGACCGTTGGATGAAGTCATCATAAACGACAAGATGCATCCGTAACTGAGGATTTAATCCTTGCCGATAGGCAGTGAGTAGTGCTGTTTCATTCCACCCACTGGCAGCAGCAAGGGTTCTAAATTGTACGGAGTACTCATGGATAGACTGATTTCCTTGATGGAGACGAAACAACTGGTCTGAAACGGACAGTGAGCTTGATGTTTGTCCAAACACTCCTCGGAAGTGGGTGGTAAATGCCTCAAGGGTTTGCGTTAGTGGGCCACCTGCCTCCCAGATGGCCTGAGCCCATTGAAGAGCCCGTCCAGACAGCAACGAAATAATAAACGCTACTTTGGAGCGTTCAGTAGTGAAAAGATGATTCTGCATCTCCAGATACAGTGAGCACTGTAATAGAAACCCGCTGCACTCCACCGCCTCGCCAGAGAAGGGCGCTGGTCGGGCCATGGGACTGGCTGCGGCAGATGGAGAAGTAGCGATTGCATGGAGAACTTGCTGGATTGCCTGCGTGAGTTCAGTGCTCGGTTCGGGGTTTGATGCCGATGGTTCGTGGGCTGTCGCTTCCGCTTGCATGTTGGTCTGGTCTTCTGTCAGCGATCAACAGGCAGAACACAGACGTGAGTAGAAGCGGTCTTTATTGCACACTGGAGAGTACAGCAAAAACACGGCAAAGGCAGGCTTAGCTTGGCAGGAGCAGATGAAGGCAGACACTGAAGACACAGGGAAACAGGACCAGGGATACACGGAAGGAGTAAACTCAGGTAATTGTAGAGCAGAGACTCTGAAGCAGTCTTGGCGCGTAAGACGAGACCAGACACTGACTGTTGAGCGAGGGCTTGTAGAAATAGTGCTGGTAATTGATGACAGGTGTTCAGAACTATGGTGATTGCGATTTCATGAACGAGTCTGGTGCTGTGGGTGTGGCTGGATCCGTAACAGTTACACAACTAACTACAATTTTAATTTGTAATTTGTACAATTTCTAAATTGTACGCTCTTCTTCCCAAGAGAAATTGGAAGACACCACAAACTTTTGATTAGGAATGTAATGAGACTAAAATTAGGCTGATTCTTAGATTTAGAGTATTAGTCTCGGTATTAATCTTATTATTTGACTTGTAGTATTTTTGTTGTGAATCCATCTGAAATGCAGATTCAAATAAGGATTATTGGAATTTTCAGTTTTCCATGCAGACAAAGCCGCCAGCTGAGCCGAAATAAGAGTGGAGACAGCTGGCTCCACAGCATCCGCGGAGGGATGGCCTTGTGTGATCTTTACATGCCAAGTCCTTCTACAAAACCTATATCCAATATAACTTGGTCACCCTGCTCTGTACTTTATAACGAACACAATTATGTGCAAACTATAGTTGAGCTGTATGTATTTTGCTAAACCATTCCCTGTTAGTCACAATGTGACAATACGCAAGGTAATTGGACAGTTGCAAAGCAAATTAATATTCCAGCCACAAAGTGGATCGCATTTCCAACAATACCATTAGTGAGGGGGGAAAAAACAGACCGTCGCCACCCTTTTCCAAAACGGCCCTTGCACATAGTTCTGGATGATCATATAATTTGCAGACTTAATTGGAAATATAAATCCCAATGCACACAACATTAGGGAGAGCTTTAATCCACACCTCTGCGCTTGATGCATGATGACACATCGCAAATGTGCAGGGTCAGACATGTCACTTTTAAATATCACAACGTCCTGAGGGGCCCAATTGGAACCGGGAGACAGCAAACATATTAAAATCCTGCTACAGCCCCTTGTCTCCAAACAATTACTCTCTCTCTCTTGCTGTCTTTATATTATTCTCACACTCTCTCTCTCACCGTTGGCATGTTGGTCCAGCATCTCCAAGTCAGCAGCAGACCATGCAGTCTCACAACATAGATGTCGCTGTAATGTTGTTTTCCTTTGCATCACTAAAATGTAAGAGGAAAAAATGTAGGTTTAGTCATAACTCTACTATGGTTTTAGGTAACTAAAACTTAAAGATTAAATAAAGTGTACATATAAATGAAAAGGTAACACTTTACAATAAGGTCTCATTTGTTGTTAGTTTATATTTATATTGAACTAACAATGAGCAACTCATTTGTCGTAGTATTTATTAACCTTTGTTAATGTCGTCTATTGTTAGATGTGATTATGTTAGATCACAGTACATTTTACATTAAAAACGTTAAAGCCTAAGACTTACTTATTTAAAATGAAACAGCTTAAATGTAAAAAACACATTTATGAGCAGAAATACGACCGAGAAGTTTGTTGGCGCACACGAAACGCTTCATTGACATTCATTTCACTGTAGCCACCAGCTACTGCACACTCTCTTACTGAACAGCTGTTCTGCCGTCCCCTTTTACATTAATATGTTTTTGCTTCCTTGTCATCCAAGCTGGCGAATTACAATATTGGACCATAATAGCATTTAATCTGGATAAAGGGCTCTTTTTTAAGGCGCAGGAGAATCTATCTGATGTGCCACCAGCCCTGTGTATATTTCCACACCTCCACACACGTAATGCCATATCAATAAACCACCCAGGCGTTGGCTGTTTTTATAATGGTCTTGCGATTGCACGCTTTGGGTCCTAATTATCAAGGCAAACAGAGCTTGGCAGTCTTTCAAATGGAGGGTAGAAAAAGAGAAGGTTACAGGGAGGGTGGGGAATAAAGAGAGAATGGAGTGAAACAGACTAAAATAAAAAAGCAGCCCTTAAATACTGCCCCTTTATTAATAACACAAGAGGGTTCTTTGTTTGGCCACCAGCAAAGAGATTTTTTGTATTTATTTTTCATTTTTGGAAGAAATCCCTGCTTAGAGCAAGAGGGGGAAAAACAAATATTGGGTCTTAGGATATGCGAGATAGACAGTCGTCACTTTTATTGTGAAAACAGGCTTCAGAATGTTACAGTGAAACATTATAGGATTTTATCTACAGAGATGTGTCCTATTATCCATGGAGAAATTATTGCATGTAAGATGAATGTGGATTAGCATCAAAGCCTCTAAAAATAGAAAACATTTCTCATTTGTCTCATGATAATTCCTGCAGCAAGAAACAAAAGCAGATTAATACGGTATGTATTTCCTTGCCAGTTTTCTTGTAATCATGGCATCATGCAAGCAGAGTCCCAATATGTGGTTTTACTTTCAAATAAAGCATGGAAAGCACATGGCATGATGTTAGGGGAAGACTGGACAATTTAATAACGTGAATCAGAGTTGAATCCTTTGACCAAATATGATTCCTTCGACCAAATCTAGAGCCCCCTGACATGCTTGATCCTGTGTCTTTCAACTAATTCACTCTCAAAGGAAGCGTTGGCATTGCTTCAGCTTAGTGCTGCTATGCCCTTAAAGACCATCGGAGCATGTTTACCTTTGAAGATATGTTCACACTTAAACCTGGGGGGCTTGGTGTCAGAACATGTTACTTTGTATTTAGCTGTCAGCTGATGAATCGGCCTTATTTACCCTCTGTTCAAAGATGATGTACACACATTTGTGGAAGCACATTTCTGGCTCGGGGCAAGAAGGCACTGGATTCTGTTTTCGAAAACAAAACAAAAAAAGATGAAGCCACCAGTTCAAGGAAACTTGAAACATTTCGTTTTCTTGTTGAAAAAGATTGCAAATGTTAGTGACAATATTCTATTGTTTGTTTGTTTGTTTTTCCTCTGAAGTTGTTACAGGATTTATGTTTATGGAGCAATCTGAGAAGTTAAACACCCTATGAAATCAAATTTGGATTATTGTGGCAGTTAGCTATAATGTTTACACTCTCTGATTTTGAAGGAAATTACTGGAACTGGTTTAAGTCATTCCTTTCATGATGTAATGTAAAAAGCTGGATAAAAAACACAAATGCTGCATCCGAAATTGTGAACTCTCTAAGTAGGTACTATATTTGAATTTAAAATGAATTCATGACCGAAACGTACATTCTCTATACCAGGGGTCGGCGGTATAAACACTCACGCGGCACTCCTGACACTCCTTTCTTCCATGGGCGGAGCGATAGCGGACTGAGCGCGAATAGCGGGACCGCTGCTACAAGTTACGTGCAGGGGATGAAAGAGCCGCATGCGGCTCCGGAGCCGCGGGTTGCCGACCCTTGCTCTATACAGTGATCCCTCGTTTATCGTATATTCTGTATATGTGTATGTAGGTGCCAGAATGTTTAAAATATGTATATTTATACTTTATATATAAATTTTAATTAATCTACTTAGACCTTAATATTATACATTTACTCTCTCTCTCTCTCATACGATATGTATTATGGTGCTCTACACTCATCAATGACAGTAGTATCTTGAGACTTGACTCCAGTAATGACGACGATGACAGACCTGTGCGGTTCGATGAATATGATGATGATGATGATGATGATGTTAGTGCACTGGTATAATGAGGCCTTTAAATCAGTTCGGGAAGCGTCTCATCGTCAGATATCGGTGCTGGATCGTCAATATTTGCTTCTGAGAGAGGTGAAGAGGCGCCCACTCCACTCGTGCTCTCATTGGTCGATTTCGCGCCGGGAACCAATCACGTGTCTTGTCTGAGTGCCCGTGGGTGTGTACAAAGCCTCTGAGAGAGTTTCTCTCTTTGTCTGGCATCCTGGAAAAAAACATTTCTCTCTTATCATGATGAAGCAACGCTGCTTTCTACAATACGGCTGCAGATATGACTGTATTTTTGAATTTGAATTTTTCGCTGAATATTTTTGAAAAATCTGCGATGCACTGAGGCCGTGAAACTTGAACCACGACGTGGCGAGGGATTACTGTAGTACGAATATGAGTATTATGAATGAAATTCGGATGTACTTCCTCCACCATATTGTTATGGTCACGTGACCCACTAGAGTCAATTGCACTGATTCACTGACATTCATAAATCTCTCTCCTGTGGCTTAATGGTATAGTAAAGTGTCCATCATATGTGCACTCCAGAATCTCGGTGGAAGTAGATCATCTGGGATTTTTTGCCTTCAGTTTTTCTAATACTATGAATTCAGACATCCTACTCTGTCTATCCACTACTCTGCGTACTGTTTTTCACATACTATATGGTAGAGAAGTTGGATTTCGGACACAGCGAGAGTCTTTAAAATTGTTGCTTCTGTGAAAACAGGCTTTAAATATTATGGCTTTTAGAACATGGGAAATTTATATCAACCACTTCTGAGTTTGTCGCATTCAAGTGATTTGCTGTCAGGAAGAAAGGAATCATGGTTCAATAGGTTAATTCTTGGTATATTCAACACAAATAATTTCTTAGAGCCAAAATTATATTTAGCATCCCAGTGTGTGGTTTTGACAAAACAAAACAACTTAGAACAAAAACCAAAGCAAAGCCAAACCAAAAGCAAGGCAAAGCGAAATAAAAATAATCTGTTCAAGCTTATTTACAGTGGATGGTTTTAGCAACCCCTAAAGTGTCTTCCTATAACTCAAGGACCCTGTTGTTCAATGGGGCTCTCCAGCAGTCTCTAGTGGTGTATTTGTGGGATACCTCAGAATTTGGGGTATAATAAAAAATTTAAAAACATTAATACTACAGATAATGGCTCCATTTGCACTTAGTCTTCTCTTCCAGTCTTTTCTTCCCTCAAAAACAGTATCCAAGTCAGATTGAAAATTGTGAGAGTGAGAGAGCCCAGAGGAATCACCCAAAGACAAACCGTTATATTCTAGAGTTTGGCGGAGGGAGGGAAAGATGGATTTGAAAGCAGGTATCCCTACAAAGCCAGCAGCTAAGAGAGGAATGAAAGACACGGCTTCTTCTAATAATGTTTGCCTGACAGGATGGGAAACAGGAGTGCTCTCATTTTGAACTGGAGCATGAAAGCTGAAGAATGAGATTGTTTTGAAACGTGTGAATGTGATTATGTGGATTTATTTTATACTTCCAAGATGCTGATAACAAATAAACCTTACACTGATAGCACATAAACAGTGTCGGTATGAATATTCAGTGTGTGCATTTACTTCTAGAATATGCAATTATTTCTTTACTCATCTGCAGCACATTTAAATTTAAAAAAAGCTGCTGATGGATTCTCGCACACAATCAAATTTGTTACATCACCTTGACCCTGTTTACACAACTTTATTTTTTGGAGTGATATTATCAATACCCTCTCCTGCAACCACCTGTAATATAAAGGTCACTTTTTGCATAATTCAATAAATTCTCTAAAGGATAAAATTATGTCCCCATTTCTTATCACTGAAAAAAAAAGAAATATACTACATGATAAATAAAAGAATATAACTGTTATCTTAAATGGGCTATTAAAATAGTATTTTTTAAGTATATTATGCTCAGCAAGGCTGCATTTTCTGAATCAAAAAACAGTAATATTATGAAGAACTATTACAATTAATATTTCACTATATTTTAAAATGTAATTTATTCCTGTGAATGCAAAGCTGAATTTTCAGCATTATTACTCCAGTCTTCAATCTCGCATGATCCTTCAGAAATCACTCTAATACTGCTATTAGATTCTAATAATCAATTTGCTGCTCAAGAAACATTTCTTATTAATATCAATGAAAACAAATATGAAAACAGTTGTGCTGCTTAATATCTCTATGGAAAATGTGATGCATGATTTTGGAAGATTCTCTGATCAGTTCAATATAACAGATTTTACTGTTACTGTTTTAATTGTTTGTATCAATGTAAGTCTTTTTTTTATCAACATCACATTTTATCAATTTAATGTATCCTTGCTGAATAAAAGTCGTAATTTTATTTTATTTTTTATCTGAACGGCAGTGTAGACACACATGGCTGTCATATGGTGCATCATGGGTGTGAAATCACACGCGCAATCTATGCATTTAGGTGCAAATACAGTAAGCGGTTATGCTAAAAGCCTGCAGGATGTGTTTTTGGGTGTAGCTGGTCAATGGGGGGACGTGGGCGGACAGGTCCCGTTAATGGAAACTTAATGGGAGCCATGTGAACGTACAGCCAGTGTGGCATCCTCAGCTCTATAGCCATGTGACAGAAGGCGCAGAGAAGTGACACATAGCAGCAGGGAAGGATGGGGCGACAGGGAGTGAGGCGCTAAAAAAATGGAATGGAAAAAAGTCGACATGACACCTTTGACAGTGACCATGGAGCCCGGCCCAATCGTGACGCACTTCGTTTGTTTTGTGTAAGCCATGGCAGGCGGGCAGATTGCACCCCTCCGCCTCACCACAGCCAAGATCTGAGGGCATGCGTCACTATTCTGTGTGTGCGCGCGTGTGTGTGTGCGAGCACGCCTGTGTTTCTTCTCCACAGCTTTCAAACGAGGTGGAGGTAGATGAAGGGAGAGGGAAGAGAGCATAAACACAAGAAACTCTGTGGAGGAAAAAAACAGCTCACACCTCTGTTAATTAAGAAACAGAGAGACTCAACCAATGAGAAGATCCAAGACAACAACGTGCCAGCCATTGGGTGACAAACATCTGAGGAGCTATTTTAAGGACGGATCAGAGTGGTGTTCCCTCCGAGTTGAGCGAGTAAGGGCCCACGACACATGCAATTAAAGTTTCCTCAGAAGAGAGAGAAAAACTTTTGTCTCCTTTGTAAGAGGCTCTCTCTTAAGTTTACAGAAAAGGGCCTTTATATTTGATTTGCCTTTCATCCTTATATCTCCCAATAGCTAATGGGTGACCAAAAGAGCAGCAAAATGTTTCAAAATGCATCTTGATAAGGCTCAATTATAATGATGGAAGGTTGTGCGGTGCAGATGTAGTTGGGCCTAATTATTGATTTTTTTTTTCTCCCTCTCAGCATGTTCCTTTTAATTCATTTTGAACGTGGATATACAACTAGACTTGTATTTCCAGAAGAATATGTGCATTTTGCCCACACAAAACTCATCACATCAATGCTTTGGTGGTTGCCAGAGTTTTAGCATGTTGCTATGGCGTTCTAGGTGATTGCTAACGTGCGGCCAGGTGGTTTCTTACTCTGGATAGAGCTTGGGTTCCACCTTCAATGTAACTTGCTTAAGCCTGACTAATCCTGATAGGCTAGTCTTCCACCCTGACCAAGGTTGAGTTTAGGTTGGGTCAAGCCTGACCAAAGGAAAAGTAAATCTAATTTCAGTACTTTAAAAAAGATGGAATAAAACATAATATAAATATTCAATGAAAAACTTAAACTTGTACCAAAAACAGATCTAAAATAAAATAAAATAACCATAATTTAACAAAAACTGAAGAAAAAATTACTAAAATAAAACTAATTGAAATAAAAAAAACGCATTTGCAAAATCTGACCCAAAAAAAGTTCAGGTTAAAGTGAAACAACAAAAAAATGAATACTATATTATAAACTAAAACTGTAATTGAAAAAAAGTTGAAGTACTAAGATAGAATAAAAAAATTAAATAAAATTAACAAATATAAATTATACAGAAGTGTATAAAACAAATGTTTTTCATTAATATAATTAATAAAAGCACATAATTACTAAAACTAGAAATAAAGTGAACGCTAAAATGTAAATAATAATAGTATTATACATTAATAATACATTAAATAATAATAGTACACAAATAATAACAAAACAACACTGGCTGGGAGACCAAAAAATCAGCTTGGGTTGAATGAAGATCATTTGAAACATTCACACACAAACACATACAACTTGTAGATTCACCCTGTATGTATAAACACACACAAACTCAACAGCAAAAAAAAACAGCATGATTTTCTGCAGATCTTCCAGTCTGACCAACTGAAAAGGATCCAGTTAGATTAGCCTGACCAGGTTGGGAGACCAGCAAACCAGTTTTGATTGGTTTAAGCAGTTCTTATTAAGACTACTGTGGATGTCATAAATTTGGGGCAACAAATCTAGCGGGTAATTAATGATGATAAGTCTGATGAGTTATAATGATGTGTTTTCTGAAAGATAAACCTTCTTCAAGTTAGCAACAAAGCAATTAGTGTGTGCGTGTGTGTGTGTGTGTGTGTGTGTGTGTGTGGTGCTTATGCGCTTATTTGCCAGAGAAGAAATGGAGAAACAGAGAGGATGAGGTATGAGTGAAGATGGAAGACTAAAAATGATATCAGTGAACGTCTCGAGGGACCAGCACAATGCCACCGTGATCGAGGATGACAGTTTCCTGTTTTTAATTGCCATGGTTGCTGTTGCTTAGCACCTGAGGGGACAGGAATGAGGCTGATACAGATAGTCTCTAATGAGTATTAATCTAATCATGCACAGACACAAATAGAGCCAACACTCATAATCACGTAAACCCCCCAAACTCTGACATTTAAGTAGGGGGTTATTAACGGATCTTTAAAATCACACCACAAAAAAAGAAAAGAAAAAAGTCACTTTGAAATAGGGACAAGCTGAAAAATACAATATTTGCCTATAACACAGTTCAAAAACATCCAATAATTGTAGTTTCATTAAACCGAGACAACTAAATGTTTGCAGGATCAGAGAGTGGTCAGGTATGTATATGGGAGCTTTGAAATCAAACCAAAATCCAAAACATAAGTCACCAAAATGCCAACCTCAAATTCACCAGTGCAGTATCCAATCAAAGCGGGAGACATTTAGAATCCCATATTAAAAAATAAACAGCAATAGATATGAGGTATCCGGTGTCTGCAGCAGCCTTACAGCTCTTTTCACATTTGCGTTACTCTTGTAGGAGTCTGGCAGACTGTAAATATCCTTTCACAGCCACAAACATCTAACGAAACAGCGATCTCTAGATTTGAGCGCAGTAGTGCATGTTGGGATTTTTATTTCTTTATAAGTCTCATTTATCCATGCTGGTTTATTCATAACTTTCACTCTCTTGATTTTTATGAGAGGACAAACAACCAAGAGGAATAGCCCCCCAAATACCTGTCGTGTGTTATTGAATTGTAAATAAAGCAGGAAAAAGACCAACATTCAGAAACCAGGGTGAGCAGAGCACTGTCTTCTGAAACCTACCGAATGTGAGCTCCATTATCGACCTGTCAGGACTGTTAGGTGTTTTTTCACACTGGTAATTCATTTACAATGCAGATTGAGAGCCTGGTCATTAAGGTGCTTACTATACATGAGTAATGCATCGCATCTGTACCTGTTCCTGTGTCACAGAACTTTGGAAACGAGCCGTCTAATTATAGCGATTAGTATTTTGGGAGCAGTTCCGAGCTCACGATCCGGCCTTAACAAATGAAGGCTGGGATTATCCAAACAAATAGGATGTCTGCCATCTTGTTTAACATGCCAACACTGTTAGAATCACAATAAAAAAGTGCTGGTATCTGTGTGTGATGTTTTCAAATTCGGAAATTTTTAGGGTCAAAAGATCCAGCAATATATTGATGAATTTAAATACAGGGTATCTTGTGGTCTACTGTATCATAATAGTATTTACATTTTAATAAATCTACCTGTATGGTTGGCTTCCACCAGCTGAAACACAAAGAATCTTCAGCTGCATGTTCAAGTTTGGAACTCCAACCTGTAACCAAACAGATGATTAAAGGTCACACATTGATCTCTTTAGTAGAATGGTTTCTTTTAACATTCTGAATCAACAACAGAAAATGATACCACACTATAGGACTTTTAAGGCTAATTAACAAATAATAAAATGACAAAAATGTTTTATTACATTAGAGTTGGTGTAATAAAATTCACTATGTGCGCTTTTCCTAAACGCTATGTTATTGGTTCACATGTAGATAGTTCCACCCCAAACTCACCCTACTGGTTAAGCAATCCCTTTAAAAAATAATACATTTATTTAAGTGTGCTATTAGTATACTTCTTTTAAACTCAAAATAAGAAAGTATACTTTGTCTACTTTTTATGTACTTCTCAGAAATATACTTGACTTATACAGGTACTGACAGAAAAGTTGACGTATATTTGGTTTACTTAAAATCTTAAAATTGTAATTAATTATTCTAAGTATACTTGGTTTGTAGTTGTGTACACTCCTTGAATAATCAGTCTATTAAATACTTCTTGTCACACAATTCTATACACTGTCTTGTAAACTTACAATGTTTGCAAATAATATAGATTTATAAACAAAACAGCTATGTTCCTAATTCTGAGTATGTTAATTTTTGTGTAGTCCACTGTTCAAATTTCAATAAAAATACCCAAGTAAAATATTATATATATATATATATATATATATATATATATATATATATATATATATATATATATATATATATATATATATATATATATATATATATAAAACAGTAAACTAAAAGTACAATGTTAAGTTCACTTAAAGAAAATATACACAATATAATATACTACTAAACTAGTAGTTTACAAAGTGTACTTTCATGAACTGAAAAATATGTAATTAGTACCGGTATGCATTTAGTACTCTATCAGCTTCACTTGTAGTATAGTTGCAGTACAAATTAACTACCACTGTACTGTAATATTTCACAACAATCCTATTTTTACTGTATTTTTCGTCAAAGAAATGCAGCCTTGGTGAGCGTAAGAGACTTCTTTTAAAAACTAAATCTTACAGACTTAAAATTTTTGAACAGTTACTTGTACTTATCTTTACATATTATGCTAAAATAACATATTTGAAAAAACAATAACACATTTTAATGTATATTTGTTTCTTTTTTAACAAATAAAGGGATGCAAACCTGGAAAAAGAACACTCCTCATTTTTGTACAAACACATGGATGCTCGAATTAGCACTAACTAGCCTATTTGGCAGTTAGCAACATCATTGTCACTTGCTCTCAATTTGTTTCGTTTCCGAATGTGCCATTTACTTCATATTAAAAAGAAAACTCCCTTCCCTAGGTATGAACGTGCACTTTTTCATCCTTACACCCCACCATGATGAGCGAATGACTAATTGGTAAAAACCACCATTAAAGAGGCTAATCTTAGCCGTGTTTAATGTGAAACAAAAGGTCCCATTAGGGAATGATTGGTTAAAATAATAGTCACACAAAGTGCCCAGCTTGCTTAACAGGTGTATTTATATTGATTGTGCAACCTCAATTTCTTGCAGTGAAAATAAAGAAGTAAACAATAATAGCTAGCGCTTTTTTAGCACTTGTCGCAAAGGCAATTATTTAATAGTACTTTAGCAATTCGGTTAGAAAGAAAATAGCACTTAGGACATCTGCTTGGTCACCGCAATGGCCCCTATAAGGTTGGGATTATCTCTCCGATGAGTCTTGTCTATGCGTGTAGTTTCATTCCATGGTCATTTCGGTGATGTGGACCATCCATTTGCCTCTTTTCATTTCCATAATTGTTTTCAGAGCGTGAGGCTGTCCCGCTCTTTGCCGAGGACTAGGTGTGGACTAATGGACGCTAGATTGGATTCTGCCTTTATACATGGTGAAATGATTTCTTCTTCATTCTCTGTGCTGGATCACGTCTCTCTTTTGGACTCATGAATAATGGATGGGTTTAAAGCATTGCCCTGCCCAGGCTCTCTCTTATTGAAATCTGTGCTCGGAGAGGTGCTTATTTACTGAGACTGATCCCACATCATTTGTGTCAGTTTCTATGCTCCTCTGCTCTTGCTTTCTCACGGCCGGTCTTTCGTTCTCCCTATGCTGCCCTCCATATCTTTTTGTGAGTCTTTTTCTGTTTATGACCTTATTCATTCCCTTATAGTCTCATCGTAGGACTCTGTTGCTCATCTCCCTCTTATTAAAGAGCACAAGTGTTTGAAATGTGTCCTAACTTTGGTAGCGCTATTAAAACTGCATGAAATCAAAAGGGCTTTGTGGTTTTTAGTCCATTGCTGAGTTCAGAACTGCTTAATAGTATACTACTGTTACTATTTCTGCCATAGTAAAATATAATAAAGTAGTTCAAGTAGTAGGGTACAACAGGCCTAAAGGCGCCCCAGGGTAAAAGGCCCATTTGATTTAGAGTTACTCTAAACCACTAGATGGCACAAAAACTTATCATAGCACTTTACAAAAACTGCGTTTTTTGTTTGTTTGTTTTTTGCTTTTCAAGATTCTTGAGAAAATTTGTCTGATCCATGCGATTGTGGCGATTGTGGCCAGCAGGAAAAAGTAAAAAAAAAAGAATATATTTGTGATGAATATATTTGTAATGATTTTCAGTTTTGTTTAAGGTAATTAAAGCAACAGCTTTTCAATAAAGGAAGAATATTTAAAAGTATGGTCTTTGGGGTAAAAACTAGTACAAGAGAGAGTATATAATTAATTAAAACAAAGTGCACAATAATTAATATGATTATAAACAGCTGTCTGACTTTTTCATTTGTTCACATGACATGCTTAGATTCAAATGGTAAAAATCATATATTAAGTTGGGTGTCCACCTTAGAGATAATCACCAAATTTATTATGAAAACAATCATATTTTAAAAAAATATGATGTTAATCATATTATATAATAAAATAGCATTTTGGCACTACTGTAAACCTATATCAAATTAATATGGGATCTTTACTTTTTAAAATAATTTGAATTCAGTTTTTTTTATTATTATATTAATTTAATGGCACTAGATTTATTTATATATTCAACAAAAATGAATTATTTTTTTTAGAAGGTTATTTTTAGGAAAGTTTATGAAAAGACCAGCATTCATTTTAAATAGAAATATTTTGTAACATTAATGATGTCTTTACTGTAATACTTATGAATTGAATGTGTCCTTGCTGAAAATTGAACTGACCTCAAACATAAATGGTAGCTTCATCCTGTTTTTATCACACTGCACTTGCACAGAACAGTACGTTGTAAATCATGACTCTATAATGTAAATATTTAGCTATTTTAAAATAAGGGACAAGCCTTTCGGTATATATACAGTATATGTTTCACCACAACCTCCTGTTTTAATGCAAAGGAAAAAATGCAGAAGTAGAGCAATTTCTGTAATGCCGTCTTATGCTATTGCAATTAATAAGCTTTGTAAGCCTTGCACCGGATTTCTTCTATGCAAAATAAATCAATACAAGTTGTCCCTTTCTACAGCAGCATGATGAACACTACAATCACCCTTTTACATAACCATATCCCGTCCCTTTTTTGTCTTTACTGAAGAGCCTCTGCATCGAAGCCTTACATGTCCTTTCTAATCATGCGAATGCGTATTTCATGCTCTACAAACATTTACCACACTGACTGAGCCATAAAAGCAGACCCATATCAATGAATGGAAACTAGACTTGTTCCCCTGAGAAGCCATTGTTATCAAGTCACCTTCCTTGGGCATCTCCCCTTGAACTTTTAGTGTAAATGCACCATGCTAACCTGGGAATTATCTTCAGAAGAATTGTACCACAATACCGCGAGTCCTATCTCTTCGTGGCTGAAGCTTTTACTGCTTTTTTCTTCCTTTCTTTCATCTTGTCCCCTTCATTTTCCCTGGAAATAACAGCTTCCATTTAGTCTGCCCTGCTCTTATGCAGAGTCGATCAGACCCAGCTTTAATGAAATGCTGCTACCCAGAATCCCTCTCACTGGTGGAATCAGGACCCAGGGCCATTACTTGGCTGTCTTCGGGAAAAAGGCACATCTACATAAGTTATTTCATTATCTTCCTAGGCTGTGAAAGAGGTAGCGGCGTACTCACTCGCTCTATCTCTCTGCGTAGATTGCACCATTGGGAGGTCATTGGAAAGCCGGTGAAATTATCTGCAAAATAAGGGGAGGCATTCTTTAATGGTGTCCCAGTCCAAATATTTAAAATGATCACCTAAACTTTCATTCGGCTCTTCCATTTCGGCTGATAAAGCTCAAGTGAGTTTGTCTTCATCTTGCCAGCAGCTTACAGAAGAAATTGGTGCGTGTGTGTGTGTGTGTGTGTGTGTGCGTGTTTTGCACATCACACTGCCAGCAACTCTGTATTGCCTTTCTCGTGAGACTCGACCATAACAATATAATGGAAATCAGCAGTGAGATTAGCCTGTTGTGAAATAAGAATAAATTAATATCTACAAAATGGGACACGTTGCAAAAACAATATTTGTAATCTTTATTTTTGTCTTGTTTTGGGGATGTTTTTGTTGGGGTGGAATTTTTCTTTTAACATTTATTATATAAGATGTGACGACTTACAATATCTCTTTGTTAAAAGTAAAGAAAAATGTTTTCTTTTTTGTCAGAAAATTTAGTAAGGTTTATAAACTTATGAGATATAAACAGTTTGACTGTGCTTTTATTTGGAAAATGAGACAAAAATATTGAATAAGATAAGATGAACAAGAACAAAGGGGTCTTGTGATGTCTTAAACTGTTGTTAACGTCTCGCAGAGCTCATGAGACATGGAAAGGGAAAGAAATTACCAAAATATTTGAAATATGATATTACTTTTTCAATAGGCAATTTGAAGTCTAAAAGAAATTATCTTGAAATGTGTCATTGAAAGCGTCTACAAAAAGTTAGCGAGCTTTAAAGTAGAGAACATTACAGACACAACTTTTACCGCACTAGCAGTCTAACAGCCTGCTATTATGCAACATTCTTTAAGATGCATCTCCAAATTTCTCCTTTTAGAAGCACCATCACAAAAAGCAGCAAAATTATAAGCAAATCTTGACAAGCCAACACTCGCTAATCAGCTCGCCAGCCTCCAGACTCAATAGTACTTTGCTGTTAGAGCTACAGCATGCAATGGTGATCATAATACCAATTCTGAAGAGTTTAGTCATTGCTAAATCTCTCCAGGAGGACTGAGCCAAGCATAGAGCTAAAAGACAATCCTCCTGGTAGCAGAGAGAAACAGCATGTTTTGCACTACGGAGCGTGGAGGCTGGCTCTGCGCTGCAGTTGGCTTTACAGATAAGTGAGAACAGACCCATCAGATACCAACTGCCAAGAGCAAGTTCTGCCGTGAAGCTGGCACTTTCTACATGTACGCCTGAGGAAAGACATAGAAGGCACAACCTATGCAAATGAGGATTCATTAGTCAGTGTACGGGGAAGTGTTTGTGTATGTAGAACAAGCAAAGGGTTTGTACCGAGGTAAACGCATGCACGAGTGGGTGATCTTTTTTGCCTGAGCGAGTCTGTGCATCCTCGTATGCGTACGTCTTCCATTTCCTCTGATCTGTGACCATTCCCTTTGATTCGGACACGGTGATCCGGCTTAAACGTGAAGCAAACACAGGATTAGGCCTCAGCTGCGCAGATAACACGCTGATCAAAGTGCCCTCTGAGCGCCTACAGAGGGAGCGAAAATATGTTAAAGAAAACAGTGTGCTCGCCTCAATCCGCATTTTATCTCCACTCAGACAGGTGGAGATCACCCCCACCCCTTTCATTCCAGAACTTTCGGTGGCTGGCAGAGAATACTTCCGCAATCAGTCTTTTTATGCCAATTCTCTGGCAGCTCGAGATGAAACAGAACCAATGTGATTTCTGATGAGCTTCTATTTTAGCCTTGTTGTCTTTGCTTTTCTCACACTCTCTGAAACATGGAATCGCACGTTCGACTGTGTTACACGGCCCTGTACAGTACAGACTGCAGTTCCTGCTGGGTGGTTTATTTCAAGACGTGCCGCTAACAGCTCTTGTCATCTTTTCCATCTCTACTTGTGTGGTTCTGGAAGGGGGTCTTGGCCCAGGCCCAAAATCGCTCATTTTATTGTCGCTTGTCTATACATATTGTCACTTTATGACTCAAAAGGGTCTTGTGTGCCTGCAATGGAAGCCTGCACTGGTGTGAACTAACAGCTGTTTCGCTAATCGATTCATTTGTCAATTATTACTTAGATATTTCGGGGGGGGTGTTATTCAACATCTTGCCAAGTGCCTTACTTCAAATAAAGTGCAAATGGAAGCCTATGAAAAACAATTGAAAATGTATGAATGTTAAGAGGAATAATTTAAACTTAAATTCAACTTCTGACAAAAAATATTACATCAAAGTGAATTACTGAGCTCTCTTTCTCAGTGGCATTCTGTTAGATCGATACGAATGCACGCACATGCTCCACTAAGTCTTTGAAATTTAACATACACTTTGAGAAATGGAAATACTTGCATGGCTTCAAATGTATTACATTTACTGTTATGAAAGTTATGCACTGTAGAAAAACACATAAAACATAATAATAATCATAAGCACCTCTATCAAAGCACTGAGTGCATCAACCTGGTAATATAAAGCTATATTCTAATGACTTTCTTTGGCATCTTTTATATAAAGAGCTCATATGGTTGAACCTTTTCGTCATGCACTTTTACCCTATGCAACCTGCTGTGTGGCTATGGATGTTTTTGAAGATTTCTCTTCAACAGAAATTGAGCTTTTCAATAGCGCATTGATTGAGACCCAACTAATTAACAATTAACAATGAAATTCATTTCCAAATATTTTCTTTATCGACTAATTCCCAACAGTCTATGTGACATATGCGTCACCAAAGTGAATTCGGAAGTGGACCGCGAGGGTTTTATGCCCTTCAGGGTCTTTGATGATTCATTCCAGGAGGTCTCTGATTAAATGACAAAATTTTAACTGATTTCTCCCCAAGCAAAAGTCCAATCCCTAAGAGTCCAAATCAAGAGTTGACAACTAAATGAGTCAGTCTGTGCTTATTTAACTATTTTAAAAGGATAGTTCTCCTAAAATTGCAACTTTAATATTTTGACCTTATGTTATTCCTTTCTTCTGTGAGCCTGTCAGAAATGTCTCTTTTTACTCATATGAAATATCGACAGGACATTTTTCAAAAAGTAATCTTTTATGTTCAACAAAAGAAAAAAGTCAAACATATTTAGAAAGACAACTGATGCCAGAATGTCCAGTTTTAGGTTAACTATCCTGATGAAATACATTTTAACCAACCATATGGTCAGAGTTCTAGGGAATGACAAAAGCAGTTCTTTCTCCACCTCTCTGATTGATGTGTCCACCATTGGCGTGGACTAGTCCTCATTTACGCTGGTCGAGTTGAGCCTAATTAAAATATTCCTTTTGCACGGCTCAAATGCGTTTGTCAATGCGGAGAAGAAGTGGTGCGTGACGACATGCTCTGCAAGTGCTTGTGACGTCTTGACAGGGAGCCTTGAATCCATCCATGCAATGCTAACTTTAGTGGAGTTCTTTTCCTACCAACTTTGATTTCAGTACTTCTTGGCACAGTGGCAGGAAGCCAAGCATAAAATCTACTCCGATCTGCATCAAACAAGACAGAGTTTTAACTAGAGAGAGGTCTGAGATGTAAATCATCATGGTAATATCACAATAATCTTTGTTACACTGTGCATTTGCATTACATAATACAAACAACTGTATCATGATCATATAAAGATTCAGACTGTCTAATCTTTGTCCCAGTAGTCTTAAACATTATGCTTGCATGCTGTTGATATTATTCAGAAAACTGCTGCCATTGTAGTTCAATTCTTTGTTTTGTTTCTTTTCACCTATTTCTTAAAAGTACTACTTATTTCTTCTGGTGTAAAACATTACTGAGTAGACTTTTAAAAAGAGATGAAAACTTCAGAGTTTGCCAAACTGAGGGTATTCATGAGAGATCATGGGGTCTAGAGATATAAAAACTTGGATGTTTTGTGGAAAACAAAAACATAACATTTCAACTTTGTCTAAACCTCAGACGGCGCACATACAAAAAGCTCATAGTCTGTGCACTGACTGTCCAATGCATTTTGCACATCAGAATGCACAGGTTTAATCAGTCAGTCCGAAAACAAAACTGTCCATAAGAAAGCATTTGCCAGGTAAGTGGAATAAGAGATTAATCACAATTTGTCGCTAAAGAAAACCTGTTTGGTCAATGTGCATGTCAGTTGGCTGTTCTTATAGTATGAATAAGCAACAATGTGGAATAGACTAGATGCCAAGTCGAAATTCCGGAAAAATGAGAATGCTTTGCCACTAAACTTTGGTAAAGAGCAACAACCACTTGAAACCGGAAGCAAAGCCCACAAACATTGTTTATCACCATAATAATCAGAGGAGCTGTATATTTATAACTATATTCAATGCAGTTCACAGCGTTCCCTTTCTGAAAAATTCAATTCTCATAATAAGTAATAAGAGACAAAAGCTGGAAAATGACATGGAAAAAGAAACCAAGAGAGAGAGAGAGAGAGAGAAGCCACTGTGTGATATCTAGGGCTGCAGAGCCACTTAGCAGGCAGAGAGAGAATAGCAGAGGCTGAATCAGAAGAAAGATGGAGGTGATCAGCAAATCACTATTTTGGGACCCCAACGGTTCTCTTAGGGGTGATTTCATTGTTTATTACTGTTATCAACCACTCTGTTGTTCTTTTTATGAACAAGTTCTCACAAGTACATTTCTCTCTTTATCTGTCAGGATAGATATCAGAATGGAAAGTGAATGGGATACTTGTTTGATGCCAGATACATCAAACAATCTGTCAGTTCCAAAAAGAGTGTAACAAGAAAGCCTAACAGTCATTATATCCTATTACTATGGTTCGTTCTTATGATTATCATTCTGCACAAAACTTTGGTGCTGTTTTGTGCTACGGACATGAATGATCCGTAAACAATGTGTGCTATTGAGGAGAGGTGTGCTACACGTTTCAAAGTGATGAGATTTATGGCTGTCATACAATGCGCAGAAATATCTAATAGACCACTCACACATCTAGGGATCAGAACAACAGAGCCGGAGTCTTCAACAACTGGAGAGACTTCAAAAACATAAAAAAGCCCAACCCCAAACATTTGATTGGACAATTACAGTATGGACAATATGTCTGGTTTGGTGTGTCAAGACATTACTTATTTTTATCTCCTCATATGGTTATAAGCTTGATCACTAAGCCTGACAGAGACAATTATTTTAGCAATCAAGGTCCAAACACCACTCGGCATTAACTGATCTCCCCTCCCGGCCCTTCAACTAGGTTTCTGACCTGGTTTGCTTCCAAATCAAGCGCTGACTCAATCAGATGAGTCAGACTGTGCAACAGCAGAGTGTATTTATTTGTGACTGCTGCTGCGCTGCAGGGGCGATGCAGAGAGGTTGAGAACGTGGGCGTTGTTTGTGTGTATTTATTTATTATTCGTAATCACTCTGTCTCCGAGTCGTTCATGGGCACCGTACTCCACGAGGGCCTGTAGCACTGGTCAGGAGAGGACGTGACCCTGACAGCACTCTCTAAATTAGGAATCAATAGGATCGCATTAACGATCAGCAGGACAATGGAAAATGAAGTCTTGCAGTGGAGATTCGTTTACTGCCTACATGATCAATTGCAAGGGAAAAGAGATTACAGTTCAAGGAATAGTAAAATACAGATATTCACTCACCCTCGTGTCATTCCAAACCCATGTGACCTTCTTTCATCTGTGAAACACAAAAAGAGAACATGTAGGTGAATAGCTTTTAAATAATGAAAGTGAATGTGGACTGGGATGTTTAAGTTCCAAATTTACCCAAAATATACGATAAAAAAGCAGTCCATACAACTCATTCGGTAAAATCAACTGAAGCCATGTTTATTTAAAGGGCCAGTCACACAGCTGATCACGCAAGAAATCACTCATAAATCAAGCACAGATTGGGTTTGTGGGCTTGTGCGTCGAGAAATTGACCAAAGTATTCCACGAACATTCGACGCACGCCCGACGCATGAATCACTGACGGAGCGCGTCCAAACACGCACGCTTCTCGAATGTTCCACGTACAAGCACTTTCAGAATCCACATTGTCAGTGGAATGAATGTGATACGTGCGTGGTTCATGCGTGGTATGAAGGTGGGGCGTCAGTGGACGTGCGCGGTTTCGAACCAGTTCCGACACATAAGCACTGATGGCCGACGCGTGTCCCGCGCATAGTCACGCATACTTGACGTATAAACTACGCACCCCGACTCATGAATAACGCACACTGATGCACAGTTGTGCGTCGTAAAATTTTTGAACTGTTCAAAACTCAGAATCACGCACAAACCGCCTTCGACGCACATCCACTTAGAATCACTGACGGTCCACATTCGTTCCACCGACGAATTACGCGTACGACGCACGCTCCGTGTTTATTCGTGCGTTATTCATGCGTTTCGATGTGTGACTGGCCCTTAAGAAACAGACCCTATTCACTGAAATCTTGCAGGCCAGTGGGGGGGGGGGGGGGATCTTTTCAGAAAATTCTCATATTAAAATAGAACTGCATGTTGTTTAGGTAGCAATTTTCTGAAACTCCAATGTAACATCCTTAAAGGTACAATGATTATAAAACAATTTTTTCAGTGCAAATAATACTAGTTTTGAAAAGAAAAAAGTTTTACACAATGATAAACCTCACATTTGTACTGCATGTTATACTTAGTCGGTCTTATTAAAAGCAGCAGATGGCCAAAAGTTGACGAGTTTGCATGTTTGAGCTTTGTTTCTGCCATAACTTTCTTTGCATGTTCAAGAGAAAATTACAATTCCTGAACGAAACATTCTTTTCAGTCTCTGGAATTCATTTATCCAGCTTACAAACACATTTATTCACTGATAAACTTATTGGGATGATTCAATCATCCGTTTGAGGTCATTTTGACATGTTTCTCTCAAAAAGCTATCCAGAAGAAATGGAAATGTATTCCATGAGTCGTATGAATAATTTTGAGGCATTTTATGGTGGTTTTTGGTCATTAATTTGAGTCCCAGTCTTCATTCTCTTTCATTTCAATAAGAACTATGCAAAGAAATGCATGAACACTGAAAGTGCATGGAAAAGCTCTTAGCTGAAAGATGTCAAACGCTAAGCCCAACATCAAAAGTACCACCGGAATATGCTTTTTTTCCACAGGTCCACTTTAAATGTTCAGTATTTTGTGTCAAAAAGTCGTAATTTTACATTTTGTTCGCTTTAAAACACTATTAGCATCAGACTGCACATATTCAACAAAACATGGAGGCGGATTTGCAGCAACCACAAAGCCAGAAGAACAATCTCTACTGATGGCTTTGAAAGCCATTAACTGCTGCCTTTCCATCCAGAGAGGAAGCTTAGATGGTGCTTTAAATAAAATATACATCCCATTCTTCAACAACTAGTTAAGTAAATTTATACAGAGGCCCAAAGGCTTCTGCGATTTGTAATGCGAAGTCTATTTAAGGCTGAAATGCATGGTCTCGCCGCGGACGCCGTTAACAGATTCCAAGGCATTTGAACAGCGGCTGATGTGTATGTATAGATGGGACTCAAGCAGATAACTCACGTTTACTGTCCAGCCCACACCATTACAGAGCAGCGCAGGGAACGCACCCGAGGACGAGAACGAATGTCAAATCAATATATAGGAGAATAATATGTCTAAGGGAGGAGATGAGTACAGAATGGCATTTCATTACAGATCGATGTGAGAGTGCTTTTCATTGCCTTGATGCTATAGAACGTCCCACTGGGTCCACAGAACCAGACCGGCTCCCTTCTTCCGCCACACTGGATGAAGAATGCAGTGATGCTATGGACAGACTTGTTGTGGGAATGTTTGTGTATTGAATAAGTATCACAAAGTAACTTGCTCTCAAAACATTCTGCAAATGAATGTTCAGAAGTGAAGCGAACACTGTATAAGGACTCTGTCAATCAGAACACAGTTCATGGTGCTCTCACTCCCAACAGGCTGATGGTGTGTTAAGTCCTCAAAATATTAAGTCCAACATTAAGTCCTCAAAATATACATTCTTTTGGCTTTTAGTATAAATTTGTTAACCTTACAGTTACTTATAAGCTCCAAAACAATGATAGCATTCACTGTTAAAAGATATAAGCATTCATAAGCATTTCTAAGTTGTGCTAATTTGGATCAATGACTTTGATGGCATCACTCTGCACTTCAGCTTTTCATCACATTTTCTCTCTAGAATCTAAAGCCTTCCGCCCCCTACATTTTAAAAAGACGCTGAAGCTGCAGCTAAAATTGGTCATTTGTTCACACGATTTACTATTGTCAACATCGTGAATGGCACATAGTGCAGTAAATAGAGGATAGGGAACGATTCAGACAGGGTATGCTTTCCATTGAGGAGAGTCTAGTTTCACGTTAGTTTCATTGACATTACATTTAAATTTACCCATTTGGCAGACACTTTTATCCAAAGCGACTTACATTGCTTTCAAGGTACACATTGACATTCTTGATTTCCCTGGGTAGCGAACACATGACTTTGGCATTGTAAGGACCATGCTCTGCTGTTTGAGGCATGCGCAATCTGCTCCAGTCCAGAGACACGAAAGCATAGAGCAGATAAGTCAACACATACCAGAAAACATATGTGACCCAAAAATGTCTGATGAGTCTTGATTTCTGTTGAGACATTCAGATAGTAGAGACAGAATTTGGCATAAAAAGAATGAGAACATGGATCCATAATGCTTGTTACCACTGTGCAGGCTGGTGGTGGTGGTGGTGTAATGGTGTTGGGGTTTTTTCTTGGCACACTTTAGTGCCAATTGGCCATCGTTTAATTGCCACGGTCTACCTGAGCATTGTTTCTGACCATGTCCATCCCTTTATGACCACCATGTACCCATCCTCTGATGGCTACTTCCAGCAGGATAATGCACCATATCACAAAGTTCGAATCATTTCAAATTGGTTTCTTGAATATGACAATGAGTTCACTGTACTAAAATGGCCCCCACAGTCACCAGATCTCAACCCAATAGAGCATCTTTTGGATGTGGTGGAACAGAAGCTTCGTGCCCTGAATGTGCATCCCACAAATCTCCATCAACTGCAAGATGCTATCCTATCAATATGGGCCAACATTTCTAAAGAATGCTGTCAGCACCTTGTTGAATCAATGCCACGTAGAATTAAGTACACGTAATTCTGAAGGCGAAAGGAAGTCAAACACAGTATTAGTATGGTGTTCCTAATAATCCTTTAGGTGAATGTATGATACAGCTATATACCGTCCTGTATTTCCCCATGATAAATCTGGTCACCCTACTTATTTGGTCTAAGGTGGTTATTAAGTTTGGCCACTGTGACTGACGTGTTCAAATCCTTTGTTTGGTTGGTGTGTGTTCTCCTCAGCTTTCCTCTACTGTTTCAGAGGTGCTTTTCTTCCCACCTTGCTTTAATTAAAAGCTCAGGCCCTCCTGCCTTCGCAACCCCTGCCAAGCCTCTCTTTCTCCCCCCATACCCTTCAGGCGATGGAACGGTCCACAGTTATGAAGCTTCCTCCTTTACCAGTCTCTCTCATCGTCTTGGCCTGGTACAATGAGAACGACAGATAAGAGTTTTCATTATCTGGCCCCTCTCTTGGGACTCTCCCCACTCTATCTCTCCCTTTCTATCAGACTCAAAGGGATTTTTTTAAATAGGGAGACAGTCCAGTTGATGGCCATGGCATCTTTTTGTCTTTTCTTTTGATTTCCCACTCCCTTCATTTCTTTTTTCCCCCCCAAACAATCACAGCAAGAGGGCATGTGAGGCCTCTACAGTCCATTGCTTGTTCTCCCTCGTTCTCTTTCTAATTTTCATCCTGCCTTTCCTTTCCATTTTCAACAAAGTGGTGAACGTGCGAGGATGATAACTGCACGCAAAATGGACAACTCCCCTGTTTCTGCTCCTTTGAAATTCACTCCATTGTCTGGACCGTGGAGTGATAAAGCCAAAGCAAAGGCAGCCTCTCTTATCGCGCTCGCTCAGTGAAAGGGACTTTCCTTCATCGCCACGGTTGTTGCGCATGTTTGCTGTACGTGCGACGCTACGTGAGGATAATAGCCTCAGACAATGTCTCTCTATTCAAAAGACTGTTCGGACCAGGTTCCACGTCTCCCTCTTTGAAACGGCCTGTCCTCGCTAAGAGCAAACAGACAATCAATCGCGGCCAACCTTATTGCTTGCATTTTGTCTAATCAAGGTATTAGAATAATAATGGGAGGCTTGTTTCTGAGAAGTTTATTCAATTCGATAACAACAGCAGGCGAGTTGGCTCAGGATGGTGAAGGCAGCATCTGCTGTCAGTTTATTTGGCCTTTTTGTCATGGTTGTGACAAAAATAGAGCCTTCTGCAATGAAATACTTCTCAAAAATTTGCATCATTTGGGGAAAAAAATGTCAAGAAGTTTGTGCAATACTGGGCAAGCCAGTGACCACCTACTTT
The DNA here is from genome assembly GCA_037043235.1 of Rhodeus uyekii. Classification (NCBI taxonomy): domain Eukaryota; kingdom Metazoa; phylum Chordata; class Actinopteri; order Cypriniformes; family Acheilognathidae; genus Rhodeus; species Rhodeus uyekii. The sequence goes on along the minus strand of JAWRVZ010000155.1, from coordinate 90,833 downwards.
CAGCAATATTTTTCAAATTAATTTTCTCCATAGGATATAAAAAATTTGTTCATTTAACCACAGAACCAAACTAACCAGTTTTGAAATTTGAAACAAACCTTATAAAACAACGTAGTAAAAACACAAAGTACAAAACTATAAATTGTTTTTTTTAAACTGCACAATATCTGTTTGCACATATATATAAAGGTGTGAAAAAGAGTTTGCCCATATACAAACATACAAACTACTTCAGGTTTTAAAGTATTGAATTTAAATTAAAAAAAGCTATTTATTTTAAATCCCACTAGCATCACAAAATATTTGAATAAATATCGCTATTTAAATAATTTATCCTTTGCAAGTGGGACAGAAATGACATATAAAACTTCACCCTTATGTTTATTGTGAAGCATTTAAATAAATATATTATTAGAAATATGTTATTATACATGTACAAGAAATTATAAATAATATATTAGTAGTAGTAGCCGAATAGATGCTTTATGCATAAATGCTTTATGGAGTGAGCAGCTACCGTACTTCTGAGCTCCTGTTGTGTATCTTTCTTCAGGAAAGTGTTTTTCTTCAATACATTTTCGAAAACTCAAATCACACTGACATGTGGCTCTGACAGACAACACTCATGCTAGGTCTGTCTTGAAAGGTTACATTATCGTGAAAGTCTGTCTTTCTATCTCTATCTAAAATCAATGAATGCAACCTTACCATGGAGCTCTATTGCAGGATAATCGCTAGAGAGTATTGCGCCATCAGTTCAACAAAAAAGATTTGATTATGACTGGAATATCTAAAGTTCCAAGAAATCCCACTTTAGTATCTGAGGGTCTCTGTTTATTCTGCTACACTGGCTTTAATGGAATACCCAGTGATCCCTGAAAGAATGTTCTAGAATTTATCCGAAGCACAACAGCAAACAGTGAGAGATAACAACATATGTGAACGTCAAATGAGCTGAGCGCCGCTGAAGACGGTCACGTGCACAACCTTCTGTCATTAATTTCATGTTCGAAAATGTCTCAGTGGCAAATGAGAGACGTCTTCAGGCCCATCATTACATCCGGAGATATGGAGGAGTGTCAGATTTTGTCATTTATTAGCGTCTGAGCTGATTCCATCAGACAAATGTTATATTATGGAATCAGCTCTAAATTATTAGGCCTTCTATCGTTGCCAGAAAGCTGAGAGCATGAGGTGATTAAGAACAATTACCGAATACAGCACCGATCATGCAAACAAGAAGGTATGAGCCTGAGGAGAGGTACTGTAGCATGCGTGCGTTTGTGTGCGCGTGCGTGTGTGTGTGCATGTGGCACACAGTCTGTTACACTAATGAATCTCTGTGCTGATAGGTCTGGAGATGCAAGGTGACAGATCATAAATAATCATTTATGCCATTGTGTCTCTGTACCGCATAACAGGCCACCAAGCACTGACACACAGACACCAAGCACAGCTGCTCCACTAATGCCACCACACTAGAGAGAGAGATGAGATGAGCGGAGAAAGACTGACAAAGTCACTGAATTTAAAAAATAAAAACGTAATATATTTTTTATTTGAACTGTGTACTTTCTGTCCCACTAACAACATAAAATAGTGTTCAAAACAATCATTATTTTGTTCATTAAAAAAAAAATGTATAGCTTGCTAATGAGACTTTTTTAAAATAAAATTACATATGAACAATGTTTATTTTATTTCAACAAGTAAATAAATATAATACTTTAGACAAATAAGTTATCAAATATATGTGTTTTGAAATAAATAAAAAAATAGCAATAAATGTCTGTTTGTCACAGATTTTTTCCATCACCTAGAATCCAACTGAACACTACTTCAAGTACCTCCATACTTGAAAAATCACAGAAAACTAATTTAAACAGGAAATGGCAAATTATTTACACACATATTTACAGCTGATCTATTCGCAATGGCTTAGTATTACTTGAGGTTATTTCACCTTATGGAAAAAGGTCTGGAAAAAGTCTGACATGGTCCGTAATGATTACTGAGATGACATTTGGATGAGACTAAAATCTACTTTACCCCACCTTTCAGTTTAAAATGAATCCCATCCAATTCATTCTATCACACCAGTCTCATGCTAACACTGTGTAATGTTTTAGTGTTATAGTAAAAGTAATTGTGATTTTATATCTCCATTTAAGTCTTAAGCACAGTATTTTCATTTTTATTTAAAACCTTATCTCGCGATTACCTTTAATTATAACTCTGGGAATAAAATGGCTTCCATATTTAACAGTGTGATAACGATTTACACATTTATGTGATATTTTACACATTTATTTACAGAGCTGCCCACCTGCACACCGAGCTTTCATTATAAGTGTACTCACTGTAATGTTTTTGAAGCATATACTCACAGAGGGATGAGTCGAAATAAGTGTCTCTGGTAATTGACAGCAGGACTTGGATGCTGTCCAGAGACTTGAGGTTTAAAAGAGCCCACCATATTCCTTTAATTGGAGGTGAAGGGACAAAAACTGTTGAGGGTGTTTCATTGCACAGCAGAAGAGCGAGACCTTCAAAGATATTCTCTCAAAAATGCTAAATATTCCTACAGGTTGAAAAGCATCAGGCAGATATTATGAAATAGCAGACTCGAAACCATTTAATGGAGAAATGGTTGAACTTTATAACAGCGAGTGAGCAAATGGCAAAACAGGCAAATAATAGAATAGAATAATAGCAGTGTGTGGTGATAAACGGATCGCAGCTGGATTTACGGTTTTGCAGATGAGTGGGGAGAGTGATAGAGACGATTCGGATATCCATTGCCGCTTGTAAATATATTCTTTTCTTTGTCTTATTTGCTCATATGTTCTTTTCCTTTTTCTTATTTGAATGATTTAAAGAGTGATTTATAATCAAGTTTTTTTATTAGATTTTTATTATTTATAGCCTTTCTTTACTTTTCTGTATTTTTCCATAGAGTAAGGATGAATATTGTCAGCACTTCTCACCAGATAGAACGTGTTATCAGAATGTTTCGAGTAGTCTCTATGTTGATAGTTGGAGCCTGAGCCGAGTTCAGCCTTGGAGAAGCTGTGTATCTGTGTGTGTGTGTGTGTGTGTGTGTGTGTATCTGTGTGTGTGTTAATGTGGTCTGTTTTGGTGAGGTGATTAACCGGCACCATAAGGAGACGGAGTGACTTGTTGTTCTCCACAAGCCACGTGGAAGGTCACTAACCCGTCAACCATGTAATCAACGAATATATGCTTCAGACTGTCTGCTCTTCTGTGGAAAATTACTAGTTTTGTTTATATTTCTTTCTTTCTTTCTTAGCCAATCATTATCATTTAACCGTCATCATTGACGTGCTTAGTACCCTCTGTTAGAGTATAATTGCTGTAACAATGTTATTGTATGTGAGGCGGCCTACGAACTCCTTGTGAGACTTGAAGCTGGCTTCTGCTGATGAAACTGCAAACTAAACTTCACTAAAATTTATTCTATTGACTGCACTTCTGACTATAATTCCCCTACAAGAGCATGGATGAGGAGATCGTTGACATGGGGATGCACACACACCTCATCTGTGTAGTGGTAAGTTAATAGATAATCTTACACTCACATGGGTTATAAAGGCTAATGAGGGAGTGGAAATGCAGTACACACACAAAAGAATCGTAGGCGATACGCTGATACATGGGAGTGCAGGTAAATGGTCCTTACTCAAACGAGACCAGACAATGTGTGTATCCGATGTGCGTGCTTTTACCAGTGAGGAGATTATTAATGATAACCAGGAGGAATGCTGGGAAATATAGTCCAGAGTGTGAGTGAGGGAGTGTAAAAGTGGAGGAAGAGAGAGAGTGAGAGAGAGAGCTGTTAAAAAAACAAAGCAGATGAGGATAAAAACAAAAAAGGAAAAGAAAATGCCACCATAAAAAAGGCAGCTAGAGAAGAGGCGTAATGAGAGGTAAAAGAAAATCAAAGGACTCTGTATTGTAATGTAGGTTATTTACACTATAATCAATAGTTGACATCCCATTAACGTTTAATGTGGACCTCCGTTAGATGGCAGAAATTGGAGATAGCACAGAGGATTCCCCAGCGCTCGGTCATTAAGCAGAGAGATGCGCTTCTCACTACCACATTTATTAATTAAAAAAGGGAAATAGATTTAAAAGCTAGTTTCTAAGCTAGTTGCAGCTTATAAAAGTGCAGCACAGATTTCTCAGAGGAGGCCAGCGAGACAGTACTCCACAAAAATTAGAATGTAACAATCAACAGCACAAAAATAAAACTGAATAAATATTACAACAACAAAAACAGTGAAAACTAAAAATTCCTCCATGTTTCTGTGATTGACAAATTGCCATGTAAATGTTAATAATGACAAGTTCACAAAGCTACTCTAATGGATCAAATTTGTTGACATTAACAGATTATGTATTAACAAATCATCTACTTGGACAAAATCACTTTAGCTCACATCCAAATCTAAATGAAACAGTAAACGATTAATTGTGAGAGAGACTCTCGGTCAGTTAAAGAATATATATACAGTGGAGTTCACTTATCTCGACTCACGGTTAACTCGCCAATCCTATCATGTCAACGTTTTTGAAGTGGAACCGCCAAACTCCCTATTTGTCTTAGTATTTTCTTTTCGGTAATGTCGATTATTTTATGTCACCGAACCCTAATATCTCGAGCACAAAAGAGGGACAAATCCGTCACTTCACATGGTTATCTCGTGACTGAGCGTACCTAGTTCACTGCGCATGCACTGAGTTTGCGTTGCACGTGGATCGCGGTCCATATGTTCGCTCTGTCAGTGATGCTTCTCTCACAGCGCCGCGCAGGACTCTCTGAAGTGAAAGCACATATCGTTCTTACGCTTCTCAACGAGCAGCGAGTGCTGCCATGTGTCCCACCCCCATCCCAAAGCCTCACCCGTTTCTTTGTGCACATAAAGCCCGCCTTCTCTGATTTGATTGGTTTTCTCAAATATTTTGACATTGGTCAGTAACGAGCGGTTACCGACCAATGAGTGTGAGGCTTAGATAAACACACACACACACACACCTGCGCGCTCTGCTCAGCACCGCTCCGGATTGAAGAACCTGGTTGGTAAAAGACGGGACGAAGCCGAATTTGTTGAGAAAGCACATTAGACAGGCAGAACGCAAGAAAGTATGCAATCTAGTACAGTGTGATGACCTCACGAATATGTTATGACTGTTTACGCTGTGAGCGAAATTGCGTTTGCAATGTTGGAGAATATCATTAAAGGTTTGTATCGAGAATCGAAAGTGTTTTTTATTGTATACTGGTAAATCTCTGCTGTTAGTTGGTGCACATATGCCTTTAGCTGTTAGCAAACAGATACAGTGTATGTACATTTTTATAGCATGCCGATCGCTTCATCAAATAAATCGCCATATTGGCTGTTGGTTAGATCGATCATTGGTTATCTCGATGCTTTTTTGCAACCCCCGAGGCCGTCAACAACCGGATTCCACTGTAGTTATATGTGAAGTATATGGTGGAACAAAAAAAGAAGAAAACTATTTATTAGAATATTTGGTCCCACTTTATATTAGGTGTCTTTAACTACTATGTACTTAAAGTCAGTCAAAATATTTAAATAAAATGAAATAATACTCAACATTTTGTAAGAGGATGTCCTGCATTTGGAGAAAAGGTCAATTTCACTATTAGCTAGCCTAATGGCACAGCTTACCCCCAAACTATCACTTACACTTCACCCCAGAGCTAACTTTTTGAAAAATGTTCCCTTTTAGTAATTTACAGCAAGTCTTTATCCAAATAATTTGCATGGTTTTACACATCATCAATTCAACAACAAGATTGATATTTTTAGACCTGGAAAATTTGCATTGGCACAAAATTAATTATGCCTGTCATGTAGAAAATTGCCTCTGACATGCAAAAACTGTTTTAGCATAAAAAAAACGCGTTTACTCAAATCACAGGCATCTGTAAAAGAAGGGAATATATGGTGACGTGACACAGATTCTGCACAGTTTGCTAGATTTAGGACGGGTGGCGCATCTTACCCCACTCCCCTTTACCTTTTTATTTTTCCTTCTGTCTCGGGAATAAATCGCAAGCTAGTACCGGGTGAGACGCTGCAGTATGATTCATTCGTAAACTGGATCACTCTACAAAGAGACTTTAAATGAGAGGAGTCACACTATGAAAGAGAATCATAAAATTAAATGCAGTCAGGATTCATGAATATATTATGACGAGAGTCACAGAGTCTGTATTTGGAAAGCCAAGTTTTTGCAACAGATCTCCTATCTCCCTCATCATCTCCATTCTCCATTTATTAGCAAAACTAAGCACCATCGTTCTCCTGCATTAATAAGTTTCCGTTGTTCTCTCTCACTTTTCACTTCCTCTCCATTTAAGTGAAGTGCATAAGGGGGGAAAAGGGTTCAGAGCAGAGAAAACGCTCTACTTTAATTTATAGCTTCCGCCACAGTGGTGGAACACGCCTGACTACAGCGCTCACTGGCGTTTATGATGTATAAAATTAAATTACATAGAAACACCAGCACGCACAAAACCCAACACACCTTCTCTCTGTCTTCACTTCGCTACCTTTTAAAAGGTGTCTTATTATTGCAGTGGATTATCAGTCTTCACACCCCCACCTTCCCTCGTTCTCTCTTTCACTCACACACACATATTCACTAACCATGGATTTCACATAGCAATCACGATTCATTACCAAGTCCTACGTATTTCAACAAAGATCTGAGAAAAGGCATAAAAAGCCGCCATATAGCGTAGGCCTATTTGCTTAAGCTTTGATCATAAGAATCCTTTTGTAGAGAGTGACCGATGTAAATTGGAAAGCATATAAAGATGGTTAAAAGACCAAACAACAGATGGCCTACAACTACACAATGCCAAAACCTCCTTTCACACAGTGCAGCTATAGTTTTCAATATCTTTTATTCAATTTTTTATTTTTTTTTGCTTGCTACTATACAGTGTGAGACCTACTGGCAGGGTGAAATCTCAAACCACAATCTAATAAAAAGAATCATGATGGATCGTAAATATTTTTGATTGGGTGACTACAGGACAGGGAAGCCCCATAGGTCTCCCAGACTCAGCGACAAGTAATATAGCAAAACATCAATTGACAGCTCGTAACGATGGGAATGTTTGCACACGTCAAGCCTGAGCTGTGATTACAGAAAGACTGAAAAGCAAGATCCCCTCTTCAGTATTATGTCATTTAATTAGGGCTGACAAAGTTACCATTTTCATTTATTTATTACAGTAAATGCGTTTACTTCATTTGACATTAGATGATGTATGCGTTTTATAGAGAAACATATTTTATATGCTATATAAAAAATACATATATATCTCATATAAAATGAAGCTAGGACTAAAGCTAGTTTGCATTTGGTCTAAAACTAGCAAGTAATAAAACCAAACTGCTTGTATAATATTTACTTTGACCTTGATCTTGACAATCAACATTTGATAAAGGTTAAGCACCTCTTAGTGCTAAGTACCATGCCCTATTTTTTACCCATTTCCCATTTTTTAACCAGTTATTGATGAGAAAAGCACTTTTGACAGCTAATTCATTTTTTAATCTATAATGGACTTTTTAAAGTACAGTATTTGTACTTAAAATGTGGTATACTGAAAGAAAGAAACAGTAATAAAGAAATGTGTAAAGTTAAGTATATTCGCGTGAGATGAAGGCTTAGAAAAAGCCTAGAAAAAGCTGTTTTGGTCTTCATAAGGGTCCTCCTGGCCACCATGTTAAGATCACTTTATCTTGGCAATCCCTTTCTGATTACAGAACAAAGCCAGCTAAACATGAACAAAAAATAAATAAAAATTCAACGAGCAAATTAAATGTTCATTTAATTCCTGGTGATATGAAAAACAAATTATCTTGTCATTGATTCAAAAAGAATTAAAAATATATATTAACATTAATGTTCCTGTAGTTAAGATAAATATCTGACAGCATCTGGTTAAAGCACATATTAGAGGCATAAAACAATATTAAACTGTAAATAAAACATTGAAAATTGTAAATCATTAATGATAAACCACAAAAAAAGCATTTCATTTTTGTTCTGTTCTTTATTGTTGGGGATGAGAAAATCCTTTTTAACAGCTAATTTATTTTTGAATTAAATCTAGGTGATACTTGTAAAAGTACAGTATTGCTGCTTTTTAAATTATATATATATATATATATATATATATATATATATATATATATATATATATATATATATATATATATGTGTGTGTGTGTGTGTTTAATGGTAAATAATTAGTAAATAAAACCAAAGTAAATAAATTTGCAAATAATCATTTATTAGTAAATAAAAATAAAACAAATCAAAAACAAAATAAAATAATGGTTCCAGGGGCAGTGCACATTCATTAATAAAGGAGATTATTAATTACAATTTTAAAAAGTAATAGTGGTTATTTTAATCTACTGGCACCCCTAATAAAGTTTAAATTTCACATTAAAGTAGTGGCAACTGTCAGATCGTCCTCATGAACTTAAAGCTGATTTATACTTCTATGTCAAACCAATGCCGTAGGTACTTCATAGACTGTGTGTAGGTCCCATACCAGGTTCTTGTCCCACACCAGGACTGTGTAGAGTGAGACGTGATGTGCACCTCTCCAAAAATGTAACAATACAGCAATTCTACGCTGATCGCAAGCATTGGTCAGCTAGAACCTCTCCCTCAGGTCAAAAAGAAAATCTGATTCTAATACGCATTTTTGCTTGTGACAACTACAGCGAAAACAAAGTATAAATCAGCCTTTAAACCTCAACAAAAGTAACTGTCTATTTGCCACCATCACTGCTGCTCCGTCTCCGACAACGTACACAACTAGCTGCTGCTTCTTCGGCTTTCTCCGTCTGCATGTGTAATTATACATCGATGCGGACAATGTCACAGAAGTATAAATGAAAACCGATGTAGCCTACGGTGTAGAAGCTACGGCGTAGGTCCGACGCAGAAGTATAAATCAGCCTTTAGCGTCGGTGGATTGTAAAGGTGGCTTTGGGCCATAATAATGTCTAAGGTGTGAAGTAGACAGCCCATGTCACGCACTGCTGCTGAAAAGGCAAGGGATACGCTCTCATCTGGCAAAACACTGTCTGATTAACACCCTGTCTTATCCAGTCACCCTCCTCCATCTCTCCTCTTCTCTCGCTTACCGCAGGCCACTTCCCTGCCACTCTTTCAAAAATCTGCTGAGTAATTCTCCCTCCCTCCAGTGCCCAGTTGGAGAGTAAAACAGAGAGAATGTGAAAGAGACAGTAAGTGAGAGAAAAAGGGATTGAAGAGGGAGGGGTGGATAAGGAGCGGACGGCACTGACGTTACCCTTCTCGCAGGACTTGTCCGTAAATGAACTCATTTTTCATCCTGCCTCCGCCGTTAATGACTGGCACTTTCCTCACGCAGAGCGCGGGCCTCTGAAGAGCGGCCCAAGTGACAGAGCTCCATTCATCTTCACATGACGGGAGCACAGGGCCACAGGACACAACGCCACATCGTGCGGCCAGACACACGCTCACTTGCGTCTGGACACAGACCGGTGTGGGACCGCGGGGACAGTTGGACAGGAGAAGCACAGGCAGGGATGCTATCACTGAGTGCAGCTGCACCAAAACAAGAGAAAGTCTGTCCAGGAGGCTGCCACTTCCTGTTTTCAGTGTTCGTTTACACTCTTATAGCGCATAAATGATAGGAAAGTCAATATTAGGGTTGCTTTTGATTTGTCATTTTTGCTTTATATTAAGCAATTTTATTTTATTTGGATTTTAGCGTGCAGACAAAATTCATCCTCTTTAAAAGCATTTTTACTAAAGCCACCAAACAATTGTGAAATAAACTCACTGTATTCAAAAATGTATTTATAAATATAGTAAATACCTCTTGATATGACAATGGCCACTATGAGGAAGGTTTTTGTAAAATGTTTTTCTATTTGGCAGCCATTTTCCATTCTTTTGCATCCAGCTGGTTTTAAATGCATGAATGTGTCTTAATGCCGGGTTCAGACTACACAATTTGTTTGTCTGTTACAATAGTCACTGCGTCAGATTTGGCGATTTTGATTCTAAAATTCTTGGACGAGAAACATTTTAGACTATGCGGTGCTTCCCGACCAATCATTGCTTGCCATCTTTAATGACGTGCATGATGTCATTGAGAAGGTGAAACTAGTGACTGACTTCCAAAAACAAGAGCTTAAAACAAACAACGTCTACCAAAGCAACATGTTTTATCCTGGATGTCTTGTTGTCAGAAAAGCCCCCCAAAAAAGACAGAAAACCCGACAGCGGAAACGTTCTTTGATTGCATGATAAGGACAGTATGGATTGTCAATCCTTAAAAGAGAATTTGAGGTAAAATATCCGCAAAACTTTGCTCAATTGCATAATTCTACATTGAAGCACCATTACAACCATCTTGCTTTTATTCCACCATGTTTGAAAGCTGTGTATGGAAGAGTTTCTGTGCTCCTATTGGTTGAAATTACTTATGTGAAGGACCAAAAAAATGGATTCAGTTAGTTAGGATTCAGTTGACTCCACTTTTAGACATAGGATGCTTCTCATTTCTTATTTGTGCATTCTTGTTTCCTTCTCTTGAGTCTTTGTTCCATCCCCTCTATAATTTCTATTATGATTGTAAAGACAGTCAGGATTTTCTGGGGTTGAACATTTATAGCTAACTGGCCCATTTAAAAACAATACTTGACTTGTAGTTACCCTGTAATTATTATATATAGTTATATCCTGAACTTACGCTCTGAAAAGACGTCCAAAATGTATTTCACATTAAAAACTGATATTTGCAAGCCTAATCTGTTGTTTCTGTGTGTTTGAGAATTAACGTCACACCAGTAGATGGTCCTAAAGCTTGACTGTGCCAGCACATGATTTAAATTGCCTATTAACACATCATTTATGTGTTAACATATAATACATGTTAAGATGTTAGTTTAACACATTTTAGCCCTATTGGCCTTCCATATGTCACATGTTTGAGAAGTAAGCACTTCCACTTGCGATAATACAATTAATAATGCCAAGTGCTTTCAACCTCATCAAGTGGACAAGGGAAATTTATTTGAACAGACCTTTGACTGAAGGATAGTCAACATTGTCATTGTTTTCATGCAGATCCATTTAACACAGTGCTACAAAATTATGACGTCACGGTAGATCAGACTTGATTTCACATTATAAGAGTGCTTCTTTGAATTGCTGTAACAATGTTATTGTAAGTGGGGCGGCCTACGAACTCCTTTGAGACTTGAAGCTGGCTTCTGCTGATGAAACTGCAAACTAAACTTCACTAAAATTTTATTTAATTTTCTATTGACTGCACTTCTGACTCCTGGTCTTCATTCAACATATCTGGTCCTCAGGTCTTAACTGTAATTCCCCTACAAGAGATTTTTTAAAAACTACTCTTGCCCATTGTTGTTCAAAAATCACCACCTTGACACTCTACATTAAAACAGATCATACCAGTATCAGTCTGATATCGTGTAGTTTGAACCTGGCATTAATACGTTCATTTGATGGTCCCTTTAACACATTCTGTTGACTACAGGTAACATTGCACCTACATGCCTACCATTCTCATTAGTATAGTTAGTAGTTAGTCTCATTAGTAGAGTTTTAGAAGATTGGTAGGGTCAGGTTAGAATAATTTGACATGTATTTGCAAAGTTACTTTTAGTTAATAGAATGTCTGTTGGAGGAGCATCACAATAAAGAGTTAGCAGATATTTAGCAGATGGTCCAATACCCTAATGAGAATTTATTGACATGTATCTGCAAAAGTACTTGTAGTCAACAGAATGTTCAAAAGGGACCATCAAAATAAAGTGATTAAATATATGTAGCTTTAATGAACGTGCCTTAGAATAAAACATTACTGTGTGCATCTTGAGACAAAAAAATGGCTTTGACATTCTTTAAGATATGCCAGTGTAAATTGCAGTTAAAAGAGCTCAAACATACATTTTATGATTAAGCTTAAGTCTTGTCTGTGAAAAGTTAACCAACAATAAGCAAGTTATTTTTAAGCAATCACACCATCACTCAATTTTAAGCAATTTTCATTATCAATAAAATTAGAAAAATGGGTTCTAGAGCCAAGAAGCCTTCCAGAACCTTGATTTGAAAAAAAATTAACCATGGAATAATCATATTTCAAAGCTGATTACAACATAACACAATCTTGTTTAATATATTATTAATAATTATTGGCAAACCGTAATATGTTTTGAAATTTAGTACTAACTACATTGACTTATCTGGACCCTGTCAGAATAAATGTTTAATCTGTATTACATTTGCATCATCTGAATAGCTAAAAAATGCTAATGACAAGGTCGACCACTGATCTTATTTTAGACCATCCTTGACTTAAAAGCACAGACTGAGAGTTTCAAAGATGTCGGTCAGTGTGGGAGGGGAACTTGTATTTAGTATGCAAGTGTGCGAGGGAGACAAACATCTCCCACTGTTGAACACAAACTTAATTGTGCCGCCTGTAGGTCCTCAGTATTGTATTACCTTTTGGGTGAGTGATGAATCACTGCCATAAAACAATGTTATTATGGGATGACAATAGCATAGGTCAAGGTTGAGGAACAAGAAAAACAGCATGCAATTCTTTAATTTAAGAGCTGCACTCATTATAAGATCACTTTTTGAGCTCTGATGCAGCTCCAGTCTTTCCACGCATGTTGACGCAGAGCATTTGTTGCTCTTACATCTGTTCCTACAGGATGCTTGTAACCAGAGTTGACAACAACAACGGATTGCTGTGCATTTGTAAATTACAGAGTTCTGCAAATGCAAATAAGAGAGGTGAAAGCAATGCTTTACAGTGGATTCACGTAACCATAAAAAAAGGATCCAGTAATGATGCTCTTTTATCAGTTTCATTGCTGTTCGTCTGCATTTGCTTTGCAAAAGCCTTCTAACCAAAGAAATATCCAAATATCTTCAACGGTTCTTATTATCTGCAGGTTTTAGGATAATAATTTATATGAAACATAAATATAAATTTCCTAAAATATTTCTTTTTCCTAAATCTAAAATCCACAAAAAATATTGATAATAATACGAATAATAATCAATAGTATTATAATATAATATTATTAATATTATAATACTGTATGTCTACACTGCAAAAAAAAAAAAAACATATTCAATTTGAATATCTTTATTGATATAATTTGTTAAGAATAAAATTATGTGACAACAGTGAATGGAAACCAAAATCACACTGAGGGCTGGATATTCTCAGTATAGCACAGTATAACAGTATAATTAAACGTATTTATTATTTTGCAGGTGGTGGCCATAGAAAATTCTCTCCTCATTCTTTCTGACTGGTTTGTCTTTAGTTTTGTGTTTTATTAGGGTCCTTGTCACTGTATGGATCATGAAGCAGTGCTTGCAAATCAATCTGATTTCACAGGAAGTCCTGCTCCTCCAGGATGGCACACCCATATGTACCATCGCAAAGAGGTTTGGTGTCTCTCAGCACAGTTTCAAGAGCATGGAGGAAATACCGGAAGAGAGGACATTAAACAAGGAGAGCAGGACTGGGACATAAAAGAGCAATAACACTGCAGGATGACCAGTTTCTGCTCCTTTGTGCAAGGAGAAACAGGTGGAGCACTGCCAGAGCCCTCCAAAATGACCTTCAGCACTCTACTAGTGTGCATGTTTCTGACCAAACTGTCAGAAACAAACTTCACAAGGGTTATGTTGCATGCAACATCATCCAGCATGACTGGTTTGGCAGTGGGTCAGTAATGGTCTAGGGAGGGTCATGTCCTTGGAGGGTCGCACAGACCTCCACATCCGAGCCAATGGTTCCCTTATTGCTGTTAGGTACCAGGATGAAATCCCAAAAACCATCATCAGACATTATGCTGGTACAGTAATACGTGATAATATCCAGACTCATGTAGCTAGAATGTGTAGGACAATTTAAGTTTTTAGGTGACAAAGGCATTGATTCCATTGATTAGCCCTCACATTCCCCAGACCTGAATCCAATTGATGACCTCAATACATACGTATCGGAGCATCTGAAGCCGCCAAGTAGCACCACACACTGTCCAGGAGCTCACTGATGCCCTGATCCAGGTCTGGGAGGAGATGCCCAAAAACATCATCTGCCTTCTCATCAGGGACCCAGACGTTGTCAGGAGTGCATAGAGGCACGAGGAGGCCATACACAGCACTGACTTACATTATGCATGCAAGTTATTAACACAGGTTTTTGGTATGATTTTTGACTATTTTGATGTTAATTGAGAATATAGTGTAGAATTCATATGAATAGTATACATCAGATAATTTGGTCTTGAAATATTTGAGTTAGACTGCAAACATTGGTCAATTTGTGCATGATTTAAGACAGCCAAGTAAGATATTTTGTTGATTCTGGAACAAAACTACTGTCTGAAAATGTAGTCCTATACTATAGTCACTATACTAAATTTTAACCTATTTCTAACTTACCCCTAAAATCAAAGGGAAATGATAGGTGTATTACACTGATGGAGAAGCACTTAACCCTAGTTGTAGGCACAACTTGACCCTCAAATCTGATTGGTTGATTGAGATGTTGATTCAGGAACATACTGCACTTAGTGAAATCGCATTCATCAGTTTAAGACATTGTTGAGACGTCTTCTGCAATTTGTTTTCACGTACAAGTTTACTGGGGAAATAAGAGACTAAAGCAAGTAAAAGTAGTTTTCCACCCAATCACACTGCTGTTAAAAAACCCAATTCTGTAATATTTTTCAGATATGGTTGTTTTGAAAAACAGCAGAGTATATTTAGTCCGTAAAGTATCTAGAATCTAGTGTATTTAGTGTAAAACTGCTTTATATCTTGTCTGTGTGCTGGTGGATAAACGGATATCAGTCCTGCATGAATGTCACAACGAGAGAGATGAAAGATAGGAATAAAGCAGACAGGAGAGGGTGGGATCTACATGACTTTCCACAGCAGATGGACGCTTCTCAGAGTGACACTCAACAGTGAGGTTACACCTGGAGGAGAGCGACTGGCCACAACTGCACCTGTGGCCATCAGCAACGGCCGCTGTCATGCCAGCCGTGCTGGCATCGGGGCCCGGTAGGGCCATGCCAACCTGGAGCGGGTATGTGCCAGAGCACATGGCAAACAAATCAACACTGAAATGATGTTTGAAATACATTAACAGCTGTGATAGGGGATATAACACACACACATACACTGAGAGTAAAAGGTGCAAAACCATTCAGACAGGGTACACATTACTGATATTTGCTCTTTGAGCACATGTGTGCAATTATGATTAAAGTGGAAAACGTGTATCACAATGGATTATGGGTACTGGTCACCGTGACTCACAGCTGTTCGTCAATCAGTCAACATCATGCCAGAGAGGCTTTTGAATCATTAAAATTGTGATACCTATTAACTGAAAACAAAACACAGAAGCTGTTAGCTGAGATTATCTCAAATAGCTGAAGTGTTTTGACTCCTTATCCTATTCCTAACACAATTTCTGTTCATTATTTGCACTTTGGTCACTTTAAAGTAATGTAATAGGTTCAATGCAAGTTAAACTCTATAGAAACTCCACAGATGCTCATCGATTACCAAAGTAAATAATTTTGACATCCTTTCATTTGTAAAACAAGTAAAGACTGGGTTTACTGTAATGTACTTTTAAAATCAATGGAAAGAATATTCCATCCAGTATAAATATGCACAGGTATAAATTGATATAAAATAAAACACCCACAGTTTTACAAATTATGTCACAAGAAGAAAACTAAGAGTAATAGTAGTCTGAAGTAGACAGTTAGGTTAAAAAAGTTAGGTTAGGTTTAGTTGTTAGGTTTATAGAATAAGTTGACATGTACTTGAAAAGTTACTTATAGTTAACAGAATGTCTGGGGGCATCAAAATAAAGTGTTGGCAGATATATACTAATACTTGAATTAGAGTTGACATATAGTTGCACAATTACACGTTACATAAGGACATTATTTTATAGATTGATCGTTTTATTTATCGTAATGATTTTCTGCATCATTTAATGTAGACTTTATTTTTAAATGGGCCTAAATTTTTCATGAAAATTCCTGCCATCATTTAAATGATTAAATGATTTATATTTCACTAATATATTGTAGAAACATAGTAACATAAAATATATTAGAAGTTAATATAAAAATAGACTAATGTGTAATTTCAATGTTTATACAACTCTGTATTACTTGTGTTCATTATTAAATACATTTGATAAATTAATTGATAGTTAAATCAACTTTATTTTCACTTTTGTTTTCAATTATCATCATGTGAATTTTCATTTCAGTACGTCACTCATATAAATGTATTTACACAGGAATTACAATCACAAGAGACATGAATTTGTTTTTTACAGTTCATTCCTAAACAATGCAGTTTCATGAATGTAATTTAATCTGCATATCAACCTGTCAAATCACATTAAAATGAATGATAGTAGTACAGCTTAATTTAAAGAAATACTTTTTGTGGGTTAGATAAAGACGACACAGATTTTGAAATTAATGGAGGTTGCCACTTTTTCCCTGTGCATGTTTTAGTGTGCCACCCTTCGGAATTTTACTGTTCCCCTCTGGCCACCCCATTAAAAATGTCCTGGAGGCGCCACTGCCGGTAAACCTGTAACTTTTACACAGGAAATGGAAAAGACCAGCTTGAACAACACAATCTGTATGGAGGATAAACGCTTCAACAAAAATACAAAATGCTAATTTCTGTTTCTAAAACGTCTGGAAAACTCCATTCCAATTTAAGTGCATTACTGTAAACATATCTATGTGCAGAATTTGTTCACACCACAAGCATTTTACAGACAATAGTGTTATCTTTCCACTATTACAGTGGTTTTCCTGAACTTTACCCTTTAGTGCTTATCTAAGAACGAGTTTTCCTTTGCTTGTATTTCCTGTGTGATTTGGAACGGCTGATCTGTGTTTAGATGGCTGTATCTACACAGAGGACATGCTGCTGACAATCGAGTATATCCACCGACTGACTAAACGGACAAAGTGTACCGAATACTCACAAAGGCGTCCTTCTCAGAACAAAGGACCACATTAATGTAGACAGGAATTGCCATTTGATTTCTTTCAGGTCTCTTTCTCCTCTCGCGGCTGGTCAGATAGGTCCCTGAATAAAAACAGACAAAGGCAGCTTTTCCTCTATTTTGAAAAAGAAGGGAGTGGAGAGAAAGGTTACAGGCAATGATAACATGTTTAATAAGACAAGGCCACAGCGGCAAGCTCTGTTATCTCACAAAAGACAGCAGTGAGAGACAGAGGGATAGAGCGAGTGAGCGAGGAGCCGTATGGTGTGCGTTAACCCCTCCCCACCCCTGCTCCGGTGGCCCAGCCCGTGGTCCACTCCAGAGCCCGGTCAGTCAGAAGCCATTACACCCGCTATTAACTCCTGCTCAGCATCATTAAGCATGCAAATTGAAGGGGGACGACGGCTCGGAAAACTTTTTACTGCCGCCTTCCCCCTCCTCATCATGCCGTCAGAGCTTCTCCCGTCGTCTGGCGCGCCGCGGCGGATCTTAAGAGAGGTGCCCTGATCACTGTCAGTCCAATGTTATCATTAATTTAACTCCATTCCCTCCCTCCTCCTCCTTCTGCTTCGCCCGTGCACGATCTGTTCTTCTATGAGATCTGACCTTCTGTGATAAACACAAATCAAAGCTTTCGAGCGTACAAAAAAGTGAAACGTCAGAACATTACGGCCTTTATAGAACAAATATATTGATTGCATACACGCTCGGGTCTCTTTTTTGGGTTGGCATTTACTTGAAAGAATCTAAGCTTGTCTGGTGCAAAAGGGGCTCGTAAATTCAGCAGAGATTGAAAAGATCGAAATTACCTGTTTGAAATGTTCTGGTTGAGCGCAACTACACAGTTATGAAATATAATTGAAAAAACATGCTTATCAACAGCTTAAAATCTGTGCATCTAAAAATATAAATACTGGATATTTCTGTTTTATTAGCACACAAGTGTAAATATTCTTCCTTGTGTTAATTTTAACTTGTATTTGTTATATTTTAGCAGTCACATCCAACTGCCTGAAATTGATGGCAGAAAAACAAAATCACTAAACAAGTGTTAAGACTTTTAAAAAATCCATACGGATGGATGGATCGACAGATCTATCAGACACAATTTTATTTGAATTTGTTTCCTGTGGCCTGAAGCAATGACTGTCTTGATATGAAAACCTAAAAAAATCTTTATCTGTCAGTTGTTTTTACTTAACTTATCTCTCTATAGATGCATCCGTTGGGATTCGAAGTGTGCAATAGTTGACATTTTGCTATGAGGACACTGACAGCTCTTTTTGACTGCTAAAGGTATCAAGAAAGGCATTCCTTGTGTTTCAGCTGAACTTGTTAATGATTCCCAACTAGCACATTATTTCATGGCTGTTGTTGATACGTCATAGCTCCAAAAATACAGGTCAAAGGAAAATGCCAACATGGGAACCTATTTATGCTACACACCTTCATAAATAAAGAACATACATCATCAACAGTCAAGAAATAAGGACTTCATCAACCATTTCAGGACATATTATGAAAGTACGGTAATCTGAAAAGGTTTATCAGCAAGGGAAACAAACACATTTAGCCTCAAAGATGGAGAGAATATATGAATTTCATGGGACACATCGCCCTCCGTTGGTGGCTGGTGGAAATGTTGCATAATACTGTTTAAAATTATAACAATAATGGCAAAGATTATGCTGTATTGTAATGCCAGCTGTTTAAAATGCATTTTTCTAATTACTTTCTATAATGGGTAATAATAGGCATTTACAGAGGTGAACTTTAGTGGCTGTCCAAGTTATTTTTTCATCTTTGATGAATTCGTTTTTTTGATCTTATCTTATGTTAAAATCGTTTTCAGTGTTCTTTTCAGAGTTCGTATTATAATTGCCTTAATTATTTATGGCTTCATTAAGGCAAATGACCTTTTAATATTTCTGTGCATGTTTCATTTTGGCGATAGGCAAGACAAACAGAGTTGATTAGAATAGCAGATGAAAGATAAACAGTTTTCAAGGAAATAACGTAGATAAGTAGTATTTAATTTACTTCACTGACAGGTAGAACTTCCTTTGAGAGAAACTTTTTGAGAAGATAGAAGACAATTGATGTCGGTGGTCCCGCCTTTTACTGATTCTTAAAAAAACACTTTAATTAAATAGTTTAAATAGCATCAGATTCATCTTAAAGTAATTTTCACTTACTAATTAGTTATTAATCATCTGCTTAAACAATCCTAAACATTCTCAAGCCCTGTCTTCAACCTTTATTTAGGACTAGTTCACCCTCATGTTGTCCCAAACACAAAAAGAGACGTTAAGCCGAATGTTCTTTGAGTCATACTCCAAAAAAAAATGAAAACGAAAACACTACGAATGTGGTTCATATAATACATTTAGTATTTTAAAGTCATTGAACAGCTTTATGTGCAGAAATGAAAAGTCTTGCTCTTCATGTCAACGTCTGGTGGTGTCAGGTCTGTTCCTCACAGGACTTGGAATATAGCGTATGAGTTCAATATGACTCCACCTAGATAAATTGCAATCTCCTTATCTTTTCTGTAACCTGATAACACACAACACCTAGTGCTTTTAGCTTCATTGACAAACAAGTGTAACTTTGACAAGACCATCTGTCTCTGCTTGGACAAAAACAGTTGTTCTCCTTTATCTATTTGCTTGTTTCCTAAGACACAAATCAGAATGATAAGACTAAGCGAATCTACAAAAGTGTTTTGGCTCTCCAAAAGTCATGCCACTTACAACAGGTGTCACATTTGCAACAATGAGGGCCAGCCAGATTATTTGGCTCATTGGTTCATTTTACAGGGGTGAAATTAAAGGCCTGGCGCAGCTCCTTTCATTCTCTAGTAATTTGGTTGCAGGCCAAAAGAAGTCTAAATGATATTTTGGCAATATTAGGGTTATTATGCATTACATGGACAGGTTTCAAAATCAGATTAATCAGAGGTGGAACTGAAAAAAATAAATGACCAAATGCATGTTTACTTGAAAACAACCAGATTAGAAAGCCACCAGAGAAAAATTTAACAAAGCGGCACAGAAAGTGCAGTTACAGAAAGTACAAGTAAACAAATGCAGTGCTCTCCTACCAATTTCATTCTCCTTGACTTTTCAGTTTCATTTTGATGTGACTCAGCTAAAAACTTGCTCGTGTTAATTGACGGTGTGTTCGAGCCCAGGCGAGGGCCAGGGGCCAAGAACAGGACAGGTGGAGGCCTAATCATGCAGAAAATGAGGCCTTTGGTGGAATGGAGGAGGAGAACGAGGAGGAATAGAGGAGTAGACAGATGAGGGGGCGACACACCTGGGACCTGACCCGACTGGAACAAAGCCGGCTCCACTGCTTCATATAGTCTCATTTGAGCCCAGCCCACCAGCATCCAGAAGTCCTCTTCCATCCGTCCAAAGGCCAGACCGTCTGACAAGAGGCCGATTCAGCTCATTGCACTAAAACAAAAAAAGAGAGCAACAAGAAACTAAATTATAATTCTTGACAACCAACAAATAATGCAGATCACTTTGGAACTGCTATCATCTGAAAAAGCTGATACACATGATTTATATTTACCACAAAAGCTTTCACCTAGAGTTGCAAGACGACTTATAAACTAAAACATTTCAGGGTTGTAACATGACTTTATCCATTTGTTTCTACTGGACATGCAAAGACTGAATATTTCATTTCACAGTGTATAGTTATAAACTATATTCGGTTGCAATTTAATTTTAGTTTAAGGTTCAGGGGCAGGTTCAGGGTGAGTACCATCTGAAATTATAACCAAGTTATTATTTTAAGTAAGTATAATAAGTGCATAGTATGTGCATGTGAAAAAGGACTGTAAAATAATGTAAAATATTTCACAATTGTGAAAATGACTAAGATACTCATAAACTACCAATTGATTTATTAATAAAAAAAATTTTTATAATTGTCAGTCCATGTTTTATATATGGCTTTTTTCTAATTTTAGGTTTAAATGTTTGATGTTTTATTTTGCAATTCAATTACCATGCTTAAAATTGAATGAGGTGGAGACAGGGGAAAGGGTTGATATAAAAAATATTAATATATATGCACTCACACACACACAATATGCATTAATTATGCTAATATAATGCTACATTTAAACTGATGTCCATGTTTTCCATTAAACCCAGTAGAGAGGTAGGTTGAAACAACAGGACTCTTTCTAATTTACATTCATTTACAGAGCTTTTAGATAAGTTATACATCTCGAGTCAACATTAATTTGTAGCAGACAAATGTGGGGAAAAATAGAGCAAACAAACTCTGAGTTGCAGATGTTACAGTAAAATGGGTTGCAACCACCCGTTACTCTTATTCAATGTTATAGACTAACACCATAGCACTTCCGAAATGACCCTGGCCGTCTGCAATCCTGTCACGCTCTGCAATTCCTCAGCAGCTTGTTTAGAGTGTTGTACATGACATCATATTAATCAGAAAACTAAAATTCACGCCAGCTATTGGGCTCTATTACATTAGCTGAGAGAGCACATTTCCAATATGTAGAGAAACATTCTCTGAGATGGCATATGCATTGAGGGAACGTCCTTATTGGTGCAGAGATGGAAGTTGACAGTGGTAAATTGGTAATCAGCTTCCTGGATATTGAAAAATTTCTCATTTATCAGGTGGCAACGCAAGAAATCTTTCCGCTGCATGTTTGTTAGTGTCTTCCAACTGTGGGTATGTGCAAGGGGATATTGTATTATCCTGATAAGGTCTCCCTTCACACGCTTTGGATTTTTACAATGAATATGAAAGTATTGATTTTTACAATGCATAATATGAAAGAAGATCTTTATCCGTGCAAAAGGCCCGAACGTAAACACACAAGATGACACATTAAGACAAATGTGATAATGTTTTTGCAGTTAATGTATGCATAGTCAACAAAATAAAACCTCACATCTTGGGTTGCCAAGATGAAGGATTAAGAAAAAAATGAATGCTATGATACACTTGGGGGGGGCGGGGGGGGGGGGGAAGACTGGAGTTATAAAGGACGACAGAAAGGAAATCAACTTCCTCAGCTGTGGCCATATGTTACCAAGGTGATGTTCCATGAAATCGATCCCAGTCTTAATATCTGCCAGCTTTTGGGCTTCCAGAGTCTTAGCTGGCTCTTTGCATGCTGATCTGGGCATGGCTGAAAAAGTGAGAGTAGGCGTTACAGGCTACTGAGAAAGGAAAATAAGCAGCTCTGAAGGTTTTTTTTTATCCTTATTTTAAGTTGTGTTAGATGTACTGATATCTCACTTGAACTGTCTTGTGTAGATCATTTTATATTTATTTGAAAAGTTCCTCCAGTGTATTTGAAGAATCATCTGTCACGCTTTATATATATCATTGCATATACACAGAGATAGTCAGAGTAATTTCTTGGTTCAGTGTTCCAAAAACATCCAAGACAAGTTGGTTTCCTTTGGTACAACTCTTGAATTTTATCACTTCTATTTTAACAATTGCACAATTTAGCAGGGGGGAAAGGCATTATTTCAGAGACCTTAACACAGGAAATCAATGTCTTTTTATTGATTTTTAGCGTTTTATACTTGAATTCTCATAAGACACCAATTCAAACCACTTTTGATGGACCAAAAATGATCTGAGGAATAAAGTTATTTGGTATTCACACTGTCCCTTCCATAAAAAAATAGATCTGAGTTTTGAATGAGTTGTTAGTAGTGTTGTTGCTGTTATTAACTGTGAAATCAATACAATGTATTTATTTTACATAATAGCATATATAATCAAATGAGTATTACCTCACATATATTTATTTGATAATACATACATATACATATATACATGTGTGTGTGTGTGTATATATATATATAGTATATTATCAATAATAATAATATATTTACCTTTATTTTTAAATAAATGAATTTATTATTTATTTACTTAAAAATAAAGGTAAATATATTATTATTAATAATTAATATCATAATGTCATCAAATCAATATTACTTTAAATTAATTTAAACAAATAAAAATAAGATGTTATAAATATTATTATTCAATATTAAAATGTATTTATTTAAAATAAATATGAATAGTTGTAGTAATAAAACCTTTTCATTTTTGTGTGTAGGTTTTTAATGTAATCATCATTCTGTAATCTCATTAGCATACTAAAGAGTGTACAGTATAGTATACTCAGAACCCCCACACTTTCCCTTGGAACGATCAAACCGGTCAGTTGGATTACACAGCCTCAGGAAGTTACAGCCTCATTCCTTTATATTGCACCACACTCAGAGTTGATCAAATTCAGCAGATATCCGACAGTACATCTCATCACAATGCTAATACGAGGAGCTTTTCGATGCAAGTCAGTAGGAGGCTTGAGAGACGCTGTCGGGGAGGGCCAGGGCCTGGAGACATGCAGCCAGACAGAGCAGGAAACAGCGGGCAGGAAACAGCAGGCGAAAAAAGGCCTTTTGTCCCTGTCCCTCTATTAATCTGAAGACTGTAGAGAAATCCCAAGGGATTAAATGTGTTACTCCTAAAGCTTTTTTGCTCTTGCCAGTCTGACTGCAAATTAAAAGATGGGGAGGGGGGAATAGAGAAGAGGGAGGGACTGTTAATTGCTCGCCAATCGATAATTCTATAATTACTTTGTGACAAATGGCTGGCTTGCAGTGCTGGAACCGATGAGGAAAGGGAGGGTTCAGGTGTCGGTGGGGACGTGTAAAGGGGGTTGGGTATGACCAGAAACGGAAATATTTGCTTTTGTGCCTGTAAGCACCGTCACTCTGGGCATTGTGACATGGAATTTGTGTCAGGTTTAAACAGAAGCGAAAGTCTCCAGGGAGCTTCTGTCTAGGGCTTCAGTGAGAGTGAAAAAGGAAAAATGCAGCAGGCCTGCATCCCTGATGAAATCACAAGGTGAAATTCATTCACAATGAGAAACGAGGTGGATTTAAAAGCAATAGTTTACGAAAAAATGAAAATCGTGTCATCATTTACTCACCAGCATGACTGAGCTTTTCCTTGCAATTAGTCCCCACTGGAACTGAGGCTTTCAGACTTCAAAGACAATGCAGAAGCACCATCGGAGTATCATAAATCTGGTCCACATGACACAAACCCAATATAAGTCTTCAGGAACGGTCTGAAAACTAAAGAACATCAGGGAGTCCGTGAGCATGTGATGGAAATGCCAAAACATAGTAGTGGCATTGTATTGTAAGTATAGTAATACCTCGAGACACAAGCGTCTCTACATACGAGTATCCCAAGATATGAGCAAGCCTTCGGGCAGATTTTTGCTTCTAGATGCGAGTAAATATTTGATATACGAGCATGTGTACTGACGCCGATGCACGTTCACTTCAAGGTTTTTAAAGGGAGACAAAAACAAATCTCCCTCAATTGGTATTTTGCTAAAAGATCTGCGCCAAGTGAAAGTGAGAGTAGTCAGGCGAAAAAAGGTAAGAAAAGGTCCGAAAAAACATTCGAAAAAGCAAAACAATCATAGAAAATAGAAACGTTTTTTTTTTAAAATACGTAAGCTAAGTTCAGTTATGTTACTTTAAGTTTACGTAGGTTACGTAGTGTTCGTGTAAGTTACGATTCGGAATCAGGTGTCTGCGTATCAACCCCCTTCCCCCTCTCCGCGCCTGCCGCTATACTGTCTCTAAAAACATAATTAAAACCACATTTTATTTGATATCACACGAATCCTTATACTTTATACACGTACTTTAATTGTGTGTGTGTGTGTGTGTGTGTGTGTGTGTGTGTGTGTGTGTGTGTGTGTGTGTGTGTGTGTGTGTGTGTCTAAACCTTATGGATCTGGAACGGATTCATTTGTTTTCTATTATTTCTTATGGAAAAACATGATTCTATATATGAGTCATTCGAGTCACGAGCTCTGCCCTGGAATTATGCTCGTACCAAGAGGTATTACTGTATATTAGTAGTATAGTGTATTAGTATAATCAATAAAATCAATTGTTTACAAAACACAAATTTGTTCTTTACGCTTATATTTTATGTAAATTCTTATTTACTGAAAGGTTAGCATAACTTAAAATCTCAGGTACTTGACAAGCATAAAAGAAATATAATAAAAAATATAAAGAAAAACCTGTCAGCTTGCCTTTAAAACCGAATCCATTTTATTGCATGTCACCAATAACCTTGAAGCAATTAGATTTACTTACCTTCCCTTCAATCCGGACACTGACCTTTGTCCATTGTTACCAAACCCCTGTGTGGATTTTTAAGTTTGCCTTTTTGCTTTCAGGGTTACATTTGCATTATAACAGCACAGAAAGAGAATATATTCAGCATTTAACTGAATACATATTCTTTCAAATAACAGATTTGCATTCCTTCAAGTGACTCTTATGCATCTCTTATGTTTCTCGGCAGCTTTGTGTGCCTAAAATCATCTCAATTTCATATTTTTGAAAACTAGGAAAGACTCCAAATGTATGATGCCAGCATGGGCCAATTGATCCTGGACTGTTACACAGACTGTTCAGACGCCCCCCCTCCCTCGCAGAGCTGTTTTATTTAGAGCTACTGCCGAGCCAGTGTGTTTGCGCTTAAGTATCACAGGGAACTAATGAAGTGCGGTGGGAGGCAACCGCACACACTGTGGCATAATAAAGCCGGGCATGGACCACCGATCTCCCGGCTAACGGAGAGCTGCAAGAGAGTGGGGCAATGCTTGTCATTTAGCGCAAACCCTTTCTGGAATATATTAGCTATATTCTTACTGCTCAGACAGCAACCATAAAGCATAAATTCTGAAGCAGTAACTGTTCATTTTGAGAGACTGAATGCTTATTGCACCAATCAATCAATAATGTGCAGTTATGTTGTGTATGGGATATTATTTCAAATGTACAAAATAATCTGCCTAGCAACAAGACGAGCACTGCAATGATAGAGTAATATTAATACTGACGTCCTCTGTGGACATTTTCACTACATGGACAACATTGAATATTAAGAAATATTTGTCCACTGGATGATGCGACAGACCAATCAGAATGAAGTATTCCAGAGAGCCGTGCATTAGTGCCCGCCCACTTTTCTTCATAAGTAATCATTTATTTTTCCCATGGGGATTTTTTAAATGTCTAAATTAAAGCGTTGTAAGCCATGAACCAAGCAACAAGATGAATCAAAACATTACAAACTTCTATTTGAAGCTAAAAACATACTCGAAAACCTAAATGAAAAAAAAACTTTTTCCAGTGCATGATCTTTAGTGGCAGAAGTTGGGAGAGAACATCTTGTGCAGTAGCAGCTCTGTGGCCTCAAAACTAAACAAAGGAACGGCAGCATTAATAGAAAAGCTTGCATTGGTCATTTCAAAGCCTTAAGGACACCAAAATGTTGAAATGAAGGAAGTACCAGTATCGGAAAACTGAAAAAGGTTATTTGAGGGCAGTAGGTTGTGTGCTTAGTGAAGAAATGATCAAAGACTCTGCTTCTACCTCTACTAGCGATTCCAGTGACTGAAACCATCTCACGGAGCAAAGAAGCCAGGACTGTAGCTTCAGGCCAGCTCTTGATGGATTCTGATTAGTGTGAGTGTAAACACTTCCACACTCCTGGCATGCTCCCTTTGTATCAAACCGAAGATGGAATGATTATCTCCAATTTTTCGCCACTCCTTTGATCCTAAATTGCACCACCTTTGGTGCCTTCTGTCCGATTATTGGACATTATTGTATCTCGCCTGTCGTGGCTCCTTTGAAACGTCTTGGTTTGTGTGACATCTTTAGAAGTCTAACTCGCTTCGTCTAGGAAATCTCTAGAGTTGTTGCATGCATTTGCACATCCCTCCATTTTTCTAGCTCTAGTTCTTACACTCTTTCACACATACTTCTCTACGTTTTCTGCTTGTCAAAGTTACTCATGAATAAATTGGTTCTGGCTCAACTTGTTAAAGTGAGCAGGCTGATAAAGTAGTGATTTTGTTTCTTGCTGAACAACAAGAGACTAAACATCCTTACAAGTCCTTGTCTGCCTGAATTAATTACTGCATTTACATTAGAATACAGTGTATGAAAACTGTAGCAAAATACTAAGTAATCAAGAAGTGGAGGTGTTTGGGGTAAACGGGCTATCGGGGTTTCATTCTGTTGCAAAATCTAATTCATTTACATTTTGATCACATTACTACTTCATATCTTGGCAAAGACGGCAAGATTTATGTGCACAATTGAAATGGAAAAGATACATTGGGGTCCAAGAACACTAGTTAAATGCTTCTGGTTAGTGGTTTCACGACTTACTATCATTTTGTCATTATAAATTATATGAGTTAAACTTTAGAATTCTTTAATATTCTACTCTATATACAAAATTATTAGTATTTTTATTTATTACATGTCACCCAACATGATTCAAGAATGATCCAAAGAGCGATAACCCTAACCTAACTAACTTAAATGTACAAAGGGTGTTCACAAACAAGTGTATATTAGTGGTGTAGAAACGGTCTTAATACATTTCTTTTATACACTACTGTTTAAAGTATCTTATGATCAACAAGGTTGCATTTATTTGCTTAAAATACAGTAAAAAGGTAATATAATCCAAACAATTACAACTGAAAATGTTTCCTGTTTTAATATTTAATTTATTTCTGTATGGCAATTCATTCTATGTTATTTATTCTATGTCTGTGACAGTAAACAGCAGGGAAAGAAATTTCATTTGTATATCAGATCTGTGTAATTTAAAGTACCTACGGCTATATTTGCTCACTGCTCTTGATTGAATAACTAGTAGCTCTAATGAGAATAAATTTCTTACTTGAAGAAATGCTCTGGTGAGGAGATAAACATGGCAGATCACTGAGGGCAGGCTCTATGCTAATTCAGCAGTTCTATGCTAAGGGTCAGCAGTTGTGGGCGGGGAATGTGCAATGTGATTGCATAACATTGCATAATCTGCAAATGGCTTATTCTGAGACGCTGTTTATGATTTATTGGGATTTTAAAAGGTGGGTAGATTTTTACCATTAAAGTGTGGTTGTGTACACACACTGCCAACACACATAAATGTTCAAACATCATATTAAAGTGAATTTTGCATAATGGAATAGATTTTGAATGCCAGACTTTCGGACGGCACTATATATATATATACACATACACAGTCTTAATGCTCATTTCAAGGAAACTCAGTTCTGTGCATCAGTTGTTGACCTTTATGCAGGTCAATATTCCTTGCATAGCTTAACAAGTGGTTGCTGCTGACCTAGCCCATTAATGTCAATAGCCTATTCACTTTCTTCCTGGGAAACATAATGAAAAGCAAATGATGTCTGAAATAACATCTGCCTCCTTTTACGAGTCAGGATGTACTCAAAGACCTCAAAGTTATGCAGTTAAAATGTATTGAGCAAGTGCAAACCCAACAACCTCAGCAGTGTACATGCAGTATATTTAGAACATATGCAAATCAACCTTATCTTCCCCTACCTGGTGTCTTTTCTCTAGCACTCTCTAAATGTAATGTACAGATCTAAGTTTCCTATGAAGTTTTAATTGGAACCCCAAAAGCTTCTTAGTTCCCTACCCAGTCATTCTGCAATACATCTATGGTGCAACTAATTACTTTTCCAAGCCGGCATAATCCCCAAGACAGATTCTCAAGTATTTCTAAAGATATTTATGACCTTTATGAACTCGCAAATCACAAAGTGTTAGGTCACAGTGCCATGGACAGGTATCATCTAAATATTCAACATCCCTGGAATTAATTGAGGAAGAAAGTAAGTTCTACAAAAAGGTTATTTGGAAGGCTTACTAAAACACGAGCGCGAAAAGTCGACGGTAACACCCAGCATCTCTTAACAGAGAAGTCCTTTGTGCTGTACAATTTCCATTTTCTCATTTATCTTTTGGATACATCTTGCAGACTGACATGACATTAATGAGCAAAAAAATCTCTAAAACTAATTTGAGCCTCAAAGTTATGGGGGGTTTTATGCTAGATTTAGATAATGATGGAAAACCAGTTTTGAGTGGCACATCAAACTTCCCCTGGCTCATTTGTGCTCAGATCAGCACAGAACTCTCATTAAATGGCTTTCGTACTGCAGACCGGAGTCTTTCATTGGCACGGGCGGCCAGCAGACAGCCTGGAAAATAGCTGCTCGGAAACTGAACGAGTGTTGAATTCTGGCGATACTTACTGTCGAAGTCACTCGCTTTAACTCTGGAGATGATATGCTTTGCTCTGACACAAATAACGTGTCTGGATTCACGATGGCGTGAATAAAGAAACGCTTTCAATTCATTTACAAAGTATTTGAATTTTCTATTCGCCCTGACTCAACATCATGGCCAGTTAATATGGACCAAAGCCATTGCAAAGTACCTTATCAGCTTTTGATGAAAGTAAGTAGTCATTGAACAGACAAGGACAATCCCACTAGATATTTCCATGCTGAAATTGAACCAGCAACTATGTTCAGCAAGGGCCAATTGCACCACAAGGACGTGCACAGTCCCAAATCCTTCACAAGCGAGCATCATGATCTGTGATATGAAATACATACATCAATGTTAAAAATTTGGGGTCAGTAAAATATTGGACTGGATTCATTTCTGCTAAAAAAATTCAGCAAAAAATTATATTTTAAGACATATCAAAAGATAAAATGATAATTTTGAAATGTAATAATATTTCACAATTGTACTGTGTTTATTTTTGATCAAATAAATACAGCCATGGTGAGCATAAGAATCTTCTTTCTAAAATATAAAACAAACAAAATCTTGAAACTTGAAAAATGAAAATTCTGTCATCATTATCTTGTTGGTCCGAAAAAATAAGATGTTTTGAGGAATGTCTCAACTCCTTTTGTTACATACATTGTTGTTTTGGATCCCACTAGCCTTCAAAATATGACCAAAAATTATTAAAACAGACCTTATTGTGTGCTCCACAGAAGAAATAAAGACATGCATATAACATGAAATATTAGCAATATGTTGTTTGCGAATAAATAAATAAATATAAAATGGCCATCAACAGAGAATTTTGCTACTTGCCTCCATATGGTGTAGTTATTGCATCAAACAGCAAGGGTGACCTCATCAGCCAAACTTACACCCGTTAGGCATGTCTTCACGGGAACCACAGGTGGGCAACGTTCAGCGAAAGTAAGGTGAGATGGATTCTGCTCAATGCAACTTGGGCAATGTGGCACAACGGGAGAGGAACTGGGCTTGGAGCGGTTTGTTCAATATGTAATGCAGTCATGGGAACCATAGTGAGATAAGTCTCTAGGTGCAAGGTGCCATCTCAGAGGGTCCGAAAGCAGATGGATAGGGGGTGGGGTGTGCAGGGAGGCCTGGCAGACAGACAGAGAGCTCAGGCTGTCACACACGCGGAGCTAAGTGACAGCCACCAGAGTGCAGGACCAATTGCTACAATATGGCACCTTGGCCCAAGCCATCATGGGCAACCTGGCAGGCCGTTCATCTCTAAGGAGATGTATGGCAAGACAGAACAGTGCTTTTTCTCCATCTTTGCCTTTATACAACAACAAATACAATCCTACTTGGCCTCCAACTCGAACCTCCATTATCAACTGTAACCGCTTGTGTATCCTGCACTCGCCCTCATTTAGTAAGCAGGTTTAATTATGTTGAGTGAACAGAAACAAACTACAACAGATGTTTTTGTTGAATAGCAGGGGTCTGAGTGAGAGCAGGAAACTGAAATCTCACAAATGACATAAAATGTACTCAAAAATATTTTCTTTCAATAGGCATAATTGGAGAAAACCTTTCAATGCAATTAATTAAAGCTTTTCAAGCAAAAAAAGAAGTTACATACAATTACCAAATGTAAAGGTAGCACTTTATTTTACAGTCCAGAATTTCTTTTCTTTTTTTGACAGTCCCCATGTACATACTACGCATTTATCATAGTAACTGAGTAACAACTGGGTAATAACTACCCTTGAACTAACCCCTAAACCTAACCTTAACCAAAGTTACCTCATATTACCCAGTACAAATAAGTGCACATACTCTAAAATCAAGTGCAACCAATATTTTATTTTAGCAGAATACGTAGTAAATAAATAAAAATTATGAAATATATTACATTAAGAATGTTAAATATATTGTGGTCTAGATATAATATTGCCATTTAAAGTACCGGTAACTGTTTATAGCAGCTGTTGACACATAGAGCCGCCAAGAATCAAACTTGTTGATCCAGCATATCCCACAGATGCTCAATTGGATTGAGATCTGGCAAACTTGAAGACCAGGGCAACCCCTGGTAAGACCTTAAATTCTTCATCATGTTCCTCAAAACATTCCTGAACAATGTGTGTAATGTGATAGTGTGCACTATCCTGCTGAAAGACATCACTTCCACTATCAAACACCATTGTCATAAAAGGGGGTACCTGGTCTGAAACCATGTTTCGGTAGGTAGCGTGTGTCAAATTTACGTCCACATGAATGACTGGACCCAGGGTTTTCAAGCAGAACATTGCCCAGAGTCATACTCCCTCCACCGGCTTGTCATCACCCCACAGTGTATCCTGATGCCATCACTTCCCCAGTTAAACGGAGCATGTGTTAACAACCGCCCATGTGATGTAAAAGAAAACAGCACTCATCAGACCAGGCGACCTTCTTTCACTGCTCAGAGGTCTAGTTCCGAAGCTCACGTGTCTATTATAGGCACTTTCGACAGTGGATGGTGTCATCAGGCACTTTGATTGTTCTGTGGCTACGAGTGCGATGCACTGTTATGACACATTCCTCCCATAACCATCATTGAAATATAGTGTGAATTGTACTACAGTAGACCTTCTGCTGACTCGGAGCAGACAAGAGCCTTTGTTGACCTTATGCATTGATGAGCCTTGGACACCTGTCCCTGTCGGTTTGTGGTTTGTCCCTCCTCAGACCACTGTAGGTAAATTCTCACCAGTGCTCACTGAGAGCAACCCACAAGTCTTGTTATTTCAGAGATACTCTAACCCAGTCACCTTGCCATAACAATTTGGCCCTCGTCAGAGTCGCTCAGATCTTTAATGCTGTCCCTTTTCTCCTGCATCCAACACGCTGATTAAGAAAACTGATTGTTTAATCTATTCAGGCCTTAATATGTGGCCTTCTTGGGAGATCAACAATGTTCGCGTCACCTCTGATTGGGCATAATGTTTAGGCTCATTAATGTGTGTGTGTATAGATAGTGTAAGAATAAACAGCTACAGTAATACCTCGGTTAACAAGTTTAATTCGTTCCAAGAGCGAGCTCGTAACTAAAAATTTTCATACACCAAAAAGTTTTCCCCATAAGAATGCAATATAAATCACTCGATTCGTTCCACATGACCATAAATCCCAATTAATTGCCAATTAATTACAGTTCAAATTATAACCATTAAGATCTCATATAAACACTAATTAATTAATAAATGGCAATTAAACTAAAAATACTTGACAATTTACTGTAACGCGAGATAAGAAGAGGGGGTTTTACTGCTTACAGAGAGAATTTCGTACCTTCTTTCTATATGCTGTACTGTACGTATATATTTCAATACGTGAACAATAGCGATCACAATTAATGTTAACAACACGAGGTAAAACCGCTGTAAATCACTTATAAAAGTATCACTGTGGTAAATGTTGCAACCAAACCGAGCGACGCTGAGAGATGGAACGAGTGAAGGGGTGATAGGCTTTGTGAGAGAGTGTCGTTAAGATATTTCAACTAAAAATGCGTGCAAAGATGCTGAGCGCTAGGATAGGACTTTTCCACCAAAAAAATGCGCGTGGGCGAGGGAAAAATTCTCTCGCACACTGATACAATGCTTTCACACCGATTTGCTTGTATACAAAGTCACTCGTAAACCGAGGTATTACTGTACTTTCAAATGATCAATGGAGAAATAATAGTTTTAAAACTACATAGTGTAGTTGCAGGCCATAATAACTAGACTAACCCTGGCCCCTTGGTGATAGAAATTTATTTAACCCTGGAGAACCCAAGAACCCTTTTCTTCTTTGGAAAATTATGAACTATGCAATAAATGACTGCTATAAGTTCACTGAACACCAAAATGTCCACTTTTTCAATTTTAACCATTTATTCCCTAATTTAGGATTAGGGTCAAATTTGACCCATTGGGCTTTAGGCGTACCAAAGTATTTTAAATTTAGTTAAATTATATTTTAAAATTCCAGACATTTGAGTTAATCCCATCCTTAGATGGGATTAACATTCTTAGAACTTGTTCTATCTCCTTTACTAAAGAGTCTACACATTTCCCATGCTTTTAAACACTGTATTGATTGGTATGCTCAACAATATCACTGGACAAGTCATTGTCTTAGGCAGAAGATTCACCAAAATAACTTTCATGCGGTTGAAACAATTCATCAGAATCACGATCGCTGTCCAATTCAGGGCCAAAGTCACTATCATCAGCTTCAAGTTGCTCCAATACTTGTCTTACATTGATCTCTGTTGCTTTCATTGTCCTGAAAAGGGACCGAACATACTCCCTGAAAAGATATACTACTTTATTAGTCTCTGACTCTGTACTACTGAGGTAACTTAGTAAAATATATTATACAAAAGAATTTTATTTCAAGGCTTTAGCCAAATACAGGACTGTCACCATTCTCCATCAAAGCAACTCAAAGAACCAAAGGGTCATTTTTGACCCGACATTTTTTTAACCCATACACCCAGAGGGTCATTTTTGGCCCATTGTTTTTTGAACTAGCTCAGAGTCTCTAATATAGCCAAACATAATATAAAACACACTTCTAGGCATTCTGCAAGCTAATACTATATAGGTTAACAAAAAATAAAACATTTTAACAAACAATGGTTTGCTGAGAAGACGATTTTGTTTGGGTAGGTTTCCAACACAACAAAACAGCATGTGATCAGCCATCTTGTTACTACCACTCTTGCACTTGTGAGTTCAATATTCATCCACTAGGAGTCTCTATGCATGGGCCAGAAGTGGCACTCTGGGCTTTTGAAGTTAAATTTGATAATTGTTTTTTATTTTGTTCATTTTGGGTATCAGCAATTAACAGCGGCCAAATTTGACCCCGTGGGTTCTCCAGGGTTAAAACTACAGTATGTACAATTCGTATTCATATTGTAACCAGACGGTTAATGGTTTGGAAATGGCTCAAAAACTGGCAGAGTGCTATTCTAATAATTAATGGTGGGCAGCTGGGGTCTTAGTGGCACTATGGCGGGGCTTTTGCCTGTTTATTCATGCTCTGCTTTCAACCAACCTCATCCTCTCCAGCAAGTCATTCGTTAAATTTACAACCATCCACAGAGCCGGTATGCTAATGAGATTCATCCACAGGCTCTTTGGAGAAAACTCCCACATGGTTCATCTTTAATTTGAATCCCTCTGACAACCGTCATTCCATCAGCATGCGAGTCCCACCCATTGATGTTTACCTAAAAATAAACTAGGTGGAAAAAGAGGGAGAAAATCAGACAGATGGATGTATGATGGCACGTCATACATTATGGGGTGGGTACCACTGTCCAACCTTTAATAATAAGTTTGCAGACAAGACCTCCATGTTCCGACTTAATCACCTTCACATAGTGGCAAAGCACGAAAGGGGCTACAGTCACAATGTGATCTAGCACGGTCTTATTAGATAATAATAATATAAAAAACACATAAGCTTAGCCATCAGAACGACTGACTCATTCATTAAACTCAGAGTGTTTCCAGAGTGCTTATTAAGGCCTCATCAAATCAGTGTGTGCCCAAGGAGGGAGCCATCTCAGTTGAAGGGGGCTGTGAGATGCTCACTCAGTATGCAGCGCTGAAGTCATTGCTAAGTCTGTTGCCTTTTATTTTGCGGCTTGCCCATCGATCCCCTGTGCTGCTGAACCTTTGTTTGGCCTGCAAAGCTTGAGACATAAATCAAGGTCTGGCCACAGAAAGTTTCTCAACAGGAAGTGGAAGTGGAGTGAACTGCATGGGGCTGTAACTCGATAGAAACAAAAGAGCCACAAGCCAGTTTGTGGAATAATACCATCAGCTTTTTATAATGAATATGAAAAACATGCTAGGTGCTCTGACAACATCTAGTGAGAACCGTGGAATGTTTTTTGTTTTATTGGTTGAATAAAGGAAACCTGTCAAGAATACATTACCGGTCATATTTCACTCATACATAAAAATAAATAATAGTAATTAGTAATAATATAATAATAATGTAAAAAATGATTTTGGTGAAAATGTATAAGCTCCTTAAAAGAAGAGTTCATTATTTAGTCGTACTTGTTGTGCTAAACACGTATCACTTCTGTGGAACACAAACTAACTATAGAAATTCTGAAGACTGCAATGAAAAAAGTGCGGTGGTTCATATAGCACTCAAATACAAATTACAGAGTTTTGAATTTCTACATTTGCTGTTCTAACTTTGGATGGCATGACTACAAACAGCAAAAGCCTTACCAGTACTCACAGAGAGATTGCACAATCCCCCATCTGCATTCTTTCACAGGCAACCTAAGGTTTTTTATCTCCTGGGCACAATCCGCAATACACTTCACCACTGCTGAAGTTCCAGGAGCTATAAAATCACCATTATGGCACAAGTTGAGCTGATAGGAAATTCATTTGAGAAGCACATTAAGTTGGAATGGTATGCATGTGTTCCCTCCCCCCCGCAACCCCCTTTTCCTGGTTATCTTCAGCTTTGCTCTGTAGGAAACTCATTAGCTTCTTGGAAATAAAACTCTGGCACACTTTGTCTCCATTTCTGAGAAAATTAATTAGAGAGAACAGACACCATCGCCGATGTGCCAGCCTCTATTCTGACAGTTGCTCCTTTTTTTCCCCCAAGTATCATTATTTCCTGCTGTTGTTGTCGCTTTAGAAATGCTCTGTGCGTCTAAGGGATTGCGGTATCGATCCACTCAGACCTGTTAAAAAACTCTGGATTAAATTTGCTTGTCTCTGTGTTTGCTGGTCATGCTTTTAAAAAATACTGTTTACTGTGTGAGGGGAGATGGTATTGAATTTTAGTGTCTTGGTAGTATATTGGGCCATTTACACAACGCGCACGCTCCATCTCTTTAACACAGGCGGGCAGAAAATTACATGGGATATCTTGGATCTTTTGTTTATTTATTTATTTACTTATTTATTTATGGTGTTAACAGAGAAGCTTGCGGCGCTACACAAATTGTGCTACACCTTATCTTTTTGGTCGGTAATATTCCTTACTGGATACTCCAACTCTATCTGTGAATGCAATACATGTTTTTCCCGTATCGCCAAAACCAATCACATTCCCTTCCTCCTCACCATGTGTGTGCACTTGTTAACAGATAAGGTCAAACTCCTTCAAAAGGACAATCATAAAGGAATAGCAGTGCCATCTAAAAATGCTGATATCATAAAATTTACTTCATATAGTTAGGAGGGCTACTATTTGATTACGTACATATAATGTGATTAACTAAGACATTCAAAAACAGCGCACAACCAAATGAAACTTCATACAGCATCGGAAAGTTCACGGAATAAGACACAGAACAATAAGACAAAGCCCCCAGCAAAAGACATCTTCTCCAGGTGAAAGTATTTTTGGAATAATACCAGAGCTTTTCATTCACAAAATAAGTGTTGGGTGCTCTGACAGCATCTTGTTTGCATTGCACAATTAAAACCATGAACTAAAAAAATGAATGAAGGCTAAATCTAAATATAATTTAATGTTAAACTAAGTTTTAAAGTTAATTATTTACCATTCATTAGTGAATCTCTTCCTGTGCATTTGTAGATCACAGCACACATCAGTTGATTTTTTTGATTTTTTATTCTATAATGTCACAAATAAGTGGACTTCACCCAGCAGTTACTCAAGCCAATCTATGCATTTAGAATAATGCAACAATTCTAACCCCAGTGAGAGACTTTAAATTCAATCAGTATTATTGATTAATAGCTGGCATGTACAGCCAAAAAAAACTTTGCTGCATTATTTTCCTGTTATCTCTTGTAAAAGTGCTATATGAATAAAGGTGACTTGACTGAGATATTGCTTTCATTTGGATAAGATACAACAATAATAATTTTTTTTTGTTTTTTAAATCGGACACTTCTGTCAGATGCTGAGAGAAACATGCAGTGCTTATTTAGTATCTGCAGTCAGTAAAAAGTCAATATCACTTCAAATAAACCATGCATTGTCATAGTTCTGTTGTCAATTAAGTTATAAAATAACCAATTGTGCATGCATATGCATCACATGTCTCTGGAGTAAAATATTCTGCAATGTGAGATCACTGTAAGGCAAAAGCTGACATGTAAATTTTTAATGCTCAAATAAATGTGAGCGCTGTGCATTTGCATTGCAAGATAACTGCTAATTTTGCATTAATTTGTAAAGTACAAACGAAAATGTATCATACTTAAATGCATTAAAAAACTAATTCTGCATTCTGGCATTTATGTGCTGTTGATTTCTGCCCTTCTTCACCTTCTTGCACATGGGAATTTAAAAGAGAACATTTTCTTCCTTTGTGCTGAGTTTAATTTAGGTATGATAGAACTGTTTAATTATTTATTTTGACAACTAATATAGAAAGTTAAACATTCTGTGTTTACTTCATCGCATGGCAAGTTTTTGAAACCAGCCAGACTCAGAATTGTTGAAGAGTTCATTTCACTATATGAAATTCAATGAAGGTTGACAATATGTAGTTTTCTGCATGTTTCGTCCAGGAAAATGGAATAATGGAGAACAATTTGCCAACAGAGTGGAGAACCAGAACCAAGCTGGCTGAGCAAGTTGAACTTTAGTGTGAGCCCTTGTATTAATATGCCTTGAGGATAGGAATTAAAAATAAAATTAAAAAGGTCAAATTCACTCAGTATTCCATAATCTAATTTACTATATCTCAATTACACTCAGTTGTGTTGTAGGCACTAACATTATAGTCAAACTTATTTTTATGTTAAAATACACTATTAAAACAATCTCTGCCACTGTGTGGACTTCAGGCCAGTCACAGTCTTATGTTTATACATATAAGAAAAATACCAAACAATAAAGACGTCTTGTCATCTTTTGAAAATGTCTACTCAATTCTTTACTCATCTGCACACATAATTAAAAAATGTGAGGGCTTTTCTCAGAATATATTGATGCATGTGATTAACTGACACAGTATGCATTTAGTATTGATAACTTTGACAAACCTTTTACGCGTCTGTTGAGTGTTCTCCTTCTTGTTGTCCACTTTTCTCACTCTTGATTGAGGGTGGAGTAGGTTATTGAACTCTGGGTAAAACACCAGGGGGACTCGACGCCCTCTTGTAGGAGAGGTGATTGGGAGGTGTTTTTTTCCAGTTGGAGCAGGTCGAGAGGAGCAGCATCTTGGTGATATAAAACATTGATCAGCATTGATTTTGTGTGTCTGCTAGTGCACCGCCCTCTCTGTCTCTACTCGCTCACCTCCTTCCTGCCTTTCAGGCTAAGCTATGAAACGATGTTTACGCCACTGTTTCTTAGTGGGTGGCATTTTATCTGAACAGAAGATGGTGGAAAAATCTATACAATAGATAAATAGAAGAAAAAAAATTAAGCTTCTCAGGGAATGAAGGAAGAAGAGGGAACAAGGGACAAAAAGAGGGAAGAAAATAGAACAAGTCCATTTTCAACCCTGTACCACAAGGCAGGTGTCTTCGTAGCATTGGCCTGCAATTTATCCTGCAGAATGTATGAGTTCCATCGACACCAACTTAAACTAGACATTAATCAAAACTGTATTTCAAGCGAATGTCTACTGCTAAACACACAGTGGTTTTCCAGTTGCACTTTACTTCTAAAGTTGTTGTCTTAAAGTCAACTTCAGGAATTGACTGGTTTGTGAAAAGAGGGTCCTGTATATACCAGAACGAAACCAGATCCACTGGAAGTGTTGATGAAAGATTCTTTCTAAATAATTTTTTTTGAATCTGCAAGGAACCTCGAATATTTGCCATACTGAACAACTGCAAAAAAAAAAACACGGTTAAACTTCATGATTGTAAAAACACTTGAATCTGTTAAACTGGACTCCCATGGAGGCTCAATAGAAGCCCCCAGGTAATTTGAGCTTGAGACCCAGAGTTCCAGCCACGCTTTGGCATCACAGAAAATGTGAAGTTGCATTTCATTTCTCATTCTTGCGTAGCTATTAAATTCTGTGCTCTGGATTTTCTCCTGAAAGTTCAGGCAAAGGTGGCACAATGTTAAGAGAGTCACTGAGGGCATCAGTGCCTTGCAGCAGAGCTTGGGCGCC
Organism: Rhodeus uyekii; assembly: GCA_037043235.1. Classification (NCBI taxonomy): domain Eukaryota; kingdom Metazoa; phylum Chordata; class Actinopteri; order Cypriniformes; family Acheilognathidae; genus Rhodeus; species Rhodeus uyekii. The sequence goes on along the minus strand of JAWRVZ010000155.1, from coordinate 51,283 downwards.
TGGCCTTTGGGCCCTGACTGCTCGCCGGTGAGGCATGGAGGCTACAGTGCTGAAAATCCCATCAAGACCCAGTTCCAGGTCCACGCGCAAGAAAGATGAAGCATGCTAGCTCATCAGAGGACACGGCCAAGCCCTGATGCCTCTTCTCTTCTTGTCCCCCACCCTAAAACTCTCTCTACCTCTCTTTCGCTTCAGGGAGAGTGTTGCAAGGCCAACAAGCCGGAACCCCATGCGCTGGCCTCAGGGGCTGTCGCTCGCTTGTTGAATAAAGGAGCTGACTAGCTGATTGATAGACCTGCACCAGTCCATGCCCCTCGCACGTTTCCTGGTTCACTGCCTTAAATAAGAATCCTCTACCGGTCAGCCCGGTTTCAGCGTTCGTTAAATCTGGTTCTTGATGGATGGCACCAATTTTCTGCCAAACCCGGATGGGCCACCTAAGCATCCCCCTTCCCCTTCTCTGCCTCAGGTAAATCCCCCAGAGCCTGAGCGAACAGGAGTATTCTAAAATGGTATCAATCACACCAAAGGCCACTCTGCCATGGTGCAATGTTTCAATTATACCTCCCGCTCCCTCACGACCGTATCGCCCTGTCCCGACATCCCCATTGTGCCCTCCGGCCAAAGCTGAGAGCTCTCCGTCTCCTCGGCAACAGGAGCCTCTTTATCTCTTTTAATTCATTTCAGGGTTATTTATAAGCAAGTCTATCATCCCCCCAAGGGTTGTACCAACCCCAGAGATGACAGATGCTGCCAAAGCCTGAGTAAGCCGCTCTTCCCTGCTAACACACCACTCGGTCCGAAAGGTATCGTCTGGAGCCCACTGGGCTCTGAGCTTTGTCAGTCTGGCACGATGGGAGACAGACGGGTGAGAAAAGTTAAGCAGGTGCAAGCCCAGAGTCTCTGGTGTGTCAGGGTCATTTGTTACCCAGCAAGGACAGACAAGTTCCCCTCAGACACGACTCGGCAGATGGGAGGTCACTCTTGCGAAGGCGGGAAACCTTCAACAGAGCGTTTTTAGCAGCCCTGCGATGTTACAAGTCTAACCATATCAAACACAGAGATTGGATAGTGAATCATCAGGATGAACGATTCTGGAATTGACAGCTTATTCAAAACAGTTTTGCTCTTAAATGGACAGTTCATTTAAAAAAAATTTATTCAGTCACTATTTACTAACCCTCATTTTAATTCAAAACCTAAAGAGTTATTTTTCTCCTATGGAGAACAAAACAAAGTGATAGGTCATGTCATCATTTACTCTACAGCAATCCAAAAAAAAGATTTTACTCACTACATTAACAGTCAATTACAAGTTTATAAAAACATTTTTATAAAATTTTAAATCTGTTAATAAAAAAGATTATTAAAAAAAAAAAATTATCCATAAGAATCGAGTACTTTCATCCAAGTCTTCTGAAGAAACACAATCACGTTATATGAAGATTGAAAGGCTTATGAATTTGGAACAACGGAGTAAATTATGATAGTACTTTCATTTTTGGGTGAACTAAACCTTTAACCAGAAAGTCATTCACTAATCACCTTCTCTGCCTTAGCTCTAAAATAGCTCATTCAAGTTTGTGCAGATTTAAATGTGGCAATGACGCCAAACACCATAGGAATAAATTGGGATTATTTTATCTTTTTTCTACACAAACCTTGCTTAAGACTTGGGAAATTAAGCACAAGCAATATGAACCAGAGTTACAGTACTTTAGTTGCTGCTTTGGCCATTTTAGGAGTTTGGCAACCTCTGGAACAACAGGAAGATCTTACTGAAGATCTCCTATGTGGAATACAGAAAATAAAGAAAATCATTTAGTTTGGTACAATGTGAGGGCAAGTAAATGATGATAAAATTTTGAAGTTCTGGATGAGCTATGCCTTAATTACAGCACATGGCCAGACTTAATTAAATTGCATCAGTAGATCTGTGCCTCTGGTTGTTATGAGAAATTAAATGCTCCCCACCCCACCATCTGCATCTACCTAAAAATGAATAAAAAGGTACATTTACTTGAATGATTTATAATCCACCATCAGAAATAAAAAAGAAAATGTTATCCATTCAATCAAATAAATTCCACTTACATCAGTGCAATTCTGAATGTCATAAAATTGTATAATTAATGAAACAGTCCGTAATCTTTCTCCATTGCTCCCTTGGCTAATCAATGTCACATTCAATAAGCACCCATTTATGACATTTTGAAGGTTTCAGCTTCAGAAATTACGGCTAATTTTTCTCAATCTCCTCATTTTTTCAGACACTGATTTTGAGAGGCATTGCAGTTGGTGAACCAGAGGTTCACTTCGGCACAGTTCATAAAGTATGTCATTATTCAAGGTCAAGTAGCACTCGGAGTGGCCAAGTTCCTGTTTCCAGCCGTAATCCCCACCTTCCATTCCTTAGTATCGAAGCTTACCGAGCTCATCCATCAGAACAGCTAGGTTCTCAAACATGAATGATCCACTATGGAGATCCTGCCCATTACGTCTCATTAATTAACCTCTTCTTTATTATCTCCTTTCAGCCCTGACTATTGATTAAAAATGTGAAACTAAATGAAGAAAGATCGATACAAATCTCATTAAATCATCAACCCTTTACCAGAACTTGAGTTTACCTTTCACACAAGACCCGACATGCATCATCATTCAGGGAACTCGTGGATATGTAAAGATGCTAAATGTGCTATGCTTGCCTCAAGGGATCTTCATCTGTAACTGTGAAGCAAAATAAATCTATTAAAAGCATGCTTTTAACCACTCATTAGTATTTCAGAAAGAGTGCATATATGGAAATAGTTCAGCAGGGCCACAGGTGCTCTAAAGTGTCTCCACACAGACGTTCTCACTTAATGTACTATTCCACCAGATGAGCTTTTTATATAGTGAATCTCAATTTTCATTAGCTTGAGGATATCATTCACGGCTGTTCATTTATTTTATTTGCTACGGCATAACCAAATGTTCATTGATTTAAAAAAAAATAAATAATTAAAAAAAAAATTAGATATGTATATAGAGCCACAATTTCGAGGTTTCCACTATGCCCCATATGGGGGGAGGAAACAGCCCAAGGTGGGTTAGCTGCTGTGTCTTCCCTGGTCAAGCTAGTTAGACTGGTCTGCTTTGATGGTTTTAGGGTTTTGTTTGGGGCTTGCTGGTCTGACTGCAAGACTAGCTAACTACCTATACTTAGTTTAAGCCCAAGCTAAATAATGAAACAAAATCTAATACATTTCCAAACCAACTATTTGGACTCAATATTATATAGACTCAATTGGTTGAATGAGCATTTAAGTGACAAAATTACTAGAGAAGTCCGGCATACTGTACGTCATCAGTCTGACATTTTACAGAATTGAGCTACAATATTGGTTAAATTACGGCAAAAAAAAAAAAAACACATAATGAAAAGTATTTAAATAAACGGGATCAGTTTTGATTTCATACGAACTTAAATGACAGTTTAGATATTTATGGACATACCTGTATATGAAAGACATTTTGTTTAGGGTGGAAAACAAGGATATGTAACAACAGTTGTCATTGCAATCTCTTAAAACTCTCTTATTGTATATATATATATATATATATATATATATATATATATATATATATATATATATATATATATATATATATATATATATATATAGGAGCATAAACCCCACCTCTGCTTCTCTGACAACAAACTAAGACCAAAACTGTAGTTGCACCAAGCCAGCACACAATCTGGTTCCATTCCTTTTCATAAACAACAATACAGCAAATGGACTTTCAGACATCTGATCACTGGTTCCTCCCAGGAAGACTAGTAGTATGTGGGGGGGGGTACACAGCCAGATACACACCTGGGAATGGAGCCGATGGGCTTGATTCACCCTGGCACAAAAACAGAACAACTGGCGGGGCTCTTCTGCAGATGGGCACGCAGGTGGGCATAAGGCAGGGCAGGAGGGAGTGCAGGGGGGCTCTGCCAGATTTGTGTCGTCCTTGCAGCTCGGAGTAGGTACACTTCTTTCTTTTTTTTCCAGTTGATCACATCTGGGCTGAGGTCCACAATGCCATCAAAAAGAGAATGAGTGTGAAGCTGTACTGCCCCCTAAAGGAGCTTCATGTAACTGCCTGCTATAACTAACTAGCAAACACTGTATTAAAATATATATTCTCCACGCAAACTTTACGCCTCCAGATACTTTGAACTTAGAGGAGAATTTATGCAGCTCCACTGCAAACAAATCCATTTATAGCGGATGAAAAAGATATGAATGCACAGTTGGAGTAAATGTTGAACAGATTTCGTCTAACAGGTCATTCCATCACCAAGCGGCAGAACGAGCGCTTCAATTGGGTCTAAATGAGAACAGCCGCGATGTTTGCTGTTTTTGGGCACAAGTGCGCTTACTCACAATGTGTCATCATGAGTCATTGAGCTTCTGCTGGTATAAACAACAGCCGCGCAAAAACAAGACTATTAATCAGTGACAAACGCGATGGCACGTTATCAAAAGCCACTGCGTATCGCAGGCTCCGCCCACTTAGTTAAGAAGCCCCGCCTCCCACGACGCATTAAGCCCAACTCCAAACACTATTAGAATGCGGTCTTTAATCCCAATCACTTTACAAAAAAACTGTATCATTGTAGACGGACAAAGCCACAAACAGCATTGATTTCTGAGGAATGGAATACAGACAGCTAATCGATACGAGTGTGTGTCTTCTGCGCAGGCCGTGAGTGCAAATCGATGTCTGGGAGGCGTCATTGACAGGCAAAGTAAACCCGTTTTAAAGCACAGTTAGTGACCTGGTTAGGGCCAACATTTTAGAAGGGCCACATCTGGATACGTCAAGTAAAACACCAACGCTCATTCACAACAAAAAAAAAATTTAGGCATTAGACTTTAGATCTAACTGATCAGGTTATATAATTTAACAATTTTTTATTTATTCTTTCTACCAAATAGACCATTTCTGTGTTGCACATGAGTGGGTAAATGATGCCAGCACATTTCTTTGTCACTTCAAGTAAATGTTCATGCTGTTAAATACCATTTTGTTTTTGTTATGTACATTTCAAAGGGAAATTGAATATTCAAATGCAAGAATGCAGGGCAAGATTTAATTTTATCCTGAGGCATCATACACCTATTTTTTTTAGGGGGCAGCACTGGCTCTCCAGGTTCACCTGCTGCCCTAGGCAAGACGAGACGTGACCAGAAGATAAAAATACCTAAATAACATGGTAGAGCTTGATATTAGACTTTAGCGGGGTTGTCTAAATGATAGTTTTTGTTTAACATGCAGCAGATTATAATTATGTGGAAGGTGTAACTCGATTGGAATGTGCAGTCTTGCAAATTAATTAATCAAGATGAAACTTCTTTGGAAGCATTTAAAAATCAAAGAGCCAAGTAGGCATTTTTCTGAATTTTTCCATAGGAAATTGACTGAATTGTGAAGAGTAATTTGAAATGCAGAAAGTCCCAAAGAGGTGGTGATGGGGGGACAAAATATGAGATGGGGGGGCAAATTTTATTTTAATGCTTATGCGTTCTCTCATAAATGTTTTGCGTCCCCCTGAGTGCTTTGTAAGTGAATGCAGCTTCTCAGGAACGCAAAACGTTTGCAATAGAACACAAAATCAGTGAATTTCCGCCTTATATTTTTTCCATCCCCATGTCCCTTTAGGGGCTCTGTACAAATAATAGGTAGTCAGAGCAGAAAGATTAAAAGAAATAAGAGTGCTTGAAGATGTCAACTGAAAAATTGCTTCAGAGGAGGAGCAAGTTATTATATTTTGATGACATTATGAAGACCATTTTTTTCTTTGCACCAATGAATCACGCACAACAAATCCAGAAACATGCCATAAAAAGACAGCTTCTTTTCTAATTAGACGTTGATTAAATTATACGCGAGAAGCACTCAATATATTATCTACGGTATAAAAAAAAGCCATTACAGAAAAATTATTTTAATGTGGTATTGTGTTGCAAGTCTTGTCCAGTGAATTGCCCAAACACATTACGGTCATGCCACCCTTGGTCTTTGCCCTTTCCTGCTCATCAAATCACTACTCCACCTCTGTCCCAAACTCAACTAAATGATTTATTGATCCAGGGCAACCTCCATATAACCTGTAAATTACCTCAACACTGTGTCATTATCTACCAATGATGAGCAGGGCCCAAAAAACCAAGAAGATGCCTCTCAGAGGAGACTTCATTCAATGCTGGACCAAAGTCTGATTCAAACTTTGATCAGGCTTAACCTGCTTTGCAATAATTACTATTCCTGTGAGAGACTAGAGGAGGCTGGAGGTTCAATGAATCCATGGACCCATGACCGCCCTGCCTGAAAGCCTTGTTTTTGAACTTAGCAAAGAGATGCGGCCCAGTCTACCAGTAAGACTACTAAAATTAGATGGAGACAGAGCAAATCAGCACTCATAATGCTCTGTTACCTGTAGACTCCGCAACTAGACCTAAATTATTAGTAATAGCCTTATGGAATCATGACACATGTAAAAGCAAATGATTAAAAGACATAGTTGCACGTAGATTAAGAGGGCTCAAATAAAATATCTGATATTGCACTTGATTATACGTATTTTGGGACTTGTATACATTATAATTTGAGTGACAAACTCAGCAAAATCATGCCATCAACTTCATTACATTTTTTATTTACGGTCCACAAATTAGAAACACAATGAAAATCCATACTGAACTACACAGAGGGATGAAGCTGGCAGGACCAACCGCATAATACCAAAGAAACTAAACTAATAACCACTGGAAAGACGAGCCAAAATTGCATCGCATATATCAGTGCCAAAATCCATGCGCTGCTCAAGTCCAGTAACACTATCAAACGGGAAAATAGTGAACTGAATAGTGAGTGGGTGGCATCGTTCGACCACTGAAGACAGTCTATCACTAATGTGGGGCAGTACAATTAATGCAGAGGAGAAAGTACAATTAATAACTCATAACTCTTGAGAGAGGTCAGAAGTTTAATGGTACCATTTTACTTCAATATCAGGCTAATTATACTCAGAGAAAAATACTGAAATAAAGTACAGGATTTTCTTGTCATGCCAACACATTTCACAAGCTTAAAGTGGAGTAGAAGAAAAGCAGATAAACACTGCCCTCCTGTGACACTCTGGAGAACCATACTTTCAGAGCAGCTGCTCAAAAATGAGACGGTTACATTTAGAAAGGCCTTACCGGGATATGAGAAACTCAGAATAAAATTAAAATACTGCCTAGTCACGACTGAAACACACATGCCTGTAATAAGCACTAGTTTAAACAAAGCAAAACGCATAGTTCAACGCACAAAATTAATAAATACTTCACTAACATTTGTTTTAAAATAAAAAAGTATTAGTCACACACACAAAGTCTACAAGACACTTTTCTCCTGGAAATATACATGTTCATGTTATCTCAGCTTTTACAACTCACACACACAAAAAAGCATGAAATTCCAGTCTGTTGAAAGCTGACAATGCTTTGCTCTGGTGAGATTCTGTAACTTCAGCAGTCTAAAGTCTGACTGGCTCAACCAGGGGCCCACACTGTTAGGGGCCTATTAACAAGAGCTCCTCAGGGTAGAATCCACAAGAACATAGTCCCCGTGAAGAAAATTAGCCCATACAGAAAACATCTCTCAACAAGTTATTAAAACACAAAGAAGCAACACTCTAAACTACCTTATTTGAGGTACACAAGTACTGCAAAGGCAGCTGCCACATGTCTATGTACCCTGAACCTTTTTTTAGATCAGACACATTGCTTGACAGATTCATAGTTTCACCAGAGTGGATGAGTACGCTTTTGCAGATGTGTGGGAAGAGCTAAAAATAAGCTTGAAGGTCGTAGATTAGAGAAAGCTTGCAGTGTGAGTCGATTGACGGCATGCTGGAAGAGCGTTAAACAAACACAACAAACACAAAAGGTGACCCTTGTGCAGCAAAAATATAATCTGATAAAGATTAACTGACTAAGCTATTAGCATTGTGCCGTTATTGCAAAACACAAAAATTAGGCAGCACAGCATAACAAACAGAACATGATGAGCAGGACACTTATCAATTTAAAACGAACTTCCATACTCAATACGGCAGGAAAAGTTGCTGTAAATATGGCAGAAATGGAGTAATGCTTGAACAAGGCCTATCGGTGATTTGGCACTACATGATGAAATAGAATAGCAGTACAGCAACAAAAAAAAGACTGCTAATCATTTCCAATGCAGCCATAAGTTCCCATACAAAACGTTCTCATACAAAAGTTCTAATGTGATTATTTTAAGTATTGGTGCTTACGAGACACGAGTATGGCAGATTACGCTCAAAAAAGCATGCCTGGCAGAACTTTACTGTAGTGTCTATATGGGTTGCAGCATTGCAGTTACTTACAGTTAAAAAGCCATACATTAATGTTATATGCATTTGTTAAATCGTACATTTCAGATAAATCAATTGATTCGCTCAGCAGATAACATTAGAAAGTCAGTCATGAAGTACGCCTTGTAAGACAAAGGCTTTTGTACAGTACTGGTAAAGTTTCCCTTTTTAAAAATGCAAATGAGAGAACATTGTGCGAATACCTGCCACAATCCTTAACATCTTTAAATTTGGTTTATTTGGCCAGATGCAGATCAAAGCTTCATTCTGTTAAGGTTTTGAGCTGATCTCTTGAAGACATTCACTGTTTAAATGCAAGGCACGGATTAAGACATTATCCTCAGATATGTAATGCACGTTTAACTAATGGCACTAAACAATCACATCCAAGTTGATGAAGAATCATAAAGGTGCAACCAGGAGCTTACTTCGTAAATAGTCCTCTTTTACATAGTAGAATTTAAACTCTAGATAAATAACTTAAGCTAATTCCCTGAAAAAATTATCAACTTCACAAACACTTTAAATGGAAGACATGCTCAAAACTCCAGATGCATCCCATAAGTCTCACTGAACCCATTCAAAGTAAGCAATTTCATCAAGATCAACTGGATAATCTGTTAGATGTATTGGCTCTTTGTTGTCATATCGTTCTCCTTTGTAACTTTTCCAGCGTCCGGCAGGTAAGTAGATATCCCTTTCTTGCTTTCCCGGCTCCAGTACTGGAGCCACCATCAGGTCATCTCCTATCAGAAACTGTGAGTCAACTCTATAAGCCGTTTCATCACTGGTGGCAATCCACCATAATGGGCGAATTATGGGGTCTCCGGTGTCAAGAACTTCTCCAGCCAGTTCTATGACCCTGGGAGCTACAAGTGTTCCGTGTAGTTCAGTGAACCGTCGAGCGATAGCCACCACCTCCTCATCGTACTCCCATGGAGGAATGGAGAACTGCATGGAGGGCATGAAAGCAGACAGCTCCAGCCACCGAATATAGAGCTCACGGTCTGGTAGCTTGCCATTTCCATCTGTACGGTTAGAATAGGCATTGCCTCCAATCATATCTGGCAGGATAAACTGGTAGCCCAGGATGCTGATGGTGAGGACGGTTGGGATCAGAGACTTCAGGCCAAGTTCGTAGCCCCACACAGAGTCCCGATCGATTGGACGGAAGAAGCAGGAGATGTTCTGAGAACCATAGCCAGACCGAAGCTCAGCACGCTCGTTGAAAGGGATGGCCATTTCGGTGTAGCGGCGAGTGAAGGTGCTTGGGTCAGGGAGGTGGGCTCGGGTTCTGAAATGCCAGGGCAAGTAATTGGTCTCACCTGCATCCAACTTGAAGGAGGACACAGCGTATTTGTGACGTAAAGAGCGAAGCTGTGACGTGAACCAGTTGCGAGCATCTGGATTGGTAAAATCAAGGATTCCACCGATGCCATTCCACCACTTAACCAAGGCAGGAAGTTGGCCTGTCGGCTCCATCACAAACAGGCCTTTCTCTACACATGGCCCAAAATTTGCTGAATCATAATTTACAAAGGGATGCGTCCACAGGGATACTAGGAAGCCATCTGCCTTGAGCTTTTGAAACATGGCAGAAGCATTTGGGAACTTCTGTGTGTCAAACTCAAACTCCCCATACTGACTGGTGTAACGATCATCAAGTTCTAAGTGGCTACAGTTAAAACCATATTTGCGTATGTTCTCTGCATAAGTTAAAAACTTTTCCTGGTTGATGTCAGTCTTGTGTAAAGCCCAGGTGGACCATATTGGGTGACGGAACATTTCTTTGGCAGGAACTTTGTTAGGTTTGGGGAAGTATCGACGAACCATGACCTTGTGAATGGAGGTCACATCTGGACCCACGCAGACTCTGTAACTAAGTTCAGCATAGGGAGGCCTTCCAGGTGCAGGTTTGTACGGACTTTCCTGATATCGTGCCTGGAAGTACATGGTTTTCTCTGTATCATTCCAGCCCAGGTGGAAGGGCACAGAGTCATTGATTTTAATAGCAGTTGCATTGGATGAGAGCCAGTAGCGTTCCAGGATGCCACCAAAGTCATGCCGATTGGAGTACACGTCACTGGTGACAAAAGGTTTGGGTGCCTGCTGACCCGAGATGGCAATAGGCCAATGCTGAACAGCAGTCTCAGCACCACCATACCAGTGTGATTCATTGTAGGACATGGCATGTTCCACTGGCCGCTCCGACTCCAACTCTTCCCAACGCACACGGTAACACACCACTGTCTCCTTTGGTTTCACCGTCATAATGAAGAAGTTCACCTTGCCAGCAAACGAACGCGAGCAGCGAAGGATCACACCCTCCTTCGAGCAGGAGTCAAGATCAAGTGTGCCAGACCTGAGATCAACAAGAATAAATCAGTTTATATTATGAGAACACTGTGACAATACAAAACAAGGAGCATCGTGCCATTTGATCATATATATAGAGAGAGAGAGATTGATTAACATCTACAAAAATATATTTAAAATCTTTTGAAAACAATGATTACACATATTTTTAAATACTTTTTACTTGATAGAACATGATTTTTTGTTTTGTTATTAAATTACATTTTTGAAAATGGTTTAATCATTTTTCAAACCAACATGACATTTCCTACATTTCAACTTGGCAGGTGCGTTTTAAAGATTCTTAATGACTTGATGTACACTGACCAATGGTACAACCAACCAGGTGACAACAAAATTCGTTATGATATCAGAAAAAGAAAAAAAATTCACCACACATACAGACCTAAAGCCCATCTTCAGGACAATCCCCCCAGCCTGGTTCCGGATGAGAAATCCATCCTTATTGAGATCAAGCAACTCTGTCTTCAGCAGGTCAGCTTTCCGTAGGGAGGCAATATAATAACACCATGCAGTCACTGCTGCAATCACCAGAACCGCACCAATAACTCCAGCCCCCACCAGAGGGCGACTGTCCTTGTCTATCTTCTTGATGGACACACCATCAGTGATTGTTCCTCCTGCACCTCCTGGGACTACTTGGTACATTCTTGGTCTTGGTTTTTGAATTCACTATTACTAATTGGTGAAATTCAAATTCCTATTGGTGAAGATTATTTAATAATCTCCAGGTTAAAATGTTATATGCACTAATACAGATATCATTTGGTAGACTTATGTGAGAAACTGACAGAACCAAAGTGGATATCTTGCTAAATATGTGCAAAATAGAGTGCATCCATTTTTCCTTCTCTCAATGTATCATTTTCCTCTTGATCAATTATCCTTTATGAGCCTGAGGGGAAAAGAGTGGCAAATAGTGTTAATGTAAAGGATTGAAACAAAGTCCAGACAGAAATCTACTCAGCAGATGTAGGAATCACAGTACAAATTACGGCATTAAGTATCCCGAAAAAAAATACAGTTTTAGCCTTGATATCGCCCTGACTTGGTCTGTTTGGGAGGTAAAGGCATGAACAAAAGACGTTTATTCGTGCTGCCAAGGTTTCTCACTGTGGCAGTGTGTGCACTGACTGCACTAGAGGACAACACAAGGGCCTCCGGGTCTGCAGTATGCACCGCCACACCTGCAGAATTTTGAGACTGACATAGTGCCACAAGACACACTTGGCTCAAATGAAAAGCACAGTTAACGGACAATGTTTTCAACCAGTTTTTTTTGCAGGAAAATGTACACTTAAGACACAACAGTGACTGCACACTTTTTCTGTGGCCTTTGTCGTCAAGTCACTTAAAAAATAAAAACCAATAAAAGGCATTTGAATTAAATCAACGATATAAATTAGAAGAACATTTGACAAGTAAAAAATGTTGTACTTGTAATCATGAATTTACACTATAATTATCCCATGAAGCACTGTAACCAATCAAACATTCATGTAGCCAAATCAAATATTACGTTATGCTAAAATATTAAGTTATTCTCCATAATTCATTGATAATAAATATAATGCATTATATATTTGAAGTTTATAGCAAAACACTTGCATATATAAGTTGTGTGAGGGTGTACAGAGACTGACTCAATGTTGTTTGCAATGATTTATGGAAGTAGACGGTCGCTTTTGAGCCATTTGCTATGAACATTTAAAATGATAATGACTTTGCTAAGCGCCATCCATGATTGGTGGATCGCTTGTATGATTATGGGTAGTAGGGGTGTGCAAACACAATGAAAGAGAAGCAGCGTTGAGAAGAAAGAGAAGTAATGGCTACATGGCTCCGTGTGAAAAAGTGCTTGCCCCTAAACCTAATAATTGGTTGGACCACCCTTAGCATGAACTGTAATCAAGCGTTTGCTATAACTTGCAATGAGCCATTATCCACAAATAGGCGAAAACATGGAACTCATCCAAGAGGTTACAAAATAACCTACAATAACATCCAAAGAACTGCAGGCCTCACTTGCCTCAGTTAAGGTCAGTGTTCATGACTCCACCATAAGACAGAGACTGGTCAAAAATGGCCAACATTAAAGCTCGTCTCATTTTTGCCAGATAATATCCTGATGATCGCCAAGACTTTTGGGGAAATACTCGGTGGACTGACGAGACAAAAGTTTAACTTTTTGGAAGGTGTGTGTGTCCCATTACATCTGGAGTAAAAGTACCACATTTCAGAAAAAGAACCAACAGTAAAATATGGTGGTGGTAGTGTGATGATCTGGGGCTGTTTTGCTGCTTCAGGACCTGGAAGACTTGCCGTGATAAATGGAACTATAAACTCTGGTGTCTACCAAGAAATTGGTTTGTGACCTCAGAACTTTGGTTCTGCAGCAGGATAATGATCCAAAACACACCATGAAGTCCACCTCTGAATGGAGTGGCCTAGTCAAAGTCCTGATCTGAATCCAATTGAGATGCTGTGGTATGACCTTAAAAATGCAGTTCATGCACGAAAACCCTCCAGTGTGGCTGAATTACAACAATTCTGCAAAGATGAGCGAGCCAAAATTCCTCCACAGCACTGTAAAAGACTCATTGCAAGTTATCACAAACGCTTGATTGCAGTTGTTGCTGCTAAGGGTGGCCCAACCAGTTATTAGGTTTAGGGGGCAAGCACTTTTTCACACAGGGCCATGTAGGTTTGGATTTTGTTTTCCCTTAATAATAACAACCTTCACTTAAAAATGTAATTTTGTGTTTACTTGTATTATCTTTGAGGAATAATTTTTTTTTGATGATCTGAAACATTTAATTGTGATAAACATGCACACAAAAAAAGAAATTAGGAAGGGGCAAACTCTTTTCACACCACTGTATCTATGTGTGTATTTTATTATATTTATATATATATATATATATATATATATATATATATATATATATATATATATATATATACACACACACAATCATATTTAATCACTTTAAAACCCCAGAATCCATGGTAGATCTTGTCGGTAGTCTTGAAAGGCCTGCACCTTGTTGTAAATCTTATTTTTGGAGAAAATTGTTGGACTTCTACTTCTTGAACGGACTGTTCCGCTGTTTATTACGGCTAATAATGCACATTTTCACTGGTAACAAGAAGCATGTGACTTTCTAACAACAGCCACTTCAGTTCTTCCCTAAAAATGAAAGATCTCGCAAACGTAGGTTGAGCAATTCTCATGCATTGTGCAGAGAACGACTGAAGAACAAAATATTTGACAACAAACAGTAATGTTTAACAAGGATACTTTGCCAGGCAATTGAGCGATGCAGAAGTCTATCTTGACGAGATAACATTTTGGTGGGGGGAAGCAACTAGCACTCAAGTAAACAACATTTTGCTGATTCAGAACATGCGACTCAAAAAAAAACTGGTTCTTCAATCTCTTTGCCCCCTGACTTTATTTCAAACAAGCTCTCTCAAGGCACTGACTGTACATACATGGGCATATAAATAAGTCAGAAAGTTCTATCAGGTTGTATGATAAGTGAACTTTTACTAAAATAGCCACAGCACTGGAAACAACAAGATAAATATTGGCTGACCTATAAAGATGTTCGCATGCTCATTTTAATAACTCAGGAAATATGAGAGCTAGCACACAGATATTGCATGGGGTCAAAGTGTAACACAAGTACTGACATATGCCGTAGTAGCACTACAATAACATTGAAATTGGTCTAAAACCGCTAAAATGGTCACATTATTATTAGACGACGACAAAGAAAACATTTTAACGTGACATATTTAGCTCATAGGGAGACATGAAACAACTAAACAGCCAATGGGAGATATATCAGGCAATGGGGTGTCGAGTCGACTGTAAAACACACGCTGGGTATTACCTAAATTCGTCGGCTGCTAGGACGACTTTGCTATTTACATGCCTAAACATTTCTAGTTAAATTAGATGTCATACTCACCAGATTGAGTACAGTAGGTTTCGTATGCTGGTCTCTATCTCGAACAATTCAAGACGCTGAACTCCGTGTCTTGTTATGGGAGGAGTTTAATGGGCGACTCGCTGTTCACACAAACTCTGCAACTCTGGGAAATTGAGTTTTACACTCAGCGAGTGAGAAAGTGTGAATCTTGTGGTTTGGTTTGGTCTGGTTTTGTCTGGCTGTCAGCCGCTGAACATATAGAGACGATATAGTTATATGTGTGTGCTTTATTACTTTAAGATAGTCTAACAACGAAAACAACACTTAACATTGTTTTCTCTGCAATCTCTTTACCCAAAAAATCAGTTACTACAACCACTACTCTAAAATTAAAATGCTACTTTGATGTGTGGATTGTCCTTCGAAGACGCTCTTATTATTCTTTATTTTTACATTTTATTGTAAAGGATCATATTTGAGCCCTTTCTGGTGGCAAAGCTGTGCATCGTTTTGCTTTAGCACTCATATTAGTTCATATTCATATTAGATTTGCATGGTTTTAAGTTGTATAACTATTTTAAACAGCTGTCAAAATTGTATTTGAAACCGGTATGGTTTGCACAGGGGAAATCATGTTACAGAGGTTAGATGGAAAAACCTGAAAATGTCAACTTTTCACTTCAAAAATATCAATTGAAACGCTTAAAGAAAGATATCTAGAATTATATCTTGATGGTTTCCATAAAAAGAAAAGTAGCCGAAGTAATTTTATGAATCTATTTTTCTACCCTTTATCACAAAGATATTGTAATGGTTCAAGGTTAAAGCTTGAATTGTCTATTTTCCTTGTATGAAAACTATGGCTATCGTGGTACTGTACGTAAAGGCAGAAATAACACATTTAATGGGCACATCATAAATGTTGTTTATTTGTCATGGTAATGCACATTTACATCCAAAAATACGTTTTACAGTCATTAAAATGAAGTTGCACCCAAGCCTATTTCACCAGGCAGGATCTCCAAACACACAACGTACCTCTATAATACAATAATACACTATAAAATGACAGTATCAAACTGACAATAAATGTAGAGAGAGAGAAAAAAAAAACATTATAAAAAATGCACAAACACTGACTTTTATTAGCGTTTTGCTTCTGACACAAACTCTGGGTGGATGATGTAGTGTCCAACTTTATATGGCTTCACCACATGGAAACAGCTGTGTCCTTCACTGCAAACCAAAACATCTGGATTTAAAAGGAATCATCTCAGACATTCCAATGCAATAACAACTGAGCAATTTTTTTGTTGAAACATTTACTGCTCAACAGAATGACAAGATTACATAACTACAACTGAATCAAAACACTGCGTGTGAGTTGTATGTCTGAAAGATCATGGGATTTTTTATGAGCTGCTGGGAATACAATACCTGCAATCAGCAGCGGATTTTGAGTATGATCTTCTGTGATGATGGGTAACCTTGTGTGTGAAGGGTTTTAAAGATGGGATGATGTCAATCTGTTGGTTCCAAGCTGATCTAGTACGATCTGTGTTTGAATTTTTCCTGAATACAAAGAAGAAAATATCCTAAGCAGTATGCAAGATATGAAGATAACTTATTTGAGGATAAAATCATATCAAGTAGAGAAACTGATAGTATAATAACCAGAGAAAAACAGAAATGTTCTAGTATTCTACGCATTTGGTTACATTTCATTTTTAAGTCACACTACTGCAATACAGGGTAATATCTTGTTTATTTAGACACATAAAGTAAAGTCATGAACTAGCATTTAACTATTTATGCAATGTCCATCAAATATATCAAATATAATTGCAAACGTTTTACCCTTCTGTGTTTATGATTGCTGCATGAGCAGTGTTGATTCGTTGTGGTTTGAGGAGCCAGGCAGCAGGTGGCAGTGTACAAACTGTAGAGGAGATCTCAGGTGGTTTGGAGTCTTTTTGTGATGAGATCTGCATCATCGGTTGGTGTCCTATCTCGATGTCTTGAGGTCAATGATAATAGTCTTTCAGTTATAATATATGAATATATATTTTATATATTAGTCTGAAGTTACACCATGGGTAAAGTGGAGTATATCTGATATACTGGATATACTGGATGGGTAAAGGTTTTTTTTGTCTTACAGAATTTAGCTCCAACCCTGATTTAAATAAATATAATGCACATGTCTGTAATCCTTCTAGCAATCTTGAAGACATTGATTAGCTGGTTCATGCATGTTGGTTTAGGGTTGGAGCTAAACTCTGCAGGACAATGGCTATCTCTTTTCTACACTGATTTGATCAACCTCAGATGTAGTGGCACAGATTGGTACCTGGATACTGGACAGATATGTGTCTGACTGGAGGTAGAAAAGAGGAAGGAGGAGCCGTCATCTGAAGATGCTTCCTTGAGCCGAATCCTGTCTGCATCGTTCTTGGCATCAGGAAGTCCTGGGTGGAAAAGGGATTCAGAAACCAACCCTAAGTGGCTCTTAATAGCCTGTAACACTGACTCCGCAGAGGTTAGATTGTTTTGCTAACATAGTGAGAGTCGATCCCAACCTCTGATCCCTGTTCAGTGGTTTGGAAACAGTGTAATCGGAGCCTCCTGTACAAAGCCCCCTACATGTAGGTTGTTTTGCAGAATCAAGCGCTACAATGTTCCCAGGTCTGGTGAATTATTAATGATTTGTTGGGTCAGTTAATTGAAAAATGTTGGCTGTTGTTTACAGCGCATTTCTTACCTCAATGCTAATTTAATGGTTTTGCTCATAGAGCTAAAACTGTCATTCACACATCAGGTGCAATTCAAGAGGATGCAAACAAACACCACACAATACAAAACAAGTAAATAATAATAAATGTAACACACCAGTGCACTTACTATACATTACATTAACCTCAAAAGAGGTTGATTCTAAATTTTCTTGTGGTTAGAGACTTATAGAAAAAGACTATGGTATAAATGCCTATCACACATATCTTATATTTCTACTCCCAAAATCGGATTTTAAAGATTTTGAATGTATCTAATCTGATAAAAAAAAAAAAAAGATTTTAAATGCAATGACTCGTTGAACTGATCAAAAGTAACAGTAAAGACATTTATAATGTTGTAAAATATGTATTCTGTTCTTTTGAACTTTTATCATCAACCTATCATAAAAACAAAAATGTATTACAGTTTCCACAAGAATGTAAAGCACCAAAATCGTTTTCAACTGTGATTTAAAAAAAAAAAGATTCAGAATCCGAATGATTTCTGAAGGATCAAGTAACACTGAAAACTGGAGTAATTATAATGAAAATTCAGCTTTGCTTCACAGGAATAAATTACTTTTCTTTTTTTATTGCTGTAAAATTGATTAATTGTGGTTAATCACATCTAACTTAAAAGTTTTTTGTTTACTTGTGTACATACTGTGTATAGACTTATACATATAGATGTATGTATATATCCATGCACACACACACACATATATATATATATATTTTAAATAAACTTGTATGTTAGATGGGATTTATCACAATAAATAAAATTGTAATAATATTACACAGTATTACTGTTTTTACTGCATTTTTGATTAAATAAATGAAGCCTTTGTGAGGAAAAGAGACTGCTTTCGAAAACAATGTGTCGTTTTTTTATTACTTTGGCAAATAAGAATATCCTTGAAAAGTTTTAAAATGAGAACCATTTAAATAGAAGCAATGTTAATATATGGCGGTGATCATGTGCTGTAGTTGTTGATGAAGTTCTTACCGGCCGTGGATGAGGATTGTTCCTGCGGTATGCAGAGGACGGCCTGGGCCGGGTGGCTTTGACCCGAGCTGGGTAACTGAACTCCTCTGAGTAGGTGCTGCTGAAGTGTACCTGAGGACCCATTTTCCCTGTACACAGAAAGAGTGTCCGTGGCTCCTTGACTGCGGTCAACCCAAACTCACCCCCTCCCTCTCTTCTGCTGTCATACTCCTCTTCCTCCCTTTTGCGTCCTACATCCTTTTATCCTCCCATGGTATAATATTCAAATAAGTTGCCTCAAACGTGAACATTTTGCCACTGTTTATTTATACTCTAGGTTTGAAACTACGTAGAGTTGAGTAAACGATGACACCATGTTCCTTTCAGCTTTTATATTTCATCAATTTATCACTCTGCCTCTTTTTTGTCTATACATTTTGACTGTCTCTAAATTACTTTGAGATCAATCAAAAGATTAAAATCACATTTGAAATTGTAGTACACACAAAGCAATCAGATGTGATGCAATTCAAGTATTCTGCCCCGGTTCTGCATTAGACGCTCCAGTGAAGAGAGAAAAAGAGAGCTGGCAATTGGATAATCTGCATAGACATCCGTCTGTCACCAGGATTGAGCTGCCCTTGCTTTCATTCGCCCCTTGGCCAGTGATCAATAATTCAAGCCTTAGATCCCGTGTGTCTTTTGTGGCCCCTGTTCAGCGGGGCCTGGCTGAGAGTTAAACTGGTGGGGTGAGATCTGTTTTCTGGACTGGACACATGCCAAAAGTAAAGCTGGAAAAAATAGGGGCAGAGTTATGCTAAATTTTAATCCTAAATTTAAAAAAGAAAGCTACAGTTTTTATTATTTTCTGAGCATTTAATACAATTAGTTAAAAATAAAAAAAGATTGATTTATTTTTTACTTAATAAATTACAGTAAAAAAAACAGATTGTTTGTAGTCTTAAAAGTTAAATAATGATGCCTTTAAAATGTAATTCTACAATTGCCTATTTTATCCTCTGACATTGCATAAACATTCCATTTATGAGTGACTTGTTCAAATGTACAGTAAAATGGTAATATTTTGAAATAATATTGCCATTTATAAATAGTTGTTTTTGTTTTAAACAAAATCTTTCTGTGAAGGCAAAGCTGAGTTTTCAGCATCATAACTCATAACTAATTATGAGTGTTGCAAACAGTTGTGCTGCTTCATATTGTAATGGAAATTCTGATAAATGTATTATTTGATGAATAGAAAGTTTAAAAGAACAGCATTTAAAAAAATAACACTTTTGTAACATTATAAATGTCTTTACTATCATTTTTGAGGTTCAAGAGGTGTCCTTTCTGAATAAAAGTATTAATTTCTTTTCTTTTTTTAAATGTGTATGTTTATCTTTAAACAGTCTTTATTTAAGAATTTGAACATTAGTAAATTTCCCTCTCATAATAACTTCAGAATGCTAATGTTCTGACAGTAGACTCCATAGCAGAAAATAACTATGATACATGAGGGGAATCTGCTCGTCATTGTAGCTACAATGTTGTGGATGACAGTAATGAATGAATATCCCTGTATGAATGAAAGGAGTTCTTCATTCATAAGAGATAATCGAGGCAGTCATCATTTAACGGAGCATTTGGCACACAGTCCCTGTCAGCAACACAAAAAAATCCTCCATGTCTGTGCCAACACAAGTAAATCAAATATGTCTTTCAGCGTCCTATTATGTAAAGGAAAGCTTTCAGGTTACTCAGATATTTCCACGGTGAAAAATCTTCCAATTATTGACACAAAAGGGTGGTTTCTGTCTAGGACTACTTTTTAAATAACCCATCAAATGGAGAAATAACCTAATTATATTTGCGTATCATTAAGCTCCAATTTACTTTTTGTTATTATTTAACAAAACACAGTTATTTGAGTGACCATAATGTGACCATAATTCCACTACATTTAGGTGACCCAGTGCCTCAGATCCGCTCACTCTTACTTGGCGTCCAGTTGCTTTTTAAGTGACTCATTATTTATCCATGAGTTCCGTTCTGCTCCTGACATATCGCATTTGCATGGGGTAATCATCTAATTTAGTCTCTTTCCCTTCAATGGCCAAGGTGTAAACATAGAGTAGAGTTCCAGAAGGATTCCAAAATGAATAAGAAGCTGATTCTGAAAGAGAGGGGCGATCTTTAATTTAAAAAAGAAGAGACAACGAGAGCAAGGGAATTATAAAACACAAGGTAGCCACTTTAAATTTCGAAGGTTTTCCGTCCTCCCAGGCATTACTTTGGCTATGTGGTACACTTCTCTGTACACTTCACTTCTTCTGGTTCTTTGATGTGTCTTCCAGTTTATTGGTTCTTGGCTTTCATGGTTGCTTTCAATTTTGTGTAGATGTTCCCAAAGTTCTGCAAACAAAAAGCAATGATCAAAACAATTAAGCAAACCACTGGGATTACTGATAGATATTCAATTGCAGCCTATACAGGTATAATATCGACCTCAGCTCTGTCGTTTGGTATACATTACACACGGCTCACCTGGATTGCGTAATAGACTATTCCAAGGTATCCAGCTATACAGCCACCCAAAAACAGGTCAAAGGCGGCAGGCTTCACCCTACAACAAATAAACGAGGATAAAAAGAAAATTGCCAAAATCAAATCAAAATCAGTTTTTTTTAACATCAGTGTTAAAACAAAAATTGACTGAAAACATTTTCGCTTACTAAATTTAAAGCTACTGTTACTGGAAAAAATATGTAAACATTTTCTAAAGAAAAATAACTATGAATTAATTTTAGTTTTAGTTCTTAATACTTAGTGTATTATTAAACAAAACAAAATTAAATTAAATAAACAAAACTAACACACTTAAGTAGAACAAACTAAAGTAACCAATTGAAAATAAACTATTACATTACCTTTGATTTTAATCCAACTAGTACAAAAAGGGGATTTAAAGTTACCATATTTACTTTATTAATATATATTCATGCGCGGAATTCAATCGCATACTTCCTTATACAGTATGCGCAAAACAGCATGTTCGAAGTACGTTCAAATTCATATTGTTAAAAAAAAAAAGGGGAAAAAAAATCTTCCGTTAAGATTCTGAAGTGCTTTCTATAGACACTTTACTATCCCATGAGTCCACAGGAGAGGATTTAGGAATGGTAGTGAAGCCATTCATTCATACTGCCCATATTTATACTATATAAAACATGCTTATTTTAACGGTTGAAAGGGTTGTTAATGGTTTCATGTTGACTCTAAAAAAAGCTTCTTACTCACCTGTACATCATCATTGGTTGGCTCATTTGATCAAAGAATGTGATTTCAGGATCCCTATAAAAATCATACAAAACAAGCTTAATATGTTTGTTAATATGTGTACTTTTGTGAGTGTGCGCTGTAGTTTTGCTTTTTTTGCAGAAACTGTGTGTGTGTGTGTGTGTGTGTGTGTGTGTAAACATTATTTGAACTTTTTTGCTACAGGCAAGATAAAAAGATGAATTCTGGCTCTGTGAATGAATGCGTATTTGCAATTCTAGTGAAATATGCATCTGTAAACCTGCTACAGAAGTCTTTTGAAGTCTTGCTTCAGGACATTGATGAGGTGAAATATTGTGTCTGTGTGTACCTTCTGTCCAGGTGGAACGTGTGTCTATGGACCTGCTTTAGATAGTGTTTGAACTCCTGTTCCAAGCTGCTGATCAGGAGCCGGTGTCTTGGTTCTCTGTCCAGCAACTGAACGGCTCGAGGAACGGATGTCATCATGGTCATTAATGTAGACAAATGGCTGTCTTGAACATCCTATATAGCACATAAAGGTTGCTTGATAAATGGTTGCCCCAAACTTGAAGTTCTTTAACATTAACAATAATGAATGAGCACCAAATCATCATATTAGAATGATTTGTGAAGGATCACGTAACACTGAAGAAATGAGGCTGGAAATTTAGCTTTGCCTACACAGGAATAAATTTAACTTTAAATATAGATCAAAATAGAAAAACATTATTTTACATTTAAAGTTTGTACTGTATTTTGATTATATAAATTCAGCTTTGGTGAGCATAACATACTCCAAATCCCACATTTTTAAATGGTAGTGTATCGAAATTGTACAACGTACGGTTCTTTCTTTCTTTTTATCTGGATTAAGCCTGAGAAAATGGAAAAAAATTATTACCAAACTGCCCTTGAAAACCTGCATGTCCTTAGCGGAGCCCTACAGCACAAAAAAAGATTGTATATATTAAAGAAAAGTGGAAAGATGAAAGTGGTTTGTGTGTGCTTTCAAGGTTGCCGTGGACATTTAAATTTGGCGAGAGCATCTAAATGTTTGCCTCACCTTGTCTGAAAGATTGTACATGAATCTTGCCAAGGACTCAGCAACAATAACGGCGTTCCGCTTGAGCTTCCTGATGTCCACCTGTGCCCTAAATAGACACACACAAAAAAGTGGGGCGCATCTGTCATTTAAAATGCAGTCTGAAATGTCTGCTATTACAGAGTGCATCTTATAGTCCAAAACCATTGAATAGGAAACATGATTCACATTTGTTTCAAGAATGAAAATTTATTTAAAGGTCCTGAAAGAGATTTTTGTGGAATGGTATTGGAAAATATTCATGTAACCTGAAAGATGTCACTGAATTAGCTGCAAAAAAGTGACTGCAGGCCACACTCAGAAACTTTGTTCAGCCAATCAAAAGACTTTGAGGCTCTTTCCACCTGACAATTACTTGGCGCATTCAAAAGGCTGAAAAATATTGGAAGCAGGAAGCTGAGTGGTAGATGAAGCAGGTCATTCAAGTTCAGCATCATAACAGGTGTTAGATTTTAGTTTGAAACTGTGGTTTTCTTTGTGGGATGTTTAAAAAAAAAGTCATGGTTAATTTTCTGGCTACATCTGGAAGACATTCCAGAACGTGATCTACTTCCAGAACTTTAACTTTGGTAAGGTTTGGTAGATTTTTCTCACATGGTGTCGAGGATAGATCCTCTCAACTCTGATTTAGGGTTCTCAATATGCGACAGAGTGAATCCTGGGATACGTTTCATCCCATAGCGCTCATGCTCCCAAGCCACGTTGGTCTCCTGCAGGTTGATCTTCTTATGGACAGTTCCAAATCTCACCCAGGGGAACCTGGCGAAGATTATCTGTAAACACAGAAAGGGAAAGATGTACAAGAGGGTCAATTGCCAATCGCCAACATTTTTATTTATTTATTGAATATAGACTCTATACCTGCTCTAACTGCTGAATGAAGCTGTACTGAGGCGTTCCAGGCTTAGGTGGCCGTGAAACGTGTAGGAAAAGCTCATCTCCGGTGCCAAGAGAGTCCAGACATATAACAAATGCCACATTGTCATGCAAAAGACTGGATTCTGCATGGAGTCAATAATGAAAATCAAGATTCCACATTTATTGCTTGGATTGGCAAGACTTGAGAGTGATATAATCAGGGAATAGTTATGACAAACTCAGTTAGGGATTTTATCCCTTGTTCATTACTAAAGGAAGCATCAAAACGTTTTGAAATCAGATTCAAGAAACATAAATGACAATATATATCACATATAGGTTTAGGGTCCAATTCTCATTATTTATGAGGTGCATATTTAATGCATATTACTAGAATATTGGCTGATTATTAGTACTTATAAAGCACATATTAATGCCTTATTCTGCATCCCCTAATCCTACCCAATACCTAAACTTAACAACTACCTTACTAACCATTAATAAGCAGTCATTAGTTAAAAGTTAGTTAATAGTGAGAATTGGATCCTAATCTAAAGTGTGTCCATCCTACATATATTTCATTGTCTGAAGGCTCATAATTCTTTTTAAAAAACTCTTAAAAGTAAAAATTCCAAAAGAAGGCTTTGACTGCAATCCATAGAAGAACCGTTTTGGGTTCTCCAATGAATCAGTCATCGGTTCTTAAAAAAGAAAAAATATTTTTGAATGTGAAGAACATTTTATATAATCTAAAGAGCCATTTTGTACAATAAAGAACTTTTTGTGCAATGGAACATTTCCATTGTTCTTCATGAAACCATAGATGTCAATAAATAACTTTTATTTTTAAGAGATTTGATTGGAGAGGAAAATCATTTACTTACCTGCATGGTCCATATTTTCCTCCAGCCAACGCTTTGTGCCAAGGAAATTATATTTCCCACCACCAGTCAGGGAGAATAAGAGGTGATATCTAAAAGATTTTGGAAATGTGAAGCAAAATTTCAATGAAGAAAAATAAAAAAGTGATGAAAATGAATCAGTTGATCTATAAGCTATTGTGTTTATGTTACCAGTGATTAAATTACGTCCTAACACAAATACAGAAAAAACTAACGGAGCCTGGCTTCGAGGATCACTGTAGAGGTGATGAAAGAGTCGAACCAGCTCTAGAAGAATGGTGACGCCACTGCCATTAGAATCCGCACCATACGCCAGCCACTATAGCACACATACAGAAATCACCCACACATACAACATTTTACTGCCCTTTGGTAAACACAATTTCAAAAGTATCCTTATTCTTCTGGGCAAAGGAGAGACAGATTAAGTATCAATATGCTAAGCATACAGCCAAGTAGATCGTTTTCACTGCATGAAGCGCCAATGGATGTGATCTGCCAGGTGGTGACTGTAAAACTCATTATTACCAGTGGGAACATTTTAACATCTGAACATGTTAAACACAGTGGATATTAAAATGCTTTGCTGTGATTACAAGATTATCACCACATTATTACAGGTACATAAATCAAAGATATAGGTCTTCGACAAAACATAAATTCAACTAGGCATGAGAATCAAGTAGAATTTAACAATCCAGATTTCAGTTTTGGTTCTTGTTGAAGATTCTGGTTCCTTAGTGGCTCCATTAATATTTCAAGGTGTGTTTACACAAACTTCATCATTTGTAGAGACCTTAATCATTGCAAGGTAAATTGTAAGGTGTGTGTGTTCAATGCACTAAAAAGAACCAATTTATAAGATTTAAAGGTTTGGGAATCGGTTGAAAATATAATTCAAAAGTTCATGCATTCCCTGGGAATCAAACCCATGCTCTACTTTTTCAGCTGCAGGAATGTTTTTGATTTGCTAAAAAGTACAGGCTCATAAAAGTACTTTGTTTGAGGAACAAGCTACATTGGAAACACTTAATAGTTTTGATTCACTAAAAATAACTGGCTTATTCTTTTAGGAATCAGGCTGTTTGCTTTGCATGGTTTTGATTCACTAAAAGTAGTCAGTAAATTTGTTTGTTCTAGTACCAACCCGATAGTTTTGGCTCAGATCTTGCCCACATCTGGTGCTTTTACACAATGAATAAAGCTTTGGAAGTACTGTATTACAACCAGTTGTCAACTTCCAAGAACGTATTAAATTCAGTTTTCATTGGTGGGGTTTTGAGAAACCAGTTTTATGAATATGTTAATTTCAGACCAAGGTGCTTAAAAAAGGTCAGTTCCCATAGCAAGTGAACCATGCCAATTGACAACATGCATTAATCATTCAGAATCATGTTTGATGGGAGTGTGATGTATTATGTGACCAAAAATGATTAATCATATATTAATATACACAGAAAAAAAAGGGTTCCTTCAATCTTGATCTCCCAGTGTGTGTGTGTGGACATTAATGAGGGTGACTTACAGGAGCAAGACCAAATGTGTCATAATGGGCCGTAATTACAATGGTGGGTGGGTCTTCTCCAGCTCCAGGAAGGACTCCCTTGAAATGAAGCAATAAATCGACTTGAATGACAGGTTTAATTATAGCTGAGCACTATTATGTTGAGCAGAAAAGGAGAAAGTTGTTGTGTGTGGCCAGCTGCCATTCTCACCTCTAAAGTAATGATGGTGGTATCAGTAATAGGCTTGATAGGGGAGTTGTTGCTCACTAATATTTGGAAGGCGGTGGAGGTGATGATACTACGGAGAACTACGAAGGAAATCACAGTTGATTCACATGGCTTCAAATTTAAAGCAAATCTGCTTGCATGAGCATTCACTTAGTATAGAAATGAGTACACACAAAAATATTTAGGCTTAATTCTTCTAAGAATTAAATGTATTAATTTGTGTATGAATTCCATTCATTTGGATTACACAGTTTTAATAAACTAATAAGCTTTATGTGATGCATACATAAATGAAACAGATATGAAACAATTCTGTAATGATACTAATAAACTGAATCTGCTTTAAATACACAATATTGTTCGTGTTGTTCATTGTTAATTGTTCGCGTCACAGAAAGCCATATTTTAACCATGTTCTCTCTCTCTCTCTATATATATATATATATATATATATATATATATATATATATATATATATATAAAATACACATACATATATACACAGGAGTATAACGATATATATTATCGTTATACATACATGCATATATGTGTGCGTGTGTGTGTGTATAAAAAACACACACACACACACACCTCTGAGTCCAGACCTTAAATTCGTTGAAAGTCTTTGAGTGATCGACTCTTGCATTGTCAATACAAGATCTTGGCCAAAAGTTTATGCTCCTCTAGATGGAAATAAATGTTGTGATGCTAATACCGTCAAGAGGTGCATCAATATTTGCCTATTTGCCACAACATTGTCATTTTTATGTCTGCTGGCACTTGGCAGTTCCCTCTCACCTCTCACTAGTACAGAAGCTGACTTTGTTGCTGCAGCCTGACTGACTTCTTCATACATACAGAGCAGCTGGTCATCCTCTGGGACCACATACACAGGCATGAGGGTCTCCTTCTGCAGGACCTCAGATTCAGCCACCATGAAACCCTAAAGAAGGTTGGGGAAATTATATTTCTGAGCTTTAGCTAACCAGGTTGGGGAATTGAGAGCTATCGAATGTAATCTTCCTTCGCTGGTCACAAATAACCTACAGCTACTGGAAGAAACAATGAATCAGCAGCAATTACACCAAGTGTAATTGTGCAAAACTGTGATAAATGTTCCTAAATGACCTGCATTATATCCTCTGGAACTGAAGAGATATTTTGGGGTAGCAGTATCAAAACCGCTGCTGCATTCTGGTTTTTGGCCTCTAGGTAGCGCTCTGTGGTGAAATCAGGCAGCTTCATGATCACACAGCGACGAGTCAGAATTGTGTCCGCTGCAGATCTCGCCTCTGCCACCACAATAGCTCCACGGCAACCTGAGGGTCAAAGGTCAGAGATTATCTTTCCATGGATATAATAAAATGAGAGTGTGCATTCTTGATCAAAACAGGAAAATAGATTTTCCAGTTCAAGTCTTTCAACATCAGTAAATAATTCAGAATAAGGTCACATTATGTGGTTTAGTATCTTTTTAAAGTCTTCTTATTATGCTTTTTCAGATATTACCTTTCATGCAGTGCGTTTGCAAAGTTTCAAGGATTAAAGTGCATAACAAATAAAGTTATTGCCTCACAAAAGAAAGAACCGATTTTGAATGGCCTGAAATGAGTTGTCAGTAATTCCAGTCTTAATTCCTGCACAAACCTAAGTAGGTTTGTGACAAATCTGCATAATGCCAGTCTGTGTTCTTAATTGGAACACAATGGAAATCACTCCGAAATCATAACTTGCTTATGTCAGTACAAACCTTTTTTTCTTCTGTGGAACATAAAGATGTTCACTTAGTACCATAACATTTTGGTTATCAACATTCTTCAAAATATCTTCTTTTGTATTTGGAAGAAGAAAGAAAATCAGTCAGGTTTGGAACCACATGAGTGTTAGGAAATAAAAAGAGAATGTTCATTTTTGGGTGAACTATCCCTTCAAACTATTCTGTGTTACCATGTTTGTCTTGATGTAAGTTGTATTGCTGCATCCTGTAGGCGTTGAACTCATAGGAGGATGCTGCGGGCAGAGCAGATGCATGCAGGAGATGCACTGACAGCAGCAGCAGCGCCGCCACTTTAGACGTTTTAAGAGTCATGTTGACACCCCACATTTGAGATCATCAAAAGAACCAACACGTCTCTGAAAAATGCAAGACGGAATATTAAAAACAATAATAAGTGTATGAATCCTAAGAATCCATTGACTTTTAGGGGCATGCAAAGACATTACAGAAGGTCTATAGAAACGTTTATAATAAAACAAATACAAATGTCTATATCTCTTAAAAATAAAGATTCCAAAAGGGAACACCGAGGCCATAGAAGAACAGTTTAGGTTCTCCAAAGAAACTTCCATGATTTTTTTTTTTTGTGAAGAACATTTTAAAGTCTAAAGAACCATCATTAAAGAACTTTTTGTGCAATGGAAAGTTTCCAATGGATGTTAAAGGTTCTTCAAAGATGGCAATACAGAACCTTTATATTTAAGAGTGTATAGACATTTCTAACTACTTTAACAAACTTGAACATGTATTCAAAAACTTAACTGTAACCATTATATGCACACACACATACATACATACTTTTATATTGGCAGTTCATGGGTTGGCTGTGCTTCTGAGTAAGGAGTACCATGTTTTGTCGTTATAAATTAAATCAGCAATATAAAAAATTGCTTTGTAGAACATCTAAAAGCAAAAGGCCAGTTTTCTCAAAAAGACACAATATATTATGCTTGGTATGACATCTGGTATTAAGCAGAATATGGACACAATGTAATGAACAATAACAGCTGAATATCAACGTATGTCACCGTAGCGCTTCACATCAATATGCTAATTATTGAGATCTGCTTCTGTGTGTAAAGCTTATTTAAAAGCATAGGACATGGAATTAGATAGCAGCATAATATAAAGGGCCAAGCTGTCCAACACAGCCCTAATTGAGACTGTACTCACCCAAAGTGCACGTTAGATCTTCCTCTGTGAAGAAAACCGATGCGTCTTGTGGTTTGAGCAGGATGTGATGTCCATGGCTGGGGACAAAGCTTAGAAAGGCCTGCAGGTAAGCCTAGAGTGCCATCTGGCCCAGACGGGATAAATCCAAGATAATCAGTCCTCCCCTCCAATCCCAGATAACCTACAACACTTCCAAACCCCTCTTCCCAGTTGTGACAATTTATTGCTGTACATCACTTAAGTCTAAACCCCAAAGTTGGAAGAAATATGGCTAAAGACAAGAAAAGAGGCAGTCAAATGTTTAAACTTATCTACTCATTCTTTTTTTTATTACCTTACCATTTTGCATTAAATTTACACATTTTAACAAATCATTTTACCTTCTTCTGAGTCATCATGTTTGCCTGACACTTGTTGGGTGCTTTTACTTCACTATAACTATATATTAAAACAATAACAGTAATAATAATAATAATAATAATAATAATAATAATATATATATATATAAATAAATAACATTTATAAACATGTTTCTAAATTCAAATTTAGTGTGTACAATTTGTTTTTGGTGGCTTATATGTATAAAATACACAGGACAAGGGTGTTGCAATGGTATATTTCAGATGTATTTACTTCTATGACTCACTACACAGAACAACAAACATTGTTAAATACTGCCATGGAAACTGATCATGTCTTTACAATCATATTTAATCGACAGAATGAAGGAAAATATGAAGGAAAGAAAATCAACTAAATCATTTATATCAATAAATGAAAAACATACCACTTGCAATAAATAACCCATTGTATAGCTTCACTTAAGGCATACTCTACTTCAGTGAAGTAACAGAGAATGGACAATGATCGTTAGTGATTACACAACGGAGTGTGTGTGCATCTCAAACCAAATGACAGACATGTTCATTCATCACATACACAGATCAGTAAGTCTATAAGTACCATGACAGCTTAGAAACGGCAGACAAAGAGCTTAAAGAAACTTGCCATCAAATTCTTAATTTACATATCTATTGAGAGCTCGTAGAACAGCCAATTTGTAAGTTATCTATTGCTATGCTAAGAGCTATACCACTGAAACATGGCATTTTCCCTTGTCAAATAAATTAACAATGCCATCGGCAACTGAATACATTTGCATGATGTTCAAGCCACTAAGTGACATCATAACATACAAAAAGAAAATACTGACTGAATGCACCTTTACTTGGCAGTGTAGTATGAAGTATTTGCCTGGATATTAATACAGCAATGAAAATGTAAGCATTTGGGGATATATATATACGTTTTGGGGAGATCGTATTGTTGTGTTCCTTATTCACTTTCAAAAAGTAATAAAAAGAAAATGCATCCCTGGTTAATGTCATCATGCTGTTCTGATATCCACAATATTCCAAACAAAAGACATTCATACATTAGACCTACATTATTATTGAAAGGTTTGGGGTCGGTAAGTCTCCCTAAAAAAAAATAAAATAAAAAAAACACTAATATTATGAAATATTATTATCATTTAAAATAACAGTTTTCTATTGTTATAATTTAGAATGTAATTTATTCCTGTGACGTCAAAGCTGAATTTGAGCAGCATTCAGTGTCACACGATCCTTCTGAAGTCATTCTAATATGCTGATTTGGTGCTTCAACGTTTTAATCAATCTTGAAAAAAAGTCGTGCCATTTGTTCAGAATTCTTTGATTACAGTGATCCCTCGTTTATCGCGGTTAATGTGACCCAGAACCCCCCGTGATTGGCTGATACTGAAGCGGATTTTAACCCATCAGCTCACGGGATACATCCACTCGTGCTCTCATTGGTCGATCTCGCAGTGGGAACCAATCACGTGTCTTGTCTGAGTGCCCGTGGGTGTGTACAAAGCCTCTGAGAGAGTTTCTCTCTTTGTCTGGCATCCTGGGAAACAACAATGTCCTCGTTTCTCTCGCATCACGATGAAGCAACGCTGCTTTCCGCAATATGGTTGCCGATATTTTAGCATTTTATTTTTCGATGAATATTTTTTAACAATTCCACAAAACTTGAACCGTGAAGTGGCGAGGGATTACTGTATTAGATAGTTCAATAGAACAGCATTTATTTGAAATCGAATACTTTTGTAATGACGCAAAACCTTCAATCAGTTTAATACATCCTCGATGATTAAAACTAATTTTCACACCGACCCCAAACATGTGAACAGCAGTGTATAAAACATTAGATTATTAAACTATTAAAATCTCCTTTCATACATTCTCCTAATTTACTACATTAGCTAAAAACTGGAGTGTTATTAGAGTAGGTGCTTGGTGCAAAGGGGCATCTAAACTGAGCTGGCAACAGCAACTGGCTGGCAATGTACACGCAAAACGATAAGGTGCTCTGAGAGTTGTACAAAATAAACAACAGTTGCATGACACACAGAAGACAAATACTACAATCTTCAAATCGACGCAAGAAACTTGAGTGTTCAATGCTTCTTAACAGACGTGATAGCGATTTGGCTAAACAGCTGAGATGAGTTTGTTTAGAAAGGCATTAAATTGAAGTGAAACCGCGGACGCAGAGTATTCTGTTCCCGGGAATATACACTTAATGTCTGACAAAACGGTATTGCACTTGCAAAACGGTATTAAACTACTATAAAGATGAGGACTAAAGTGTAAAATTGATTTCTGGCATGACTTTGAATGCTGGCCAAAGGCTTTTCATGCCTGTTCCAGCTTTAAAAATAAAGAAACAATGCATTTTGGCACAATTCAGATGAACAAAATCTCTTGTATTTTTGTTCTGCTAAATCTACCAGCTGCTATTATCTTCAAGTAAATCAATGCAAGCATTCTTCCCCTCCTCAACAATTCTCAAAACAAAGAGCTCTCAAAAATGAAATGCATTGAAATGTACCAAATTATCTTATCTAGAGGTACATTTTTAGTTTATCTTTGAAAACTAGGATTTAAGAATTCCCTCAGTCCGGTTTAACTGTGTTGGGTTTGTGTGCAGCAAGCCTGAGCGAAACCTTAGGATAAAAACAAAAGTCCTAAGTTCTATCAAGAGTCTCCATTAGGAAACACAACTCAACTATTCAATGCGATTGCATGACTTCAGGGTGTGTCAATTTCAGGGTGTGTTCACACTTGTAGTTCGCTGGTCTAGATTATTTTGGTCCAGACCAAAAAAGAAAATAATACATTTACCTGTGGTTAACTTAACTTTCAATGTCATCTTTAACACTGAACCTAAAGATGCACAAAAAAAAGAAAATCTAAATGTGCTCGTTGCGTGTGTGTGTACATGGTATTTTTATCAGTTGAGAACTTACAAAGAGTGAGTTAAAACAGCAGCAGGAATCCCTCAAACGAAAATCTATTAGTGTAATGTGCAATTTTGTGAATAAGACGAGAAAAACAGGTGTGCTTGGGCTTTCTGTCCGTTTTAGGGTCACGTCATATTTCAGTCGAACCACAAGAGAATTCGTTCTTCCACTTCTACTTGTTTGGTGCGCACCAGCTTTGGATGGCAGCAGCGTTCAAACTTATTCAAATGAACCGCACTAACAAAATGATCACAGGAGAGTTTATTTTTACCGAAGCAGTAAAAACTTCTTCTTTTTTTTTTATGCAAACACACCCTAAGAGTACTCCTTGTATTAGTGTTTGCAACAAAGCTACGGTTAACATATCAATACATAAGTCTGGAATGTGAATGATCCGAGAAAGAAATTCACCTGGCCACTATACACTCCCTTTCCTCATAAAAGCTCAAGCTCATCTGTCCTTATAACATCAGCTAAGGCAGATATTTAGAGCAGAGACACCCAAAAATCTATCAAAGAGGGTTCTTGGAAAGATTTTGATTTTGCAAACAAAAATTATAAGCAAAAAAGTTTAGGTTGAGAAAACAGTGTGAAATGTTCATTTTTATCCGTTTTAAAAGATACTTGAGCAGCTGTATTGTTTTAAATGTTACACCATGCATTTATATACACTTTAACGCATCTTGCAGCTATTCACACCTAAGTCTAGCGCCCTCTGGTGATGATACAAAGACTCGCGTCCTACCATAGGAGGAACCATGGACAGTTACATACTTGAGCATTTTCATTCATTAATTTTTTTCCTATTTTATACTCATTTTAATACACCCATTCTATCGTTTTTAACTTCTTTAGCAGTTAATCTATGCTGAGGATACTAACTGTGAGCTTAACTCACAGGGTTGGGACAGAAGGGTTCAAGGGAGGGTGAGGTTACTGAATTTGACAGGCTGTGGAGGAAGTGGCTTGGCAGCACATGCAGGTAGGGTTGACTGATTTGGGGGGGATGAGGTCCAGGTCTTCATCATCTGGGATTTCGTCCAATCGGTAGCCATCCTTCAGAAGCTGGATGTTTAAGTCTTGGTTTATTTGCTGTGGAAAAAGAACAGAATTAAACTAAATGGTTAATTATTAGATTATTATTATTTTACCAAAATTATATAAATTTAGACATTAGGTAATTTGAACTAAACCTTTAAAACATTAGGGGTTATGGCACGACAGGAGATGTTGTGACATGATGCTACTTAACAAAAAAAAATTTAAAAATGAATAGAAAGATCATTTAGAAATCAGAATAGAAATTGATTTAGAATTAGAAGTAGACACAGATGGAAGTAGAATTTGACAGCATTAGACATTGATATAATTAGAATCTGAAAGAATTAGATATAGAATTAGAAATTGATAGAATTAGAATCTGAAATTGATAGAATTAGAAATTGATAGAATTAGAATCTGAAATGTATAAAATTAGAATTTGACAGAATTAGAAATAGAATCTGGAATTGATAAAATTACAATTACAATCAGAAATGGAAATAAAAAAGAATAGAATTAGAATCAGAAATTTATAGAATTAGAAATTCAACTTGGAATTGATAGAATTAGAAATGCAAATAGAAATTGATAGAAAGACCTTTAAAATAATAGGGGTTCCAGAAAAGAAGAAAAGAAATTAATAGAAAGATCAAATTAGAAATTGAAAGAGAAATTGATAGATTTTGAATTAGAAATTGACAGAATTTGAAACCGAAATAGATAGAATTAAATAATAATATTATAATTTTAAACCTTTAAAATATTAAGGGTTATTCTACGACATGAGATGCTGTATGAGATGATGCGACTGAAATGAAAAATATATAATATAGACTACTGTAAACTTGCCATTGAATTTACTGTAACTGTGTACTGAAGATAAGAGTTTAAGGCTATGATATGGCAAAGAGTTAGGTGACTATATTTTAGTGCATAAATACCTGGCCCCTTAGCCATCTCACCTCGGCTGAGGAATATCCAGACGATGAGTATCTGGACATATCGAAGTCATCGTCACTAAAAAAAAAAACAACAACAACAGGAAGTACACAATCACAACTGGACCCTTGATTTCAGAACAGCAACTAATGAAATCTGCCTCATAAACTACAAGATTTCTATATATTTGACAGCAAATTAAGGAATGGCTCCAAGAGTTACGCTTTATAAATAAATAAATACAACTAAAAATAATAATAATGCATATTACATATATACAAATAATTCAAATACATAAAATGAAAACGGCACCGTTTCTGTCAGCAAACCTCTTGAAGCAATACAGCCTGTATTAAATACAGCCGTCATATTAAACGTTACGATTGTTTTCAACATGTGGAACCTCTAAGGTTTCTAGTCATATTAAACATTTTTAGAATGACAAATGAGACTTTATTTAGTCACAGTTGAGAAAGAGAAATGTGAAGATGACATTTCAGCCAAATTAATTAGGAAAAAAACAGCAACAATCTGGAGCTTCTGTCGATTCCTGCTGTAATTACAAACATGTTTTAAAAAGCTGAGCTCTAATAAACGAATAAGAAAGCAAGCAAGAACGAGCGATGGAAGAGTCTGTACAAGCTCGTGACAGAACGTCTGAGCATGTGACAGACAGTGGGTGTACGAACTAAATGTCAGGGAATGGGTGTTACATGCAGCACAGCTGAAAACAGAAAGAGAGGGACAATGAAGGACGGGTGACCTAAAACGTGACTTAATCACAAGTGCAGGCAGCTGAGGTCACAGTGATCCAGCAGACAGCTGGCAGCACAGAACGCATTAAGTTAAGAGACCCATCTGTGTGAGACGCTGCACGCTGTGCCTGATCATCTGAACTGAACAGCAACCGCGCTATTATGGCTGAACACACACTGTGACACATCTCATTACAGAAAGGGTGTAGGCCACACAAATGATACCGATGATTTCAAGCGCTTTGGACTACTGTCAACAAACAGGCTGGAATCCTAGACAAGACAAATCCTGACCAGAATTGTACTGTTAGTGGGGAGTCGCAACAAGAGCGTGTCTTAGAATGCTTAATATGTAACTTACGCACAAAACTGGAGTATCACATAGAACATTCAAGATCATGTTATCCTGCGTTCAGATGCCTGGTGTTTGCAAACATAAGTTATGCACATTTTTAGAATTTATGCGCATCTTGGCATTTTCACCCACTTAATATCCCAAAATGCGCATAAAAATAGGTGGATGTAAACATAGCTCAAAATTTATATTTTTAAAAACTGTATTTTCCAGTAGCTCAAACAGTATAGCATTACGCTTGCAACGCCAATGTCACGGGTTCGATTCCCAGGGAAAGCAAGAACTGATTAGAATGTCAATGTGCATCTTGAATAGTCGCTTTGGATAAAGTTGCATAAATGTAAATTCATTTAAAATATGTAAGGTGACTTACATATCTGGATTTTTTTTTTTTAAATGATGTTGGAAAAAACACATTGATACAAAATCTACATGATTATAACATCACTTTAAAAAAAAAAGAAAAAAGAAACTGATCATTTTATTTTATTCAATTGATCAAAATTTACAGTAAAAGACATTGATAATATTACAAAAGATTTTTTATTTTAAATAAATTCTGTTCTTTTAAACTTTCCATTCATCAAAGAATCATGGGGGGAAATATATCATGGTTTCTACAAAAATATGAAGCAGCACAATCATTGAAAAAAATTATTATAATAATGAAAAAATATCTTGTTCCCCAAAACAGTATATTATAATGACTTCTGGAAGAGCATGTGGACAATTGGAAAATGATTATGAAAAAAATCAATGCTCTGAATGCTACAAAAATGTACAATATGTCCACTTAAAGTTGTAATAGTCATTTCCATAATGACTTTTTGCAAAAGCAAATGTTGATTCATTTTGTAAAAGCTAAAAGGGTCTTACTTTTCCATCAGGAAAGCACATTAATTTGAAATCTTTTATGCTTTGCCAGTTTCTCACACCAGTCTGAAGGGCACCAGCTTTAGTCGCTTTAAAATTAGCTGGTATTTTGATTAAATGTCAAGTCCTACTCAGATGGAGATGGCTGGCTTTGCGTAGGGTAGAAAGACGGCATGAAGCTTTAATTAGAAGATTTATTTCCATCTCATCATTTGATACATTCTAATCCGTCCCTTGAAGTAATGCATTCTGAAATACTCGCAAAAGATTTCTAGAACATTTCCCAGAGAACACCAGAGTGACGTTTTTAGTGTGAAGTGTGTCATACCTGTCAGTGTCCAGTGCTACAAGCGGCTTCTCATCCGGACTCTGGTCTAAGGAGGAATACCCTTTATTAGGCACAACCAACCTGTTATAGAAATAGGAAAAATGGAAACGGCTTTCAGATCAGTGAAATCAAAGACCATGTCTATATATATATATATATGAATGAATGTATGCATATGTATGCTTTAGATATTTAGAAAATGTATCAATTTAATTTATTAAAAAAAATAATAATAATTTAAAAAAAATAATATATATATATATATTTTTTTTTTATTATTATTATTATTATTATTATTATTATTTATTTTATTTTTTTTAAATAAATTAAATTGATACATTTTCTAAATATATAAAGATTTATATATTATTATAAAGAAAGAAAGAAAAAGTTAATTAGATTTTTAAATATATAGCTTATTATAAAAAACTTTTTATCCACAGGCACAATACCATTAATCTAAAATGGACACATCTTATCTGATATATCTACTTATCACTATTAAAAACTCTCAAAACAACTATTAACCTTTAATTTTAACATCCCATTTTCCCAAATAATTAAGTACTGGGACAAACCTGGCAAGGGAAATCAAACAAATTAGGGGCATGGCTAAGTTTAACATTATCAAGCCCTGTTACATTAGCCAGAGCTGGAGCATCTTTTGTCTCTCCTCTCAGGATGAAGTTAATCTCTGGCCCTCAGGCTTTTAGAATAAGCAGGCCTGTGTGCAGCTAATCTTCAGGCCTAAAGCTATGCTCTAAAACAGGCCTGCGGACGGTTATAGCATTTGCACTAATCCTAACAGGGCACCAGGGACCGGTGGGATGGCAGAAGCCCTCATAAGGACTGCACTAACACTAATTAACATTCACAGATTGTACAACCTCCATATAAAGCTGTTGTTTATACGATTTGATGATGTTGCCGTTCATATTTTTCATGTCCTAAACACATCAACCATTAATATGAGTCCATGCATTTGTTTTAAAACATTTTCAAATACAAACACATATGGTGCTTCTCATAATTCTCAGTTTTTCCCAGAGTCATTCTTGGTTTCTTTTGAGAACCATTAATTTGTTTAGTAAGAAAAACATTGTAGGGTATGTGAACACTTGGTAGGTTTGGTTAAAATTAACTCTGGTAAGAATGCCTGATTAATTTTTTGTGGAAAGAAAAAAAAAAGTGTGAATGCTGCTACCCAAATTTTGTCACCAAATAAGCGGACAGCTTCCAAACGAATTCTGATGTGGTTTGACTGAATGCAAGACAGACCAAAGACATCTAGGGACATAAAAAGGACAGAATGCTAGAGTAGATCTTGTTCTTCTTGTCATAAAAGCGGTGTTTGCCATTACATTTCAGTACAGGATTTGGAACTGCCGTCTCTTTGCAGGAGAATTTCTCACGGAGAAATTTCTGGCACTGTTTTGTCTCCTTTCATAAGCCATTCAAAAATTCTCAGCTGGTAAAAATACCACTATGCGTACACACATAAAACGAGCGCAACTAGTCCAAAAAATAACACTGTTTTGGACGTTCGGTACGTTCCATTTAAAAAGTAAAAAAAAAGAACTGAATCACAAGTGTGAAGACACCCTTTATAAAGTTATAATTCATGAAAATGAGCAGCCTCACCTTGTTCTGGCCATAACATTATTTTTCTTGGGTTGCTGGTTGACTGGACTACCCACAGTTCCATTCTTCACAGAGCCCTTCCTCGCTAGTTCTCGTTGTTTTTCTAACAAAATGAATAAAGAACAAATGAAAACCACCAATTGACTTACATTGACAGACTGTTCAGCATTCAAATTTAAACAGAGCAAATGGTGTCATTATATTATATTGTGATTGGTCTTCTTTCTTAGAGCCGGACACATTCTAAAGACAGATGACGCGACAAATCTAATATTTCCCTACTACCGTATATAGCAGGAGAAAAACAGTAAGCCCCAGTTTTGGACAAAGTCCCCAGATGACCTACTACTTCTGCCGAGAATCAATGGAAACTTTACTATCCTATGAAGCCTTTGGAGAGGATTTATGAATGGCAGTGAAACAACTCATCTGATGCTGGTAAGTTACGCGACAATAACGTCATTGCGAATGTAGTACGTCCAAATTGCATTTATACTATATAGAAGTTCAAATTCAAGAACAATTGCTACTCAGATAGTACGTCACTTTGAATGCAGCTTCCTTGCGTACATATTTAACCACAGTTACACTGCGACAGTGTTATTTTAAACCCAGATCAATACCATGGCAACACACAAAGTTGTATTATAATTGAGACAACGGTTTTATTAATGTTCTCCATTTTGCATGGTTCTCTGGCGGGAGACCAGTTTCTTCAGGCGTGAAATCTGAGGTTGAACTCTGCATGACGTGTGTGTGTGTGTGTGTGTTCTCTGCAATGCTATAAGTAATAAAGGCGGTCAGGAGGAGGACTGTAAAATGAAGTTTAATTAACAACAGTAACTGCCGTATCTCTGAACGATACAGATTCAGAACAGGAGAGAAAGATAGTGGGAAGAGATTTCCGTTCTGCTGTTAGCCAATGAAACATTAAAATAGTCTTCTTTAAAAGAAAAAAAAAGAAAAATTTACTTAAAGAAAAAAGTTATACTTCAGAAAAATGTTTTCTGAAATTCATACAGGATCTAAAGGTTCAAGATATTAAAATGACTTTATATTTCTACCTCTTAAAGCTTAATTTATGATGAGTTTTCTTTTTGGACAATATAGTTAATAATAATCTTAACGCTGCAATGTTTTTAATTAAACTTTTAAAACAAGCAAAAATCAGAAATGTTGGGCTTTGTTTTGAAATAAGTAAAAAAGTTGCTAAAACTAAAATAAATAAAATTTCAGCTAAATAGAAAGGTAAAAAAATAATAAAAATAAAACAAACACTAAAATGAATTAAAAAATTATATAACTGCAATTAATAACTTTTTTTACCAATAATTATTCTATTATTGCTGATAACTGATATAATGGCTATTTATATTATAAGTGTCGCATTATATTTGATATACCACTATTATTGCTACTTCAAGTTAAATAAATATTTTCAGACATTAATTTTATGCATTTAAAATGTCCTAGTAGACAATTGTATTTGAAAGACTGCAGTTACATTTCCTGTGAGAAACATTCAGACTTAAAGAGTCATTATAAATCTGCTTATCGAAAACCATGGCCATCCATTTCACACGGCAGCTTCTTCACTTCCGCTCCAAACCATTTGCTTCACAATCACAGTATCAGTGGGAAAATCAATATAGTCGGTTTTACACTCAAATGGACAAATTACACTGGTGACGATACGGCGTCTTAGTCCCTGGCTGAATGAGAAAGTGCCTTACCTATCTTCACTTGCAGTGGGGAGGGCTTGTAGTTGATAGCGACTGACTCTGGTTCTCTCGTTTCGGTTTCAGCCTCCAAAGCAGAGGTTGCCTCAGGATCCTGAAGACAACAACACAATCAATCAATGTTACATAATCAGATGTAACACTACTTTCCCAAGGCAGATGCTTTCAGCAATGTGCAAAACTACATATTTCCAAAATCGACCAATTGACAAATAGATTTTGAGGAAGCCGTTTCAATAGAAGTTCAGAGTGCAAATATAGAAAACCACGCTCAGTGTACAGAGTGCAAAAATCGGATTGGTTGTAAATAATGATATCTGGTGAGGCAGAGCGTATATAAACAGTGTTGATTCTAGAAGTAAAATAACACAATGTCAGCATGCTGTCTCTAGAACGGGTCACTTTAATGCATCTCTCAAAACGTCTCAGATTTGCTTTCACAGCTGTGCTCCAGCGAGTTATTGATTCTGAGAGCAGAAAAAGATGAAGTGCCTGTGCAGTTAAACTCCCATTGTACTGCGTACAGAAATATAGTGGTTAACAGATTAATTAAAGAAACATGAACAATTCTGGGTCTTACAAAAATAATTATTACATTAATATTTACAAACATACAAAAAATTCATGTTTAACGCTATATAGTCATTGCAACAAAACAAAGTTAAAAAAGAAGACTAAATACAATTAAACTTCTCAAAACATTCCATTCATAAACACACACACATACATACAGTTGTGTGAAAGAGTTTGCCCATTCCTGATTTCTTATTTTTTTGCATATTTTTCACACTTAAAAGTTTCAGATCATCAAACAAATATGAAGGTTGTTATTATTAAGGGAAAACAAAATCCAAACATACATGTCCCTGTGTGGGAAAAAAAGAGGGGAGGAAACTTTCAGGAAGGGGGCAAACTATTTTTCACACCCCTGTACTTATGTATTATATATACACTGTATATTCCCGCATATAACTTACGGGTTATACCAGATTTTACAAACCCCGCAGTGGGGGGTGCGGGCTATATAAAGGTGCGGGTTATGTCACAACTTTTGTACACGTAATAATATTTCAATATATTTGTTTTTTTGCGGCATTTTCTTTCTTGTGAGGGTTGTTGTCTCTGGCCCCTGTACTATCACTCTGACAGCTTCCGCTGATAGGCTGTCTGACCTGTCAATCATGCGAGAAGACGTGATTGGCTGTGCTGCCATGAGGGCGGGCTCTTCTCATCTCATCCGATGATCAACACCTGTAGAATCGCTTCTTAAGGGACGTGCTGCTGCACAGCGGGAGACACTGCTTTTTCTTTTTCTTCTGATTCTGACTTGTGTTTGTTTTCTTATTGTTTGAATTTTGCGCACAAGCACTGTGTACAGAGCCTGAACAGTTATGGATAACTGATGTCATGTGAGCAACATTCGAAATGTGAACTTACACAAAAAAGTTAATAAATCTATGGTTGTGGGTTATACCAACGATTTTTTACACAAAACCCCAATATGCTGGAAAATATGGTATATAGACGCGCACACAGACACACATACATATACATATATATATATACACATACACATTTAATATATGTAATACACACAAACGCCTTTATTACTTCTTAAACTTAAAGGCTGAGTCACACCCTCCCTTCTCCACAGTCTCCTTTCCGCACAGCTGCTCGGACGAGAGGTGGATGAAAGAAGGGAGATTCTAGCGGTCATAGAAACTGACAAGTACTTCCTCCGTAGCTGACTAACATTAGACTTGACATGTTTTTCTGCTTAAGTCTTTTAATATGTAGGGTCTGAGCGATCTGTGACATCACCAGGGACTGGGAGAGACAGAACAGAGGGAGCTTGTTGGAGGAAATGTTGAGTGCACACCCAAGCCGCCTCAACCAACAGAGCGCCTATTGTGACCTCAAAAAGCCTGCCTTCATTGGATGTGGCCACTTGAGACTCTTTGGGCAATTATAGTGTACTTTTAAATAAAATATAGTTAGAATGTACATAAACGCATTAGAAAATATAAATGCTACAATTACTAAAAGTCTATCAAGAAATAAGTACTATTAAAACTTTAAAATTAAACTGAAAATAACAACATAAGCCAATTTAATTAGAAACGCATACTATATAAATATACTATAGTATATAAATAATACTAAAATAACACTATTTCTGAACTTCTTCACTGGCCATCAATTGGTAATTTCAATATCAGAAGGCGATATGAAATGTTTGGATCAACAAGACAATCTTGTGTTGACAGTGAATAAATGATGCTAAAAACCGTTGAAGGAGTCATTGGATATTAAAATGAGTCATAAAAAAATCAATTTGCTCACCAAACATGAAAGAGGAAGCAGCCTTGTTGTTAAAGGCAACCTCTTTGCCCACTGGCTCAGCGGTGGCAAAGTGCCAGCTGTAGGCCTGGCAGGGTTCTCACAAACCCTTTAAGCTCAGCACCAGCTAAAGAGACCAGCAGGGAATTGTGGGTAATAGCCCAGCAGGATACCATCAAGCTCCTGAAGCATCTAATCATATGCTGGATATAAAGTACATCGTCATTCATCTCGATGTGAAGCTGTTGCTAGACCACTATATCATTTTATACGCAACACCTTCAAAAGCAAGGGGGTAATGCTTCACGTCAACAAATTAAAAACACAATATATCTGTCTTTGGATTTTGTGGTCTACAAAGGACTCTGTTGAGGAAGCCGGTGTATTGAGCTGTATCCAGACAGCCTTTGTTAGACTACACAGGCTAAAACTCAGAGGAATAACACCAAGCACAACATCAAAGCCATGCATATTCCATTGGCTACATGTACAACTGCCCGTGAAATTTATGCAACATCTACTAAAGAAAACCAAGACGGGTGATGCCTCAGAGCACAACACACAGAGCCATATCTGATGTAACCCAAATCTCATGGTTTAAAGCTGATTATAGAAACTATCAGCACTGAAACCATAAAGTGAATCTACACTGTTCTAGAGTTCTAGACTCACAAATCCATAGAAACTCAT
Organism: Rhodeus uyekii; assembly: GCA_037043235.1. Lineage (NCBI taxonomy): Eukaryota > Metazoa > Chordata > Actinopteri > Cypriniformes > Acheilognathidae > Rhodeus > Rhodeus uyekii. Next base: position 7,908 of record JAWRVZ010000155.1, on the reverse strand, counting down.
CAAAAACCAGATTGTAGCTTGTTAAACTAAGGCAAATCCACTGAAACACTGTACATGTGTAGGTCTTGTGTTAAATAAATCTCTCACAAGGACTAACATTGATTTTCAAGGACTTGTTAAAGAGATATTCACATTTTAACAAGCAAACATGGATTAATAATGTCATGTGGGATCTTATGATCTGAAGACCAGGATCTATATCCCCTCTCTGACCCAATGTCATGTCAATATGCCATTTTGGTGATGCAGGTTGATGAAGGAGATGAAGACGAGAGTATGCAGACACAGATGAAGTGATAAAAAGGATTGGTGGGATTATATGGCAAGATATACTTGGGACCAATCAGAGCAAAGCATGATCCATGAGGTGACTAACAGTTACTGGTGATTGAAATGCTGCAAAGAGAATAAAAAAAATATATATACATTAATGTATGCATTAAATTTCCCACTAGTTTAAAATGAATCCAAACTGTATGACTTTCTTTCTGAATATAAATGCTATTTTGAAGAATGCAGATAGACAAACTATTTTAATTCCCACTGACTTCCACTGTGAAAAGAAAATTAAAATGGAAGTCAGTAGGAACCAAAACTATTCTTTCTTTCTATATATATATATATATATATATAGGCTTGTATATATATATATATATATATATATATATATATATATATATATATATATAAAGGCAATATATAAAGGCTTGTTGTTATATATCTTTATTTACTTATTAAAGGCATAGCAGTGAATAGCAGTGAAAGGCATAGCAGTGAATAAAAGATTTGTGACCGTATTTTTGTGTGTGTTTGTGTGTGTGTGTGTGTGTGTGTGTGTGTACTATCCCTGTTTGTTTGACAGGAATGTTGGTCTAGTACTAACAAAAGATAGGAAAATGCATGGCACATGCTTGTTTTTTTCCTACTTATTCATGAGGCCTAAAAAAAAGTAATCTTCATTTGTGTATAGACAATACATCTTTTAAAATTGTGTGATAATTATAATAAATCCCAAAGCCAATAACTAGCAAATTCCTGAAAGGAATACGCACACTTCTTTGAAAAGCAGGTGCCGTATTGCAGTGTGCCTGTCCTTTTCTGCCCACAAAGGAATGAATTAGCATGAGAAAGCACAGTTTGTTGTGTAGGGTAACAGCTGGGTCTTCTGCACTTTGGGAATTGTGAGGCACCAATGAAAAATGAATGACAATATCACTCCAGGCCATATCTCACCAATCCAGCATATTCTAAGGTACGCATTTCAGTCCACCCTGAAAATACAGGCCACTGACTGAATGAAAACATCATTATTTCACTGGAAATCAATGCGTTTACAAAAACACTGAAACAAATAAAAAAATTCAAGATGAGTACTGATACTGTATGAATGGGGAGATCTATTTAATAATAGCAAATCTATTTAAAAATAAGTGTTTTAAGGCTTGTATTGTTTGTGATTATCATCCTTGTGTTTTCTTATACATTGTAAATTCCACAGTATTTGGTTTAATTATTTTTATTGTTGTATACTTAATATAATACAAATTGATACGGATGCTAATATACCAGTAATACAAACTGATACAGATATTTAAAATAACAAAGTTTAGTAACTGGCAATGTTGAGTAAAAATACTTTTCAAAAATAATGAATTACAACATTTACTCCATAAAACGTAACTAAATACTTATTTTAGTTACTTTATTTGGAAAGTAATTTGTAAACATTACTTTTATGTTACTTTTCCTCACCTGAGCTGGGCTTGCTTGTTTGTTTTATAACAACAAAAAACACATGTTCTGTTTTTGGCAAATATAAAGGTTCTTTTCACACCAAAAATGAAATGATACATGATGTACGTTCAACACTTCATCAATGAAAACACCAAAAATAATAAGTAATAAACAAGTCATTTTTGCTTATTTGTATGGCTGAATTGGATCATCAAAGGTCAGGAGCAAATACACTGAGACAGCGAAATTAATTTACTAAATATATATATATGTGTTAACACATTTATTCACGACAGATTTGCATAATATAATAGTTCTCAAAAGAGATTAATTTGAACCAAACCGATTGGTTCAATTCACCGGGAGTCGAACCGATTCAATCCGATTCGAGACCGAACCGCTCAGACTGGTTCAATTAAAAGATTCGACTCAAAAGAACAATATGTTCACGAATCGAACAGGCATTCCCATCAGAAAAAAACATATCAGATATATAACTTATAATGTGAGGTCATTTATTTTGTCTCGTTAAAGGCCAGGATATACAGAAAATATTTTGTTTATATTGACTGAATCAATGTCAATACTATAACAAATGGGATAGTATTAATTACATATGTCGGTTTTGTCTAAATAAAGGATCTGCTAACGCGCCGGAGTTTGTGGGATAGGTTAAGTTAGATAATACAGAATCACTGTCTTGTCCCACAGTGTCATTTAGCACAACATTTGAAGGTACACAATGTTATTCCCTATGTAAGTGAGAGTGGCACTTACCAGCAGCTTTACCTCTGGATTTACTGGTGGCACTTGAAATCTGTCAATTTCTTCCATCATTTTGATAAAACGTCAGTCTTGTAAAACGAAGCACTTACGCTTAAGGCCGCATTTATTCACTCTCTGGATCGGTTCAAAGACGCCGAGCTCTCCAGCATCATCTCTAGTTGTTTTCCGCTATCTGGCTGTTACCAGTCAGCGGTGACTCAACAGCAACATCTGACTTCCGGGTCCGGAACCCAGCCCATACTGACGAGCAGCTGAATAATTAATAAGCACGAGAGATCGATTCGATCCAGGGCTAGTACTGTAAGATAAGGTCGATATGCAGATCAAAAGCAACAGCAATACTTTGGATTAATGGCAAATGAGATCTAAAAATCGTGGAAATATTGGATTATAATAAAATTAATATGATTTAAAATATATTTTTTAATTATTTTAATTTATACATTAAATATTTTGTTTTATTATGCTAAAAATATGTTTTTATTGTGTAAAAATTAAATAATAATAATAAGAAGAAGAAGAAGAAGAAGAAGAATAAGAAGAAGAAGAAAAAGAAGAAGAAAAAGAAAAATAAAGTAAATAAATAAATAAATGAATTGATTCGTATCGCCATCACCATCTTGTGCTTTAAGGAGGATTTCCTCTTTTCTCATCTTTACGACTTTGAATGACTTTTATTTTGAAACAATCTCCTTCAGTCAAGTTCTGCAGCAGGTCTGCATGTTCATGCCAAAGATGTGAAATGAGCATAATTTATATTGTAGAAAACATTATAGTCAAAACAAAAATAAACAACACTGAACGATACCCTGTATCTTATTTTTAGAACAGTTTAATATGTTTTACTTTGAATTCTAATTTTGACTTTAAAATTCATTGGTTTTTCTATTTTATTTAGTCGTTTATTTATTTAAAGAAAATCAATCAGCTTCCATTTTACATATAAAATTAAATAAAAAGAATGATAAATATATAATCCATTTATCTTCCTATTTGTCAACGCTTTTATTTTGAAAGCTAACTCTTCACAGACATCAGACTACTACTCGTTTTCTCATGTTGCTTAAGTTGTGATCTCTGTAGTGTCGGTTTATTAACGGTCACTGAAACTACATAATAGATAGCACTTCAAAGACATGTTTGTAGTTTATTGTCTGGTCGGCAAAAGATTAATTACAACTGAATGATATTGGTAGCCTTGCCATGCTTGACGACAACTGTAGCTTGGGCCTTTGTTAGGCTTGGTTTCTAGGGACACCGTTGCTATAGACAGCGTACCACATAAAGTTGAGCAAGGTCAGGCGATTTCCTCCAATCACGATTTCGCACTGGAAACGAAAGCTTTTGAATCAGCCAATCAAATGAAAGACCGATTACCCACCGGAAAAAGGTTTGGAGACTCTGCGATGACAAGAAAACTGAAGTAGTTCGCAACAATTTTTATGCATTTTTACCCATGTCGACGTTTGAATGTTTGTAATTTCGCATGGTAAGATATGCAAATAAATACGTTTTCACTTCACGCTTTAACGATTCATTGTTGTAGCTGTCAAACTAAACATCTCCCGATTTACGAACAATTCTCCTTCTGTATTTGAAGCTCCTCTTTTTCAGTCACGATTTCTTTTTCATGTCTGTTTCGCTGGTTTTGTCTTTATGTTCTGTGAAAGCTATCTTTTGCTTCTTGAGCAGGTATATTTCCTGTCAGCTCGTAGTTCATTTCTGAATCAATTGGTGGTGTTACTGTTTTGATGGTTATGTACAGCCACACACTCATAAATTGAATTTGTCGTCATTTTAACCAGATGTTAGCCATTCTGTTGTTTTAGTGTCGTTTTACCTCTGATAGTCTTTAGTACTGTATTCTGAAACATGATCTGAAGATGTGTGACCAGTAAAAGGATACTTTAGCCATGTGTTCCTAATCCATAAACAAACACCTGATGGGTTAGGGTTAGGTTGCGACTTTTTATTTTACTTCAACACACACATATATTATTATTTATGTATGTATATATTCATGCTGTGTGTGTGTATATATAGCGTTCACCGTCTTACTTAATATGATCAAATGGCATGTATATTAATAATTGCAACAGTGCTTTTCATTTAATGTGCAGTTGACCTGATGTGCAAGATTGTATGCTGCCTTATGTTATGTCTCTTTTTTATTTTTTATTTTTTACAGAAAAAAGCAACAAGAACAAGCTCTTCCTCCCCACCTCTGCACGTGCACGTGAACGAGACCACACCTGTGCACGTGCATGTGAAGAAGAGCACAAAATGCAGTCCTACCAAGACAGCCCAGGTATGACATCATCTTGTAGTCTGTACATTGATACCATCCTCATACACTTGAATTTATAGTAGCCTTTTATGAGAAATGTTTTTATTTTTGCACAAGTCGAGGTTTGCAGCTTCAGTTATTTTAATCTTGCTGTGAGATAGTCCAAAGTTCTTTGAGACGCATCATGCACTTTGTATTTGTCTTATGTTCCAGGTTAAGACAAAAAGTGGCTTGCATCCTACTGCTAAGGTAAAGACGAGGGTCCCGTGGATCCCACCTGGCAAGGTCTCAACGCCTCAACAATATAAGTGGGAGGTCAGTCAAATATTACAGATTGATACATTCCCAGTTGTACTTGTGTATGGTTCATTTAAAGACCCCCTGTGGTGAAAATCCAATTTTTTATGTTGTTTGTATGTGGTGTTTTTATGCTCTCAAAAACATGGTTTGACTGGTGTTTGTTACGTTACAAACTACCTTGGAACAAACCATGTTATCAGCATATCATTAGCTACGCTCTGAAGCAGGAGTCTCAAGAGAAGTCAGGTTATCCTGGTATATTTTTCTGCTGATATGAAAAATCAGGTACATTAGTAACATAGCGGGTGACTTGTATATGCAATGTATATTACAATGTTATAATTGACTCCACTGACATTCTATGATGTTCAAAGTGTTTCTAAGGATGCTGATTTTCACAAGGCAGAAGTTTGATCAAGTCAGATGATGAAAGTGAACATGGTTTGTGTAACATTAGCAACATATAATTAGCTGTTTCATAACACAGTCAAGCAAAAGGCTAATCATATCAATTACGGTAATGTGTCCAACATTGTAGAGAGTGCTACATAAAACGCATTAGCTTACCATTCTGATACACCGACTTGTATTCAAACCTGTATAATTCATTCTTCCTTTTCTTTTTCTGAATCAATTAACATATATGACTGAACTAAAACAGTATTTCCACTTGCCATCATGCAGCGATTACTACAGTAAAGTTGACCGAGCGAATCAGGTATTCTGAGCTGTTGTGAGTGAGTGGAGGCGGGGCTAATTTGTATATTCATGGTTTCACGTATACTAAATGAAGCAAGGGTGTAAAATTACATTCAAGCTATTTTAAAGCATTAATACAAAACATTTAAATTGGTTATTTTGGTGTACAAGAATCAAAGATGAGATTTAAGGTATAAAATTATTGGCTACTGAGTGATAGCACTGAAGTATTTTAATGTCTTTTGTGTAAGAAAACCACTTTTTGTTATTTCAGATGTTATAATGTTTATGTTTTAGGGACCAACTCATCGTCTGGAGATAACGCCTCCACAGGAGCCTGAACGCTCCCAAACTCCTCTCCGAATAGAAGATCTCTCCACTGATGAGGAGGAGGCAATGCATGGACGCATCAATCAGTACGAGAGGAAGATCGACAGCCTAATGACGGAGGTCAGCTCTCTGAAAAATGAGGTGAGAGAAGAGAGATTGGAGAAATGGAACATTTCTTTGTCATTCTTGCGTTCAAGAGAATAACATTTTACATTTATATACTGGGAAATATTCATTCAGCATTTAGAAACACCGAATTTTTTTAATGTTTTTGAAAGGTCTCTAATGCTAGCCATGGCTTCATTTATTTGATCAGAAATACAGTAAATATGGTACTATTGTGAAATGTTTTTACAATTTGTTTTTAATTGTAATATATTGAAAAAAATGTATTCCTGTGATGGCAAAGCTACATTTCAGCTTCATGACTCCAGTCTTCAGTGTCATATTATAATGATCCTGCACAAATCATTATAATATGCTGATTTGCTGCTCAAGATACATTTTATATTGATGTTATATTTCTACATTTTCTGAAGTTGTGCTGCTTAACATTTTTTGAGGAAACTGATCAATGATCAATTTTTTTCTAGATTCTTCTGCGCTCACATGAAGTTGACTGAATTGAGTTCTTTTTGGCTTCTTATTGCACTTAAAATTCAAATACACACAAAATAATGTCTTGTTGAGTACTCTCATAAAATGCATAACGCATAATGTATAACGGATCTGTGTGTCAGGTCTTAAAGAGACTGTAGTTGTCTAATTTACCTGCTGCCAAATTATGAGATAATGTTAAAAAATCTTGTGGTAGTTTTTCCCCACGGTATTGGTGTCAAAATTGCCAGTGAAAATGCTGAGTAGTTAGTCATTTTGGAAAACCATCAAAAAATTAAATTAACCATCAAAAAAATAAAAAATAAAAAAATATATATACACACATACACGTGTAAACCTTTTTTTAATATTAGCAGTTAATTTGAGTGAATTTGTGAACAATTAAAAGCAAATGGTGATGTTTGCAGGTAGAGCTTCGTAAGAAGGAGCAGCTGCTTGAGCGTCAGTCAGAGAGGTTGAGCGCATCACAGCGGGTCATTGCTGAGCAGGAGGAGGAGCTTGCAGAGGTCGCCCGGGAGCTGGAGGCCACAGAGCAGGAGAACTCCCGCCTTCGGGAGTCCATGGAAAAGATGCTGGTGGAGAATGATTTTGGGAGGTATGATTAAAACATTGACGTTTAAACATTTTGTTATTACGTATAAAAAAATGTAAAATATAATATGAACCCTTTCTTCTGATCTAGACTAGAGAGGGACAGTATATCGCTAGATAAAGATGTTCTACTCAGAAAGCTGCTGGAAGCAGAGATGGACAGCAGTGCAGCTGCCAAGCAGGTGTCGGCCCTTCGTGAAACGGTCAGCCATATGTCCAGGAGTGGGAATGTGAGCAAAATACACTTTTCAGAACAGTTTTGTATGGATTTCTCTCTACAGAACTTTAAAACCACTTTGAAACATGTTGTACGGTGTCATGTACAATATCAGATATGCTTTAAAAATATTTTTTCTATATTTGTAAAGGAGAAAAAGTTGTCAGGATCGGACTCCACACTCTTGGTCCGACAGAAAGAGCTCTTGCTGCAGAAGCTGGAGACTTTTGAGAGCACTAACAGAGCCCTCAGACATCTTTTAAGAGAACAACATAGTCGAGAGGTATTGCTTCGTCTCAAATAAATGTAGAGTATATTATTATTATTACTAAAAACCATAACTGTA